>OX456984.1:93245063-94680063 GCA_949752695.1 Melanostoma scalare
AACAACAACAACAACAACAACAACAACAACAACAACAACAACAACAACAACAACAACAACAACAACAACAACAACAACAACAACAACAACAGCCAGCACAACAACAGCAGCAGCAAAGAGCAACTAAGAGCAGGGTGCCCCCCATCAACACCCACAGAATGGATCTGAAAGCAACATTAAACCTTTGTAAGTCCGCCATAGGCGATAAATTTGTTATTAAGCGTTTAGGACAAGATCGACATGCGATCCAATGTGAAAACATTGGTGACCACAAGATCGTTCGAGCGTTGTTGCAAACAACAACCACCGAACATTTCACTTTTACTCCCAAAGAGGAGAAGCCCAAAAGTATGCTTTTGAAAGGGGTAGAGCCTACCTCTGACCCAGAGGAGCTCTTAGCGGAACTCCGCAGGTTGGCGAGCGACGATCTCGAGTTTATCGGGGTCAAGTCGTTCACCACGGCTAAGGCTAGACGGGAGAGGCGGCTATTGCCGATGTTCCTCGTCACCCTATCTCCCAGGAGCCGTCTGGGGAGTCTAAGGAAAATCTCCGTCCTGGACTACCAGATGGTAAGATGGGAAAAAATAAACAGGCACGGAGACATTTTACAATGTCTTCGTTGCCAACGGTTCGGGCACGCCGCCGCATTCAACTGCCAAATGCAGTCGAGGTGCGTTAAGTGTGGAGAGAACCACAAAGAAAAAGAGTGCAAGCTCGGTGAGGAAAGGCTCGAAGATAAGACCCAATTGAAATGTGTTCTCTGTGGTGGAGATGGACACCCTGCTAACTATCGGGGATGTCCTCGATACCAAGTTTATAATAAGCAGGCGCGTAGGGTGGACTTGATCTACCGTGCAGTGACGTCGCTTGCGCAATTTTTAGGTTAACGGGCGCGCTGCCGGAGAGGCCTTTTAAGATCCTAGCCGTGAATGTGAATTCGCTAGTTAGAATAGAACGACGAACCAACTTCCTTGAGTTGTTAAAAGACCAACGTCCTGATGTATGTATGATTAGCGAAACTAGGCTAAATCAGCATCACAAACTGACGGATAACAATTACATTATCATAAGGAGGGACCGACCCAACTCGACTCTCGCGGTTGGGGTTGCGATCTTCTTACGTAAGGGCATTGCTCATAAAGTAATATATAGCGGTGAAGTACGTCGATTCCGGTTGCTGGAAACGTGTATCATATGCATCCCTCTCAAACAGGGGAGGCGGTTGTATATGGTCGCGCTCTATGCACCGCCGGAAGCTTCTCAAACCTCATGTTTTGTAACAGAGCTCGAAACGCTTTTTCGATGTCTGAATCTGAACTCGGATGAAAACTTTTTCCTTTTGGCCGGTGATTACAATGCTAAACACCAAGATTGGGGAAATCAATTATCCAATCCAAGAGAGACCCAGCTATTCAATTGGCTGGGGCTCCACAGCATTGAGTGTAAAGTCGATCTGCTGGCTACTGACAGGCCTTCATATCCTCGAAGTGGCTCTTATTTGGATCTATTGCTTCTAGACTCAAGACTGAAACTGACCGACGACATTCTTCGACGGACGAAAAATTGTTTGACGACGGTTGAGTACGACAGTGACCACTGTGGACTCGCCGCAGTCATAATGCTTCCGAACAACCTTGTGGAACTGGAGGAGTACGTGCCGACGCACTCTTACAACTACGGTAAGACACGTTGGCCGCGCTTTTCCGGTGCCGTATCAAGGGAACTTCGTTCGAACGGTATTGCGCCGCCATGCAACAGGAATCTGTCGAACGTTGAGATCGATGGGTACCTGCAACGCATGGAGGATGCAATCCGTAGCACAATGGACAGGACAACTCCTAAATATAGGCAACATGACTCTACGAACATGTACAGAAACGCGACAATCGACGCACTCTACAAACAAAAAAGTAGACTCCCGTCGAGACTCAAACTGTTGCACAGGAGGTTTACTGACCAACACGATTTGGAGATTAGAACTCTGAAGTCACATATCAAAAATCTCCAACAGTTAATTAAAGAAAATTACAGAATCTCTATATCGCTTTTCTGGAACAACAAAATTCGGGCTGTACAATCCAACAACCCGAGTAAGTTTCCGGAAATAAATAAAATTTTTAGGAGAAAAGATCAAAATGACCTTCAGGGTATTAAACTCCAAAGGACGACAGAAAACAAAAACTTACTTTTGACAGTAGGGATAGATCCGGATGAGGCCATCTTGGATGATGACCACTTTATAGTGGAAGATGCTCAGGAGATGGTAGAGACGGTGGGTGCTGTTTTCGAGCGAGTATATAAGGTGAATGAGTGCATTCGCCCGAATTACGACCTTGAGAATAGAGCCTTCGTTGGACACTTCTATCTTAGAGATGAGATCTCGTATTGGCGATCCGAGAATCCTTGTTTCACTAGGTTCAATGACGACTGACTTGCAAATGCAGTCATCGCCCAGCGAAACGGGGATAACACCCTGTTCGTTTCTAAGATGGAACTCTTGGACATCTTTCACAAAATAAAGAAAAAGAAGTCAGCAGGAGTCGACGACATACCCAATGTTGTGCTGCGAAACCTCCCTTCGGAAGCGGTGGACATATACACCACGTTGTTCAACAATGCGCTGAATAATGCATATTATCCAGTGCGTTGGAAGACGGCAGTGGTACATCCTCTCCTTAAAAAAGGTAAGGATGGTTCCAATCCAGCAAATCTCCGGTCAATTAGTCTTCTTCCGAGTATCAGCAAAGTATTCGAGAAAGTTCTCAATAGAGCTCTGTCCACATGGGCTGAGGACAAACATATTATTCCAGAAAATCAGTTTGGTTTTAAGGCAGGCCATGATACCACACATGCCGCGTCTAAACTAGTATCAGATATTCAATGGAACAAAGCTAAAAATCAGTGTACGGGTGCATGTCTGGTTGACTTGGAGAAGGCTTTCGATACCGTTTGGTTAGACGGTCTTTTCTATAAGTTGATCAGATATGGCATGAGTAAACCACTGCTATATATTCTGAATGACATGCTTCATGCTAGAACGTTTGTTGTGAAAAGTTGCAATAAAACTTCTACCAGAACTATTAAAATACAGAATGGTCTGCAACAAGGAGCGGTGAATTCGCCTATTTTGTTTAGCATTTTCACCGGCGATCTAATTGGTTCCCTTCACTATGCCATAGCGTACGCCGATGACCTAATCGCGTACAGAACAGGTCCAAAGATCGAGGTCATCAGAATACTCTTACAGCGTGACTTCGATAAGATTCAGCAATATTGCGATGACTGGAAGTTGAAAATCAACTTCCAGAAATCGGAAAAAATTGTGTTTAGAACCTCGTTGGCTCGGGCCTCAAGGGATACGAGAAGGAACTGGCGAAAGCTGATGATCGTTGATCTATATGGCCACCCACTGCCAAGCAAAGTAGTAGTCAAGTACAATTCCCAATCTGGCTAGATCAGTATCTATATTTTAACAAACATATGGATGCGGCTCTGGCTAGGACTAGAGGAGCATTTGGTCTGACAAGGCGACTGATTCACAGCAGTCAACTTGATAGCAGAGTGAAGGTGATTTGCTACATGGCCCTCATAAGGCCAATGATTTTCTATGGGTGCCCTGTATGGTTCAATGTTACAGCGTCTCAAATGGAAAAGATTCGGGTGTTTGAGAAACAGTGTCTGCGTACCTGTCTTGGATTGCACAGAACACCAGAGTCGGAGTACAGAAAATATTATCCTAATGAGGTCCTTTACAACGGGGCTCAAGTAAACAGAATCGACAACTTCATGATAAAACTGACTCGGGGTCACACTGCAAGGGCGATGTCTTCGAACAATGGCCTGATATTTGGGGCTTACTACCCCAACATAGAATATATGGAAAGAACACGTTTCAGTGGCTTTGTCCCACCGGAGGCTTTCCTCTATTTTGACATGATAGGTTTGATACAGGACAGATTGGCGGTTCCGTTAATCTACCACGTCTGCCGTAAGTCCGTAGAACGACGGCTCCTTTACAGCCGGGACGTCGCCGCAGTAGGCGGAGAAGTTGAAGAGCTCCTCCGGTACAGCAGGGCGGTTTCAGATCGCTATCGACGGGACGTTATCAAAACGTCGAATATGTTCTGGTGGTTGTGTGAGCAACAAAATGTAAATGTTACTGATAGCGAGTCGCCTATGGCTGGCTTACAAAGATTTAGTGTGTAAGACTTATGGTATAGGGGGTAGGCATAGTGGCAACCAAAAAAAAATTATAAAAACCAAAAAAAAAAAAAATTATAAAAATTAAAGCGGCGTCGAAAATCAAAAAAAAATTGTAAAAAATCAAAATCAAAAAAAATGTAAAAATTTCTGTGCGTCCCCAAAAATCAAAAAAAAAAAAAAAATAGAAAAAATACAAAATCCCAAAAAAATGATAAAACACAAAAAACAAAAAAATGTATAAAAAGCTACTATGGCTGCTCTAGTTTTAAGTAGTTTTAATTAGTTTTAAGTTGTTTTAATTAGTCTAAGTAGTTTTAAGAAAAACATAAAAAAGGATCTAAAAAGCTAAGTTTTTTTTAAAAATTTTCTTAGCTCTAATACTAGTTATAGTTAGAAATAGATATTAGATCACTAGGCCGAAAGGCATTAGAAATAAGTTATTGTATAATTTAGAGTACCCGCCTAGGGTCAGTAAGTTAATTAAGGTAGATATTATGTAAGCGTATATTGAATCATGTTTTGTGTACATAATAAGTACATTAATCGTCATCGGTGACGTTTTTAAATTCAGTGAATTTTAAATAAATTCTGAAATCATTTTGTAAATTTGCAGATGAAATTATGCTTTGTGTCGTTTTAATTTTGATTGTTTTTTTTTTTACACGCGATGTTTTGATTAATTTCAATTTTGTTTTGCCGACGGCTGTTTGACATTTGATGTGCTGTCGATGTTTTTCATAATTTTGTGGAAGGTGTCTAATTTCGATTGGAGATTTGTTTGGTCAATTTTAATAAGAATTTAAAGAATTGTCGAATGAAAAATATTGAAATATTATGTTTCTTTTGCATGAGTTGTGGCAGTGCTTTTGAATTGAAAATTAGAACGTAAAGTTGATAACTTAATATGTGCATTGTCGCAGCGTATTGGAATGTAGAAATGTTGTTTCAATCCAAATGTATTTTGTATTGTGTTGATATTACAATAAAGATGAATAAAATTATAATTTGGTGTAATATTTGCAAAGTTGAATGGTTGAATATTAAAGATGAGTTGATTGAAGAAGTTAGTTCTTTCGTTCTATTAGAACGTATAGATGATCTTGCATGTTAATTCGCAGGTACGATATGTTTTCCCAGATCATGGTGATCTTTTTTTTTTTTTTTTGAAGAACTGATTTGTTACAGGAATTTTAAAGTTGGGTTGATTGATGATTTCAACTTTGCGTTGGACTCAAATTAAGCCTTATATGTATGAATTCAGTGATTGTGTATTAAGAGAAGAGATGTTATCTTCGGAGAAGAGATGTTATCTTCGGAGAAGATAATGATACAGCATGTAGGTTACTGTTGTTGATTCGGTAGAATCCAGGGGCGATGTATTTGGTTTTTGAATAATCTTCGAGGAAGATGTATGATTCAGCAGGTTTGTATTGATTCATATAAAAATCCAGGGGCGTTGTATAAAGTTTTGGGTTCTGAATATCTTCGAGGAAAGTGTAGGTACCATCAGATAAGGTTGGTGTTGATTCGTTTGCAGAATCCAGGGGCGGTATATTTTCAGGTTTTCAGGTAAATCTTCGGGGAAGAAATATAACTCAGCAGGTATTGATTCGTACTGAATCCAGGGGCGGTGTATTTTCAGGGTTTAAGGTAATTCTTCGGGGAAGAGATATGGTTAAGCAGATATTGATTCGTGCTGAATCCAGGGACAGTGTATTTTTAGTTTTTGTTTGTAAATCTTCAGGAAAGATGTTTTTATTAAACGATGGCAGTATGTTCCTTGTGATCGTTTGAAGGAAGACGACAAATTTTTGCGATGGGTCGCTTAAGAATTCCATTCTGGCGTTTTGACGGTGACGACGCGTACAAGACCGTCTGATCCTGCATGGGTTCCTTCAATTCGGCAGAGATTCCAGTAGGTTGGTGGGAGTCGCTCATCCTTGAGCAGAACTAAGTCTCCTAGTCTGGGCGTCTCCTTGACTTGCGTCCATTTTGGTCGATGTTGGAGCCGTGAAAGATATTCTGAACTCCATCTTTTCCAGAACCCTTCCGCCAGCGCTTGAACTCGTTTCCATCGGTCGAGATGTGTGACGTTGTTGTTAAGTTCGCCTTGTGGTATGGCATGCAGTGACTCGCCGACTAAAAAATGCGCAGGGGTTAGCGCATCCAAATCATCGAAGCTATCGGTTAGAGGGCATAAGGGCCTCGAATTCAAATACGCTTCTATTTGTGTTAGAAGCGTTGCGAGCTCCTCGAATGTGAGCCTTTCAGTTCCGACAACTCTTTTTAAATGGTGCTTGACAGATTTCACACCTGCTTCCGATAAACCACCAAAGTGTGGAGAAGCGGGGCGAATAAAGTGCCAATGAGTACCGCGATTTGCAAGCTTTTCGGCTATCTCCTTCCAGTCATGCGTGGCTTCCTTTAACATTTTCGCTAATTCGTTGTTAGCACCGACGAAGTTGGTTCCACAGTCGCTGTAAACCTGTTGACAGCTTCCTCTTCTTGCAGTGAAACGATGAAATGCTGCCAAAAACGCTTGGGTTGTCAAATCTGACACGACTTCCAAGTGAATGGTCTTTGTTGCCAGACAGATGAAAACTGCAAAGTATCCTTTCAATATCCTAGCTCCGCGTGCTTTTCAGCTTTTGATTTCGATGGGACCAGCATAGTCGACACTGGTATGGCTGAAAGGTCGAGACATCTGAACTCGAGCGGCAGGTAAATTTCCCATCAGTTGTTGCATTTCCGATGCCTTTTGCCGGTAGCAAGAAGTGCACCTGTGCAATTGGTACTTCACACTCCTTCTTATCTGGCCAATCCAGTATCGTTGACGGATATAACTTATCATCTGCTGGATGCCACCATGCAGAGTGTTTTTATGGGCATCTCTAACAACCAGACTTGTGAAGTGGTGGTTGTTCTGCAGCAATATGGGATGTTGCGCTTCATAAGCGAGGAGAGAGTTCTCTAAGCGTCCTCCAACTCTTAAGATCCCATTTGCATCGAGAAATGAGTTTAACGCACTAAGGGAGTTGGGAATCTTGGATGTATCCGCTATTTGTTGGATCTCCGTCTTGAACATCTCCTTCTGCGCTGTCTTGACGACGACAATACGCGCTGCTTCCAGCTCACTTGGGGTAAGTGGTCCCACATTAGCTCCCGATATACGACGACATTTAGCAACAAAACGAAGACAGGTAGCGACGACTCGAACTAGCTTGAGAAGACTCGAACAGTCATATATTGTTTGCAGAATACTGTCGCTATGGTTGACCCGAACGCTAAGTACCTTCACAGTACCCTGCTCCTCTTCCGTTTCATTATCAACAGGTTGATGTGGGACATCGAAAACCCATTGATGATGTAAAAATTCTGGACCTTTCCACCATGGCTCCAATGACTTCAATTCCGACGGAAACACACCTCTGGACGCCAGATCGGCTGGGTTATGATGCGTTGCAACATGTCCCCAGCAATCGATCCCCACTAGCCGCTTGATCTCTGACACTCGGTTGGACACGAACGTAGTCCATCTAGCAGGCCTTTATCTAGGCGAGCGCAATAGTAAAATCCGTCCAAGTATACGTTTTGACATCGGGGATGGCCAAAACTTCTTTGGTGTACTGCATCTATTGCGCCAAAACTACAGCACCACAAAGCTCCAAACGGGGAAGAGTAATCGTCCGCTGATTTGGTGCTACTTTTGTCTTCGACAAAAGCAAGTTGACATGGATGTTGTCATCGCTATCCAAGACTCGAACGTACTCCGCTGCTCCGAAAGCCTCCATCGACGCATCACAGAAACCGTGCAATTCTATCGCCTTGTTGTTCTTACTCATCTGGGTCCACCGTGGAGTTCGAAGCTGTTCGATCTGAGGAAGTTCTCGATGAAAAGCTTCCCAGTCTTTCCTCAACGCTGGTGGAATTGGATCATCCCAATCACAGCCGATTTCCCAGAGTCTCTGCATCATAAGTTTTGCCGTGATGATGCACGGCGATATCCAGCCAAGTGGATCGAACAATTTGGCAATCGTCGATAACATAGCCCTTTTTGTTGTTGCTTCCTTTGATGGCTGCAGGTTCTGGTACGAGAAATAATCATCAACAGGAAACCATTTTATGCCGAGCGTCTTGACATGCTCCGACGTATTAAACGGCAGTTCAAAATCCAACTCACGGTCTTAGACCGGAACATCATCCACGAGCTCCTTGACGTTGCTCGTCCATTTTCGTAGGTTGAAGGTTTGTGAGAATTGCTTGTCCTACGGGCACTTCTCCGTGACTGCCAGAGTGCGAGTTCGTGCTATTTCTGCCAACAAAGGCACCACTCGTTGCTGCATTACAATGCACAAAATGGCATCTCACAACCGCGACAACAACAACAACCTTCAACGAGTTCGCAGGCGAGGAACATGGCATCCAGAGGATTTCAGGCTCCTCTGAACAGAAATGCGTCGGAGTTCCAGCCAACGGGAGAACAACAGCAGCTCCAATCAAATGGACAAACTTTTAATTACCACGCGTCGCATGGTGATGGTCATCACCAGGTGCTTCTAGCAACGGCAGTAGTAAAGGCACGAGCAGCAGACGGGCGATTGTACCTCCTACGAGCGTTGATCGACACAGGCTCAGAAACGTCGTTCATCACCGAAACTGCCGCACTACTGTTGAAGCTAGAAAAGCGGCGCACCTTTACATTCACTTAGAAATAATAAAATTCACAGCATGTGAGTGTTGTGAAATTTATAAGTGTTTCGGTGTAGGCCAAACCAATTCGCGTCTTAGAAGGGTACGGCAGCATCTAACTGATGAGCCCACTGCCGTACCTGGGCGAAACGCAAACAATTTTTAAGAGTTGTGGTCATGGATCTTTGATCCTTCCATGTCTTTTGACTTCCAATTCAACTCAAAAAACTTTTGACAATAACAAATTCTTTGTTATTGTATTTCTTTTCTTGAACTAAAATGTTTCAAAGTATTAGCTTTCAAAAATACTATAGTGTGTGGTAGTAAGTGGCTTACAATAATAATATTTTTTTTTTTTTTTTCAAATTATGTCAATTTTCAATAAAACTGCTCTTCTAACGGATATAGAGATAGACTCCCTCTGCAAGATCTGCAATAGTGCAGAAAAAAAAATTGAGATAACATGCAAATATGACATCAAAGTTATCAAGAACACGAAAAAAGTGAGTCCTGCAATTCTGTTTGTATGTTTGTATGTTTGCATGTCTTTCTTTCTGTATATCGACCTACAGTTTGATTCACTACGCTGACTTTTTTTAAATTTTGCAGTTATTGTCTGTGGGGTAGCCTACAGAGGGATTTGTGGAACTGGATCTCTCGGTCTTGAAATAATGGTATCTGCAATACAACCTTTATGATGATAGGGTAAACTGTCCCACAGTGAACCAGCAGATACAGTGAACCATTCCAATTTTCTGCCACCCATTCCAAGAGCGAAAAGAAAAAGATGGAGAAACACGCGCATTTATAATCCTTTTTGAGTATACTTTCGAATGAAAAGATTAGTAAAATTTTTAACAGTTGAAACACTTTTTATATTTCCTCAGATGTACATTTCAGAAGCAATGCCATCGTCCGTCAGTGAGATTTATAAATTAAATGAAATTAAATTATTTGTCAAAAAACTAATAAAAAAACAAAAATGTTTCTAAACAAAGTTACAAATGAGTTGAGTTGAATCTGTTAAAAATATTTTTTGAATATTGAATCATTGATTGGTCCATCATCAGTCATCACTATTCATCAGATTATTTTTGTTTTTAAATATGTAAAATGATTCAAAAGCATCTAGTTTATAATTGCTATTTACATTTCTTATTAATTTTAAATTTTGAAAACTAAAACTATGAAAGAAAATAGCTAGCATATGTTCTGCAACACTTGACTTTTCTTTTTCATTACATTTAAGCTGTGCAAAATGTTCTTTAAATCTTTTTAGAATAGGTCTTGTCATTTAAGATCTAAAGTTGTATAATTTCTTAATTCCTGTTTTTTTCTATGTGCAATTGTTAAATCTTCAATCAATTCTTCAGTATATCCATTATCAGCAACTTTTAAAAAAAGGCGTTATTTGATTTTCACTTAAGACATTTGAAATATTTAAATTAATTTTTTTTAGTCGGAACGTTACCTGTCTCTAGTGAAATAGCCAGCTGCATTCCTCTCTTGAAACAATTTAGCCGCAACACCCGCCTCGCTATGAATGCCCATCAGTTTTACTTTGAGCCCAACTTCGGACGTATACAGTCAAGTATAGAGATTCATATTTTAATCGCACCACCCGAATGTAGAATGCTTTGCCAGTCTCTGTTTTTCCCCGGCATTACGACCCACAACAGTTTAAAAGCAGTGTGCATCGATGTCTCCTATTAAATCCTCTCCTATTTTCTTAAAAGCTGGCACTGTGTTTTAAAACATCATAAGGGTATACATATCCGCTTGATGCGCGCTTTAATTATTAAAAAAAAAAGTTGAATATAGTAAACAACTGAGGATTCCGTAATACAGGATTTAAGAATATTGTTGCACAAGCTCGATTATTTGCGGAGAAAAGTAGTTACGGTATCCAGTCTCAATTTAAAGAAAAAAGAACAGCCCAGAAAATGGAAAACGAGTGTTTGGTTATGAACTTGCCCATTGATAAACTTACTCAATCTTATGAAATGCAGTACAGAATTAAATTTTTTAACACAATGGTAGATGCTATTGAAGTAGATGCCAATTGTCGATTTAAGGCTCTCAATGAATATTTTACCAAAAACAATTTGGTTTTATCTATGATATCAGTTATTTAAGCCCATATCAAAAAAGGAGCTTCTTAAGCATTGTAATGATTTAGATACTATACTTTGGAAAGGCTAAAACAGCGACATACAGCCTTTCGAACTATATGAAAAACTCCAGCTTCAAAAATGAATTCACTCAACTCTATTAACGACGCAAAAAAACTAATTCAGTCATTTTAAAAAATAATTTGGAAGAAATATATCCAAATGCTTATATTACCATTAGAATCATGCTTACAGTTCCGGTCAGTACAGCTTCCGCTGAGAAAAGCTTCTCAAAGTTAAAATTGATCAAGACCTACTTGAGAAGCACGATGAGTCAAAACAGACTATCTGCGCCATTAGGACTATCAACTGAAGCTGAAATAGCGGCTACTGTTAGCTATGACATAATCCTAAAAAAGTTCAGTGAGGCCGAAAAGTACGACTCTTTCAATTTCTATTTGTGTAATTTTTGTTATTTTTTGATTTGCAATAAAACTCGTTTAGGTACTCATACATTAGTTAAACTCTAACTTAACGTTTTCTCCTAACCAAATTTACTGCATGTTCGAACTGGTATCTTGGTGGTCCATACATATTTTTTTTTTTTTTTTTTTTTTTTTTTTTTTTTTTTTTTTTTTTTTTTTTTTTTTAAGAGGAGGCTTATGCTAATCTGGAGAACTCAGACCTAATATCCAGTCCATTGTACTACCAGAGTAGCAGCCTTCCCTTTTTTGTGTTGCAGTAGTTGGAAATAAGTTGTTAGTAATTTCACATATATAACCTCAAGGGCGGCGTCCATATGAAACTGGGAGGCTGAAAGAAAAGTAGATGCCCGGAGCGGGATTCGAACCCACGCGTCCGGCCTATCTACTAAACACTCTACCACTGCACCACGGCCGCCCTCGGTCCATACATAACAACTAGCGACAAGCTGAAAGGGACAAAATGCACAGTAATGCAAAACACGATATATTCAACTTTCTTTGCCATTGGAACACGAATAAATAGCACGTGAAAACCTTTCCAAAGTTTTGTTTCTTGCCAGATCAATTAATAAACTGTCTCTGTATTGATTGACTAGATCGCAGTTGTAATTCTTCTGAATTGGATTTTTGTAGGGCGAAAGTGTTAACACTGAGTCGCCCAAACAGTTGTCTGTAACGATTCGTTCGCCCCACACGCAGCAATCATTTACATATATGTGAATCGATTGAAGCTCCCTTTTCTGGATTATATTCCAGTGTGCACTGTTCGATTGTTTGAAATCCAATCAGCAACGAAACTCCGTCGAATCTTTCCTGAATAAAGCAAGAGAATGCTGGGAATCCATTGAATTCTCCGTTCTGCAGTTTTTTCTTTTTAAAATTAGTTTTCGGACCAAAGTTTTGCTTTCTACGTCCACTTTGAGACCCTTGCCAAGGGATTTCGTCGAGATTTCGAATAATATCAGAACCTTCTTTAAGAATATAAGAAATTAAAATAGAATAGAATTAAATAGAATACCAGGTAATTCAATTCCATCGGCAAAACAATGGTCAGGATGAGAGGAGCAAATTACTTCCACATCCCAACCGTGGTCGTCGAATTCCAGCTTCTGAAAAATGAGTAACCCAAGAAAACTTATTCGGTAAGTGAAAACTTGATTTCCTCACCTTAAGTATTTCATAATATGATGGTTTGTCATTGATATTGAATTCTTTTTCACAAAGAAGACAGGTTCCGCAGCCAACTAAGCTGAACATGAAAAACAAATGTAACCAAGGGCAAGCAAATTATTGCTTGAAGGATTCTATGTGGATGATTGCTTAGGAGGTGCCAACTCGGTACACGAATGCCTAGTCTTCAAGAAGAACTGATTCCTTTTCCTCTTCTCCAAAGGGGTGGATTCAGATTCAACGTTCGTAAATGGCTATCAAACAACTCAACCATTATCAACAATTTTTTAAAAGGCGTTATAGAAATGGAGCCAGATCATGATTTTGACAATGATAGAAACTTTAAAACTTTGGGACTCACATGGTGCCCAAGAACAGATGACTTTCAAATTAAGCTTTATTTGTCGTTCAGCTCAAAAGGTACCAATAGGGCAATGTTGAGTGATGCTGGAAGAATCTCTGATCCATTTGCATCGGCTGGGACGAAAATGCTTCAATAAATATACAAAATGAATGGAATGAATTCGAAACAAGGCTGTCATTATTAACGAAAGTAAGAATTCCACGCGGACACAGCAAATAAAAGGGTCTAGAATATAGAGTTGCACGGATTCGCAGAGAATCCTGCTGACATTCTATCTAGAGGAATATTTGGAGATGTACTAGCTAAGACCTTAACATGGAGGCATGGTCCAGATTGGCTAAAAAGAGATGAGCAAAACTGGCCAGCTGATAATTCCCTAATAGATATTCTAGATATACCTGAAGAAAGGTACACAGACACTACCTCTGAAACACTTGAAAATCTTCCAATTGATACGCTGTACCGTTGCACAACAAGGCCATGGCCATATAACAAATCAAATGTTGCCTGCTAAAAAAATTTCTGCTATAAACAGTCTGCTTATCACAGCAAAAGCTTCTCTAGCCAGAACCATCCATACGCTTGTTAAAATATATATACTGATCTAGCCAGAAGCCGATGTACTTGTTTAAAAATCACCACTTTTCGGCAGTTCATTCGCGTATTCCATGAGGCCCGAGCCAACGATGTTCTAAGCACAATTGTTTCTGATTTCTAAAACTTGATTTTAAGACTTCGAATTCCCGATAACAAAGAATTCTAGTGATATCGTTCCTTGGACCTGTTCCGTACACCGCAAGGTCGTTGGTGCGTCCGCTATGGCATGGTGAGGAGAACCAATTAGATCGCCGCCACCTAAATGCTAAATAAAATAGGCGAGTTCATTCAGAGCAGAAGTGATGTGACCCCAAATTCATAGAATTGAGCTATTTGCAAATTAAAGGTTTCAAGAAAAATCATACATATAAAATCAGAACAAAATCAGTTTTACCAGAATTTCGTTGGATTTTTCTTTCTAGATATGACGGACAGATCAATGTACTGCTTCAATTCGCTGGCCATGCCACTACTGCGTTGATGGAACGGAATTGGTGCTTGCAATGTCTGTCGCAATTTGTTTGTGCCCAGACCACAAAGGCAAAGTAGCGTTTTCTGAAACTGGGACAATAGCTCTAAGTTCGGGATACGCCTAACCCCTCCACCTGTGTTCCAGCCAAGGGTCCAGCATAGTTGACTTAGCGAGATGCAAATTTTTTTTCGAGAGGCTCAGGTTTGTCAACGATTGCAGCAGGTAAACTGTCCTGAACAACAACTCATACCTTAGGGGAAGGAGTTACTTACCCCCTTTGGAGTAAGTAATTGCCAAGCTTGCTAGAAACGTATTTTTTTCCTTGCTTCCTTGAACGGTGTGAGGAGGACTATTATATCTCGTAATGCTTAGCTCCATTGAAGTTATCATGTCTGTTAGTATAATAAATAATTGGTATAGCGGCAGGTATATTGAAATTTTTTTTTCAAAAAAATTGGTTTTTCTTTAGTTGAGTAAAATGTATCGCTTTTTTACACGTTTTCGATACTGAAATTTTAGTATCGATATATCAGGGATATAAATCGCCGATATTATATTGATATATCGAGCACAAAATGTCGATATTTTTTTAAATGCCTACTTGGAATACATTGCTGATACTCGGAATAAGAAAAAAATTTAAATATTCACTAATTCCGAGAGGAGATTTCGTAGGTATCGCAATATTGGGCATAATGACTACTCTTGCAGATATTTTTTTTATTTTGTGAAAGACAACAACAAGGCTGCACTTGCAGGTCAGATATGTTGGCTGTGGGTATTATCAACATTTCCGTTTAACGGGCGATCATGTAGGTATGGCAAATATTAAACTTGACTTCTTTATCTACTTTTTTTTTAACCATATTGACACGTCATACCGAACTATAAGTATTTCTGACATAGAACTATAAGAAACAATATCCTTCCTTCGTCCTGCCAACTGGTTGCCTTTTCAACCCAGTAGATATTCAATGAAAAAATAATTGCTCTTTAATTATATTCTGGCGTCATTTCAAACTGAAATCGTAGGAAGGCATGAGAAGGAGAAATAAAAAATAACAACATGCAATCTCACAAAACTACCCCAACATTCTATATGTAAAAACTCTTTGTCTTACCAAATCGAAAAAAAACTCCCCCAGTGAGCGCGACATGCAATGCAAAAAGGTAACCTAGAAGCCTTTTTCCGTTCGGTGATACCGATAATCAGACAATGTGCCGCCACCGACTAATAGCAGTTTATTTAGCAAGCGGCGCGGCGTCCGCACAGCGCCAAGACACAATACAGGGAACGGTTAGCAACTATGCATGCATTTTATTAGGAAAATAATACAATTCATATCTCTTTTCCACGTTGAGCAGGTATTTACTACCACAGCTAACTCATCAATTATTAACAATGCAATTGTGTTAGCATTTGCTGTATGTTTTTTTTTATATAATTAGCGGGCACATCAAGGGGTTTTAGTTTAAAAAAGCTTAAGTATCAGGGAGAGGGGGGGGGGGGTGAAGGGTTGTCTTTAAATATTCGAAAACTTCTTTTTCTGTCCCTAATCGCCTCTTTACAGATGGAATCAAACCACGAATTTTCTTTGGGGATGACACTTTTTGTTCTGTGAGGAACAAAATTTCTCATACCGTTGAGAATTACGTTAGATATATCAACTGATGCGTCAACGTTTCCGTCGAGAAAGCACAATGACTAATTAAAATTTCCATGGACTTGAATATCTGGAACCCGAGTGGGCTCATCAACAAGTTGAGTTAATTGATTAAACTCAGCGAAGATCTCAACATATTTTCCTTCGTGTGTTGTCGGGCCAGAGTGACGAAGCTAACCAGAATTGTGTACATTGAAATCGCCCGCAATTGCGATTTCAGTGTGAGGATAAAGGGAAACAATTCTTAATATGGAGTCAGATGGCGCACTAAATAGGGGCTTCTGTAAATAGAACAATAGTGAATGATTTGCTTACGGACGGTGAATTAGAACCACATGAAGTTGAAGTTCGTATTAGAACAGAGGCCGTATTGTGTTAGGAGTTGGTGAGCAATATCATTGCGGGCATAAACGGCGAAGCCGTGTGAGGAGATGAATAATGGCACTAAGCTATATCCAGGCAGGTTAAACTCTGAGGGATCAGAATCAACACCCACCTGTGTTTCACTCAGTGCCAAAACAGCTGGCCTGCATTTTGCAGTGTGAGCACACACAGCAAAGAAATTCGATCGCAACCCCCAAATGTTGTTAAAATCGACACGAAATTTACTCGACATTAAAACTTCCAAAAACACGTAAAAAAAAAATACCAAACGTAGACGCTATCTAAGTAAAATCAACCAGTGTAGATCTTATTAGAAAACCAAATCAAATTACTAGCGGTGTTATGCCCAGCCAGCAACTTGATTTTGGTTCACCAACGGAATCACGTAGGTTGCGTATAAATAAGTTTCTGCTGCCTCAAGGTAAAAACAGGACAGTTAGAAACACAATGACTGAAAATTCGCATCCGAATAAAATAAATTTATTAAAAAATAAAATTATTTTAACTTCTCATTTCAACAACAAAACTAATAACGTCTTCAAACACTCACGAGCTCTGGCAACGCCAGAAGATAGAAGATTTTCAACTGAAACGACTGCAATTGGTTCTCTTTGAGAGATTTCTTAAAAATGCGGTGTAACACCAACCTATACCACATACACCGTATTTTTTTCATTCATGTTACTCAAGACGCGGTGTAGAGCTACAAAAAATTATGTGGTTCTCTATGAGATATTATTTCAAAAATTAGTTGTAACACCACCTACACTAACTACACCGTAGGTGCATATAGCCACGTCCTTTTTACTTGCTCAACGGTTTTATGACAGAACAACGCCAACGTCCTGTTGATTAAAAGAGGAAGCCAAAATATTTGCCAACGCGCCATCAACAGATTGCTTGGTCTATGGTTATGGTTGCTCTTGTAAAATCCACTTCCTCCTAAGTAAACTACATCTTCGTCTTTCAGAAAAAATATTAAAACGGACAAAAATAAATAAACAGAGGTCGTCAAAAATAGCCCAAGTAATAAAGACATTTGGGAGTGGTAGAAAATCATTGGAGCGCAAGACAAAAATATAAGAGTACGAAGCTTGGGTGCCCCAACACCGAGTTTGTACAATGCATTTTGTCATTTAGAAAAGAATAAAATAGGAATAAGTGACTGCGCTCTCCGACCGAAAACATCCATGAATGAGTCATTCATATTTTATTTTTTTTTAAAGAGTGGAGCAAAAAGTATTTTTAATTTAAGGAAATCCTGTTTAACAAGGCGCTTGAAAAGAGCAAATAAACTAAGTTTGTTTTATACATAGGCTGCGAGTAATTATTTTTGTAAGATCCTCAAAGAGTTGGAAAGAAAGGAGGGACTATCGGGTTGTAAATTGGCGGAGGCAAAATGAGAACGAATTAAAGTGCGAAAGGTGTTTATATTTTTATAAGAGGCCCGTTGTTTATTGCAGAGGTGGCCGAAAAACAGAAAAAAAAAATTAATTTTACTTCCTCTTTTACGATGACCTTCAATGTAGCAATATCAAAGATTTAAATAACATTTTAATAATACACACACTTTTTTTCAAACAGAAGGGAAACTTCAGAAGAGACAAGGGGACTATAAAAGCCTAAACAAAGAGGAGATGTATGTTAACTATAGAAAATGTTTCCAAATATTTTCATTCAAAAAAATAAATGCAAAAAAATTTACTCCCGTCATTTGCCACATTTAGGGTTGTATGCCCACCATAACTTCACGAAATTTATCTTTTAGGCCTTGAATCGACTGTGGACCATTGGCATAGTAATTACACTGCGTTACACGGTTTTGGTATTAACTGTAACCTGAAATGAATAGGTAATGAGTCATAGATACAATTTTTCAAATATATTTTGTATACATCACGTCTAGTTTTGCCAATTTATTATTTCCACTAGTCTCACTTTAGACGTTAGGGGTTTTGGGCCAATGATTATGTTATTTCTCAAGGAACTCAAAAGAGGGTGTATTTTTATTGCATTATCAGTTAGTGACCCTATTATAAACGTACCAGTAAATTGAAAGGGGCTAGTCGGAGATAGGGGTGAAAAATCATTCTTATCAGTATTTTCAATATATCTATTGAACGAAGCAGAGTTTCGATTTTCACTTTTTTGTGTAACACTTCTTTTAGGTTACAGATTGGTAAAGAAATCGCTTCATAGAAAACAGGAAATAAAGTTGCGATGCTTTCTTTCTAAGGCTGAGGTAAGCTCAGTCTGTCCAAGGTATTCCCGACGAAGCACCAGAAGTCGAGATAAAGATTCAACCAAATGTTTGCCAAAATAACCAAATACAACCAACGTTTCCTTTTAATAATAATTCCTTTTTATTTATCTATTTAACTAACAGGTTTTGCCTAATATAATATGTAACAATACTTGTCGACGCAAATAATATTGAAGACGAAATATATGGCTCGATGGCCTGTCATCAGAAGGATCCTTAGAGTAATCGTTTAGTTCATATTGGGTAATAATGATTCTTCCCAGTCAGGTCGGTGCAACTCCATATAGATATTCGGGTGGATAATAACTTGACTCTGTCCTCTGCGCAAGTGCCAGGGAATAAACATGTGGCTATAAGCCTGTCCTCGATACCTTCAGAAGGAGGGGAAGGAGGAATAAACAAGAGTAATTCTGTCCTCAGCGCAAATGCCGAAGAATGAACGTGTGGCTATAAGCCTGTCCTCGATACCTTCAGAAGGAAGGGAAGGAGGAATAAACACAAGTAATTCTGTCCTCATTGCAAATGCCGAAGAATAAGCGGGTGGCTGCAAGCCTGTCCTCGATACCTTCAGAAGGAGGGGAAGGAGGAATAAACACAAGTAATTCTGTCCTCAGCGCAAATGCCGAAGAATAAGCGGGTGGCTACAAGCCTGTCCTCGATACCTTCAGAAGGAAGGGAAGGAGGAATAAACACAAGTAATCTGTCCTCGGCGCAAGAGCCAGGGAATAAACGGGTGTCTATAAGCCTGTCCTCGATACCTTCAGGAGGAGGGGAAGGAGGAATAAACACAAGTAGTTCTGTCCTCAGCGCAAATGCCGAAGAAAAAACGGGTGGCTATAAGCCTGTCCTCACTCCTCACTACACTCCTCACAATCAGGTTCTCGCTTCTGCCTTATGTCCAAAGCACCAATGCAATGGAATTATCGTTGAAACTACTTTTGCGTCAGTAGCTTCCAATGTCCGTGGGGATCCCTGAAGAGAATCTACACGGAATAAACGTTTGAGCCTTGCCAGTTTCTGTTCTCAGCTTCAATGCTGAAGAATAATCGGATTAGGCCTGTGTAAATTATGATCGATTCGATCTTTTTGATTCGATCATTCAAAAGTATTGATGATCGAAATCATTCCAGTCCGAATCAATCGATCTCAATCAATCTCGATATTCGATCTCAATTTCATTATTCTATGCATTTTGATTCGATATTTCATTTCCATTTAGTCTCGATTTCGATCTTTTTGACTCCATCTTATTTTATGCATTTTGATTCGATATTTCATTTCCATTTAGTTTCGATTTCGATCTTTTTGACTCCATCTTATTCAATCATTTGAATGTGTAAGTACGAAAACTTTACGTTGCTCTCTCTATCATGGTGCAGTGAAGGGTGGAGTCATAAGCAGTGTAGTAATGATGTTCATGTTGGGTAGATGAGAAATAATTTTAATGGATGTTTATACATATTAGTATTTAATATTTTTAGTGAAAACGATTCGAAATTAACTAGGTGAAGTATGTAGGTATGTATGCGTCAAGCATTTCAGCGGTGTGTGATGACTTCGGGACATAAGGGTATAGCTTATCGGAATAAATGTTGAGTAGATATGAATGTACAATTGTACATACACACATGTATGTTTGTTAACTATTTCAGTGTGAGCAATTTTTCAAGTTGAAAGATAAATCTTCCCGAGCAAATGTTGCTTGAAAAAATACATTGTTGCATATGCCTCCACAACACCAAACCACGCCTTCGGTTGAGTTGGTTTGACGCATACATACCTATTTCATTTGGTTCAATTCGAATCGTACGAACTAAAATGATTGAAATCGAAACAGAACTAGAAAATCAAAATGATTGAATGATCGATCGATTCAAATGATCGAATCATTCAGCAACCCGATACCCGATACTTGATCCATTCGATCATCGAAAATGATCGATTTACCCATTCCTAAATCGGATAGCTGTAAGCCTGTCCTCACTACACTCAGAGGGAGTGGAAAGAGGAATAAAAAGCAGGTTCCCGCTTCTGCCTTCTGTCCAAAGCTCCAATGCGATGGAATTTTCGTTGAAACTACTTTTGCGTCAGTAGCTTCCAATGACCGTGGTGATTCCGGAAGGGAATCCATACGGAATAAACGTTTGAGCCTTGCCGGACTCTGCAAAATTAATGATCGGAGAGAAGCTCGGATCGGTTGGGAGTATATTTTTAGGCAATAAATTTCCAAATTAATCTAGGATAGCTGGCTAGTAAACCAGTGCCGTCCTCGAAATGAATGTTGAATTAGTACTAGGTACGGAATTCAAAGTTTCATTTAAGCACTATGTGCACTCCACCTAGGCGGAGCAGAATTTTGTATGGTCGAGTCACATCCTCATATCACATTTCCTACCATAAGCGAATGTGAGCTGTATCAACGAGCAAACCCATTGATCCTGAATGATAAAATTCAATTTTATCAAAGGAAAAAATTCTGGCCAGTTTTACAAAATTTCCTAGGAATACGTTTTGGTTTTTCAATTTTTAATATTAATTTTCGCATCCCTACAGAAGAAAAATGAGAAATGGGAACAAAATTTGTATAATAAGCGATAAGTATAAATAAGCAAACATGACATTTCAAAGCGGGTAGCCTTAAATAACATTTTTAACATCAAGCTCTCGGTGACGAATTGTGATCGTTTCTTCGAAGAATTACATGTTTGGGAAACTTTGCATGCAAAAGAACGATAGAATTGTTGCTTGCGTGGTACACAACGGCGTTTGAAAACAAACTTAGGCCATATTAATATCTTTCAATTCCGATCGTCTAAAATGATTAAACGTGGTTCATTCACCGCAAACAGGTTTTCTAGCTTAATTTTACTAAACTTAGGTTCAATGACCCCATCCAACCTTAAACCCAGAGATGGCAGAAATTCAACTTTTTTCGATTAACTACATTTTTTACGTCTGCTACACAAATGAAGTTGTTTATGTAGTTAAATGTAGTTGACGTAGTTAAATGTAGTACACGTCTACTATGTGTTAACTGTCAAAATGTTTTTTTTATTTTCAACTAGCTGAGCCGCCCGGCTTTGCTCGGGTCTGTAGTTTTAAGGTTCCAGTTCTCGTTTTTTCTCTTCCGTGGGAATTTGGTGAAGAAATTTAATCTGTCTTACTGTGGGACTTAGTCCATCCTAATGCTGAAAGAATTTTTGAAATCTATCCAGCAGTTTCTAAGTTTCCGCTCCCAAGTTACTAATGAAGGGAGATAATGTAGCACCCTTAGTGCTGAAAGAATTTTTGAAATCTGTGGAGTAGTTTCTAGTTTTCCGTCCCAACCCCGTTCCTGTGGAAATATGGGGATCAAACCTTGACAGGAACCATCTCTGGACTAAACTATGTCTACCCTGAAAATTTCATAAAAATCCGTTGGGTGGTTTAGGAGTCTACACCGGACATACATACATCCTATTTTATATTATAGATAAATAGATAGATGAAATAAAGACTGTGGAAATACCAATTCCAATCGATTGAAAATGAAAAAAAAAAAAAGAAAGAATGTCTAATGGAATTCATACATTGGATGCCGCGAATGGCTGCGTTCGAGAAGATCACTTGCAATCGATTGAATGGAAACGTCGTTCAAACGAAATAACAACTTAGATTTGTTTGTTAATCATCACAGAATATGTACATATAAATACTTACCAATTGTATTTTCTGCTAAATAGGTTTTCCTAAATTTGCAGCCTCTCTAATTTTGTTGTTAGCCTTTTCGGCTAATATCTCAGATGGGTAGAGCACAATATGATTCGTTCGAAATTAGTAAATAATTTTTATTTTTTCTCTCAAGACAGCAAAAAGTCTTTTAGCTATGGATTCAAATCTCTTTAAATATTGCTATTTTACTGAGGAATATAAATATTTACCAATTGTATTTTCTGCTAATTAGGTTTCTGTTAAATTTCAAGTATCTCTAATTTTGTTGTTAGCTTAAATATAAAGTCTATGTCGAAAGAATTTTTGAAATCGGTCAAGTAACTTTAATGCTCCCGTTTTCGTTCCCGTTCCTGTTCCCGTGGGATTACAGGGATAAAATTTATCTAGTCCTAGTTACTGATGGAGGGGGATAATGTTGCACCCCTAATGCTTGAAAGAATTTTTGAAATCTGTCCAGTAGTTTCTAAGTTTCCGTTCCCAACCCCGTTCCTGTGGGAATCTTCTGTTCCCATGGAAATAAGTGAATGAAATATAAGTCTATGTCACTGAAAGATGATGTAAAATCCCAGAGTTTAAAGAATTTTTGAAATCGGTCCAGAAGTTTCTAAGTTTCCATTTCCAACCCCGTTCCTGAAGGAATCTTCCGTTCCCGTGGAAATGTGTGAATGAAATATAAGTCTATGTAACTGAGGGATAATGTTACTTCCTAGAGTTGAAAGAATTTTTGAAATCGGTCAAGTAACTTTCAGGTTCCCGTTTCCGTTCCTGTTTTTGCTCTCGTGGGATTATATAGGGATAAAAAACACGCTGAGTTACTGAGGGATTATATGGCATCCCAGTGCAGAAAGAATTTTTGAAATCCGTCCAGTAGCTTCAAAGTTTCCGTACCCAACCCCGTTCCTGTGGGAATCTTCGGTTCCCGTGGAAATATGTGAATGAAATGTAAGTCTATCTCACTGTACCCCTCAGTGAGATAGACTTACATTTCATTCACATGTAACATCCTAGAGTTGAAAGAATTTTTTAAATCGGTCAAGTTACTTTATGGTTCCCGTCCTCGTTCCCGTGGGATTATAGGGATGAAATACACGCCAAGTTACTGAGGGATTATGTGGCATCCCAGTGCAGAAAGAATTTTTGGAATCTGTCCAGTAGCTTTTAAGTTTCCGTTCCCAACCCCCTTCCTGTGGGAATCTTCCGTTCCGATGGAAATATGTGAATGAAATGTATGTCTATGTCACTGAGGGATAATGTAACATCCCAGAGTTGAAAGAATTTTTGAAATCGGTCAAGTAACTTTATGGTTCCCGTCCTCGTTCCCGTTTCTGTTCCTGTGGGCTTATAGGGATGAAATATAGTTTAAGTTACTGATGAAGGGAGATAATGTAGCACCCCTAGTGCAGAAAGATTTTTTGAAATCTGTGGAGTAGTTTCTAATTTTCCGTCCCAACCCCGTTCCTGTGGGAATATGGGGATCAAACCTTGACAGGAACCATCTCTGGACTAAACTATGTCTACCCTGAAAATTTCATAAAAATCCGTTGGGTGGTTTAGGTGTTTACCCCGGACATATATACATAGATTATATAGATATATATAGATTTAACTGCCAATATGGCAATATTTGCTCTGTAGTGCAGATGATAATGTACTTCTTTTTTTAGTTACCTTTTCAGACGGGTTTGTTTAAAGACCAATTTTTTTTTATTTGAATACAGAAGTTCAGTTCTGCTCGATATTTTATCGTGTTTTTCTCTTTCACATCTCAAATTTTTAATTTTAACTAAATATCAGTTAACGATCTGGCAATGCTGGAGGCAAAGAAATGTGTAGAGAAGACATAACTTGTGAAGAAGGCTGTGAGTTAATGGCAGTGCATACGATAGGGTCGTAAAACAAAAAGTCTTAATGATAATTCTGAAGTTTAAAGTTTTAATGTATTTATTTGTTCTGTTTTCTTTCTAATATTTCAGAAGTGGGATGAATGGAGTTTTCTCCTAAAATTTGATTTTGATTAAATCGATATTTTACCACGTCGCATCGTACAAGAAAAATAATTTTCTGTTGTTGGGCTCCTGTTGCGTTTTTGCTGAAAGCGTGACGTCATGTCTTCAAAACAAGATGAAAAGCGGAGTGAGCGAGATAAACGAGCTGAAGTTCGAAGTGATCGAGATAAACGAGGTCCAGAGTGGAATGAACAAGAGAAGATAGAGACATCTGAAGAAGATCAACGTCAGCAACGAGAGCGAGAAAATCGACAGCAGATGGCAGCGGCAGGGTTGAACAATGATGAACGACAAGAGCGAGATGAAAATAACACCAATGAACCAGAAGAATCGGAACAAAATAAAAATAATTCAGGAGATGGCTTCGCATTACCACCGAATGTAGTTCACGAAGATCAAAACAGGGAAAGAATGATTGATCATCACTTATGAGAAAGTTCGTTGCGAAACGAACAAATTAATAGACGAGATAAAACAATCAATACACTTATGGAACAAATACAAATCATGACAAGAATAATACCAAATGCTATAAACACTTCCATACTCGATGACATCGCAATATTGAATTATAATATAATGCCCGATATGACGAAAAACATTGAAAAGTTCGATGGCGAAGGTGACGGTACGGCTGCACAATCTTGGATAAGTACCATCGAGAACATGCGCCAACTTCATCACTGGTACGATGGTTATAAGTTGGATGTTGTAAGGACAAATCTTGTTGGAGGAGTTAAGCGATTGCTTAAGACAAGAGAGAACGAAGTTCACACTTGGTTTTGCTTCGAAACGGCGTTCAAAAAGACATTTCTCGTTAAGGAAAACCTGACGACTCGATGGCAACGAATGATTCAAAGAGTTCAACAACGCAACGAGATAGTAACTACATATTTTCATGAAAAGTATGATCTTTGTCATAATCTAAAATTAAATTTTGACGAATCCAAAGAATTAATCCTGACGGGATTATGGCCCAAGGATATTGCAATGACATTGTTAGGTTGTACCTAAACATTCAGATGCGGACGAACTTTTGCATGCTATTTTGAAGCAAGAGAAAATGTCAAAGTCTAGAGTTGAACGCATCGAACAACAAAATGAAACGAGACCTAAATATAGCATTAGAAGAGACAACAACACTGAGCAACCAAATGAATTTGTATGTTATAACTGCGGTGTGGATGGTCATTTGTTACTTGCAATTGTATTTGCAATTGTACACAACCGTAAAAAGAACCAACATGTTATAATTGCAAGCAGAAGGGGCACATATCTCGTCAATGCCAGGAACTGCAAATTCGTAGAGATGTCAACCAAGTGATCGGAAAGCCCAAGAATGGAGCTGAAAAATATTTAAGGAATGTCCTGGTAAATGAAAAGATACTTAATGCTTTTATAGATATGGGCAGCTCCGAATGCATCATCAGAATGACAGCAGCGTTGAAGAATGGATTTCAGTTCCATGAAGGAAACATAGAGTTGAAGGCATTTGGTCCAGCAAACTATAAAGTGATTTCTCCGGGGTGGATAAAAGCATCACTAAAAGTCGACGACGCATCAGCGGATAATGTAATCTTTAGGGTTGTTCCAGATGACGTCCAAGCTTATGACGTGCTTATTGGACGCACATTTACTGAGTTAGGACACATAGTATACCAAAAAATCAACGACAAATTAACTTTCCGAGAGAAAAAGGAATTACATCCGTTCGAAGAATTTGAAATTGAAGAAGAAGACGTCATTTCCATCAAAAGCGATTCAAAAATGATAGCAGGTTCAGTCAATATTCTCACGGCAGTTGTTAACGACGCTCAATCAATCATTCCTGTAGCTAACATTGGAAAGCAGGATGTTCACGAACACGATATTCTAACAATCAACATGTCAACAGAGCCAAACACCATTCGAGCTCCAAGATTTGACGAAGGATTTGTAAGAGAGATGGCTATACGTGACGAAGCAAAGAATTATCAGCGACCGAAATTGATTCGAACCAAGGCCATTGAACAAATAAAGTCAGAACAGCAAAGATTCAAGAACCGTTACGATCGTGGTAGACAATTGAATGTTCAATACAACGTAGGCGATATCGTTTATATGGCATCTCCATCAGTATCAACAGGCGAATCAACGAAACTTTGTCCAAGAAACAGTGGACCTTTAGTCGTTACAAAAATTCAACCAGGTGATACTTATGGTGTTTCTACGTTAAAATACACAACCACAGCCCATGTTAGTCAACTGAAATTGTGGAAGCCGTCAACCGAAGAAGAAGATAACGATGAATCCCAGACAACTAATACACATCACTTCAATCAAGATGAAGAATATGATATACAACCAGAAAACCCAAAACCCGATGGCCACACTAGCGTTGTATTCCAACCGATGACCAACCGAGCTGAAGTTCCCTCAAACGATAGTGAAGAGGTAGATGTACAACATACAAGACCGAAAAGAAGTATTAATCCACCCTTAAGGCACAAAGATTATATCATTTAAACCAAAAAAAAAAAATTTTTTATTAATTTATTTTAAAATTTTGTTCACAATAAAATTTAATCTTAAAAAGTCATTATATGTATGTAAATGCTACTACTAGAATTCGAGGACGAATAAACGTTCCAAGGATGGCCGAATGTTAACGATCTGGCAATGCTGGAAGCAAAGATACTTATGGTGTTTCTACGTTAAGACTAGACACATCAGAACGAAAATACACAACCACAGCCCATGTTAGTCAACTGAAATTGTGGAAGCCGTCAACCGAAGAAGAAGATAACGATGAATCCCAGACAACTAATACACATCACTTCAATCAAGATGAAGAATATGATATACAACCAGAAAACCCAAAACCCGATGGCCACACTAGCGTTGTATTCCAACCGATGACCAACCGAGCTGAAGTTCCCTCAAACGATAGTGAAGAGGTAGATGTACAACATACAAGACCGAAAAGAAGTATTAATCCACCCTTAAGGCACAAAGATTATATCATTTAAACCAAAAAAAAAATTTTTTTTATTAATTTATTTTAAAATTTTGTTCACAATAAAATTTAATCTTAAAAAGTCGTTATATGTATGTAAATGCTACTACTAGAATTCGAGGACGAATAAACGTTCCAAGGATGGCCGAATGTTAACGATCTGGCAATGCTGGAAGCAAAGATACTTATGGTGTTTCTACGTTAAGACTAGACACATCAGAACGAAAATACACAACCACAGCCCATGTTAGTCAACTGAAATTGTGGAAGCCGTCAACCGAAGAAGAAGATAACGATGAATCCCAGACAACTAATACACATCACTTCAATCAAGATGAAGAATATGATATACAACCAGAAAACCCAAAACCCGATGACCACACAAGCATTGTATTCCAACCGATGACCAATCGAGCTGAAGTTCCCTCAAACGATAGTGAAGAGGTAGATATACAACTTACAAGACCGAAAAGAAGTATTAATCCACCCTGGCACAAAGATTATATCATTTAAACCAAAAAGAAAAATTTATTAATTTATTTTAAAATTTTGTTCACAATAAAATTAAATCTTAAAAGACATTATATGTATGTAAATGCTACTACTAGAATTTGAGGACGAATATAAGTTCTAATGATGGCCGAATGTTAACGATCTGGCAATGCTGGAAGCAAAGAAATGTGTAGAGAAGACATAACTTGTGAAGAAGGCAGTGAGTTAATGGCAGTGCATACGATAGGGTCTTAAAACAAAAAGTCTAATAAAGATAACTCTGAAGTTTAAAGTTTTAATGTAGGTATTTATTTGTTCTGTTTTCTTCCTAATATTTCGTAATTTAAATTATCATAGTCATGTACATTCAACCGTTTTAGGGTGGTAGTAAACGTAGGTGACAAAATGTAACATATCAATTATGTTGCTTACACTATGAAACTATATGAAACACACGAAGTTTTTGGTGGTCAGCGGGCTTAAAAATGTATTTTAGCGAGCTTTCTCTAGTTTTGCAAGGTTCAGGCTATGTCCTAACGATGAACTTCGGTCGGTTGCGTTGCTTGTTAGTAGTGCTACCACAATGCGTGTCCTAATACCAACAGCGACCAGGCTATATAAATGCCATCTTCTCGTTGAGTGCTATGAGCAACGCGACGAAAATCAAACTGGTTGATTTGAAGCAACCAGACTACTTTTCGTAGCGTCGGTCGCACTCCCCTAC
Organism: Melanostoma scalare; assembly: GCA_949752695.1. Taxonomy (NCBI): domain Eukaryota; kingdom Metazoa; phylum Arthropoda; class Insecta; order Diptera; family Syrphidae; genus Melanostoma; species Melanostoma scalare. The sequence continues at coordinate 93,273,394 of OX456984.1, forward strand.
AGTTTGATAATGAAAAGCTTTAATGATATAGCTTGAACGATCATGAAACAAACATTTGCGACCGTGCTACCCCATCGCGCGATCGCTTTCCTGTTTTAATAAGGACAAACAAAAGGGTTTTTGTTGTTTGATATTTTGAACGTCCGATGCAGCAGCAGTACCCGTCGCTCGTTGTTCGGTCGTACGATGGCTGCCAATTAGGACAGTCGTTTAAGGCCCTCTTCCACTTGATGATAATCGATGATGTCTTCTCCATCCGCGAGTTCCACGTAATTTGCTTTCGAATACCCGTCCAGCTGGAACGTTGAGGTCAATCCGTTCTACATGTCTCAGCCATCGTAGTCTCGCGATGCGTACTTTTAAAGCTATACCCATGTGCGGTGAGGCGTAAGGCTCATACCATTCGTTGTTATATCTTCTCCACACATTGTATGCATATACGAGACCAAAGATTATTCGGACCAATTTCTACTCTTACCCTGGGTCAGCATACTTCTGTGGCTAATGCTACCCCCTACCACCTCCCAATGCAGAGGGACGCCAGTGACATCAGGTACGGAACATCCCGAGATCACCCAAGTCAACCAACTTATAATTAAGATTTTTCTTTTCTTTTCAGCTATACAATATTAAGTTATTATTTCAATTCTAGACAAAGTATTTGGTTAGGCCCCCTATGTGCCAACATTATCATTTATCATATTACATTATCATTTTTTAATTCTAAAATTATATATAAATTTAAGTTTGGTTTTGTGTACGTTCGCTAACCAACCAAACCGATTGACCGATTTTCTTTATTTTTTTTTTTTTATTTAAAGAAGAGTAAGAGTTGAAGCAAGGCCGTCTTTACCCTTTTGGGGGCCCTGGGCACTTTTTGAAAATGGGGCAAAAGAAAAGGTATTAAAGGTACAAAGAAAAAGCACATAACTTTGAATCAATATTTCATCAATCATAGTAAAAGTAGATAATTATTACAGCATGTTTATGTTTTAACATAAACGTTAACATAAACATAAATAATGTAAAAATAGAAACAAAATAATAAATTTTTCATATAAGAATTCAAAAATAAACAAAATTTAAATAACAGAAAATTAAATTCAGATATAGTTTAAGGAATGTAGTTTAAGGAACAATATATTGATATGCAAAAAGATGGAAAGAGGAATGTTTATTGCAGGAGTCTTTTTCTTGATTTAAGATTAGCAAAATCATTGATTATACCTACAAAATCGATACCTCTGAGGATGTAGCTTTCGATTGACATCAGCGACAAACTTGTCAATCCTTCTTCAACCGTTGTAGTTCTGAGTTCGGTTTTATTCTTTTTAACTTAGAGAAGGAACGTTCACCACTACAGTTGGTCACCATCATACTTATGAAAATTCTGAGTGCAATTCCAACACTTGGAAGTTCATCTTCAACTTTATTTGTTTTTAAGAAATTAAAAAGTTCTAGAATATTGCCAGTTTTTTAATTTTCGTGTCGAATAGTTTTTTAGTATTCTTTTAAATTCAGACATTCAGCACGTAGTTCATCTCCGTTTACATCTTCAGTGTAAAATTTAGCAAAAGATTTGCAGTTTTCTTTTAAGTCTTCTGAATTCAGGTTTTTTAATCGAAAAAAAAAAAACGTTGGCCAATATTCGTATATGAACCTAATCATTGTTTCAAAACAACGCTTAGAGTGTCAACAAAGGAAAGAAAGGTTCCAATTTCCAACCTTTCTTTCCCAGTAAAAATTACTGAGGGTTCTGAGCCGTCTAAAAAGTCTGTTCTACACCTACATAGTCCTTTCAGAAAGGGTCTTATACTCGGAATCCGGGTTTTTTTTTTGTCTGGATGATGAATCAAAGTTATCGGAATTGTCCTTGAGCCCAATTATAAATTCATCGATTAGACTCAGCAAATCTAACATTTTTTTTGCAAAGACTAAGAGCTTTCTGTCTGGCCTTTCGTGCCTGTTGTAAATCGTTAACGATAGGCATCAAAGCTTCTTTAATTTCTTGATGATCATTATATGTATAAGGCGCTTAGTTCATCAGCTCGCGCTGACCATCTTGTTTGAGAATGACTCTTTTCAACTTTTTTCGAACCTAAATGAGCAGTCAACACACTCCATCTGATATAAGGGGGGGTATAAAGGAGGGGGAAAGGAGAGGATGGGAATTTGGATGGGATATGGGAAAGGAAACGGAAGGTAGGAAAAGGATATGGAAGGTAGGATGAGGATATGGTTAGGAAACAGAACCAACACAGGGAACAGGAAGGTAGGTAGGTGAAGAGAAGGAAAGATGGGAAGGATGGGAAGGAAAGAATGCTGCTACTCGGAGGCCTGGCACGCTCGCAAGGCACGGCTTAGCTCGCCTGATATGGGGGGGTCTTGCCTCCTCGTAGAGCTGAACCTTATATCAAAAACATAATAACTTATGGGTGTCAAATCATTGCATGTCATAATTCAGAAACGAAAACAAGTCTTACTGTTGCGTTCAACAACGTTACTCGGTACGTTTATGGTCTCAAACGGTACGACCATATTTCTAACTATTCAAGTAATATTTTGGGCTGTGATCTATACACATATTTGCAATATTTTTCCCTTAAAACACTTAATAAAATAATCATGAGCAAACAGCCATCATATCTTTTTGAAAGAATACATTTTACAAGTTCAACCCGGTCCTTTATGTTGCTGCAACCAAGATTTTCGTGCAGAAATTCTGAGCGTCAGTTTCTTATTTACGTCGTAAGGCATTGGAGCAGATTACCCATCGTCATTAGAAGACTTCGCGGCACCACACAGTTTGAGACAGTTTTATTCAGACACTTGTTATTGAATTAAACCAATATGAAGATATGTAGGTATTTGTATTTGTTATACTGTTTATTTAAATTGAATTTGTGAACAAACAAGTAGAATTTCTATATAATTTACAAAACAATGTAACTATTAACTTTTACAGTTTAAAGTAGGTTTTTTAGCCCAATGTAAAAGATACTTCAAATAAATAAATTAAATAAAATTAAATTAAATTAAAAAATCGTGCCAACACAAAATTTTACCACCACCACAAAAATTACCTCACCTCACCCTAGGCACTACCGCTGTTATGTAGTGCGGCCTTTTCCCACCCCTCCTGGAATCCCGTCGGCCATCGTTGGTGGGATTCCCCTTATGCGAATGGGCTGTCAGGCACCACTCACCATAGCCACATCGTCACCGTCACAACCCCATGAAATTTCAAAATTACGCCTCCATTAGGCTTAGCTCAGGCCCATTAAAAATCGGTCATTTTCATTGTAGGCGTGATGCACAAAATATCGTTTATTTGAAACTTTACTCTACATCAAAACATAAGAAAAATAACGAAAATAACAACAAAAAGGTAAAAATAGAACAAATTTATCAGAAAAAAAACGACTTTACTAAAATCTTAAATCTCAACGAAAATTGTAGTTTTTGGTTTATGGAAATCTTTTTCAGTAACTTTGAATGGGGATTCGATGGTTCACGACCAGGTTATTTGTCCTTGACCTGGGTGCTCAAGGGCATACTCTTTTGCTAGCCCACTCTACTCTACTCCTACCTAATTAGAGCTCTAAGAAGGGGGTCCAATCGGACTACACAAAACTCAACCACAGGTTGAGGAACTACCAAGCCTGTCCTCGCTACCCTTTTCGACCCACCAAAAGAAATTTGGAATTTTTTTTTTTTCAACCAAAAAAAATGAACAAAAGAACTAAATATTAACCAAAGAAGAAACTAAATAAATTAAACTACAAAAAGAATACAAAAATAAATAATCAAAAATAAAAAAAATCACGCCTAATTATAACATAAGAAAAACAAAATGTCGATCGCTGTGTCGATCGCTGCGGCTTACTGGCGGTCCGCCAGCCAATTTGAGGGGCTCCGCCCCTGGAATATCTTTTGCCGCAAATTATAGTATGCAATTTCAGACACTTACCCGTGGATACTATATTACACAATTTTGGTGTCTATGCTAATGCAACTATGTGTGTTGTCCACTGAGTTTTTTTTTTGTTTGATTTTTATTTTGCTGCTACAAAAAAAAACACATTATTAAATCTACTCAACACGACAAAAAAACTACAGGCTCTACGCACTTTACTTCAAATCGGTTAACAAAACGCGACAATACTCTTAATGTTCAACTTTGAATAGTTTTGTGGTCTTCACAAATTTTCGTCGGACCCAACAAACGTACTCATTGCAGTTTGCCCAATGCAACTATTGGCCGTTGTAACAGTTCACCCAGTTACTTGGTCATCGACCCTGCCCTTGACATTGAAAACAACTTTAAATTTAAACATTCAACGACACTTAACACATACACAAACCATTCCATATCTCACAACCGATGTCTTTCCAACGCTCCACCTTATCCGGTTTCCCTATGACAGCTGTGGAATACAATCCACAGACTGACATTTGCAAAATTTTGATTCAGAATAAAATTGCCGGATAGCGTGGTACATCGAGCATGGCAGAAACAACTTTATAAACGCACAAAAACGCAGAAAATCATATAAAAATACAAAAAACCACACACCACAAAACGCTCCGCTTTCACGAGAAACATAACATTCGCTCATGCTATCAAAAAAAAACAAACAAACAAAAGCAACCATCCATTCACGCACTCAACTCTGTACCACCATTCCCAGGTAAGTACCTAACCTTTTCAATTTCTTTTATTCGAGGGTGGTTGGTGCAAACCTCCTTCTACTCTGTCACCTTAAGTGACGGAGCGAAGTAAAACTTGCAGCAACCAACCCCCGTGGCCAGTGGTTCTGCTGCAACCTCCATTTCCCTTGACTATCAGCTAACAGCTGATCAAGGAGAGGTCAATAACCCTGGTCGCGTAGTTCAGCCATAATAGGTCTGTTCGTTGAACTTTCCCCAGGGTTGACCCAGGTTTTCTTGACAACCCTATGAGTTGTCAAAAAAACCTGGGTTTTCCAGTCTTCAAAAAACACTACACCACAAATCACCACACATCCCTGCCATAGCAAAAAGCTAGGGCGAGTTTGGGGAAAACCTATGGCAAACCTATGGCTCAAAAAACACTCTATTTGACATTCAGGGCAAATTTAGGTTTCTCAAAAAACGCTTTGTGGCGACCCTAGTGCAACCCCAGGTCTTCAACGAACAAACCTAATTACAGGCTCTTATTATTTAGGCACTTCTTCCTGCCTACTAAAAACACAACACACCTCAGAACCAAAACACACCTCATCCTTACAACATTCATTCTGAAGGAAACATTCATCCACAAACATCCTTACAGCAACATTCCTCCGCAGACATCCTTACAGCATCAAGACAACATCTATCAGTGGACAATATAACCAGGTCAACAAACCAGCGAGAAACTAAAACAAAATAAGAAACAACAAACATGGTAAGTATTTAGGTTGGTGTTTTCATTTTCTATTTATTTTCAACGGAAAATTTTTTCTTTCAGGTGCCTGCAACAAAACACCTGACTTGGGAGTAGCTAGGCTCGCCAAGGTAGGTGACAAGGAGGACCATGAACAAAAGAAAACGAATATGGACAACACTATCGTGGGGAAGAACCCGCGTTCAACTTAGCCGGGCAATAAGGATCAACGTGTATGTTAACACTTCCCTTTTGCAACCGCTGTCTTAAATTTTTCTTATTTAGGTTCATTGATTCCTGGTGTTTGTGATTATGGGGATCTGCGCAATGTCAACGACCTGCAGTTGTGGTGTATCACCTATCGCCTATCGGTCCCGGGGTAGTTGGGCGTTTCGGGGATTTACCTTGGAGTTAAAACGTAAGTTGGAATTCGTAGCTGTTAAGATAATATAACTTTTGATTTTGGCTATATACATATAACATTACTTACATTATGGTGATATCTCAAATACTTAAATACCGACAGATATAGATAGACATTAAAACATGCATTAATATATTAAATTTCTTAACATATAAACAAAGAACAAATTGGTAACACGAATATCACAGATTTGAACAAATAAAGTACGTAAATAAATAAATAACATAAATCTTTGATATTGCGTGTTAACATAAACCTATTATACTTACTAGCTAATATCACCATAAAATAAATACTTAATATAGGGTTGTAAATATCACATAGGCTAAGAATACTTAAATACTAAATAAATAAACTATATACTTACGACTAGGTTTAATAAATACTTAATAACTACTCTATAGGTGTAAATAAAAAATATATATATATAAATACTCTATACGGACTCAATAAATTAACATATAAGTGTAAATAGTATAAGTATCTTTTCAGTCACCGTCTAACCTTCAAGCCGGCAACACCTATTTCCTTTTGCTCTTGATAGTTTATCTCTTTTCGGCGTCAGTGATTATAAGTTTCCCGCTACTTTCATAAATTTGTTATCTCTCTTACTGTTTCCATTTTTTCTTCGGTAACGCGCAAAAACAAATTTATTCTTTCTCAGTTCTTGTGAAAACTATTAATTATGGCCTCTGGGCCAAGATTGCTTTCGAGCAATCAATTTTCCATTCTTGATAAAGATATACAAACTCAACCCAACAACAAAAAAAGAAAAAAAACTAACGTCAACCTTGATCTCCATAAACCGTTTCAAATTGATCCAACCTTGAATGACCCCAAATTTTTAATAATCTCGTCTAGTGATGAAAAACAACCGTTGTCTTCGATTAGCATATTTTTATTGAAAAAGGCTATTGATGGAATCTCCACCGCTTATGATTCCATAACGGAATTACGTGATGGAAGTCTGCTTATCCTAGCTAAAACAGAAAAAGCTGCAAATCTATTTCTTTCCAAGAAAACACTTGCCAATCTTTGTCCGATCTCCGTAAAACTACACTCTAATTTGAACTCCTGTAAAGGTACAGTATACTCACCCTGCCTCATAAACATTCCTGAAAACGAAATCATACAAGAAATGAAATCACAAGGTGTCACCGATGTTTTCAAATTTAAAAAACCAACAAACGAAGGTGAACTTCGCCCAACTGGACTTGTTCTCTTCACTTTTGACCGATTCCGTCCACCAAGTGTAGTTAACATTGGCTGGTATAATGTTAAAGTTGAAGAATTTTACCCGAATCCCATGCGATGCCGTAAATGCCAACTCCTCGGCCACACCACTAAAAGATGCACTGGCACAGCATCTTGCGAAAATTGCAATCTTCCTCCCCATACACCCAAAAATTGTTCACGCACTTCTTGTGCAAACTGCCTCGAAGAACATCCTTCCTCCTCTAAAGACTGCAAAGTTTACATCAAAGCTAAAGATATTCTGAAAATAAAATCAATCCGAAAGTGTAGCATGGCCGACGCACGCAAACAATATAAAGAGCAAAATCCTACTCCAATGTTTTCTGTTTCATATGCCAAAGTTACGCAAGGTAATTCCTTCTTAAATAAACCTACTCCTTCAACATCAACTCCCAAAAATCAATCAATTATAAATCAAAATACTCCTATAAATACCGATCTGCAAAATAGTTCAAATACCCCACAGGAAAATGTATCTCAATGTTCTCTTCCCCTAAACAATCCCATTACTACACCCAAACAATTTTCCAATATAAATCTTTCTCCAGCCACCACATCCATATCACCAACTCCCCTCCCGGAAGACATAAACAAAAACTTCAGCCCATCCACTCCTACATATAACTTTCTTTCTACACCGCAAACAAATATTTCTATTACAGATGATACACCTTCAAACTCCCCGCTTCCAAACTCCCAAATCCAAACTCCATCAAATCCAAATTGCCCACTTACCAATTTAACCAGCTCACTTATTTCAAACAACGACTATTACATGACCGAGGACGAAAACTATGATGATTCCATATAAAAATACTAAATTCAGCCAACAACACGGCTCCGCGGTCCTGATGTTGAATCAGGAGGGCTCGGCACCGAGCCCCCTTGCTTCAACGTCTGCATCGCGGAGCCATAATGAACACCATACAAATTACAACACCTTAAACTTCCCCCAACAAAAAAACATGCCCAACACCAACAAAGCTACACAACACAATAACCAACTACTAAAAATCCTACAGTGGAACCTAAACGGCTACTTAAACAACTTACATGAACTACAAATTATTATTAATGATATCAAACCAAGCATAATATCCCTCCAAGAAACCCATATACCTTTCAATCATAACCCGTTCCCACCAAAGCAATACTCTTCACATTTCCATAATTTTGACTCTATATCAACCTCCAAGCAAGGTGTCTCTCTCCTTGTCCATAAATCTATCCCACATACCTTTATAACAATAAATTCAAATATTTCGGCAGTAGGAGTCCAAATTAACCTGGCAGTTCCAATTACAATTATTTCTTTATACATCCACCCAGAACAAACTTTTTCAGTAAATGATCTCCAAGATATCTTAGTCGGATTTAATACCCCTATTTTAATTACAGGCGACTTTAACTCCTGGAGCCCGTCATGGGGCTCGGAGAAACCAAACAAACGGGGCAAACTTGTCGAACATTTCATCGCTAATTCAGGATTAGCGATTCTTAATGACGGCAGACCTACCCACTTCTCAACCCACAAAACCTTTACCCATGTTGACCTATCTCTTATCTCTCCATCCCTCCTCCATAAAACTACCTGGGATATTTCAGATAATCTTTCTGGCAGCGACCACTTCCCCATACTAATTACATTCACTTCTGACCTTTGCAATATCCAGATTAAACATCAAAAAAAATTTCTGCTTGATAAAGCAAACTGGGACCTCTTTCGAAACATCGTTTCAAATGAATTGGGCACAAGAGAAACGTCTCCCAATATTAATAAAGAATCTGCACTAATTCATAAAACAATACGTACTACAGCAAACCAATCTATTCCCCAATCAAACAACACATATATTAAAAAAAAACGGTCCCTTGGTGGAATAAAGAAATTGATTCCCTTCGCAAACAAAAACAAAAAGCCTGGTACAATTTTAGAAAATCCCCCACCGACTTGAACCTTGTTCTCTATAAGAAACTGAATGCCAAGTTCCGAAAAACAGTAAAAACTGAAAAAAAGTTAAGTTTTGAAAAATTTACATCCAACATTAACCAAAACTCAACATCGCAAAAGCTATGGGCAAATATCAAAACCTTAACTGGCACATATGTCCCCCACCAAATTAAGATAATTAAAACTGAAACCAAAGACTTGACCTGCCCAAAAGAAATAGTCGAACATTTTGCACAAACTTGGGAAAAATTGGCGGATGACTCCAATTTTAGTACCATATTTGTTGATGAGAAAAATAAAATATTAGCTGAAACCAATCAATCTCTCAACCCCTGCGCCTCGGCCCTTGCTATTGAGACAGATTTTAATATCTTAGAATTTAACAGCTCCCTACATACAGCTAAAGGCAAAACACCTGGCTTTGACCGAATATCCTATGACATGATAAAAAACTCTCATTACGACTTAAAAGTTCGATTATTGGCTTTGTACAACAATATCTTCCGAACAGCCATTATTCCTCAAGCTTGGAAAGTGGCAAACGTAATACCGATCGCCAAAACAAATAAAAACTGTAATTTCACCTCCGGTTATAGACCGATCTCCCTCCTCCCCTGTACAGGAAAAATTCTGGAAAAAATGATCGCCAAACGTTTATATTGGTTCGTTGAAAAAGAAAATCTAATAGATGATAGACAAATTTCCTTTAAAAAAGGTAGGTCAACATTGGATGCTCTTCTTCACGTCGACCATTATATTTCCTCAACTTTATCTGAAAGAAACCACGCTTCAATTCTCAGTATCGACTTCGAAAAAGCCTTTGACCGAATCGGTCCCCACGTAATTTTAAACCAACTTTTGAAATGGAAAATAGGTCCAAAAATATTTAACTACATAAAGTCTTTCCTAACAAATAGAAGTTTTCGCATTAAACACTACAATAGTCACTCAAAAATTCATAAACTAAAAAATGGTATCCCCCAGGGATCACCTTTATCAGTCGTTTTATTCAACATAGCATTTAATGAAATTAGCAAAATTATAAACAAATTCCAAAAAGTTAGTCACACTCTTTACGCTGATGATCTAATAATTTTTTCCAAATATAAAGACCTATCCTTATTAAGTAATATATTTACATCTATTGTAAGAGCTATATTAGATTGGAGTGAATACTCTGGCTCAATTATATCTTATCAAAAATCTGAAATCATCCATATTTGTAACAAACACAACTGTAATAAAACTATAAATGTTATCCTGGACAATAACCATATAAAAAATGTAAATTTTATAAAAATTCTTGGTATTATCTTCGACTCTAGATTTAACTTTAAGAAACATTGTTCATATGTAAGGCAAAATCTTACTGCCAGGGTCAATATAATCAAATATTTGTCTTCTAAAAATAGCCTTTAATACTCTTATCAATGTAACAAAATCGATCGTTCTTTCTAAAATCGACTATGGTCTTCCAGTCTACGGAAAATGTGCCAAAACATCGCTCCAGCTTATAAAAACACCATATCACGCCGCTGCCAGAACAAGTTTGAGAGCCTTCCGTTCAACTCCTATTATCAACATACTTATCGATGCAGGACTTCCCCAAATAGAAGATAGAATTTGGTATCTAACTACTAGCATCATTCAAAAAATTAATTCTACATGTCAATCACCAATACAAAGGGACAACAAAAAAGCGCTAGCAAAAAAAAGATTTCAAAGACTTCAATCCACCCTGTGTAATACACTTACCTCCGCCAAAGAGATAAACATTCCCGTCACTCTTCAAAGTCACGAAAAACAGAGCCAACCATCGTGGAATCTCCCAAAAGATGTAATTAACACAGAACTATGTGCTTACACAAAATCTAATACCAATAACACTATCTACGCGACTCTTTTCCTAAACATCGCCGAAAGATACAAAGCACTCGGATGGGATTTTCTTTTTACTGATGCTTCAAAAAAAGACAACCAAACATCTTTTGCTGTCGTCCATGAAAATGGTTCCATTGCATCCAAAGGCCTTCTTATAAGTTACACATCCACATTTACTGCAGAGGCATTTGCGATATACAAAGCCATAAAATGTTCAAAAGGCAAAAAAACAGTGATTTTTTCTGATAGTTTATCAGCCATATTAGCTTTAAAGAACATTTCTAACTCCACTGAAATAATTTCAAAAATAAGGAGCCTTTTAATATCTAATAAACACACTTTAAAAATCGTATGGATACCTGGGCACTCCAACATCAGAGGAAACGAAGCGGCAGATAAATCAGCCAAGTCAGCAATGGAAGAGCCGTTAATTACTTTCTACCAACACAATAACAAAGATACAAAAACTTTCATTCATGAAAACTGGAAATACAAACAAAAAATAACTTGGTCAAATTACAACCATACATACAAAAACCTTAACCCCAATGGCTTAAAAACCATCTATCCCAATAATGTTTCCACTAAAAAACTAAAAATATATATCAGACTAAGATTGGGACATTCATACGCTACACATAAACATTTATTCAACAAAGAAGCTCCTACTTCATGTAATTATTGCAACGACAACTCCATTTTCAACATGCCACATTTACTTTCTTGCAAAAAAATTGATTCAATCTGCAAAAACCAAACAGGCCATAGTCTAAAATATCTTTTATCAAATGTTAATACAAAAAATATAAATGATGTACATGAATTAATGAATACGCTCAACCTCTCAAACTTTATTTAAAATTTCTTTCTTCTTTATACTAGTTTAAAGCCCTGGCAGCTAACACTAGAAAAAATGTATTAATTTGTAATTTACTTACTTTTAATAAAATTTATAATAATAATAATAATAATATAAGTATCTGGATGGAATAATAAGTTAACATAGATATGAATATAGATTATTTGGACGGACGTAATAAATTAACATATATATAGGTAAATAATATAGATCTCTGGACGGACTGAAATAAATTAACAAATAAGTGTAAATAGTATAAATTATATATATCTCTAAACAAACTTATATAAATAAACATAGATATACATTTACATACAGGAATACTTAATATATATAGCCATTTGTCTACCTGCCTGAGCATTAAGGTCCATTGCACCTACGAGATTAGAGACGGATTTCTATTGCACAACCCTTCTTTCGCATGTTTTGTTTTCATTCGTGATTTATTTTATCACAGATGGCATGGTCTTTTCTTGACTAGGTCAATATCAGAGATGTTATAGTGTAAAGTGACTAAGTCAATATCACAGGTGGTAGTTTGATTTCATGCTTATACTAAAATATCACAGAAGGGTGTCGTTATCGTGACGTTGTATCACAGATTATTTCTAAAGCTTTTTCATAGAGAATTAACTCGTGATGTTGTATCACAGATTATTTCTAAAGCTTTTTCGTAGATGAATTTAATCGTGATGTATCACCGATTGCAAGTAATTAAAAAAATTAAATCGTGATGTTGTATCACAGATCGGAAATCCTGTTAATCGTGATCAGATCTTGTATCACAGATGGAAAAATTAGTTCAATCGTGATCAGGTGTCGTATCACAGATGGAGTTTATGGTCAGATTATATTGCACAGAAGTATTTTGAGGTATCGTGTGATAGGGTGGTCTTATCACAGATACATATTTTTTTTTTTTAAATATGGTGTTATGTTTTAAAAGAAAATACCGCTTATATTGCACATTATTGTTTGAGGTCTTTCGCATGAAAAACCCCTAATAGTTTACCATTTAGGTTTTCTAACTCATACATACATTTACCTACGGGCTTAACGATTCGACATTTAGTAAACTTAGGACATAATTTTGCGTTAAGGTACTTAGATGAGTCACTCAAAATGAAATTCCTGCGGTAAACCTCCTGTCCAGGCTGGTACCTAACATCTCGTGCTCTGACATTGTACGCTTTAGCGCTTTTTTCGTTCGATTCCAATATAGAATCTCGAACCTTTTCGTGCATGCATCGCAACTTGCAATGCCTCGGTAGAGTTACCAACTCGCCGTCTTCTAGCGCAGTCAGCTTTCGAGCCAGTTCATAGCTACTGCCGTGAGTCATCATGTTTGTTCCAAAGAGAGCAAAATACGGTGACACACCAGTAGATGAATGAACTGAGCTCCTGAGCGCTACCGCTATTTCATGGAGATGAACATCCCAATCTCGCTGGTCGTCTTTAATGTAAGACCGTATCGCTGCGAGCAAGGTTCGGTTGACTCTTTCCGAGGCATTCGATTGCGGAGCATAATTAGCGGTTTTGAAATGACGAATTCCATACTTCTTTAGGAAGTTTTGGAATTCTTTCCCAACAAATTGTTTTCCGTTATCGGAGTGAACGATTTCAGGCACTCCAAACGTATTGAATACTTCTTTCTGCAAATAGTTAATAATGCTTGTGGCATTTGCAACCTTAAGCGCTTTCAAAAACACAAACTTGGAAAAATGATCTAAGACAACAAAAATGTTGACATTTCCTGTTTTTGATCTTGGATAAGGTCCTAGGAAATCAACATAAAGTTTTTGAAAGGGACGATCAGTGGTATAACTATTACTAATGGGTGGACGTTGTACTTGGTTCGAAGACTAACACTGTTTACAGACACTACAATTAGACACATATTGACGAATTTGCACGGTCATATTCGGCCAGTAAAAATATTTTCGGATACGGTCTAAAGTCTTGGCGATTCCTCCATGAGCCTTTACAATTATTTCATGTGTAAGATCAGATGGTATCCACAACAACCAAGAATGTTCTCTTGTGTATTCTTCGTTGGTACCAATGGGTAACGCTCTTTTATACACAAATTTATCTTCAACCTTTAAATCGGGTAACTGGTCTTTATTTTCTTTTATTGTTTTAATCAAAGTAGTATATTCTTCTTCTAAGAATTGTTCAGAGTCAAGGTCCACTAATGGTACAACTTCTTCCAGCTCTAAACTCTCCAAGTGTGCCCGAGAAAGTGTGTCTGGCACGACGTTAAGGGTTCTTTTTCGGTGCTCTATGTCGAAAGCATAGGATTGCAACTGTTCAACCACACAATAAAGTAACAAAAAATTTAAAAACAAGTTTATAATTTATAAGAAAATGAATTTAATGAATTAAAAAGAAGTTAACAAATTATTGAAAAATCTTGTTTTTAGTTACATGATAAATTACTTAATTCTAACTTAATTCTAAATAACTTAAGATTAATAGCATTCACCTTCAAAGCCTGAAAAAAAAAAAAAGAAAAAAAAAAATTTTTGTTTGATTATGTGTTACAAGGAAAATTTTTTGTTAATTTACCCTATCTGACATTTGCGATGTAAACAAACGCAAAATGCAAAACCATGTCCATAAGAGCACCCGCAATGGTAATTCTCTAATTGGGACTTGGAACCTGCAACACAAAAAAGGAAAAACAAATTAGAACACTTTAGCTATAGTTTACGAACTATTAACACTAAATTTACAAACAAATAACATATAAATCACAAAAAAAATGAACAATTAACACTGAAGTTGCAACTTGCAACTCTTGGTTCACTATAAACAACGTCACAAGTCTATTTCTTATGTTTAACACATAAATTTAACTGATTAAACCAATTTAATAGCTAGATACAATTGTTTAATTGCATATAAACAATTGAATACACAAATTTATAACAAAGGGTTTGACAAGTCTAACCTACAAAACACATATATACTTTTGATTATAATTTCACTATTAACTTTACAGTCTCGAACAAATGCACAGTCAATTAATCTAATTTATATGTTTTTTATCAATTTAATGATAAAAAACTGAAACAAAACACAATATTTCACGAGTAAAACAAATAAATAAGATTCGCGACACGAGTAAATAATCAAAGTTGTTTTGACGGCACAACTTTATACGCAGAAACTAAAAAACACATTGACAATATAGACATTTATTCGCGGAACAATAATTTATGAACAATAATCGAAATTTTTATTAATTTGTTAATAAATTTAACATTTTAAAGGTTGTCAATAAACCCAATAAGTGCGAAAGAGACAACACTATCGCAACCACAATACAGATGTTTCCTGAAATCAAAATGACTGAAAAAAGGGGGGTGATGCCAACTTTAAAGAATCTCCATGAACTGAGTGGCAGCACCAAAAACCAGACAGAGTATAAAGGGCGGACACATCGTTCGAAGAAAGTCACTCTTCTCCAACATTTCATATAGAAAGGACATAATCACAAGGCGGTAAATATTATATTTGTAAATCAATTTGAAATCGTTACACGATATATACGTGAAGCGAATATATTTTGATACTTAGCAATTAACAAATTTGTATTAATAAATAGAAAGGAAAAAACATAAATCGACTTTGAAATCGATCGATGACTGTATACGTCGTTCGAATATAATTTCGATGAGCTTTGTTCCATTTGCAATAGTAGCAGTAATTATTAACATAGTTTAATATTTACAATTAAATTCAATTGGAAGGTGTTTGATGAACATATACGTCAAGCATAAATCGGTTGAAATTAGTTTACGTATTGGGAATTAAGTAATTATTATTATTCAAATATTGTTAGGATATAAACAGTAAATAAAGGAACAATTATTAATATAAATATCACTGAGTCCGACTCTTTATTTATGAATTGAACTCTCGTTGATTGCTCATTTACAAAGTAAGTAACAACGTTGGGTGAAAAAACATTGGTGGTTCCATCCAGGAACAGTGATAAATATTAATAATTTGTTAATTTGTTTAACTGAATACCTTTTTTTTTTTGTTCACTTTGTTTTTTTTTTTTGTGCTATTCACTGCACATAAAAAAAAAAAATCAATTACAAGACTTGGCTATAAAATTTAATCGCATATAATCATGAGTGAGCTTGACAAGCTATTGATAAATCAACTCGTTTTGAAAACGAAGATTGAAAAAACAATCGAAAATGGTAAGAAAACCAGATTGGAAAAAAGAACTGCAGGTTTTTACAAACAAAAAATGATCGACATGCGTGAAATTTGGCATGAATTCCTCAAACAAGATCGACAAATAAATGAAGCCATCATTGTATCAAAGGCTGATTGCGATAATGCATATATAAAAAAGCAACAATTCGATGAAATCGAAATCAAATACGATGAGTATATGGGCGAACTTGAAGATGGTTGCACTAGAACAGCTGCAGAGATTAACCTAAACTCAACAGTTTCAGCAGAACCTTCGTTCAAATATGCGCAATTACCAAAAATCACATTGCCAAAATTCAATGGTGATTATAACTCATGGAGATCATTCTCAGATTTGTTCACATCATTAATTCATGATAATAACCAGTTGCAATCGGTTCAAAAACTCCATTATTTAAAGGGGTGTCTTGGTGGTGACGCGGAAAAAATATTGAGGCATACTCCCATCACAAATCAGGATTATGAGCCGGCTTGGAGCAAATTAAAAAAGCGATATGAAAATACCAGAACTCTGGCAAATTTTCACCTCAAAGCCCTAGTCAACCAAATCAAAATTACTGCTGAATCGGGAAAGAGCCTAAAAATGTTAGTCGATACAACCGAAGAGTGCTTGCAGCAACTCAAGGCGTTGAAAATAGACACCAGTCAATGGGATGCATTATTGATATTTTTAATAGTACAAAAATTACCATTCGTAACATTTCGTCTCTGGGAGGAGGAATTGGGAGATAATCAAGAACTTCCAAAATACTCAACATTTTTAGCATTTTTAAATAAAAGGATTCTAGTATTGGAGTCTATCGGTAGTACCATTGGCGCAAAACCAATTACCACCAACATTAAAAGGGATAGCATTCAAACCTATCACACCGTCGTTAATTCTCATTGCCCTGCCTGCAAGGAAAGACATTACGTCGGAAATTGTAAAACTTATCTAAATATGGATATACATACACGCAGAAAAACTATTAAAGAGGCAAATAGATGCCTTAATTGTTTTTCAAATAAACATTCACACGCAAGGTGTAAGAACAAGCTTAAATGCAAAAAATGTCATCAATCACATCACACTACACTCCATTTCGATGAATCCTCAGCAAAGGATTCAAATACTGAAAGGGTCAACAGTAATGATGTTGTGGAAAGGACAACCACTTTCCTGTCAACAGAGAAATATAATACTCTATTACCAACGGCATTGGTAGCAGCATGCGACCGCAATGGTCGTCCTACCATATTGCGATGCCTAATAGATACAGGATCGCAAACCTCATTTATCACAGAAAATGCATGTCAAAGAATGCAAATACGTGGAACACCCACATCAATACAAATTCATGGTTTAAGCAAGAACCAAACTGCATGCTCAAGACAACAGGTGCAGTTAAGACTTAAGTCTATCAAAAACAACCCCTCGGTGGTAGAAGTGAAAATGCTCGTATTAGAAACAATCACTGACCTATTGCCAGCTGAAGAATCATCAAGTCAAATTGTTAAACACTTCAAAAATCTTGAACTAGCCGATCCAACATTCTGGAAGTCTAAACCAATAGATATTCTACTTGGATCCGATGTATACTGCCATATTATTCGCGAGGGCATACGTTATGCTCCAGATAGATCAGTAGTCGCCATCAACACTATTTTTGGATGGATAGTATTGGGAAATAATTTTACCTCATCTAACGCTTCAGTAAGGGTATTAACCGCAACTGCAAACCCCATCAACGAACTCGGATTTATGGTACAAAGATTCTGGGAAATGGAAGAAGTGCAAACCTTCAACGCACAAACACCAGAAGATCAAAGATGTGAAGAGTTGTACAAGGCTAACTATGAACGGCTACCAAATAAGCAATATATGGTAAAATTGCCATTTACGGATCCAAATGGACCTAGTTTAGGTTCGTCAAGGGAACTCGCACTAAGGCGTTATGAATGTCTACAAAGGAAATTAGCCAAGAACGCACAATTCAAACGCGAGTATGAATCCTGCTTAGATGAATATATAACCATGGGTCACATGGAAGAATGTGAACCACCCAAACCAAATGAACCGCATTATTACATACCACACCATGCGGTTTTCAAACAAAGCACCACTACCAAATTACGTGTAGTCTTCGACGCTTCTGCTAAGACTACCAATGGTAGGTCGCTGAACGAACAATTATTAGTCGGTCCAACCATACAACCAAAGTTATTTTCTACCGTCCTCAATTGGAGAAAACATAAGGTAGTGATCACAGCAGACGTTGAAAAAATGTACCGAATGATTTGGATGCACCCAGAACACCGCACTTTTCAGCGCATCCTATGGAGAGATCCAGACACGAAGGTCCTTAAAGATTATCATCTCAAGACTGTCACATTCGGCGTATCCCCCGCACAATTTCTATCCGTTCGCACTGTACAACAAGCAGCAAGGGATGAACAAGAATCATACCCATTAGCAGTGAAGGCCACATCATCAGAATTTTACGTTGACGATTTGCTGAGTGGAGCGGAAACTATCGATGAATGCCTGGAACTACAGAGACAATTACGGGATATGTTCAGTAAAAGCGGTTTTAAACTCAGAAAGTGGGCAAGTAATCGCTTAGAAGTTATATCACATTTACCAACAGAAGATAAGGAGTTACAAGGCTCGCTTGAACTACAAGAAATGGAATCTGTAAAAACTCTGGGAATTCGATGGTATCCTGCAGAAGATTACTTCACCTTTAATGTTCAAGGCTTATCAGATACGCAAGCCAAAACAAAACGCATTATACTATCAGAAATAGCGTCATTGTATGATCCAGTTGGATGGATCTCGCCTATCATCATAACAGCGAAAATACTTATTCAAACCCTATGGATTGGCGGCTATTCCTGGGATAGCAAGGTTTCTCAAGAAATTTCACGACATTGGTACGACTTTAAAGAGGACTTAAAACATCTAAATAAACTCAAAATTCCACGATGGATTGGGATATCGAAAACCAATCAAATAACCCAAATTCACGGATTTTGCGATGCTTCCATTAAAGCATATGCCGCAGTTCTGTACATACGAACCCAAGATGATAATGGAAACATCAAAGTAAATTTACTGACAGCAAAGTCCAAGGTTGCCCCAGTAAAACCAATAACGTTACCTCGCTTGGAATTAAACGGCGCGCTGTTGCTAGCTAAACTTATAAAGGTTACAATTCAAGATATGCAACTTGAAACCTATCCTGTATTTCTATGGACAGACGCTACTATTGTTTTACAATGGATACGTGAGCATCCTTCAAAATGGAAAACCTACGTAGCAAACAGAGTTGCAGAAATCCAAGATGTTACGCCCACTGAACATTGGCATCATGTTCCCACTAAGGACAACCCCGCTGATGTAGCCTCTCGCGGAATATCAACCAAGCACATCTTAGATTGCGATCTATGGTGGCATGGGCCCGAGTGGCTCAGCCAAGATCAAACTCACTGGCCTAGGAATCCAACTCAACTCGAAAGAACAACCTTAGAAGCTAAGGCACCATCTACAAACACATTACTATCAACGGCTTCAAGTGACTGGCTGCCAAGGTACTCATCATACACTAAACTCATCAGAGTAATGGCTACGGTATTACGATTTGCCAAAAACTGTCGCAACATTGAGAAAAAACGAACGGGTGCACTATCCGTCAAAGAATTGACTGAATCAAGCATACTAATCTTTAAAATGGTGCAAATTGCAGCCTTTAAACCTGAGTTAGATGCGTTCAAGGCGGAAAAACCTTTAGCTAAGAAAAGTCAGCTTATAACCCTTAGTCCTTTTTTAGATGGAAATGGTTTGATCCGAGTTAGAGGTAGACTTGAGAATGCAAATGTCTCGTACGATATGAAGCACCCCGTTATTCTGCCACGAGATCATCACATCTGTAACTTAATTATTGATAAGGTACATAAGGAAACACTGCATGGAGGCACCTCCTTGGTTCTCAACACTATTCGTAATAAATTTTGGATACTCGATGGAAAACGAGTTATAACACGCGAAATTCATAAATGTGTTATTTGTACAAAACATCGAGCAGCAACAATGCAACAGCTAATGGGAGCTTTACCGGCACCTAGAGTCAACATTACAAGACCCTTTACACATGTTGGTATCGACTACGCAGGACCTATACAACTTAAATTGTCAACTCTTAGAAAGGCAAACCATTATAAGGGATATTTCTGTATATTCGTATGTTTGGCAACCAAGGCCATACACATAGAGGTCGTATCAGATCTGACATCAATAGCCTTCATAGCAGCTTTAAAAAGGTTCGTGTCTCGAAGAGGACTATGCTCGGATATATATTCAGATTGCGGAACGAATTTCAAGGGAGGAAAGGCAACATTGGATCGCCATCTAGAGCAAGCCATCAAGGAAGCATCTCCAGATATAGCAAACTATTTATCGAACTTAAACATAACCTGGCATTTTAACCCACCTGCAGCGCCACATCATGGGGGATTATGGGAAGCAGGTGTAAAATCCATTAAATATCATCTCCGACGTGTGCTAGGAACAACAGTATGCACATTCGAGGAACTTGCAACATTGCTTGCTCAAATCGAAGCGTGTCTAAATTCAAGACCTTTATGTGCATTACGAAATGACGTTGATGATTTGGCGGTTTTAACCCCGGGTCATTTCCTCATCGGGCAGACTTTAAATGCAATCCCTGAGCCTAACCTTATAGCATCAAATTCAACATTCAACCAAAGATGGAAACACGTCCAACAAATGAATCAACACTTTTGGAAAAAGTGGTCAACGGAATACTTAAACCGTCTTCAACAACGACCTAAATGGTTGACCCATGAACAAGGTCTTAAGGTTGGAGATGTTGTCCTTATTAAGGATGAAAACAATCCACCCACTGCTTGGCCTTTAGGGATAATTGAAATGACCCATCCCGGAAGGGATGGATTGGTACGAGTAGTAACGGTCCGAACAAGAGTCAGTACTTGTCGTAGACCAATTGTAAAAATTTGTCGTTTGCCGATCGACCAAGGCGAAACTACCACGACAACATGAAATCAATTTGTTTACTAATATTTTGTCCATGTGTTGTTTGTAGTTGTTGAGAGCAGGATAGTGGTACTATTTGGTATCACTTACATACCACAATTACCAACATTGGAAACATAACCACCAGACGACCGCTGACAACCATATAAGTACAAGCCCGCCTTTTTGTCTTGCACATGTTTGGTTGTTAACTCTGAACGAGATCATTCGTGTCTGAAAAGTATTAAATATAAAACGTGTTTTCTTATATTTCAAAGTATAGTCTTTTATTTCTTGTATGACATTGGGTCATAACAGTAGTAGTTACATGTCGTGGCGTATCAATCAATTTCTCGTACAAATTTTTTACAATAAATTTATTTACAGTATAATAAACATGCAATCTGACTGGGACGATTTCGACTACGTCACAATCCTTGAGGATATTCGATTTTCACCACCTACCATTTCGACTCCATTAGTAGAACTAATACAAGAAAGTGTGGAATGGTCCACTGAGGTGGGAAGGGAGCTGGATCCTGTACCAGCTGATGAAGGTTTCCCAGACGACCAGATAAAAATTCACGAAAGTGAAGGCATGCCGATTCCAGTCACTATTAACGGCTCAACTTTACATTCACTGGATCGGTTACGACCATCAAACAACGTCCAGGAAATCAAAATGAGAATAGACAATGATTACCAAAAATTTATAACACGCGAAGGTGAAGAATTGTTTATTAACCGGGACACCCTATCTCGAATCGACTTTGAAAGGATCCAAAACAGCCGAAGAAAACAATTCACCGTGAATTTACCCGACATGTACCAAGTCAAAGTAAATGTGAACAAAGCCGGAAAGGTCTTGTTTCATCATCACCATCGCCGTGGTATTGAAAAAGTAAAGGCAAGAATTATTGAACGTAACCGTTCAACGGGGGGAAAATGTTCAACCACACAATAAAGTAACAAAAAATTTAAAAACAAGTTTATAATTTATAAGAAAATGAATTTAATGAATTAAAAAGAAGTTAACAAATTATTGAAAAATCTTGTTTTTAGTTACATGATAAATTACTTAATTCTAACTTAATTCTAAATAACTTAAGATTAATAGCATTCACCTTCAAAGCCTGAAAAAAAAAAAAGAAAAAAAAAAATTTTTGTTTGATTATGTGTTACAAGGAAAATTTTTTGTTAATTTACCCTATCTGACATTTGCGATGTAAACAAACGCAAAATGCAAAACCATGTCCATAAGAGCACCCGCAATGGTAATTCTCTAATTGGGACTTGGAACCTGCAACACAAAAAAGGAAAAACAAATTAGAACACTTTAGCTATAGTTTACGAACTATTAACACTAAATTTACAAACAAATAACATATAAATCACAAAAAAAATGAACAATTAACACTGAAGTTGCAACTTGCAACTCTTGGTTCACTATAAACAACGTCACAAGTCTATTTCTTATGTTTAACACATAAATTTAACTGATTAAACCAATTTAATAGCTAGATACAATTGTTTAATTGCATATAAACAATTGAATACACAAATTTATAACAAAGGGTTTGACAAGTCTAACCTACAAAACACATATATACTTTTGATTATAATTTCACTATTAACTTTACAGTCTCGAACAAATGCACAGTCAATTAATCTAATTTATATGTTTTTTATCAATTTAATGATAAAAAACTGAAACAAAACACAATATTTCACGAGTAAAACAAATAAATAAGATTCGCGACACGAGTAAATAATCAAAGTTGTTTTGACGGCACAACTTTATACGCAGAAACTAAAAAACACATTGACAATATAGACATTTATTCGCGGAACAATAATTTATGAACAATAATCGAAATTTTTATTAATTTGTTAATAAATTTAACATTTTAAAGGTTGTCAATAAACCCAATAAGTGCGAAAGAGACAACACTATCGCAACCACAATACAGATGTTTCCTGAAATCAAAATGACTGAAAAAAGGGGGGGTGATGCCAACTTTAAAGAATCTCCATGAACTGAGTGGCAGCACCAAAAACCAGACAGAGTATAAAGGGCGGACACATCGTTCGAAGAAAGTCACTCTTCTCCAACATTTCATATAGAAAGGACATAATCACAAGGCGGTAAATATTATATTTGTAAATCAATTTGAAATCGTTACACGATATATACGTGAAGCGAATATATTTTGATACTTAGCAATTAACAAATTTGTATTAATAAATAGAAAGGAAAAAACATAAATCGACTTTGAAATCGATCGATGACTGTATACGTCGTTCGAATATAATTTCGATGAGCTTTGTTCCATTTGCAATAGTAGCAGTAATTATTAACATAGTTTAATATTTACAATTAAATTCAATTGGAAGGTGTTTGATGAACATATACGTCAAGCATAAATCGGTTGAAATTAGTTTACGTATTGGGAATTAAGTAATTATTATTATTCAAATATTGTTAGGATATAAACAGTAAATAAAGGAACAATTATTAATATAAATATCACTGAGTCCGACTCTTTATTTATGAATTGAACTCTCGTTGATTGCTCATTTACAAAGTAAGTAACAACGTTGGGTGAAAAAACAGCAACTCTAGACTCCACCTGGCCAAACGACCGTTGAGGTTATTTATTATTTATTATTTATTTATTTCCTATTCTTACTTAGCAAATATAATATTACTTTTAAGAACTAACAATTAGTGGGTAATAAGAATAGTTAGTGACATTTTTATTTAAATTTTTAAAATAGTATTAATGTCACTTCAAAGTGTTAGAAACAAAACAAAAAACATTGCTTTATTAGAGATAAAACTGTATATAAGAACATAGTACAATATTGTGGGGTGAATCTTAATGTTTTTATTTGACAAAAACGATATTTACATGAACAAAAATTAAGTATTTTTTTTTTTTTTTCTTGTTTTTTTGATAAATATTAGGTAGTTATTATTTTATTTATTTATTATTTATTTTTCAAACAGTGTAAGAAAGCAAAACTTCAAGTTGTGTATGGTCTAAATCAAGGAGCCAAGACTTTACTTTTTTTCAAAAACGATGACATAGTTCTTATTCGTCGTATTTCTACAGGTAAACTATTAAAAAACTTGCAGGACACAATAGAGTAAAAATTTCTGTTGTGAGTTGTTCGAAAGGAAGGAGTCTTAACTAAAAACCGTTGGTTACTACGCAAAGACAAAATATCAGATATAGGATTCTACATGTATCCACTCTTCAAAAAGAAAGCCTTCGAAACCTTATAACAATAAAGATGTTTTGAATAGTGGCATAGAGTGAGCTGGACGATTTGCATTAGAAATTTTTCTGATAACACGTTTCTGCGCGTCTTGCAGTCCAAAAACTTTTTAAGATGATAAAAACATCGCATATTCGACCTAAGCTTCTGCTTCAGATTTAAAGTATGTTGCAACCAGCTCATATTCTGATCAATAGTGACACCCAGATACTTATATTCTTTAACTAACTCAACCTTAAAGCAGTTTTTGCTGTAAACCATTTCTTCGTTGAATGTAAGCCCAGAATTACTTCCACTGCAGTCGCAAAATTTCAAGCTGTACCTAGCACAATCTGATGAATGAAATAATATATCAACATCCTGTTGAGCTACTGAACTTAAACTAAAAAACATCAGCTTTGTTTTGCTGCTCACAATTAAATTATGTTGTCTGAACCAGGTTCTCAGTAAGAAAATATCGTGATTAATATCAGCATATAAGTCTAAAGGACTTTTAGTAGTGTAGGCAATGGCTAAGTCATCTGCAAAGGCTGTGATTTTTCCACAGAACGGTTGGAGAAACAAGGAATTTATATAAACCAGGAACAAAATAGGACCAAGTACTGAACCCTGAGGTACACCTAAGTTTACCACTTTCGTATCACTGGTGAAGTTTTCAATTTTCACTGTCTGCGTTCTATCCTTAAGATATGAAGCAAACCAAGTATATGTAAGTCCTCGGAAGCCAACTGAATATAGTTTTTTTTAACAAAATGCTGTGGTCAACCATATCGAAAGCCTTTGTTATATCAACAAAAAGACTAGCGCAAAATTTTTTCTCGTCCAAGCCTTTGTTGATCAGAGAACAAAACAACAATAGAGCATCCTCTGTGGAAAGCCCTTCCCTAAAACCAAACTGCATTGGACTGAAAAAGTTTATCTTGCTAAGAAAGCACAGCATTCTATTTTTTACAATTTTTTCAAAAACCTTTGACATAGAAGATAGTAAAGAAATAGGTCTGTAATTATTTTTATCATTTCGTTTTCCTTTTTTAAAAAGAGGTAACACATTGGCACACTTCAGTTTGGTCGGAAAAATTCCAGTTTTTATGCTTAGGTTAAACAAATGGGTCAGAATATCGGTAACATTTAAAGCAATCTTTTTCAGTGTAATATTCAAAATTCTGTCAAACCCACATGAGTTTGAGTTTTCTAGTGAGTTGATAAGAGCATAAATTTCATAACCAGTAATACTTTCGAAGAAGAAGCTGTTACTACACGGTAAAGTGTCCACAATACCTGATCTTGGACAGTTATTGCAAATATTATTGCTTATACTAGAAGAGGACAGTGTTTTACCAAATGAAGCAAAGAATTCATTAAATATATTTGCTTGGCGGACCGGGTTATCAATATTTTCACCTTCATTATGAAGTACTAACGGACTAGATGTGTTAGAGGCATTTCTATTAATGATACTTTTAATAGCCTTCCATTCCTTTGCTGGATTACCTAAAGAGTTATAAACCATATTATTATAGTACCTATCACGACTCAGTTTAATTTCTTTATTAACATTTAGTTTTAATCTATTTAAACGGTTTTTGAGCTTAGTATCAAGGGGATGTTTATAAAACTTATTTCTCAATTTGTTTTTCAATTTGATTTTTTTCAGTAAAGACCTGCTGATCCACGGTTTTAATCTCACATCTGATTTTCTTTGCGTAAAGGTGTGAGTGGAATTGTTTATGTGTTTCTGTAAAATTTCTAAAAAGCTGTCATAAGCTACGCTAACATCTTTCTCTGCATATACAACATACCAGTTTTCAAGGCGTAGTGCATAGTTCAGTTGGTCGTATTGAATTTTAGAAATAATTGATTGTTTCGTAGATCTTCTCCGTGGCGGATTTACCAAATTTCTGAACATAATCCCAGTCATGCAGTGATCAGTGATGCTTAGATCAAAATTTATACCTGTACAATGATCTATTGAAAACTTAGAGAACCTACCAAAAACATGATCAAGACAGGAACCTGAAGAGAGTCTAGTGGGCTCGTTAATAAACGAATAAAATCCGTGTTCAGCTGTTAATGCTAAATATGTATCAGATACCGGTGTTGAACATAAAATGTCTATATTTAGGTCACCTAAGATAACCAAATTTGCTCCTTCCTCGCCACTTAAATAGTTTGAAAACTCATCCAGAAAAACTTGAATTTCATACGTATGTAATCTATAGAAACATAAAAAGCTCAAATTTGCATCAAATAGTTTGCAAGAGATCTTAATAGCATCTGCACTTGTAAATTGTAAGCAAACTGCCTCGCATTCTAACAAATCACTCACAAAAACTCCAACTCCGCCAGCAGAATAATTCTCATTTGTGTTAGAATGAAATTTATACCCAGGGATTGAATATTCATTGCTTTCGCACTCATATATCCAAATCTCTGAAACAAAGATGAGATCCGGTTAATTCGCTAAAACTTCTAGATTACCAAGCAACAAGTCAAAGTTTTGCCTCAAACTCCTAATGTTTTGATGTACAACATAAAAATAGTTTTTAATATCAGAATTAGAAAATAATATATCATCAGTGTTTTTAATAGTTGAAAAAGCTGGGTTAGTGCTTAAAAGATCGAGGCTTCTATTGATAGACATTTTTTTTTTTTAAGTTACTAAAGAACCGAAAGACAATTTAGATGTCTTTCAACGCCTCCAGATCAGCATAAGATCTAATAACAGTAACCCTTCCTTTTTCAACCTTTCTCATTAAAATTTGAGAATTCTGATACCATAAATACTTAAAATTCTTAACTGCTTTCATTTTCTTAGCTTCCATAAATAACGATCTAGTATAGCTAGTAAAACTATCATTAATAAAAATACTGCTTTTAGTACCAGCAACAAAAGAAGATGAATTAAGATTCCCTTTGGCTGATTTTTTACTTTTCATTACCTTCTTTTTTACTTCAGCAGACGAAAAGTGGACACAAAGAATGTCTATATTTTTTCCATTGTTGCTGTCACCAAGAGCTTCTCGGCTGGTATTTTTCTTCCAAATGCGTTTCACATAGCATTGTTGCACCTCATCGTTAGTTACGCTCACTCGCAAGACATCATCAAAAAGTGTTTTTGCATACTCCGCTGCATTGTTGTTTGTGATACCAGGTACACCTACGATTTCAATTATGTTCTCCCTCTCCAGTTCTTTTTGATCACTCCAATTAAGCTTTCCCTCTAAAGACATAACTTTTGCATTTAATATTTTGTTTTCATTCTCCAGCTGTTTAATTGTCGTAAGAGAGTTCCAATACATTTGCTTTATGCTTATGATTTTCTTATAGAGAGTTTGCATGGTTATTGTTCTGTCCTCTTCGTCGTCATCAGTCTGCTGTGGAAGATCAGATGATGAATCATAAGTTGTCGGAGACCGTTGTTCAACGTTTTTATTTTGATCATTTTGTTGGACATATTGTTGAGTGCTCGTGGTTGTTGGTGTATGCTGTTTTAGGTGTTTTCTATGAAGTAGCACATTCGAAGATGTAGTTGTACGTTGTCTTGCTTCATTTTGTGAATCGTTAGTCGATTTTTCCCTTGCTTGAAAATTTTGTTGTTTTGCAGTTTTTTGTTGTTCAATTGAAGATTGTTTATGATTTTTCAGCTGCGTTTGCTTATCATCAAGCTTATTTTGTAATGCAGCTACAGATGATGTTGTGTAAGGCAGCGCAGCAGCTTGTAGTTGTTGTGATTTACGACGTAAGGCTGTGCACTTGTCGCATCGATATTTTGTGTTGTTTGATACCATGTACGCCAAATCAGATGCCACAATATTCACACAAGCACAGTGAAAAATACAAGAAACAGTCATCGCAAGTAATTTCGGATTTATTATTCCGGTCCATTTTGTCATTGCAAATTAAACAGTTCATATTAAATTATTTTAAGAAAACTTGGCTGAGATAAGTGTTTAATTAAAACAAAAAGTTCGCACCCCACGACTTTATATTACAAAAAACACGTCCGCTCTCCACAAAGTTCACTCTCTTCATAGTCATCAGCCATTTAAGGCTGGAATGGTCGGTGATGATGGTGAAATCCATGCCCTCGACATAGGGCCTGAACTTCTTAACAGCCATGACCGCAGCCATACACTCTTTCTCGGTCACACTATAGTTTCTCTAACAAGAGTTGAGCTTTTGTGAGAAATAGGATATCGGACATTCCTCATCTTCACTCTTCTTCTGAAACAACACTGCACCTATACCGGACTCGGACGCATCACACTGAA
This sequence comes from Melanostoma scalare, assembly GCA_949752695.1. Taxonomy (NCBI): domain Eukaryota; kingdom Metazoa; phylum Arthropoda; class Insecta; order Diptera; family Syrphidae; genus Melanostoma; species Melanostoma scalare. Next base: position 93,301,991 of record OX456984.1, read on the forward strand.
CATAAAATCGTTTTGTGAAGTCTGAGTGAGTCAAGACCGGAGCAGTTGTCAACGCTTTCTTTAAGGCTTCAAAAGCAGCTAAAGCTGCCTCTGTCATTTCGAACTTAGCGTTTTTCTTTAGGGTGTCTGTTAATGGGGCTGTTAGGGTAGAAAAATCTTTAATGAAACGTCCATACCAACCTGCTAGCCCAAGTAGCCGACGTACCTGTCTCGGATTTTTCGGTAGAGGGAAGTCAACAACTGCCTCGACCTTAGCCGGGTCAGTTTTTAACTTTCCTCCACCTACTATGAACCCTAGATATTTAAGTTCCTTGAAGCAGAACTTCGATTTTTTCAAGTTTATCGTTAGGTTGGCTTTCCTGAGGCATTCAGCTACTTGTCCCAGCAAGTCGATATTTGTCTCGAAATCCGGTGCAATGATGAGCAAATCGTCAAGGTACACGAAGACACGGTCCCTGAGTCGTGCAGGAATAACCTTGTCCATTAGACGACATAACCTCTGAGCTGCATTACACAACCCAAAGGGCATGACCGTAAACTGGTACAAGGGTCTCCCCGGAACCGCAAACGCAGTCTTTTCTCTACTGTTTTTCTACAGCGGTATTTGCCAGAAAGCCTCCTCCAAGTCAACACTACTTATGAAGTACGTATCAGGTAGTCGACTGAGGAGTCCCTCTATATGAGGCAGTGGATTGGCGTCCTTTTTCGTCACCGCGTTGACTCTTCGAGCATCTAGGCAGAACCGGTATTTTACGGCGTTGTTTTCTCCTAGCTTCTTGACGAGTGCAACGGGTGAACACCAAGGACTCTCACTCTCCTCAATCACACAGAGATTCAGCATTCGGTCGATTTCCTGATACAGCACGGCTTGTACCGCTGGTGAAACAGGGTAGTGACGCTGCTTAACAGGATCTGCCTCTCTGGTATCTATAGAATGCTTCATCAAAGACGTTTTCCCAAGACCGTGACGCTCATAATCGAGAAACTTCGCCCTAACAGCTTCCAATTTCGATTTTTGTTCGAAAGACAGTGGATGTGCGTTGGACAAATCCGCCGGGTCTTGAATGAGTGAGACTTCACTCACCACACTTGGAGCAATTTGGAACGCCTTCCAAAAATCTATTCCAAGGTATAGTTCTTGATCGAGGTTAGGAACAACATAAAATTTTATTAGCTCTTTTCTGCCTTTAAACTCAACCTCTGCGTGTACTCTTCCTATGATCTCTTGAGCCCTTCCGTCTGCTGTTTTTACGGCTGACGCATGACGCTGTATTCGGAGCTTACATTCTTCAATAAATGTTTGGCAGTTCTTTCCAAGAATGCTGATGCTAGCACCACTGTCTAACAATCCTAACATCTCTTTCTTGGCTATTGTTACTTTGGCATATGGCCTAGGATCATTATCACTAACTACTATTGTTCCTAAAATGTTTTTTCCAACCTCTCTTCTTAACCTATATCGTTCCCTTGTTTTAATTATTCTTTGCGAAATCTCTCCTGCTTTCGTCCCGAAAATCCTCTCTCCAGCTATATAATAATCTCTGATTCTCTGGTGCAATGGCTTCATCTCTACTCTTTTAATGTTATTATTCGGTTTTATAGGCCCATCTCTTTTTAAAATTTTAATGGTGGTGTTTTGTGACGTATGACATCGGCGTTCAGTTACTGAGTTTGGGTCGAACGTGACTCCCCCACAAATGTCACGTTCTTCGCACGGTTTTCCGGGTTACAAACTTAACACTTGGGAGTTATCACGTTCGGCTTCCCACACTTATAACAGAAAATGATACGCGCCTCTGCACAGTCCTGGTATAAGTGACCTGGCAATCGGCAATTCCAGCACGTGACGTTTTTCGAGTCATTCACCGTTCGACTTACCCTAGGGCGCGCACCCGTGTGTTGGAACGCCGCTACTACTTCTTCCTCGCAGTACTCTGGTTCATCGTACTCAACTTCATGAACCGCAAACTTCTTTTGGGGCCTATTTTGCCTGAAACCTTCATTGTCCCTGACAGGAAAAGCGTATTCAGCTTCCTTGCACGCCACTCTCAACTGATCTAATGAATATATATTTTGTGGGTAGACCAGCTGCGTGACCCGCTCGTTCAAATTCTTCTTCAAAATTCGCACCAGCTCGTCCTCCGGGATCTGCATCCTGAGCTGAGATCTCAGTTTGTTTACGGAGGCGAAGAACTCGTCGCTCGACTCCCAGGTGCCTTGCCTGCGATCCATGATCTCACGCACAATATCGAAATCCGATTTCGAATTCCGAAATTGCAGTGAGATGGCGTTTTTCAACATCGGCCAATCCGGCCGGCCGTTGGACCGCTGGTATTGCCAAAACCAATCGTAGGCAGCACCCGAGAGGAGGAGATGAAAATCTCGCAAGACCTCAGCCCAAGAGCAATCATGCTGACACTGCAGAGATTCCATCCTAAAGATGAAATCCTCCACCGTTAGTTCCTCAGGCTTGCCGGTAAATTTAATTCCCCACTTATCGATTCTGAGGGGGTACGCTGCCTGTGGACGGAATCCCGATGGAGGATTTCTCTGGAACTCGAACCGTTGTTGCACGAAGTTCGTCTGGTACGTCTCATAATCTGACATCGGAGCGGGGTTTGCTGCTGGTTGGGTCACTGGAACGAACGTCCTAGACGACGGGTTCAATTGAGAGTGACCGCTATTATATGAATTGGTATTGATGTTGTTATTATTGTTGCTGGTGGGACGAATTTCCTGCCTGACCTCGGGAGGAGTCTGCCTTTGCAACATGGTTGCGGTGAATCTGTTCAGCAACTCGGTAAACCTCTCATCCAAGGATTTGGCCAACTGCTCCTTCAACTCGCGAGCGAGTGACTCGTGTGCCGATTCTACCGCGGAGCTAATAGCCGAACTCACTTCCGCTGAAATCGTTCCCCTGCTTCCGCACTCGTTATTTTCCTCTAATCTACTTTCCTCAGTCCTAAATTCACTTCTAATACCTTTATTTTTTCTTACAGCACCCTTAGAAGCTGCCCCTGCACCGCTCACAGGACTATATGTCGGTGCCTCTAAAGAGGTGTCGCTGAATTCACGACCCAAATCGACTGGCGGAGGAGGCACCGATACATCTACCAGCTCCTGAATTCCCTCCGGACCAGCATTAGAAGGAGGTAGCTTGGAAGCAGGAGAACGTCCGGCGAAAGACATTGTTTTGGCTGTAACGAAGCGTTTTACGCTTCCAAGTTACATTTCCAACCACCTAGACTAGTTGCCAGCAAACGTCGAGAAAAGAAAAAAAACGCCTATAAATATGCAACACAATTTATAGGCGACAATAATAATGTTAATTAGAGGGCACCCTATAACTACCAAAAGTAAAAGGGGAGGAGCCAACAGTATAACCCATAATAAAGCCGAAGTAAACAACAAAGCCGAAGTCAACAACAAAGCCGAAGTCAACAAACAAAGCCGAAGTCAACACGAAGCAGAGCTGATAATGCAAGGCAGCAGCAATAATACGATCAACACACGGTTTGCCTGCGTGAACGATGTACCAATTAATTTTAATAGGGAACTGGCCATATACCAGCGATAGATACTACGTAAATCGAATTCCTACACAGGGAATGGTTGTGCACACGACACCACGGTCGGGCAGTGGTATAAATAGAGCAGGCTGCGCCATGGAAATCATTAGTCCGTCGGCTCCGGCCAAGCAAGCAACAACCTCTGTTCTACTCCACAGACCATAACAAACACGGAACCTAAAGACTCCTTGTACACCACCGCCGAACCAGACTACACCGCTGAAGTCGCCCACTCCGTGGAACTAGCAAACCAGGGACCATACAAGAAATAAATTGGAAAACCCACCAAGGGTATAACTGCTCGAACTCACCTTGGGTCTGAGAAAGCCCTTGCCGTGTCGCTGCCCCTCAGAGGCATTTAATAATTTCTGCCAGCTTTAACTTTCACCTTGGGTCTGAAAAGCCCTTGCTGTGTCTCTGCCCCTCAGAGGCATTTAATAATTTCTGCCAGCTTTAACTTTCACCTTGGGTCTGAAAAGCCCTTGCGGTGTCTCTGCCCCATAGAGGCATTTAATAATTTCTTAGAAAACCCACCAAGGGTATAACTGCTTGAACTCACCTTGGGTCTGAGAAAGCCCTTGCCGTGTCCTTGCCCCGCAGAGGCGTTTAACAATTTCTGTCGCCGCTAACTTTTCTTCTCTTCCTCACAGGGATTCTTACCAGTCGATCCAGACCTAGAAGGAAGCTGCCGCAGAAACGAATACCGCCGCTGCCGCCGCTCTTGCTAGTGATACCAGAACAGGCGTACCCGCTACCGTCTGCCGTACCAGATATCAACAGGCACACACTACCGCATACCGTACCAGAGTTACCAGCATTATACAAATTGTAATAAAACTGATGTTGTCATTTATTGAAGAAGAAAGTTCGCTAAAATAAATAGTTTCTGACCTTGTTGCGAAGTTTAGTGTTTTATTCGCCGACCCTGGACAGCCGTGAGTTTTTACCCCGGCTGGGAAACTAAAGCACATCACAATTTGGCGCCCGAGCAGGGACCTAAGGTCCATTCCGTCAGAACAGAAACTCTTTTAGCGAACTATAAATAGAAAACGAAATTAGCTTACCATGTCAGACTCCGAAGAAAGCTTTGACGTATTTGCAAGCATCGGAGCCATTTACTTGCTCAGTAAAGAGGAACTTAAAGCCCGCATGAGTCAAAAAGGACTCGATACAGAGGGGTCAATCGCCACTCTCCGGACTAGATTCAGCGCTCACATTAAGGGAGCCAGACTGAGGAAATCTACGCAAAGCCTATGTGAAGACTTGGAAAAGGTCGCTACCACCAGGGAATACACCGACACACCTACAACTGAAACCGATACAGAACCCGTTCCCAAGTCGCCCGGCTACACCGAAATACGCTTCGACGTACCTTCCTATAAACCAGCATCACCTGAAAACGATGAGACAACGAAAGGTTGCCAAACTTTAGAAAGTCGACCAAACCATGCCAGTACATCACAAGTACTCGACCATTTAAAAAACCGCACAACGATGAGAACCCCCGGTAAGATCGTACTCAGTTACGAGGCCGAAGTCATGAATACAGTCCGGAAATGGGGACTAAAGTTCGACTCGTCTGGTAACCCCGTGGAATTCATAGACCGCCTCGAGGAACTAACCAAATGTTACGACTTGCGCCTCGATGACGTAGTCAAGGCATTACCCGAATTCTTGCGAGGCACCGCTCTGGAGTGGTTCCGTATTAACCGTGAACGTGTCCAAACATGGAGTAGCTTTCGTAGCGCGTTTCTCCAACATTTCCTGCCAGCGCGATACCTGTGCAAGCTAGAAGAAGAAATTATGCGGCGAAAACAAGGCCCGCGGGAGAAGGCGAAAGAATTTATACGAGGCACACAGTATTTGATTCATAGACATCCGCGCATAAGACTACTCGACAACATCGACCGCATATACGACAGCTTACGGGCAGAGTACCACCTCTACATAAAGCGGCGAGATTTCTCGACGATTGAGGAACTTATGGAACTGGCCGACGAATACGAGCATATACAGGGGGAAGATCGAACCTCCCGCCCGCCAATACCTCGTATCGCTCCGGCTCTAAACCGAAACGCACCGCCGTACCGCCCCTTACCGGACAACCGACCGGCGTTCCAAACACAACGGCCAAACTTCAGCCGTCCTACCCCGCCTCGACCGATACTCCCCGCCAGCCAATACGACCGGTCCACACACTGTTGGAACTGTAAACAGCGGGGACATAATAAAAGCAACTGCCATCGACCATTCAGACTCTTTTGCTCCTATTGTGGAGAAGATGGGCGAATGACCGACGACTGTGACTGCCATACGCACAGGGCCGCAGTCATGAGCAGTCAAACAAACCGTACGAGAGGCAAGCGCACCTGGCACAAACAACCAGAAAAAAGGAGCACAAATGCACCAGTACAAGTTGCAAGTATACCGTCACTTCCGACGCCTCTAGTAAGCGAGCAGAGGAGAACCTTTGCCCACGCAAAACAGAGCGAGAGATCAAAACAGAGAGTAACATCATCGAGCGGTACAGATCCACGATGTTACGTGACTGTACAAATCTATGGTCAACCAGTAAAAGCGTTGATAGACACCGGGGCTACAAAGTCTTTCATCAATGCCAAGACACGACAGTTATTGCGCCAACACAAGGCCTCAGTATACTACCTCCGTCACCTAACGTACCTAGCCAATGGTGAGATAGTGGTTAATCGCGAACATTATCCACTCACGATGACTATCGCCGAGCAAAGCGTTCGAGGTGACTTGACCTATATGAAACAGTTAACCGAAAATATGGTGATTGGCATAGACATGTTACGGAGTGCCGATTTCCGCATGACCCTACGAGGCAAAGAAATACCATGGTCTACTACCGATATGGAAGCACGTCGGGATAACCTCTGTATGCTAGGAGGTAAACCATTAACAGCTGCGCAAGCAGAAACGTTAACTATATTATTAGATACCGAGCTTCCAAAATTTGACAACTTACCGAAAGTAACGAATGCCGCCGTACACCGGATTCAGTTAAAAACCGACCAGCCTTTTAAGCAGAGGTATTTTCCGAGAAATCCCGCCATGCAAAAGGTCATAGATGATGAAATTGACGAACTACTCCGGGACGATAAGATTGAACCTTCTAAAAGCCCATACAGTTCACCCATAGTTCTCGTGAAGAAGAAAACCGGTGCATGGAGAGTATGCGTTGATTACCGGCAGCTCAATAGTATTACCGTTATGGACGCATATCCACTCCCACAGATTGTGGCGATTTTAGACAAGCTGAAACGAGCAAACTTCATATCCACAATCGACCTTAAGCAAGGGTATTGGCAGATCCCCCTGCACCCAGATTCACGAGCATCCACCGCCTTTACCGTACCCGGACGCGGGCTATTCCAATGGAAAGTTATGCCTTGTGGGTTAAATTCCGCGGCCGCTACCTTTCAGCGTATGTTAGACGGCATCATCGGTCCGGAAATGGACGATTACGCTTTCGCTTATCTCGATGACATCATCGTTGTCAGCGGTACCTTTACAGAACACATACAACACTTGAAAGAGGTGTTCAAAAGGCTACAAACTGCAAACCTGCGCATCAATAGAGAAAAATGCGAGTTTTGCAAAAGCCAATTAAAATACTTAGGACACGTGGTAAGCGAACGTGGTATCAGTACCGACCCGGATAAAGTATCAGCCGTCCAAGAATTGAACAAACCGCGCAATGTCAAAGAATTAAGACGGGTAATGGGAATTACGTCGTGGTACCGCCGATTCATTAAGAATTTTTCACAAGTGGCAACCCCTTTGACTAAATTGCTTAAGAAAAACCAAGCATGGTTATGGGGCGCTGCTCAAGAAGAGGCATTTGCCGAATTAGAGAAACGCCTGACTGAGGCACCAGTTCTAATGTGCCCAAATTTCGACCTACCTTTTTCTTTACAAACCGACGCCAGCGACTACGGGCTGGGGGTCGTCTTGTCTCAGCACACCGACAAGCAAGAAAGAGTAATTGCCTACGCTAGTCGCACTCTCACAGATCTGGAGAAAAAATATTCGGTCACCGAAAAGGAATGCCTGGCCATACTTTTCGGGATACGCAAAATGAGGCCGTACCTCGAGGGTTACCACTTTTCCGTAGTCACCGACCATCATTCGTTGAAGTGGCTTCACTCACTCGACAACCCGTCTGGGCGTCTAGCTCGCTGGGCGATAGAATTACAACAATACGACTTTGAGATTAAATACAGAAAGGGGGCAATGAACGTCGTCGCCGACGCGTTATCTAGAGACCCCCGGCCGTTTGAACCAAGCGACCTGTCCATTATCTGTAGTCCAGTTGAGGACTGGACAGAACGTCGCATCCGACAAGTACAACTCAACCCTGACCATTACCCTGACTACAGGATTACGAATACTAAATTGTACCGTAGATTTATCGCCCATCCCCTCGCAAACCAAGAAGAAGATTGGAAATTATGCGTCTCCGCCGTCGACAAAAGCAAGGTACTCTTCGAGAACCACGACGCAACAACCGCTGGTCACTTGGGAATGGCAAAAACCGCCGCCAGAGTAATGAAGAATTTTTATTGGCCGGGCATGTACCGGGATATAGGCCGTTACGTAAGCAGCTGCACCGTATGTAAAGCGTATAAAGCATCGCAACAGAAGCCCGGAGGACTGATGCACACGAGTATAGCCCGCGAACCTTGGGACACCGTCTGTATGGATTTCGTTGGACCCTTACCCCGCTCCATGAAAGGTCATACAATGTTGCTCGTAATAGTCGACCGTTTCACTAAGTGGGTAGAAGTAATACCACTGAGAGCAGCCACGAGCCAGGCAGTAGTGAAGGCCCTTAGAGAGCGTGTTATTGCACATTTCGGAGTGCCACGCATCGTACTCTCCGACAATGGCACACAGTTCACTAGCACGATACTTGCTGCTTTTCTTCAAGAAATGGGTATCCAGCAACGTTTCACCGCACCTTATTCCCCGCAAGAGAACCCCACGGAGCGCGTAAACCGAGTACTGAAGACAATGATAGCTCAGTATGTGCAAGAGAACCATCGAACATGGGATGAACATTTGCCTGAGTTGTCCTTCGCGATAAATACGAGCAAACACGACTCGACCGAATTTACCCCAGCCTTCCTTAACTTCGGAAGAGAGCTTAAGGCACCGCGACAACAAACGTTGCCGACCGCCGATCATGCTGAAACCCCCTCTGTTAGAGGAGAAAGATTAAAAATGTTGTACGAATTAGTACAAGCTAACTTACGCAACGCCGCCACAAAGCAAGCACGCTATTATAATTTACGCCGCAGGGCGTGGCGACCAAGTATAGGAGAACAAGTATACAAGAGAGCACGAGTACTCTCCTCCGCTGCAAAGCATTTCACAGAAAAACTAGCACCACAATATGAAGGGCCATACGAGGTAGTACGTTTCGATTCCCCTGTAATTGTCGTACTGAGACCGCTAAACACAACCAAGGGGCATCGAGGAATTATTCGCGCCCATATAAAGGACCTAAAGGGTTATACATCATTGAGTAATTCCACAGCAGCCAGTATAAAATCGGTCGCCACACCAAAAATTAATCAGTTAGTCATCGACCACCGAAGGATGAACAACCACCTAGACGACGAGACCATGGAAGACCGGGAGATAGCGCAACCGTGGAAAAGACTGCATACTCAGCCGATGAAGTTGCAAACTGGGCCGCGCAGCACCATTTTTTTGGAAGAACTGCCAAGGCCGACGCTCCGCACGACCGACCGAATCAATGAGGGCCACGTACGAGTACTGACACCCAAGAAACGGATCGCGCATACTCCAAAGATGATAACCCCAGCACTGCCAATACGAGACGTGACTACGTCGCCGAGAATGCCGAGAATGCAACCATGCTCGAGTAGGGCAAGAAAGCCCAGGGCTACCGCCGCCGACTCTGCAGGCAGGAAAATAAGCAAGGCCCTGCAGCTAAGAAAGCGCTTGCTGCAAAAGACGTCGCCAGTAGTGGTACTACCTACCACAGCTCCTAAGGTAGTCCAACCCAACACCAGGGCGCTGCACCGCCCGCAACCGGACGCTAAACCAGCATCTAACCCGAGCCGTTTCAACTGTATGGGGTACATACCGCCGGTAGCCGCACGGAACCCCTCCGCGGGAATCAATATAGCACCCCCGGTAGCCGAACGGAACCCCTTCGCGGGAATCAAAATTACGGGCCACCGCATGTACAATCCTAAGTTTCGACGGCAGAAATTCACCTTCACAAGACGTCACGGAAATGTGGTCTGTCGTATAATCGCGAGGGGTCTGGCCCTTCTATCACATGAAGCAACTGGGGCAAAGAAACGCGTTGAGTTCGACCCATAGATAAGATGAGGACCCCGAGCACCCAGCGGCGCTGCAATATTTTTTTTATGACTCATTTTTGAGGACTTTTTTTTTTTTTTACTTAGAGTTGAGTATTATTTTTTATGACTCATTTTTGAGGTTTTTTTTTACTTAGAGTTGAGTATTATTTATTATGATCCATTTTTGAGGATTTTTTTTTTTGAGTTGAAGTATTATTTCTGTTTTAGCGAAGTACGCATTTGTTTAGTTGAACTATTGTTACCATAAAAAAAAAAAAAAAAAAAAAAAGGTCGGAAGAAAAAAAAAATAAATAAAATATAAAAACAAAAAAAAAAAACATACAAAAAACAAGAAAAAAAAAGGGTCGAAAGACAACAAAAAAAAATATATATAAAAACAAAAAAAAAAAGTCGAAAGACAACAAAAAAAAAAAAAAAAAAGAAAGGAGGAATATCTTTTATTAGACGAGAGGGTTCTCGTCTCCAAAAGGGGGGTGGTATGTAACGAAGCGTTTTACGCTTCCAAGTTACATTTCCAACCACCTAGACTAGTTGCCAGCAAACGTCGAGAAAAGAAAAAAAAACGCCTATAAATATGCAACACAATTTATAGGCGACAATAATAATGTTAATTAGAGGGCACCCTATAACTACCAAAAGTAAAAGGGGAGGAGCCAACAGTATAACCCATAATAAAGCCGAAGTAAACAACAAAGCCGAAGTCAACAACAAAGCCGAAGTCAACAAACAAAGCCGAAGTCAACACGAAGCAGAGCTGATAATGCAAGGCAGCAGCAATAATACGATCAACACACGGTTTGCCTGCGTGAACGATGTACCAATTAATTTTAATAGGGAACTGGCCATATACCAGCGATAGATACTACGTAAATCGAATTCCTACACAGGGAATGGTTGTGCACACGACACCACGGTCGGGCAGTGGTATAAATAGAGCAGGCTGCGCCATGGAAATCATCAGTCCGTCGGCTCCGGCCAAGCAAGCAACAACCTCTGTTCTACTCCACAGACCATAACAAACACGGAACCTAAAGACTTCTTGTACACCACCGCCGAACCAGACTACACCGCTGAAGTCGCCCACTCCGTGGAACTAGCAAACCAGGGACCATACAAGAAATAAATTGGAAAACCCACCAAGGGTATAACTGCTCGAACTCACCTTGGGTCTGAGAAAGCCCTTGCCGTGTCGCTGCCCCTCAGAGGCATTTAATAATTTCTGCCAGCTTTAACTTTCACCTTGGGTCTGAAAAGCCCTTGCTGTGTCTCTGCCCCTCAGAGGCATTTAATAATTTCTGCCAGCTTTAACTTTCACCTTGGGTCTGAAAAGCCCTTGCGGTGTCTCTGCCCCATAGAGGCATTTAATAATTTCTTAGAAAACCCACCAAGGGTATAACTGCTTGAACTCACCTTGGGTCTGAGAAAGCCCTTGCCGTGTCCTTGCCCCGCAGAGGCGTTTAACAATTTCTGTCGCCGCTAACTTTTCTTCTCTTCCTCACAGGGATTCTTACCAGTCGATCCAGACCTAGAAGGAAGCTGCCGCAGAAACGAATACCGCCGCTGCCGCCGCTCTTGCTAGTGATACCAGAACAGGCGTACCCGCTACCGTCTGCCGTACCAGATATCAACAGGCACACACTACCGCATACCGTACCAGAGTTACCAGCATTATACAAATTGTAATAAAACTGATGTTGTCATTTATTGAAGAAGAAAGTTCGCTAAAATAAATAGTTTCTGACCTTGTTGCGAAGTTTAGTGTTTTATTCGCCGACCCTGGACAGCCGTGAGTTTTTACCCCGGCTGGGAAACTAAAGCACATCACATGGCCTTGGCAGCTGCACGGGTAACTATTCCGCTTTTCTTTTCTATTCTGTATGGGCTAAACCTTTCACTTTCTTCTCTAGAGCTCATCCCAGAATTCCAAAAATCAACGAAACCAAACACCTATGGACCGATAAGGGTACGCAGCAGTTGGGACCGAGTGTATTTAAAAAAACAACAAAAACTAAACCTTACGACAATTTCGAAAACTAAAATACTAATTTGAAACTAGGAACTAACAATATTCTAATACAACACAAAAAAAACTACTAACTAAACCCTATGATCAAAAGAAAAAAACTAATCTAAACTATTAAAAAAAAAACAAAGACTATCCTAAAACCTATGCAAGAAAACCAAAAAAAAAACAATAAGAAAACAAATGTATCAAAAATCAAAAAAAAAAAACGTAAATACGAAACTTAACAATAGAAAAAAACAAAATGATCAAACAAAACAACCTGCAACCAAAAAAAAGCGATACAATTAAAACATTCAATCAAATTACAAGCTAACCAAAACTTAATTTTTTTTTTTTCAATTTTATATGTTTGTATTGTATAGATGTTATGTATTTAATGTGCTATTGTATGTATATACACTGCTGTTCACTTAATTAGACGCACAAATTTTTTTTTACATAAACCTAATTTTTTTGTAAGTCTGGGTAGCAATTGTCAAACCATTGCATTTATTTGAAAGCTTATTAAATTCTGAACAAAATAACACTAAAAAGTCCAAGGTGTGTGGAAGTAAACGGACATTTTTTTTCACTTTTGTCTGTGCTCCAAGAAAAAGTACAGTTTTTTTTTGTTCACATGATTAGACGCACCTGTAAAATTAGTTAGTTGGTCGCGAACTGTTACGTGGATTACAGATAGCTGCAAAGTTTAAGCAATGAAAAAGTGTTTGCCACAGATTTCAGTCCAAAATGTTGGAAAAAAAAAGTTTTAGCTGCAGAAGAAAAAGGGAAAATTGACGTGTTGCAATCCGAAGAGTTTTCAATGAGAAGAATTGCAAAAAAATAGGCCAAAGTGACCATGTTGTGAGGAATTTTATTAAAACCAGTGACTCATACGATAAAAACTGCAAAGGAAGGACAAAAACGGCTTTAACTCCTCAGGATAAGAGAAAAATTTTAAAAACTGCATCAAATTCAGCTCTCTCTACCAGCAAAGTAAAGGAAAAAGCGGGGGTAACAGCCAGCACATTAACTGTTCGTCGAGCTATTTTAGGTGCAGACCATCTTCAATTAAAAAAACAAAAAAAAAATGCCTCCACTAAACGCCATTAGAGCAAACAGCGGTTGGAGTTCGCACGCGTTCACATGACCTGGGATAGCAACTTTGGAAATGAGCTAAATTGGCAAAATGCGGTTTTTCTGACATGGAAGGTAGGATGAGGATATGGTTAGGAAACAGAACCAGCACAGGGAACAGGAAGGTAGGTATTTAGGAAGGGAAAGGAAAATGAAGAGAAGGAAAGATGGGAAGGATGGGAAGGGAAAGAATGCTGCTACTCGAGGCCTGGCACGCTCGCGAGGCACGGCTTAGCTCGCCGGATATGGGGAGCTCTTGCCTCCTCGTAGAGCTGAACCTTATATCAAAAACATAAATCGTGCCAACACAAAATTTTACCACCACCACAAAAATTACCTCACCTCACCCTAGGCACTACCGCTGTTATGTAGTGCGGCTTTTTCCCACCCCTCCTGGAATCCCGTCGGCCATCGTTGGTGGGATTCCCCTTATGCGAATGGGCTGTCAGGCACCACTCACCATAGCCACATCGTCACTGTCACAACCCCATGAAATTTCAAAATTACGCCTCCAAAAGGCTTAGCTCAGGCCCATTAAAAATCGGTCATTTTCATTGTAGGCGTGATGCACAAAATATCGTTTATTTGAAACTTTACTCTACATCAAAACATAAGAAAAATAACGAAAATAACAACAAAAAGGTAAAAATAGAACAAATTTATCAGAAAAAAAAACGACTTTACTAAAATCTTAAATCTCAACGAAAATTGTAGTTTTTGGTTTATGGAAATCTTTTTCAGTAACTTTGAATGGGGATTCGATGGTTCACGACCAGGTTATTTGTCCTTGACCTGGGTGCTCAAGGGCATACTCTTTTGCTAGCCCGCTCTACTCTACTCCTACCTAATTAGAGCTCTAAGAAGGGGGTCCAATCGGACTACACAAAACTCAACCACAGGTTGAGGAACTACCAAACTTGTCCTCGCTCCCCTTTTCGACCCACCAAAAGAAATTTGGATTTTTTTTTTCCAACCAAAAAAAATTAACAAAAGAACTCAATATTAACCAAAGAAAAAACTTAAAACTAAAAAAAATTAAACTACAAAAAGAATACAAAAATAAATAATCAAAAATAAAAAAAAATCACGCCTAATTATAACATAAAAAAACAAAATGTCGATCGCTGCGGCTTACTGGCGGTCCGCCAGCCAATTTGAGTTCTGGGGCTCCGCCCCTGGAATATCTTTTGCCGCAAATTATAGTATGCTCTTCGACACTTTTAAACAAATATCGCCTCAATATAGTCCACGGTTGCAGAGTGGCTTTTTACTTAGTAATTTGTTGCACAGTACTTCAAATATGTGTGTGCATATATGTATACATATTCATACCGGAATTCAAAATTTTCACGACGCTTAGTAAAAATTTTCACAAGTTACTTGTAGGGGTCCGGAGATTCCCACGGACCCAGGTGTTACCAGATGATGGACCTGAATTATGCACTTTTTCAGCCACTTCTATGTCGTTCCGATATGTATCTTTATCTCCTCTGCCGCGTTTTGCCAGGTGCTTCTCCTATCTCCTCTGCCGCCAACGAATTTCCCTACAACTGGACAAGATGATACACAAATTAACATAACATACTACACTGAATTAAACACACATCTACGGCACAGATTGAACGCAATTTCAGACAATTTCAGTTCTTACTGAGTCGTTGTGGGGTACACTTGCATAAAGAGCTTTAGTTTGTTTATTGAATAATAATTACTATCAAAATGTCTTGTTCCATTTGTAAATCTAAAATTACAAGAACTGAAATTAAAGTTACGTGTGGAGACTGTGGAATCATTTTTCATGGTAATTGTGTCAAGATGACTGCCGTAGATCTCGACTACTTAAATAAAAGCAAGTCAATTTGGAGATGCAAAAAATGTGCAAATCAACGTAGAGAATCTTTCTCTTTACCATCCAACTGCACTAACCATCTAATCCAACCAACTACGTCGTCTTCATTGCCACCAATAACTGCACCACCACCACCACTGTCAGCGCCAGAACCACCTTCTACTACACCTCAACTAGGTCATCGATCATCAAATGCATTTTCATCTGCCACCAGCCTACCTAGTACTTCTGTAACACTGGAAATGATATTCGAAAAAATCAGTTCAATAGAAGCATACCAAACAAAGCAATTCAATACACTTATTGCTAAAAATGATGAGTGCGAGAAAAAAATCAAATTTCTAGAGGCAAAGGTGAATAACCTCGAGCAACAAACTGCTTTCTAACAGCATTGAAATATTTAACGTTCCTACCATCAATCCCGACATGCCTTACTGGTTGCCGTTGTCAAGAAAAAAAACCTACCAAGTTTAAAAAAAAGCCTACCAACTCAATGAAAAACCTACCAAAACTTCATTTGAGTTAATTTTTCAAAAAATATAATATACAACATAAAAAGCATGTTTCCGCAGTAATTCATATTTATTTTTTTAACGCACATTAGTTTAAAATTAAGTTTAAAGCATAGTAACCATTTAACACAGGTATCCAGTAGGTAGATATGTATATCAGACTTTGATCAAACACAAAAAAAAAAATCACAAATACTTATGTAATTATCACAAAAATTAAATATGTACTTCATTTAAAACTGAATTATAATATATATACTAAATAATAATAAATATGTTATTATATCACAAAGATTAAATACTTCATTCAAAGTAAATTATAAAAACAAACATAAATAAACATTTTCTGTAGAAAACATAACAAAAAATAAATTAGTTGATTAAAAATAATTAAATAAATGAAAAGATTAGTAAAGTTTTTAACAGTTAAAACACTTATTTTATTTCCTCAGATGTACATTTCAGAAGCAATGCTTCCATCAAAATAATTTTTAGCTGACCAGACGTAATGAGATTCCGATTTGTTGTCGGCGGCCAATTCTTTTGCTAGCATTATGCTGTTTATAACATTGAATCCCAATTTGTTTCTAAGCTTTGTTTTTATAAGAGACAAATCAAAAAATTTCCTTTCTGCTGCTGCAGAGCTGTGAGGAAGGGTCAGTAGATTAAAAACGAAATTTGTTAAATCTTTATAACAATATTCGTTCATTCCGTTTTGAATTGTGCCAATTTTTTCCCAGAACTGATTTATTTCCATCGTAGGGCTCAAACTGTTTTTGGAAAATCTTAGAAGCTTCCATTGTATTCCGATAGCTTCAGGATCACAATCAAACAAATAATTAAAAGCAGATACCAATGGTACAATAGATATTTCATTATGATTTTTATGTTATGATTGACAAATTTTTCAAATTAGTGTTACCAAAATCAAATCTCGACATTATTTGGTCTAACAGTTCTATGTAAAAACTGCGAATATTTGTCCTTATTGCCGTTTGTTTTGCACTTGATATCTTACATTTCATAATGTACGCTTCACCTTTGCTTCCTACAAAAACTTCATCAATTGGCAAATAATTACTTGTATCCTTGTAGTCAACATCTTCAATGGAACTCTTTCTTATATAATTATTGTTAATAAAATTACTCAACACTAGTTTTGTATTCGATTCAAGGTGTTCATAAAGATATGGTAATCGAGCTTTTTCAGATTGAAACTCCTTGTTTAAATCATTTATGATTTTGAGTATATATGACAAAAACAAGAAGTAAACTTTCGTGTCGGGACAATCCATTAAATTAGCCAATTCGTTAGTGCTAATTCCATTAACTTCTAAATATGTTGAAATAAAATACAGTTTGAGGGCTTCCCATTGTTCAACTATACGATTGATAACAGCCTCCAGAGCAAGCCACCTAGTTAACGAAATTCCAAGTATCTTATGAGGCTCGACGCTGCAATAATCTTGAAATTCCTTTAACTCATGGATTCTCTTCGGACTGTATGCAAAAAACTTGTATATCTTTCGACAAAGTTTTTCAATCTCAACCGGAAGTTTTTTGCATGCATAAGACGAACACAAATGCAGTGAATGGCAGGTACACTTCATGTAAAAAAAGTCAACATCTTTTTTTAGTCTGGCTTGTACTCCATTTATTTCCCCGGCCATAACACTAGCTCCGTCTGTGGCAAGTCCAATCAAATTTTTTATTGGAATTTTATTTTCGTCCAAAAAATTTTTCATGCCTTGGGAAATAGTGTCAGCATCGGTTTTAAATAACTCTATCAAACCCAAGAAACGGTCATGAATGCATTTCGATATGCTATCCACATACCTTGCTACCAACACCAAAGACTTTTTTGTTGACAAATCAGTTGTTTCGTCAACTATCAACGAGAATTTGGATCTTTGTAGATCCGTCACTATTTTTTGCTTTGCTTTGTTGCCCAACACTTTCGCCAGTTCCGTTGCTTTTGTTCTGCAACACTTTATCGACTGCGCTACTTTTGAATCTGGGCAACATTCTTTCAGCAGATTTGGTAAAAAATCCATCAAAACAAAAGGCAAGTTGTGTTGAATAATAAAAAAAACCAGAGTCAGCTCGGAAAGACGGACTTGATCAAGAAATTGACGATTCTCCTCGGCCATAAATGTGTCAATGTTAGTTTGATTTTTCTTCTTACCTACATATGTTTTGAATATGCGACTCGGTTTTTTCGTGATTTTTGATGTGGCTTAAATGGTTGATAAGCATTTTGTCACAAGCTTTACAAAAGCATTTATTGTTTTTGTTTGTCAACCATGGAAAACTAGACAGCCACTCACTCCGAAAATGTCGATCCTTCTTCACATTTTGCGTTTTTTCTTCGTCATCCAATGATAAAGTTTCATCTCGATAAAGAATATTTGAACTCAGTTATAAATCTACATACATAGTTTTGTATACACGAATATTGCATACGATGAAATATATGTAGGTATGTACCTTCTCGAAGGAAATTCCAATGATTTGGATGTGCTGGCTCTTCCAGAGACGCTCGCTTTGGCTTCATCATCAATTGGTTTTTCTCGTTCACTACTAAGAAAATTAGGAATTCAATTTCAAAGTTTTATTGTTGTTTATTGAAATATACCTGTTCAAGTGCAATGCTGACGTGCTTGGTTTTCCCGAATCAGCTTCGATTTCATTATCAGTCTTACGTTTTTTTCTTACTACGAATCTTTAGAGGAATTTTCACTTCATATTCAACGGAAATTGTAAAATTTTTTTGATAAAGTACTCACCTATCCATGTTTCGAAGTCACAAAATAAATAACTCAAAGCGTTGACACCCGAATGTAGTAAAATTGTTTTGATCGGTTATCTCAAATGTCAATTCGAAAAATGTATGAGTGCATTCAGTAAAAAATGTATGAGTGAATTCAGTCAAAAATGTAGGAGTGAACTCAGTCAAACAAAATAAGATATACGTTCACGCAAGTCATTTAGTGTCAGGTTACATCTGCGTACTTCTTTTGAGAAATTAATAAGAGATTATTTAATTTTTTTGTAACAGAGTTGTTTTGGGTTTCATAGTAAAAAAAACCTACCAAATTGAATTGAAACCTACCAACCTACCAAAGCTGAAAAAACCTACCAATTTTGGTAGGATCCTACCAAAACGGCAACCGTGGCCTTACACTGAAGCTGCTCTTAAGGTGTTTCGTGAAGGTTTGAACTTAAATGTGCAAGAGAGAGACATAGATTATAGACCAGTGTTATGTTAAGAGAATTAAATTATCAAATGCAACAAACAATGGTAATCCAGCCACGAAAAATGTTCTTTGTGTAAAATTAACATCGAATATATGCAAGGAAAAAATAATGAAAGCGAAGAGAGTGAAAATAGAGCCGTTATCAACAAGATTACTCAACCCTGATGCAACCGTGGAAAAGATGTTTGTCAACGAAAGCTTATCGTATGAAACTAGGAAACTATTTAAAACTGCAACAACAATGAAAATAAACAAGAAATACAAATACGTTTGGACGAGGAATGGGACTGTATACATGCGGAAAGATGAGGGTGACAATCATGTAAGAATAAATTGTACTGCAGATTTTTCTAAATTATGAATATAGCTAGAACTAATTCACCTTCTAATGTTTCTGTATGTAATTACCCAGTTGATCTTATTCCTTATGTAGATTATTGTTTTTGTTTACACCAGAATATACGTAGCATGAGAAAAAATTTTTCGATTTTTTAGCGCATCTTAATGAACTCACCAATCTACCCGTTGTAATTGTTTTAAGTGAAATTTGGATCTTCAAAAATGAGATAGAATTATATAATATACAGGGTTACACTCTTTTTGCAAATTGTAATGAGTCGTATCCAGCTGGAGGTGTAGCTGTCTATGTGAAAAGTGGTTGTTCGTGTGATTACTCGTGTCTTAAATTATCAAGCGCTGATGTACTTAAATTATCTTTTGTTTTTGAGAACATCGACTATACTTTGTTGTGCATTTATAGACTTCATGATTTTCCTAAGAATGTTTTCATTGGAGAATTAAGCAATATCCTAAATATGAACCTAGCAAAAAATTTAATTGTTTTAGGAGACATCAATATTGATATTCTCAACAAAATTGACAAAGATTCCGAAAGCTATTTATTCACTATGGCTTCATATGGTCTTAAAAGCTTAGTAAACGAACCTACCCCCGTGACGTGTTCTACTATGAGTTGTATAGATCACATTTTTTTAAGATCTCATAGAAATAATAGCAAAGTTTTTAATGGAAGAGTTTATGATTTGAAAATTACTGATCATAAAATTACTGCATTAAATTTCCTTTCTGATAACAGTTTTTCAAATAATAAAATCGTTGATTCAGCTAATAAATATTGTATCAACTATAAATTATTAAAAGAGTTCTTGACTTTCGAATGCTGGGACCAAGTTTATTCTGAAAACAATCCCTCTTTTGCATTTGACTTATTTTTGAGCATTTTTAAAAAGCACATCGCTTCAAGTACTTTCCAAAAAAAGCAATCTGGTAAAATGAAACATCTTAAACCTTGGATGAACAACTATCTCCTTAACAAAATAAGAAAAAAGAAAAAAATTAGTTTAAAATGTAAAAATCATCCAAATAATAATAACCTCAAAAAGTACTATGAAAGTCTATGCAAAACGATTAATAAAGAAGTTGATGACACACGTAATAATTTTTATGCTACCAGGTTCTCTAAAGTTAAAGGGAATATTCGTGAAGAGCGGAAAGTGGTTGATAGCATACTAGGTAAAAATAAAGATTCAGTCAAAATTGATTCTATTGAAATTGAGGGAGTATCTGAATCTGATCCCCAAAGAATTTCCACTCATTTTAATAAATATTTTACTGAAATTTCAGACAATTTGAAACCTACTTCTATACCATGTTTAAGTTGCGTTTGAACCGTTTCTGCAGAAATTGAATTGGATGATATACTACCAAATAGTTTTGTTTTTGATGTAATAACACCAAGAGAAGTCTTCAAGGTTATTATGTCCTTAAAAAATAAGAACTCATGTACTAGTGATGGTGTGTCTGGCCACTTATTAAAAAATGTTGCTTGGTATGTTGTCGATGTACTATCGTTCATTTTCAACAAATGTGTTGAATCAGGTTGCTTCCCAGATCATCTCAAATGTGCTGAAGTAATACCGCTTTTTAAAAAAGGAAATAGAAAACTTATGTATGTCTAGTTTTAGGCCCATATCACTGCTTTCAACTTTTTCCAAAATCTTTGAAAAACTACTCAAGGTTCGTATTTTGTCCTTCTTGGAAAAGTATAATTTTTTCTGTAACAATCAATTTGGTTTAAGAGCAGGTTTGTCTACAGAAGATGCTATTTTAAAGGTGTGCAGTCAACTTTATGGAAGTTTAAATGGCAACAAAACAACTTTGGGTTTGTTTTTAGATATGACCAAAGCCTTCGATCTAGTCAATCACGATCTTCTGCTTACAAAACTTTATAATGCAGGTTTTCGCGGTAGTTTTTTCGTTTTGCTCACTTCTTATTTAAAAAATAGAAATCAAAGAGTCAACAATAATGGAATATTTAGCGAATCAAGGCTGCTTAAGAACGGTGTTCCTCAGGGATCTGTGCTTGGCCCTTTGTTTTTCTTGATTTACATAAACTCCATTTTTAAAATTAAGTTAAATGGTATTTCGACTGCTTTTGCTGACGACATAGTGTTGACATACTCATCAGGTACTGTTTTTGAAAGTATTTCAAGTATTGAAAAAGATATTGAAATCTTAAGGAGTTGGTTTATTTATCACAAATTAATTATAAGTGAAAAAACAAAACTGATGTGTTTTGAATTATCAGGAAGTAGTGTCTATGACTTAGTTAGTTAGTTAGTTACAAAACTTTATTTAAAATGCAGCTTATTTTACAATTTACAATTTGATTACTTTAAGTTTAATATGGTTTGGCCAGTGGCCGTCTACCAGATTGACAAAAATTAACTTTAATATACTAATATTTCACTTGATTTAAAAGTCTCCCTCAAGTATGCGTTGCCTGTAACTGAGTGCAGATGTGGTGTAATAATATAAACGATCCCAGCCTACTTTACCATTCAGTATGTCCAGCGTATCTTTAAATTCAATCGATGCTGCTCCAAAGTACCTCACACGGAACTCCTTCAAGATGGGACATCTGGCAATAAAATGAAATACATCTTCCCTCTCCTTCAGGTTGCACAGGTCGCACAGGATCGGCAGGTCGGGTCGGTGTGGGATATAATTTAAATGAATTAGTTCACCTCTTACTCGAAATATGACGTTCAACATATTCACGTGGTAGCGATTAAGCAAATATGTGTCTTCTCGTAGATCCATATTGAGTTGACTGTAGATCAATCGGTATTGTGAGGACTGCGCTTCTTGCTTAAACCTTTCATAAGTGAAAAGACTTACACTCTGTAATAATCTTCCAAACTTTTGTTTCAAGTCCGATGGGTTCATGTCGGGCAAAAAACAGAGGTTTTCACCAACATGGAGCGCCAGCTCCTCCCATTTACTTA
Organism: Melanostoma scalare; assembly: GCA_949752695.1. NCBI lineage: Eukaryota > Metazoa > Arthropoda > Insecta > Diptera > Syrphidae > Melanostoma > Melanostoma scalare. The sequence goes on from OX456984.1 coordinate 93,324,014, forward strand.
CGATATCTCCCTTGAATAATATAATCTCTCTTAAGGATTTGCTTAGGCAGCCTTCTTTCATCCATCTCCATCACCTTCACTACATAATCAAAATGCAGCTTCAGGGTCCTTAGAAATAATGGCGGTTCTGTTGTTTCCAAATGTAACAAATAGTTTGGCGTCGTAAGTGGTAATCGGAAAATACGTTTTAAGAAGTACCTAAGGAACCGAAAAATCGCACGATTTTTTAATTTTATTTTCTCAAATACTCAAAAATTCTAATTTTTTAAGTTTCTTTTTTAAATTAAAAAATTTTTACTAACTTCTACAAGTAAAATATTATCTCCTAATTCCGGAAAACCAAATCTCTACTTTCTAATGAGTAGAAAGTCGGAGGAACTATATGTGCAAATACCTCAGCTATAATTAAAGTAAACATTTTCCATTGCCCGCTGCCCTTACAACATATTTCAAACAGAGCCTTCGAAACGGAAATCAAAATTTTTTAAGTTTCTTTTTTAAACTAAATTTTTTTACTAAATTCTAAAAGTAAAATAACATCTCCTAATTCCGGAAAACCATATCTCTACTTTCTAATGAGTAGTAAGTTTGCTTTTTGAAAAAAGAAGCTTCAATAATTTGAGAAAAACACAGACAATTTTTCAGAAGGGCTTCTGAAAAAAATGTCTTAGCTTGTAAAAATTATATTCGGAGGGACAAAAGTCCCAACTTTTATTTTTGGGACTTATGTCCCATCTAAGTGAGACATAACTCCCAAATCGAAGTTGGGACTTATGTCTCACTTAGATGGGACATAAGTCCCAAAAATAAAATTTGGGACTTATGTCCCGGGGACTTATGTCCCTGCGCCGACGAATTCAGTGCTTTTATGTTTTGCTGTTCTTGTTTCTTCCTTTTATCGAAACAAAGTTGCTTAAAATTTTTATTGGCTTCTGCATACATGCTTTTGAAAAAAGGGGTATATACTTCCTCAACAGCTTCAAAAATGCGAACGACTTTTTTCTTGCTTTTTGGCATTCACCATCAAACCAGCGCTGTTTAAAACGGCGCAGGGACATAACTCCACGGGACATAAGTCCATTATGGACTTGTGTCCCACTTTAGTGGGACATTAGTCCAAAACTGGGTTATGGATCTATGTCCCACCGCGGTGGGGCATAAGTCCATAAAAGAAATGTTTGGACTTATGTCCCATTTTACATGTTGTGTTTGAGGGAAATACAAAACCTTTGGCGAGATGAACCTTTTCCAAAAAATTGGCAATCAAAAGATATTTGGACTACATTAAAAACGTGTTTAACGGGCTTTTTCTTTGCTAGTTACTAGGCAGGGCTACCATTATGTCAATAAGTCAGCGTAATGTCTTATAGTTAGAAAACCAAAGGTTGTTAGAATACCGCCGCTCGCTCTTCGAATTTATAAGCTAAAAACTGAAGAAAAATTAAAATGTAACAGGGAAAGGAAAAAGAAAAAAGTGAAACAAAATCATTCTGCTTTCTTTTGTTTTCCTCAAACAGAAAAACATTGAATAAAATTGGAAAAAAACAATAGAAAGCGAAATAAGATTTTGTTTCTGAGAACTAAGAAAAATAAAAGTTAAAATTCGCAAAGTAGAGATATGGTTTTCCGGAATTTGAAGATAATACATATTTTATTTTTAGAAGTTAGTAGAGTTCCTTTGTTTAAAAAAGAAATTTAAAAATTTTTAATTTTTGAGAATTTGAGAAATTAAAATTAAAAAATCGCGCGATTTTTTAATTTTAATTTCTCAAATTCTCAAAAATTAAAATTTTTTAAATTTCTTTTTTAAACAAAGGAACTCTACTAACTTCTAAAAATAAAATATGTATTATCTTCAAATTCCGGAAAACCATATCTCTACTTTGCGAATTTTAACTTTTATTTTTCTTAGTTCTCAGAAACAAAATCTTATTCCGCTTTCTATTGTTTTTTTCCAATTTTATTCAATGTTTTTCTGTTTGAGGAAAACAAAAGAAAGCAGAATGATTTTGTTTCACTTCAAGAGAAAAACAATAAATAACTTTGTTGCAAAATTACCCAAGTCATTGTATTCAATTATAATAATGCAATATCAGGAATACCATGCAAGGAGTTTTTTTTTAGAAATTTTACTGAACGAAAATTTGATTTTTCAGGGGGTTAAATAAGTTTTAATAAAATAAAGAAATTTTATATAAAAAGTTACCTTTTTACATATCAATTCAATCTTATAATATTTTTTTTAAAATGCTAAAATTTTTAAATAGTTTTTGGCTTATAAACTTGAAGAGCGGCGGTATTCTAACAACCTTTGGTTTTCTAGTTGTATTTCATAAGGCTTTTTATTTACTATTATTTATCGAAAAATTGAGATTCTATGCAAATTGTGAACTTATGTCTCACCTAAAATAAAAAAAAATGTGGACTTATGTCCCATATTGGTGGGATATAAGTCCATAATCTACTTTTCATCCAGTTTTGGACTTATGTCCCACTGAAGTGGGATACAAGTCCATAATGGACTTATGACCCGAGGAGTTATGTCCCTGCGCCGTTTAAAACTGTCATTCTTAATCCTCTTAGCGTTCGCTGGGGCAGCTTCGATTATTATCTCTGTAAGATCCTTCATTTGTAACACACCGTGCGATCTTCGCGAAGTAAGCTTATGGTTCAAACTGTACTGATACTTAGAACGGAAACTATTATTCCACTTCAGGCCAGGGAGCAGACCTAGTTTTCTTGCGCAGGCATCCTCAGACCCAGAGATTGCGCAAAGCACTTCCAAAGGCATGTGGTCGGAGTAAGTTTGTGCTGCAATTTTGAAATCTCGCAGAATTGAATTCCACTTTCCAGATACGAAACAGTAATCTATTACTGAACAAGCTGTTCCACGAATAAATGTGTACTCTCCATTCGGATCGCCTCTAGTACTCCCGTTCAACATCCTTGCGTCCAGAGTATCAGCAACTTCCAAAATTTTGGAACCCTTTCCGTCGCATATTTCGTCCTTTGATCTTCGAGTTGGATTAATGTTTGCTGATGCGGTTCCACTTGTGAAGTTGTTTTGTGACAGGCCAATCCTTGCATTGAAATCCCCAATGAGCATAACATCCAATGAACTTAAATTCTGAAGCGTTTCACAAAGCCGGTTGTAATTTCTCGTCCAGTGCGAGCAGTTCAGGTATATTGGTATGATTTGCAACACAGATCCACTAGTTTTTAACTCCAGAAAATCCATCTCCTCTACTCTTTTAAAACTTGCCTTGTTCTCTCCTATCTTATGGCGGTAACCCCACAACTCACCACCACTTCCTCTTCCAAAAGTACTTGTTTTTATAGCTGGTATCCATTTCAGTGTCTATGACTTCAATTTGCGGTTCCATTCCCATGACTGTAAACAGTTTCCTTTACCTATTCACAAGTGTGGCATAAGTAATTTTGAACCAAACTTTCAATGTTCAGATAATTGCTTTAAAATTGAAACAGTTCAACAGTTTAAGTACTTGGGAGTAGTAATTGACTACAACCTGATCTGGAAAGATCACATTCAAATGATCAAAACCTACATGTTATCGGTCACACGAAAAATGTATTTACTGAAACCTTTTTGCTCCCAAAAACTTCTAAAAATGATTTATTATGGTCTTGCAAATTCGAAGCTGCAATACGGTATAACTAGTTGGGGTGGTTCGTATGCTAATAGTTTTCTGCCTCTATTGATAGCACAGAAGCATTTGATAAGAATTATTTTAAATAAAACAAGGTTGGCTGAAAGTTGGATTTTATTTAAGGAACTGCAAATTCTACCAATGAGACATTTATATGTTTTCAAAGTCTTAAGAGAATTTTTCAAACAAAGTGGAAATATTCCTAGCAGAAGCTATCAAATGTATAATCTACGTATAAACAATATGAGCTTAGTTAATGTACCTTTTGCTTATAAAACACATTTCACTCGTTTTTACACATGTACAGCTCCTAATATTTTCAATAAGTTGCCCTTATTAATAAGAGCGACTCTTCAATTTTCCACTTATAACAAAATGATAAAAGATTGGTTATTTACTTTGAGTTTTAACCCTTAAACCCTACCCTGGGGTCCAGCGCCATTGCAAACATACATTTTCTTGAATTTTTTAAAAACTATGCAACTCACACCAGTGCCACCCATGGAATTCTCATATTATCGCAGCAGACGTCTAAAAATCAGTCATTTATTAATTTTCGAGTGGTGCAGTTGAAAATATTTGAGCTTCAGGGTCCCATAGACCCCAGGGTAGTGATAGTTAAAGTTTTTGAACAGTTTGACAGTGTTTCAAGACGAGCGAAACGATGGCCGTTGGCTATGTTTTATGGGATCTTAAATATTGTTGGTATGTTTTCGTATGTCCTCCTCAAAATAGCGTCCGATAAAATTCAAATAAGTCGAAATTTCTTAAAAAACTTAGCCTTGGAACTCATTAAACCCCAAATGGAGGAGAGGTATACTTGGCCAACTTTGCCATCCAATCTCCAGGTCCTCATTGGAGATATTTTAAAAAAGAAGCGACCTGTGGCTGAGTCAACATCTTCAGTCACTACAAAAAAATAGATGTGTCGTGTGTCCACGAGACAAAGACCGCAAGACCAAAACACGATGTAGCAGTTGCCGAAATCCACTTTGTGGCGAACATAGCCGCTCAGTGTGTCATAATTGTCTTGATGTAAAATTTTAAAACATTTTTCATAATTAAACATTCCTATCTTTTATGTTAGTAAATAAAATTTTTGATTAAATTGTTTTTTTTATTAAATTGGGGCAAAAACTTTTTGGGGTCCCTAAGACCCCAGGGTAGCAATAGTGTTTCTCCCGGGATGGGTAGGGTTTAAGGGTTAATGAAATTGAATCATTTATTTAGTATAAAAAAAATAAACAACAAACACTGAAATCTATGTTAATATATTGTTATAAAAAATATACTAAAGAATTGTTTAGTTTTCTACAATTGATGTTGCATGCTTTTCTTTTTCTATTTTTATTAATTATTATTATTCGATTTTTGCTTTTTTTTAAGTTAAACTGATTGTCACCCCACATCAGTTATCAATGAATTTTTAATTAGATGTGTCATTCACCACTAACTTCCTAGTTAAAGAATGTACAATATTATTCATATCTTATTCTCAAATTGTATCATTATATATTTTTAAGTTGATGGATGAATAAAATAAAATACAATACAATACAAATACAATACTTACCCTTGGATACTATACTACACAATTTTGGTGTCTATGCTAATGCAACTATGTGTGTTGTTCACTGAGTTTTTTTTTTTTTTTTTTGATTTTTATTTTGCTGCTACAAAAAAAAACACATTATTAAATCTACTCAACACGACAAAAAAAACTACAGACTCTACGCACTTTACTTCAAATCGGTTAACAAAACGCGACACCACTCTTAATGTTCAATTTTGAATAGTTTTGTGGTCTTCACAAATTTTCGTCGGACCCAACAAACGGATTCATTGCAGTTTGCCCAATGCAACTATTGGCCGTTGTAACAGTTCACCCAGTTACTTGGTCATCGACCCTGCCCTTGACATTGAAAACAACTTTAAATTTAAACATTCAACGACACTTAACACATACACAAACCATTCCATATCTCACAACCGATGTCTTTCCAACGCTCCACCTTATCCGGTTTCCTTATGACAGCTGTGGAATACAATCCACAGACTGACATTTGCAAAATTTTGATTCAGAATAAAATTGGATTGGATTTTTGGCAGCCATTGAGTGAACGTGTTTCTCCTTCATCAATTTTCAAGTGTTCTAAATACAACTTATTAAAAGTAAAGTAATTGCAAGCAGTTAGCTGCATAATATACTTAGCAATAAATAAGTCTTGTTACTAACACGCTACGAACAATTTTATACGTGGATGACCCTTAATTCCCGTGAATAACTCGGATTTCTCCCACCATACACGTGGAGCACAACCGGCCAAAGCCTCCATCTGCGCCTCAGACGCTGGGCCCCAGTCCAAACAACAACTACCTGATGTCCAACAGAAAACTCAAAAATGAGTCACCAATAACTGCCAGCAAGGCCAGAAAAGCTGGAAGCGCAAAATTCCCGTCCAAACCATAACTAAACGCGCTTCAAATAGAGGCTGCGCAGCAACTTTTAGTCCTGAAACATTCGAGGACAAAGCCAAAACACCTGGAAGGTACATCGATGGATGCTTCAATTACATCTATTGAAGAAAATGAATTTGACGATGAGGAATGGCAAATTCCCGACAAAGGGCACACCATCTACGCCAAACAAAACCAGAAAACGGAAGCCCCACCTATCAACAGTGAAAACCAGTTTGAGGCCTTAAAAAACCTCACCATACACGCCTCTAAAAATATGAATAGACGACCCATTAGCAACAGGAGCATCCCCATCCAAGCGACCATTAATGATGAGGAATTAACATCAAGAAACAACCAAGGAAAGGCAGCAACCAGTTCTAACATCGTGGGAGACACATGCAACACTTCAACTAACGGAATTAACTCGCAAGAAATTGATAAAAAGCTGCTCAGAGGTAAGTTCTGTCCACCTATAATTATGCAGAATATCAATATTAAGAAACTAGTTAGTGATATTAAAGAAAAAAATATAAACTTTAACTACAAAATAGTGAACAGAGGGTCTCGGTGTAGATTTTACGTAGACGACAACACAGTGCATAAGCACCTGTTGAATTTAATTAAAAATAGCAAAGAAATCCAAGGTTATTCCTTACTAGGAAGGAGGATAAAACTACCAACCTTGTCCTAAGGGGCCTTACTCTCGATTACGAGGAGAGTGAAATTCTTGACGAGCTCAAACGTCAAACTTCTTTGATTGATAGCGTATCCAAGTTCGAGACCATTAAGTCAAAACAAAACCAGTTAAACTATAACCTTTTTCTAGTTCGCCTTCTCCCAGGTACTAGCGCTAGTAGCATTCTCAATATTAAGTTTCTCTTCAATACCAAAATCAGTTGGGAAAAACCCAGAAAGAACACTGGCCCCCTACAGTGCAGGAGGTGCCAATAATTCTGCGCGAACAATTACAAATGTGTCAAATGCACAAAGAGTCATGACCCAGGGATGTGTCCTACCCTAAAAACCGCAGAAAGCAAGGCGACTTGCGTTAACTGCGGGGAAGACCACCCAGCAAATTTCAGAGGCTGCAGCGCCTATAAAGCATACAATACAAAAAAGTAAAATTTTATGACGTCAGCCAGACGGAAAAACGGCGATCTTTCAGTCAAAAAAAATTCTTATGAGAGCGCGCTACTTCCCGGCATTTCTTACGCCAGCCACTTTAGTAACACAGCTGCTACACCTAGAGCTAAAAAAAAAAAAAGAAATAAAAATCGTCACCTTTAACTTTACGTCCTTAATATCACATGCCAGATGAATCGAAATGTCCAAAATTCTTCAGGCAAGCAACATTGATATCGCGTTTATTCAGGAAACGCACTTAAACTCAAAACACAAGGTAATGATAGAGTCTTATAGCACTATAAGAAATGGCCAACTCCAAGGAGAAGCCATCGTAATTAAAAACAACATTCAATACAACTGCGTTGACCTTCATCATTCTCAACTAATTTCCAGCATATTCCTCAGCCTAACTGTTAAGAAGAATGAAGTGACCAAAAAAATACTCCTTGGCTCCTTATACTTCCCGTCAAACTGCCCAAGCACATCACTCTGTAACGAACTAAATAAAATAGAAGCCCTGGCGAATAAGTTCGACGGGGCCATACTAGGAGGCGACTTTAACGTCAGAAACCCCACTTGGGGAGATCTGAAGCTTAACCTCAACGGTAAAAACTTAATGGAATGGTCACAAAGTACAAACTCGTCACTTACTCTAATATCTTCACCTACGCCTACCTTTCTAAGAAGCTCTTCATATCTAGATCATTTTTTGATCTCCAATCATATACTAAATCATTTCAACCCAAACTTCAAAGTGAAGACCTTGCATACCTTTACTGAACACTGTCCTGTACTCCTGGAACTGTGCCTGGAAGAAACTGAAATTCCCACTTTTCCCACCCCCTTTAGTCAGTCATTTAAAAACACCAACTGGGATACATTTAGAGAGCTCCTCGACAGCTCGCTATTACTTGACTTTCCACACCACAGTCATTGCCTATCCAACCAAGAGATTGAAGACTATATAGCTAAATTCAATCGTACACTATGTGACTGCCTTAATAGGCATTCAAGTAAAACTCGTTTCACTACAAAAAAGTACAATAATCTACCTTCAGATATTGAAAAACTCTATGAAGTTAAACACTCTTGGCAAAGACGTTTAAAACATATTTACCATAACCACTACAATAGAATAAACCCTTCGTATAAAGAGCTATCAAGTAGAGTAACACTCCTCAACAAAATCATTCAAGAAAAAGTAACCATTTGGCTCAATAACCAACTAAGCGACAGGCTTCAAAAAATTAAACCTAGCCCCCAAGCCTTTCTTTAGACTGACAGGCAAAGAGAAATGTTTTACATGTAATAAAGTCATTATAAACAATTGCACACTCACAAATGAGCTGAGCATAGCGACTGCGTTTGAATCCCACTTCCAGAACATTTATTCAGAAAGCCCTCCTACTTTTAACACTTTAATTACCGAGGAAGCCACCCGGACAGCGCGAAACATTAAAATCGCGAAACCCGAAAAAATCTTTTATTTTGACGGGGACAATAATGCACTTAGACCAATGGCCTCACACATATTTACAGATATCGAAGAGGTTTCTTGCATCATAAACCTTCTTAAACCTAAAAGATAAGCAGGCCCCGACGGGATCTCAAATTTTGCTCTTAAAAAACTTTCCCCTACGGCTATAAAGTTCATTACCATCCTCATTAACAACTGTATAAACAATGGGTATTTTCCCTGTTCCTTGAAAATTGCCAAGATACTTCCAATGCAAAAAAAACTAACATTTATGAGATAAATAATTTTAGACCCATCTCTCTGCTTTCAAACTTAGGGAAAATTTTGGAAAGAATCATCCTCAACAATCTTAACTCAGCAACGGATAATCCCATCGAACCCCTCACAGACTTTCAATTTGGATTCCGAAGAGAGCACTCTACAGTCCATGCCCTCCTCAAACTACACACAGACGTCACACTCAACCTTAGAGAAAAACGAAGCACAGTAGCATGTGCCCTTGATATGGAAAAAGCGTTCGACAGTGTCTGGAGAGACGGACTGCTCTATAAAATATCTACTCTTAACTTCCCCTCTCATATAGTTCAGCTACTTGAAAGCTTCCTCTATGATAGATCCTTTTTTATACAAATACAGGCGACGAAATCCAACACCTGCGCAAGTAACAGAGGAGTCCCTCAAGGATCCATTTTAGGCCCACATCTCTACAACCTATTCCTCCACGACTTTCCTCACACCTTCCATGAACAGGGGATCTCATCCACGAGCCTATTATATGCTGATGACACAATCGCATACACCAGCCACAGCTCTCCACTCGTCGCTACTGCATACTTGCAAAAACATATCAATATTATCAACGTCTACTACAACACTTGGGGCATCTCCATCAACATCCCCAAATGTGAAATGATTTGCTTCAGAAACGCGAGTGGAAAGGGCCCGGCAAGCACAGTTCTGGAAAGTAGAAACATTAAAATCAGAATTAACGGAAACACCATTACAACCAAGGACAATATCAGATACCTCGGGGTAAACTTCAACAAGTTGTTAAAATTCAACAATCATGCTAGAGCTACACTAGCTAAGGCTCGTAAAACCACAAACATGCTGTCACCCTTTCTCAGACATAGATCCTTATCCAAAAGGTCAAAACTTCTATTTTATAAATCCCTGATTAGACCTATAATGACCTACGCTTTCCCGGTCTGGTCTTCAATATCACCATCTCTTGCACTTGAAATAGAGAGACTGGAGAGGAAAATTCTGCGTTTTTGTTCAGGTAAAAACTTCCAAACCCAAACTAAACGTTTCTCAAATGCAAGCATTTACAACGACACTAAAACCGTTCCGATAATGAGATACGTCCTTTCACTATTGAAAAAGACAGTCTCCAAATTTCACACCTCAAGTAACGACACCATCAAGGATATCACCTCCTCGCGGTCGAGCTGCCCTGAGGGACAAGAGAAATATCTATCAGTGGTAGACATCCCCTTAATGGACTTTGACTCAACATCGATTGCTGAACCCACGACTTTCTACACCAAGACCTTGCTGGGTCAAAAACGTGGCTAATGTAAGTAAACATTTAACAATCTCAATTTCAGATTAGTGGCACAACACTAGCTTTATTGTTCAGTACCACAAACTCTTAAATCTGCATATAGGTGGGCATTACTTGCTCCTTCTTTTATCTTATTGTACTAACAAACTAATAAATAACTTTCTTTTGAGATCATTATACAGATGAAATAACAAACACCAAAATTATTTTTTAATAAAACTTTTTATTTCACAGCAAACGACAATTCCAAATCTCAAATGTACATATATGTATGAATGTAATATATATTAAACACCTAGACAACAAGAATTTACTCTCTAAATATATAAACAAATCTTTGTACTTTACAAAACGAAAAGAAAATTTAATAATTTTGACATTTTAATGTAAACATGATACCATGTATCGTTCTTCAATTAAACAATGAAGCGCTCTCGCTTCATCAATTAACATTATATTTGTTTCACATGAAACCACACTGGTGTTTCGTACCTGAGAACGATAGCCCGAATGTATACTGTGTATACTCGACTGACTCGTTCCTTTAGTTTTTAAGTATTTATGTATAATTGTATATCTATATGGTGATACTACTCACCCTCGTAATGTATATATTAAGCTCCTGAGCAAGAGCAAAACACACAATTTGTAACTGACAGCCATGAGGCATTCTAAAACAGAAACGAGATAAAGCAGGCAATACTCGATAGCCGCAGATTACATTTATAAGTAATGTTCAAAGAATTGTATCTCTCTGTAAATACTCTTTCAAAGTCTCAATAAATTCAATTCAGAATAAAATTGCCGGATAGCGTGGTACATCGAGCATGGCAGAAACAACTTTATAAACGCACAAAAACGCAGAAAATCATATAAAAATACCAAAAACCACACACCACAAAACGCTCCGCTTTCACGAGAAACATAACATTCGCTCATGCTATCGAAAAAAACAAACAAACAAAAGCAACCATCCATTCACGCACTCAACTCTGGACCACCATTCCCAGGTAAATACCTAACCTTTTCAATTTCTTTTATTCGAGGGTGGTTGGTGCAAACCTCCTTCTACTCTGTCACCTTAAGTGACGGAGCGAAGTAAAACTTGCAGCAACTAACCCCCGTGGCCATTGGTTCTGCTGCAACCTCCATTTCCCTTGACTATCAGCTAATAGCTGATCAAGGAGAGGTCAATAACCCTGGTCGCGTAGTTCAGCCATAATTACAGGCTCTTATTATTTAGGCACTTCTACCTGCCTACTAAAAACACAACACACCTCAGAACCAAAACACACCTCATCCTTACAACATTCATTCTGAAGGAAACATTCATCCACAAACATCCTTACAGCAACATTCCTCCGCAGACATCCTTACAGCATCAAGACAACATCTATCAGTGGACAATATAACCAGGTCAACAAACCAGCGAGAAACTAAAACAAAATAAGAAACAACAAACATGGTAAGTATTTAGGTTGGTGTTTTCGTTTTCTATTTATTTTCAACGGAAAATTTTTTCTTTCAGGTGCCTGCAACACATCTTTGAAATCTTAAAAAATTGAGTGCCGTTCATTATAGAGTGCCGTTCGTTCCAACGCCTACATTAACAATACACAGCAAAAAATAAAAAACCCACAATTCCACTTTAGTGGAAACAGGCAAAAATTATTAATAGTGGTCCTTTCGGACCATCGCATCACAAATGTCAGAAGGATACACAAGAAGTTGTCCCATCTTCACAACACCATTTAACTTCGATCGTAAGATACACGTTGGATGTTTTTTTTGATTGGATTTTTAAAAGTGCCCTGAAACGAACACAAGCGAAAGGGGGTGTACGGTTAAGTTGTCCTGATCATTACTTGAGTGACCTCTTTTTTTGTTTGAATTTTAATATAATTTCGAAGGGAATGTGATTTAAAATGTTCAACAAAGGTTGTTCTTAAATGTATCGAAATATATTTTTTTCTTGAAAATAGACCAATAGAGGTTGAGTGTTTTTTCAGCAATTTGGGGCCCCTAGTGATTGCGTGGCCCTGGGCCTGGGCCCAGCGGGCCCAGTGGTAAAGAGGGATCTGAGTAGAAGGTTTAGGACAAAAAAATTTTTTTCAAAGGAAGATAGTTAAAAAAAATAATCAAATTACAACACAAACAGCCAAGATGCTCACAATGCTTTCTATGTATTTTAGAACAGAGTATATCTAATAACTCCTCCTAGAAGTATTCCTTATTAAATTTTCCTGCTATCAAGCAAGCACCTCAAAAATAGAAGCAAAAAAAATTCTATACTTTGCCAAACATGGTGTTTTTGTATTTCTAGGAGATCATCATCAACAGATTAAAGATAAAATCATAGTAAAATCTTACCTCATATTGGAAAACTCATTTCAGAACATATTACAAATCATACCTAAAGAAAAAAATCTAATCCCGTGGGTGTTATTTGCATTTTTTTGAGCAATAAGGCCCACGGGTCTTATTGCCGCGGGGCTTATTGCACTGCACCAGAGAGTGTCCCTTTTCACTAATAGATATACTCTATTGTAGAATTCACATATTAGAGACCCCTGGCGAAGTTGCAAGTGGTTTTAAGATATCAAATAAGTTATCTCTTTAGAGCGCATTCCTTTTTTATTATCTACACGGTTTTTATTTATTTCGCAGTGCATTTTTAATTTTAGAAGGCGTTTCTGTTCTTTAAAAAAGCAAAGTAAGTAGAATTTGTATTTGTCCGTGAATTTAATTTTGTGCTGAAATATAATATTTCACATGGCACCAAAGACGAAACTTTTCTTAGCATTGAATAGAACATAAATCAGGTTTTGACGCTTGGTTTCAAAATTGTGACATTTTCCGTATATTTAGTTGGCCACAGAAAAAAGTAAGTGCAGTGGTACATTTTTTTCAACTTTCTTTTATGCCGAAAAAAGGGCACATGCAATTGAAAGTGAAAGCTTGAGTGGGCAAAAAACACCAAATACTATCAATATTTTTGTGTTTGCAGGTGTGTCTGTGTATAGAAATAACATAACGAATTTAAAGTTTTTTATTTTTATCGCAGGTGTTGTTTAACGAAAATTAAATTCCCTACGTCAAAAATAGGATTTTTCTGAACTATATTGTTATTTAATTCAGTCTTCCTTATTGTAGATGAATAAACTGGAAGCGTCAGCATGTAACATTTCAAAAAGATCAGGAATGGCAAAAGTAGTGCAGCAGTGTAAAATAATTATTTGGGACGAATGCACCATGGCACACAAGAAATCATTAGAAGCATTCAATCGTACCTACATTACAAGGTTTGAGACGTCTTTTCGGAGATGCATTGGTGTTATTTGCTGGTGACTTCCGGCAGACACATACGGTTATTGCTCGATCTACTACTGCTGACGAATAAAGTGCTAGATAGAAATCTTCAATGTTGTGGAAAGGCCTTCTCTCAAATGTAAGAGAATTATTGCAGAATGATTCAACAGCTGCAGAATTTTGCAAGCAATTATTGAAAATTCGAAATGGAGAATTACCTCTTGATATTGATGTTTAAATAACATTGCCAAATAATTTTTGTTCGTTATCAGAATCGAATGCTGCGTAAATACAGTGTATGTTTCCTAATATTGTAAGTAATTAACGAAATTAAGATTGGTTGAGCCAAAGATGAATATTGGCATGTACGAATAGAGATGTTATAAGTATCAATGCGGAAGTTATGAACAAAATACCAGGTGTAAGCGTAGCTTATAAATCGATTGATACCGTCATGAATCCGGAGGAAGCTGTGAACTATCCAATCGAATTTTTAAATTCATTGGATCGACCAAGTAGTATTGCGCCTTACTATTTACAATTAAAAGTAGGTATTCCTATTAAAATGTTTAGAAATCTAAATCATCCAAGATTATGTAATGGCACCCGATTAGTAGTTAAACGATTAGTGAATATGTTATTGAAGTAACAATTTTAACTGCTAAACTTAAAGGCGAAGATGTCTTAATACCACGTACATATACCAATGACTCCACCTGATCTACCATTTGAATTTAAGCGTTTGCATTTGCCTATTCGAATTGCTTTTGGCATAACAATTAATAAATCTCAATGCCAAACGCTTGAAATCTGTGGTATACATTTGGAACATACAGTTTTTTCTCATGGCTAACTTTATGTTGGTTGTTCACGTGTTGGAAAACCATCCGCTTCATTTATTCATTTATACGACCAACTAAGGAAAAACCAAAAATATTTCTTATCAAAAAGTATTGAAAACAAGAATATTCAATAAAACACCTTTAAAACAAAAAAAAAGGAATATTTTGCTTTTTATTTTGTTTTAAAGGTGTTTTATTGAATATTCTTGTTTTCAATACTTTTTGATAAGAAATATTTTTGGTTTTTCCTTAGTTGGTCGTATAAATGAATAAATGAAGCGGATGGTTTTCCAACACGTGAACAACCAACATAAAGTTAGCCATGAGAAAAAACTGTATGTTCCAAATGTATACCACAGATTTCAAGCGTTTGGCATTGAGATTTATTAATTGTTATGCCAAAAGCAATTCGAATAGGCAAATGCAAACGCTTAAATGCAAATGGTAGATCAGGTGGAGTCATTGGTATATGTACGTGGTATTAAGACATCTTCGCCTTTAAGTTTAGCAGTTAAAATTGTTACTTCAATAACATATTCATTAATCGTTTAACTACTAATCGGGTGCCATTACATAATCTTGGATGATTTAGATTTCTAAACATTTTAATAGGAATACCTACTTTTAATTGTAAATAGTAAGGCGCAATACTACTTGGTCGATCCAATGAATTTAAAAATTCGATTGGATAGTTCACAGCTTCCTCCGGATTCATGACGGTATCAATCGATTTGTAAGCTACGCTTACACCTGGTATTTTGTTCATAACTTCCGCATTGATACTTATAACATCTCTATTCGTACATGCCAATATTCATCTTTGGCTCAACCAATCTTAATTTCGTTAATTACTTACAATATTAGGAAACATACACTGTATTTACGCAGCATTCGATTCTGATAACGAACAAAAATTATTTGGCAATGTTATTTAAACATCAATATCAAGAGGTAATTCTCCATTTCGAATTTTCAATAATTGCTTGCAAAATTCTGCAGCTGTTGAATCATTCTGCAATAATTCTCTTACATTTGAGAGAAGGCCTTTCCACAACATTGAAGATTTCTATCTAGCACTTTATTCGTCAGCAGTAGTAGATCGAGCAATAACCGTATGTGTCTGCCGGAAGTCACCAGCAAATAACACCAATGCATCTCCGAAAAGACGTCTCAAACCTTGTAATGTAGGTACGATTGAATGCTTCTAATGATTTCTTGTGTGCCATGGTGCATTCGTCCCAAATAATTATTTTACACTGCTGCACTACTTTTGCCATTCCTGATCTTTTTGAAATGTTACATGCTGACGCTTCCAGTTTATTCATCTACAATAAGGAAGACTGAATTAAATAACAATATAGTTCAGAAAAATCCTATTTTTGACGTAGGGAATTTAATTTTCGTTAAACAACACCTGCGATAAAAATAAAAAACTTTAAATTCGTTATGTTATTTCTATACACAGACACACCTGCAAACACAAAAATATTGATAGTATTTGGTGTTTTTTGCCCACTCAAGCTTTCACTTTCAATTGCATGTGCCCTTTTTTCGGCATAAAAGAAAGTTGAAAAAAATGTACCACTGCACTTACTTTTTTCTGTGGCCAACTAAATATACGGAAAATGTCACAATTTTGAAACCAAGCGTCAAAACCTGATTTATGTTCTATTCAATGCTAAGAAAAGTTTCGTCTTTGGTGCCATGTGAAATATTATATTTCAGCACAAAATTAAATTCACGGACAAATACAAATTCTACTTACTTTGCTTTTTTAAAGAACAGAAACGCCTTCTAAAATTAAAAATGCACTGCGAAATAAATAAAAACCGTGTAGATAATAAAAAAGGAATGCGCTCTAAAGAGATAACTTATTTGATATCTTAAAACCACTTGCAACTTCGCCAGGGGTCTCTAATATGTGAATTCTACAATAGAGTATATCTATTAGTGAAAAGGGACACTCTCTGGTGCAGTGCAATAAGCCCCGCGGCAATAAGACCCGTGGGCCTTATTGCTCAAAAAAATGCAAATAACACCCACGGGATTAGGTTTTTTTCTTTAGGTATGATTTGTAATATGTTCTGAAATGAGTTTTCCAATCTGAGGTAAGATTTTACTATGATTTTATCTTTAATCTGTTGATTATGATCTCCTAGAAATACAAAAACACCATGTTTGGCAAAGTATAGAATTTTTTTTGCTTCTATTTTTGAGGTGCTTGTTTGATAGCAGGAAAATTTAATAAAAAAAAACACCTTTAAAACAAAAAAAAAGGAATATTTTGCTTTTTATTTTCACCCTGCGAAGCGGGTGGGGTTTTGTTAGTCTAGATCAGTGGTGGATCCAGGATTTGGGCATGGGGGAGGATGGGGGGGGGGGGGGCTATTACTCAAAATTTTATTTATACATATTGTAACGCGAACCCAACATTTAATACCAATTTTCTAATCGAACATGTTCAACCGAAAACACAAGCGGCAACACTAGTGTAAGTGTAGAAATATACTAGGAGAGAAAATGTTTGACAGCCGAGTGGAGAGTGGAGACCATGTGGAAATTACTGGAGATTTCTAGTTGAAATGTCATTCGATATAAATAGGCCGCCCGAGGCAACTAGGGGGTCAATTCCCGATCTGTGAGGCTGTGAAGATGGCAGTTTTGATTATAGAGTGATAAAATTAAGAGTGAGTTGTTGTTAACAAGTGATAGTCCAAAAGTCGAGTTGAGATCGAATAAAGTATAGATACTGAATAAAAGTGATAGACATAAATTGAAAAGTGAAGTTTTATTTTGCGAACTAAGCGCACGTTACATTGGTGTCAGAAGTGTAAATAAAACTTATTTGACTAGTAAAGTGTAAAAAAAAAAGTTAAGTACAGTGAAAATGGGTAAGTTGTTGGAAGAGCTCAACTGCATTGAGCTTAAAAGTGAGTTAAGTAAGCGAAATTCTTCTAGAGCGGGATCGAAAAATGAGCTCGTCCTGCGTTTGCGCAACTATTTGGAACAGCAAGGGGAAGACGCAAACACTTTTGTTTTTGAAACAGAAGTGGAGGAAGAGGAAGTAAGTGAAAGTGTAGATTTTTCTAGTATGATGAAGCTTTTATTAGAACAACAAAAGAAGCTGATTGAAGAGCAACAGCAGAATATTCTCGGACGTCTGGAAGAGCAACGAAACGATCAAAAGAAGGAACAGCTGAATGTTCTCGAACAACTTGAAACACAACGAAACGAGCACAAAAAAGCTGGAAGAACAACGAAGCGAACAAAAGAAGGAACAGCAGAATGTTCTCGAAAAACTCGAAGTACAACAAAAGAAGCTAGAAGAGAAACGAAATGAGCAAAAGAAGGAACAGCAGAATGTTCTCGAACAACTGGAAGCACAACGAAACGAACAAAAGATGGAACAAGAGAATATTCTCGAAAGACTTGAGGCGCAACAGAATGTTTTGGAAGGTCAGAAAAACATTCTAGAAGGTGAATTGGGTAACATTGAGAAAAATGTATGTGCCCTAGATGAACGCGTTGAAGGTATGGAGAAACAACTTTCTGTTGTAGAGAATCGTTTCGAAATCGTAGAAAGCCGATGTGATAAACAGTTCTCTGTTCTGACCAAGGAATTGGACCAGATCCGCAAAATCAAAATTCGAGAATCTGCTGCAGAGTTTGCAAAGAAAAAGGAGATGAAACCCCCAACATTTGATGGACAGTCTTCTTGGCCAGTCTACAAGAGACAATTTGAGGCAGCCGCGACAACAAATGACTGGGATGACGAAGACAAGTACATTGCACTGACTCTTGCTCTTAGAGGACCAGCAGCTGAATTACTTCAAACAGTTCCAGCTGGTAAGAGCGGCGATTTCAGTTCTCTCGTGGCAGCTATAGATAAACGCTTTGGAGATAGCCACTTGAAAGAAGTCTTCCGAGTCCAACTCAATAACAGAGTCCAGAAAAGGGGTGAAAGTCTACAGCAGCTCCAAGCAGACGTTGAAAGACTGATTTACCTGGCATACCCGGATGCTGGAGAAGAAATCATCAATCAGCTTGCTGTTGAGTCCTTCGTTCGTGCCATTTCATATATAAATCTTCAAAGGTCTGTGCGAACTGCTAAAACACGTACTCTTTCTGAAACTTTAGCATTCGCATTGACAATTGAAGCAGCAGAACAAGCTTCTCATGGAGTACATCGACTTGGAGAAGTCATAGTCGAAGAATGCTCGTGCCAAAGAGCTGAAATACAAAAGAACCAGCGGAGCGGACTAGCAAGATGTTGGAATTGCAACAAGACCGGGCACTTACAGCGTCAATGCCGACTACCACCAAATAAAGCCGGTTGTCAACATTGTGGAAGCAAGAGATCCAACCCAGAGCAAGGTAACAACAACACCAGCGTTGTCTATCAGCCCGTTTCCCATCAAGGAAACGAGTAAGAACCAACTTCGAGGGGCAGAGGCTGGTTTCTTGTATCGATGGCCCCAGAACCACCATCCAGGTCTATCAGACCAAACGAGACAACAAAAGTCTGACTGTGGAGACTACTATTAACGGGGACAAACATGTGGCTACCATCGACACCGGTGCCACAGCCTCCATAGTACGCCGAGACCTGGTATAGACGACGTGGCTTCATAACACCAATAGCTACCATCTAAGAACCGCAACGGGAGAAGCAGCATGAGTATATGGAGAAGTGTGTCTTAAGATCCGACTGGCCGATCAAGTGTTTACTCATCAATTCCTGGTGGCAGATATATGTGACGAGTGCATCATTGGAATCGACTTTATGAAACAGCACGGAGTTATTTTGGACATCGGTAATCAGGTTTTGAAGTACCAAAATAAGGAACTTCCAATGACCTATTCGAACGAAAGTACGTCGACACTGAGGACTGTCATCACGGAAGATCTGATTCTGCCTCCTTCTTCTGAAGTGTTCGTTTGGACAAAACTGGAAGATGAGTTTGGAAGCCTTCGATACCTTATGGTGGAACCAGACCCAGAGTGTTCCTCCCAAAGCATCATCATTGGGAAAACACTGGTAGCACCGAAAAACAAAATGGTCCCCGTACGATTACTAAACACCAGACAGTACGACGTAAGGTTGAAGAAAGGAGAAGTCGTTGGACGTTGCGAATCGGTTGCAGCAATTACGAAGATCACAGACGAAGCCCCGAGAAAAATTATAACTCCGGAGGGGCTCAAAACGATCAGAGCTAAAATACTGTATTCATCCAACCTTGATCACCAACAAACAAGGATGGCTGAAAATCTCCTACAAGAGTACACTGACATCTTCGCATCGCAAAAGGGACAATATGGTAGGACACAGTTGGTGCAGCATCGCATCAACACAGGAGATGCAAGACCGATTTGTCAACCCGCAAGACGTCTTCCACTGGCCAAACAAGGTGAGGTTGAGGAAATGATAACAGCAATGAAGAAGGACGGTCTTATCGAAAATTCCAAAAGTCCTTGGGCTTCACCAGTGGTGCTAGTGAAAAAGAAAGACGGAAGCACTCGTTTTTGTGTGGACTACCGAGGGCTGAATGATGTGACGAAGAAGGACAGCTATCCCCTGCCGAGAATCAGTGATACCCTGGATGCCATGGAGGGAGCCCAGTGGTTTTCGACGCTGGACTTGAAGAGTGGATATTGGCAAGTTGACATCCACCGTGATGATCGGGAAAAGACGGCGTTTTCTACAGGTAATGGGCTCTGGCAGTTTAAAGTTATGCCGTTTGGGCTATGCAACGCTCCGGCAACATTCGAGCATTTGATGGAGTGCGTTCTTCAAGGACTGACGTGGAAGGCGTGCCTTGTCTACTTGGAAGATGTCATTATTTACGGGAAAACATTTGGCCAACATTGCAAGAACCTAAAAGCCGTGTTTCAGAGACTTCGAGAAGCTAACCTTAAACTGTATCCAGAAAAATGTGCACTTTTCAAAACCGAAGTTAAGTATTTGGGACACATCATCTCTTCCCAAGGAGTGAAGACTGATCCTGAAAAAGTTGACTCCGTCAAAAATTGGCAACACCACAGGACAAATATCAACTCCGAAGCTTTCTTGGTCTTGCCACATATTACCGACGTTTTGTTAAGAACTTTGCTGGAGTTGCAAAAAGTTTGCATCAGCTCACCGAAAAAGGGAAGCAGTTTAAATGGTCAGGTGAGTGTGAGAAATCTTTTAAGGAATTCAAATACCGCCTCTGTAATGCTCCAGTGCTGGCACATCCAACACCTGGAAAAACATTCATCATCGACGCAGATGCAAGCAACGTTGGAATCGGGGCAGTACTATCCCAAGTGCATGATGGCAAAGAGAAAGTGGTGGCATACTACAGCAAGGTCCTCTTGAAACCCGAAAGAAACTACTGCGTGACCAGAAGGGAACTACTAGCTCTTATCTTGGCAACAAAGCACTTCCACATGTACATCTATGGACAGAAATTCCTTCTGCGGACAGACCATGGTGCTCTGAACTGGCTGTTGAACTTCAAAAATCCAGAAGGTCAAGTCGCAAGGTGGATAGAAAGACTGCAGACTTATGATTACCAGATTCAACACCGTAGAGGAAAGCTGCACTCAAACGCCGACGCATTATCCCGAAGACCTTGCAAAGTGGATTGCAAGCATTGTAGGCGGCAAGAAGACAAAGAAAATATTACCACTCAGCGACTAAGAGCTGACCCAATATGCGGATGGAGCAATGAGGAAGTGAGGACTGCTCAACAGGAGGATCCACATATCGAACCCATTCTCGCATGGAAAGAAAATGAAGAGAAACCTGAATGGGGAGACATTTCTGACAGGAGTCCAGCTCTCAAAGCCTATTGGGCACAGTGGGACTCACTATATGTGCATGAAGGCTTCCTCAGGCGAAGATGGGAGTCCGCTGACGGTAAATCATATGTGATGCAGCTGATCGTACCGCAATCGAAAGTCAGTGAAGTTCTTCGGGAGATGCACGACGGACCTTCTGGAGGCCACCTGGGAGTAAACAAAACACTGGAGAAGGTGCGATTTCGGTTCTACTGGTTACATGCTAGAGATGACGTGGAGAAGTGGTGCCGAACATGTGACAAGTGTGCTGCAACCAAAGGACCTGGTAGAAAGATTCAAGGTAAGATGCATCAGTACAACGTTGGATCGCCTTTTGAGAGGATTGCAGTAGATGTGGCTGGGCCTTTTCCAGAGACCAACGCTGGTAACAAGTACATTCTGGTTGTAATGGACTATTTTAGCTGATGGCCTATAGAAGTGCAGTACATAGCTCGACAGGACAAACACCATCTGACATCCTGTTCGGGAAAACCATGCGGCAGCCCAGCGAACTTAAATTTGGATGCCTCTCAGAGGAGCCACAGGACACGAACGAGTATGTGGACGACCTCAAGGAGAGACTCGCTGACATTCATAAAAGAACAAGGGAACGGATGAAAACCTACAGCGACCGGATGAAGACACGGTACGACACAAAAGCAACAACGGCAGGATTCCAAGCAGGAGATCGTGTGTGGCTTTATAGTCCTCATCGTCAAAAGGGATTGTCACCGAAACTTCAGCAGAACTGGGAAGGTCCTTATACTGTTGTCACGAGGATAAACGACGTGGTTTACCGCATCCAAAGAGGACTAAGAGGCAAGTTAAAGGCTGTTCATTGTGACCGTCTGCATCGATATAGTGGCGAGGCTGCAGATGGAATTATTCGGGACGAACAATCTTAAGGAGGGGGCAGTGTAACGCGAACCCAACGTTTAATACCAATTTTCTAATCGAACATGTTCAACCGAAAACACAAGCGGCAACACTAGTGTAAGTGTAGAAATATACTAGGAGAGAAAATGTTTGACAGCCGAGTGGAGAGTGGAGACCATGTGGAAATTACTGGAGATTTCTAGTTGAAATGTCATTCGATATAAATAGGCCGCCCGAGGCAACCAGATGGCAGTTTTGATTATAGAGTGATAAAGTTAAGAGTGAGTTGTTGTTAACAAGTGATAGTCCAAAAGTCGAGTTGAGATCGAATAAAGTATAGATACTGAATAAAAGTGGTAGAAATAAATTGAAAAGTGAAGTTTTATTTTGCGAACTAAGCGCACGTTACAATATATACGAGGTTTAGTAGATTTAGCCAGAATATATTTACATGATGTTGCGCCGATTGCTCATATATGTATGGCCAAGGATTCGACGGAGCTCCGGCAATGAGTGTCCAATTCATTGGTTCACAGGCTCATCTGAGATCGTATTTACCCCTGGCAATTTATGTACATTGCGCTGCACATAGCTTTAGTTTGGCAGTCAATGCAGCATGCGAAGTGCCAGGAATCAAAAATGCGTTAGGAACTATCGGAGCGATAGAAGCATTTTTTCACTGGCCTAAAAGACAAGACGTTCTACACCAAGAAATTTCAAAAATGACAAACAAAAGTGATAAAAAAAAAACAAAAGTTGAAGTCTGTTTCTCCTACCAGTTGGACTCAGTCTCATGAAGCAGTTGGAACGATCGTTGAATTGCAACCGGCTGTTATTTAATCTTTGGAAGAAATCAAAACGTGAAAAATCGAGATACTTCGCAAAATGCATTGCATCTTTTGACAGCGATTTCGACAGTTGAATTCCAAATCGCCTGTCACATTATGGAATCAGTTAATTAGATTGTTTTGCATTTGAGTCGAGAATTGCAATCTAAAAACCAAGATCTGGGTGAGGATCCTAAGCTGGCAGATGACGCTTTGAATGAATTTACATAAAATGCGAAAACACAGATTCTACTTTCCACGTTATTTATGAACATGTTGCTAGAATTTGTTCTGAATACGAAATCACAATGAAATTGCCACGCCGCGCCCGTTGCAATTAACAAAAAAATCGTTGCAACGTTCAAGCCCAAAGTATTGAAGACTACTACAGAATTTCTTTCTACATTCCGGTTTTTGATACGTTCATTTCTCAACTCAAAATATCTCTACTACAAATTTCATCAAAAGTCGCTTCTCGGAACACAAATCCATTTTCCAAAGTTTCGGGCAACTGTTTCTTAAACAAGAATTGCGCTAACCTCTACACATTTTACGTAGATATATCGGATTCTTCGAAAGAAAATTTTCTGTCAGAAGTTTAGATGTGGAAACAACGAATCCACGGCCAATCAATAAAGTTCTTGAATTTTTAAAATAATAATATTACTTCTCCTTTACTTTTTTGTCTTGCTCATGCATGTTTTTACGTCCCGTAACGAAATTTTGAAAATTAGGAGCCGATAAATGTTACAAACAACATCCTTTATTTTCCCGATTGGGGGGCGTCTGGACCCAGTTGGACGTTGTTAATCGCTGAAGATGAGTTGCATGTCAACTTGAAATGCATACGAATATATAAGTTCAAAAGAAGAAGAAAATTTGCGTTTTTGTTTTCGTTTTGAATTTCGTTTAATTGTTGTGGTCAATAAAGGATCATTTTAATATTTCAAATTTAAGTAACATCGACCACAAGATCGGTTCAACACTTTCAACAATAAATTTAGAAAGTTTACAACCAACATAAAGTTGGCCATGAGAAAAACAATGTATACCACAGATTTCAAGCGTTTGACAATGAGATTTATTAATTGTCATGCCACAAGTAATTCGAATAGGCAACTGCAAACGCTAAACTTCAATTGGCAGATAAGGTGGAATCATTGGTATACGTGGTATTGAGACATCTTCGCCTTTAAGTTTACCAGTTAAAATTTTCGCTTCAATAACATATTCATTAATCGTTTAACTACTAATCGGGTGCCATTACATAATCTTGGATGATTTAGATTTCTTAACATTATAATTGGAATACCTACTTTTAACTGTAAATAGTAAGGCGCAATACTTGAATTCATGACGGTATCAATAGATTTATAAGCTACGCTTACACCTTGTATTTTGTTCATAGCTTCCACATCGATACTTATAACAGCTCTATTCGTACATGCCAATCTTTGGCTTAACCAATCTTAATTTCGGTAATTAGTTACAATATTAGGAAACATTCCCTGTATTAACGCATCATTCGATTCTGATAACGAACAAAAATTATTTATATTAGGGGGAAGTAAGGCGGAATACTTGGATTCATGATTTCAATCCAGCACTTTATAAGTCAACAGCAGTAGATCGAGGAATAACCGTAAGTGTTTGCCGGAAGTCACCAGCAAATAAAACCAATGCACCTCTAAAGAGACTTGAGAGGTTGTAATGTACTATTGAATGCTTCTAATGATTTCTTGTGTGCCATGAACATGATGCATTCGTCTCAAATAATTATTTTACACTGCTGCACTACTTTTGCCATTCCTGATCTTTTTGAAATGTTACATGGTGGGGCTTCCATTCATTATTCAATAAGCAAGACAGAATTAAATAACAATATAATTCAGAAAAATTCTATTTTTCACGTAGGAAATTTAATTTTCGTTAAACAACACCTGGGATAAAAATGAAAAAACTTTAAATTCGTTATGTTATTTCTATACACAGACACACCTGCAAACACAAAAATTTTGATAGTATTTGGTGTTTTTTGCCCACTCAAGCTTTCACTTTCAATTGCATGTGCCCTTTTTTCGGCATAAAAGAAAGTTGAAAAAAATGTACCACTGCACTTACTTTTTTCTGTGGCCAACTAAATAAAAAAACACGGAAAAATTACCTACACAATTTTGAAACCGAGCGTCAAAACCTGGGGCCGAATTACGGCACACGCTATCGAATAAGTCGTATCGGAATTATGGGAATTTGGTATTACCGCTCACGATATCGAGTCATCTAGTACCACAATTCGGCATTCTCTCATCAGTAATCGATCGGAATTTCATTCGATGCATAAAGTGCTCTCTAATTCATACATGAAAGACTATCGAAACCATCTATTATCAATATTTCATTTAATAACACCATCCGAGTGTATTTTATGTTTAAATTTTCCGAAATTCTTACTAAATATTGTCTTTTTTTTACAAAGGCATAAATTTTACCTACCAAAAAATAATGAAATAAGTATAAAGAGACACCAGCGATATCTATGAATTAATAGAATCTCGAAATTTACTAGTGAATATTCGATGATACTAGTACAATTTTAAAGAGCAATACGATACGAGAGATCACGTATGCTGTAATTCCAAAATGGTTACTAAACTAACTCACTCGATCTCTAATGCCACTCACTCACTCGATATCGTGAGCTGTGATTCGGCCCCTGATTTATGTTCTATTCAATGCGTTACATTGTGCTAAGAAAATTTTCGTTTGTTTGGTTTTTGGTGGCTTGTGAAATATTATATTTCAGCACAAAATTAAACTCACGGACAAATACAAATTCTACTTACCTACTTTGCTTTTTAAAAAGAAACTGCTTCTAAAATTAAAAATGCACTGCGAAATAAATAAAAACCGTGTAATAAAAAAGGAATGCGCTCTAAAGAGATAATTTATTTGATATCTAAAAACCACTTACAACTTCGCCAGGGGTCTCGAACGATGTGAATTCTACAACAAAGTAAGTATATCTATTGGTGAAAAGGGACACTATATACCCAAATACAACGCCTACTACTCCATTTTAACAATGGACAGCAAAAAAAAAACGAACCCTTCAATGAGTGAAAGGAGGTCAAAATTTTTAATAGTTACCATTTTGGACCATCACAAAGGTCAGAAGGAAACGCAATAGGTTTTCCCAGCAAACTTCATTTATTTTCGATCATAAGATTTGGAACGAAGTTCCTTATCGCGCGTTGTGAAAGGGAAAAGACGGAAAAAATTCTTACGAAAAGTTGTCACGACACTTTTTGCTATTGTAAGCTGGGCGGCGTCGCATGTTTCTCTGTCTGTCTCTCTCTCTCTCTTATAGGAAGCAAGCCAGATATTTTCATTTCTATTTCGCATTGAACTGGAGGAGAATCGAAAACACAAGACAAAGTATTGACTCTAGAGAATCAGTAATCTTATGGTTAAGCAAAGCAGAATAGGTGTGAAAAAATAATTACATGAATTGTTTTGTCTTTCTTTTAGGGTGGGGTATAGTGGTGGTAGTAGGTCAAGAAAGATTTTACGTACAATTGAACATCTGATCATACTGTTGTGATTGAGGTACTGAAATTTCAATTTGAAGGGATAAAATGAAGTTGCTATGTTGCAAGCAAATTTCATTTCAAATTCATGAAAAATTGAAATTTGTACTAATGAGCAGAAATTTTTTTTTGTTTTGAATTAATTATTTGATATGTGAAAAATAATATTGAAGAACATTTTTTCGGAAATGTTGGAATTATAGTTGAGAAAAGTAAGTATGGAAATGTAAGGTTATGATAGATAAAAACAAATCTGAAAAAGGGTGGAAAACGTTAGTATTTTGATAAATAGATTTTTTAAAAGGAAAACTATAGGCAACTACAAAAAAAGTGTATTTTTTTCCGAATCACCCAGGAGGTAAAATACAAGATTCGTTTTTTTTTTAATGAGGCTGGGGAACCTCATTAAAAAAAAAACAACTTTTTTTTGTGAGGCCTGCCTCACTAACTACTTTGCATGCTTGATTTGCTTGGTTTGTCATTCAATTCAATTCAATTCATTTATTGAGACTAATTAGAAAATACATGTTTGATTTGGTAACATAACAGATTTAACAATATTTGTCGACTTTTAAGTGTATGTCTGACTATTCCCGATTTATATGCAAAATTCAATAGATATAATTTCAGTTTGAATAAGATGTCACTAACTTTATGATCTGTAATATATACATATTGTATTCTTGCTCCCGACATACATAATTTTTTTTTTGTTTTTTGCTTTTTTTAATTTATTTTTTTTTATTATTAAATACTTAAAACTAACTTACGTACAAACACAGAGAAGAAACCTGATAGATTTTATTCATCAAGAAAAGAAAGAAATACTAAAGTTATCCTATGCGGAAGTCCAATATCTTATTGATTAGTTAAGCTATTTAGTACATAAACGGAGCTCTTAAAGACCATATTGAAATGTATAACTATGAAGCATAAGCATACAATGGAATATAAGAGCACTTTCAACGTTAGTCTATGTATGTACTTGAAGTCGGATCTATTTATCCTCTTAGGTTTCCCGGTTGAGCCTTGTCGTAATAGGGTACAACAAGATTTCTATTTGTATCTGGTCTTAATTGGGGAGACGATGAACTATGCAAAAGGTTAAAAGGCGAAAGGTAATAATGATCATTGCAGCCCCGGATCTTCAATTTTTTAAAAGTGGGGCAAATACTGAAAAATGCCGCCCCCGCACCAATTTATATTTGCCTTTAATTTTTATAATCTTTATTATTTCAGCTATCATATCTTCACTAATTGACTGACAACTGGACACAAGCCTTTCAGAAAAAATACTTAAACCGCTGTTTTTTCTGTTTTAATCCTATTTATTTACAAATATGATAGGACTTAAAATAAAAATGTTTATAATAAAGACAAAATCAAATTTACTAATGTATTTATCATTTGCAATTACAATTTTACTCTTCGAGCTTTTTGTTCAGCAAATAAATCTATGACCTTATCATAATTTAATTAGTGTGCGATTCGATTTTCTATCGCTAAGATTGCTAGACTGGATAAGCGTTCCTGGCTCAAAGATGATCGCAAATAATTCTTAATTAGTTTTAGTTTGCTAAAACTTCGCTCTCAGCTTGCGGATGTAGTGGGAAGCGTAGAGTAAACTCGCAAGGCAACACAAATATTTGGAAAAGCATCCTGCAAATCATGTGCATAGATCTGTTGCAAGAGATAGAAACCGTTAGCTTTTTCAATGTCACCAAATAAAAGCGGAGCTTGCTCTTTAAAAACGTAGAGTTCCTGACAGAATTCAACGGTGCTCACAGTTTCAGGGCTCAAAGTTTCAGGGCTCAAAGTTTCAGGGCTTATTTTTTTTAGTATTTTCAACAAAATTTCAAATCAAAATTTGTGAATACATAATATGGGTAGGTACATATTTTTTTATAGCATTCAGTAATAAAAAATAGAAACAACAAATAATTGTTACTTTCAAGTCGTCAGACTAAGAGTTCGCCCCCATATAATTGTCAGATTATCATCCTGGAGGACGAAGACATCAGTCTGTATAAAAATCTGACGCGCTCGTGTATTTCAAGGTCACGTGTTTTTTTACATTTTTAAAAATCAGCCATGACTTATGGCCCCACTCAAATTGTCAGATTATTGAAACATACACTTTTTTGAGTACACTTAACATTCACTTTAAAAATCTGAAGGAAAAGTTGTCCACTTCTCGGTCGCAGCAACCGATGCTGCTTTGAAACCGAAAGGTAGAAAAATTGTGTACTTCTCGATCGCAACTAGCGTTGCTGTTTTTAAACCGAAAAGAAGCTAATTTTTTTTTGCGCTTGCAACCCTCGTAACCTGCACAAGATATGCTGGGTCTGGTAATGAATATGTAGTGTGAAATGGTTTTGATGCTCTTCTTGTGGGATTTTTGTTGTAGGGAGCAATGATTTATTGTAGCAGACACAAGTGCTGCAGCGTTCTGTGATTCCTGTGGGCGAGCGGGAGCAAATTTCGAACTTGTTTTTGCCGACCCCTAAACTTGCCGCCCGAGGCATGTGCCCTGGTCTGCCCCCCCCCCCCCCCCCCTCCTAGATCCGGGGCTGGATCATTGATGCAGTTATTGCTATTACGCTCATATAAGGAACTTACTAAGCTATTAGGGTGGGATCCCAGAGACTCAAGTCTTTTCAATAGTATGTACATATTTCGATTTGATAAACCATTAATGGTTTCAGTTTCGCTGCTTCGTATAAAGTTTGGCTTGAAAACCATTTTTTGTTTGGTCTTCGGAACTTTCCACTACAAAATCTTAAAATTTTTCTTTCGAAACTCTCTAGTTCTCTTGCTACGGTAAGAGAAATAGTAAACCAGGTGCAGAAACCATATGTTAGGATGGGCCTTACGAGTGTTTTATAAATGAGCAATTTTGTTGACTCCATTCCCTCACAAGGGATGGTTGTGAGAAATGCGCTAGGCCCAGGGGCTCCTCGCTCTGTAGCGCCACCCTATTTATTATTTATAATTTTTATGACTGTGGCATATGGTAAGAGTGTAAAAGAGGTTTTAAGCCAGCTATTACCATTTTAGCTTTTGAAAGTGTGCTTCTGGCATGTTTGTTAAAATGAAGTCTGTTATGATGATTTACTCCAAGTAATTTGGTCTCGGTTTTAAGTGGGACATTGATTCCATAGATTTGTAATTTCAGCCTTTTGCTTTCCTTAACGGCAAGATAATGGCCTTTACCGCTATAGTTTCTAAAGCATATGACACAGCTCTTTTCCGTGTTAATTTGAACCCCCATTTTTTATAGTAGCTTTCTAAGACTGGAATTTTTTCTGCGATTTTCTGAAGTGCTATGCTTGGCTTCATGTCACTTGATAAAATCGTTGTGTTATCGGCGTAAAGTAAACAACATGGATCACTCGTCATAAGGTTGTCGAGTGGAAGGTCACTTAAATATATATTAAAAAGTGTTGGACCAAGAATTGAGCCTTGAGCTACACCCGAAAGAACTGCGAATTTGTCTGAAGATTCTGATCCTATGGAGATAGATGTGAATGTGAACCTATCTTCAAAAAAACTTTGCACCATTCGAATTAGAAAATCCGGGATTCCTATTGTTAGAAACTTGAAAATCAGTCCCTTATGCCATATGTTGTCGAAAGCCTTTTCCAAATCTATGTCCAAAGCTATTGTTGTCTTTTTCCACCTTTGATTCTGAACAACTTTATCATGTAGAACTAGCAGTGCGTGATCTGTTGAATGGGCCTTTTTAAATCCAAATTGGTTTTGTGGAATCAAATTTGATTGCTCACAAAATGCGTTCAAGTGTCCCAACAACACTTTTCCAATGTTTGGAAGTAAGTAAATAGGACGAAAATCTCATATATTCGTCGAGTTTCTCGATTTAGCAATGGGCAGTAACCTGGCATTTTTCCAAATTTTGTTAAAGTATCCATTGTTCAAACAATGGTTGAAAATGCACGTAAGTACTACATCAAGAGAGTAGGGACATTTTCTCAAAACATAATTGGAGATATTGTCTACCCCAGCCGCTTAACCGCTGTTTAACTCTTGTCTCAAACAGTTCACTTGAGTTGGAGAGGTAAAATGGTGTTCGTTTGGGGATACTGCATTAAACAAGGGAGAGAGTTTTTAAATGTTTATCTGCTTGTCCCTCCCGAAACTGACTTGTTTTAAGAAAAACTTGACTGGTAAGGCTTTGATCATAAATTGGCGTTTTTTCAGAGTAGAGTTGTGAATACAAATGTTTAAAAGCTTCTTATTTGCTTTCAGTACAGTTTAATTGCATTCCGTTGTATTTCAGTATATCCTTTCTGACATCCTTGCCAAAAAATGCTCGTCCGGTAAGTCTGTCAATCTCCTTGAAAGCCTGAGGTGAAGGTCTTATTTCTTTAAGTTTCAACTCAAAAATATTGTTCATGTCTATCCTTACCCTATCTTTAATTATTATTTTACTCAAGCACTGTATTTTAGAGTGAAGTTGCTGGTATTGAGAGCTTATTCTTTTGAGGTTCCGATGAAACAATCTATTTAGTTGCCTAAGCCATATATTCCTCAATTTGAGTAGTTTCTTTGTCAATTTAGAAATATTGTGGTATCTCAAATTGTTGTACTCCTTTTCGTGTTCAACCACCATTTCGTCGAACATGAGTTTCAGCTTTTCTTCGACTGCTTTTCTTAAAATATACCTCTTGCTCTTTCTAATATGGCGAGGGGTGTAAATGGTGACTCCACAAGGTTTTTTGGGGGGTCGTAGATTTCTGGGGGGATGGGGACTTTGCAAAACGTCTGTGAATTGGAGACGGAAGTTGTGAGGGTGAAAGCGGAGTATCATTCGGAAGGTCTTGAAAATTATAGTCCCAGCTATAAGTCTTAGTGGATGTAGATGCCAAATTATGAAGAGGAACATTTGGACTTATTGGAATGTTTTCGAACTGTGTATTCAAACACGTTCTTGAAGTGGTTGGTTGGAGTTTTTTCGGCATTTTCGGGGCTTGGGGAGTTTTAAAAGAAGAATCAGGAAAATTCTCCAAAATTGTATCTAAGGCCTCATCTGAAACAAAAGAAGTAGACGGGCCTGAACTGGTGAAAGGGGTTTCAAAAGTAACATTAGAATTTGAAGTTGAAGGCTTGGATAGGTCTTAAACTGACCACAGCCTTTGAACACGCACTTTGACATATTTATTCAAAAGTAAAAGGTATATTTCAGAAGAATTTAATTTATTTAATAATATAAAATTACACAAATATAACCAAAATACACACTAAACTTCACAAAATATCACTAGCTCATATTTCCCTGATCACTTTTACACTATCACTTCACGCAAGTCGCGATAAATCACCTAACAAAATCGACTATTATTTCACGAAACTCCCTGCTCTAACGATATCGAATTCGTTACGCGAAATATAAATTTTGCTGTAATAATAATAATAATAATATGTAGTAAGAATGCTGTAAAGGAAAGGAAATGTTATACCTAGATTAAATACTCGTACTCTCCAGTTTTTATCGTCTACAAATATTAGTCTCGTTGAAACTTATGGATTTTTCCAACAGTGACCAACAAAACACAGAAATAGATCACTATTTTAATTTATTTTCAATACCCATTTGTTTTTGTTTGAATAAACTTCTTTTATTCTGCACACTTGATTTTGTGAATGGTGAAAGTATGGCTGATGCAGATGAAAGTTATTGTTTTCGAACCATTACCACTACACAACACTGTTTTTTTTTTTTTTTTCAACTTTTGTTTGTTTTTTTTTTTATTAAATAATTTTTAATTGCTTTGGCTAACTGCCAAAAATAATATACATTCAATGATACACATTGCACACTCATTTATTCTACCCCACACAAAAAGCACACAAAAAAAGCCTACAAACAAATTTTCATCTCCTAGTTCACTCATTGTAGTACAGGCAATAGAGACCAAATAAGGGGGTTACCTTACAAAAGGTCCGGTAGTTCTAAATTTTTTATATGTTGTCTAGGATGGTTGTTAAGTGTTTAAAATGAAAAATGCACAATTCCCCCCCCCCCTCCGCTCCCACCACCATTTTGAAAAAAACGAAAAAAATCGGCACTTTTTTTAGATTTTCACTTATATCTTTGTTTCGGTGCATTTTAGCTACAAGACAGTTCTATTCAATGTTGTAGAGAATGAAATTCCCTATAATATACGTGTTAAATTTTGTTTATAGGGCAGATAGTTCACGAGATCTGATATTTTAAAAAAGATGAAAAATACGCATTTTACAGAAATTTTTTCAAACTTCTAACTTTAGAACGCTGTACTTCAATTTTGACCTATTTGAGAAAAACAAGTATAAGAATAAAAATTGTAGGGAATTTAATTACCTACAAAATGGATGTATACTTGTTTTAACCAACCTTACGGAGGGGGCAGTAAGCATTAAAATGAAAACAACGGCATATTGTTTATTTGATTTTTGTTGCTATTGTGACTCCATATTTTAATAATAATAAAAAAAAACTAATATATTCTATTTTTTGCAGGTGAATGACTGGTACCTGGACGAGTTACTGTAATATTGTTTGTTGACATTAACAATGGCCTCACAAGCAGAGATGTCAGAAAATATATGCTTCATCTGCAATGAAGATTTGGAAGGAGCCCCGACCCGTACAGTAAAACATAAAGGAATTTAGACTTTGCATAAAGCAGCTGAAAAGAGGGCAAGAAGAGACCATCTACATATCTTAGCGGGGAAAGATAAAATAACAGTTCATAGCACATGCCAAAAAAATATTGCAACGAGGCTATGATAGCCGCCCATATACGCCGTGTAAGTAGCGGGATAGATGACTCGGTCCATCAGCCACCAACGAGCACTGGAAGGCCTGCGCTCAGGTCAGCTGTGAAATGTTTTCACTTCAAGGGTCATTGCTGCCTTTGTGGGGAAGAAATAACTGCTGATTTCTTGGAAAAAGAAAAGAAGACTCCTCTTGCAAAACGAAACACTGTCCATATGGTTGAGATGCACTCTGTAAGGGACACGTTTTTGAATGCTGCACAGAAACGTGGGGACGAATGGGGACTGAACATTGTTGAACGGATTTCTCCTGACTTGGACCTCGTTGCAGCTGAGGCACAATACCATCATTTTTGTCAGAGGAAGTTATTTCACATGCCTTCTGAGTTCAAGAAAGGCTATAGAAAGGCAGTTTCAACATCATTCAACAAATTGTCAGTGGGCGGGTATTCAGTGGTATTGTACACCTGAGACCGGATGTCTTCTAAAATGATATCTGCTGCTGCTTTCACTACTCTCAGTCTCTCTTCTTCGCGATTACTGGATTTCATTGTATTGTACCAGTTGTCAGTAAGTATTTTATACCCTGTATTTTTGAAACAGATGGTCGTTTTGTTAGAAGAGTCGACAATAAGGATATCTTCTCCAAACTTCTGCAGTAGGCGGGATTTAACTGTTCCTGAATCGATTTGATATTCACCCTTGATTCGACTCTTTAATTCATCGAGTGAAAATTGACATTCTTCAGTATTCTCAAGGAATGAATAAATATCTTCCATCGCTGTCTCCACTGTGGGAGACGGCCGATAGCCTTTCTTGAACTCTGAAGGCATGTGAAATAACTTCCTCTGACAAAAATGATGGTATTGTGCCTCAGCTGCAACGAGGTCCAAGTCAGGAGAAATCCGTTCAACAATGTTCAGTCCTCATTTGTCCCCACGTTTCTGTGCAGCATTCAAAAACGTGTCCCTTACAGAGTGCATCTCAACCATATGGACAGTGTTTCGTTTTGCAAGAGGAGTCTTCTTTTCTTTTTCCAAGAAATCAGCAGTTATTTCTTCCCCACAAAGGCAGCAATGACCCTTGAAGTGAAAACATTTCACAGCTGACCTGAGCGCAGGCCTTCCAGTGCTCGTTGGTGGCTGATGGACCGAGTCATCTATCCCGCTACTTACACGGCGTATATGGGCGGCTATCATAGCCTCGTTGCAATATTTTTTTTGGCATGTGCTATGAACTGTTATTTTATCTTTCCCCGCTAAGATATGTAGATGGTCTCTTCTTGCCCTCTTTTCAGCTGCTTTATGCAAAGTCTCAATTCCTTTATGTTTTACTGTACGGGTCGGGGCTCCTACCAAATCTTCATTGCAGATGAAGCATATATTTTCTGACATCTCTGCTTGTGAGGCCATTGTTAATGTCAACAAACAATATTACAGTAACTCGTCCAGGTACCAGTCATTCACCTGCAAAAAATAGAATATATTAATTTTTTTTTTATTATTATTAAAATATGGAGTCACAATAGCAAAAAAAATCAAATAAACAATATGCCGTTGTTTTCATTTTAATGCTTACTGCCCCCTCCGTAAGGTTGGTTAAAACAAGTATACATCCATTTTGTAGGTAATTAAATTCCCTACAATTTTTATTCTTATACTTGATTTTCTCAAATAGGTCAAAATTGAAGTACAGCGTTCTAAAGTTAGAAGTTTGAAAAAATTTCTGTAAAATGCGTATTTTTCATCTTTTTTAAAATATCATATCTCGTGAACTATCTGCCCTATAAACAAAATTTAACACGTATATTATAGGGAATTTCATTCTCTACAACATTGAATCGAACTGTCTTGTAGCTAAAATGCACCGAAACAAAGATATAAGTGAAAATCTAAAAAAAGTGCCGATTTTTTTCGGTTTTTTCAAAATGGCGGCGGGCGCGGAGGGGGGGGAATTGTGCATTTTTCATTTTAAACACTTAACAACCATCCTAGACAACATATAAAAAATTTAGAACTACCGGACCTTTTGTAAGGTATCAGCTCTTTATTCACTGGGTTATTGCAACCATAGAGGTAATTCACACAAGTCATGTCATTATGATCATAATGAGTTCACGACCTATGTCAATAGCACACACACATCTTAACATGATCTATTGTCTTACCCCATGTACCATACGATAGCCACAATAAATGCTTACCTATGCTGTGGAGAATGAAGGAATGAAAACCCATAAGAAAAAACAATAAGTTGTCTTCTTTTGCTTTGCCATACTCCATTGAATACACATTTCGCATTTCGGCATTAAACACAATTAAAAGAAGAAGAAGAAGAAGAAGAAGAAGAAGAAGAATTGTATTCTTAAGCATTTTAACCTACTAC
Organism: Melanostoma scalare; assembly: GCA_949752695.1. NCBI lineage: Eukaryota > Metazoa > Arthropoda > Insecta > Diptera > Syrphidae > Melanostoma > Melanostoma scalare. The sequence continues at coordinate 93,359,736 of OX456984.1, forward strand.
TCTCTACTCCTCCGAATTTATAATAGCAAGAGAAATGGCAAGGGAAATCATTTCTCTTGTGATTTCCTGCTCTTAAGCCATTATAGTAGCGTGATTCACCGTCTTTAAATGGCGCTAGTAAGGCCGAAGTAATAGTACTATTGGGACTGGCCATCACGACGCGTAGCGGCTAAAATAGAAATGAGCAGGGGCACAACAAGTGACATTTTGTATGGAAATTGCCACTTTTCCAACAAAATTGATTAAAAATAGAATGTTTCGACGGTCAAATATTCGAAATTCTTATTGAAATGGATTAATAAAAGTGTAAAGAAAAATATAAAATTAAAGTACAACAAAAAAGTTGACTGGAAGTTTCCAAAATGCAAGTGCAAAAACGAGCTGTGATTTTCAACAAAAATTTAAGTTGGAAAATATGAATTAAACTTTCAACAAAAAACAAATTAAGCTTTTAAACAAGAATGTGCGTTAGTTTAAATCAATAAAATATCGAAGACCACTGATAATTCAATGAAAATTTAAGTTAAACAAAATTTAACATCCACTCAACAAAACCTACGTAGAGCTTTGTTTACATTTTTTCCCATACAAAAATGGCGTATTCTTAAATTTTTCAAAAGCAAATTAAATACATTTGAAATGTAAAAATCACTAGTGTGCACTTTTTTATTCAAGCTTCAACATTTTAAGATGCTAATGCGCATATAATTTAGTCACTTTCATTTAGTCTTATATTTTATTTAAATTATTTAATCCGACACCATTTCTTCTTTTTTCAGTACAATTTGTATGGGCTGTCAAAACAGCATTTCACTTTGTGCCCCCGCTTTAGTTCCAAAACGACCGGCAGGTGGTGTGCAAACTCATGTTCCCAGTCCCAATAGATTCTATATACAATGGAGTAGCCCCCATAAAAACACAAAGCTTACCACGTTTGGATTTGGACTTGTGTGAAGCGGAAATGCTTTCATCTCTCATCGCAAAGGTTTTGCCAAATTTTTCGCAGTTAGTAGAACATATTTTTGTTGGACTGACTCAGAAATAGTTTTATGTTGGCTGTTAGCACATCCTTCGACTTGGGAAGTGTTCATAGCTAATAGAGTATCAAAGATACAATGAAGTTTACCTAATGCTTCTTGGAAGTATGTGAGCACAAAACAAAATTCTGCGGATATTGTATCTAGTGGTGCATTTGCTTGTGAATTAGTTGAGAGTATTTGGTTTTCTAGTCCGCAATTTCTTAATTGGTCAGAAGAGATGTGGCCTAAACAAAAAGATTTTTCTACGGTAGAAAGAAACTTTTCTGGCACGCGAAAATGTAAAGTAGTGCTTTTGACAACACCTGTTAATGTAAATTTCGAAAACTGGTTCTTGCGTTTCAAAAGTATGGACAAAACTTGCACAATATTTGCTACCATGCTGCGTTGGTTAAGTATAGTTCGAAGGAAGTTGAAAAAAGCTGAAGGCCTTGGATCGAACGAGCTTCGTTAGGATTCATCTCTTAGAGTTGATGAGGTCGATAATGCATTACTACGCATTATTTGGGAACGTTCAGCAAAAGAACTTTAAGGAAGAAGGGCACAGATTGCAGAAAGGAGAAATGATCAGCCCATCGAGTCCCGTCAATAATTTGAATCCTTTCCTTGATGGTGACTTATTCAAATTCATTCGTCTGCTGAATGCGGACATACCTTATTATGATAAATTCCCTATCCTTCTTCCTAAATCAATTCCTTTTGTCAAAAACCTTGTAACACATTTAAATAATAAAAATTATCATGTAGGTCCACAAGCTCTAGTCGGAATAGTCAAATACAAACCCAAAATGTTAAAGCAAATCATGGGAAATCTACCTACCTGAAGACTGGTGTTGATTTTTGCGGACCATTCCAGACGTCTTATAAGCTACGCGGGCAAAGGACTTCAAAATCTTACGTAGCCGTGTTCGTTTGTTTTGTTGTGAAGGCGGTTCACTTAGAAGTCGTGTCAGACTTATCTACTGAAGGGTTCATAGCAGCACTTAAGCGGTTCGTAGCAAGGCGAGGATTGCCTAAAGATCTGTATTGCGACAACGATACCAATCTCGTTGGAGCCCGTAATCAGTTAGATGAGTTCAGACAGAGTTTCATGGACCAGCAAACTAAAAAACTAGTGATTGATGTACGACTGAGCGGATTCAATTTCATCATATACCGCCTCGGACTCCATATTTTGGAGGATTATGGGAGGCTGACGTGAAGTCAGCCAAAAAACATCCAACTCGCATCGTTGGCGAAGCGTCGCTTACATTTGAAGAACTGTCTACCGTTGTAGCTGACATAGAAGCCATATTGAATTCTCGTCCAATGTATACGATGTCCAATGACCCGAGTGACGAGGAGGTCTTAACCCCAGGGCATTTTTTGGTGGGTGGACCTATGAATGCAGTTGTTGAACCCGTGGTCACTGCAGTGGCGTAGATAGCTTAGACCTAGTTCGCTCATTTTTTTTTTAATTTAATAAGGAAAAAAAACAAATAGGTAATCACCCCTATCACATGGCCCGACGTAGAAAATCTACGATTAATTTTTACGATCCGAATACGAGGATATTTGTATCACAAGCCCCGATAGAAATTAAAATAGTATTGCCACACTTAAATCTCATTTTCGGACTTTCGGAATCAGCTGATAAACTTCAAAAAGTGAAAGACAACACGTTTTACTTGATTTTTAGAGATTAGAATTTTCGTTTAATAATAATTTGTTTAATGGATTCTATAGCTATTGCAGTGCTTGCAATTAACAATGGAAACTCGCAACGAAAACAGAAATTAAAATTGCAAAGAAAAATATTTTGAAATGCTTTTAATCCCTTCGAACTTGACGACAAAGTGTGAGTAAAAATGTTTGAAACTACTTTGTGATTTGGAAAAAAAACTGAAAGCTTAATTGGCAGATTTATAAAGAATTTTCGATTAAATAAGGATGCATTCAAATATGTTTTAAGTGAGCTGGAGCAAGAGCTAGATCCCTGTGTTTTTTCTTCTTCAATACCAGCCATTAGCAAGTTTTTTTTATATTCAATTCAATTCTTTATTAGGAACAATACAGTAAGACATTTGTCTTTTATAGTATTTTATAAGATGGTTAGTTTTACAATTATTCAATATGTACATTGTACATATGTTAAACTATGTTATACCTACATAATATACAAAAATAAAGTTAGCAGCAGTTTTAAGGTTCATCGCGGAGGGAGGATATCAAAACGGTGTCGGAAAAGATTTTGATATTGGAATGGCTCAGTCTACAGTTTCTTCAACTATTAAAGCTGTCCTTACTATTTTGGAAAGAAGATTGTGTCCTGTAATGGATAACGCTGGAAATGACAGAAGTCGAGAAACGTGGAGCAAAACTTGACTTCTATTCTAGAGCCAGATTTCCAGGTGCTGTTTTGTGTGTAGACATAACTCACATCAAAATAATTGCACCAGCAAATGAAAAATTTTTGTACTACAACAGAAAAGGCTACTTTAGCATTAATGCAATGGTGGTATGAATTGAAAAAAGGTTTGAAGGTTCACGCGTTAAACTTTTTTTTTAATTTTAAATTTAGATTTGTGACAGCAAGATGCGGGTGAGGTTTGTCGATGCAAGATATCCGGGATCCAACCATGACTCTCACGTATGGAACTTAAGTTCAGCCAGAACATAATATTTCCACAGAAAATATCAAAATGGCGCGGCGTAAGAAATTCTTTGATTCTAGGTAAATTACCTTAAAATGTTTAACATTCCATGTCTAAACCTTTAAATCTAAGGTGATGCGGGATATCCTCTCGAGCCCTGGCTTATAACACCATATCGTTCTGCAGATGAAGGTAGTCGTCAAACCGTGTTTAATACAAAATACAGCAGAGCAAGAAACACAATAGAAAGTGTTTTTGGAGTACTGAAAAACCGATCAAGATGTCTTTCAGCAGCACGGGAACTTCATTATTCCCCTCAAAAAACTGCACAAATCGTTAATGTTGCGTGTGCCTTACATAATATATGCATTCACTTCAAGGTAGAAAATGATTTTGGTGATGTTGATGCTGACGAAGATGAAGATGAAGTGATTGAAGAAGAAGTCATTCATTCAAATTTGCGCAACGTAGCATCTCAAATAAGAGATGGAATTCTTAGAGCAAAATTGCAATGAAACAAATTCATTTATAAAAATTAAATAGTTTTATTTAAATTTTTTCGTATTTTGACTTTTCAATTTCCAGCATTTCCATTTCTATTTCAATTTTAGGTTGCAAAATTGTTTCTTTTACATTGTTGTGCCTTTTAGTTTCTGCCAGTCTATGCTTTTCGATTTCACACAATTTTTCAATGCCTCTGTCTGTATGTTCGACGAAAACTGTTTGACATAGCTTCATTTGATTTGTCTTGTTTTTCCCAAAAAACCTGACTTTTATCATACAATTCTTGTTGAATTTTAATTTGATTTTTCAACAGGCTCGTGGATTTTCGTATTACGCTGAGGATCATTTTTGGGATTAACGATGTCCGAAGTGGAAGTCATCGAGACATCTAAATCTTGGACCTCATCGCTCGATGAACTTGAAGCCACGACATTAGAAGTTTGTTTTACCCCCAAGAACTGTGACCCGTTTATTCCTTCGGTTGAAGTTTAGAGGCCAACCAGTTAAATAACGCCTTCCTCCAAAAATGAAAATGTATGAGCCTTATTTGCATCTCCACCTGTGGGTTTGCATTCCGTTTTGTTCTCAACTAGTTTTCTCTTGATATATGCTTTCCATTCCAACCAAACCTATAAGAAATATAATTATTTTTGATGAAAATAAATGTAAAATAGCGTACTTTTTTCCAGGTGGCTGTGTCCTTAGTAGGTGGACCGAAACTATTAAGCTCCATTTTAACATTTTCCCAAAAGGCGTTCACTTAGTTTTTTGGAGTTTTTGTAAATGCTTGTGCTATTTCAGGTTTCTCTTGAAGTAGTTCAAAAAACCTTTGGTATTGGGTTTTATTTGTTTTAACTTTGTGTGTCCTTAAAAATATAAAAGTTGAAATATGTATACGAGTATAAGCAATAACAATTACACATTAAACCACTCACATTTTCTTATTTAATTGATTTATAAGTACAAAAATCGTCACAAATCGTCGAGCCGATTTGTTTTTTGTCTACTTTTACTTTGATTCCGATTCAAATAACTGTTCGTAGAAATTACTGTAATTTTTCCTATTCATTCGGGGTCAGTGATACCAATTTTACACACTCCGAATTTCGAAACTAAACAATTCTAGTACAATGGAACACATGATACCTTTTTTCGCAAATCGTAGTACGATTGTACTACGTCGGGGCTCGTGATAAGGCTGAATAAGACTTCATTGAATTCATTATGTATGCCATAAGAAATTGTGTATTTTTTAAAGATAATATATTATGCGCATTAATTTGAATGTAAACTTCTTCTTCTTTTCATTTCCGGCGTTACGAGTAGTGATCTTGAAGCGATCACAACTCTCCCACTTTTCTGCTTCACACTAGTGATCCGCCTGTGGGGTACGCCGCATTACTTTGAATGTGAACTAAAATAAATATTGATGTAATAGGTGAAATAATATTAATTTAAGAAATTTATCATAGAATAAAATCCTTTTAATTCTGTCGTTTTTATTGTTATTAAAAAAGACATATTTTTAAGAATCTCAATTCGTTGGTCACGCATCTTTGTGTTGTTTTTACTCTCTTTAAATAGGAGACATTTCTTTCGTGAGTTGACGTTGAAACAGGCAGTGTAGCTAATATCCTGTTAGAAGATATATATATATATGTTAGGAAAGTTTTCTTTGGGGCAGCTATCGAGCGCTTCCAATGAATTCTTAGAGGAAGTAGGTATTGTTGCGGACTCGCGGATTTTAGAATTCCCGAAGAATGGATGGAAGAGTAAATCAACGATTTAAAATAAAAAGAAAACGAGGTGAACTTAGTAAGAGACTTTTAATCATTCAATTCTATTTCTACAATGACAGATGTCAATCGCTACCAGATGATTCTCTCGTTCAGACGTCAGAAAAGTCAGTACGTACTTGCGTGGATTCGTAACACTCCCCCCTTCTTGGACTGGACCCTCCCGGAACGTAAGCCTATTTTCGGGAGGCCAAGCACTTAAGTTATTGCCTCGATAACTGGTGACTCGATCAATGTGTACAATTTTAAATTTTGATCGAGGTGTCTTCTGGATCTTTATGGTGACGTCTGATATGATTTCTATTACGCGATATGGTCCATCCGAATCTGATTGAAAAAAGAACTCTTCGTTGAAGATTGTGGAACCACACAAAGCTTCCAATCTGAAATTTAGAAAAGTAAGCTTTTAAATCATACCTGCTTTTCATTATGTGAGCATAACGCAGAAGTTCAATTCTAGCTCTGTTATGAATTTCTCGGAGCTGGTCCTGAAGCTGTTGGGCGAATCCCCGATATGACTTAGGATCGCTGTTTGGAACCGTTTCGAAATACAAATCTTGAGGTAGTCTCATTTCACGTCCATACAACATCGTAAATGGCGTTTCTTTGATGGATTCTTGAGTTGAAGAACGATATGCCATTGCAAATACTGGGAGAAGATCATCCCTGTCATCCTGCTTATCGCTGACGAATTTCGAGAGATAGTGAAGTATCGTCCTATTCATTCGCTCCACAAGACCGTCCGACTGCGGGTGAAGCGGTGTTGTCCTGGTTTTGCGAATACCCATAATTTCCATATCACTTTTAAAAACCTCGGACTCAAAGTTGCGCCCTTGATCCGAATGCAATTCGGTCGGGACGCCATAACGACAGAAGACCTCATAAACTAAGATCTTAGCTACCGTATCCGTTGTTTGGTCGAACACTTCAAGCCACTTGGAAAAGTAATCCATTAGCATTAACACATACATATTTCCTCGTTTAGTTGAAGGTAAAGGTCCCAAAATGTCAATGGCTACGCGTTGAAATGGTTCACCGGTCAAATAAAGTTGTAAATTACCTTGTGTTCTTCTTTGAGGCTCACGCTTTGCAGCACAGATGTCACATTCAGAGCAATAGCGTTCAACTTCCTGTGTCCCACCCAATAAAACCGGGATCTTATCATTGAAAAGGTCTTGTTGAATCCAAAGTGACCTCCGAAAACGGTGTCATGATACAACTTAATTATTTCGCAAAACAGTGATCTCGAAATGATTGGCAGCAAGCGTTTCGGTTGTTGTTTTGATATTGGCACCCACTTTTTGCACAAAATGCCATTTTGTTCCTTAAGGCACGTAAACTGTGCCCAGTAGACCTTGAGCTCGCTACTCTGGCTAGAAATCTCATTCCATAAAGGACGTCTTCCTTCCTTAAGCCAACTGCTTACTTCAGCAAGAACTGCATCTGTCTCTTGTGCACGTCGAAGTTTGTCAAGATCAATGTCACTAGAAACTATTCGAATGGCATGAACTGCAAGGTTACTTGAAATCGTCTTTCCTTGACATCGCAATGATTGCAGACTTCATTCGCACATGGTCGGCGTGAAAGAGCATCGGCATTAAGGTGTATTTTTCCTGCTCGATGTTGCACTTGAAAATTATATTGCGGCGTTCAATCCACCGTGCAAGTTGACCTTCAAGATTTTTAAACGACAGCAGCCAATTCAATGCTGCATGATCAGTGCGAACCAAAAATTCTCTACCGTACAGATACACATGGAAGTGCTCAATAGCTTTAACCAACGCCAGAAGCTCCTTACGTGTGGTGCAGTAATTGCGTTCAGATTTATTGAGAGACCGGCTGTAATATGCAATAACTCTTTCAGTTCCCCCCTGCTGCTGTGAGAGTACAGCTCCCAGGCCATATTCACATGCACCGGTGTCGAGTATGAGTTCCCCTTCCACCTGGAGATGTCCCAATAATGGAAAAGAAGTTAAAGCCTCTTTCAAATCATTGAAAGCACTGGCACATTGTTCAGACCATTTAAATTGCATGTTCTTTTCCGTAAGCTGATGAAGAGGACGAGCGATGGCAGCGAATCGTGGTACAGATTGCCGATAGTAAGTGCAAAGTCCAACGAAGCTTCGTAAATCTGTCAAATTCACGGGAGTAGGCCAGTTACGAACAGCATCTATTTTCGAAGGGTCTGGAGAGAGCCCTCTTTTACTAAGCACATGGCCCAAAAACTTGACTTCATGACGAAAGAGGTTGCACTTGGAAGAGTTCAATTTAAAACCAGAATCCCTTAAGCGGGTGAAAACAGAACGTAAATTGATTAACATTTGATGGAACGTCTTACCATGCACGAGTATGTCATCCAAATAAGGAAGACAAACTGCTAATGGAAGTCCTCTAAGCACATTAGATATCAGACGTTCGAAAGTGGCTGGTGCGTTCGTCAAACCAAAACTCATAACAATAAACTGCCACAAGCCATCTCTAGTCGCAAATGCAGTTTTATCTCTGTCATCTGGATGAACTTCAACCTGCCAGTATTCTGACTGACAGTCAAGGGTGGAGAACTACTCTGACCCTGATACCGAATCTAAAGTGTCGTCTATCCTGGGCAGCGGAAATGAATCCGTAATGGTAACGGAGCTCAAAAGACGATAGTCGACACAAAATCGCGTTGATCCATCTTTTTTCTTGACCATTACGATCGGTGATGCCCACGGACTGGTACTTGGTTCGATGATACCCCTTCGTAGCATGCCATCAATTATTATTTGTCTAGATTCTTCCTGCTTGGCCATGGGAAGCCGACGTGGGGCTTGTTTAATAGGCTTGGATGATCCAACATCAATTCGGTGCTGCAAAACTTTCGTTCTTCCCAAATCATCTGGGCCAAAAGAAAAAATGTCTTTAAATTCCCAGAGAAGTTCTTTTGCGGATAACTGTTGTGCTAGTTCGAGATGCTCCACTGATCTATTAAAAAATTCGATGAGACAAGTTGACGGAAAACCACCGGTGGTTGACGTCGATTCCAAACATTCAGCTTCTTCGAACTGTGCAACAGGTGTGTCACTTGGTAAAGTCACAGAATGATCCGCCACAATTACGACTCGTACGAACACAACTCCATCACAATTCCTATTTACCGATTTTCCAATTAGCAGTCCTTTCGGTAGCTGCATTCCCATTGGAGATACCACTAGTTCAGAAAGATTGTTGTCGATGGGAACAGCTTAGGGATGCTCATGAAAAAAAAACATCGATGTTTTAATCGATGTGATACATCGTAACCTTACATCGATGTTTGTCGATGCATCACATAAAAATATCGATGTTTTCGATGTATCGATGTTTTTTGAGCAAACCTAAAAAAAAAGAAGAAAAAAACAATATAAAATGAAACATAGGTATCACAATTACATTCGAAAATTATAAGCTGAAGCTATATTGTTGTTTCGTTTTTGCCTTGCGCTTGCATTATAGGTAAAGTTAGCATCTTCTTCTGCTTCTACTTCTGTTCTATATAACTTGACATTGACAGCGTACGCGTCGCGTGTGCAGCTGCACATCGTGTAGTCTGTCTCTGGATATATACAGCCGTATTTATTAGATTTCGCTAAAACACACTTAAAAGGCTTAATAGTTAGGCAGTGAATAATAACTTATTAGAACTATAATCAGTGAATAAAAAATCCTTATTTACTATCCTTTTTTTCACCCATTGAAGTTAATAATACCTTATGTAAAAATTTTAAAGAAACTGTCTAATTTTGGTTTCTCAATGGTGGAAACTGAAAATAGAAATTTGTTATTGGTTACATTTTTCGGGTCTGATTGTGCAAAACAGCAAATAAAGCTTGGAAAATGGAACAACTCAAAAGAAAACGAGCCCGGGCTGAAAACTGGGATTTCTCAGATAAGTTATGTTCGGTGTATTTACAATAGCTAGTTTTGCTATTACTTTTTTGTCCTGCCTTGGTTCCAGGAACGAAAAGCAGACATTTCTTGAATTATGTGTAAAATTAATGTATTTTGAGTACATTTTCGTTTTATTAATTTTTAAAATTCTCAAAGTTGTAAGTGAACCACTGAATGACAACTCAATACTCAAAATCAAATGACATTTATGCGCTAAAACAAGCTTATAACACGTACATATATCGGCGTTTAAGCTATTCAGCCCTTAAAAATGATTATAAATACGATTTTTGTTTTAATCAATGAATAAAAGTATTTTAAAGTTTCATGGAGTCTAAAATGCGATTATAAATACTGCTGATGAAGTAAAGGAGAAGAGAGCATATTAAGTATGACATGAATTTAACAGAAACAGAACACTGAAATCGATTCGGTTAGGTGAGTTGTGAGTGTGTATTGTACGATGCATTATTCAATACGGATCGAATGAAATATATTACCTAATGATACATAAATTGAAAGAGAAGAGAGCATGTGAAATAAGTTTAGCTGTAGAGTCTTTTCAATGCTTGCTTCATTCGATGCATCGAATGAAAAAACAACGATGTATGATGATGAATAGTAAACATCGATGTTTTCGATGTATCGATGTTTTTTGAGCAACCCTAGAACAGCTGTAGAGACCATCGTTTCTGCTTGGGGAGGAATGACAAAATCACTAACAGCTCTCAAACATGCCACTCTTGGTCTTTCATCTAAAGGTGTTTCACCAGAACGGTTTGTGTCACTCTCACACGTCATCGAAATTTGGCATCCACCAACAGTGAATTTTTGAGACGAAAAAATTCAAAACTCCTTTTGTGGCTTGCAGAACGTCCACACCTAGAATTCATTCGCAACCAATGGGTAAGGAATAATCGAACACCAAAAATTTTACACGACGTGTTTTCCACATAGTGTTTGTAAACAAACGTTGCTAGGCAGGAGGTGAGCATTGGGAGGAATAATAGATCGACTCACCAACGTCACTGAAGAGCCGGTATCGACGAGCATTTTACAAGGCACTTTGGCAATTTCAACGGGAACTATAAATCCGCTGTGAAGTTTCTGAGAATAAATATTACAAATTTGGGGTCGAGGAGGCGACCCCGTACCACTGACTGCTGGTCGTTTCCCGACACATAGCTTGCTTCATTGTTGATTTCAATTGTTCCAGTCTGGTGAACAGGGTTTGTTGCTAGACGAGCAGCTTCAACGGTGATAGCTTTTGAAAGTGCTTCGGTAAAGGTCTTGGGATCCGCAAGTCTTACAAGCTCTTAAACATTGCGATCGAGAATTCCGTCGAGAAATTGCATTATGGCAATTCGCTCTTGTGCGTTGGATGGGCAATCGCTAAAAACAATACGTGTAAGTCGCTGTTTGTCGCTCGCGAATGCACCTAGATCTTCATTGGGACGCTGTCGCCTAGAACGAAACGTAGCATGATTGATGTATTTTTCTTGGCCTACAAACCTTAGCTGTAAAGCTGAAACCAGTTTTTCATAATCGGAACGATCAGCACCATCTAAGTTTGCTAACACGGCCACACTTTCTCCGCGAAGTGAAGAAGCGAGTGTTCTTGCTTTTTGTTGAGACGTCCAATTGTAAGCTTCAGCGATGAGCAAATGATAGTCTCGCCAGCGTGTTGTTTTGCTGCCAAAGGGAGGCGGTAAGGGGTTAAACAAATGAGGGAATATGTTGGCAAGGCATTGTGCTTGTGTAATTGCGGCGTTATCTTGTTGAATAGCGTTGTTCTCCTTTGCGGCGTTATGTTCTGGAGTGGAATAATCAAAAACTTTGTTGACAAAAGTTGTTGCACTCATTGTTTTAAGCTCCTCTGACTGCCGTTGCTGTTCTTGTGAAATTTTGGTTATGGCAGCATTTTGCTGTTCCAAGCTCAGTGCACAAGAGATTAAGTTTTGCGGCAATTTTCTCTAGATTCTCTTCCATATCGATTAGAGAATCCCACTTCTGACACCAATAGTGCGGATTCGCGGATTTTAGAATTCCCGAAGAATGGATGGAAGAGTAAATCAATGATTTAAAATAAAAAGAAAACGAGGTGAACTTAGTAGGAGACTTTTAATCATTCAATTCTATTTCTACAATGACAGCAGAGCCGGATTCACCATATAGGCGGACTAGGCGGCGCCTAGGGGCCCCCACAAAACATGGGGTCCCCACAAATTGAAATTTTTTTAGAAAAAGTATTTAAAAATATAGAATACTGCAAACCAAAGTACAGTAACCCACGTAGACCAGCTCGCGAACATCTATTAATAAAATTATTAAAAACTTGAACTGTAAACTAGAGTGCAGTAAACCACGTAGCCCAGCGTGTAAATGTTTATAAATAAATAAATCAGCAAACCAGAGTACAGAAACCCCCGTATCCAAGAGCTACTAAATTGATTTATCGACCGCCACGTTCTTAAAAAACAAGGAAGGGTCAGAACCATACATTCTACCTCGTGAAGATAGGAAGGTGATCCTACTACTGAAAGGCATCCATCACTCGTATTCAACCATCGAAGTACAGGATGATCTCCAAATAGAAGGTATTCCAGCGTCCAAAGTCACGGTCTTCCGTTCAAGGAAAGCCAAGAACAAAACCTTCAACTCGTTTGTGGTTGAAGTAAACAAAACCTGTGTCGTAGGGGATGTATATTCAAAAACAAGGATCCTCAACCAAAAGGTACACTGTGAGCGGCTAAAAAACAACGACATCGTTCAGTGCAAAAACTGCCAGAGATTTGGTCATGTGGCCACCAACTGCTGCATGAACTACGTCTGCGTCTGCAATGAAAACCACAATCCCAGTGAGTGCAAACGCAAAGATAAGGACCAGAAAGTGTACTGTGCCAACTGCAAGGAGTTTGGTCACCCAGCAAACTATCTCTGATGCAAGGTCCTACTTGCACAGAAGGAAAACAAAAAGAAAGCTGAAGCCGAGAGGAAGCCACAACAGGAGTTCCGGACCCAGTCAATATGCAACCATACGAAGCCAACACTTAGCTTCGCAGCCATGATCAAGCGAGGAGGCACGGAAAGCACACTCCCCAAAAAACAACTAGCTATAGGTGCAAAGACACAGCAACCAACGACGCAGACTAGGAAACCGTCACCAAAGGAGCAAAATACCCACAAAAAACCAAATTTAGACGAGAAAGTAAAGGAACACTTTGGAACTGATATGGAAATAGCAAGAAAGCCCGCTTTGCCGTTCCAACTAACTACGCCTCACTAAGCAAGGAAAAGAAGTCCGTGGCTCTGGCCGCCTTTATCTTTGATTTATGCAGCGCATAAACCGGCTACAAATAATAACGTACAATGTTAACTCATTGTAAAGTGTATTAAAAAGAACGTCATTTCACCTCTTCCTAAAAAACCACTCACCGGACCTGGCTCTCATCAGCGAAACCAACGTTACAAAAAGGAACAACATCGACTTCAATGGCTACAGCACCTTCAGGGCAGACAAGGTTCCAGGCAAAAGAGGCACCGCGCTCTTTGTAAAAAAAGAACATAAAAGCCTCCCAAGTCATGGTTCCTGGTCTGAGAGCCTTGGAAGCTACAGCTGTAGCCATTGAAGTCGAAAATAGTGACTCATTGGTTGTCTTCAGTATCTACAACAACTGCAGCGCCAACAAGAACGATATTAATCACGATCTCTCTATTTTCAGCACCATCACCGCTCAACACACGTATGGACTCATAGGAGGAGACTTCAATGCCCGACACCCACGATGGTTCGACACAACCTCAACTGATGCTGGAAACACTTTGGTCAAATGGCTCGATGAAGACACCGGAAATCACTCATTCACTGTGGTATCCCAGCCGAAGCCAACCTTCCCCAGAACACCATCCTGGCTGGACTTCTTTTTGGTTACCTCCAACCTAGTAGACATAGTTCCGGAACTACAGAACTTCACCTGCAGAGCATTGTCATCGGATGCAGACCACGAAGCGGTAGAACTTCGAATCAACCTTAACAGGCCGATTATCTCGATTAGTCCGACGACAGGTGAGGAGTACATCAACTACAGCCGCTTTAATACTGAAGATTTCCAAAGAAGGATCGAGGAAACAATCACTTTGCCGAAAGCAAACAGGAACCTCTCCAACGACGAGATCGATGAGGCTATTAAATCAATGGAGGGCATAATAACAAACGCCTGAGATGAACAGAAGAGACCGAGAACATCCAGAGACAGATACCAGAACCTCCCAGAAGGAATTGTGCGGCTATACGAACACCGCCAAAGGCTGAGGAAGAAACTGCAAAGGATTCAGCAAAGAGATTGGAATACCGTGAGCAACACCTACCAAATGGTGAAGAGTGAGCTCCAATGCACCCACATCATGCTGAGGAACGCTCTTCAATATCACAACAACAGCCAGTTCCAACAAAGGCTGTAGAACATCAAGCCTGGACCCGACGCATTCAAAGCCATCAACAACATCATCGGGAAAAAACCAAAGATGCCAGAAAAAATAAGCACCGGACAAGGAGAAGTCGAGACAACCCAAGAGAAAGCAGATGCGTTTGCCAATTTTTTCAAGGAAAAATTTGTACCAAAACCACCCAACGATCCAGGGCTTATCGAAGAAGTTGAGGCAACTCTAAGACAACTGCAGCAAACGGACACTCACGTCAAGTTATTCAACAACGATAACCTTGCAAATGACCCGGTACCTGCAGAAAACTTCACAAATCCAGAAGAAGTAGTGGAAATGATTCACGGTGGACGACCTAAAAAATCATCCGGACCCGACATGATCTCCAACTACATCATAAGAAGGTTCCTCCAAGTCCTGATGCTATTCCTGGCAATCATATTCAACAACTGCTATTTCCCTAAGAGATGGAAGAAAATGAAATGGTAATTTTCCCGTTCATATGAAAAATTTTCATCTTAAAGGGGCCCCCACGAAAATTCCGCCTATGGGCCCTAAAAAAGTAAATTCGGCACTGAATGACAGATGTCAATCGCTACCAGATGGTTCTCTCGTTCAGACGTCAGAAAAGTCAGTACGTACTTGCGTGAGAGGTTCAACCTCAATGAATGCATTCAGGGACTCGTAACAGTATTATTCCTTCGGATCAAATATCTCTTCCAAGTTTTTAATTCTTCGAGAACAGAAGATGGACTCAACATTTTAATTAAATTTTTCAGCTGCTTTGTATATTTCAGACGAAGAATCCTTGAAAAGAACCGAAAACCCTTCTAGTATGTTTTCATGGTTTTTAAATTTTTCTCCAAGGATCATTACATAGAAATCGAGAAAAGGATTGTTTTCATAACACGAAAATATTTTTCTGTAGGTACTTGGCACCGAAGGGTTCGAACTATTCTTTTGTCGATTCACTATTCTCTTATGTTTAACGTCAATATCGAGGACTTCAGTTATTTTTTTTGCATCTTCGAAAATGAGTCATCTTCTGCCCGTTTAATTTTTAGTTGATCCCTTAAATCTTTGGCGAGATCCATAGCTTGAACCAAGTCTTAATTCACTCTATGAATCTCAAGACTTATTGACAACGAGAGTTGGTAAACCATACTTTTAACCTTTACGCTATCATTGTTGATGACATCAGCGATGCCAGCTCCATAGCGGACTCCGATACGTCAAACCTATCGTGCGTGTCCAGGCGGAGTAAAATCTCCAACTGCAAGCGCACGGTCAAAAGGCTGGGGAAGGTTGACTGGAACGATATGACTGACACTGACCGGAAAAGACTCCACAACGCACGAGCCTTTTTAGACAGGGAGAACTTGGGAAAAGACGGGCCTACTGCTAGTCTAGCACCAAGCCCCCTGCAAGGTAAGACCGACAAAACTGACAAGACCGACCAAAACGAACCGCACAACACACGAGCCTTTTTGGATAGGGAGGGCTTGGGAAAGGATGGGCCTACTGCTAATCCAGCACCGAACCCTCTCTCCCTTCTAGGTGAGAGTGCTAAGACTTTGATGGGTCCGCCTGCTCCATACGCTGATAAAATTCAGCCGAAGAAAAGGCCAACCCCATCGATGGCTGGTGCAAAGACTATAACGAATACAGGACATAACACGAAGGACAGACAGACAGACCCTAGAGTACGGAAACACAGCGGAACTCCTAACCCAGAAATGGGAAACGAAGTCCTTGCTGAGGGGAAGGAAGAACGGTTGCGTGAAGGTAGTGTAGAAGGCCTCAGCCCTCCGCAAGACCTGAACGTGACTGAGGAATCCAACCCCGAAAACCCGGCACTAGACAAAACAACGGACAGTCTGGCAACTGTCATCGACAGAAATGCCGGACAACGACGACGAGCTGGGGTCCTCAGTAATAACGAACTACTACTGAGACAAAGACGCAACGCGGAAAGGATCGTCAGACGCCTGTCGAAAAAGGACCCCGAATCCTTAACGGTAAAGGCCAAAAGGGCGCTGGTCAGGTCCGAACAAAGACTACGGACAGTGACACCAACAGACATAACAAAACGAACTGGACAAGACCCAACAAACAAAAAACAAGCTGGCTGTGGAGCAAGTACCGGAACTGGCGAGGTGGCCTCCCTGCCCTTTGTCGACACCGGTATGCCGAGCTGCTCAAAAAGAGCAAGAAATGCCAGCTCCTCCCCAAATAACTCCTCACCCAACAGGATACCTAAGAGGATGAAGACCTCCTCAGTCCCTGCTGTAAAGGGCCATCCAGTCGCTATCGCCGACTTTGGGAAACCCGACCGCAAACTGAGTGAAGACGAATGGCAGTTACTTGAACTAAGAATCCTGGAAGAGGTAAACGAGGCGATCGTCAAGAGTAGGCCACCGCCACTCTTCGGGGACCTCACTACCGTCCATGGTTTCAAGATGATGAACTGCGAAAATGAATGGACCCTTCAATGGCTCCAGGAGTTTGTGAAGAAGACGGCAGCTCCCTGGCAGAATGCCGATTTACGGCTTGTGACTGCCAGTGAGATTAAAGATCTTAACCGACCAATAGGAAAACTATTGGTCAGAGGCCCCGCTATTCCCCGCGATCGGCTGGAAAGGTATATCCTTTCTCTAAATGCCGAACTTCTGAGTGATCAATGGAAGATCATGAAGGTGGAGAAAACGGAGACAGGAACTGAAGTGATTGTGAGATTGAACCACAACTCCATACCACTTTTAAGACGAGTCAGCTTTAAAGTTCGCGTTGGCATAACCCGATGCAAGCTCAGGCTGATAGCCAGAATCAAAAAACAGGTTAGTAAGGCGTTGTATATAAAACAAATTATGTCATGGAATTGAAGTTAATACAAATAAATCTCCAACATAGTAAAGCCGCCTCCGCCAACCTGGTCTACCTCATGGAGAGTAGACAAATTGATGTAGCCCTTATACAAGAACCTTGGGTCGCAAGAGGAAAAATTAAAGGCCTACACTCCAAAGAACTTACGCTGTACAAATCTAATTTTGTCAGCCCAGACAGTAACCTCAGAACATGCATAGTAGCTAGAAAACAGTTAAATCTTTTTCTTCTAACTACTTATAGCACAATAGACCAGACCGCAGTAAAGATGGAACGTGAGGGACTCCCACCTCTAATTTTAGCTTCCATCTACATGCCACATGATGGAATTGAAGGACCACCAGCGAATATTACTTACCAACTGGTAGAATACACAAGTAAGAGTAGACTAGATATTATTATGGGCTGTGACGCCAACGCACACCATGTGCAATGGGGAAGCACCGACACAAATTCTAGGGGGGAACTCTTATTTGAATTTATTTTAAGAAACAATCTTTTGGTTATCAATAGAGGTAACACACCTACCTTTGTTACAAAAAACCGTAAAGAAGTACTTGACATTACCCTCACTAATAACTCGGACACTTGTCCAGTAGAGCAGTGGAAAGTACTAGAAGAACTCTCTTTCTCAGACCATCGTCTGATAAATTTTATCATTCCCACTACAGATCGCCCAATCAAACCATTTCGTAATAATAGACGAACAGATTGGGCAACCTTTAGTAGGGAGGTAGACGATAACATAGATTCCCTAAATACAAATAGGTACCTTGAACCGCAAAGCCTTGATAAGTTGACTGCAGAACTCACAGGGATTCTGAGAAATGCCCTGGATAAAAGCTGTCCTCTGATCACAACGGTAAAAAAGAACAAAAAACCAATTTGGTGGACCAACGAGCTGAGCAGCATTAGGAAAGAAACTAGAAGACTTTTCAATGCTGCCAAACGAACCGGCTCCGAAAATGACTGGGAACATTACAAATCCAGCCAAAGGAAATTCAAAAATGAAACTCAACGAGCAAAACGCTGCTCATGGAGAAATTTTTGCAGCGAAATTGAGTGTACGAACAAATCGGCCAGACTACGGAAAATCCTCTCTAAGGAGACCATACCTCTTGGTTCTCTGAAGAGACCGGATAACCACTGGACTGAATCCCCGGTAGAGAGTCTGGAACATCTGTTCGATTCGCACTTCCCTGGATGCAGCCCTATAGAGAACGGTGAAGTAGATACCACTAATTACTCTAGACATGAAATCCCGATAGATATCGTAACAGAAGAGAAGTTGGAATGGGCTATCAACTCCTTCTCCCCTTTTAAATCTCCGGGTCACGATGGCATTTTTCCTATGATGCTTCAAAAAACAGAGAAAAAGTCATCCCACATCTCAAGAAAATTTTTGAAAGTAGCCTCATATGGGGTTACATTCCCAAAATATGGCGGGAAGTTAAAGTCGTTTTCATACCGAAAGCCGGCAAACCCAGCCATACAGAAGCAAAAGAATTCAGACCTATAAGTCTGACCTCCTTTATACTGAAAACTTTTGAAAGGTTGCTTGATTTACATATCCGTAGTTTTATGAAACCGGAAGTAATATCCACCTTTCAACATGCTTACACAAAAGGAAGAAGTGTGGAAACAGCACTTCACTGTGTAGTAAGAACCATAGAAAAAACGCTGCAAGATAAGGAATACACTCTGGCAGCTTTCCTGGACATTGAAGGAGCTTTCAACAATGTACAGAACAGTGCAATTAAGAAGGCCCTAAATGATCTAGAAGTTGAAGAAACAATAACAAATTGGATCATGAATATGCTAACAAAACGTCAGATCCACAGTGAACTGGGAGGTGCAAACTTGAAAAAGTGTGTGTCAAGGGGAACCCCACAAGGAGGTATCCTCTCACCCCTGCTCTGGATCCTGGTCATGAATGAGATCCTCGTAGCTCTCAAACATGATGGCGTAAAAGTGGTCGCCTATGCCGATGATCTAGCTCTTCTGGCAACGGGGAAATTCCCTTCCACTATTAGCGCACAATTGAACTACACACTAACCAAGGTAAGCGCTTGGACAAAAAGGTGCGGCCTTGCAGTGAACCCCCTCAAAACAGAGCTGGTACTCTTTACAAATAGAAGAAAAATATCTACTTTCGAGTTACCAAGACTAAATGGGACCCCTCTTAAAATCTCTGATCAAGCCAGATACCTGGGTGTGATCTTAGACAAAAAACTAAATTGGAGTCCCAATATACAAGAAAGATATAAGAAATCTATGATAGCACTATATTCGTGCAACAGGATTTTTGGCAAAAACTGGGGACCAAATCCCAAGATCATCCTGTGGATGTATACTGCCATTGTTAGACCTATCCTATCTTATGGCAACTTGGTCTGGTGGAAGGCGTTGGAAAAATCCACGCATTTAAAAACCCTAACCAAAGTTCAAAGATCTGCCTGTATTTGCGTAACTGGTGCAATGAGAACTACACCGACCGCGAGTTTGGAAGTAATCCTCAATCTCACACCTCTTGATCTCTACGTTCAAGAAGCGGCAGCAAATAGTGCACTTAGACTAAACCAATGTAATGTCTGGAAAACCAGCCAAATAGGACACGCACAGATTTTATCAAGATACGCAGATAACAATATCTGCACGGATTACATAACTCCATACTTGGACTTTAAAAAATCCTTCACAACTAGCTTCCCCAATAGACAAGATTGGGAGAATGAAACACCTTACGAAACGTCTATAGCAATCTATACCGACGGTTCAAAAATGGAAGTTGGAACAGGGGCAGGTTTCTTTTCAGAAAGCCTAAAACTTGCCAGTTCATTCAGACTTCCTAATCACAGCAGCCTCTTCCAAGCCGAGATCTTGGCAGTTACAAACGCTGCAAAACAGGTGTCCATGATGGCGCTATCACATGCTGATATCACTTTTTTCATTGATAGCCAAGCACCAATAAAAGCGATTTCTGCCACTCTTGTCAAATCAAGGCTTGTTTCTTGCTGTCGCGAAGAGCTAAGGGTTCTTGGCACACAGCATAACGTTAGACTCTGCTGGGTCCCCGGTCATAGTGGTATACCGGGAAACGAAAAAGCGGACGAACTAGCGAGGAAAGGATCAGCACTTGACCCTTCTCTCATTGATAAATCAATCAGGATCCCACCCTGTGAAATGAAACAGATCATTGGTAACAAAATAATGCGAAAATCCAATGAAAGATGGGAATGCCTAGATTCCTGTGTTACTTCCAGGAAACTATGGCCGAAATATGATAAGAAAGAATCTGAAAAGCTGCTATCATTGAATAGAATTTCATTGCGAACGCTTATCAGTATCATAACTGGACATAACCTACTTGGTTATCACAAAAAGAAAATGGGTCTTTGCACCGATGACCTATGCAGAGGATGCAATGACGAAGATGAACATGAGGACACTAGTCACTTCCTTTGTCAATGCCCAGCACTCTGTCATACTAGGAAAAAATTTCTAGGAAATTACTTCTTTAATGAACTAGAAGAATTATCAGACGCTCCAAAGAGCAGCCTGTTAAACTTCACTAAGAACACAAAATGGTTAAATACTGAACAGACATAAAATCATAGGTTTCTGGGACGTTACAATACGTCAGGGTATCACAACGGATCTACATTGATCTAAGTGTGATGGTAATAAGATCAACCGTCAGCCCATTTTACCTAACCTAACCTAACCTTTACGCTAATCAAAAACTCGAAATCCATAACGTTTTTTAAGTTCCTTGCGTCAATTTCCAATGTTCTTATTTGGTCAAGAGTCTCGAACACAAACGGAAATAGCTTCTCAAAATCTTCAACTGCTTTATATTTTGAGATCAATCGCGCCAGATTCAGCCTTTTTAATGTCTTTTTTGTGGAGATTGAAGTAATTGTCAACTGCTTCAATTGCGGTTAGACAATCTCTAATGGCTGGTATTTTGCTGGAAACGGATACAGCAAGGATTCAAAGAATGTGCTGCACAATGAACGTACAGAGCATTCGAAGTAAATTGTTGTCGAATAATTGCCTGAACACCATTGTATCGATCAGACATATTGCTTGCTCCGTCGTACCCTTGGCCGATCAAAAAAGAAATGGCCAGATCACAATTTTGAAGATTTTCCACTATAAGCTTTGCAAGAACATCACCTGGATTGTTAATACAGTAATGTTTGGTAAACTGCTGTATTAGATATTTTAAGAGAAGAGATTTCATTCATACCTTTGCCGAAATAATAATTTCTTTCAGATGAAATTTACTTTGTATTTTCCCTGTAGAATGAAAGAATAGTATAATGTACAATCCTGTGAGTACTAATAAGACTTAATTCACGTTGGAAGTAGCTATTAAATTTCACATTGTGTTTCTTTCACTTTTTTGGTTCATGACTGGTTATGTTGAACAACTATCGATCCCAATGGGGGGAATTTTCCCCTTGATCCCCCCCCCCCCTCCCCCTATCTACGCCACTGGGTCACTGACTTTAAGAGATCTGCAGAAGAGGTGGCGCCGATTGTCGTTGATAAAACAGCACTTTTGGAACAGTTGGTCGAGCGAGTATCTGCTCGAATTACAAAAACGCGTCAAATGGCAAACTCCATCGGAAAATATCAAAATCGACAATATTGTTCTCGTTGAGGATGACAACACACTTCCACAAAACTGGCTGATTGGAAGAGTTACTAGGCTGATTAAGTCCTCAGATGGAAAGGTTCGAGTAGTCGATATAAAAACGAAGAAAGGTGTGATACGCAGATCGATTCATCAAATAGCACCAGTTCCGGTTGAAAAAGATTGAAGATATCCTTAAGATACTTCAAGGCGGGCATAATGTTAATGTCGCTTTATTTAATATTTTTATTGTAGAAACTAATTCAAAGTATCATTTTCGTTTGTATAAAAATAGTGCTAAAATCAACTAAATTGTTAACACTTAAATCAGTGCTGAATTGATCTTAGTTAGGATTAGCAAAGAATAAAGTTAATGGATTAGTTCGGTGGTTCGGTCGTACTAGCCTACCAGTCAACAAGAAATACATACATAAGTTGAAGTCCAAAAAATCTAGTTGTTCTTTTTTACTTAAAACATTTGTGAAAACTCTCACAAATTATTCACTCATTCTTCTTAAAATTTTTATTTCATACTTTTCATTCAACTCCCGATGAGCCATAAGATGCATTTTTCAAGCATTGCCATTCACTTTTGAGTTAAGGTCCAAATTTCAAGTCTCAAGCTCTTCGGCATGTTAGTTTAAAATCAATTACAATTTCCATCAGGACAGATATACAAGAAAGCGAGTTAGTAAAAACATGATGAACTTAAAAATAACACACAATTTTGAACAAATGAAAAATAATATAAATAGGCGTACCTGAGTATAAGTTTAAAGTGACTAATATGCAGTTTTACAGTGGAAGATTAAGCTCTACATTAAGTTCCGACCTCAGGTTAACAATCAATTCGGTTTCATAGTGTCCATTGAAATAAACTGAGTTTATTTTAAACGATTCAGATTTTTTTTTTATAGCATACATTATTTCTCAGTTAATTCAGCTTATAAGGAATGAAGCCAAATGATCAAAAACAAAACAAAGACAACAAACAAACAAGCAACGTACAATTATCATCTATTAATAAATGCGAGTAGAGGTATTTCCAGTGAGCAATGCAATTTATTAAAAAAATCAATTCTTCTTTGTTCAAGACATTTATCAAAACGTAAATAAGACGAGCAACCACAAAGAAGATAGTGCAGTATAAAATGACTTACTTTGTGATGATATATTTAATTTTTGTTTACTAATCAGTGCCCTGTTCTGTAACTATCGCCTCGATAAAAGCAGGCGATAAACGGTGGAAAATGGAACGAAATCCTACTAAAATCATAGAATTTCGTTCCATTTTCCACCGTTTATCGCCAAGGCGATAGTTACAGAACAGGGGCACAGGATATTGGGAATAGGCTCTTAACATCAAAATAAATTTCTCGACTATGATCTAGTTTTGTACCACATCAAAAATTCAGAAATGCTTATTTTACTTGGCATAACATCATAACTTTCATTTTAAGAGTATGTTTGAGTTCAAACAATATGACCATGACTTCGGTGCCAGCGTCGGTCGCCGTTGCGTCGCGTCGTCGTCTCTGCAGAATAATATAATTGTTTTCATCCATAGTTTCATGTTTTTGTCATAAGTCCGTCCTCAAATGGCATATGCGTTGTAGGCTATTTATAAGTCATTGCCATACCATTGCACGAACCCGGCCAGTTTTCCAGTTATCTACAACCACGTCCAAAGCAAATGGTTTTGCATATTATATATTTTTCCTTACATGAAGATTATGTACTTTCAAAGAAATCATCTCCAAATTCAAGTTCCATCTTGAAGAGGGAAAGAGAGATTATCATTTTCTATCAATACGGGAAGTTGATGTTCTTCCTTCTGCTGCTAGTGCTGGGCTGGTGGAGTTCCTTGTATAAGAGCTTAGTCTAGAATGTGCCGGCTGGGAGAAACACGAGAAATGGTTGGCATGTGACATGACTACAGTTATTCGGGAATGTTTCTTAAGTCGAATGAAGTTCCACGCCATATTGGAAAGTCAAAGAAAATAAATTTTAAAGATGGGTTGTTGAAGGGAGAGTTTCACTTCCTCTACTTCCTTTTCGTTTTAATAAAAGAAAAAAGGTGGTAGGCTTAAGGGAAAACTATTCAGAAGAATAGCGCAAGCAAACACAATTGAGAGACATAAAAGTATAGGAAAACTAGGTATAGGTTCGGATAACCAACTGACAAAAGAATAACGAAAGCCAGTCAAGATGAAGCAAGAGCAAAATTAACAGAAAGCATAAAGTAAAACAAAGATTCTGATTGTGCACAAAGTTCCTTAAAGTGGTGCTGGTGAATATTTCTCGTAACCGTTTCGTATGCAGCTTGCGAGAAATTTTTGGTCCGTTCATGATAAGGAACAGACGTAAAAAACGTCGTGATTTTAATTACTAAAGAAGTATTGGTGAAGTACAAAACTTAGATCAACTATGTAGATATAGAAAAATGTCATTTAATTAACGAGCAATACTATTATCTAAAGCAGGTGTGCATTATATGTTTCAAAAAATCAGACTTCTTTTACTTCCGCCTCTAACAAAGTTGGTTCCTCTGGTTTATCTAAAAACAGCTTACCACAAATTTGGGCTCTCAAAATTGTTATGAACATCTTTTTTCGCAGTTTTCCATGTTCTTAAGTAAAAAAGCCATATCTCAGTACCATTCAAACGTCATCTCAATCTACATATATATTTTTATAAAAAATAGAGCTAGGGATAAAAATAAATGAACCATATGGGCTACGTATCTTCTCTGTGGTTTGAATACTCAATTCCTTTCTTAGTAAAAATAATTTAAATTAATCTATGTAAGTCTCTCAAAAACAGAACAAGTTTATGTCCGCAAATCTTTGCAAAAGTTACAAAGACTAACCTGTGTAGGTATCACAGGTGCAATGCGCACCTGCCCAACTTTAGCGTTAGAAAGTTTATTAAATTTTCCTCCGCTACATCAAAGAATAAAGAAGACTGCTGCACTAAGCGGACTAAAGCTTCATCTCACCAACTACTCTAGAAAGGAAAACTTACAAGGACATATGAGTATTCTGCAGGTGCTCCCAATACTGAAATCGCCTGCGGCCCACTCCTCGGACTTTATGCCTAAACGCATAATGTTACATCGTCCCTTTAAAGTAATCTTTCCAAACCGCTCAGCATGGAAGAACCCTGTAATTCTTACAAATAACTTCCAATACATCTGGTATACTGACGGTTCAAAAACAAACAACGGTGTAGGTGCAGGGATTTACGGTCCCAACTTTAAATCATCTACATCCCTTGGTAACACAACTACTATCTTTCAGGCAGAGGTTATGGCTATAGAATTCTGTATTAGGGAATGCATTAGAAGAAACCTCCGAAGATCAAGCATCCTAATCTGCTCTGACAGTCAGGCAGCACTAAAGGCTCTATCCTCGACAAAAATCGAATCCAAACTAGTTTGGAACTGTCTGACATGTTTACTTCAATTAGCTTACTTACTTACTTACTTAGGTGGGCATTACAGTTCGGGGTGAACCTGGGCCTCAACCAACATCCTTCTATAACGATTTCGATCTCGGGCGAGCTCTCTCCAGTTTCGCACTCCAAGTCGGTTGAGGTCTTCATCCACTTGATTGCGCCACCTAAGACGAGGTCTTCCCCTTCCGCGATTTCCCTGCAATGTGCTTTCGAAAACCCGACGAGCCGGAGCGTTTGGGTCCATCCGCTCTACATGGCCCAACCATCGTAGCCTCGCGATGCGTACTCTTCTGGCTATGCCCATGTCGCGGTACAGCTCATACAGCTCGTTGTTGTGTCTTCTTCTCCACACATTGTCTTCGCATACGGGACCAAAGATCATTCGGAGAATTTTTCTTTCGAAACGACCAAGAGTTTCCTCATCCGCTTTCGATAAGGTCCATGCTTCCGCGCCGTACAGCAGGACTGGGATGATTAAGGTCTTATACAAGGTCACCTTGGTTTTTCTAGAGAGGGTTTTGTTTCTCAATTGCCTTCTTAACCCAAAGAAGCAACGGTTGGCAAGAGTTATTCTCCGTTTGATCTCCGCACTGATGTTGTTTTCCGTGTCTACAGCGGATCCTAGGTAGACGAAGTCTACCTATTGGACGTTTTGTCCAATTCGTCGATGTTCTGTGTCCTTGTTTGATGACAGCATATACTTCGTTTTGCCCTCATTAACCATCAAACCCATTTTTGCCGCTTCTGTTTCAATACTCGCAAAAGCACCTATGACATCACGCTTTTTTCTTCCCATTACGTCAATATCGTCTGCATAGGCGAGTAATTGTACAGACTTTTGAAAGATTGTTCCTCTGGTGTTGACGTTTGAGTTTCTTACAATCTGTTCAAGTATGATGTTGAAGAAATCGCATGACAGTTTGTCGCCTTGCCTAAAGCCTTTTTCGACATCAAAGGTCTTGGTGAGTTCTTTTCCGACCTTGACGGAGCAGCGTGAATTCTCCAAAGTCATCCTGCATAGTCGTACGAGCTTTGCAGGGATGCCGAAACTAGACATGGCTCTGTACAGCTCGTCTCTGTAAATACTGTCATACGCGGCCTTAAAATCGATAAAGAGGTGGTGAATATCGATATTATGTTCTCGGGTTTTTTCCAAGATCTGCCGTAATGTGAAAATTTGGTCTATTGTGGACTTCTCTGGTCTAAAACCACATTGATAAGGACCTATCAAGTTGTTGACGTGGGGTTTCAGACGTTCACATATTACAGCAGACAAGATCTTATAAGCGACGTTAAGGAGGCTTATCCCTCTGTAATTGGCGCAACTGTGAGGGTCTCCTTTCTTTAGGATCGGGCATACGATACTGAGGTTCCATTCATCGGGCATGCTTTCTTTCGACCATATCATGCAGATCAGCTGGTGCATGCTCCTTTCCAACTGGTCTCCAGCTGCCTTGAAAAGTTCGGCATCAAGGCCATCTGCACCTGCAGTCTTATTTGATCTAAGTTTGCATATGGAAAGCTTAACCTCTTCTAGGTCGGGAGGACGGCATTCTTGATCATCGTCCAAGCTGAATGGGGCAATCTGCCTGACAGCGGAATTTGTGTCTTCATCGCCGTTAAGCAGTCTGCAGAAATGATCTTTCCAAATCCTCAGTAGCGACTGTGACTCTACAATTATGTTTCCCTGCTGGTCTTTACAGGCTTGAGTTCGGGGTTTGCCACCCTGGCAGGATCTTTTTACCTTTTGGTAAAACTTCCGAATCTCGTTCCTGTCATGGCACCTCTCTATTTCCTCAAACGAGCGCTTCTCATGCTGCTTCTTTTTCTTTTTGAGAAGTCGGTGTTCTTCCCTTCTTCTCTCCTTGTAAATCTCGTTATACTGAACGTAAGCAGCCCTTGTTCGTGTTTGCATAAGCATTTGTCGTGCTCTTTGTTGGGCTGCATTTGCCTGCCTGCATTCTTCATCGAACCATGGGTTTCGTTTTGGTGGCCGAGTGAAACCCAGAACCTCAGAGGCAGCGGTTCTGATGGCTTCTTGGCATAGCTGCCACTGGTCTTCAATGTTTAATGCTGGCGGCATGGAATTCAAGGATAATTGAAGGGACACTCGATTGGAAAAGGCATTGGCAATCTCTTGCGATTGTAGCTTTCCGACGTCATATCTCTTCACAGCGTTAGTTCGCGCTGGTCGTGAACAAGATATCCTCATTCGTACCTTGGCTACAACAAGGTAGTGGTCCGAGTCAAAGTTGGCCCCTCGGAAAGTTCGGACATCTAACACACTGGAAGAGTGCCTTGCGTCGATCGCAACATGGTCAATTTGGTTGACGGTTAATTGATCTGGGGATCGCCATGTACCTTTATGAATTTTGAGATGCGGGAAGCGCGTACTACTTACAACTAGATTCAGCCCCGCAGCAAAATCGATTAGCCTCAGTCCGTTTTCGGAGGTTTTGTCATGGAGGCTATGCTTACCGATTGTGTTTCCAAAGATGTCCTCCTTCCCTAGCTTTGCGTTAAAATCGCCAAGAACGATTTTCACGTCGTGTCTAGGGCACTGCTCATACGTTTCTTCCAGGAGCTCGTAGAAACAGTCTTTGGAATCGTCGTCTTTCTCTTCTGTGGGGGCGTGGGCGCATATAAGGCTAATGTTGGCGAATTTAGCCCTGATGCGGATGGTCATTATACGCTCATTGACTGGATTTTGGCTAATCACCTTATCCCTGAGTCTTCCTCTAACGACAAATCCGCACCCAAATAAGCGTTGTTTCTTTTGTCTGTAGCAGTCGCCATAATAGATGTCACAGTTTCTCATCTTCTTAATGCCCGGTCAACTCCATCGCACTTCTTGGATGGCGGTTATGTCTGCTTTGCAGCAGTCCAGGGCGTCCGCTAATTCTCCAGCTGCACCTAGTCCGTAAAGAGACCTTACGTTCCACGTGCAGATCCGGAGGTCATTGTCCTTTTTTCGTTTGCTTGGGTCGTCAACTTTGAAATCATTATCGTTATCCGAGGCGGTTAGTTGTTTCGGAACTGTCCTTTTTTAACGTGGTTGGGTAGTTAACCCTACGCACAACCCCCAACCTGGAGGGCCAGGTCCTTTTTGGATCCCTTCGGACACAAAGGGCTGGAATATCCAGTGTCAGTACCCTGCTGCAGGGGTGTGAGTGCTGCCGTTGGCTCACCAGGAGCTCATCCGCCACCATCTCTACTTCAATACCCTGTCCTAGTATTGAAAGACCCCGAAAGACCTTTAAACCAAATATGTTGGAGTAACTTCAATTAGCTACTCACAATAAAATAACTCTTTCATGGGTGCCTGGTCATGAAGGCGTACCGGGTAACGAAGAGGCTGACCGACTTGCTAGACTTGGCTCTCAGTCCCAATTCAAAGGCCCTGAACCCTACTGTGGTCTCCCAATCAGTAGCCTTAAAAACGAATTAGCTACCTGGGAACGACAGAACATGATCAGCACCTGGAACAACTCAAATGGCCATCGTCAGTCAAAACTATTCATTGACTTATCCCACAAACGTATGAAAGAAATTCTTGACATGAGCAAACGTGACGCAAAGTTACTTACGGACTTCTTCACTGGACACTGCTCTCTCAAGTATCATCTTAAAAACATGGGCATCAGCCAAGATGACACCTGTCGTCTCTGTCTTGAGGACATAGAAACAGCTGAACACATTTTATGCGAATGCCCTGCATTAGCTAGATCCAGGCTTAATATATTCAATAAAGGGTTCCCCTGTCCCCTTGATATCAGAAACACCTCTTCCTCGAAGATTCTTAGGTTCTTACATGACCTCAGCTTCGAATGAACAAACCTATACACTACGTGTTTTTAAACCTAAGGGAACAGCACAAAAGATCTTTCAGGTCGACGTGCTTGTAAAGGTAATTCTCACCTTCGCCCTATATAATTTAAAAAAAAAAAAAAAAAAAGTCTCTCAATTTAAGGGAATGTAATATTTCGACTCCACATAATATTCATCGTTCTTAGAGACTATGGTCAGTCACGTCAAATTTCACATGCGGTTATAGTGACCTTTTCCTACCATGGTCATTGAGATTAAATAGAACAGCTGGAGAACTGAGATCTGCATACCGTTCCATTGTCCTACCAGATAGCATTCTTCTTTTATTATAGCTTTCAAGATGTTCGGAGAAAAGCCAAAAGACGATGCCATGATAAGGAACCTAAGTTACCACCTCTCACCATGTGTGCGCCGTATATTTGTAACTTGATTCGAGAAAACGCACATTCGCAAAGGAAGTCGTGCACTGTGTTGCCATCTTCTACACGGGACTCATAGAGTAGATATCACTTCTTGAGCCTAACACGTTTACACGCTTTGCAAAAAAGAAGTGCCCCGTGGTAACGTCAATAAGCTTTGTAAAGTATTTTCTGCTGCGTTGCAGGAGCATACGTTTGGTCTATCTGCGTCCAATGGAATCATGCCATCTTGCCATCTGAGGTTGTGCTGTCTGAGAGCTTTGCCTTGGAAGTTCATCGACTAGTTCTAGCTAATTCCTTGGAGTTATGTCCTCCGATTTGAAAGTAGTAAGATGGCTGAATTTAGGTTTAAGAAGGTGCATACCACTCAATTTTCTGCGTCTCGTAAAGAGAACAACATAGCGCAGCCTTTGCTCTGAAGCAGACAGCCTTCGAGGCTGGATCCAACCGAGAGCATGGCGACATCGTCGGCATATGCTTGAGCGTGTAGGTTAGATTCATTGAAAATTTCAAGCAGAGAGTTGATCAGCATGCATGACAGAGGAGGACAACTACACACATGACATCTACCTGCTCCGTCTAGTGCATTTATCGGGATCCACTGAGAGAAGTAGATTGATGCAGTCCGATTGATACCTGGTTTCTTTTAAAATGAGTCTGCAGTATTTTTTTTTTTTTTTTATATAATTAACGCGCACATCAAGGGGTTATGACTACCCTTATAATGTTATTAAACACAGTGCGAGTATTTAGGAAAATAGGAGAGGATTTGAAAGGAGACATCGATGCACGTTGCTTTTGAACCTTTGTGAATCGTAATGCAGGGGAAAAACAGGGCCAGGTAGAGCATTCCACATTCGGGTGGTGCGACTTAAATATGAATCTCTATACTTGACTGTACGCCCAAAGTTGGGCTCAAGGTAAAACTGATGAGCATTCCTAGCGAGGCGGGTGTTGCGGCTAAATTGTTTCAGGGGAGGAATGCAACTGGCTATTTCACTAGAGCACTGTTTATAGAAAAAGCGATAAAAGAGAGTGAGACAGGTAACGTTTCGTCCATGTTCAAGAGAATCAATCGATTCTACGATTGAACTATCACCTATCAATTTTAACGCTCTATTTTGTACCCTATCAAGCAGATGCAAAGATGTTTGAGCGGCACCTGACCAGATATGGGAGTTATACTCCAGTTTAGGGCGGATGAAGGCCTTATAAATTGTAGCCAGATCAGAAGGGGTGAAGAATTTCCTGCATCGTCTCAAGAAACCTAAGCATTTAGCAGCGTTTTTGGCGACTTCAAATATGTGGTCGTTCCAACGAAGATCATCGTTTACACACATACCAAGTACTGACAGCTTTTCGGTTTCTTCGATGCAGGTACCATTCATGGATAATGGCAATGGGGGAATGTTAAGCTTCAACGACAAGAGACAGCATTGAGTTTTCGAAGCATTGAATTCTACTCGGTTCATAAGACCCCATGCAACAATGCTGTCAAGGTCAGAATTCAATGAGCTTATCATACGCAACCGTTCCAATTCCACATCCGAAGAGCAGGGACGTGAGTTTGGAAACGAATATGAAAAGCTGAGGGTCGAGTCGTCAGCAAAACAGTTAAGAGGATTAGAAGTTTCAGACAAGAGATCATTAATGAAAATGAGGAAGAGAGTCGGAGACAAAACGGAGCCCTGGGGCACACCAGCATTTATGAAGTGGGTATCAGACTTGAAGCCATCCAACACAACTTGTATTGAACGGTCGGAAAGGTAATTTCTAATCCAACGAAGAAGAGACTCATCGATACCAAAAGCATGCATTTTCGATAAAAGAGCCTGATGCCAAACTCTATCAAATGCTTTAGAAATATCAAGCGCAATAATCTTACTTTCTCCAAAACAATGTAAAGATTGGTTCCACTTTTCGGTGAGATAAGCCATCAAATCACCAGTGGACCGTTTGCTACGAAAGCCGTACTGACGGTCATTAAGAAGCTTTCGTTCTTCAAGATATTTCATAAGTTGACGGTTTATCAACGTTTCCATGACCTTGGAAAGAAGGGACGTTAGTGCAATTGGACGGTAATTGGAAGGGGAGGAAGATTCGCCTTTTT
The DNA here is from genome assembly GCA_949752695.1 of Melanostoma scalare. NCBI lineage: Eukaryota > Metazoa > Arthropoda > Insecta > Diptera > Syrphidae > Melanostoma > Melanostoma scalare. The sequence goes on from OX456984.1 coordinate 93,391,393, forward strand.
TAGGGACCGGCTGGACAAATACAGTTTTCCATCTGCTCGGAAAAATCCTAGCAGAATAGGAAAGATGGAAAAGTTTACGCAGTGGTTTTGCCAGCGTAGAAGAACACCTCTTCAGAATAACGGCGGGGATACCATCTGGACCAGCGGATTTATGTATGTTGAGATCTTTGAGGACTCTCGCAACCGAGCGAGTTCGAAAAAATATCTGTTTCATCAAAGAATTTGCAGACTCGAGCTCAGGTGGAGCCAATATGCTATAAGGAAGTGTCGAGTTGGCAGCAAATTGAGCTGCCAGCAAATTGGCTTTGTCGATGGAGCTGACATACGGAGAGTCATTGAAGACGAGCGTTGGGACCGATGACGTGGTCGAGTTCTTAACGTTCTTAACAAAAGACCAAAAGTTTTTGCTTCCTTTTGGACACAACAGTATTTTTTGCCTTACTTTTTGGTCATGCAAGAACTTGGCCTTTTGTATATGAGCATTACAGATATTTCTGGCCCGTTTGAACAAATTTCGATTTTCTACTGTAGGGTTGCCTTTAAATTTTCGAAAACTACTTTCTCTATCCCTAATCGCCTCTTTGCAGCTTGAATCCAACCACGAATTCTCTTTGGGGATGATACTTTTTGTTCTGTGAGGAACAAAATTTCTCATGCCGTTGAGAATTACGTTAGATATCATATCAGCTGATGCGTCAACGTTTCCGTCGAGAAAGCACAATGACCAATTAAAATTTCGAAAGAAATTATTCAGGCCGTCCCAATTGGCTTTCTCGTATTGCCACACAGTTCTTTTAGGGACTTTATCTTTTTTTACCGTGACGGAAAGTGAAAAATCTACCGATATGACACAATGGTCCGATGTGCCTAAGGGAGATGATACTCCAACCCTGTATTTTTCGGGGTGAGAAGTGAGAAATAAGTCAAGAGTGTTGGCCGCATGGCCTTCAATATCAGGAACCCGAGTGGGCTCATCAACAAGTTGAGTTAATTCGTTAAACTCAGCGAAGATCTCAACACATTTTCCTTCGGGTGTTGTCTGGCCAGAATGTCGAAGCCAACCAGAATTGTGTACATTGAAATCGCCCGCAATTGCGATTTCAGTGTGAGGATAAAGGGAAACAATTCTTATTATGGAGTCAGATAGCGCATCAAACACGTTGGAGGTTGAATTTCTATCTAAATTGGGGCTTCTATAAATAAAACAATAGTGAATGATATGCTTACGGACGGTGAATTTTAACCACATGAAATTAAAGTTCGTATTAGAACAAAGGCCGTATTGTGGTAGAAGCTGGTAAGCAATATCATTTCGAACATAAACGGCGAGGCCATGGGAAGAAAAGAATAAAGGCACTTAGCTATAACCAGGCAGGTTGAACTCTGAGGGATCAGAACCAACACCAACCTGTGTTTCACTTAGTATAAGAATGAGCAACTCTGCTTTTGACTAGGCATTCTTTAAGCTTCGAAGTCGGCCTCTGATTTGGTTTTGAGAGACCTGTTCTGGTTTCCCTGCTAAATTTCTGTAGTTCAGCGTTCCATCACGGAACCGTAGATCTCTTAGGCTTGTTAGGTCAATCTGAACATGCCAGTTCAAAGTGTCTTGTTAGGGCACAATTTCCGTTAAGAACTGCATCCTCCAGTTTCTGGTTAGTTGAGAGGTGTCCAGTTGATTTTTTTTGGTTTCTTTGTTACTAAGAAGGATATGAAAGAACAGACCTCATTTGTTGCATGGAATTTAAGTTGTGTTTAATGACCTGCTCTAGATCGATCTAGAGCAGAAAAAAGCAGCTTTTTGGTGTTTAATGACTATTTTTCTGCTCCGAGCAAGAACTTTTTGTGTTTAATGACCTTGTTGCTGCCAGATTCCAAATGAATAATAACCAAAGATTCGATGCGTTAAAAAATAACGTGGTTTTATTTCCTAATAGAGTTTCCAATTAGAAATTACATACATATGTTCTTACACTATTTCTACTCACGAATTGGTATGACTAGCATCAACTTTTATCTTTTTTATTATAATTCTTTAACTTTGATTCAATTCTTTAATTTTTTCTTTTTACTTTAATTTCTATTTTCTTCTTTACTTTTACTTTAATTCCTATTCAATTCCTTACTTTTCTTACTATTTTATTTAACAAAATCTTGCTGCTGGCTGGTGAACTGAAAAGCTAATGCCAAAAAACCTTCATTTTGCAAAAAAAAAGAAAATGCCGCTTTTTCTTTGGGCAAAAACAGATGGCTTCTTTTTTCTGTCTCCTTATCTACAAACTTTTACTTCTGCTTCTCTACCTCCCAATCTTTACTTAACTTAACGAAAACTCTTTCAATACAAAAAAAGAGACGTAAGTCTGCACTAGATCAATTTTACAAGTAAAAAGCACAAGTTGCCACTTAGATATTCTTAGTTTAGTTTTTTATTTAGTTTGTAAAAAAGGCTTGATGACATTCTGGGGGCCGGCTGAGCTCTAGGTTGAAGACTGTATATCCAACACAGCAAGCCGACCAACTGACCTCTTAGGTTTAATCGTTCCGTTCGATAGCTTAACATCACAAGTGCGTACCACTCCATCCGGCCCAGGATACACTTTTATTACTCTACCCATCTTCCAGGAGGAACGAATGTCGTTTGGTTCCACTAAAATAACTATAGTGTCTTCGCGTACTGGTTTTGTCTCTCCATGCCATTTAGTTCTTCGAGTTATTTCGGGCAGATATTCCACATACCACCGTTTCACGAATTCTGCCATTAAATGTTGTGACCTTCGACTATACAATTTACTGTTGTTGTAGTTATCATAAAAAACTCCAGGCGCCGTAACATTTCTATCTTCGTCTCCAAAAAGCATCAAATTAGGTGTAAGTGGTTGCGGATCCTCAGGGTCGACAGGAATGTGTGTTAGTTGTCGACGATTTATCTGCCCTTGTGCTTCTGCAAGCGCGTTTCGCAGCACATCTTCACGTGGCACAACTCCTTTTAGAATAAATTCAACCGTTTGTTTAATTGATCTGATGAGTCTTTCCCAAGCACCTCCCATCCATGGTGAGTACGCAGGAATAAATCGCCAAACAATTCCTTCGTTTCTTGCGGCATAGTTACTTAAGGCTTGTTCCATTTCCTTGACATCCTTTTCTATAAGATTTTTGGTTCCGACAAAATTGAGACCGTTATCACTGTATAAAAATTTGGTTACAACCCGATTTATAAGGAACCTTCGGAGTGCCATATTACACTGGTCTAATGAAAGGTCGTTGAGAAGCCCAATCTGGACGGCTCTAAAAGTTAGACACGTGAAAATCATGCCGTACCTCTTGACGGTTCCTCTGCCAAATTTTACTAGTAGTGGCCCAAAACAATCTACGCCCACGCCCACCATGAGTAAACGGTCTCGAATTGAAAGACATACGAGCTAGCGGAAGTTGTCCCATCAAGGGCATTTGAGGCTTAGCTCTGATAAGCTTACACATATTACAACGAGTCTTGATTCTGAGCACAGCTGATCTTATTTTTATCACCCAAGCCCTTTTGCGAATGTCCGAAATGATAGTAGCTGTGCCGATGTGAAGATTTCGATCGTGATAATATTGTATGAATACGTCAACTAAGGGATGATTCTTTGGCAAAATAGCTGGATTGCGAGAGGCATATGATATAAGTGCCTTTTGTGCCCTCGAACTCATGCGTATAGTACTTTCTTCATCTACGAACGGAGATAAGCTATAGAGTGTGCTGGAGTTTTTTACCTTGTTGTTTGCTCTCAGAGAATTAAGCTCAGCTGGGAAGGCGGCCTGCTGTATCTTTCTGAAAATCCAATCTTCAGCTCGATCGTATTCAGTTGGTGTTATGAAATGATTCTTTTGTATTTCCTTCTTCGAGTAGATGTCTTTGGCTCGAAGCAGCCACGCGATGACTCTTACAGAGGAGCCCCACCTCGCTTGAAACCTTGGATTCAATTCTTCAAAAATGTCATACGACACTGTTGATGGGCCAGTATGAACCATCACTCCAGCTTCTGGCTCACTGATTATAGTACCCGAGTCGTCCGATTGGCTTGGTTTGAAAGGCCAACGCTCAGTAGGTTCTTTGAGAAAATCCGGTCCTTGGAACCACCTTGTATCAGCATCTCCCATAAACGAATCGCTCCATTTCGTTCCATCATCGGCTACATTATCCGCAGAGCCTACGTGATACCATTGTCGGGGAGATGTTGAATCTAATATCTCTCCGATTTTTACAGCGACGAACGAAGGAAACTTGAAATCTTTAGTATTGATCCACGCAAGAACAGTTCTCGAATCAGACAGAAACATCACTTCTCGGATAGGAATAGAGTGAGAAGATTTAACAGTTGCTGCTAAATGCACGCCCAGCACAGCGGCTTGCAGCTCTAAACGCGGTTGTGAAAGCTTCTTAACTGGTGTTACCTTAGCTTTTGCCATTACCAATGCTACCTCCACGGCATCACCCTTTTTAAAAAATAGGTATGAGACTGCTGCAAAGGCCTTCTCCGAAGCATCCACGAAAACTATCAGGCTAACAGCTGAATCGTCAGGTGACCATGGGACATATAAACGCGGAATTTTCAGCTTTTTGATGTTCATTAACTCTTTGATGAATTCCAACCATTGCAACTTGAGATGTTTTGAAATTGGTTCATCCCAGTTGAATCCTTCCCGCCATACTTCTTGCAGGATTACTCGCCCTCGGATTATATAAAGCGAGATGAGACCCAAGGGGTCGAAAATTCGCATGATAGTCTTGAGCACCTCTCGCTTGGATATTCCAATCTCTTCATTTATCATCATCTTCAATAAGTTATCGTCTGAAACCCGGTATGTAAGAAGATCAGAGCCTGGATGCCAGTACAAACCCAAAACTTTAGTGATGTGGGTTTCTGATTCACTCGGATCCATACTAATCAGTCTGGAATTACGTTGTTCTCTGGAATCTGCTTCAGGAACTCTTAGCTGTTTGACTGAACGCCAACTAAGTCGAAACTCATAGTTTTACAAATGTTGATTGCTTCTCTGGTTACCGACAAGGCTAGCTCCACACTATCATGACTGTTGAAGTAATCGTCAACGTAGGTTCGGTTGACTAAACCATCCACAACTTCTGGGAATTCTTCTTTAAATTTGTTGGCGTGAGTGTTTTTAACAAATTTTGCACATGAGGGAGAACACCTGGGACCGAACATCATCACCTCCATGATATAAACGGTATTTGCTCTGGTTATGTCTCCAACCCTCCAAAGAACGCGTTGACAATGTTGGTCCTCTTCCCTGATTCGGATCTGGTGAAACATTTCCATTGCGTCAGCATTCACGGCGATCTTTCGTTCCCGCAGCTTGAAAATTCCGGCATGGAGAGGAACCAAATTATCTGGCCCTTTCAACAGGTGCGTATTCAGCGCCACAATAGTCCTATTTCGTAACGGTTATCTTCGAATTTCAATGTTCATTCCATGATGTCCAGGGCTCTGCTCACTTCCTTACTCACCAAATCACCTTTAGGCGCCATAACACCAAAGTCCTCAGTTGTGAAATGGCGCTTTACTAACTCGTGAAGCTCATCTTCAAACTTTATAGCGTCATGAAATAGCATTCGCATGGCTGGCTTGGAGACTTCGTTCACACAAGTCGCTCTGATCGTTGGCGCTGACTTCCCATAGACTATCCAACCTAAAAGAGTTTTCAATGCACATGGCTCATCGTCCCTACCATGCCTTTGGCCGTGGCCTAAAAGAAACTTTGCGTGGTCTAAACCTACCAATATTTTTGGCCTAGCCTCAACAAGATCAACAAGCGGCAGCCCTCGAAGATGTGGGTAAAGCTCTTTTAATTTGGTTGCATCGACTGATTGGACTGGAAGCTCCAACCCTTCTACTGTATATACATTCTTCAAAAAATTTCGTTTTTTCCTTCCGACACTCGATACTGCTAACTCCGTCCTGATAGACTCCTCTTTCCTTGACACCCCTTTCGTCCATTGAAGAGTTAGATGTTCTGGGTGACCCTCAAGTCCAAGCTCATTAAACAAATCTTTTTCCATCATAGTCAAAGATGATCCGTCGTCCAAAAATGCGAAGGTGTCAACAAACCTTTTATTATTGCCATACATTCGTATAGGCACGACTTTGAACATTATGGGCAACTTGGTATTTACATGGGACGAATTGAAATTTGGTTGAGGAACGTAAGGAACAGCTGTCACATTTAATTCCTTATTCAGAGAAACAGTAGCCCTATGCAAAAGAGGATGGTGTCGACCAACACATCCGGATACTCCGCAGGTCTTCTTCTTCGTACATGACCTCCAATCATGTTGGGCAGGGTCCAAACATCGAAAACATATTTTTCTTTCACGAGCAAAAGACGTTCTTAATACTGGCGATATTGATTTAAATTCCCCGCAATCAATGAGGGCATGCTTACCCTCGCACCTAACACAAGAAACTATCGAAGCTGACGTAGGAAGTGGCTGATGGGTTAACACCCTGTTTGCATTCTTTTGTACTGGTTGAGACTTTTTGAGAACACTAGTCTCCAATGGCCTAACTAATTCCGGTGGCAAATCAACCACCTTCTGCATCAGAAAGTTGGCAAGATCTTCTATTGACGCTCGAGAACTATTTAGCTGTCTTTTGCGCCAGTCTTGATAGAGACCTGCCCCCCCCCCCCCCCCGTTTACCCGATAAGTTGGTCAACACAAATGCATTAATAAGATCTTCGCTTCTATTCATCGACTTCAAATCAGCTACGAAGCCGTTTACTTTAACCGCCCACAACTGTATATTTGGATCACACTTCGATTTTAACACTGGAAGTTAAGAAGATCTGCTGTCAACCCGTGCACTAACACATCAGACCGGCCGAATATTGAACGCAGAGAATTCATAATTGCTTCATCATCGGTTGAATACTTTAAACGGTCACTGACCAGCTGGTATGCCTCCCCTTTAAGCGCTTTGCGAAGCCGAGCAACATTCTCTTTAGCACTATATTTTCCTTCTATGGTCGTCGTTCTACATATATACCTCTTCGAAGTAAGGCCATTCTCTTTTATTGCTCCCTGAAAAACTTGGTAGCTCTTGGACATTACTCCTATTTAAAATGGTAAGCAAACTAGCCATGTCGGCATGCTGAATTGAAGACTCGTGGAAATTATCTTGGTGGGCAGTTGAACGGATCGGAGTGGATTAACGAAGACGAGCAGAACTATTCAATATAGATTTATGATTGGCTTGGATTTGTTTAATCATTTCCAGCCTTTCACCAGAAAAAACCCTAGCGACCGGTTGTTTAACCCTTAATTCTTCCCTTCGAAAACCCTTTAAATGCTCCTTATTCACATTTGTGTTGACTACCAACCTTTTCTTTACTTCCTCTAATTCACTTCGCAACGTGAGAAGTTCAGCATCTTTTTCAGCAGCAGCCGCTTGTGCTACAGCCGCAGCCTCTAACAATAAATCTACAGTGGCAACCTCTACTTCTACTTTCTTACCTTGATCTAGAAACAATTTCAACTACGAACGTTTTAACCGCAACAACTTTAATATACGCTATTGGAGCTGGAATTACCAAAAATGCGAAGGTGTCAACAAACCTTTTATTATTGCCATACATTCGTATAGGCACGACTTTGAACATTATGGGCAACTTGGTATTTACATGGGACGAATTGAAATTTGGTTGAGGAACGTAAGGAACAGCTGTCACATTTAATTCCTTATTCAGAGAAACAGTAGCCCTATGCAAAAGAGGATGGTGTCGACCAACACATCCGGATACTCCGCAGGTCTTCTTCTTCGTACATGACCTCCAATCATGTTGGGCAGGGTCCAAACATCGAAAACTTATTTTTCTTTCACGAGCAAAAGACGTTCTTAATTCTGGCGATATTGATTTAAATTCCCCGCAATCAATGAGGGCATGCTTACCCTCGCACCTAACACAAGAAACTATCGAAGCTGACGTAGGAAGTGGCTGATGCGTTAACACCCTGTTTGCATTCTTTTGTACTGGTTGAGACTTTTTGAGAACACTAGTCTCCAATGGCCTAACTAATTCCGGTGGCAAATCAACCACCTTCTGCATCAGAAAGTTGGCAAGATCTTCTATTGACGCTCGAGAACTATTTAGCTGTCTTTTGCGCCAGTCTTGATAGAGACCTGCCCCCCCCCCGTTTACCCGATAAGTTGGTCAACACAAATGCATTAATAAGATCTTCGCTTCTATTCATCGACTTCAAATCAGCTACGAAGCCGTTTACTTTAACCGCCCACAACTGTATATTTGGATCACACTTCGATTTTAACACTGGAAGTTAAGAAGATCTGCTGTCAACCCGTGCACTAACACATCAGACCGGCCGAATATTGAACGCAGAGAATTCATAATTGCTTCATCATCGGTTGAATACTTTAAACGGTCACTGACCAGCTGGTATGCCTCCCCTTTAAGCGCTTTGCGAAGCCGAGCAACATTCTCTTTAGCACTATATTTTCCTTCTATGGTCGTCGTTCTACATATATACCTCTTCGAAGTAAGGCCATTCTCTTTTATTGCTCCCTGAAAAACTTGGTAGCTCTTGGACATTACTCCTATTTAAAATGGTAAGCAAACTAGCCATGTCGGCATGCTGAATTGAAGACTCGTGGAAATTATCTTGGTGGGCAGTTGAACGGATCGGAGTGGATTAACGAAGACGAGCAGAACTATTCAATATAGATTTATGATTGGCTTGGATTTGTTTAATCATTTCCAGCCTTTCACCAGAAAAAACCCTAGCGACCGGTTGTTTAACCCTTAATTCTTCCCTTCGAAAACCCTTTAAATGCTCCTTATTCACATTTGTGTTGACTACCAACCTTTTCTTTACTTCCTCTAATTCACTTCGCAACGTGAGAAGTTCAGCATCTTTTTCAGCAGCAGCCGCTTGTGCTACAGCCGCAGCCTCTAACAATAAATCTACAGTGGCAACCTCTACTTCTACTTTCTTACCTTGATCTAGAAACAATTTCAACTACGAACGTTTTAACCGCAACAACTTTAATATACGCTATTGGAGCTGGAATTACCAAAAATGCGAAGGTGTCAACAAACCTTTTATTATTGCCATACATTCGTATAGGCACGACTTTGAACATTATGGGCAACTTGGTATTTACATGGGACGAATTGAAATTTGGTTGAGGAACGTAAGGAACAGCTGTCACATTTAATTCCTTATTCAGAGAAACAGTAGCCCTATGCAAAAGAGGATGGTGTCGAACAACACATCCGGATACTCCGCAGGTCTTCTTCTTCGTACATGACCTCCAATCATGTTGGGCAGGGTCCAAACATCGAAAACTTATTTTTCTTTCACGAGCAAAAGACGTTCTTAATTCTGGCGATATTGATTTAAATTCCCCGCAATCAATGAGGGCATGCTTACCCTCGCACCTAACACAAGAAACTATCGAAGCTGACGTAGGAAGTGGCTGATGCGTTAACACCCTGTTTGCATTCTTTTGTACTGGTTGAGACTTTTGAGAACACTAGTCTCCAATGGCCTAACTAATTCCGGTGGCAAATCAACCACCTTCTGCATCAGAAAGTTGGCAAGATCTTCTATTGACGCTCGAGAACTATTTAGCTGTCTTTTGCGCCAGTCTTGATAGAGACCTGCCCCCCCGTTTACCCGATAAGTTGGTCAACACAAATGCATTAATAAGATCTTCGCTTCTATTCATCGACTTCAAATCAGCTACGAAGCCGTTTACTTTAACCGCCCACAACTGTATATTTGGATCACACTTCGATTTTAACACTGGAAGTTTGAGAAGATCTGCTGTCAACCCGTGCACTAACACATCAGACCGGCCGAATATTGAACGCAGAGAATTCATAATTGCTTCATCATCGGTTAAATACTTTAAACGGTCACTGACCAGCTGGTATGCCTCCCCTTTAAGCGCTTTGCGAAGCCGAGCAACATTCTCTTTAGCACTATATTTTCCTTCTATGGTCGTCGTTCTACATATATACCTCTTCGAAGTAAGGCCATTCTCTTTTATTGCTCCCTGAAAAACTTGGTAGCTCTTGGACATTACTCCTATTTAAAATGGTAAGCAAACTAGCCATGTCGGCATGCTGAATTGAAGACTCGTGGAAATTATCTTGGTGGGCAGTTGAACGGATCGGAGTGGATTGTAGGCCTGGGTAAATCGATCATTTTTGATGATCGAATCGATCAAGTATCGATTTGCTGAATGATTCGATCATTTGATTCGATCGATCAATCAATCATTTTCATTTGCTTCATTCCATTTCTGTTCATTCCGAATTCAATCATTTCGATATCAATTGATTCGATTCCGATTATATGTGTAAATCAAATGAGATTGATTGATATGGATAAGTATAAGCATGTTATGTACCATTGAATGAATAATGAAACATAAAAACAAATCCAAATGTGCAGCAACAGCGAGAAGGAGCAAAAATTCTGAAGCGTTTTATTGTATGAATTAGCAGTCATTTTTTTTCAGCTAAAAGAATCCATTTTTGCAAAAACTTATTTAATTCGATAAAAAGATAAGCACAGGTAATGAAATGAAATATGTAATTTATAGTTGTGTTTTACAAAAACCAAATTCAATTTCAAGATTTTAAATATTTGTGTGTATTGTATACGTATAGTCTTGTTAAGTAAGAGGCGAACAGTGGAGGCCAGAAATAATGGTACAAAGTTCGTACAACTAAAAGTAGCAAAAAAAATATGTTTCTTAGTTTTTCTCGTTTGGTTTTCTGTGTTTTACTTAGAACTATCAACAACATTGATTATTAAAGAAAAAGTGACCATTAAAAGTAAAATTTTGTAGAAAAAAGTTTGAGATCGATTACTTAAAAAAAATTCACTAAATTAAATTGAATCTAAAAGTTTATTAAAGAACAAAGTACTACTTTCTTGTTTCTTAATGAACTTTTTAGTGAATTGTTTTCGACTAATCAAGTCTCAAAGTAATAACTTAAAACAAACATTTTTTTCTTTATATGTAGTTTTACAAAATGTTATTATTTAGGCTCACTTTTATAAATATTCAATGCTCTTATTAGTTATGAGTCAAACACAGAATGAATGAATGCAATTTTTCTTTGCCTTAAGGGGTTAGGGGTAGTTAGAATTTTCAAAAAATCGATTTTTGTTTTTTTGCATTTTCTTAAAGTATAGTATCTTAAAAATATTCTCGGAAAGTTTGAAGTGAATCCGACAAATATCTTTCGAGTTATTCTCCTTTATTTTCAGCTTTCACTACTGTACATAAAGCGACTGTAAAACTTTAAATGCGTTTTTCTCAAAACTATGTTTTTTGAACTGGTGCCAACAGTAACTCAAAAACCGCTCGATATATTTCAATAAAATTTATACACTTTTTATAAAATAATAAAAAATAACATAAAAAGCTAGTGCTTAACCGAAGCTTTTTCATTTTGTTTCAAAATTGGATTTTTTATAACTAATTTTGTTAATTTTGAAACAAAATAAAAAAGCTTCGATTAAGCACTAGCTTTTTATGTTTTTTAAAAACTGTATAAATTTCATTGAAATATATCGAGCGGTTTTTGAGTTACAGTTGGCACCGCAAAGACCCATTTTTAAAACTTTTTCAAAATAAACCGCCATAACTCGTAAAATGGTTAATATTTTTTTTTGAAATTTTTGACATTCTGGGCGATTTTAGGTTCCTCAAAAAACCCTTTGTGGCGACCCCAGGGCGACCCCAGGGCGACCCTAGGGCTTCAACGAACAAACCTTTTGTCTTTTACCAATTCAATAATTAAATTATAACTTCACAATAATAGCTGATATAATGCCTGCGCGAGCAGCCTGTTTATATAAAAGCATACCACAAATATCGAAACGAAGAGCACTCGCTTTTGCTCTATATCTGGTCTCCAGCTGTGGATTCTTTCCATTATATTTGATTACTTTTCACCATATGAGTAGCAACTTTTTTCAGCCTCAATATCTTTTCGGTTTAGTCCCATAGATAAGATGTCGGAATTTAATAGAAAGCGAAGTTCAGTTTGGATGCACTTTTCCCAGGTGGCAGATGGGAAAGCAAAATGTTGCTACTGCCAAAAACCTTACAGCTTCAGCGGTGGAGCAATATCCAACTTATCGCGGCATTTGAAAACTCAGCATGTTGGTGTGGACGTAGAGAGGGCTAGGTACCAAGCGACATCAACTGCCAATGAACCTACCCTACTGTCGTCAGCTCTAACAACTGCTTCAACATCAGCATCAACATCAACATCAAGACCCACACCGAAACCCACATCAACATCAACCTCCACATCAACATCAAGACCCACACTCACACCTACATCAACATCAACCTCCACATCAACATCAAGACCCACATTCACACCTACATCAACATCAACCTCCACATCAACATCAGGACCAGCTTCAGCAATAACATCTAGCAGACCAAGCCATCATCAACAACCATACAGACAACAAAACATGGCCGCTTTTATTCAAAAGCCCATTTCGATCCCATACGCGAAACGGCTTGATGAGCAGTTGACGAGGACAATAGTGAAGCAGTACTATCCGTTTTCGATGGTTGAAGACAAGGAGTTTAAGGAGTTTGTGAGGATGCTTAACGCGAACTATCAGATGCCAACCCGAAAAACAGTCTCCAACTCCATAATTCCTCGGATGTATGCTGAGACTCGGGAAAAGGTCAAAGTTTCGCTAGCATCCGTGGAAGCAATATGCATTACAGCAGACGGATGGACCTCTCAAACTCAGCAGTCGTATGTGGGTATTACGGGCCACTTCATTTCGAAAGACCAGGATAACATCTCCCTGAAGTCATGCCTTCTTGGGTGCATTCCCTACAACAACAGCCATACCACGCAAAACTTAGGCACCTTACTAAGTTCAGAGCTTGACAAGTGGGGCATCAAAGAGAAAGTGGAGTGTATTGTCACTGATAATGCCTCTAATATTGTTGGAGCGGTCAAGGCAAACCACTTCAGACACTTTCCTTGTTTTGCCCATACTCTGAATTTGGTCCTAGGAGAAGGTGTAAGTCCCATAGAGGCAGAAGTTGTAAAGGTGAAGAATATAGTTGGTTTTTTCAAAAAAAGCCCCAAGGCAACAACAAAGCTGCTTGAAATGGAGCGGCAGCTCAACATTCCTGAGCTGAAGCTAAAGCAATCCTGCATAACGAGATGGAATTCCACATACGAAATGCTGGAAAGAATACTGGCTGTGAAGAATGCAGTAGTTGCCGTGCTGGCAATAGAAAATCCGAACCTGTTGTGTTTATCCACAGAGGAGTGGGATACTTTGGAGCAAGTTACAAAAATTTTCGAGATTTTCCATGCCATCACTGAGGAAATGTCGGGCGAAAAATTTGTAACTATTTCCAAAGTAATGGTTATGATAATGGCAATCCGAGAACATCTGGATACTTTCAGAAACCAAGCCATTCCTGCTGTAGCCGAGGTGATAAACAGACTGTGGAATGCCATAAGTGTCAGGTTCAGAAACATCGAGAGCGTTTCAGACGATTTTCTGGCACAGGCAACTTTCTTGGACCCAAGACTAAAAAAATTCGGGTTTCCAAACAGTTCGCATTATGAAAGATGCGTTGCCAATTTAAAATCGAGGACATTGCCAGCACCTTCTTCTGATGCTATACCATCCGACGAAATACCACAGCCGCCGACATCAGGTTTGACGACAACCGCAAAAAAAAATTTAATCTGGGGCAGGTTTGACACTCGGGTTGAACCTGTTTTTTCGAATCCCAACCAGAGAACGGCGACCATTGTCGAAATCGACAAGTACATCTCCGAACCACTGTTAAAACGAGAGGAAGACCCTTTAAAGTGGTGGAATGAACGCAAGCACGTTTACCCGCGACTTTTCCGGCTTGTAATGCGCAGATTGTGCATTGTAGCGACAAGCGTCCCAAGCGAGAGGGTCTTCTCAAAAGCCGGCTTAACGATCCAAACCAGGCGGTGCAGTTTGAAGCCGTCAAAGGCTGAGCAATGTTTGTTTTTAAATTTTAATTTATAATTTTCTGTTTTTAATTTGTGATAATTGTTGTAGAAGTTTATTTTATGTTTCGTTAATTTACTTTGTTTATTTTTATTTATTTTTGCTTCATTTTTTCGTTACTTGTTCCTTACTATTGTCGCGTATACCTCGCATACCTACATAAGCGCATACACATAAGCGAATTATTTCTAACTATTTAAATTCTTATTCTTACCTTTGTATTAGTTTGTAAATGTTTTTGGCATACTCTAAAATAGCTACATATGAAAAAAAAAAACTCACATACAACTTTTGAATAGCTATTGCTATTAGCAATTTGCTAATAAAACAAACTTTTTGCCTTTATATTTCTTCTTTATTTTGACCATGTTTTTGAGCTCAGGACACATTATGACGATGTGTCCTGAAAAATTAACTAAAGCAAATGTCGTCTACTTTTGAATGTTTTTAACATACTGGATTTGTTCAGAAAACAAAGTCCAATCAAAGAAAAACCCAAACAAATTGATTTCTTGGCGCAATAAAATGGAAGAGAACTTCAACGCACTTGGAGTGTAAAACTGAAGACCAAATAATCAAAATTGTCGCGAAAGGTGGTTTTTTTTTTATTTTAAAAATACTTTATTATGGAGCATCTACAATTTCGTTTAATTAACAATTAACATGGAACAGAGGCGTCAATGATCATCTATCCATTTAACAAGTTCAATTAGAAAAAATAAATCTGATCCACAATCGAAAAAAACATTGAACACAGTAAAAAGATACTTAAAGATTCGCCTGAATACGCGTTTTCGGCAATAGGAATAAATTTAAAATCATAGCTATTCAAATCAAGACAAACGAGGAAAAAAACAACCGTTAACGGAGATACCTGACTGTTGAGTTGAGTGCACGATAACCGAAATCCTTAAATTGATCTATGTGTGTGTTCCTTTTCTTATCTTACAAATAACAAATGTGGAGACAAATATGTGTTTTTTGTTTTAAATAAAATATTTTGTTTGAGCTACTTTAACGCTTTGTAAATCTGCCAAGAATAAAATGCCGCCGATAGTAGTGTTACACCGCGATGGAAGTACTTCGCTTCAGTGTTTTCTTTTAATCCTAAAACAACTGGTGAGGACACATCAGCCAGAGGTATGCTTTTTAGTTTCGAAACATCGCGTTCCACCTGTGCAACAAATAGAATGTATGAAAACTTTTAGTATGTTTGTCTCTTATTAAAAAATGGTAAACAAAAACATCTATTTATAGAGCTTTTGTCATTTGGCTAAATGTCGGTATTTAGTACCTGGTATTGTACACATGGATCATAGTTCCATGAAACTGTATATAGGCCCGTGCAAAACACAGACAAAGCGCACATTGGTGCACTGAAAATTATCTTGTCCTGCCACAGAACTCCTGAGATGATTGATGTCAAGCCGGATACCACCGCCGTCTTGTGCAAACAGTTGCCTACAGTAGTCCAGCGACTCGTATCGTCCCCCAGTCGAGTCGGTTCGGTTATTATGTAATCGACTTTGGCCTCCAAGGCTTTGTCCAGTTCGGCTTCAAAGGATTCATGTGCATTTCCGCTATCGTACACCTCTCGAATAAAACGAAATGATGGCTTGTGAGCTGCACTGCAGTTTACAACATTAAATGAAAGCGAGAGTTCTTACCTAATATTTCCATGAAAGCAGACTTGGATCCTTGGATACCAGTGGGTTCATGGAATGTTTCGTGGAACTTTGTTGTGTTGTTATATGTACTATTATATAAGTTGCTTTGATCACTGGCTTTTGTGGGAAGATATAATTCAGATGGTGCACCAAAAGCTTGAGCACTACTGCTACTATTTGTTTTTAGTTATGAACGCTCTAAAGGTATCTTTTGTCAAATGAAAGTACAAAAATATTGTAACTATCCACGTAAACGAGGCGACCATTGTGCCCCAGCAAAAATATTTACACAAAATTTCTTTGGCGAACATTGTAAACTTGTTTTTCATTTCATTTTCTTTTATGGAGAGAATGTTAAAAATGCATTTGGTAGTTTTTTTTTTTGTCAACAACTTGAACTTACACTAGATAAACAATAAACAAAAATAAATTAAAAATACATTGGCCACTTTATCGCCAAAAATCTCCTCGTTCTGTTTGCTCTTTGCTGAGAAAAAAAATCACATGAAAGATGAACTGTCAGATTCTTTCAAAAGCGAAACTAGAAGGAATTGAAACGTGATGTGTTCCATGTTTGATTCTATTCTAATATTTATTAGGGTGACTCTACACCAAGAGATATGATTTCGGAAAAATGATGAGGCTTCAGAAAAAGAATCAATCTGCCTCTCCAACAAATGGAAACTGCAAATCAATCCAAAGTTGAAAAATAATAAAAAAAATTTTTGCAAATGGATGGCATAGTAATCATTTTGACAGAGCTATATCAAAAAGATTGAAAAAGGTAAAAACTAATTGAAAACATTAAGTAAACGACTTTGAATATTAGAATATAAATACAATGTTAAATTAATATCTGAAACATCAAGCTTATCTTAAATGAAAGTTTATTGGGTAAACAAGATATTTTAGCAGTAATTGAAACTACTTTCACCGACAGAAAGAAATACCAACACTATTACAAAAAAAAAAAAAAAAAACAATTCCTTGTAAGTCGATTTTGTAAACGCTTCCCACAGCAATTCGGTCTAGGCGTGTTTTTTTCACAAGGATGACAATATGTACATAACATGATATCCAAAAAAAAACGCTCCTTTTTTTGTGGGTTACTGTTATTGATCAGTTGTCAAACCAATAAATGTCAACAAATGAATTTTTTTGCCAAATTCACAAAAAAAACGCAGAAAGTGTTTGTTAAAAACTCAAAGCAATTGTATAGAGTGGAGTGGAGTCCTTTTCCTTGGCTAAGACAAACTCTAGTTTTTACGTTTAGCAAATATAAATTCAAGTGCTTAAAAATTGCAGCTTTATAGACTCGGAATTTGAGCCTATTCCTGACATAAAATTTTTATAAGAAATAAGATCTGGGTTGCTAGTTACTTTCTTATAAAATGTGTTGGTAGGTTGGTGCCTTTATTTCCCAAACGAAACACACAAAATAAATGGAAGAATGATATCGACAATCGAGATTGACTGCTTGGAAATCGATCGAAATCGAAACATAATGGAAATGAAGTAGATAGATAGTATTGAATCAACGTATTGTGATTGTGATCGAAAATCGAGATTGATTGAATCAAAATCGATCGAAATCGACACGAAATGAAAATGAAAAAGATAGTATTGAATCAAAGTATTATGATTGAGATCGAATATCGAGATTGATTGAGATCGATTGATTCGGACTGGAATGATTTCGATCATCAATACTTTTGAATGATCGAATCAAAAAGATCGAATCGATCATAATTTACACAGGCCTAGTGGATTGACGAAGACGAGCAGAACTATTCAATATAGATTTATGATTGGCTTGGATTTGTTTAATCATTTCCAGCCTTTCATCAGAAAAAACCCTAGCGACCGGTTGTTTAACCCTTAATTCTTCCCTTCGAAAACCCTTTAAATGCTCCTTATTCATATTTGTGTTGACTACCAACCTTTTCTTTACTTCCTCTAATTCACTTCGCAACGTGAGAAGTTCAGCATCTTTTTCAGCAGCAGCCGCTTGTGCTACAGCCGCAGCCTCTAACAATAAATCTACAGTGGCAACCTCTACTTCTACTTTCTTACCTTGATCTAGAAACAATTTCAACTACGAGCCTTTTAACCGCAACAACTTTAATATACGCTATTGGAGCTGGAATTACCGCGGCTGCTGGCACCAGACTCGCCCTCCAATAGGTCCTTGTTAAAGGATTTAAAGTGTACTCATTCCAATTACAGGGCCTCGGATATGAGTCCTGTATTGTTATTTTTCGTCACTACCTCCCCGAACTGGGAGTGGGTAATTTACGCGCCTGCTGCCTTCCTTAGATGTGGTAGCCGTTTCTCAGGCTCCCTCTCCGGAATCGTACCCTGATTCCCCGTTACCCGTTGCAACCATGGTAGTCCTAGATACTACCATCAATAGTTGATAGGGCAGACATTTGAAAGATCTGTCGTCGGTACGAGACCATACGATCGGCAAATTATCTAGAGTTCAACCATAATAACGATTTCCGAAAAAATCGCTTGGTTTTAGCCTAATAAAAGCACACGTTCCATAAGGTTCGTGTTTATATTGCATTACATATACCTATTTGATAATCATGGACCAAACGCAGATACCACACAGTTGTGAAGCAAAAGGCTGTGACCAGCCTGACACAGACGAGATGGTTTCCTGCGAAAAGTGCAAGCGTTGGTGGCACTATTCCTGTGTGATGTTTGATCAGGATCTTTATACGACTGACGTTCCGTGGTATTGCGAGGAAAGCGGATGCGTGTTTAGGGAGGAAGATCCCAAGAATGCTGAGTCAAGAAACGGTGTGAGTACTGAGCTAGATCAAGGTAAGAAAGTAGAAGTAGAGGTTGCCACTGTAGATTTATTGTTAGAGGCTGCGGCTGTAGCACAAGCGGCCGCTGCTGAAAAAGATGCTGAACTTCTCACGTTGCGAAGTGAATTAGAGGAAGTAAAGAAAAGGTTGGTAGTCAACACAAATATGAATAAGGAGCATTTAAAGGGTTTTCGAAGGGAAGAATTAAGGGTTAAACAAACTGTCACTGACCAACTGGTATGCCTCCCCTTTAAGCGCTTTGCGAAGCCGAGCAACATTCTCTTTCGCACTATATTTTCCTCTATGGTCGTCGTTCTACATATATACCTCTTCGAAGTAAGGCCATTCTCTTTTATTGCTCCCTGAAAAACTTGGTAGCTCTTGGACATTACTCCTATTTAAAATGGTAAGCAAACTAGCCATGTCGGCATGCTGAATTGAAGACTCGTGGAAATTATCTTTGTGGGCAGTTGAACGGATCGGAGTGGATTGACGAAGACGAGCAGAACTATTCAATATAGATTTATGATTGGCTTGGATTTGTTTAATCATTTCCAGCCTTTCATCAGAAAAAACCTAGCGACCGGTTGTTTAACCCTTAATTCTTCCCTTCGAAAACCCTTTAAATGCTAATTATTCATATTTGTGTTGACTACCAACCTTTTCTTTACTTCCTCTAATTAACTTCGCAACGTGAGAAGTCCAGCATCTTTTTCAGCAGCGGCCGCTTGTGCTACAGCCGCAGCCTCTAACAATAAATCTACAGTGGCAACCTCTACTTGTACTTTCTTACCTTGATCTAGCTCAGTACTCACGCCGTTTCTTGACTCAGCATTCTTGGGATCTTCCTCCCCAAACACGCATCCGCTTTCCTCGCAATACCACGGAACGTCAGTCGTATAAAGATCCTGATCAAACATCACACAGGAATAGTGCCACCAACGCTTGCACTTTTCGCAGGAAACCATCTCGTCTGTGTCAGGCTGGTCACAGCCTTTTGCTCCACAACTGTGTGGTATCTGCGTTTGGTCCATGATTATCAAATAGGTATATGTAATCTCCACTCAATTGAATATCACAATTCGAAATATTATTATGTTGCTGCCAGATTCCAAATGAATAATAACCAAAGATTCGATGCGTTAAAAAATAACGTGGTTTTATTTCCTAATAGAGTTTCCAATTAGAAATTACATACATATGTTCTTACACTATTTCTACTCACGAATTGGTATGACTAGCATCAACTTTTATCTTTTTTATTATAATTCTTTAACTTTGATTCAATTTTTAATTTTTTCTTTTTACTTTAGTTTCTATTCTCTTCTTTACTTTTACTTTAATTCCTATTCAATTCTTTACTTTTCTTACTATTTTATTTAACAAAATCTTGCTGCCGGCTGGTGAACTGAAAAGCTAATGCCAAAAAACTTTCATTTTGCAAAAAAAGAAAATGCCGCTTTTTCTTTGGGCAAAAAAAGATGGCTTCTTTTTTCTGTCTCCTTATCTACAAACTTTTACTTCTGCTTCTCTACCTCCCAATCTTTACTTAACTTAACGAAAACTCTTTCAATACAAAAAAAAGAGACGTAAGTCTGCACTAGATCAATTTTACAAGTAAAAAGCACAAGTTGCCACTTAGATATTCTTAGTTTAGTTTTTTATTTAGTTTGTAAAAAAGGCTTGATGACAGACCTGCTCTAGATCACTTTAGAGCAGCATTTTCTGTACTTGCTTTTGAGTCAGAGCAGATTCGAGCAAAGTGTCAGTCAGCTGATGACATTTGCTTCAAATATTTTTGTTTATATTTTGCGTTTTGCAATCTATTTGAAATGGAATTTAACTTAAAATCAATTGAATTTTCATCGCATGTTAGTTTAGTTTTGATTCCAATGTTTCTGAATATAGATTTTTATTATAATCGAATACCAAACATAATTTTGCAAACTAGCTAAGGTCACAAAATGTTTGTTGCTTTTTTTTTAGCTGACTTTTGGCACCAGCTGACTCTGCTCTAAGTTGCCTGACATTTTTCATGTTTCTTCCTCGGCTCTGAGCTGCACTGCTCTGCTTTTTTCTCATTAAACACACTTTAAATGTATCTGTGGTCCGACAATGACACTTCCTGCTTTCCAGTCAGTAAGCTCTTTGGTATATCTGTTAGTCAAGTCAATTACTTCCTATCTATCTTCTAGCCGTATGAAAGGTTGGCTTATTGCCAACATTGATTATGATTTTATCAGAGGATGAAACTAATGTTGAATTCCTTTAAAAAAAAAATTGACTGCAGTCGATGTCTTTTTTGAGACAGATTTTCACACCGATTTTAACACACACAACAATTGTGACAAATTGAAAACGTCAAACTAGTAAATCGCTTCATGAAAAATAATAAAGTAAGCAGTGCTCATTGTGTTTCTCTGCGTTTTCTCTGCCGTATTGTGTGAGCGTCTGAAGCCATTCATCAACAACCTGATAGTTCCTTATCAGTGCGGCTTTAGACCAGGTAAGTCCACCATAGACCAAATCTTCACACTACGGCAGATCTTGGAAAAACCCCAGGAGCTTCAAATCGATACCCACCACCTTTTTATCGATTTTAAGGCCGCGTAAGACAGCATCTATAGAGAGGAGTTATATAGAGCCATGTCTAGTTTTGGCATCCCTACCAAACTTGTCCGATTGTGTAGGATGACGATGGAGAACGCACGCTGCACCATCAGGGTCGGAAAAGATCTCACCGATACATTCGATGTCAAAAAAGGTTTTAGACAAGGCGATGCACTGTCATGCGACTTCTTCAACATCGTTCTTGAAAGAATAGTGCAAAACTCCCACATCAACACAAGAAGCACAATCTTTCAAAGATCCGTTCAATTGCTCGGATATGCCGACGATATTGACATAATTGGAAGAACGCAGCGTGATGTCAATGGCGCGTTTATGAGCATTGAGACGGAAGCGAAGAAGATGGGTTTAGTGGTCAATGAGGGCAAAACCAAGTATATGCTGTCATCAAGAAAGGACACCCAACACCGACGTCTTGGACAGAACGTCAAAATAGACAGCTATAACTTTGAGGTAGTTAAGGACTTTGTCTACCTAGGCGCCGCTATTAATTCAGACAACGACACCAGCGCTGAAATCAAAGAAGCATCCTAAAGCGTTCTCGTCTGCCTTTGACAAGGTCCATGCCTCTGTGCCATATATAAGGACCGGGATGATAAGTGTCTTATACAGGGACACTTTAGTTGCTCGAGAGAGGACTTTACTACTCAAATGCCTTCTTAGTCCGAAGAAACAGCGATTGGCAAGAGTTATTCTTCGTTTGATTTCAGCGCTGGTGTCGTTGTCTGAATTAATAGCGGCGCCTAGGTAGACAAAGTCCTTAACTACCTCAAAGTTATAGCTGTCTATTTTGACGTTCTGTCCAAGACGTCGGTGTTGGGTGTCCTTTCTTGATGACAGCATATACTTGGTTTTGCCCTCATTGACCACTAAACCCATCTTCTTCGCTTCCGTCTCAATGCTCATAAACGCGCCATTGACATCACGCTGCGTTCTTCCAATTATGTCAATATCGTCGGCATATCCGAGCAATTGAACGGATCTTTGAAAGATTGTGCTTCTTGTGTTGATGTGGGAGTTTTGCACTATTCTTTCAAGAACGATGTTGAAGAAGTCGCATGACAGTGCATCGCCTTGTCTAAAACCTTTTTTGACATCGAATGTATCGGTGAGATCTTTTCCGACCCTGATGGTGCAGCGTGCGTTCTCCATCGTCATCCTACACAATCGGACAAGTTTGGTAGGGATGCCAAAACTAGACATGGCTCTATATAACTCCTCTCTATAGATGCTGTCTTACGCGGCCTTAAAATCGATAAAAAGGTGGTGGGTATCGATTTGAAGCTCCTGGGGTTTTTCCAAGATCTGCCGTAGTGTGAAGATTTGGTCTATGGTGGACTTACCTGGTCTAAAGCCGCACTGATAAGGAACTATCAGGTTGTTGATGAATGGCTTCAGACGCTCACACAATACGGCAGAGAAAACGCAGAGAAACACAATGAGCACTGCTTACTTTATTATTTTTCATGAAGCGATTTACTAGTTTGACGTTTTCAATTTGTCACAATTGTTGTGTGTGTTAAAATCGGTGTGAAAATCTGTCTCAAAAAAGACATCGACTGCAGTCAAT
The DNA here is from genome assembly GCA_949752695.1 of Melanostoma scalare. Lineage (NCBI taxonomy): Eukaryota > Metazoa > Arthropoda > Insecta > Diptera > Syrphidae > Melanostoma > Melanostoma scalare. The sequence continues at coordinate 93,414,151 of OX456984.1, forward strand.
TTTTTTTTTAAAGGAATTCAACATTAGTTTCATCCCGTCGTCTGATAAAATCATAATCAATGTTGGCAATAAGCCAACCTTTCATACGGCTAGAAGATAGATAGGAAGTAATTGACTTGACTAACAGATATACCAAAGAGCTTACTGACTGGAAAGCAGGAAGTGTCATTGTCGGACCACAGATACATTTAAAGTGTGTTTAATGAGAAAAAAGCAGAGCAGTGCAGCTCAGAGCCGAGGAAGAAACATGAAAAATGTCAGGCAACTTAGAGCAGAGTCAGCTGGTGCCAAAAGTCAGCTAAAAAAAAAGCAACAAACATTTTGTGACCTTAGCTAGTTTGCAAAATTATGTTTGGTATTCGATTATAATAAAAATCTATATTCAGAAACATTGGAATCAAAACTAAACTAACATGCGATGAAAATTCAATTGATTTTAAGTTAAATTCCATTTCAAATAGATTGCAAAACGCAAAATATAAACAAAAATATTTGAAGCAAATGTCATCAGCTGACTGACACTTTGCTCGAATCTGCTCTGACTCAAAAGCAAGTACAGAAAATGCTGCTCTAAAGTGATCTAGAGCAGGTCTGTCATCAAGCCTTTTTTACAAACTAAATAAAAAACTAAACTAAGAATATCTAAGTGGCAACTTGTGCTTTTTACTTGTAAAATTGATCTAGTGCAGACTTACGTCTCTTTTTTTTGTATTGAAAGAGTTTTCGTTAAGTTAAGTAAAGATTGGGAGGTAGAGAAGCAGAAGTAAAAGTTTGTAGATAAGGAGACAGAAAAAAGAAGCCATCTTTTTTTGCCCAAAGAAAAAGCGGCATTTTCTTTTTTTGCAAAATGAAAGTTTTTTGGCATTAGCTTTTCAGTTCACCAGCCGGCAGCAAGATTTTGTTAAATAAAATAGTAAGAAAAGTAAAGAATTGAATAGGAATTAAAGTAAAAGTAAAGAAGAGAATAGAAACTAAAGTAAAAAGAAAAAATTAAAAATTGAATCAAAGTTAAAGAATTATAATAAAAAAGATAAAAGTTGATGCTAGTCATACCAATTCGTGAGTAGAAATAGTGTAAGAACATATGTATGTAATTTCTAATTGGAAACTCTATTAGGAAATAAAACCACGTTATTTTTTAACGCATCGAATCTTTGGTTATTATTCATTTGGAATCTGGCAGCAACATAATAATATTTCGAATTGTGATATTCAATTGAGTGGAGATTACATATACCTATTTGATAATCATGGACCAAACGCAGATACCACACAGTTGTGGAGCAAAAGGCTGTGACCAGCCTGACACAGACGAGATGGTTTCCTGCGAAAAGTGCAAGCGTTGGTGGCACTATTCCTGTGTGATGTTTGATCAGGATCTTTATACGACTGACGTTCCGTGGTATTGCGAGGAAAGCGGATGCGTGTTTGGGGAGGAAGATCCCAAGAATGCTGAGTCAAGAAACGGTGTGAGTACTGAGCTAGATCAAGGTAAGAAAGTAGAAGTAGAGGTTGCCACTGTAGATTTATTGTTAGAGGCTGCGGCTGTAGCACAAGCGGCCGCTGCTGAAAAAGATGCTGAACTTCTCACGTTGCGAAGTGAATTAGAGGAAGTAAAGAAAAGGTTGGTAGTCAACACAAATATGAATAAGGAGCATTTAAAGGGTTTTCGAAGGGAAGAATTAAGGGTTAAACAAACTGTCACTGACCAACTGGTATGCCTCCCCTTTAAGCGCTTTGCGAAGCCGAGCAACATTCTCTTTCGCACTATATTTTCCTCTATGGTCGTCGTTCTACATATATACCTCTTCGAAGTAAGGCCATTCTCTTTTATTGCTCCCTGAAAAACTTGGTAGCTCTTGGACATTACTCCTATTTAAAATGGTAAGCAAACTAGCCATGTCGGCATGCTGAATTGAAGACTCGTGGAAATTATCTTGGTGGGCAGTTGAACGGATCGGAGTGGATTGACGAAGACGAGCAGAACTATTCAATATAGATTTATGATTGGCTTGGATTTGTTTAATCATTTCCAGCCTTTCATCAGAAAAAACCTAGCGACCGGTTGTTTAACCCTTAATTCTTCCCTTCGAAAACCCTTTAAATGCTAATTATTCATATTTGTGTTGACTACCAACCTTTTCTTTACTTCCTCTAATTAACTTCGCAACGTGAGAAGTCCAGCATCTTTTTCAGCAGCGGCCGCTTGTGCTACAGCCGCAGCCTCTAACAATAAATCTACAGTGGCAACCTCTACTTGTACTTTCTTACCTTGATCTAGCTCAGTACTCACGCCGTTTCTTGACTCAGCATTCTTGGGATCTTCCTCCCCAAACACGCATCCGCTTTCCTCGCAATACCACGGAACGTCAGTCGTATAAAGATCCTGATCAAACATCACACAGGAATAGTGCCACCAACGCTTGCACTTTTCGCAGGAAACCATCTCGTCTGTGTCAGGCTGGTCACAGCCTTTTGCTCCACAACTGTGTGGTATCTGCGTTTGGTCCATGATTATCAAATAGGTATATGTAATCTCCACTCAATTGAATATCACAATTCGAAATATTATTATGTTGCTGCCAGATTCCAAATGAATAATAACCAAAGATTCGATGCGTTAAAAAATAACGTGGTTTTATTTCCTAATAGAGTTTCCAATTAGAAATTACATACATATGTTCTTACACTATTTCTACTCACGAATTGGTATGACTAGCATCAACTTTTATCTTTTTTATTATAATTCTTTAACTTTGATTCAATTTTTAATTTTTTCTTTTTACTTTAGTTTCTATTCTCTTCTTTACTTTTACTTTAATTCCTATTCAATTCTTTACTTTTCTTACTATTTTATTTAACAAAATCTTGCTGCCGGCTGGTGAACTGAAAAGCTAATGCCAAAAAACTTTCATTTTGCAAAAAAAGAAAATGCCGCTTTTTCTTTGGGCAAAAAAAGATGGCTTCTTTTTTCTGTCTCCTTATCTACAAACTTTTACTTCTGCTTCTCTACCTCCCAATCTTTACTTAACTTAACGAAAACTCTTTCAATACAAAAAAAAGAGACGTAAGTCTGCACTAGATCAATTTTACAAGTAAAAAGCACAAGTTGCCACTTAGATATTCTTAGTTTAGTTTTTTATTTAGTTTGTAAAAAAGGCTTGATGACAGACCTGCTCTAGATCACTTTAGAGCAGCATTTTCTGTACTTGCTTTTGAGTCAGAGCAGATTCGAGCAAAGTGTCAGTCAGCTGATGACATTTGCTTCAAATATTTTTGTTTATATTTTGCGTTTTGCAATCTATTTGAAATGGAATTTAACTTAAAATCAATTGAATTTTCATCGCATGTTAGTTTAGTTTTGATTCCAATGTTTCTGAATATAGATTTTTATTATAATCGAATACCAAACATAATTTTGCAAACTAGCTAAGGTCACAAAATGTTTGTTGCTTTTTTTTTAGCTGACTTTTGGCACCAGCTGACTCTGCTCTAAGTTGCCTGACATTTTTCATGTTTCTTCCTCGGCTCTGAGCTGCACTGCTCTGCTTTTTTCTCATTAAACACACTTTAAATGTATCTGTGGTCCGACAATGACACTTCCTGCTTTCCAGTCAGTAAGCTCTTTGGTATATCTGTTAGTCAAGTCAATTACTTCCTATCTATCTTCTAGCCGTATGAAAGGTTGGCTTATTGCCAACATTGATTATGATTTTATCAGACGACGGGATGAAACTAATGTTGAATTCCTTTAAAAAAAAAATTGACTGCAGTCGATGTCTTTTTTGAGACAGATTTTCACACCGATTTTAACACACACAACAATTGTGACAAATTGAAAACGTCAAACTAGTAAATCGCTTCATGAAAAATAATAAAGTAAGCAGTGCTCATTGTGTTTCTCTGCGTTTTCTCTGCCGTATTGTGTGAGCGTCTGAAGCCATTCATCAACAACCTGATAGTTCCTTATCAGTGCGGCTTTAGACCAGGTAAGTCCACCATAGACCAAATCTTCACACTACGGCAGATCTTGGAAAAACCCCAGGAGCTTCAAATCGATACCCACCACCTTTTTATCGATTTTAAGGCCGCGTAAGACAGCATCTATAGAGAGGAGTTATATAGAGCCATGTCTAGTTTTGGCATCCCTACCAAACTTGTCCGATTGTGTAGGATGACGATGGAGAACGCACGCTGCACCATCAGGGTCGGAAAAGATCTCACCGATACATTCGATGTCAAAAAAGGTTTTAGACAAGGCGATGCACTGTCATGCGACTTCTTCAACATCGTTCTTGAAAGAATAGTGCAAAACTCCCACATCAACACAAGAAGCACAATCTTTCAAAGATCCGTTCAATTGCTCGGATATGCCGACGATATTGACATAATTGGAAGAACGCAGCGTGATGTCAATGGCGCGTTTATGAGCATTGAGACGGAAGCGAAGAAGATGGGTTTAGTGGTCAATGAGGGCAAAACCAAGTATATGCTGTCATCAAGAAAGGACACCCAACACCGACGTCTTGGACAGAACGTCAAAATAGACAGCTATAACTTTGAGGTAGTTAAGGACTTTGTCTACCTAGGCGCCGCTATTAATTCAGACAACGACACCAGCGCTGAAATCAAACGAAGAATAACTCTTGCCAATCTGTTTCTTCGGACTAAGAAGGCATTTGAGTAGTAAAGTCCTCTCTCAAGCAACTAAAGTGTCCCTGTATAAGACACTTATCATCCCGGTCCTTATATATGGCACAGAGGCATGGACCTTGTCAAAGGCAGACGAGAACGCTTTAGGATGCTTCGAGAGAAAAATTCTTCGGGTGATTTTTGGTCCCGTCTGCATAGATGGAGAGTGGAGAAGAAGATTTAACGACGAATTGTACGGGCTGTACAGCGACACTGACCTTGTCAAACGAGTCAAGGTCCAGCGGCTTAGATCAGATGGCTGGGTCATGTAGAGCGAATGGACACCAACGCTCCGGCCCGGAAAGTCTTCGAATCCAATCCCGAGGGACGGCGCAGTAGAGGAAGACCGCGACTCAGGTGGCGCACGCAAATAGGAGAGGACCTCAACCAACATGGCGTGCAAAACTGGAGGCAGCTAGCTAGGGACCGAGCTGGCTGGAGAAGCATGTTGGTTGAGGCCCTAGTCCGACCCGGACTGTAACGCCACCTTAAGTAAGTAAGTAAGTGCTCATTGTCTTTATTTTCAATTTTAGAAAACATTTTGTAAAAAAATATAAGAATTGTGTGCTATTCAATATATTACACTGTTGTGTTCTTAAGTGGATAAATCTTTGAAGGTAAACCATGCAAATTTTGCAGTTCATTTTGCTCAGATCATTTCAAAGGTTAAAACATGAAATTGTTTATAGAAAATATGGATCCAAGATTGTTGGAATTGCTTGATAGTTCCTCGTCATCATTAGATGAAGAAGATTTATTGATGGTGTATAACTATATGAATGCTTCAATTACCCAAGCCTGTGAACTTGTTTGCAGGAAAACCATGTGAGGGTGGCGGTTGAGATGACTGGTACTGTGAGCATATCGCTTGTGGATGCGTGGATAATCTTAGTAGGTTGATGTATTAGCTGTGGCAGTTGCTGTAGTTGTGACTGTTGCTGTTGTTGTTGCTGCAGCTGTTGTTGTTGCTGTTGCAGTTGTTGTTGCTGTTGCAGTTTTTGTTGCTGTTGCTGCTGTTGCTGTTGCAGTTGCTGCTGTTGCTGTTACCGCTGTTGCTAATGCACTTGCTGAAGCTGTTGCTGTTGCTGTTGCTGTTGCTGTTGCTGTTGCTGTTGCTGTTGCTGTTGCTGTTGCTGTTGCTGTTGCTGTTGCTGTTGCTGTTGCTGTTGCTGTTGCTGTTGCTGTTGCTGTTGCTGTTGCTGTTGCTGTTGCTGTTGCTGTTGCTGATGCTGTTGCTGTTGCTGTTGCTGTTGCTGTTGCTGTTGCTGTTGCTGATGCTGTTGCTGTTGCTGTTGCTGTTGCTGTTGCTGTTGCTGTTGCTGTTGCTGTTGCTGTTGCTGTTGCTGTTGCTGTTGCTGTTGCTGTTGCTGTTGCTGTTGCTGTTGCTGTTGCTGTTGCTGTTGCTGTTGCTGTTGCTGTTGCTGTTGCTGTTGCTGTTGCTGTTGCTGTTGCTGTTGCTGTTGCTGTTGCTGTTGCTGTTGCTGTTGCTGTTGCTGTTGCTGTTGCTGTTGCTGTTGCTGTTGCTGTTGCTGTTGCTGTTGCTGTTGCTGTTGCTGTTGCTGTTGCTGTTGCTGTTGCTGTTGCTGTTGCTGTTGCTGTTGCTGTTGCTGTTGCTGTTGCTGTTGCTGTTGCTGTTGCTGTTGCTGTTGCTGTTGCTGTTGCTGTTGCTGTTGCTGTTGCTGTTGCTGTTGCTGTTGCTGTTGCTGTTGCTGTTGCTGTTGCTGTTGCTGTTGCTGTTGCTGTTGCTGTTGCTGTTGCTGTTGCTGTTGCTGTTGCTGTTGCTGTTGCTGTTGCTGTTGCTGTTGCTGTTGCTGTTGCTGTTGCTGTTGCTGTTGCTGTTGCTGTTGCTGTTGCTGTTGCTGTTGCTGTTGCTGTTGCTGTTGCTGTTGCTGTTGCTGTTGCTGTTGCTGTTGCTGTTGCTGTTGCTGTTGCTGTTGCTGTTGCTGTTGCTGTTGCTGTTGCTGTTGCTGTTGCTGTTGCTGTTGCTGTTGCTGTTGCTGTTGCTGTTGCTGTTGCTGTTGCTGTTGCTGTTGCTGTTGCTGTTGCTGTTGCTGTTGCTGTTGCTGTTGCTGTTGCTGTTGCTGTTGCTGTTGCTGTTGCTGTTGCTGTTGCTGTTGCTGTTGCTGTTGCTTTTGATGTTGCTGTTGCTGTTGCTGTTGCTGTTGCTGTTGCTGTTGCTGTTGCTGTTGCTGTTGCTGTTGCTGTTGCTGTTGCTGTTGCTGTTGCTGTTGCTGTTGCTGTTTCTGTTGCTGTTGCTGTTGCTGTTGCTGTTGCTGTTGCTGTTGCTGTTGCTGTTGCTGTTGCTGTTGCTGTTGCTGTTGCTGTTGCTGTTGCTGTTGCTGTTGCTGTTGCTGTTGCTGTTGCTGTTGCTGTTGCTGTTGCTGTTGCTGTTGCTGTTGCTGTTGCTGTTGCTGTTGCTGTTGCTGTTGCTGTTGCTGTTGCTGTTGCTGTTGCTGTTGCTGTTGCTGTTGCTGTTGCTGTTGCTGTTGCTGTTGCTGTTGCTGTTGCTGTTGCTGTTGCTGTTGCTGTTGCTGTTGCATAGGCAGCAGCGGTTGCGGTTGCGGTTGCATAGACAGTAGCAGTTGCGGTTGCGTAGGCTTAGGCTGCAGCAGTTGCGGTTGCGTAGGCCGCATAGGCTGCAGCAGTTGCGGTTGCGTTTGCGTAGGCTGCATAGGCTGCATCAGTTGCGGTTGCGTTTGCGTAGGCTGCATAGGCTGCAGCAGTTGCGGTTGCGTTTGCGTAGAATGTATAGGCTGCAGCAGTTGCGGTTGCGTAGGCTGCATAGGCGGTGGCAGTTGTGGTTGCGTTTGCGTAGCGTGCAGCAGTTGCTGTTGCATAAGTTGTAGAGGCTGCAGCAGTTGCGATTGCGTAGGCTGCATAGGCTGCGGCAGTTGCGGTTGCGTTTGCGTATCGAGCATCAGTTGCGGTTGCATAAGCTGCAGCGGTTGCGGTTTCAGTCGTCCAGATGTCCTCGGCTTCACTTGAGTTTGTAACGTTCGTATTGGCGGCTCTAAATGCGGTGGTGGTGGCAGTGGCGAGTGCGGTAGCGGTTGTAACGACATTGGCATTGTCCCGCATTGCTGTAATTTCTCGTTCCTCATCTAGGCGCTGTAGCTCCAGCCTCAGATTTCTGTTTGAAGATGCCTCAGAACCTCTTGAGCTAGCGGATGTTCTACGTCGTGCATGACCGGTGGCGATGGTGCTCGAGTTACTCGCATCTTCTTAAGCTACACAAGAACTAAGAGGTGCACTAGGACTAAGAGGTGCACTAGAACTAAGAGGTGCACTAGAACTAAGATGTGCACTAGAACTAAGAGGTGCACTGAATTTGGATCTGTTACCCTCGTAATACGACATAAACCCTGAGTCCGTACACACACCCGATGTCGAATTCAAATCTACATACGACTTAGCAGTGGTAATGGGTTTCACTGAACTAATCGATGCAATGCCTGTACCCCTTTCATTACTGTTGGACGCTGCGACGTTCTCTTCTTCTTTCGACGATACAACAGGGACCGTACCTATACAGCTATTAGAAATTGAAACACCTGCGGGTGTACCTATTGCATTCTCAACTGACCCTACATAATTTTTCAACAGGGAGGCACTCAAATTTCTTATATTTGTTTCAGTTTTAAATTTATTTTTCTTATTTGAAATGGCTAAGCGACCAACAGCCGCAGAAACGAATCTAGTGCTACAAGGTATGGGACTCACCTGGTGTAATATGCATTCTGGGCATAAATATTCTTGAGTTTCTACCGACGCATCTACTTCCGCGCAGTGGTAATGCCGCCAGGACTCGCATTTGTCGCACTGCACCAGGTCGTCTGCGGAGTTTGGCTCGGTGCATGCTTTGCAGTGGTATTCCTCTGGGCTGTCGTCCTCACGCTGCATTTGGTATTTAATTCTTGTTGAACACAATGAAAATGTTGATGACTTGTTGAAGTCGATTTATCCCACTGTTGAACTCGTTGAAAATGCCGATGGCTTGTTGAAACTGATTTCTTTTTCCAATTGTTCTCAAAAGCAATAATGTTGTATTGAACTTGATGAAATCAAATAATGTTGTAATATGTTGGCGGTCCGTACAACAGGTAAAACAAAAAAAAACTCGTTGTTAACAAAATATAAAAGGCCTTCGTTGTGTAGCTCTTCTTTGGCGATTAGTTACAACCTTTATTAAACGATTTTACATATTATGTATTGTACATATTATTTATAAAATTACATACATTTGTTTCTTTTCGGTGTCGGCGTACCCCACAGGCGGATCACTAGTGTGAAGCAGAAAAGTGGGAGAGTTGTGATCGCTTCAAGATCACTACTCGTAACGCCGGAAATGGAAAGAAGAAGAAGAAGAGACATACATTTGTTTCTTTTCAATTCTTCGTTTTATTTCAATTCTTTAATTCTTTACTTATAGTTTGCTTTAATTCTTTACTTATAGTTTGCTATTCCCAGGCTGCTGCTTGCTGCTGTCCACGAGTTCTGTCTGTGAAGTGAATTCGTCTGCCGGAAAAATCGATAAATTAACATGGCCGTATCACCTTCTATTACATTATTTGACGACGAACCTAAGTTAGGTTAGGTTAGGTTGAATGGGGGGTGCAGCCACAAGTGGCAACACCTCACTCGGATCTCAAGGATCCATTGTGCTCCCCGGGAAGTCAGAGGATGAGGAAATGGGAGGATTGGAGAGGTAGATGGTAATTGTGGTAGGGAGCTCCCACTGAACCATTTGGAGCCCTGAGTAAATTTCAGGACGTTGCTCAGTGGGAGATTTGAGATGTCGCCCAGTTCGTCGAAAATGTATTCTCCGAGGGTTTTTTTCCGAGTGTGGGCCAAGCTAGGACACTCACAGAGGAAGTGGAATGATCCCTCCTCTGCCTCCTCATCTTGGCATCCTCTACATAAGTCGGATGTGCTAATGCCCATTCTCATCATGTGGGTACCCAACGAATTGTGTCCCGTGAGAATGCCAATCAACAGAGAGAGCCGAGGTCTACTTAGCTGGAGTAGAAATTCTGTTTTTTTCTTGGAAATATCTGGCCAAAGGTTTCTAGAAACTCGGCATGTTTCTAACGATGACCACCTGTCATTGGCGGTTTTTAGAAAATTGTGTCTGATTCTGTTTTTTTCTTGCTCAAGTGGCCTTAGAACTGAGGTGTTCGTTTCGCTGGATTCGAGTGCTGATCCGATTTTAGCCAGCTTATCCGCCATTTCATTACCGATAATGTCACGATGTCCTGGAACCCAGGTTAAACTAACTGTGTTTGTCTCACTGAGCAGTCTAAGGTTACTGCGACAGCTGTCTACTAGTCTGGATTTTGTCATAATGGATGAGATAGCTTTAATGGCCGCTTGACTGTCTATAAAGAATGAATTATGGATGTATACATCCAGTGAATGGTTTTGGGACCAGGTCCCCATTTTTTCTCAAAAATTCTACAACAAGTGTAGAAAGCGATTTGAGCTTTCCTTTCTCTTTCTTTTAAATTTTCTTTCCAGTTAAGTTTACGATCAAGGACAATTCCGACATATTTTGCCGTACCAGATAAGTTTATTGGTATACCATTAATGGAGGGAGGAAGTATATCTGGAATGTTACGTTTTCTCGTAAACAGAACAAGTTCTGTTTTAGTAGGGTTGACGTTTAGCCCACAGTTTTTTGCCCAGCTGGTGAGCTTGTTTAGAGCTGTCTGAAGAAGTTAACAAAGGGTGGTTGTGAATTTTCCCGAAGTCATGATGACGATGTCATCGGCATAGGCTACTGCTTTTATTCCGCTCCTGTCAAGTTTAACCAGGATTTGGTTAACTACTAGGAGCCAGAGTAGCGGGGATAACACTCCTCCTTGAGGTGTACCTCTACAAGTTTTGACTTTTAGGGTACTTGCACCCATTTCTGCTTTTACTATTCTCGTTTGGAGCATGGAGTCGATCCAGTTTGATAGCGTTGGCTCGATATTTATGGAACTTAATGCCATGCGAATAGCACTGTATTCAACGTTGTTGAATGGCCCTTCTATATCGAGGAATGCAGCCAACGTATACTCTTTATATTGGATTGATTGTTCAATAGTTCCGACCACTTCATGAAGTGCAGTCTCCACTGATTTGCCCTTTATATATGCATGTTGGGCTGTAGAGATCACATTGTTACTCAGTTTTGTTCGGATATGCGTTTCTATAAGTCTTTCTAGAGTCTTAAGTAGAAAGGAGGATAGGCTTATTGGTCTGAAATCTTTGGGTTCACTGTGTGTGGGCTTACCGGCTTTGGGAATAAATATGACTTTAACTTCCCTCCAACTAGTTGGAATAAAGGTGAGGTTTAGACAACCTCTGAATATTTCCACTAGAATCGGCACAATCAAGTCTTTAGGACTTTGGAGCATCATTGGAATGATACCGTCCGGACCTGCAGATTTGTATGCTGAGAATGAGTCAATGGCCCACATTACATTCCTATTATCTACTAATAGATTTCCTATGTTGGATATAACGTTAGCGTTAGGGTTTCCGCGTTCTGGGGATGTCATTTGAGAACACCCTGGAAAGTGGGTGTTCATGAGTGACTCTAGGGTTTCAGAGCATGAGTCAGTCCATGTGTTATCAGGTCTTCTAAGAAAACTAGGGGTATTTTGGACCTTGGACATGACCTTTCTTAGCCTTGCTGCGTCATTTGTGCACCCAATATCTGAGCAGAAGTTGTGCCAGGCTGCTCTTTTTGCATAGGTAGTTCTATTTTTGTATTCATTTTTGCTGATCTTGTATAGGTCCCAGTCAGCCGAAAGGTTGCTAAATTTTGCTCTATTGAAGAGCCTCCTAGAGTTCCTTCTAAGGATCGATAGTTCGCTTGTCCACCATATGGGGTTGGATCTACCTTTCCCTTTGGATGGCGGGCATGAGCTTTCGTAGGCATTGATTATGTCTGACGTAAGCTTGTTTACCTGTGTCTCTATGGCTGAGCAGTTAAGCAAAGGCTGATTGCTGTTCTGGCTGAGAGTTAGGGCCAGCTTTTGGTTATAGAGACCCCAGTCAGTTTTCCTAGGGTTTCTATAAGGGATAAAGTTTTCAGATTTGTGTTCTATTTCGAATGTTATCATTCTATGGTCAGAGAACGTTACGTTGTTGGAGACTCTCCAATTACTGGTTACTAGCGTACCAGAGTTGGTGGAAAGTGTAACGTCTAACTCTTCTTTTCTTACCTTTGTTATAAATGTTGGTTCGTAACCTCTATTCATAATTATCAGGTTGTTCTCAATAACATATTCAAAAAGTGACTCACCTCTTTCGTTCGTGTTTGTACTACCCCACTGTATGTGATGGGCATTAGCATCACAGCCCATGAGGAGGTCCCAGCCATTCCTTTTTGTTGTGGCGACCAATTCTGCAACAGCTGCCGGCGGGGGGTTGGAGGTTGCATCGCCCGGCATGTAAACGGAAGCCAGGATTAGGGGTGGCGCCCCTTCTCGCTCGCACTTCTCTGTTGTCAGATCATTACTACTGTGAGGGGTTAGAAGGAAGAGATTTAAATTTGTCTTTGATAAAATGCATGTACGATAGTTACCTTCTGTAGGCCCTCTGTTAAAGAAAAGGAAATGATCTTTGGATTTCAGTCCGCCGATCCGGCCATGATTTATCCATGGCTCTTGTATTAGGGCTAAATCGATGTCAGTTTTTGACATCAACGCGGTCAAGGTGGCAGAGGTCAACTTACTGTGCTGCAGGTTTATTTGTAGCACCTTCATTGTCTTTTTTGTTTCCATCATTTTTGTTTTGCAAGGTGGCAGCCGTTGCCAACCTCACCTTAACCTTGTTAAGGCCAATATTTAGTCTATATCCCCTTTCTGGAAGCATAGCCATTGACTCATGATTGAGCATGACTAAGACTTTTTGGCCTGCGCTCGTAGGCTCTTCCATCTCCAGTACTTCCCAGTCAGCACTTGGGAAACTTGGGTTGAGTATTCGTAAGAAGAGCTCAATTGTTTCCTTCTTCAAGCGCGGTCCAGGAATGTTTATTCGGACTTTGGGTCTGGTGGGGAGGTCTTTCTTTAATGCAACTTTCAATGTTGCACCTTCTATAAAGTCCGCCATTTCGGATATCTTATTTTTTAGCCAGTTTAGGGTATATTCGTCATTGGAGGTGAGAATTTTGAAACCCTTCAACGTCGAAATGGGTCTGAAATCAGGCACCGCGCCCGAGGACGTGGGAAGCTCGTCACTCATGCACTCGAGTAGCCTTATTTCCACTCGAGTCCAGTCTTCTTCGCTTAGCCTTTTTTCTAGACTCTCCTCATTGATAATGGCCACCTGAAGGCTCTCTTTTATCAATTCCGTTACCGTACTTTTTTTGTCAGTTGTACTGGCCGTCTTGGGCTTTTTGTTCATGGACATTGGAGGGGGGGTCGAGTCGTTGTGTCTGGCTCTCTTTCTTTGAATGCTTTCTTCGGGCTTTTTAAACCTTTCGGTTTTAGGACCATCCAGTGGTGGTCTCCCTGGTGTTTTTTTGGACACCGCAGTCTTTGTCAATATTGTTTTCTTTTTATTTTCATCATTAGTGACTCTACCTCTGGGTTCTGCCAAGGGAGCCCAGCTTAGGTGTTTCCAATCACGGAAACACAGCGTTGAGGTGTCACCTTTGCCGAATCTTCGTACGGGCCTTCTGGCATTCTCGAGCCTCTTTTGACCTGGGTCTTGGACATCTTTCCTATTCTGTACCCTCGGATTAGCGTCTTTACCTTTAGCCGGCTCTGATGAGCGATGGCTTTTGGTAGGGGCCTTATCCACACAGACTTTAGGATGAGTGCTTTTTTCTGGACCCTTGTTTGGAGTTGAGGTCACTTTGCCCGAATTTTCATTTTTCGCCAGGAATTCGCCTCTTTTGGCCTCTGGCCGACTTGGGTCAGGATTTTCGACCGCCGTGACATCCGCGATAGAGTCGTCAGAACTGGCGAAAGATTGATAGTCGTCTTCTTCAAGGATGCGATGTTCCTCTTCCGACGTTATCTCTCATCATCGGAGTCTGTGAAATCCATGAGGTTCTCCGAGAGTCCCTCATTGGTTTCAGCGGCTTTCCTGCAGCCAGGAATGCAATCTTCTGCATTGTCTATCTCTATTTTCCTTTTTGTCACTGGCGACTTATCTTCTTTCGAAGCCAAGCCATCGCCGACAGCCGTGACTACTGCCGACTTTTGAGCGTATATCCCCGCTCCATTTTTCTCTTCTTCGTTAACTTTTCCATTTTTTTTTTTTTTTTGGATAGACATCTCTGTTTGAGGTTTACTTGGTTGTTTGACCCTGCAACTGGATTGCTGGAGTGTCGAAACGTAAGCTCCTTCACCACGTCAAGGTGAAACCTCGTGAGAGAGACGACGAACCTACCTAGTAAAACATTAGGGGCGTTGCCAACAAATAGTATTCAAATTTTCTTCCCAAAGCAAAGTTTTGACTTTGAGGTAATTTTTTTTCCAGAAAATGCTTGGTAAACAAAGTGTTTCTTTATTTTTACAGAACAAAACAATAAAAAAAAAAACTCATAAGTAAGTGCCCTCAAAAACCCATACATTTTATGATATTTGCAAAAATACAAATTTAAAAAAATAAAAAAAAATTTTAGCTTTGAGGTTTGTTTGAATAAATCAATAATATGGGCACTTTTAGAATTTTTTTTTTTTGTATTTCGTTTTGAATGCATGCCAGAGCCCGCTTTTGGACTTCATTGTGGATGTTTACTCTCGATAACTCTACTATACTGATCCAGTTTCTCGAAGCCTTCGAAAGCTTTTTCCAAAAACATTTTGAGAAGGAAGTCGTCTGTTAGGATAAAACTCCTGGTATCTTCGTTGTGTTCTTCTTGAATTTCCATTGCAAAACCCATATACGAATAAAATGTGTACGTATTCTTCTTTCGTAAATGAAGGCATTTCAAAAAGCTCTCTGATCAAACTGCAATCGTGACTTATTTGGATAAACTGATGAACAAATTTGTTTTCTTATTCTTTTATACGACTTATTTACCTATTGGGGTATGAATGACCCCAACTTTAAAGCAAACACCCACTATGAAATTCAAAAACAGGCTCTGGCGTGCATTCAAAACGAAGGAGGGCACTTTGAGCACTTGTTATAATATGTATTAGTATAAAATACATAACAGAAACTACTAAATGTGCCCATATTATTGTTTTATTCAAACAAACCTCAAAGCTAAAAGGTTTTTTTTTTTTTAATTTTATCCATTTTGTATTTTTTCAAGTATCATAAAATGTATGGGTTTTTGAGTGCACTTATCAATGAGTTTATTTTTATTATTGTTTTGTTCATCTGTAAAAAACAAGGAAACTCCATGTTTATCAGACATTTTCTGAAAAAAAAAAATAGCCTCAAAGTCAAAACTTTGCTTGGGGAAGAAAATTTGAACACCATTAAAAAACGAAAATCTGGCAACCCTAAACCTATGGAAGCTGAACTTAAATACAGTCTTATAGGTTGTTATTTCTACAAAAAATTAAGTCTAAGATTAGGTCTCTATCGTCAGTATTGAATGAAGATGGTTTAGAACCCATATCTCCGAATCGCACCCTCTAATTTAATAACACTTTCGGTTTGTTCTCTAAAACTAACCCATCAATCGATTCATGCAAGTCCATTCAATTTCGAGTTCCTTAAGAAATGACATAATTAATAGACTACATAGTAATCTCGCCCTCATACTTCTGGCTGAATAATTTTTGTCTTACAGGATGTTTGGTCACTCTGATTTGTCTGACTGATTGAACATAACTTTTAAACAAACGCGTCAATAACATATTCAAAAATCAGTCATGTGAAAATAAGTAAAGTTCAACCATTTTTTGGGTGGGTTTAAAACGTCTGACAAAAGTTCTGGCCCATCAAAAGTGTCTGACACTTATAATGTTACTTTAAAATAATACATATTCTACATGATATAAAATCAGCCATGTGAATTTAAGTAAGATAACTTTCATTTTTAGTTACCTTTCTCATCTGGTACCTGCCCAGGGGGTCAATTCCCGATCTGTGAAGCTGTGAAGTGAAGACATTTATCACAGCTTCACTATAAATCCGATTCTCGATGACTGAAAATGAAAAATCAAATGTCAAATTTTTTTCATATGAAAAATTTTTTATCATTGTCAAATCGGTCGGTGAAAAATGCAAATGATAAATCATGGCGGCCAAAATCAGA
The DNA here is from genome assembly GCA_949752695.1 of Melanostoma scalare. NCBI lineage: Eukaryota > Metazoa > Arthropoda > Insecta > Diptera > Syrphidae > Melanostoma > Melanostoma scalare. The sequence continues at coordinate 93,430,058 of OX456984.1, forward strand.
CGTGGAGCTAAAGCATCAGAAATACAAAAAAACTTTTTTGATTGATTTTCTGGAGGAAAGGCCAGATTTGGCCACCGACAAGTAAGAGTATCAATTTTACATTTTGTTGATATACATAATTATTTTATTTGTTCTATTAATAACTCTTCTATCAACAGATTCTCATCAGCTGACGGGGCCCACACTCGAGATAAGGAATGGGCTGACTTGGGTGTGAAGCTTAATAGCCTAGGAGGAGCTTTAATGGATGGGGTGAAAAGGCGAAAATACTGGAGAGATCTCGTGTGAGTATATATACTAATTTTTCACATCATTAGTAAGTAGTCTAAGTAAATAAACCATTTTTTCTTTAAAGCAACAATGTGCGCGGCAAAGATAGTGCCATTAAGGAGCACTTACTCCGAAGCGGGTTGAACGGGCCGGTTCCCGTTAAAGAATTGTCTGACACCGAGAGAAGAGTAATCGGGATAATTACTCTAGAATTTGTTCAAGGGGTGTCAGATTCGGTGTAAGAGATCGGGTTTGGAGAAATCGTTGTAAGTTTCCAGCAAGTTTTCAATTTTATTTGTATTTTAAATACTTTTTTTTTTAAAGTCGAGAATTCAACAAAACTATGAAGACGACCCTCTCATCGAACTCGAAATCAACCCAGTAGGCACTCCACAATATGAGGATCCCCCCTTTCCAGTTAGCATTTCACCAGAACCAACAGCGCCGACATTCTCTTTTCCTTCAGCATCGTCACATCCAACTCCCGCCCCTGCAAGGAGAGGAAGACTTACGCATAAGTGAAAAGCCGTTTCAAGTGCCACGGATGAAGCTCTTGCGGCCTACGTAGAGCTAGAGCATAAGAAAATTGCACTAGAGGAGAGGAAAATACGGCTAAAAGAAAAACAGATCGGCCTTATGGAGACTTACACCAAAAATCAAACAAAAATCTGTCATAAATTGGATTTACTTATCGAACATTTAATAAAAAATAATTAAAACAATGTGTGTGCTCCACTTTTTTTTCACTACGATAGGTACATAGGTACATATGCATGGTAAGTATTATATAGTTCAAAAACATCCAAAATTTCGTAACGATCGCTCAGACTTGATCATTTTCCACCCCTATTCACAAGCAAATAGCTCGCAAACATATTTACTCACAAAAAAAGGCATACAAAGAAAGGCATAAACCACCCTTTTTGGTATGATCACATTGCTTGCTTATGCACACACTGCTTATTCACAACCACACTGCTTTCTTATGAGCTTACTGCTTGTTTACGATCAAATTGCTTGTGATCACTTTTACTCACAAGCACTTTACTCACAAGCCGTTTAACTCAATGTTATTCAAACTAATTTTTACTTGCAAGCAAGTCTACTCAGAACTCAGCCATTCTGATTATGGCCAAAGCACTGAGGGAATTCGTCTTCAATGAAAATGTTAATACTGAATCTTACATTAATCTCCAAAACATCTTCCGTCACTGAAACTGAATCTTCATAAGAAAAACTTTCCAATCAATAAAAAAAAAAAATTTTTAAAATTCATGAGCTTACTATTTATTTCTTTTTACAATAATTCATGCTTATTTTGAGATTCGAATGAAACGTCTATTCGAGTGACTTCATCTATTCGTTCGAATAAAATTTGTTTATTTTGAAATTCGAATGAAAAATGTTCATTGCACAAAGTGAACTTAAATGAACCTTATTTTCGAGATCAGCTGTTCGAAACTATTTGACATTTCTATTTGATTTAGAGTGACCATGCACTGTTTTTTTTTTGTGTGTATCTTATTTTAAACTCAAAACTTGTAGGTAAGTTAACACTTTTTCATCGAAAAACTTAGTGAAGTTGCAAATCTAAGTAATATAAATGCATTCAAAATATGAAATCTGTCGTTTTGTAAGCTTAGGTAACAATTTTTAGCTAAGTTTTCATATTGTCTTGACACTAATATTTTACATATATTAGACACGTATGGTCACACTGCTAGTTAATTAAAAGTCACGGAGTTGTTTTGTGTTTTGAATTTGAACATTTGGGGAATAAACAAATGTTTAAGGAAATGGCAATAGTTTTGTTTATAAATTCTGAAGGTGAAGACCGATTGTTTAGAAGAAGGATAATCAATTGGCGGAGCAAAATCGCATCGTCACCTCCAAGTGGTGCCCGCTGGATATCCAACTAACGACGAGCGTTGGATCAATTGATCCACTAGCTGTGTCACCTGAGTTATCTTTTCAGGAACTAGGAGCAAAGAAAGAAAAATATCACTCTGAATGTACCAGCTCAACAATAAATCCAAGAGCGTCTGACACATATTGTGCGGCACACTGGTCAGCGTCTGATCCCAGTGGGACGGCTGAATTTAAAATGCGAATAGAAGTAACTGACCTATTTGTATCATAAGAAAAAAAAAGTTTAAAAAAATTTATGGCAATGAACAAAACAAACAGATTTATTACCCCAGGTGGCAGTCCAGCAAAACTGGAAAATCCACTCTCTAAAGAGATCGGTCCTACGGATTCTGGGGAGGACCACTTATTGCTTAAAAATTTTGGAAAACGGAGTACGAAAATACAGAGAACTCCACCAAAAAACTACTCCCAAAGGGTTACACCATCGAAAACCCCAACTAAGACAAATGACGTAAAAGTCATTAGCCAAAAAGAAACCAATGTCTGAAATGATCGACACTGCAGGACAACAGAGTTTCAAAGAAATCAAAGAAAACTGCCAAACCAAATCAAAAGATTACTATGATGAATGGCAAAAGGAAATAGCAGCAAGAAAGAAACTTGAAACCTTAGTTCAAAGTCTTCAGGAACAAGTAAAAAGACTCGAAGAAAAGGTGTCCCTATTTGACAAGGAACACAAGTCTACGGTTCAGACAAGTCAACAAGATACTGTTACTGTGTATCAAACTGACGAAGAAGAACTTTTATTTGAAACTGAAAGAAAAAGAAATAAGCGCACTGCTAAAAAACGAAAAGCGGAAGGTAGCCCCGAATTGCATACAAAGAACCAGCAAACCTCGAAAAATGAAAATAAAAAAGACTTGGGTACTACAAAGAATAATGCAAATAATGTGCTAGCCAATGCTAAACAGAAGTCTTTGTCTAAAGGCAACAGAAAAACTGTACCACCACCAATTATGATCACAGGATTCCCAAATTTTGGAGATCTTAAGAAAATGATTGAGAAATGTACTAAAAAAGCTTGCAAATATACATCGTATAACAAAGACAATTGGAAAGTCAATGTCGAGGAAGATGATGACTATAGACTGGTCACTGAGGAACTAAGCAAACATAAAATCCAGTGGCACTCCTTTGAAAACAAATCCACAAGACCAATAAAGGTAGTAGCCAGAGGTCTACATTCCTCATGTTCTCCAAAAGAATTAGTAGAAGACCTTGTTCAAGCCGGCTTCCAAGCCCTTGATGCAGTCAATCTTATTAAGAATGAGACTACTAAGAACTCTGCTGGGGAACCAATAATAATAAAGAGATCACTGCCTTTATTCACGCTATCTTTCGACAGCAAACAAAGTCTTGAAAATGTCTATAATATTCGATCAATCTTGGGCATAAAAGTCAAAATTGAACCACTGCGAAAATCAAAAATTGTTCCGCAATGTAAACGATGCCAAGCATTCGGCCACACCCAAAAATATTGCAACCGCGAGTTTGCTTGTGTTAAGTGTGAAGGAAAACATGCAACTAAAGACTGTCCATCAAGCAAAGAACAGAAAGCAAAATGTGTAAACTGTCAAGGTAATCACCCTGCAAGCTACAGAGGCTGTCCAGTTGCTAAAAGATTTCAAAAATCCAAAAGCAAAACGACATCCGGTGAAATAAAGCCCAGCAATCCAGCAAACACAAAAAGAACTCCTGAAGCTGAAGATAAAAGTAAGAAAGAACTTCCGAAGGAAGCTGTTAAAAGCAAAAGCGACGAAAAAAAATCCTATTCACAGATTGTTAAAAACGTGCGGAAGAATGAAGAAACTTCCATTAAAGAAATCCTTGAACTTATTCTTAAAAGAATTGACAATCAGGATTTGAACATCAAACGGCTAAGTGAAGAAGTCACTCTTAAAAAACAATGATGGACAGAACACTAAAAATTGGAACATGGAATGCAAACGGTCTTTTACACCATTTATCAGAATTAAAAATCTTCTTAGACATCGAACACATAGATATTTGTCTGGTGTCCGAAACTCATTTCTCAAGTGGGCTGGTTCTTGATGATTTAATATCAAACTATATTTGCTACCACGCTCCTCATCCAGCTGACAAGGCTAGAGGTGGATCGGCAATCCTCATAAAAAAGAACTTAAAACACCATGAAGAAGTTATGTTTACAAACGAGAATATGCAAGTAACAATAATTAGTATTGGTATGAAAAAGAAAGACTTCAAGTTGGCATCAATATACTGCCCGCCGAGGCGTTCCCCGACTGAAGATGATTATACAGAACTGCTGAATGTACTAGGACATAACTTCCTTGTTGGTGGTGACTTTAATGCTAAGCACACCCATTGGGGATCCAGACTTATAACAACAAAAGGCAGAAGGCTTTACAAAGCATGCCTCAAATACAATTGTGAGTTTTATTCATCCAGATCACCAACATACTGGCCATCGGATTCAAGTAAAATACCAGACCTTGTTGACTTTTTCATAGTTAAAGGTATCAAACGAAACCATATAAGAGTCGAAGGTAATTATGACTTATCATCAGATCATACACCGGTGATTTTATCACTTAATGAATCGGAGATAATGGAAAAAAGTAATCCTAAGCTAGTAAACAATAAAACAAACTGGAGTAAATTCAGAGAAAAGCTTGAAAGCTATATAAATCTCAGATCCCCTATGGAAACAAAAGAGCAAATCGACCTTGAAGTAGAACAATTCATTGCCGATGTTCAACAAGCTGCAGAAGAAAGTACACCAACTTGCTCGAGTAGGAAGCAAACTGAAACAAAATACCCTGCCGAGATAAGAGAGTTGATATTGGAGAAGAGAAGAGCTCGAAGAAAATGGCAAAATACTAGATTTCCAGACGACAAAACAGCGTTTAACCGGCTAAGCAACGAACTGAAAAAACAAATCTACGAATTCAAAAATGATTCATTAAGTAGATTCCTGAAAAATTTAACGACTGATGCTTCAACTGATTATTCGCTCTGGAAAGCAGCTAAGCGCCTGAAAAGACCGCAGTTACAAAACCCGCCAATTAAATCTCTAAACGGGAATTGGATCGGAAATCCGAAAGAAAAAGCTAACCTGTTTGCAGAACATCTTGCGAATGTTTTTAAGCCATTCCCGGCAAATACATCTGAAATCAGCTTACAGTTTATTGATAAAGTCGATGAAGTTGACATACCAATTGTCACACTCAAAGAAATAAAAAGTGTGTGTCGAAATCAACTATCGAACAAAAAATCACCTGGGTACGATCTAATAACTGCTCAGGTTATGAAAGAAATGCCATCAAAAGCCTTCATAAAACTCCAATTCATAATAAATGCATGCCTAAAGACCCAATATGTCCCACATCATTGGAAAATTGCTGAAGTAATTGTTATACCAAAGCAAGGTAAGCCACCAACAGAAGTGACGTCTTACAGACCAATATCGCTTATACCAATAATGGCAAAAGTCTTTGAAAAATTGCTACTGAAAAGACTGAGCAAGGTCATAGAAGAAAGAAATCTAATCCCAAATCATCAGTTTGGATTTAGAAATAAACATTCCACGATAGACCAAGTTCATAGAATAACGGATACAGTTGAAAAAGCATTAGAAGAAAAACAAGTATGTTCGGCTATATTTTTAGATGTTGCTCAAGCATTCGACAAGGTATGGCATGAGGGGCTAGCGTACAAACTGCAAAGGGACCTACCCAGGCAGTACTACGAAATACTAAAATCTTATATCTCAAACCGGCTCTTCAGAGTACGGTATGATCAAGAATATTCAAAGCTATGTAATATACAAGCCGGTGTTCCACAAGGAAGCGTCCTAGGACCTACCCTGTATTTGCTATATACAAGGGATATTCCAGTGGATAACAACACCATTATGGCTACTTTTGCGGATGATACCGCAATTTTGGCATCCAGTAAGTGCGTCGTCAAGGCTGCTGAGAAATTGCAAAATGCCGTCGACACCGTTAGTGATTGGACCAAAAAATGGCGTATCAAGCTCAATGAAGCTAAATCTGCACATATAAACTTTACAAATAAAAAGTTAAGCTACGTTCAAATATTCATCAACAATCAAGCTGTACCCTACGCCAATACGGCCAAATACCTTGGGATGAATTTGGATGCAAAGCTAAAATGGAAAGAGCATATCAAAAAGAAAAGGGAAGAGCTCAACTTGAAATATAGAAAAATGTACTGGTTACTCGGTAGAAATTCGGACTTATCTGTCGAAAATAAAATAATGCTTTATAAACAAGTACTTAGACCTGTTTGGACCTATGGAATCCAATTATGGGGCTGTTCAAAGAAAACAAATACTGAAATCATCCAAAAGTTCCAAAACAAAGTCCTTCGTAAATGCACCATGGTATATAAGAAATAGCGATTTACATCGTGACCTACAAATAGAAACGGTTACAGAAGTTGTAAGAAAACATGCTGTATCACACAATCAGCGACTGCATAGTCATATCAACTCTGAAATGGAGTCCGTATTAAATACGAGAGGCAATGTTCGGAGATTAAGAAGAACCAAGCCACACGAGCTAATGGCCTAAAAGTCATGGGAAGCATTAAAAGTTTAAGCTTCCCTTAAAGAGATAATATTATTGAGAAAGAAAAATCTGTTGTCGATCGTTATAGATTGGTTCTGATTATGAGGAGTTTTTAGTGGGTAAGAATCCCACACTACTTGGTATCGAATACTACTAAGTGTCTTTTGAAGATTTACTCCTGACAAAAAAAAAAAAAAAAAAAAAAAAAAAAATCCGTTCGAGTTTGAGGATTTAAAGTAATAGGGCCCCTACACTACACAAACCGTTTGCGCAAACATATGTATTTTGTTTTTGTAAAAATGTTTGTGCAAACTGTTTGAGTAGTGTGTAGCGATGTTGAGTGTTTGCGCAAACGGTTTGAAGAAATTCAAAAAATTTTGAATTTTCCGTGTTTGCACAAACATGTTTGAGTCGTGTGTGTCGAATTTTGCTCAAACAGATGTCAATTTTCAAGAAGTACGGATGAATATTTTTCGTTGCCAAGGCAATAATTAAAGCAGCACTTGCGAAATCGCTCATTGCTCAGTAGGTCTGTGATATGAAAAACGTCAAGCAACTAATATCTCTCAAACATGTTTGTGTAGTGTGTGGCGAAACTATGTTTGCACAAACACACGTTTGTACAAACGTGTTTGCGTAGTGTAGGGGCCCTATAAGTGTGTCTTTGAAAAATGTACATGTAAAATAAAATTTCCGAAAAAAAACAAATTTCCTTTACTTTGAAGATTTGTAAAAAATTTTCGCCTCAACAAAGAAGCATTTAGATACGTCTTGGATGAGATTTCCACCGAAATACAAGGGGGAACATCTCTGTCCATTCCGCCCATCATAATGCTAGCTGCAACTTTGCGATTTTTTGCCGAAGGAGGCTACCAGTTTGGAGTAGGTAAAGATGCGACAATCAAGCTGTCGCAATCTTCGGTATCAAAATGCATTACAATTGTTTCAAGTAAACTTGAAGCCAAGCTTGGTACTAAATGGATAAGTTTTAACCTTAATCATGAGGAAAAGGAGGAAATAAGAGGACATTTTTTTGAAAAATATGGATTTCCAGGAGTCATCGGATGCGTTGATGGTACTCACGTTGCCATCAAACCCCCTCCAGTGGAACTGAGACATTTGTTTTATAACAGAAAAGGATTCCATAGTTTGAACGTCATGGTTGTGAGTTTAGTTTTTTTTTTTTTTTTTAATTAATAAATTTTACGTTTTGACAGATCTGCGATCACAAAATGAGAATAAAATACATTGATGCTACTCATCCTGGTGCAACACATGATGCATTAGCTTGGAAAGTATCTGCCGCACGATCGCATCTTGTGCATCAATATGTTGGACAAAGAAACAACTGGCTGTTAGGTACGGAAGGATTTAAAAAAAACTATATACCTACATACATACATTAAACACTACAATAATTTAGGTGACGGAGGATATCCATTAGAACCTTGGTTAATGACGCCATATCGATCGCCGGTTCCCGGAAGTCCTGAAAGTAAATTTAACATCCAGCTTTCCAAGGCACGCAACATTAATGAAAGGACATAAGGATTGCTTAAAAACAGGTTCAGGTGCTGTCTTAAGGCAAGGCAGTTGCATTATTCTGCAGAGAAAGCTGCACAAATAGTGAACGTTTGCGCAGCCTTGCACAATATATGCATTCATTTCAAAGTTCAAGACGTTGAAAACATGAATATTGAAGATCGCACCGAACATGTTTTGATGGACTTTGATGCTGCCGTGGAGAGTGAAAACGTGTATTTAAACGAAGCTCGAAACGTTCGTGACAGAATCGCTGGTTTGTTTCAGTCAGATATCCACTGTATTTTTCCCAACAAAAAAAGTATCATTTTAAGTATTTATTTTATTTTTCAAACAAAACGAAATTCATTATTAAAACAAAAATAACAAAAAAAAAAAAACAAACAAAAACAAAACTTTCTTTGTAAAAAATAGCTTAACTCTAGATAAGTAAGCTCAACTTATTTAAAATCTTGAGTTGTTTAAAAAAAACTATGTGGTGGCAAGTTTTTCGGTTATTTTGAGCAGTTCCATTTCAAGAATTTTTTTTTCAGCTCCAATTTCTCCTTCATTATATTTTCAATGGCGAGATTATGTCGACGGTTTTCTGCCAACACTTTTAGCTGTGTGTCTTCAGTCTTCTGAATATTTCTATTCATTCTATGCAGTTCGTATTTGACTTCATCCAGTTTGGAACACAAATCACCAAAAAACTTTTCCTGGACTTCGTTCTGCTTCTGAAGGATTTCAATTGGGCTGTCCTTTTTTGTTTTGGTACGCCTTTCAGAACGCTCTTCCTGTACAAATTGCTCCTCATCTTCATGGAAGGAAGTCATTGAAATGTTGTTCGATGTTGATGCTGTCTCAAACACAAGAGGCTCGTCAACACAAGTTTCATTTAAGCCAAATATTCTTGCGTTAATTCCACTAACCGACTGGCTTAGTGAAGTAATGTTGACGATGTCTTTCTCAAAATCTGTGAGCTCAATTAAATTGTTATCATTGAAGCCCGACTGCTTCCTTTTCGTTTCATTTTCCACCAACTTTTTTTTTGTTTTGGTTTTGAAATCAGCCCAGACCTTGAACAGAAAAATTTATTATCTTTAAATTGTTACAAATTTTATATGCAAACCTTTTTCCATACAGCACCGTCTTTAGATGGAGGTCCATAGCTATTGAGCTTCACTGAGGCTTCTCTCCAAAATCGATCATTATCTGTTCGATTTGTTGAAAAGTTTTTGGCTACCTCCGGATTCTCCTCCATTAATTTAATCAGGACTTCTTTTTGTTCCCGGTTAGTCCAATTAGAATGTGATTGCGCCCTTTATAAAACGACAGCAAAAAAAAATCACAAATATAACCTATTTTATCTAATTATTCTATAAAAGTTGTTTACTTACATGTTTGTTGTGCTATTCGCCAGAAAAAATATGAACGACTCAAAAATGGAGTTTAATTCGAATCATTCGAAATTCAAAATCTGTTTTGTTTTTCGAAAGAAATGAACTCTCGATCAATACGATGAACTTTCGAATCATTCGAGTCTCAAAATGCACTTCTTTCCAATTCGACTAACTTTCTATCGAAATAGAATGTCAAAATAAGCGTGATTGTATATATTATGGGCAAAATATTTGAGCAGCAATTCTGCTTCGGTTTCGCCTTCCTTCAAGGAGAATTGGATTTGAAGGGTGTCCACTGCTTCCGTCTGATGCTGATGCACTGAAATCAATTTCAGTATCGTTGTCCAATTCCAAGTCATCCGAAAAGGGAACTCTCGCTCTAATCAGTGCGTTGTGGAGTACTATACATGCATTGATTATAGTTCCTGCTTTAGCTGCAATAAAATAGTACCCTCTCTTTAGCGAGGCAGCGAAATCTGCTCTTGAGGATACCAATACATCGCTCAACAAGAGCCCTTGTTTGCTTATGCACAGCGTTGTATCGATTCTCTGCCTCTGAGTTTGCTGGGAGAAATGGAGTCATCAGCCACGGCCGCAAACCAAAAGTTACGTTCGCCTTCGTCGTATAAATTTTGTAGAGTAGACTTTACTCTTGACCGCCTCCAAACATAGGCATCGTGTGCTGTCCCTCCATATTGTGCGTTTGCAGCTTAAACAATAAAATCTGCATCGCAAACGATTTGGACATTCATTGAATGCCCACCTTTCCTGCAGTAGAACACATGCTCAATTTCCTTTTTAGGAGCTGACACTTTGATATGTGTACAATCAACAAGTCCTACTATGCCAGGGAATCCAAATTTTTCGAAGAATTTCACTTTTATTTCTGCTAACTCATCCTTCGTTGGAAACTGCACATATCTGTGTGCTATTCTATTCAGAGCTGTAGAAATCTCTGTGACACACCGACTCACAGATGTTTGCGACAATGATGACAGAGAATCTCGTCCTACAGCTCGTTGAAAGCTCCCAGTTGCAAAAAATCGTAAAGCAATTAAGACCTTGACATGACAAGGAAGCGCATTGCTGCGTGTTGTTTGGCTTAAGAATGGCTTTAGCTCATCAACCAAATCCAAGCATAGATGTTTGGGAAACCTATAAAGCTCCACGAAGTGCTCTTCAGTTATTACTTCAAAGGGATTCTGCCCATCTCGTAAAGAACGTCTCAATATCCTCAGTTTATTTCTGGAAAAGAAAAAAAGTGTAATTACAACACAGAATCCAAATAAACCAATAAATTTTACCTTTGTTCAGAACGTTGTCTATTATTTATAAGTATTTGAACAATGATTCCGGGCATTATTGAAAAAAATATATTAAAATGTAAGAATAATGTATTTTATTTTTCAGAGATACAAAATAAAACTGGAAAATGACAGACAACTGTCAGAATTTATAATTTAGAACCTTTTAGTACTTTTTAGAACACAGTTTGACAACTGCTTTTCATTTTGAGATCGAGATTCGCTTTGGGTACGTTCGTGAAGTGATAAAATGAAAAAACTGTGTGAAAACTGAAATGATACTTTTTTTCACTTCACAGCTTCACAGATCGGGAATTGACCTCCAGGTGTCACTTGTTCAAGTTCCACAAGCGCGTAGGTATTCAAGGTACACGATACGCTACTGAAAACTTAAGGTTTTATTCGTGTGAAAATAAGTTATGTCATATCGCTCTGGGATCTTACTTTACAGAAGGAACAGACTTATTCCCAACGGACTGTTTGGAAACATTAATTTAAATGAAAATGATCGTCCATCTATAGTCATTTGCGATGGAACATAAGTGTCTTCTTCTTTCCATTTCGCGTTACGAGTAGTGATCTTGAAGCGATCACAACTCTCCCACTTTTCTGCTTCACACTAGTGATCCGCCTGTGGGGAACGCCGCGTTGACCTCAGAAAGCGTCGGCAAGCCTCCCGGTTTTGGATTGTTCCATGTCTGAGGCCAACCAAATGCTGCTGTTTTTGCATTTGCTTGTACCATGAGTGTTTTGGCCTGCCTTTTCTTTTTCGTCGCGAATTTCGAAGATGGAACATAAGTGTACCTTCAAAAAAGTTCAAACTACGGCTTTCAGAAACAATTATACAGCCTACAAAGTATCAAAATCTGGTTAAGCCTTTTGTGATCACATGCTGTGATGGGTTTATCCTGGACGTTATAGGATCTTATGCTACAACTGTATCTGATGCTAACATAATGAAACATCTTTTCAGAGACGAATATGGAACGTTGAAGGTTATTATGATTATGGAGCGGACAAGGACAATCTGTTATAGACATCTGTGCAATATCAGGTGAATGGATGGATCCAGTTGACGATTTTGAGGTTCTCAATGCAAACTATTCAGGACACTTACCTTTAGCTTTAAAAGCGTGCTTTAGGGAAGAAGTCAACCAGCTGAACTCTAATGCTATTCAGAAGCTTCGCTGGGTTGAAAGCAAGGCAGAGAGGTACAAATCACTACTAAACCATCAGTGCAGTCATCTTCCGGTTCAAATGCTAACAAATATCGATGAAATTGAGGAAAGTATAACAAGAGCTGTCCATAATGCTGGATCAAACCCAAATAACCCCGTTTCATACAACTTTAAATGGCTTGGGTTTGACAAAGACTGCATAAAGCTTCGAAACCTGTCATTTAAATATCTAAAGCTGTTTAGATCTAATAACCTCGAGGTATTCAAGACTTTAGAACTAATAGAGAATATAAACAGCTATGTCAACAAAAAAGATTGCAATGTCTGAAAAACATTGCGAACAAAATTAATCAAGCGAGAGATTCTAAAGAATTCAGGCATTGTATATTGGAACTGAATCCACGTAACCAATACACATAGAACTATCTCGAAGCTGAAACGATAGCAACTCATTTTAAAATTCTATTGACAGCCGACGAGAGCCTGCACTCCTTCAGCTATGCATTGCAGTTTGAACAGCAGCCAACAACAACAACAACAAAGGTTGCTGATAACAAAACTTCGCCCGTACAGCAGCAACGAGGGACAACAGCAAAGAAAACTGTAACTAATAAAAAAACTAACAAAGAAGAGCAGCCCCGTGGGACCGCGGCTAAAAAAGCCGCTTCATCGCAGCAGCCAGCAAAGCAGCAGCAGAAACAACAACAACAACAGCAGCAGCCACAGATGACACGGAATATACATACCCATAAATACCCTCAATATGGAGTTGAAAGCCACAATAAATTTATGTAAGTCCGCCATTGGCGATAATTTTACCATTAAGAAACCCGGGGTTGTTGACGTCTTGAAAGTCTCAGCAGTATCTCCGTCCTGGACTACCAGATGGTAAAATGGGAGAAAATAAACAGGCATGGGGACATTTTACAATGTCTTCGTCGCCAACGGTTCGGTCACGCCGCATTCAACTGCCAAATGCAGTCGAGGTGCGTCAAGTGTGGAGAGAACTACAACGACAAAGAGTGTAAGCTCGGTGAGACAAGGGTCGAGGATAAGACCCTACTGAAATGTGTTCTCTGTGGTGGAGATGGACATCCTGCTAACTATCGGGGTTGTCCTCGATACCTAGTAGTTAAAAAGCCAAAAAAAGCTGCTCCAAGAGTAACCAAGGACGAATGAAGGCACTTTGCCAGACCGACTTCAATGGCCGTCGTTCCCGAAGTTTCCTACACCCAAATGGCGGGTGGAGCTGAGAAAACGGTACAACCTCCCCAGAAGGTGGCCGCACAGCCATCTCTGTCAAAGGCTGCTGCTGGGGAGTCAGAAGTAATGGTCGCTCGCCACAAATGAGCGAACTATCGTGGCAAATAAGTGAGCAGGCGCGCATGGTGGATTTGATCTACCATGCAGTGCCGTGGCTTGTGCAATTTTTAAGTTAACGGGTGCGCTGCCGGAGATGCCTTTTAAGATTCTAGTCGTGAATGTGAATTCGCTAGTTAAGATAGAACGACGAGCCAACTTCCTTGAGTTGTTAAAAGACCAACGTCCAGATGTATGTATGGTTAGCAAAACTAGGTGAAACCAGCATCACAATTTGACGGATAACAATTACATTATCGTAAGGAGGGACCGACCAAACTCGACTTTCGCGGGTGGGGTTGCGATCTTCATACGTAAAGGCATTGCTCATAAAGTAATATATAGTGGTGAAGTACGCCGATTCCGTTTGCTGGAAGCGTTTATCGTATGCATCCCTCTTCATGGGGGGAGGCGGTTGTATGTGGTCGCGATCTATGCGCCGGAGGCTTCTCAACCCTCATGTTTTATAACAGAGCTCGAAACACTTTTTCGAACTCTGAAAATGAACTTAGAAGAAAACTGTTTCCTTATGGCCGTTGATTACAATGCTAAACACCAAGATTGGAGAAATCAATTAGCCAATCCAAGGGAGAACCAGCTATTCAATATGGGCTTCACCATATTGTGTGTAAAGTCGATCTGCTGACTACTGACAAGTCTTCATATCCTCGAAGTGGCTCATATTTGGATCTACATATTACTTTTAGACTCGAGACTTAAACTGACCGACGACATTCTTCGACGGACAAAAAATTGTTTGACGACGGTTGAGTTCAACAGTGACCACTGTGGACTTGCCGCCGTCATACTGCTTCCGAGCGACCTTGTGGAACTGGAGGAGTACGTGCTGACGCACTCTTATAACTACGGTAAGACACGTTGGCAGCGCTTTTTTGGTGCCGTCTCAAGGGAACTTCGTTCGAACGGTATTGCGCCGCCATGCAACAGGAATCTGTCGAACGTTGAGAATTGAGATCGATGGATACCTGCAAAGTATGCAGGATGCAATTCGTAGAACAATGGACAGGACAATTCCTAAGTATAGGCAAAACGACACAATGACCATGTACAGAAAAGCGAAAATAAACGCACTCTACAAACAAAAAAGTAGACTTCTGTCGAGACTCAAACTGTTGCACAGGAGGTTTAATGACCGACACAATGGGAGATTAGAACTCTGAGGTCACAGATCAAAAATCTCCAACAACTTATTAAAGAAAACTATAGAATTCAACAGTCCAACAACCCAAGTATGTTTCCGGAAATAAACAAAATCTTTAGGAGAAAAGATCAAAATGGCCAGAGTATTAAACTAAAAAGGACGACAGAGAACAAAGACTTACTTCTGACATTAGGAATAGATCCAGGTGACGCCATTTAGGATGATGACCACTTTATAGTGGAAGATGCTCAAGAGAAACTAGATACTGTGGGCGCGAGCAAGTATATAAGGTGAAAGAGTGCATTCACCCGAATTACGACCTTGAGAATAGAGCCTTCGTCGAACACTTCTATCTTAGAGGCGAGATCTCGCATTGGTGATCCGAGAATTCTGGTTTCACTAGGTTCAATGACGACTGACTGCAAATGCAGTCATCGCCGAGCGAAACGGGAATAACACCCTGTTCGTTTTTAAGACGGACCTTGAAGACATCTTTCACAAAATATAGAAAAAGAAATCAGCAGGATTCGACGATATACCCAATATTGTGCTGCGAAACCTCCCTTCGGAAGCGGTGGACATATACACCACGTTGTTCAACAATGCGCTGAATAATGCATACTATCCAGTACGTTGGAAGACGGCAGTGGTCCATCCCCTCCTTAAAAAAGGTAAGCATGGTTGCAATCCAGCAAATCTCCGGTCAATAAGTCTTCTTTCGAGTATCAGTAAGGTATTCGGGAAAGTTCTCAATAGAGCACAGTCCACATGGGCTGACGACAAAAATATTATTCCCGAAAATCAGTTCGGTTTTAAGGCGGGCCATGATACCATACCTGCGTCTAAACTAGTATAACTATACTACGCACGGGTGCATGTCTGGCTGACTTGGAGAAGGCATTCGATACCGTTTGATTAGACGGTCTTTTCTATAAGTTGATCAGGTATGGCATGAGTAAACCACTGCTTTCTGAATTCTGAATGACATGCTTCATGGTAGAACATTTGTAGTCAAAAGTTGCAATATAAATTCTACCAAAACTTTTAAAACACAGAGCGGTTTACAACAGGGGGCGGTGAATTCGCCTATTTTGTTTAGCATTTTCACCGGCGATCTAATTGGTTCCCTTCACCATGCTATAGCGTACGCTGATAAACTCATTGCGTACAGGACAGGTCCAAAGATCGAAGACATCAGAGCTCTCTTGCAATGTGACTTCGATAAGATTCAGCAATATTGCGATGACTGGAAGTTGAAAATAAACTTTCAGAAATCGGAAACAATTGTGTTTAGAACCCCGTTGGCTCGGGCCTCATGGGATACGAGAAAGAACTGGCGAAAGCTGGTGATCGTTGATCTACATGGCCACCCACTGCCAAACAAACGAGTAGTTAAGTACCTCGGCATCTGGCTAGATCAGTATCTATATTTTAACAAACATATGGATGCGGCTCTGGCCAGGACAAGAGGAGCTTTTGCTCTGACAAGGCGACTGTTTCACAGCACACAACTTGACAGCAGAGTGAAAGTGATTTGCTACATGGCCCTCATCTGGCCAATGATTGTCCATGGGTGCCCTGTGTGGTTCAATGTTACAGCGTCCCAGATGGAAAAGATTCGGGTGTTTGAGAGACAGTGTCTGCGTACCTGTCTTGGACTGCACAGAGTACCAGAGTCGGAGTACAGACAATATTATCCTACTGGGGTCCTTTACAATGGGAGCTCAAATAAACAGAATCGACAACTCCATGACAAAACTGACTCGTAGTCACACTGCAAGGGCGAAGTCTTCGAACAATGGCCTGATATTTGGGGCTTACTACCCCAACATAGAATATATGGAGAGAACACGTTTCAGTGGATTTGTCCCACCGGAGGCTTTCCACTATTTTGAGATGATAGGTTTGATTCAGGACAGTTTGGCGGTTCCGTTAATCTACCACGTCTGCCGTAAGTCCGTAGAACGACTGCTCCTTTACAACCGTGATGTCGCCGCAGTAGGCGGAGAAGTTGAAGAGCTTCTTCGGTTCAGTAGGGCGGTTTCAGATCGCGATCGACGGGACGTTATTAAAACGTCAAATCTATTCTGGTGGTTGTCTGAGCAACATAATGAAAATGTTACTGATAGCTAGTCGCCAATGGCTGGCTTGCAAAGGTTTAGAGTGTAAGACTTAGGGTATAGAGGGTGCTACTGTGGCTGCTCTAGGGTTAAGTAGTTTTAATTAGTTGTAAGTAGTTTTTAGAAAAACCAAAAAAAACTGATAAAAAAAACTAAGTTTTTTAAATTTTCTTAGGGTTAATATTAGCTATAGTTTGAAATATATACGGTATTTTTAGGCCGAAAGGCATAAGAATTAAATTATTGAGTAATTTAGAGTACCCGCCTAGGGTCAGTAAGTTAATTAAGTTATTATGTTAGCTAGTTTAAACATTTTTGTTAGCAAGTAGTTATAAGTGATAAAAGAAATAAAAATGAATTTAAAACTGGAAAACTGAAAGATTATAAACACGGCTTTTATTTTAATTAATGAGTAAGTGTGTTTTAAAGATTCGTGAATTTTAAAAAGTTATTATAAATAAGGCATTACGTGTTTGCACGTACACCTGAGCCACTTGCTACCTCTCTCAATGAATGTCATCAAAGGCACAGCCAACATTTTTACATCAATTGCTGTTTTTCTTTTTTTATTTAATTACAAAATGATCTGGTTTACTTATTTTTACTTTAAAGCCTAATTTTTCAAAATGATTGTCTAATTAAGGGTGGTTTTTTCGACTATTTTTTTTTTCAATCCCATCCTGAAATTTTATGGAAAAAAACAAAAAAAAACATTGTCTAACAATTTGAGCCCTCAGTATTAGCATTTACTACTCGCGCAAGGCATGCAAAAACTTCCCGTATAAAATACACGTAATGCCTAATGCAAATTATAAAAGTTCGAACACGTATTTATTTAAAAAAAAAAATCATTTCTTTATTACTACTAATCAACTTCAACTTACAAACTCGAACTCTAAACTTGAACTGACTATCCTAACTTAAGAATATGTTAATGCTACTTTTCGATGAGTATAACGATGAGCGACATGTTCAATCACGATGTTGGAATGATTACAGTATCCGATGTTTATAACATCACATCTGTTGGATTGATTCGGTGGCTTAACTCAGTGGATTGATTCGGTGGCATTTGGTTGCCGAATCATCAATTTCTCCAGTGTGTTACTGGATAATTGATACTCTTAACTCCCCTCCCTCTTTAAGAAAACCGTCCCGGTTTTCCGTGAGTGCTTTTATTTGCGTCATGATTCTGTTGAATTTTATTTGCTCTATGTTATCATTATTGGTATCTGGGGATAATCTCAACTTGAAGTAGTAAATAATACATAATGTTATGGCTACTATAATGAAAATTAATGTTAATCATGTAATTACAGGGTTATCTGATGCTTCTTTTTGCAGCATTTCAATTACATTTATATTTTCAAATTTAAGATCATTATTAGTTGATTCAAAATAGTTATCTATTACATATTTGTCTAAGGCATTTGATTTCAAATAATTTTGAATTACACAGCTGTTGGGTTTTCATACTTTACATTATCAATTGTTGCTTCATTTTCAAAAATAGTTAAATAAGTACCATTTATAGTTGAGTGTTCAACTGTGTGAACACCGGATATTAATATAGATCCGTCTTTAATAATTTCCAATTTCAAATTTTTCTCTTTAATTTTATTACAATTAGCTTTTTTGTTATTAAGTAAGTTTGATAAGCATGTCTCATTATGGATTAATTCACAAAAGTTATATCTTAATTCTATCTTACAATTTTCAACACTTAAATACTCATTATTACATTTAGCAATTTCATTTTCAATTAACAGCTTTCCATCTGGTTGGCTTATGGCCCTTGCTTCGTAAAGTTTACAATTTCTTTCAATGATGGGGTATTTAATAAGAATAGCAATTACGTCTTTATTTTGAATGATTTTAAATTTGGAAACGTCCATCAAATCAGTAATGGTCATACTACCGTGTTCATGTTGTGTTATATCCCTGATATCTTCTAAGTTTAATATTGCTGGATTTAAAATTCCTGTTTTAGCTAAAGCTATTGTCTGTACTAAATTTTGTAGTTCGATCAATATAAGTTTATTTCTTTCCTTAGCTAGTTTAAGTTTCCCTTCACTATTAATTAGATAATATTAGATCATCATGGCCAGGTGAACCTGAAATCCATTTCCATACTGTTCCTAACTCGTTAATTCCTCTCTTATATCTGTTTGTTAATCTAAGCTGCCCTAAAAGTGTTTTAATTATAGTCATGTCTGAATCCCTATCTGAATGCAGTAAATCTTCATCATTATTATCAAGTGAATTTCCAAAATATTTTTCATTTATTTCAGACTCTGTTTTTTCTAATATCTTTACAAAATATGATAAATGGGCAAAATGGAAAAGAGTTCCATAATCGACATAAAGTGCTGTATCACCGTTTTCTAGTAATACATAATTTTCTCTAGTGTAATCAATTATCTCTGATTTCGTAACCATGATGATTGTCAAAAGTGGGATTAGGAAATTCATTTTTCTGAAATATAAAATTTAATTTTTAATGTTATCTTTATGCACAATTCGATTACGTTTGTGTATAACTACATTTTGTCCTAAGTCTTCTCTAATTTTCTGTTTCCTATATCTAGGTAAGAGCTTATTCCTGCAACCTTCTATTTTTTCATAAACTACCTGGTTAGGTTGGTATTGTTTTTGAACTCTTTTCTTATTATGGGTCTTGAGCATTTTTTCCTGAGCTACCAAAAGTTTATGAGGTAGGTTTTCATGGGGTTTTTTGTTATAAAGAATTTCATAAGGTCTTTCGTCCGTAATCGAATGTATTGTTTTAATGTACTGTTGTGCAGCACGAAATATTGATTCTAGGTCACTTATGAGATGTAATTCTTAATTTAAACATCTTGCAATTTCTATCAGAGTAGAGTGGACTCTTTTTACCTGTCCACTTGTTGTGAAATGGTGTGGGTCGCAATAATAAATTATAATTCCTAATCTTTGCATTAATGTTTTAAACTGATGTGTGCAGAACCCTGGTTCGATATCAACCGTTATGCATTTTGCATCAGGAAAGGTTTGCAATACTTCTAAAATTTTTTCATCTAATTTTAACTTATCATTTAACGATTTTATAACCAAGAATTTCGAATAGGAATCTATGCATGTAATACATTTTAAATTTTGTGCAAAGAATATGTCAATGTGTAGATGTTCCCCTCCTTTTTCGGAATTGGAGCCTCGCCAATGGGTATTTTCTGTGGGTGTCTGTCATACTTGTTTTGATTGCATATTTCACAATTTCTCACAAATTGTTTGAATTGTATTTTCATCTGTGGCCAATAGTATGAACTATAAATTTGTTTAAGATTCTCCCTATGATTTCTATGGGCTCTATTGTGGGTTTGTTCGATTATCATTGCTTGATCATCTGTATTAGTTATATCTATAGGAAATATTTTTTTATATAGAAATCGGTTGTTAAAAGTTTCTCTTAACATTTTCTTTACTTCATACAAAACTTCAGGTGTACAATGAATTGCTACTGTTCCTGGTTGTAGAAATTCTTTCACAATAATTGTCTTTAAATTATCTAGTGTATCGTATTCTATTATGTGTCTTACTCTATTAAAAGTTTTTATTTGTTCATGTATCGTAAAAGTATTTTTACCTAACAAAATTTGCTGTCGAAATTGGTTTAGAGGTCTAGTAGTTTCTTTTATTACGTTATTGTCACTACTTTCCGCTGAAAGTTGGGTTGCGTCTGACGAAGAACTATCAGCGTCAGTCGTTAAAACAGGTTAAGTTCTACCTCGAATGTGAGATGTTCTTTTATTATGTTGAAAGCTTCAATTGCACTCTCATCTAGATTTATTACCGTTTTCTTTGCAACGTGCGTGGAAACGTTTTCATTTGACAAATACTTTGTTAATGGTTTTGAAATCTGAGCGTAATTCTTAATAAACTTTCTATAATATCCAATCAATCCTAGAAAACTGCGTAGTTGTCTTAAAGTGGTTGGTAATGGATATTCTTTTATTGTTTGAACTTTTTTGGGGCTAGTTTTAATCATATTATGGGCTATGACGTAGCCTAAAAATTCTACTTTTTGTTCAAATAACTTAGATTTCTCTACTGAAATCTTCATGTGAGCATTTTGTAATTCTCTTATAATTGTGTCGATGTCTTGAACGTGTTGTTCTAGAGTTTCAGAGAAAATTATTATATCATCAATGTATATGTGACATATTTTTCCTACATACGGACGTAAGATGTTGTCCATTGCACGCTGAAAAATGCTTGGTGCATTTTTTAGACCAAATGACATACGTGCGAATTCGTATTTTCCATTATTTATAGAAAAAGCTGTTTTTTCTTTGTCTTTTTCTGTCATTAAAATCTGATGAAATCCTGATTCCAAATCAAGAGTAGTAAAGTACTTTGCTTTACCCAAATTGCTTAATATGGCATTTGTATCCGGAATGGGATACTTGTCAGATATCGTGTTTTCATTTAATTTTTTGTAATCAATAACCAATCTGTGTTTATTTGAACCGTCGTCGTTAAGACCTTTTTTTGGAACTACCCATATTGGAGAGTTATAAAGGCTTTTTGACGGTCGAATGATTCCTTCGTGAAGCATTTTATTTACTTCTTTATTAACGAAATCGTTTGCAGAGAACGGGTAAGGGTATTGTTTAGACCATATTGGTTTTTCATTAGAGGTTCTGATTTCTGCTCTAATATCTGTTCTAAATGGTAAAGATATGTCTACATTTTTATGAATACTTTTTATTTTCTTCAAAGTAGATTCTCCTATATGTCCCCTGTTTCAATGACATTTACTCCCATTTCCGGTTCTTCAGTACTGTAAATTTTTTCACATTTATTTTTATATAAAAGTAGACGTTTTTCAAAGTCTAATTTTATTTCAGCGTTTTTCATTAAATTGAATCCTATTAATAAATCCGCGTTTAAATTAATTTTTATTTCGTAAAACCTTACATATCTATCAAAAATAAATACTTCGTTATAGTATTTAATTATTGTTGTACCGTTTATTGTCTTAACTCTTTTTCTTATTACTAATTCTTTCCTATCATCTAATGTATTAGGACTACAGTAACAACTTGTAGCTCCTGTGTCAATAAGGATTTTTAATTTTTTCCTGGGACCATTCCTGAAAATGTAGGGTAGTCCGAATTTTCTTCTAAAAAAGAATCATCTTCGTTAAGATTATTGATCCTTTCTAATTTTATTGGAGGTTGTAGACTGTGTTGTGCACTGTCTTGCTGTCTTTTTCCTCCCTGAAACTGATTGTGGTAATTATTTTTATATACCAGCTTGGCGTAGTTTTTATTGTTATTAGTAAACGGATTATGTATACGTTTTTTGTTATCAAAATTTCTCTGCTCTTGATGATTAATTGGCCGATGAGCCGAACTCCCAAGTTCCATTGGCTCTGGTTTTGTTTCCATAGAATAATTTTGATGGTAGTTTTGATTTTGGTTGCGTTGAGGAAATCTTAGGTTGTTATGATCTCGGTTATGATCTCGACGAGAATGATTTGTATTATTTTGTGCTTTATTGAATTGAAGAGCAAAATTTGCCCTTATATTGTTGGATTCTAGTTCTTGTGCCTTCGCGAGTGCACTCGGTAAATCTTCTGGAGATAATGAGAATAGAATATTAGCTAAAGGAGCGTTAAGCCCAGTCATGAAAATTCTTAAGGCATTCCGACGATTCATAATATTAATTTCGTTTGTTAAGGAATTGTTTGTTCCGTGTCTCATAACCGTTTTATTTATAAGAAGAGTCAGTTTTTGGTTTACTTCATTGTAGAAGTCTATTATGGACATACTTCCTTGTCGAAGGATGCTCAATTCTTGCTCAATTATGTGGGCTGGCCTCTTGTCAGCACAAGCAAAGTCTAATCTTGCTATTATGGCGTCAAAATTAAGAACGATACCATGGTTTGTTAATATGTCATTAAATGACATATTTGCAAATTTTGCGCTTTGTACTATTTTATTTCTTAGTATAGTTAACGCAGCGAAATATTTCCTACTCCCTTTATTGTAGAGATATATGGAATTGTTAGCAGCTTCGCGCCAGCTAACGTAAGAATTTGTGTTACCGGAAAATTCCGGTAAAGATTTAATTACGTCTAGTGTCTCTGTACATATTATCGTTTCATCGATGGTTTGTGTTTCATACTCTGTTACTAGAGATTTACTTGTTAAATTTTGGAGGGATTCTTTTAGATGTCTAATCTCCGACTGTAAAGATACAGTATTTGCGGCAATGAGCCTAGTCACAGTCTCCTCAGTCGACATATCTGCGAATTTGAGTCTTTCATGTTGTTTAGAGAGTTCGTCCAGTTTGGCTTGTTATAAACAGATCAACAACAAAAAAAAAATTTCAATTCAACTGAACAGAGTAATCTTATTCCAGAAAAATTTCAATAAAAATATTTTTGTTTCTTTTTTTCTTTAAATTCTATTTTCAACAGATTAAACTTATTCTAAAAATATAAAAATATTTGTTATTTATATTTTTATATATTTTTTTATTTTGAGCGAAATAATATTAAAAAAAAAAATTCTTACAAATATTTTTTGGTGATGAACGTTGTCAGTTGATGTGGATTCCTCTTTGATGACGATGCCAGGATGGTATTGTCAATTTTTTTTTTTTTGTGATGAACGTTGTCTGTTGATGTGGATTCCTCTTTGATGATGATGCCAGGATGGTATTGTTGTTCGTTTTTGATCGGGTTTTTTTTCGCTTTGACACTGAATTAACTGAATTTTTCTGTTCTCAAATTATTTTTGTTTTTGTTGTTCTTATCACTGAGAGGAATACTTTGTTGTTTCCTTTTTTATTGTCAATATCTTTCATTAATTTGCACGGATTATTGCCTTGTTGATCACTATTTATTTTTTGTTTTTTCTTCTTTAAATTTAAGAATACTTTTTTTTTTGTTTTATATTTTTTCTCCTTTCTAGGAAGGATACTTATTTTTATTTTTTTGCACTGAAAATATTTCACAATTTTTCTGAAGGATACTTTTTTTGTTATATATTTTTTCTTTTAGAAATATTTTCACTCGCGTGACGATCTAATTTTTTTCCTTACTTTATTTTTTCAGGATAATATGAAAAAAGAGTCGTCCTGTCACGGTCGCCAATTATAAAAGTTCTAACACGAATTAATTTTTTTAAAAAATTATTTCTTTATTACTACTAATCAACTTCAACTTACAAATTCGAACTCTAAACTTGAACTGACTATCCTAACTAAAGAATATGTTAATGCTACTTTTCGATGAGTATAACGATGAGCGACATGTTCAATCACGATATTGGGATGTTTACAGTATCCGATGTTTATAACATCACATCCGTTGGATTGATTCGGTGGCTTAACTCAGTGGATTGATTCGGTGGCATTTGGTTGCCGAATCATCAATTTCTCCAGTGTGTTACGGGATAATTGATACTCTTAACTTGCACGCATGACTTGCGCGAGTACTATTTGTTAATATTAAGGGCTCAAATTTTTAGGAAATTTTTTTTTAGGTACATATTTTCCACAAAATTTCGAGATGGTAGTGAAAAAAATAGTCGAAAAAAAACCACCCTACTATTTATGTTAATATTTAGTTTTAAATTTTTTTGAGTTCCATTTTGTCAAGAAGAAATCAAATTTTAAAACTCTCCTTGAAATATATTGTAACGTACGCTTAGTTCGCAAAAATAAAACTTTTCCTTTCTTTACTTTAATTCTATTACTTTTATTCAATATCTACTTTCGGTATACAACTCGACTAATAATCACGTTTATTCAATATTCACACTATCACTTTCTAAATAAAACTGACTTCTGGTTACGTCAGCTCCCTCTTTATATAGAAGTGTGAAACATCGAGAGCTTTCTGGTAGTTTTGCTATGAACCATGATGTCTAAACAAGTTCCCCGCCCGGAATATATCTGCACACACACACACACACTCACAACCAACGTCTTCCATTATACCATTCCATTATAGTGTTGCCACTTTTGTTTTCGGTTGAACGTTTTCGATTAGGAAATCGTTATTAATGTTGAATGTACATTACAATATCATAAAAATTTTCTGTTATGCTTAGTTTTTACTTTTTGCAGGAAGAAATTCAACATTGTTTGAGAAAAATTTTATGGGCCTTATTTGGAGCACAGATTCCTAATAAGGCCCAACGGATGGTTTTTTTAAATTGTCGAAAAAATATATTGAGCAGCTTTTTTTGAACTTGAGTTCCCATTTTGTACAATTGAGTTTGCCATCATATCTTATACAAGAAGGGAAATACATATTAGGGAAAACATATTAGGTGGGCCTTATTTGGTACGGATACCTTAGTCTTCGAGGCTTTCCGAGCATTTTTGTGTCACCCTATGTACATATTGATTTATTTTATCCTTCTAACTGAAAACGTCGCGTTTTGATATTGTTTGGACTAAACTTTCAACTTTTGATTTTCAATCCTACTTACTTTCGACTGTCAGCCACCGAAAGAATTCTTGGCCATCCCCAAGGGGATTGCAACCCACAGTTCGAAAAACACTACCCTAGATCACACTATCTTCTTAAATTTCGAAGAAACCAAAGTAATTTGAATGATTTTCTTAAACTGAACTTGAATTTCCATATAAATTATGTATTGCGGTGGGAGAGGGCCGTCTCTTTCCACCATAGCACTGCTACGTTAAAGCTCAGAAATATACTTCCATACACTGACTGTTGCTTCGTAAATTTGCATGACAAACGTTTTCAGTTACACATTTTGTCTTATGTGTGCGTGCTCTGTTGCGGTTGTTTTGTTTGTCTCCCCTTATTTAGGCCTGATACTCGCTAGCACCAGTCCACTTCCTTCATCAGGGGATTCAGAAACTGAAGAATAGCGATTCGTCATTTTATATACAGCTATGGACAAAGAAATAGCACACTCATTAATTTTCTTATGATAACAGCATTTGTTTTTTCCTTTTGAACTTAAATATTTTATTTCCTATTTTATGACATGAAGTGACTTCTAAGGATTAATAATAATTAGTAATAGGGAATTATTTCTTAACAATTCAATTTTTAAAAATATATTTTGCAGTGATGATCAAATTTCTTGTGGACAAGAAAATAGCACACTTACCAATATTCGTAAAAAAAAATTATTTTTAGTGAAAATATTTATTTTTTCATAAATTTTGGTATTACCAAGTTAGTTCTTAGTTGGTTGACCACGATTTTTTAAAGTTGCTTGGCACCTCCTTGGTAAGCTTTCAACTAACGTCTGGCATCTACTTTGTGGGATAGAGTACCAAGCTTCTTTGATTCCGGCCCAAAGATCGTTTGAATTTTTAAATTTTGTGTGTCCAATTTTGACTTTAACATCATTTCATAAGTGTTCTATTGGATTAAGATCGGGACTTTGAGCTGGCCAGGTTAGGACATCGATTTTTTCATCCACGAGCCAAGCTTTTAGTATATTTGATGCGTGTTTGGGGTCATTGTCATGCATGAATATCCACTTAACTGGCATAAACTCAAAAGGAATATGGTTCCATTGTATTCTTCAGTATAGCAAGATAAGCGAATTTATCCATTTTTACATCAATCCTCACCAATGCAATGGTCCCAACCCATGCCAGGAAAACGCACCCCAGACCATTAAATTTTCCACTCCATGTTTCACCGTCTTTAAAGTATACTTAAGATTGTACGCTTCGCACTTAAGACAATGCAAAAATTGCGGTACATTTTAGGCTTGAAGTCTATCAATTTGTTTATCAAATCTTCAAACCCGAAGAAAAAGAAACATCACAACCATTTCACATGTCGGAAATTTTTAATTTATAATTTTTCTTAATAGTGTGCTATTTCTTTGTCCATAGCTGTATGTTAGATGTATTTAAGAAACACTTTGCATTTAACTACTTTCACCAATTAAATTAAATCTAGTAGACTTTGTTTTTTTTTCTTACAAAAATTGTCAGGGATATTTTCTATTATAAATTTTTCTTTCTTCCTTCAAGTTGTCTTTTTATATTATTAAATAAAATCTTTTTCTCCATAACTGTTTTGCTTTTATTATTCGTGGATCTCAACAGGTTATGGGCCCAGTCCACTGCAATTAAGCTTTGATATAAATTTTATTGGATAGTAAATAATTTTTGCCTCACTATGACTAGCTCAAATGTGCATGGTCGGATTCCTCTTTTGAATGGAGAAAATTTCATAACATGGAAGGCACAGATGGAAGCCATACTTCACCGAGGAAGGTTTCTCCAATACGTAAAGGGTGAAATCACAAGACCGTCAAATGCAGTGGAAAAACAACAATGGGATGAAAAAGATTTGGATGCTCGTGCAGAGCTTCTTTTAGCAATGGAACCACATATTGTTGCTTTGGCAGCGAATTTAAGAACATCGAAGGAGATCTGGAATTTCTTGTTGGAAAGTTACGACAAAAAAGGACCTCGACAGAAGACTGAAGAATTTCGTAAATTCACAAATCTGCAAATGGCACCAATAGATTAAAGGAGTTGGGTGCCAAATTGGACGATGACCTACTAGTTGTAGTTCTTCTCGATGGATTATCGGATGACTACAGACATAAGATCTGCGTTCGACGTTCAAAGCGAATATCCAGATGTTTCGACTGTTTGCACAAGATTACTTGAAGTAGGGGACAGAAAGAAAGATTTTTCGAGTAACAATGTACTCAGTGCCAGGTTTTTCCCTTCACAAAAGCATCACAAGAAACCTCAATTTAAGGCAAAAACCGAAAATAATAATTTTCCTTATACTTGCAGAAAATGTGGCAAGCGAGGTCATATGGCTAAGGATTGCTGGACTAAAGCCGATCATACAAGACTTACTCAGAATGGTCAAGAACAACAGCATGGTTTCATCGTACAGGAACGTACAGCATCTTCGAAAGTAATTCATGAGCAATCAAATCAGAGGTTATGGTGTCTGGACAGTGGGGCAACCTCACATATGTGCGCTGATGAATCAAAATTCATTACCCTAAATTCGAATGAAGCTGCTAACCATGTCAAGCTAGCAGATAACCACGTTATAAATGTTGAAGGAACAGGGACTGTAAAATCTAACATCAATTGTAAGAACTCAAAGGAGCCAATGTACCTGTACAATACCTTGTTAGTTCCAAAACTAACGGACAATCTCATTTCGATTAGTAAGGCCACGGATCATGGATATAAGGTGATTTTTGAAGGGGCTGGAGCTAAAATTTTCGATGGTCAGGATGACTTAATTATGAGAGCCGTGAAACGAAACGGTTTGTACTATATAGAGTCAAATGAAAAGGCACAAGTGAGTATAGATACAACAGGAAAATCTAGAACAAATTATGGATCCTTAATGTCTTGGCATAAGAAGTTAGGACACATAAATTTAGTATCTTTGAGACAGCTTATGGAAAAGAAAATGATTCGTGGATTACCCGATAAATTTAAAGATGACAGTGACAGTTGTACAATTTGTATTCGAGCTAAGCAAACTCAACCAGCGTTTCCTACCAGCAACAACGAAAAGAAAACATCCCATCGCTTGGAACTTGTCCACTCCGACATATGTGGGCCGATGCGGACAGAATCCATTGGAAAAGCAAAATATTTTATAACGTTCATAGACGATTTTTTACGAAAAATTTTTGTTTATTTTTTTAAAAAGGAAGAGTGAAGCTCTTCAAGCCTTCAAGAGATTTAAGGTTTTTGCTGAAACTCAATCCGGGGAGAAACTCAAGACACTCCGAACGGACAACGGGCTAGAATATTGCAGTAAGGACTTTCAAAAATTTGTAGAAGATTGCGGAATCTTACACCAGAAAACTGTGCCACACACGCCGCAACAAAATGGTCTAGCCGAGAGGGCTAACCGCACTTTAACCGAAATGGCAAGATGTTTAATGGACGAAAGCGGACTTCCCGAGTTTATGTGGGCTGAATTAGTTAATACTTCAGCGTTCTTACGAAGCAGATGTCCAACGAAACCAAATGGAGATGTAACACCAGAAGAGCTGTGGAGCGGAAATAAACCGAATATACCTTTTTTGAAGGAAATTGGTTCAAAAGTTTTTACTTTAAAAAAAAGACTCAAACCTTGGCAAATTCGAAAGCAAATCTGAAGAAGGAGTTTTAGTTGGTTACGCGGAAGAGTCTAAGGCTTACAGAATTTGGATAAAGAACAAGCGAAATATTATTAGAAGTAGAGATATCAGATTTATCAACAATGAAAAAACACCAAAGAAAACCAATTAAAACCATGCAATTTTTATACCTTCTCGTTTCCAGATAACTCAAAAACTTTTGATAATCTTGAACGCAATGAAAAACAAACATCCAACCAGACATTGTCAACTGTGAACCAAGAAGTAAACGAATTCGAAGATGACATCGTTCAGCAGGTTATCTCAAAACACATACGCACTGATCCTGAAAATATTAAAGAAATCTTTTGCTTGGAAGATGCAAGTGAATGGCAAGATGCGATGCAAGCTGAACTCAATTCATTATTGAAAAATAACACCTGGACTTTGGTTGACAGACCAATTGGCCGCAAAGTAATAAAATCCAAATGGGTTTTCAAAACCAAATACCGGCTAGATGGAAGTATTGTGAAGCGAAAGGCACGACTTGTTGCCAAAGGTTTTGACCAGATTCAAGGAGTAGACTATCAAGATACCTACTCACCAGTAGCAAATATTAGTTTCATCCGATTGACTATGGCCATCGCCGTGGAGAATGGTTTGAATCTTTACCACCTTGATGTTTCATCAGCATACCTAAACGGTGATATCGATACTCTTATCTTTATGGAACAGCCGGAAGGGTTTGAACAAGGCGATAAGGTGTGCAAATTAAACAAGGGAATTTATGGATTGAAACAGAGCGGACGGCTTTGGAACTTGAAGTTGGATGCAACTCTTAAAACTCTTGATTTTAACGCTTCAAAATGTGACAATTGTATATATTTCAAATTTAAAAACGATCAAATAACACTAATCACAGTTTACGTGGATGATTTAATTGTTGCAACAAATGATTCCAAAGAGTTTGAATTAATGAAGCAGCGTTTATCTGAATGTTTCGACATAAAGGATCTTGGACATCCTAAACTCTGTGTTGGATTAGAAGTCGAACGTCTTAATGAGACTCTTTCTATTACTCAGAAAGGATTCATTAAAAATTTGTTAGACAAATATGGACTTACGGATTGCAAACCTGATCGATTACCAATGCGAACTGGTCTGAAGTTGGAACAAGACCCGAAAATCGAAGGAGAGCGAAAAGAAGTCAACAACACCAAATATCGCGAATTGATAGGAAGCTTGCTCCACCTTTCAACTTTTAGTAGACCCGACATAGCCTATGCAGTGAATGCTTTATCACAATTCAATAACGATCCTCGACAACAACATTGGAGCGCAGCACTGCACGTCCTCCGCTATTTACAAGGTTCAAAAAATATTGGAATTGTTTACAAGAAAACGTCAGAAAAGTTACACGCATATGCTGATGCAAGTTGGGCAAGTAATTTCAATGACCGAAAATCACAGAGCGGATTTTCATTCGTTTACGGAGGAGGAACAATTTTATGGGCTTCAAAGAAACAGAAAATTGTGACTACTTCGAGTACGGAAGCCGAATATGTGAATCTTAGTTCTGTTGCAAAAGAAGCATTATTCTTACAAAATTTACTTGAAGAACTTGGACTTCATCAAGGGCCAGTGACAATTTTTACCGACAACAAAAGTGCACAGGCTATTGCAACTAATTTGGGTATCCAAGGGCGAACCAAGCACTTAGATATCAGATACCACTTTGTCAAAGAAGCCGTTGCTGATAAAAGAATAAGCCTTGAATTTATTGGTACCGAAGACATGCCAGCAGATGCTCTAACAAAACCTTTGGCTTTACCTGCTCACAAAAAATGTTTTAAGCGATTGGGAATGTCTTTTTCCGATTAAAATCGAAAATATCAAATTGTGAAATTTTGGACGGGTGTTAGATGTATTTCAAAAAACACTTTGCATTTAACTACTTTCACTTTCCCAATTAAATTAAATCTAGTAGACTTTGTTTTTTTTTTTCTTACAAAAATTGTCAGGGATATTTTCTTTTATAAATTTTTCTTTCTTCCTTCAAGTTGTCTTTTTATATTATTAAATAAAATCTTTTTCTCCATGATGGTTTTACTTTTATTATCCGTGGATCTCAACAATATACCTACTGCTACTTGCATTACAAAATCCTTTGGGATTAAGAGCGGTGCCTTTTTACCACCTTTAAATTTAAATTTCCTTAAAATTTTGCTTTCTTTTTTTGTTTGATTCATTCTCGCTTCGCAAATTATGCAGTCAGTTGGGTTGTGTTTTACACTGTCTTAAACCAAACCCCAATACATCCACACACTAGCCTCCCTCAACCCCACCACCCCACGCGTTCTACATTTCACACACATAAGCCCACTTCGTCTTGAATCAAAGTTGCTGCAATTTTTTATACATATACGATATACATAAGTATGTAGAGCATTCATTTATGCATTGCATCCATCGTCACTGAAGTGCAAGTGACACTTGTTAAAAAAAATTAGTTTTTATTTAATTGACTTTTTCTTAATTCCAGCCGGGTCGATACGGTTTCTTGAGAGTGGCATTACTGTTACGTATTGCTGTAGTCTGTTCTTTTTTTCTTGGATGTTACGCGATGTAACATCCGGTAACATTATTTCGTTCCTAAATGCAAAAAAGTTACGAAATGTAACATCGATGTCGTTCCTAAATGCAATGTTGAACTGTCAGAATGTTACGTTTCGTAACTTTTTCCAACTCATCTCTCGGACTTGAATTTCGATGTTGATCTGTCAAATTGTTTTTTTTTTTTTTCATTTTTGCAAGTGAAGTGAATAAAAGATGTCGGTCAGTCAGCTTTGTCCGTATATTTTAGAAAATATGGATATTTGTTTGTATTTTCATTTTTAATACTCCAAAATCGTCTTTATTTCCATATCAAAAAAGTTAAATTTAATCCCTGAATAACAAACAGAGGAGCCATTGATGGATATTGCTTTGATCCAACGTGTTCATTGCTTGTTGGAGAGAGACGCTTATTAGCTGGAATTGGTCGAATTTTTCGAATATATAACCTCGGAAAAAGAATAGATAAATAAAGGTAAATACAATTTATTAGAATTCTAGACACAAGTTACATGTTTTGTTCTTTCAGGGTAGTGTCGGTCCTTACAATTTTTTGTAAATAAGGCGCTTCTTAAGTAGCAAAAAGTCAATTTGGATGCACCACTGTTTGTAACATGGTTCCCGTGTGTGGTTTCTAAAGCAATTTGCTTTGCTATTAATCGATTGCCGGTATGTTTGTCCGAATGCGATAAGTTATAAGTGACCTAAAAAAGAACAAAAAAAAAATAATATTATGGATATCTTTCTTTACAGATATCGGAAGACGTTGGTTTACCACAAAAAATTTGATTGACTTGTTTTGATAGCTCAGACTAATATTGGAGAACTTTGCACCGGACTGGATATAATAATAAAAATGCAACCAGAAGCTGGCGAGGAATTTGACTTGGATTATCCTGATGAATTTGAAGGAGAACAAACAATAACAATTCAGGAACACTATCAATTTCTTAAAAGTGAACGCTTGAAAGCACTGGAATCACAATAAACACAAAAGAAAACTGATAATCCCCTTGAGGCAATAAACTCCGATCACGATGTTTCTTACCTGTGTCCTAAGTGTGAAAAATGTTTTGATACTAAAGTTAAGAGAAATCTGCATGCCAAAGGACACTATCGTATTATGGTGCAATGTGAAATGATTGAAAATCGAATAAGCAAATTCCTCAGTGTGAGATTTGTAAGAAGACCTTCCAATCTGTGTTAAACCTACATATGCACAATTACAAAAACCATGGTGCATCACCATCGACAGGATAAAAAAGCGTAACATCGAAGGATAAAAAGAACGCCCTACAGCGCTGCAAAAATAATGCAACACCGTCAAAACTTAACACACGTAGCAAAGCAATTTTTAATTTTCCTAACCTACCTAAAAACAATGATTTTTACGAAGTTAAGATTCCATTTTACACGCGCGATGAATTTCGTTCCTATAAAAAGAATGAGTCGCTTATGCTTTGCTTCCATAATGGCGAGATTAGCTGCAAAAGTGAAAATCTTTAATGTAGAAAAAGTTCCTCTTTACCATTTGGATGCTGAGCTGCCGTGAGAGCTTCTGTGGGGTTGGCAATCGCTTTGGTCTTGCCAAAGGAGCTTCAGCCAAAGCCATATAAATGCAGTAAGTGCACCGAATCGTTTGTTATGCACACGCAGTTGGTCAGTTTAAAAAGGATAGGTATTTAAGAATGCACGTATCCACGGTGCATTTTAAAAAAAAGATTTGGTATGTTATATATGTATGCGGCTGGGCTTTTGTACACAGGCAGAATCTGGTGGAACATTTTGCTGGAGAAAATAATAGTAGTAAGATAATCTTATATTTAAAATCAACTGTTTCAAAATTTTGAAGGGTGATCGATATGTACTAAATGGAACAATAAAAAAAAAATTTAACAACAAAAGCTAAACGGTTTTATATAAATTGACAATTGCAACTGGTTTTTTCTTTTAATTTGTTGCTCGTGCTTCGGTCGGTTCTTCTTCCTCTTCGACTATTTCAACTTTGACTTGTCTGGAGTTGTTGGCTGAGCCTTGTTCGGGAACGTAGACAAAGGGATTGTTCTCCAACTGCTCACTACTTGGGGGACTCTTTAGAAGAACTAGCATTTTTTTCAGTTTTTTTCATGAAAGTTAAAAATGTTAATCGGACTTGGGTTACGAGGGTATTATGTCAAGATTGCTGAACAGCCCAATTTGTTATTGTTTATATATTTGGGTTGTTTACCTTTTTTGATTGTCATTCTATACAGAGTGCGCGAATTAAAGTTAAAATTATTCAAACTACAAATTGCATTTATTTTGGTAAAATTTTTCGAAAGTTCGTACATTTAAAAAAATTAATTTGCAATGGAAAACAAATTTGTTGCTATTACTGATAATGATGGTGCAGTTACCGTGAGGGGTGGAGCAATTTTGTGCAGTAATATCGCTGATAGTTGTGAGTTTTGCTAAAAATAAATTTTCTAAATTTAGTATTTTACCACAAAAATTTTTGGAAAATAGAAAGAATGAATTCTAAGTGTGAAACAGTAACTCATTTGTTTACATTTTCCAATAGCAACTGCTTTCGTGGAGCTAAGCCTGGAGAATTGCAGAGCCCTCGGACTACCGGAGAGTTTGGCCACAAGTTTGGATGAATTTGAAAAGGAGGAAATTGCCGACTCAGCATTGCCCAGTACCAGCCAAGCAAGCAGGGCGATTCCAAGCGATTTGAGTGAAGAAACAAATACGTTGAATTGCACACCACCAAAACTGAAGTGGACTTCGGAGGCAACGAGAACGTTAATCGAAGTTTATAAAGATAAACATTTCCTTTTTGACACTCGCCTTAAAAATGAAAGGGTTTAGCAAATAATGTGCGACGAGATGGCGAAAGGAGGCTTTAGATTTAACCTTACTCAATTAAAAAATAGATTCGCGAACTTAAAAAGGTTATATACCAAAAAAAAAGATGGAATCAAAATTACTGGGTCCGCACCAGTTAGATTTGATTACTGGGAAGATTTCGAAGAAATATTTGCCAAAGATCACAACGTGACACCTTTACGTACGTCCTCAAATTTGAGGCCAATCACTTTAAGTGAATCACAAAGTGAACTTGAGGAACATCCAGAACCCTCAACATCGGTCGTACGAAAATCGCTGAAACGGCCAGCCGAGTCTACTCTTGTGGAAGAGATCAAACTTTTAAGAAAGGTGCAAATTATATGTGTGTAAGAAACTTCACAGTAACTAACATTTTTCCTTTAATTGTTTATTATAGGAACGTAAGGAAAAGTGGGAGGTGAAGAAGGAATTAATGAAACAACAAATGGAAGAGAAGCGATTAATGTCCGAAAAACATCTTCAAGAAGCAAGGGAGTCACGAAAAATATTTGAAAAACTCATGGAGAAATTCATAGAAAAAATGTAAATATGTTTTTCTATTGTTTTTTTTATATGAACCTGAAAAAGAAGGAAAAAAATTTTGAGACTGAAAGACATAATTGTTGTAAAACGTTCGTTTTGTATTGTTATTTAGTTTTAAAAAAACACAAAGCACATAATAAATATTGTTGTTTGATACATTATTTCTTAAGCTATTCTTTCGTTACAAATGGAATCTCTTTTTGTGTTGCCATCCACAGCACCGGCTTTCAAGTCTTCCCTGTTCTGGTCAGAAGAGTTTTGTTGCACAATTGCCATGCCTTCGTTCATATAAACTCCTCTCCTTACTTCTTTAAAATCCAGACAAATGTTGTGCAGAACACAACACGCCAAGATTGTTGAAGGTATCCAATCGGTCCTTGTCATGTCAAGGTCCCTGAGGCGACGAAACCTGCCAAACAATAATGCAAAGCTGTTTTCCATACCAACTCTCACAGATGCATGGTTTTTGTTGAAAGAAACTTGCTTAGATGTTAATTTTCTTCTTCGAAGATATGGTGGAATGCACCAGCTAAGGCAGGGATAAGCTTTGTCAGCAAGTATATATTCTCCATTCGGAAAATATACACTTTCGTTATTTTGCACCTCAACAAATATGTTGCTGTTTTTGAACACTCTTACATCGGGTACAGAACTTGGCCAACCAGTATAACAATCAATGTATTTCAATTTGCAATCACAAATACATTGCAAAGTCATTGAGCAATAGGCTTTCCTATTAGTATATGCTCTTACTTGAGATTTCGGTGCTTTAATTCGAACATAAGTTCCATCAATGACACCGATCAAATTTTTGAAGATAGAGTTGGAGCCAAATTCACTTTTCAATCCATTCATTTCTTGACTTGTAGGCCACTTAATGAATCTTGGAGCAATTTGATTCAAAGCGTTAATCACTCGTATAAAACAACGAGACAAATTGCTCTTTGATAAATCAAAACGCTCACTGACCGATCTGTAACAGAAGTCAAAATTAAAAGAAAAGTAGGTAATACATATGAAAATGTACCTACCTGTAAGAATCAGGTGTAGCCAGCAGCCATACAACAGCTAGGAGTTGCTTTTTAATCGGAATTTGGTTTCTTCCTTTGGCATCTACCTTCCACAGTTGAATTACCTCGAGCAAAACGAATTCGAACGCATCTCTAGTCAACCTAAAGTTTTCTTAAAACTGCTGCTCATCATATGCCCCCACAATAAACTCTGTATAATCAACTATTTTTAAAATTTTCCGGCGCTTTGATGTTGACGTTGCCGCTGCGTTCAAAATCATTTCTTCATCAGGCTCAGATGAAGAATTTGAGTCGCTTTCTTCAACAAATTCATCCGCTTTTCTTTCAGTCTGAAACTAAAGTTTGTTAAATTCTTACTTTTTCAAAGATTTTTTTTTTTGACATACCGCATCAATTCGTTTTTTAATTTAAACCAATAATTTTGTTTGCATCCATATTTTTTAAGTTTTTAAAGAAGAATAAATAAAAAGATCGTAGATCTTCTCTCGTCTTTGGCACTTTATTTTTCACAATTTTTTTTTCTTGTTTGACAGTTCAACAAAGTGTAACATCGAGTCGTTCCTAAATGCAATCATGATTTTGTAACAAAGTCAAACATACACAACAACAACGATGATTTTGACACTACAACATCGCGTAACATCGAAATCATTTAGGAACGCGGTTCTGATGCGACACACAGGAATAAATTAATATTCGACAGATCGAAAATCAGCTACAGCTATGGGATGATGAATCGCTTTAGTTTTTTAATTAAGACAAATGGCTTCAAAAGTGAGATTTTTTTACCAATTACCACCACCACATACCAGTAAGTTCTAGAACCAGTGTGTGCATTTAATTTCAACTGCATAGCTTCAATTATTGAAAAACTTGTCATTTATGTAATTGCATCCCGACAGAAACGGATGACTTTATCATTTGCTTTTTGCGTACGTGAGAATATATTAATATAATTGCAAAATATGCAGTCTTACATTGAGCGCTTCCTGCCTGAAACTAACACCGTTCAAATGTTCCCCACGGCTTCTCGAAGTGTAAAATTTTCCACGGCTATGATGCATAAATCTGGCTAATGGCATGAGCTATGTATGTTTGCTTTGAGTACAGTTGTGGTTTGTGTTTTATTCACCTTTCGACTTGAAACCTTAGAAGAAGAAGTCTAACGGGATCAAATCGCTCGTTCACTGAAAAAGATTGATGATTGCAATCACACAAAAGCAAACCATCGATTTTCATTTCAATCGTTCCCAAAGAACACTCACTGATCATTGCCCTGATCGCAACCGATTCAATTCAGTAGCCTTACCTAATACTTTTGATTTGAAACTGAAACCAATCACTTGAACGAAACGAACGACCAAAATTGAAATCAATCATTTCAACGGTACCATTGTACAATGTACATGTATAGAAACTATAGTAGGATTGTGTAGAGAAAATGTAAGTTGTGAGAAGAAATGTCGAAACTCTGGTCGAATGATCAAGAGCAGGACAACAAACGTTTTAAAGAAACTGGCATCTGGCAGCCACGAGGATAGGTAATCATTGAAAAGAAAATTTTCATTAAAGTAGGCCATACTAGTGCACGAAACTATCTAAAACTTAATTGATATCATTTTAAAATTAACATAAAAGACTAAAAAAAAAATCAATTAAATTCAATAGGAATGTGTAGACTTTTGATCTGGTGGCGAACCTATTGTCTCCGGTCCAACTTAGGGGCCAGTTATAGCGATAAGGAAAACGAATCAGGAAAAATTTTCAAATGGAATAAAATCTAGTTTTTCTTTCGATTTGAAAGACAATTGTTAGGATCAATCGATTGCAAATCACTCAAAGAATTTTTTATGACCAGAAAATGAATAATTGAACAAATATTTTCTGTCAAAATTGCATTTTTCTAGTTTCCTGATGCGATTTCATTTTTCGTGACAGCTGATTAAAATTTCAGCCAAAATGGAACAAATCGTTCCAATTGTTTGGATTCCATTTTCCATGTATTCCACTGATAGACTCACAGCAGATTTTTTTGTGTTCATTGCATAAGGAAAACCAGTTGCTGGTGTGTGGCTGCCATGGTGAGAGCATGGCAACTGACATATTTTTCATGTTCGCTATAAACGCCCACCAGGAAAAATTTATGTTTCCATTTATTTCAACTTTTCCTGATGGTTTTTCCTTATCGCTATGATTAGCCCCTTAGCAATGACGAAACGAATGACAGAGACTGAAACCAATCACCAATCACTTGAACCAAACGACCGAACGAAATTGAAATCTGAAATCCAGGGATGAAAATGCATGGTAAGAGAAATAACGAAAATTGCAAAAGGAAAACACAAAGTACTTTCACAAAAAATGTTGCAGATAATAAGGAAATTGTATCAAATATGACCTTTTAAGGGGGATAGCCACTGTGATAGGTCAAAAAAATTTTTTTTGTTTTAAATCAAAGTTTATATGTTCAAAAATATGTGTACAGAATTGCAAGTCAAAATTCCAAAAATTGAATAAGTTACAATCATTTAAAGATACATGATTTCATTACGAGAGATAAGGACTAAAATTTTTGAACGCATTTTTCTCGTAACGACTATTTTTGAACTGGTCGCATAAATAAGTTTTTGAAAAATCGATGCGACCATGGAAGGGGAACTTTTTTTTAAGGCGTTACGGCATCGCTAATATTGTTAAAGCTATTTAATATTTTTTAATAAAAATTTGTGGAAAAATTATTCGATGTGTACTTAGTAAAATGAAAAAAACCGATCCAAAAATTCTTCTATTTACTCGGTCAAAAATTTTTTTTAAAAAATCACTAATTTTTAAGCCGTCACAGTGGCTATCCCCCTTAAGAGCTATCTTAGCTTTAAAAATAAAAATGGGCACGACTGGGTCGCACGAACTTGCGATTGTGTTCTAAATACGATATCAAAATTTTAAAGGCTGAGTTAAAGGTTTGGTATTAGCTTTTCATAATATATTTTGTGGTACAGGATTGCCAACTACACATTAACTATGGAAATTGAATTAAATCACGCAAAATAATGAAAAAATTTAATTTAATTTAATTATTATTAAATATTACAAAGGTTTCAAGCAAAAATCTAAAAACGCCACTCTTTTGCAATTGCTAATACATATGCACGATGAAAATCTAATCAAAATCATTGGACCAGTTTTTTTCAAAAAACGGTCTTTTTCCAATTTTTTGAAAAACTGTTTTTTAAAAGTAAATTATACAAAGTTTTAGTATCTTGCTAGAAGTCGTTTTGACAAGAAATTGGGAAAAAAAATTAAAGTTATAGATTTGAAGTTATTTCCAAAAATCAAAATATTTTAAAAAAATTTATAGAAATTTCCAAAACTGAATTTTTTTAAATATTGATATGCAGTCTTTCTTTAACAGTTTACGACTTCTTAAATCCAAAGTTTCGTCAAGATCGTTTCAGCCATTAACGAGAAAGTAGGTTTTGATAAAAACCGTGCTATGGGGGGTAAATTAATCCATCACACAAAATTTTATCGAAATTGTTGGGGCCGTTTTCGAGAAAAATAAGTATCATCATATCGGTTGTATGGCAGGTACCGATATTTCAAGACCTAGAGACTCAATTCCAAATATTCCTCTGTACGCTGCCCCACAGACCCTATAACTGCAAATTTTGAAGAAAATCGATCCAGTGGTTCAGGCTGTAGATCCATATACAGACAGACAGACGGACGGACAGAATTGCAGGCCCCTTTTTTTCGTATTCTCTATCTTCGTAATGTAATGTTAAATTGTTATATCAAACTTTTTTTTCCTGCACGATTGCAAAACTTGCCTTATAGTACCTATAATCGCAAGTAAAAATTATCTGTTGTATTTTTTGGAAAGTCATTTGAAGATATTCTAGACTTTTACTCTATATGTACTACACTGTTAATTTTATTTTCCATTCTTTTTGATTTTGTGCAAACCCCTGGTTTTTTAAATATTTTGGCTTTCAATCGTCATTTGAAAAACTTTTTTCCAAAAATCAATATCTTAAATCGCTTTGGGAATGGAAATGCTGCTCTTTCTCTTTATTATCATTTTTAAGCTAGCTTTTAAGAGGATGCTAAGCACAGGTGTCTAGAAGTGTCTGTGTTTGCAGCTGTGCCCTTCTCAACCCTCTCAATCCTCTAACCGCTTCGAATGTGATCCAGCTATGCAAGAGCTCTTTGAATGCGGTCGGAAGACTAAATTCTTTAATTCTCGTTTGGGTTCCAGGCCATCACGGCATAGCTGGAAATGAGATCCCCGATGAACTTGCAAGGCAAGGATCTCAGACAGCTTTTCCAAGACCTGGACCGTGGCTTGTTCTGCCAGGGTCCCATTACATTCTATTAAAGACATGAAGCAGCTGGTGCCATAACAGAAAAACAATTTAATGGAATTTATCCAAACATTTTTATTGCAATCACAAGCTTGCTGCGAACATTGCCGAAAGTGTATGAGATGCAAGAGTTTTACAAATATGTCTAATGGTCAAAGTGCTTTCTTTTAATCTATTGACATTCGAGTCACCTGCACACAAATATGCTGTCTTTCTATATATATAAAAATAGATGAATGTTTGTCCGGTATAGACTCCTTAACCGCATAGCGGATTGCTATGAAACTTTTAGGGTAAGTACAGTTTAGTCCAGAGATGGTTTTTGTCAAGGTTTTATCCCATATTCCCAGAGGAACGGAATTGGAAACGGAAACTTAGGAACTAGAGGACAGACTCTCAAAAACTCTTTCCGTCTCCCTATATTCCCACGAAAACAGAATCAAGTAAGAGAACAGGAACTTTAAAACTACTTGATCGACTTCAAAAATTCTTTCAACTTTAGGATCTAACATTATTCCCACGGGTAAGGAAGAACGAAAATGGGAACCTTGAAACTACAGACCCGAGCAAACGCCGGGCGGCTCAGCTAATATTAAATAAAAACAATCTGAGTTGTGTTATTTTGCAAAAAAAAGCTTTTCATTCAATGAAAAATAAATAAAATGAGATATCGGGCGTTCGGGATTTTGACCATTAAGGTTTTACAATTCGGGATTATCCACCGTTCTCTTAACAGGATACGTAAAAATCATACTCCCATTTTGAAAAGAGAGAGTGAGTACAACCAGGCTGGAAGTCATTACTAAAGGCTCCGGAAAAAACAATTGAAAACGCGGTAAATCATTCGTAAAAAAAACTCTAAAATAAGTCTAAATCAAAACTCAGCATTAATCTTGATAGGTGAGTCAAAAAAAATCACAAAAACAATAATATTAGTATGTAAAAGAAATCTGGCGAAAAAGAAAAAAATATAATATCTATATATATAAAGTAGGATATATGTATGTAATGTATGTATGTATGTATGTCCGGGGTAAACTCCTAAACAACCCAACGGATTTTTATGAAATTTTCAGTGTAGACATAGTTTAGTTCAGAGATGGTTCCTGTCATGGTTTGATCCCCATATTCCCACAGGAACGGGGTTGGGAACAGAAAATTAGAAACTACTCCACAGATTTCAAAAATTCTTTCAGCACTAGGGGTGCTACATTACCTCCCTTCATCAGTAACTTAAACTATATTTCATCCCTATAATCCCACAGGAACAGAAACCGGAATGAGGACGGGAACAATAAAGTTACTTGACCGATTTCAAAAATTCTTTCAACTCTGGGATGTTACATTATCCCTCAGTGACATAGACTTATATTTCATTCACATATTTCCATGGGAACGGAAGATTCCCACAGGAACGGGGTTGGGAACGGAAACTTAGAAACTGCTGGATAGATTTCAAAAATTCTTTCAGCATTAGGATACCACTTAGTCCCACAGTAAGACAGATTATATTTCTTCCCCAAATTCCCACGGAAGAGGAAAAACGAGAACTGGAACCTTAAAACTACAGACCCGAGCAAAGCCGGGCGGCTCAGCTAGTATTATATAAAAATTAATAGAACCCCGCCAAACAAAGGAACTACCACTTTCACAAACACAAACACAAATATGAAAGGAAATGCACCGAAGAGAAGATTGGAGAACGTTTCTCCCGAATATCCCCCGCAGAAGCTTATGTCTGAAGAAATGTCGGTAGGTAATATGCCCGTAAAAGATCTACAGCAGCTTATTCACGGCTCGATTTCAATACTTTTGGATGAAAAATTAAAGGACATGCCAACGAAGGCTGATTTGGAAGTCATCGGGGTTCAATTGAACGCACTCTATGAAAAAACTCAATCCTCCAAAACAAATTACAAAAAATGGAGACCCGCTGCATAGTGCTTGAACGTCAATTTGAATGGCTGTCAAATAAGGCCAATGAAAAAAATTTAAGGGGAGTTGTGGCAGTCGAAAAAGCAAAATCGCTATGCCTAAATTTCCTGGAGACCGAAAACGCGTCAGGCATGTCCTCAGTCAGACCCATGAGATCCGCAAGAGCAAATGTTGAGAATTTCGTCGTAGAACTTCAAAACAAAGTAGACGTCGCCCATGTTTTACGATCAGCAAGCAAACTTCGAGGCACGGGGATTTCAATGAACAGAGATTACCCGGCGGCGGCACGCGAAAGTAGAAGACGCATGCTGAAAATAAAAAACCAAATTGTGGCCGAGAATCCGACCATTAATATTCAACTTCGAGGCGATAAACTTAAAATTCTCGAAAAATAATTTTATTTAAATGTAAACAACGAGGTGACTTGCGACAGTGAACAATGAAGGAGGAATGTCACTTATCGAACAGCTGTTAAGTTACAACATGGAAATGTCAAATGAGGGTCCCTGTGGCCTCAAACTGTGAACACCAATGAACGCGTTCAGCGTATTTAATTTTAATGCCGTCAGCCACTTACCCTGCAGCTACACGATCAAGATATGGTAAGCCATCGGCCTCCCTACATATACAAAATGTCAAATTCCTGTACGTGTCTCGGATGTGACGTAGGCGACTTACAATTTGCAAGGCAAATGGCTTTCAATCAACATGTCATTATATATTTTCAAAATGCCACCAACAAGAAATTTTAAATTCAAAGTTTTTTTCCAGGCACTCTTTTCTCTTTTTTAGGGTAATTGACGAAGCTGTCAATTTCATGGGTACTGAAACTGCTTCTCGGGTGGCTTTCAATATTCCATACCAGTTGGGTTTCAATTTCGAAAAGTTTAGCTGTGTATGTAAAAAAGTTAAAATGTATTGTAAATGGCTTACCATATCTTGATCGTGTAACCCCGTGGTTAGAAAATAAAAATAACAAAATATTAAGTAAAAATAACTTGTCCTTAAAAATAATTTCTTTTAATATAGCAGGTTTATGTAGCAAACTACTTTTTAATGATTTTTTTGAATTAGTAAGCAATTATGATGTTTTTATGTTATACGAAACGTTTATAGAAAAGGATATGGAAATATACGAAAAATACTTTGTGCACCACGAACTACTTTGTGATTTTATCGAAATGGTAATAGTAAATGAAAAACTGTACGTAATTCCAGTATACATTAACTGAAACAAATGGATGGAAGACTTCACAAGCCTGCATTACTTTTTAACAGAGTTTGGAAAGGATGATATAATACTCATCGGTGATTTGAATGGAAGAGTGGGTGATGCCCAGATAATAAATGAAATCTCAGAAATTCTTCCGGAAACATTTTATAAAACGCGAGTTTCATTCGACAAAAAAACTGATAGAAACGGCAAAAAACTTATCGAGCTGTGCGAAACAATAGGGCTCACACTCTTAATGGAGACCATCAGATGATGAAAAAGGCCACTTAACCTTTGTGAAAGGCACTGCAACGTCAACAATTGACTATTGTTTTACCAAAGGAAAACCAATCAGCTGGTTTAGTGTTTTCGAGGTACTGGGAAAAAATCACTCTGATCATAATCTCAATCTCTCTCGCAATGTATGTGACTGGCCAGGAATACACCTCCGCACCCCAAAAGAATCTATTACCGAAACTCAAATGGAAAGAGGAAAATGCCGAGTCATTTAAGTTGAATCTCAATTATCAGCTTTCGCAAGTAGATACAAACGAACTTGCATCCTTGAGAGGGACTGATTTACTCACGAATTGTAACTCGAAGCAGCAAAACCCTTCCAAAGAGATACAAGTAAAAAAGGAAGACAACCATGGTTTTGACTGGGATTGTGAAAAAGCCAGAAAA
Source organism: Melanostoma scalare (assembly GCA_949752695.1). Taxonomy (NCBI): domain Eukaryota; kingdom Metazoa; phylum Arthropoda; class Insecta; order Diptera; family Syrphidae; genus Melanostoma; species Melanostoma scalare. Next base: position 93,474,233 of record OX456984.1, read on the forward strand.
AATCGTTTGCTTTTTTGAGGCTCTTGAGAAAAAAAAACACCAAACCAAAATGCTAACAAATGGTATAAAAACACTTGCATACAAAAACGCAAAGCTTATAAAATAAGAATAGCGGCAAAACTTGCGAACACAAAGGATAGTAAGACGTTTTGGAAAGTTGCCAAGACAATTAATGGCGCTGCTTTTGGACATAACATCAAAGTTGAAGCTACCGTCTTAGCTACTTATTTTGAAGCCCTCTTAAATGAAACACGAAGCGGAAACACGTTTCATTATACACTGCCCCTGCAAAAAGTCACTCTCTTAGAACTTTATACTTTTTTTGTAGATTTTAAAGCAGCGTTTGATTTGGTAGACAGAAAGGCATTAATATACAAATTAAGTAAGATTTGTAACGAGGCATTTTTAAAACCTCATTACATGCCTCTCCTTTGCCGCCCCAAGGAACAGTTGTCGCCATCGAGCGTACAATGGTAAGGAGAAAAAGCTCACTCACCCGAGACAACAACCTGGGAAATAATCTCGCAGCTGAGTAATCGTATTCTAAAAGGCAGTTAGAAAGCTAACACCATCACCATTGATGGTGGATAGTGGGGTAGGTGGTAATACGCTAAACACCACGGAATGCCCAACTCCCCATGCACAAGCAGTGCAAAGCATACCAGTCGGAAGAGTTCGATGGTGAGTTGCATTGACGGCATAGTGGCGGCGTATAGACAAGCATATTGGTATGTCGTGGTTCGTGGATGAGCATTGAGCAAAGTAGACATGGGAATTAGATGGGAGTAGGGGATAGCACATTAATTTATGTGGGTTTGCGCACGACACCATGACGAGCTGGGTGTATAAAAGGAGCAGCTCAGCGCAAGAAAAATCTGTTGGAAAAACTAAAGTCGAACGATGTAGTACAATGCAGAAACTGCCAGCGATTTGGACACGTAGCTGTTAACTGCGGAATGAAGTACGTCTGCGTGAAGTGCAGGGACAGCCATCTACCAAGTGAATGCAAACGCAAGGATGTCTCCAGTTCAGATGTCTGGTGCGCGAACTACAAGACCGAAGGACACCCAGCCAGCTTCAGGGGATGCCCTGTACTCAAAGCCAAGCAAACGGAGAGGAAACAGGCACTTGAAAGCAAAAAAGTGCAGCGCGCCTTCACCAAACCGACGTTCAGCTATGCAGACATTGCCAGGAAAAATACAACACCAGCCGCAAGAAGTCACCCAACTGCCAAGCCGACAAACACTCCAGCCCCATCAACGAAGGTATCAGCTCCCACCAAAGTCACCCAACAGCAACAAAAACAACCCAAACCGGAAAATGAGGTCAAACGCATATTTGGATCCGATCTTTCGACAGTCATGAAGAAGGCCATGAAATCTGTTCCCTCTAACTATAATCAACTGACCGAAGAAAACAAGTCCGTGGCTCTTGCCGCTTTTATATTCCAACTATACAGCGCGTAGTGCGCATCAACAAACTGCGTTTAGTGGCTTATAACGTTAACTCGTTATACAGCCGGGAAAGGAGAACAGCCTTCAACCTGTTCATGAAGAAAAACAGCCCGGACTTAGCGCTCGTAAGTGAAACAAATGAGAGAGACAACATTGAAGTCGCCCACTACAAAACATTCAGGAGAGATAAGACAGAGGGAAGGAGAGGAACTGCCGTTTTCATAAGCAACAAAATATCCAGCAGGGCCAGCGAAGTAATCATCAATGGTTTAAGATGTTTTGAAGCCACCGCCATCACAATCCAACCGGGATCAGATGAGACGCTTACAGTCATCAGCATCTACAACAAATGCACGGCAACAGCATCAGATATTGGAGACGATCTCCATACCTTGAACAGGATATTATGCAGAAGCACCTATGGACTTATTGGAAGAGACTTCAACGCCAGACACCGAAGATGGATGGATACACAAGACAACAGTGACGGGAACGCAATTGTCAATTGGCTGGACGAAAATATTGAACATCACTCTCTGGTAGTAGTGTCGCAACCCAAACCCACCTTCCCAAGGACACCATCGACGCTCGACTTCTTCCTCGCAACATCCAATCTGATATTTATCCTTCCGGAGCTCCGAAACTTCGTCTGCACGAAAATAACGCGATTTCAGATTATGAGGCCGTCCTTTCAATCAACCTCCGGCACCAGATAATCTCTGTGAACCAACCAGAGGTGGGCTTTGTCAACTACAAAAAGCTTGACACTGCTAAGCTCCAAAGAGACGTTGACGAGTGTATCACACTTCCGCCAACCAACACAAACCTCCGGAATGAGGAAATTGATTCAGCAATTGACAATCTGGAAAACGTAATTGAATCTTTGCTTGAAAAGCAAAGGCAGCCAAGAACCTCCCGGGATAGATACGAGTACCTGCCGCACTACATCCAGAAACTCTATCACCACAGGCAACACTTAAGGAAGTTGCTACAACGTATATAGCAACGAGAACTGAACACCATCAACAGCAACTACCAGGACGTCTCCAGCGAGCTCAGATGCGTAAACATCATGTTCCAGAACGCAGTGAACTACCACAACGACATTCTTCTTCAAAACAGGCTTCAATCCATTAAGCCAGGACTCGACACCTTCCAAAAAATCAACAGGATTATAGGGAAAACCCCCCCAATGCCGGAAACCATAACAACAGCCCATGGCGAAGCTTCAACCGACGCGGATAAAGCCAAAAGATTTGCAGACTTCTTTGAAGAACACTTCAAACCAAATCCACCCTTGGACCCTGCATTTTTGGAAGAAGTCAACTCCTCAGTTCAACTCGCACAAGCCCCCCAACAGACCATCCGATTCAGCGATGATAATCCGTCCAGTGATCCAACAGACAACCTTGAGCTCACCACTCCTGAAGAAATTCAACAGTTCCTACACAGAAGACGCCCAAAAAAGTCAACAGGACCGGACAAGATATCCACATTCATCCTCAAAAGGCTACCCCAATCAGTGACGATATTCCTTGCAATTATCCTTAATAACTGCATCAATAACTGCTATTTTCCCAACAAATGGAAAACAGCGAAGATTGTTGCAATCCCCAAGAAATCCAGCAACAAAGACGTCTCTGAATACCGACCCATTTCTCTCTTGAGCAACATGAGCAAAATACTAGAGGAGCTTCTACTGACACGGCTGAAATCCTTCTGCAGCAACAACAACATCATACCAGACACACAGTTCGGCTTCCGTGAAAAACACTCCACCTTACATCCTCTTATTAAATTTCAGCACGACATTGCCTCTTCCTTGAATTGCTATCAAGTCACTCGATATCGAGAAGGCATTTGACAGTGTTTGGATTCAAGGACTAGTGCATAAACTCTTCCAACTAAACAACACAATCGTGGCCGAGAACGGACGTGTCGTGGGGTGCGCACATTTTTGTTTTCAAGCCAAGTTCTTCTCATAGTTGAAAATAAATTGCTCTTTTCTTTGATTTGTTATTTTTCGAAATGGTTTGCCTATATTGTCATAAAAAGTTGATCGCAATGATGCTTTTAAGATCAAGTGCACTGATTGTAAATTATTTTCCCACGGGTCGTGTGCGAAGTTAACTTCTGCTGACATTGAGTTTTTTAAGAATTCTAAAGACTCTTTCTTTCGATGTGCTAAATGCACTACTCTTCGGCGTGTCTCTCTTCATCGTCAGGAGATTCCACTGAAACCGTTGCCTTTAACAACTGATTCAAGGCCAGGCTCTTCTGGTAAGCACGGATCGTCAAGTGAAATGTTAACTGCTCTGAGGTCAACAAAGGAAGACAAAGATGTTCAGGGGAACGGAAAGCGACAGTTCGACTCAAATCAGCAATTGACACATCAGCCTATCGATGAATCAACCGGCGAGCATCATCAGTTCACAACAGACACTGCGACTAGCGTTCAACAATTAAAAAACTCTATCACCTTAGATATGCTCTATGAGGAAATTATTTGTTTGAAAAAAATTAACTGTGACTTTCTCATCACAGTCCAGCAGCTAAAAAACGAAAACCAAATGCTGAAACAAAAGATTAATACTCTCGAGAGCAAATTGAATTGGAGAGAGAGAAAACTTATGGAAAACGTAATTGAAATTATTGGGGTACCTGGAGCTAACAACAACAATGCGATGGAATGTGTACAAAAAATATTTGAGAGTGGACTGGATGTTACTGTTTCTTCAGCTGACATTCAGCAATGCTTTGTTAAGCGCGTACGGAGCTCTACTGACTCTTCAGGAAATAAAAAGAAATTTAACGATGTTCTCTGTGTTCACCTTGCATCCCTTCACACCAAACAACTGATTATGAAGAGCAAGAGGAAAGCTGTTAAGAAACTTAAATCTTCTCTCTTCGTTCCTGATGGCAAGAGTGATATATTTATCAACAATTGCTTTACAAGCTACACTCGGGCTCTATTTACTGAAGCTAAGAAATGTAAGAAAGAAAAAAATTACAAATACCTTTGGTTCCAGAAATCAAATATATTATTAAGAAAGGAAATGGAAGTCCATACAACGGAAGTTTCAACCAATTCTGCTCATTGTGCAACCTGAAAGCAAAAGAAGATTGTTTCCATTTTTTAAGTATCTGTCCAATATTCTCTTCTCAGCGCCTTGCATATTTCGGAAAGAAAACCTTAACTATGCAAGAAACAATTATAACCTTGAACGAGTTCAACTGGAAAAACCTCTACAAATTTGTATATCAACTCTACAAGTATAGAACTCTACTGATAACGGAATATGATTAACTTTGCAAATTTTTTAACTAAGTAATAAAAAAAAAAAAAAACAAGCTTAATAATAACAATAAAATAAAAAAAAACTATATATATATATATTTAAATGTTTTTTGAATAAAATTGCTAACCGAGCTGACGGCAATGCCATAGCTTTAAATTCATTCATTATATTATAAACCAACTATGGAAAAACAAAATAAAATGAATTACTTACTTACTTACTTACTATTGAACTATTACTATATATTATTAAGAAAAGAAGATAAGGGTAGGGTTGTTACTATAAGATCATTTGATGATTTGGTGTCATTGGAAGACTAATTTGTCTTTCATTTATTTTTTAAATTAAATCTCTATGATAAAGTTTAATTCATTCGAAAACCTAGATCACACAAGTAACAACCCAACTCCTACTACTATAAGAGATATAAGCGATAATGTTTTTTGTTGTAACTCTGATGAAGGCAATTCATTTTTTGTTGTTCACCAAAATATGCGTAGCTTGCGGCAAAACTTTGATTTGTTGGTATGCAATTTAGAAGCTCTTTCATATTTACCGGACCTTATCTTTGTTTCTGAAATATGGATTTTTGATTACGAGCGCGATAGTTTTTCAATTGATGGTTATAATTTCTATTCAAAAACAAACGAAACATATTCTGCGGGTGGAGTGGGAGTCTTTGTTCGGGAGTCATTGGGAGATATTATTGTACGTCACTGTTTGATGTCTGCGGATGTTATCCAGGTCTCATGTCGTATATGTAATGAACTGTTTAATTTTGTTTGTGTCTATAGACTTCATTTCCATAGTTTAGACTTGTTTTTAGATGAATTTTCAACTTTGTTAAACAATATTAAATCACCTAATCTTGTAATATTGGGCGATCTAAATATTGATATTTTAACTGCTTGTACTGTTTCTGATTCGTATCTTTTTCTGATAGCCGAGCATGGTCTTACGTCCTTAATTAATGAACCTACAAGGCCAGCCTCAGGTTCCTGTCTAGATCACGTTAGGTCGCAAGGCAACCCTAAAAAGCAATGGAAGGCTATAAACAGTATTATTAACGCTAACTCATCCAATACTAGCAACTCGATTGTACTTAATAGTGACGGTGTAGAAATTGAAGACCCTATAATTGTTGCTAACCAATTCAATGATTTTTTTGGTTCTGTAGGTCATGCTTCGGAATCAATTGAATTCTGTAACCGATGTGAAGCTGAAGTTGGATTGGTAGATAGCACATATAATAGTAGTTTCTTTTTTGATCCAGTTACTGGTTCTGAGGTATATAGTTTAATCAATTCGCTCAATAACTCGTTCTCTTGTGGTGATGATTGTATTCCAAATCAAACTCTAAAACAAATCGCACCTAATGTATCTGATATCCTAGCTCATCTTATCAATTTAAGCATTTGCACTGGAGTTTTTCCATCTAAATTAAAATGTGCTAGCATTATTCCACTTTTTAAAAAAGGTAATAAAAAAGAAGTCAATAATTATAGACCTATTTCATTGCTATCTTCAATATCGAAAATATTTGAAAAAGCTGTTAAATATAGAATGTTACGATATCTTAACAAAATAAATTTCTTCAATAGTTCGCAATTCGGTTTTAGAGAAGGGCTCTCTACTGAAGATGCTCTTCTTGAATTTTGCACCTTAATTAATAAAGGCATAGATGACAATAAATATTGTGCTGGTTTGTTTGTAGACATAAGCAAAGCTTTTGATACAGTAGACAATAACATTCTTCTTAAAAAATTACATAATATCGGATTCCGAGGATGTTTTTATAAGTGGCTTGTGTCCTATCTTAAGGACAGGATCCAAAGAGTGAAAATTGGAGATTTTTTAAGTAACTCAAGGGTTTCAAACCTTGGTGTTCCACAAGGCTCGGTCCTTGGTCCTATCCTGTTTATCGTCTATATAAACTCTGTGTTCAGCCTTCCATTCGTTGGTAAAGTAACGGCTTTTGCTGACGACCTTGGTATAGCTTATGCCTCACCTAGCCCACTAAGCCTTGTGGCTGATTTAAATTTTGATATCCACCTACTGCGTATCTGGTTTGCAAAACACAAACTTAATGTAAGCAACAAAACTAAATTAATGTTTTTCAATCTAAGAATGCAAGCGACTCCTGATTTTAGTTTATTATTCCATGATCAAAACTGCCAACGTTATAGAATGTTAAACTGTACATGTAATGGTGGTGGTGCTCTCTCGCGATTTGATGAAGGTGAAGTCTGTTATGCTAATTGTTTTACTATTGAAATGGTTAATGATTTTAAATATCTAGGAACTACGTTTGATCAAATTATGAGTTGGGCAAATCACATTTCAATCTTGAAGCAATATCTACGTTCTTCGATCCGTAGTCTTTACCACCTCAAAAAATTTTGTAATAAAAAAACGTTAAAAACAGTTTATTATGGAATATTCCATTCTAAACTTCAGTATGGGATTAGTTGCTGGGGTGGTGCTTATCAAACTAAAATTCAGCCCCTGGTCATTTTACAAAAGTGTGCTATCAGAAAAATCTGCGGAGTCAACCGGTTGTATCCTTCTATGGTGCTCTTTAGATCACTGAGCGTTCTACCTGTGAGACACTTATATTATTTTATAGTTTCAAAAATATTCTTTATGAGATGTGGATATCTACAGAGTCCAAATTCAGAGGTCCGCAATTTGCGGAGCAACCTTGACAGCTATGTATCCGTCCCCTCATTTCGAACGACTCACTTTAGAAACTTCTACTCCATTGTGTCCTACAAGCTCTTTAACATGTTTCCTGAGTATATTCGTTGTATTCGAAACTTAAAAATATTCTTGCAAAATATTAAAATATGGCTTCTTGAAATTGATCATAACCAAATCGAAGTTTTGTTAACCTACATCAGTTAGTTTTAATATAAATCAGTGTTTAACTTATTTAATTGTATTTTACAGCAAAAATAATTGTTTTTTCTTCTCTTTGTTTAATTCTTGTATTTAATTTTTTATATTTTTTCGTTATGTTAATCTTTATTAATGTTGTTCACCCCACATAAGTCATAAGTCATTAATTTATATTGAGTGTCATTTATCACTATTTAAATTGTTAAATATAAAGTGTCACTATAATAATAATAAACAAATAAATAAAAATAAATTTTCCACAGGCACTAATCAAAATAATTTACAATTTTCTTCATGGCAGGTCATTCTTCGTTCAAATAGGAAGTTGCCACTCATCAACAAGGACAATCAATGCTGGAGTTGCACAGGGATCCAAGCTAGGACCGTTCTTGTTCACATAATAAGAACGTTAATGTTCAGTGTTTCTAAGAGATAATTTGCTTTGCTTTTAAAAGGCTTCATTCAAAATTTGATTTCTATATGGAATTGCATTCCTATAATTGTTGTTCTTGTTCAACATCTAGGTACACATCGGAGCAACCACAGCCAGAAGACGCACAAACTCTCCTGTTTCCCGATGACTCCCTCACATACGCCAAGTCCATGTCCCCGGTATTTGCTGCCAGAAGAGTTGAAGCCCACGTTAGAGAGCTTAACGAGTACTACCAGCACTGGGGCTTCATAGTAAACTCAGCCAAATCCGAGCTAATTTGCTTTAGACGATCATCCACCAGATCCGGGTATGCAAGAGGACGCTCAGCCAACAAGTGTAGAAGTACCAAGATCTCCTTACTCGATGGAATTTAACTAACGGCCAAAAACAATGTGAAGTACCTGGGAGTACAGTTCAACGAATTACACAGGTTCAACCCCCATACAGCTGCTGTACTAAGGAAAGCCAACTTCGCCTTTCACCACATCCATCCAATAATGCGAAAGAACAACGGGCTAAGCCAGAAGACAAAACTACTTCTCTACAAGCAGCTCATTCGGCCTGTGATCACGTACGGCAACAAAAACCCACATGAACAAGCTGGCAGTTCTAGAGCGGAAGATCCTGCGGATCTGCACTGGTCTTAATTATGACAGGATACGAAGGACCCGGGGTCAGCATACCACCGTGGCTAGGAGCCACCAACCCCCACCCTCACCCCTCCCCATCAAAACACAGTGACAACCGGACTTGAACAATCCGAGAGAAGAAAACGACAGACGAGGAGAATAACCAATCACAGCAGCAATTAATTTTAATTATTTTATTTTTATCTAGGTCAATGTAAGAACGTTAGGCCCCCTCTGTGCCAACAACATATAAATACCCACATTGTTAACTTTAAGTAGATCTAAGGAAATTGTACATATTACATACTAAGTTCAATAAAAATTAATGCTAATGCTAAAAATGGTAAACCACAGTTGCAGTTGCAGTTGTGAAGAAAAATCAGTTCGCCGGCACCGGTCATACGGTGCACATCTCCTTAAGGAAAGAAAAAGTCATGAAATAAATACTTAAGTCATCGACAAAGTAAAAGAAAGCAGCCTGTTATATATTGCGGACTTCCGTCCATTAAACACATATCATTGTGAAATAAGCATAAAATAAATGTAAACGATAGAAGCCTCTTTTCTATCAAGTAAACAAATATTAAATTACTACTCATTTCCTTTTTGATGATCTTTTCATTTTTAATAGTCGGTTTTTGTAAACACCCCTCGAGGTCAGGCCCGCCGTAAGTGGGCGTGCAAGGCGTGCAATGCACGCGGGCGGCGCATCCAGTGGGGCGGCAAATCAAGCAATCAACGACCAAAATTCAGACATTGTCACATCACAATACTAAAAAAAATATCCAACCAAAAGAAATATGAAGCAGCGCGCAATTATTTTTTTTTTTAATTGAAATAAGGCATTGGGAAACCCAATACTGCCAAGCGCGCAATTATTTTCTTTGGCATTAAACAGTGCCATCTATTGAAATTCAAGAGAACAAAGATGCAACACGTAACACTTGTTGGTAAGGTGTGCTCGTGCCCGAGGACGGCTGCCGGAAGAAAGCCGACATATTGTTTATGGTCGTGTTATGCTCTATGCCAGAGATAAGAAATTAAATAGATGCCCAACTTCACACACACATTGAAACTGCCTACAAGCTGATTTACGCATACATTTACCGAAATTCACCTCTCCTACTTTAAGTACAGCTTCCACCATTGACTTTACACATTCGCATTCCACTTTTTCAGTAAGGGTATTCATGCTTCGGCGTAAGATTACGTTTTGTGTAAAATATGTAACTTTACGCGAGACTTTGCATGAGTACCCCTTTATGCTACTTTGTGTAAGTGGTGTAAGAAAACAGCTGTTCTTTAAACGTCAAATTTATCAATTGATTAAAAATAAAAAGAAAGAGTTTAAATTTTATTTAAAAAGCGATTTCAACAATAAAGACTTAGGCTAGAACCTGAAAGCATTCATTTTGTAGCGCAACCGATGACCCGAGTACAAGTAACTTCATTGTACGTGTTTATATGGCCAAGCAAGCTGTACCATCAGTTCGAAAGGTTACTGTGATGTCCTGGATAAGTTTGTTGTGTGAGTTGTAACGTTCTATCAATAACCAGAATTTAAATTCAATTTTTCAGCTGACCTGGGTGGTGTATTCAATCTCTGCCTCGGCCTAAGTATCATTTCACTCGTGGAGTTCTTCTATTTCTTCACTTATGGATTCTACAAAAACTATCGGTTGCATGGGGTTCTTTTGAAAAATTTAAACGAAAAAGACAAGGAGCCAAGAGCAAGTTTTTGGATTGAACCAGAGTTCATCTACATAACCAGGCATTTGAACTCAATTTGTATAACCAGAATAGGTGGCTTCAACGAAATTAAGTTTCTCAGATTAACTTATGGCAACATGCATACTGTAACGTGCGCTTAGTTCGCAGAATAAAACTTCACTTTTATTTTTATTTCTACCACTTTATTCAGTATCTATACTTTATTCGAACTCAACTCGACTATTGGACTATCACTGGTTAACAACGTTTCACTCTTAACTTTATCACTCTATAATCAAAACTGACTGCTCGTTGCGTCAGCGGTCCTATTTATATAGAACAACACTCATCTAGAGCGTTCCAGTTTCTTCTCCATGGTTTCCACATTTGCTGTCAAAAATCTCTACACTCACACACACTGGCTTACAAGCAATGCCTGTCATTTTATACCATTCCATTATAGTGTTGCCAGTTGTGTTTTCGGTTGAACCTTTTCGATTAGGAAATTGGTATAAATGTTGGGTGTTCATTACACTGCCCCCTCCTTAAGATTGTTCGTCCCGAATAATTCCATCTGCAGCCTCGCCACTATATCGATGCAGCCGGTCACAATGAACTACTTTTAACTTGCCTCTTAGTCCTCTTTGGATGCGGTAAACCACGTCGTTAATCCTCATGACAACAGTATAAGGACCTTCCCAGTTTCGCTGAAGTTTCGGTGACAATCCCTTTTGACGATGAGGATTATAAAGCCACACACGATCTCCTGCTTGGAATCCTGCCTTTGTCGCTTTTGTGTCATACCGGGTCTTCATCCGGTCGCCATACACTGTGACCCATGTCCCTGTTCTATTAGGTCTATCTGTAAGCCTACCCACCTCTATGTTTGAATCACAGACATAACAATTTCGGAACCACTTCTCCACGTCACCTCTAACATGCAGCCAATAAAAGCGTTTTCGCACGTTCTCCAGCGTCTTGTTGACTCCCAGCTGGCTTCCTGTAGGGCTTCTATGCATCTTTTGTAAAACCTCCTTGATTTTCGATTGAGGAACAATAAGCTGCATTACAAAAGATTTACCGTCAGGAGATTCCCATTTGCGCTGGAGTACTCCTTCTTGCACGCGAAGCGAATCCCACTGTGCCCAATAGGCTTTGACAACAGGGCTTTGGTCAGAAATGTCGTCCCAGTCAGGTTTCGTGTTGTTCTCTTTCCATTTGAGAATCGGTCCGATGTCTGGATCCTTCGTTTGAGCAGACCTCAATTCTTCCTTGTTCCATCCGAATATGGGTTCCATTCTCATCCGCTGAGTCTTGGTCTCTACTTTCCCCCAGCAATTCCATTGGGGGTTTTCTACCTGATGTCCAATTCGGTATTGATAAGTCTGCGGTCTTACTCTACAGCTCACGGATTGATTTTCTTGGACTTCACAACGTCGACAAGAAGTTTCAGTTTTAATTGGTGGAAACCGGCATTGTCGCTGTAAGTGCCCCGTCTTATTACAATTCCAACATCTGGCAAGTCCGTTCCGCTGGTTCCTTTGTAGCTTAACTCCTGGGCATGATCCAGCCTCGAATATGGCTTCTCTTTGACATTGTACCATTTGAGAAGCTTGCTCAGATGCTTCCATCATTAATGCAAACTCTAGAGTTTCAGAAAGAGTTCGTGTTCTAGCAGTTCGCACAGATCTCTGAAGATGTTTGTCAGAAATGGCACGAACGAAGGACTCAACAGCCAGATGGTTGATGATTTCTTCTCCAGCATCCGGGTATGCCAGGTGAACCAGTCTTTCGACGTCTGCTTGGAGCTGCTGTAGACTTTCACCCCTTTTCTGGACTCTGTTATTGAGTTGGACTCGGAAGACTTCTTTCAAGTGGCTATCACCAAAGCGTTTATCTATAGCTGCCACGAGAGAACTGAAATCGTTGCTCTTACCAGCTGGAACAGTTTGAAGTAATTCAGCTGCTGGTCCTCTAAGAGCAAGAGTCAGTGCTGTGTATTTGTCTTCGTCAACCCAGCCATTTGCTGTCGCAGCTGCCTCGAATTGTCTCCTGTAAACTGACCAAGACGACTGTCCATCGAATGTTGGAGGTTGTACTTCTCTTTGCTTTAGACAATCTCCACAAGTTTTCCGTAGCTCCATTTTCCGCATCTGGTCTAGTTCCTTAGCCATGTTTTCGATTCGTTTCTCCAAAGTGGCAAGCTGACTTTCGCATTGACTCTCAAGCTTGGAAAATCGTTTCTCAACACATTCAATGCGTTTTTCTAGGCCACAAACATTTTTCTCAATGTTACCCAATTTGCTTTCTAGAATGTTTTTCTGACCTTCCAAAACATTCTGTTGCGCCTCAAGTCTTTCGAGAATATTCTGTTGTTCCTTCTTTTGATCGTTTCTCTGCTCTTCCAGACGTCCGAGAATATTCTGCTGTTGCTCTTCAATCAGCTTCTTTTGTTGTACTTCGAGTCGTTCGATAACATTCTGTTGTTCCTTCTTTTGCTCGTTTCGCTGTTCTAACAAAAGTTTCATCATACTAGAAAAATCTACACTTTCACTTTCTTCCTCTTTTTCCACTTCTGTTTCAAAAACAAAAATGCTTAAGTCTTCCCCTTGCTGTTCCAAATAGTTACGCAAGCGCAGGACGAACTCATTTTTCGATCCCGCTCTAGAAAGATTTCGCTTACCTAACTCACTTTTAAGCTCAATGCAGTTGAGCTCTTCTAACAACTTACCCATTTTCACTGTATATAATTATTATTTTTCTTTTTACTTTTTTTTTTTTTTACACTTTATTAGTCAAATAAGTTTTATTTACACTTCTGACACCAATGTAACGTGCGCTTAGTTCGCAGAATAAAACTTCACTTTTATTTTTATTTCTACCACTTTATTCAGTATCTATACTTTATTCGAACTCAACTCGACTATTGGACTATCACTGGTTAACAACGTTTCACTCTTAACTTTATCACTCTATAATCAAAACTGACTGCTCGTTGCGTCAGCGGTCCTATTTATATAGAACAACACTCATCTAGAGCGTTCCAGTTTCTTCTCCATGGTTTCCACATTTGCTGTCAAAAATCTCTACACTCACACACACTGGCTTACAAGCAATGCCTGTCATTTTATACCATTCCATTATAGTGTTGCCAGTTGTGTTTTCGGTTGAACCTTTTCGATTAGGAAATTGGTATAAATGTTGGGTGTTCATTACAATACTATGAAGTTTCACCAACAGATCCACGTACCTGAACTTTCGTTTCTTATCACACCCACAAATCTGGAGCGACCTTTCGGTCTTATATAAAAACAAAAAACAGTTCCTTACAAAATAAAATTTAATAGGTTGTTGCGGCACTTGGTTTGAACATTTTTAATCACTTTTTTTCTTTTTTCTGTTCTTAGAGCTTTTGTCCTTAGCTTTTCTCTTGACTGTAGGCTTTTCGTTTTCCTCGTCATCATTGTCCGAACCATTCTGAAAATACAAAGCAAAATAAAGCAAATGCTGAAAGAAAAGAACGTGAAGGACTCACCAAACTGTTTGCATTTTGTCAAATATCTCATCATATTACTCATCTCTTTCTGGTGCCTGTTGAATATCTTCTTCGTCTTCACCTTCATCGCCATTCTCAACTCCAACCAAGGCACAGTCGTCATCGGCAGATTTTTCTTTAGCTTCACCATTTCGGATGAGAAATCCAGTTGCTTTGGACTATACATAGACCCGTACATATCGATCCAAACAAGATGACACCAAGTACTTGCCACTTACATCCAATTGGACATCGGTTATGCCAGCAGTGAATCCCTTGTAGGTGTGGACGAAGTTTTTCATGCGACGGGTATCGAAGGCCTTCAAAGCAAACTACCAAAGATGATGATTGATGATCAGTACTAAGGGAAAGGATACGAATTGATAAAATAAATGCAAACCATTGGTGAAGAGTGGGTAGATAGAATTTTTACATACCTTAAATAGCTCAGGATCCTCTTTCACGTCCTTTACTATAGCGTCTAAAAGTGAGCGAGTCTCTTCCTGATTCCAGCGATGAAGTGACCGAAGCCGACGGCCGGCGGCGTTTCAGCATTTTGTTTTCTTCATTCTGGAATTTTTAATTATTTTATGCTTTATTCAAAACTTTGTTTTTAATTACTTACTCCGCTCATTTCCATATTTATTTGTATACTTTTTTTATATTTTGTTTGATAGACCTACTTCAACATCACTATTACGTTTCTTTCGAAATGTCAAAAAAGACTTTTGTGTAGTTTTACACGTTTTACCATCTCGTTTCCGCATTGAATTCGTTGCGTAGTTTTACCAAATTTGTGTAAAACATTTTCCATACAAAATTTGACAGTTCTTTTACCATCTGGTAAACTTACACAGACTATACGGTTTACGAGGGTTTTACGCTGATGCATGAATACCCCTAGTATTTTTTTCGTTTAATATGTCAGATCAACAAATGTTCGTTTGATAATAGTAGATTCAGTAAGAACAGGGGGGTTTTTTCAAGCACTACAGTTATCATAACTTTTTATTGTATTTTATTTCAAACAAACTATCTGTTTGAAACATTGAGTTAAATTAATAGTTTTCGATTAGAACTGTGTCAAAGAGGTATGCTTAAGCTAAAATAAGACTTACATATAACTATTTTAAAGTTCATAAAACTATTTGTAAAGTTCATAAAATTCGTACAATCGAACAAAAATTGATCAATTCAAAATAATCACAAGAATTTAAAAGTTTTCTTTCAATACTCAAGCTCAAAACAAGAATGACCAAGTTTTTGTGTGTTCGTTCGCTTCCTTTTTCAACGAGGATACTAGAGTATTGAAATCGGAACATTCACTAAGCTGGGATGTTATACTATTATTGTTTTTATTCTCATCATCATTGCCAGAGAACAATTACAAAACACGAAAAGGTAGTAATAATAAGAAATCAAAGCAGTATTAGCTTAAATTTATGTATGAAAGGCATTGACATATGTACTGACTGCTAGTACTCACATTCATGCTTTTCACACATAGCACTGGCTACCAGTACCCTAATTAATGCTTTTTCCAAAACTAAACAAGCATTTCAAAATTAATTTAAATCGCACTTTTGCATTCAAGCTTTAAGTCATAGTTTTGAAATGACCTTATAAATAAAGCTGCGAAATTGATCGAAAAGTATGAATAAAATCTAAATACAGCACCAATAATAAATTCATTACAAGAAAAATCAAAAAATATAGGTCCTAGTTTGGAAAAACTACGGGAGCAATTTTTTTGAGTTATTCACAGAAGCTAACTTATGTCTAGCCTTACCTTTAGCTTTTGCCTTTGCGGCCATTTTCTTCGTGGTGAAAGTTAAAAGAACCTGACCATTTTTCAACATAGAGCAGTTCACACTGTATAAATAGTCGGACAGACTTTAGTCTGAAGAACCACTTTTTAAACTTGAGTGATTTTGAACTTCGACAGACAATTCTGATAAGATAAACTAGAAACTATTCAATTGGTGAAAAACTTCATCTAAACCATGAAAATAAGGTATTTAGTAGTGGAAAGTATGAAATAAAATATAATTAAAGTAAAATAAATTATTTTGCATGCCAGAAAGGACTTGTTGCGCATTTGGCTGTAAGCTAAATCATAATTCTTAAAAAAAAAAATAGTAAAAGTAAAGTTGGACGACTAATTTGACGATCTGAAAGCTAGTAGCAAAAGACTATCCAACTTACATCAAACCAACGAGGAGAAAGAAAAATAGAAAAGCGTAAAGCCTTGCGCAAGCCAGTGTGGCTAGTGCGTGCGATACGATTGAGCTAAGTAAAACCTCCATAAAGCCTTGCGCAAACCAATGCGGTGAGTGCGTGCGATGCGATTGCGTAAAGTCAAATCTCCATAAGATTACATGTATTTATATGGAGATTTGACTTAACGCAATCGTATCGCACGCACTCACCGTATTGGTTTGCGCAAGGCTTAAGGCTACATGTATTTTATTTTGACAGAAATCGGATCGCACGGCGTTATCGCACTGGTTTGCGCTTGGCTTAAGCGTAACTTACACAACTGAATCCATCCATCGCCATCATTGATTTGTTTAATGAAATCAATGCTTTAAAGTTGCATTTTACTGAACACCAGTCCAATGATCCACAAACCCTATTGCAATATATTTTTGCAAATGATTTAATGTCAACATTTCCGAATACAGCAATAGCACTAAGAATATTACTTACGTTGCCGGTTTCAGTTGCATCTGGTGAAAGGTCCTTTTCAAAGTTAAAAATTATAAAAAACTATTTGAGATCAACAATGCACCAGCAAAGACTAAGTAATTTAGCCATAGTTTCAATTGAACATGAGATATTAGATAGCTTAGACACAAAAATTGATAACAGATTTCGCCAACATAAAGGGAAAGGTACAATTACTGTAAATTAAGTAAATGAATAGTTTTTCGTTGTAAAGTATTTCTTATTTTTTTCACATCCTTAACCTAGTTTTTTTAACCTAGATCGTGTAAGGTAGACATAGTTAAACGGGGGCGGCATAATGGGAATTGCACACGGGCGTTCAAACCCCTAGCGGCGGGCCTGCTCGAGATCCGAGATGACGACTTCATCGTCATCAATACTGAATGCTGTAACAATAACATAAACATCGGATACATTTTCATGCATGTATCAATACTCTAGTTTGTATCTTTATAATTGAATAAAGAAAATCAGTCTTGTACTTGAACTCGAACTGAAAGGTTTTATTTGCTAATCAAAAAAATTATTTTTTATTTTTATTTTATTTATTAAAAATTCATTTAAAGGATCGGCCAAAAATGTAATATTGGCGGTGAGTTATCCCAATTGGGATACTCTAAAAAAAATTAATAGAAACTTTCGGGGAAAGAAAATCTTTTACCCACTTGCAAATTGAGTAGCAGAATGCTCGACAGTTCAGAAGTGAACATATTTCTTCTTTTAGACAAAGAATTGAAGATAAAGTTCACAAATTACACTGCGTTACAAATTAAAAAAAAATTTGAGTACCCGCTTTGAAATGTCATGATTTTTTATTTATACGCATCGTTTAATAAACATACATACAAATTTTCTTTCCATCACGTCTCATTTGCATGTGCCCAAAGATTGGCTTTTTTCATAGCTTACAAATAAGCTTGTTTTTAATCAGCTGTAACTTCAGTGTACATGCGAATAACAAAACGAAATTTTCAGGACTTAAAGTTGAAGAATAGACCTTTAAATCCTGTCTACTCCCATTTTGATATTTGGTAGTCAACATTCCCAAAAATGTGCCCAATGATTGGCTTTTTTCAAAAACTTAAAATTTTAAAGGAATGCACATAAAAATTTTTTTTTTTTAATTAACTTTGGATTGTTCATTTTGTACTTATTATAAGGTTTAATTAGGGACATTTTTAGGAACTTACTATTGAAAATTTAGGCACAGGACTACTTCAAAATGGCAAAAATGTATATAAAACGTGTTGATTTCAAAAGGATCAGGTTTCTAAGGCAACTCAAATACCTTAAACCTTTTAATTGATTTAAAAAGAATGCTTAAAAAATGCTCAGCTTTAAAATGACACCTTAATCGTCCTAATCGCTTGAATACAGACAGTTTTAGGGTGCAAAGTTTGAAACCCCTAAAATCACTATGTTCGGTTCTTTCAGTAAGACTGGAGGATAGAAGAAAATTACAAAAAAAAAATTCTTTGACTATTTTGTATTTCGATAGCAAAGGAACATTTCTACAAAGTTTGAGCAAAATCGGGGGTATATCAACATTACGGATTGACCGTTCTCATATGGAATGGCGCCACTTTATTTTCAGCTTTCAAAACCAGTTTGAATTGAAATCCGAAAATAAAGTGGTGTTAGTAAACTCACTGACACAGCTTTATATTCAGCTTAATACGTGTATCACAGATGTATCTCGTGTTACAAAAACAACAATGTAAGCAAATGGAAGTTGCGGGGCAAGAGAGGTAATGGTTTTCCCTCTTGTTGTTTATTCCTCTAAGAAATGAAGGTAGTAGAAAATATAGTTGACATGTACTCGAAAACTAGACGTGATGGATACCACATATGTTTGGAACATTTAATCTATGACTCATTTCCTATACAATCCAGCTAACAGTTAAGAGGGTACCAAAATCGTGTAACGCAGTGTTATTAATGACTTTAAATTATGAAAGTGATGGCAATTTATACAAATCACAACAGGATCTTATAAAAAGATTGGGTCTTACTGCATTTATAAACAACTGCAATGTAGAGTATGGCCACCTGTTACGTATTCGAAATCCTAAGACTCTTACTGAAGCAAGTCGTCTTGCACAGGAAGAAGAAATAGCTTTGAATATGAGAAGTTATTCTCACCAAAAAAATTACAATGTGCAATCTTCATCTACAACTTCAGTTAAACAAAAGTTTTGCACATATTATAAGAAGCAAGGTCATGCGTTTGAAGAATGTTATAATAGAAATTCTTACAAGAATCATATGTTCTGTAGTTTTTGTAAGAAAAACGGACATACTATTGAAAGGTGTTTTGCAAAAAACATACAAAATCAATTTTCAAAAAGCGGGGAGCGCACCAGTTCAAGCAATCAAAAGGGGAGAAACAAAAATCTTTTTCGGGTGAACCCTATAGAGTTAACTCAAACGGCGAACACTGAGGGAACTCAAATGTATCCTCTTTAAGAACCTCAATTTAAATTAAAATAAAGAACGAAAACAAAATAGTAAGTAAGTAAGTAAGTAAGTAAGTAAGTAAGAAATTCATTTATTCATAATTTTTCTATTACAATAGTTACAAGTAAGAATGAATTTAGAAGCTATGGCTTAGCCGTCAGTTCGGTTGGCAAAATACTATTTAATATGTAACTTTAAACCTTTTTTTTTTAATCTCAATGACAATCAATCACAATATTCTGTTACTAGTAAATTTCTATATTTATGTATGACTTTAATATAATTAGCTAATTTTTTCCCATCGCCCTCGTTCAAAATTCGTATTGTCTCCTGCAGGGCACAGAGTAGATAATACAGAGTATCCACTTCCACCCCTTCAACCCGAAACACCCTCAAAAAATTTTTCAATATGGCGTCCTATTTCTGAGTTTGACGCTCTGTGCTCACTAGTATGAACTGTAAAAACTTAACTAAACGCCTGCATCGGTATGAAATTTTTTACTAATTTTTGTCTTTTTCAGTGAAATACTGGTCAAAATGGAAAAAAAAGTTAATTCCTGCATCTTAAATTAATTTTTCTAAATTCTAGGCTGTATGAAAATTAAAAATTATCGATTTTTTTTGCAACCAAAAAAAAATTTTTTACTTTTCAAACTCAACTGACTTTGAAATGTGGGAAGTGAATGCCAGTGCGGGCATCCGGTTTAGTTTAGCTTGTAGGCAAAACGCACTACCTTGCTGCAGTGGACTCTCTGGTTATACTCTGTGCTGCAGGGTAAGGTATTTCTTTCCGAAGTAAGTTAATCTTTGGGGTATGTAGATTGGACAGACACTAGCTATGTGGAAACAGTTCTTTTTTCGCTTTCAGGTTGCAAATATTGCAGAAGTATCTCTTATTTTTAACCCTCCTTTACAAACTGGGGTCCATTTGGACCCCAGAGCATGTTTGAATAGTGAACACTCATAACTTTTTTGTTTCTCATTTTTTTTAAATGGGACTTCTACTTAGTGAACAAAATTCAATTTTTTATTAATTTCTTAAGTTGAAACGATTATCAGATGTTTACAGATTTTTCTGCGATTTTTTTGTGAAAATAACCCGTCCACCCGAACTGGGGTCCATTTGGACCCCACTACTGAAATTCTATGAAAAATCATATTTTTTCTAATAAATAATTATTTTAATTCAAAAGCAGCATAGTTTATGTTTAGAAGGATTTAGTTTGAAGTTATTGGCAGTTCCAGCAGACATTTAACACATAAGGTTCTGGTGTGGCAAGGGCAACAACATCTGCCACATCCATCGCAGGTGGTTCTGGTTTTCTTGTTTATTTATTTATTTCACCTACGAGCAAACAGCTCAACAGATTACATATTACAACGACATAAAAGAAAAGCCTTAAAATTAATTTTAAATGGAATAATAGCAATGTTTCAATTTCTTAAAAGTAAGTAGTACAATTCATTTCTGAATTTATCTCTGGAGAAGGACAGATCAATATGACCACAAATCTGATTGAACTCTCTAATTGATCTTGAAATTGGTTCACTCATGCCATAGTTAGTTCTGTGCCTTGATTGAAAAAGAAGATTTCTATCCCTCAACGGCCTCTTCGGAGCATAAATACAAATTAAGGACAACAAAGTAGGACTCTTAATATGATAACATAAAATGTCCCGCACAAAAACTATGTCATGACTAGTTCTACGTGATTTGAGGGACTGCAAACCTAGAAGATTTTGCCTAGCTATGGAATTTGGAATAACCGACCATCGCATTTTGTAAAATGCATACTTCGTAAATCTGTTCTGAACTTTCTGAATTCTATCTGAAAAATATTGTTGGTGAGGGTTCCAGATGATGTCTGCATACTCTAGGTTGGGTCTTACTAGTGAGGTGTAAAGAGACACAAGGGTGTAAGGGTTAGTAAAGTCTGTTGAGTTCCTTTTGAGAAATCCTAACATTGAGTTAGCTTTTGATATAATAGCTTCTAAATGTAATGTAAAAGAGAATTTGGAGTCAAAAATTACGCCTAAATCTTTGAATTTTTCAGTTCTCTGAAGAGGGTTGCAATCAAGATAATATGAAAAATCTTGTGTATGATGCTTTCTTGAGAGAGAAATCACAAAACATTTCTTGGGGTTAAGATTCAAACGATTTAACATACACCATCGACATAGACTATCAAGATCCAATTGGAGTTTTTGACAATCACTTATAGAGGTTACTTTCAGAAAAAGTTTCAGATCGTCTGCGTATATGAGGCAATTGCTGAAGTTAACACAGTTAACAATATCATCAATAAATATGATAAACAGTAGAGGACCTAGATGACTACCCTGTGGAACACCAGAGGTACATTCTATCTGCCTTGAGGTAAACTCGTCAATTTTGACTTTTTGAACCCTTTTTATGAGGAAGGAACAGATCCATTGAAGAAGGCTTGAGTGGAAACCAAACGATTCCAATTTTTGAAGCAATATTTTGTGGCAAACCGAATCAAATGCTTTGCTAAAATCGGTATAAATAACATCCACTTGATCTTTGCTTTCAATAGCGTCAACAACGAAAGAAGAGAAACATGTTAGATTAGTGATTGTCGATCTTCCTGAGATGAACCCATCTTGTCGTCTGCTCTTGGGCAAAGGTGACATCTGCTTCTTTTACAAGAGAGCCTTTCGGGGACTGTTGGTAATTTTCCCTGAACTCTCCCCCAAATACAGAGAGCATCCAATGCCAGATTGTGTTGCAGGTTGTGAACGTTTATTCAATACTGAATAAGCCAATTCCTCCGCTAGTTCCATGAGTTTATCACTTCTGAAAAAATTTTTGTTTCTTCTGGCGAATTGAGGTGTCGGAAAATGATGACAGTTACTAGCGCTGCTACGTCCAGTAAGTTGTAGAATACAACCATCCAACCAGGCCAGCGATTTGTTTCACGTGTACATGAATATATTGAGACCATTTGGTCGAATACATCGACTCCACCTTTGGTGCGGCTGTAATCCAGTATCATGGCAGGTTTACTTTGATGACCGGAAGTGGCTTTCTCGCAGTTATGTTGTGTTGATAGCAATACCACTTGTTTGTTTGGCTTCGGAACATAACTCACCAACAACATTTTTTCAGAAAATCCAAAGATGAATGAGTAGACTGGATGATACTGCTTTTTGTTATTGACCTTTTCATGCTCATTCTGGTCATCAAGAACCTCCTTCGCTACAAAAGGTTGAGGCAAATCTCTTTTGTTTTTCCGAATCGTGCCAAGAATATTGATATTCTTATCCAGCAACCTCAATGCCAAATCCACCGACGGCGATGTAATGAAATTATCAACAGTGAGGTTGCGTCCAGAATTGAAATATGTATTTTGGCATCAACGACATCACCACATCATATCCACGACCAAGTCCTGTACTTTGGTTAGAGCTCCCAGTGCAGATAGAAAACTTCAGAGGATAGCCCGTTGAGCTTTCATTCAGCCACCTAAACTTCAAGCCATATTTGGCAGGCTTGCTTGGCAAGTATTGGGGAAATTCTATCCTTTTAATGACATAAAATTGCTTGATGACCCGAACAAACTGAAATAATGACTATTTTTTCTTTTGATAGGCATACCTGACAGGAACATTGATATGCACGAATATTACAATCAGTAATTACGTAAAACAGACATATCGAAAGGTATAAGCGGGAATCCCAGATTTGTGAAGTTAGGCAATTTCCATCGCTTTTAGAATTGAAAAATTGTATTGATGACCTCCTACATACCTGCATAATGACATCTCTGCTTAAATTTCTTTATCACTGCTATATAAAATACTTAGAAACAATTCATACAATAGCCAGAACAACTATAACTGAACAATATAAGTTAGAAATCAAAAAAATTTCTAGGAAAATATCGTGGGGTCCATTTGGACCCCAGTTCGGGTGGACACGACTTTTGCCGGTTCGTAAATGAGGGTTAAAACAAGATGTGAGTTACTCGGTTTAAATGGTACCCCATATAATGGAAGCTCATTATATGGGGTACAATTTAAACCGAGTAACTCACAACTTGTTTTAAAAATAAGAGATATTTCACTGTAGTTGAATCGTCATTAAAGTAGTTCTTATCCTTCAGGTTGTAGTTCAGGAGAGGATACAATATTCTGTTTTCTGATTTACGGGCTTGTTCAATAAACGACACACGGATAGAATCTTCTTTTTTTTGGATTGTTGTATATAGTTGACACCTCAGATTGTCCAGGTTGTTGATATTGAATATAATTGATTCTCCACATGCGTTTCCAATGTCTAACCACCTAGACACCCACCAGTCCTGGTTTCTCAATTCATACGAGAGCATTTTTTTAGTTAATCGAGAGTCTGGATGTGAACTTATTTTAATAATGTAATCCGCTTGTGATTTAAGAGTACTTGTAAAAAGCATTGGTAGACCTGTCTCCAAATAGATTGCGTAGTTTGGTGATTTTATTGGTAAGTTAAAAAGTTTTTTTTAGGAAATTCCTATGGAATTTTTCGATAACTTCATACTCGTCTGATCCCCAAACTTGAGAAGCGTAAAAAAGAGTTGATTTGACAACAGAGTCAAATATTCTGTTCTTCTTTGAAAGTATATTCTTCAACCTTACATCATACGGTCTGGTGTTTAGTAATCGTACGGGGACCATTTTGTTTTTCGGTGCTACCTACCAGTGTTTTCCCAATGATGAAGCTTTTGGAGGAACACTCTGGCCCTGGTTCCACCATGAGGTATCGAAGGCTACCAAACTCACCTTCCAGTTTTGTCCAAACGAACACTTCAGAAGAAGGAGGCAGAATCAGATCTTCCGTGATGACAGTCCTCAGTGTTGACGTAATTTCATTCGAATAGGTCATTGGAATTTCTTTATTTTGGTAATTCAAAACTTGATTACCGATGTCCAAAATAACACCGTGCTTGTCACGACAGTGACAGGTTGACGATTTTTAAAGCGATCCTATTAAATAAAAAGAGCACGTACGTAAATTCACTTTCTTACAAACTTTATTATTTTTCTTAATTTTACTCGTATAATCCTTACTTTCTATATATGCATTTAATGGACAAGCGTTTCTATATACGCATTTAATGGACAAGCGTTTCTATATACGCATTAAATGAACAAGCGTTTCTTCATACGCATTAAATGAACAAGCGTTTGTATATACGCATTAAATGAACAAACGTTTTTATGTCTATATTAACGATCAATAAAAAAATGAACAAACGTTTTTATATATATTAACTGGACAAGCGCTAAAAAACTTCGTCTGTTACTAGTTGCGATTTTACAAGAATAAAGAGAATGAATGAGAAAAATGCGTTCTGCTTTTATCGTCTATTTCTTGTCACCTCCCATTCAGAAAATATGACGAGAGGATGTTTCTCTTTAAGTTTCGGCTTTTGCCTTTGGCTGGCAGATGTCGTTGGCTGTGACACTCCCCCCGGTAAAACGGTTGATATCGACCTACCATCTTGAACGTCGATAACGGCAATCTTTACTGCTGGTCGAACATAAATCCCATCTCTAGTTTGAACTGTCACTTTTCTGACTTGCCCATCACTATCTGCTTGACATTTTATTACTTGTCCCTTTGGCCATAAATTTCTCGGATTTGTATCATCAACAACGATGACGATGTCTCCTACGGCGATTGGTTTTGCTGGTGCCCACCATTTTCCCCTGCGAGTGATTGTTGGAAGGTATTCTTTCAGCCATCGTCTCCAGAATCTGTTGGCGTACTGTTGTGCTGTCAACCAATGTTTCCGTAGTACACGTT
Organism: Melanostoma scalare; assembly: GCA_949752695.1. Classification (NCBI taxonomy): domain Eukaryota; kingdom Metazoa; phylum Arthropoda; class Insecta; order Diptera; family Syrphidae; genus Melanostoma; species Melanostoma scalare. The sequence goes on from OX456984.1 coordinate 93,499,184, forward strand.
CGTCGGTAACAATGCTGTCTGGCCTGTGTCCATTTGATGATCCCAGAAGGAAATGATTCGGAGTCAGAGCTTCGTCTTCGTCTGTATCGAGCGGCAAGTATGTGAGTGGATGGCAATTAACCCTTAAACCCTACCCATCCCGGGAGAAACACTATTGCTACCCTGGGATCTTAGGGACCCCAAAAAGTTTTTGCCCCAATTTAATAAAAAAAAACAATTTAATCAAAAATTTTATTTGCTAACATAAAAGATAGAAATGTTTAATTATAAAAAATGTTTTAAAAGTTTACATCAAGACAATTATGACACACTGAGCGGCTATGTTCGCCACAAAGTGGATTTCGGCAACAGCTGCATCATGTTTTGGTCTTGCGGTCTTTGTCTCGTGGACACACGGCACATCTAATTTTTGTAGGGACTGAAGATGTTGGCTCAGCCACAGGTCGCTTCTTTTTTAAAATATTTCCAATGAGGACCTGGAGATTGGATGGCAAAGTTGGCCAAGTAAACCTCTCCTCCATTTGGGGTTTAATGAGTTCCAAGGCTAAGTTTTTTAAGAAATTTCGACTTATTTGAGTTTTATTGGACGCTATTTTGAGGAGGACATACGAATTCACACCAACAATATTTAAGATCCCATAAAACAAAGCCAATGACTATCGTTTCGCTCGTTTGAAACACTGTCAAACTGTTATCTTTAATTATCACTACCCTGGGGTCTATGGGACCCTGAAGCTCAAATATTTTCAACTGCACCACTCGAAATTAATAAATGACTGATTTTTAGACGTCTGCTGCGATAATATGAGAATTCCATGAGTGGCACTGGTGCGAGTTGCTTAGTTTTTAAAAAACTCAAGAAAATATATGTTTGCAATGGCGCTGGACCCCAGGGTAGGGTTTAAGGGTTAATAACTTTTTCTACTTCTAGCAGCATACTATGGAGCAGTTCATCTGTTGGATTATGGATTGGAGCTATTTCTTGAAGTACCTTTTTGACAGTTTGAACCATCCGCTCCCAAGTTCCTCCCATATGTGGCGACGATGGAGGGTTGAATATCCATTTCGTCGTTGTCGATTTGAATCTTCTGGCCATATCCGTCTGATGATTAAAAACTCTTTGAAGTTCATTTCCGGCACCGTGAAAATTTGTTCCATTGTCGCAATGAAACTCAATTGGTATTCCGCGACGAGCTATGAAACGTTTTATGGCCAAGATGCACGAATCGCTGGATAAACTTGAAGCTACTTCAATGTGTATGGCCCGCGTCGTCATGCAAGTGATAAGGACACCCCATCTCTTCTCTATTCATCTTCCGATGGATACACGCATAGGTCAGAAATAGTCCATGCCGGAATACGAGAATGGACGATGATATGTTGCGAGTCTGGCAGGTGGAAGTTTTCCCATCATGGGTGGCTTTGGAACGGCATGTCGAATTTTGCAGTACTGGCACCTTTGTAATACTTTTCTTACCGAAACTCTCATATGGGGAACCCAAAATTTTGTGTCGTAATTCATTTGCGATTGTTTCATTATGCAGGTGATGTTCGTGGGTGAACTGAATTATGAGATCAGTGACAGGGTGTGCCCTTGGTAAAATTATTGGCTGCTTCACGTCGCGGTTCACATCGGCTGCAGCATCAATGCGTCCATACATACGGAGTACGCCATTTCTGTCTAGGTATGGAGAAAGTTTGTAGATAGGGCTACTTTTTTCCACAACTCTATGATGTTTAAGTTTAAGTTCTTATTTCGAAAGCGTCAAGAACTCGTTAGCACAAACATCGAGTTGAGCTTCGCAACATAGATATGCTTCTGCCTTCTGGTATTCTTCTGTTTGTATCTCACCTGAAATTCTTGGGAGATTTCTTCTCTTATGTCTAATGTTGTAGATGAATCGAAACATAAATGCCGTACTCCTTACCAATCGCATCCACTTCGAAAAACGTTCAGGGTCGATTACTATTCCGGATTCACTTTTGTTTACAAAGAGATGAGGTTTGATTTCTTCTTCACAGGTATGGTTTACTGAAATACTCGCTGGCCAATTGTCTTCAGGCAGTGATAAGAAAGGTGGCCCTGTATACCATCGTCCACTGGATTCAAAGGAGGGTTGTTTCTTTGACCACTTGGTCCCTTCATCCGCCACGTTGAGCTTGGTTGGCACATATTTCCATTCTTCGACTTTAGATAACTCCAGAATCTCGGAGACCCGGAAGGCTACAAACTGTCGATAATTACGATGATCAGCGCGAATCCAACTAAGCACTGTTTTGGAATCTGACCAAAACACTTTTCTGTTGATGACTATGGATTGTTCCTTGACGATGGATTTGGCCAACCGGACTCCAAGTCTTGCTGTCTCCAACTCAAGACGCGGAATTGATGTGAGTTGTATAGGTGCTACTCTCGTCTTAGGACTCCACTTAGTCTCCTTGGGTGCTCCGAAAATATGCAACGGCTGCAAACCATCCACAAGGATATGTAGCTCGGTTTTAAAATCGCTTCCAAATTTGATTTCAGCAAGATAGCATCTCGGAATGGTAAGTTTTTCGACGCAGTCTAGCGTTTTGGTCCACTGTAGCCATCTTTCAAAATGTTCTTAGTTTAATTGGTCGTCCCAATCTGTTGAGCTTCTCCAGATGTCTTGTAGAAGTATTTTAAGGAAAACAAGAAAATGCGCAATCAAACCAAGGGGATCATAGATCGTCATGAGGATGCGCAAGACTTCCCTCTTTGTTGGCTTCTGAGATCCTTGGAGAATCAATTTATTGTTTTTGTTTTTGACAACTACGTAAGTAAAACAGTCGGAAGATGTGCACCACCACATCCCAAGGACCTTGTCTGCTTCGATTTCGATAGCCAAGTTTAGATTGCGCTTTTGTTTGGTATGTGTCTCTCCCAGTGTGCTGACTACAGTTGATGAGTTGGAGATCCATTTTCCGATTTCGAATCCACCGTGCTGATGAATGCGTTTAACTTCATTACAAAGATGGATTGCCTCCGCTTCGGTGTCCACGCAATCTAAAAGGTCGTCTACGTAATGATTATCTAGGATACATTTTATTGCTCTGGGGTATTCCTGGATAAAGACTAGGGCATTCTTACTTTTTACAAATTGCGCGCAGCTGGGGGAACACGTAGCTCCAAAGGTCATCACCTGTGCTACGTAAACATCGGGTTCCGTGTTCTTCTCGTCAAATTGCCAGAGAAAGCGTTGAGAGTGTTGGTCCTCTCCTTTAATTCGGACTTGGTGATACATTTCTCGAATATCCCCACAGATGGCAACCTTTCTTTCCCTGAATCGATACAATACACCCATTAAAGACGTCAGCTGGTCGGGCCTTTTTTTTTTTTTTTTTTTTCAAAAGAGGAGGCTTATATGCTAATCTGGAGAACTCAGACCTAATATCCAGCCCATTGTACTACCAGAGTAGCAGCCTTCCCTTTTTTTTGTGTTGCAGTAGTTGGAAATAAGTTGTTATTAATTTCACATATATAACCTCAAGGGCGGCGTCCATATGAAACTGGGAGGCTGAAAGAAAATTAGATGCCCAGAGCGGGATTCGAACCCACGCATCCGGCCTCTCTACCAAACACTCTACCACTGCACCACGGCCGCTTTTAGAAGGAGTGCATTTAGGGATATTCCATTAACCTTAGCTGCGGCGCAGCGTCCCAGACGATGCGAGTTTTTAGAGGTTTTTTCGGATTGAAAACCGGAAAAATTGGTAAGTACCATATACGATGGCGGATTTCTTCCAGTTCTTCTTTGCTGAGTTTACGAACGTAGCCTTTTCTCAAATACTCAGTAATTTGATGGTTGAGGTAGCTTTTTAGTTCTGGGTTTCGATCCAATTAAGACTGAAGGCATCGAAAACGACGAGACGCCATGGGAAAACTGTCAAGGAGATGAATTTGATCATATTTCCAGAGCAAGGAGGTTTGATAACGGCTGTCATCAGCCGTACGCACAGTCTCAGATTCCATAATTTTAATGGCACGTTGATCTTCTAGTGAGACCAGAGGCTTCATTGAATTTGCGGTAACACCAAGGCTGTCGAGCGAAAATACTTATTCATCATGTCATGTAGGTTATCATCCGATGGTTGCGTGCTCTCGCAATGATGAAAACTATGATGAGTGCAAATCTCTTTTGGTGAATTCTGAAGCTGGCACGGTCCATGAATCGTCCATTCTAGACGGGTTTTCGATGCAATCGGTTGGTTTATCGTACCCTCCACGTAACGAAGTTGATTTCCGAGATGCCAGTTATTGAGACCAATAAGTAGGCGTGGCGTAGATGCATCATAGGAGCGCAATGGGAGTCCCTTAAGACAGGGATACATTTTCTCTAACCGCTTCATACATATGGACTGTGATGGCAGTTTCAGTGCCGCAACAGTTTGTGATGTGCTTTAGTTTCCCAGCCGGGGTAAAAACTCACGGCTGTCCAGGGTCGGCGAATAAAACACTAAACTTCGCAACAAGGTCAGAAACTATTTATTTTAGCGAACTTTCTATTTCAATAAATGACAACAGCAGTTTTATTACAATTTGTATAATGCTGGTAACTCTGGTACGGTATGCGGTAGTGTGTGCCTGTTGATATCTGGTACGGCAGACGGTAGCGGGTACGCCTGTTCTGGTATCACTAGCAAGAGCGGCGGCAGCGGCGGTATTCGTTTCTTCGGCAGCTTCCTTCTAGGTCTGGATCGACTGGTAAGAATCCCTGTGAGGAAGAGAAGAAAGGTTAGCGGCGACAGAAATTGTTAAACGCCTCTGCGGGGCAAGGACACGGCAAGGGCTTTCTCAGACCCAAGGTGAGTTCAAGCAGTTATACCCTTGGTGGGTTTTCTAAGAAATTATTAAATGCCTCTATGGGGCAGAGACACAGCAAGGGCTTTTCAGACCCAAGGTGAAAGTTAAAGCTGGCAGAAATTATTAAATGCCTCTGAGGGGCAGAGACACAGCAAGGGCTTTTCAGACCCAAGGTGAAAGTTAAAGCTGGCAGAAATTATTAAATGCCTCTGAGGGGCAGCGACACGGCAAGGGCTTTCTCAGACCCAAGGTGAGTTCGAGCAGTTATACCCTTGGTGGGTTTTCCAATTTATTTCTGGTATGGTCCCTGGTTTGCTGGTTCCACGGAGTGGGCGACTTCGGCGGTGTAGTCTGGTTCGGCGGTGGTGTACAAGGAGTCTTTAGGTTCCGTGTTTGTTATTGTCTGTGGAGTAGAACTAAATACTGGCGTGATTATGCGGTTCTTACTTTAGTTCGGCGCTCGCGGCGGCCTTTAGCTGTGGAAGAACGTGACTTTATTAGTGCAAGGATTAGAACGCTCCTGCGGGCTAATGACGCACAGACTCTAGGTCTGACAGATCGAGCTGGTATTTGATTGGCCCCAAGTGGCACTAAATGTTTATTTAATATTTGTTTTATAATAGTTTACTCACCCTACCAGAGGTTGTTGCTTGCTTGGCCGGAGCCGACGGACTGAATGATTTCCATGGCGCAGCCTGCTCTATTTATACCACTGCCCGACCGTGGTGTCGTGTGCACAACCATTCCCTGTGTAGGAATTCGATTTACGTAGTATCTATCGCTGGTATATGGCCAGTTCCCTATTAAAATTAATTGGTACATCGTTCACGCAGGCAAACCGTGTGTTGATCGTATTATTGCTGCTGCCTTGCATTATCAGCTCTGCTTCGTGTTGACTTCGGCTTTGTTTGTTGACTTCGGCTTTGTTGTTGATTTCGGCTTTGTTGTTTACTTCGGCTTTATTATGGGTTATACTGTTGGCTCCTCCCCTTTTACTTTTGGTAGTTATAGGGTGCCCTCTAATTAACATTATTATTGTCGCCTATAAATTGTGTTGCATATTTATAGGCGTTTTTTTTCTTTTCTCGACGTTTGCTGGCAACTAGTCTAGGTGGTTGGAAATGTAACTTGGAAGCGTAAAACGCTTCGTTACATACCACCCCCCTTTTGGAGACGAGAACCCTCTCGTCTAATAAAAGATATTCCTCCTTCCTTTTTTTTATGTTTTTTTTTTTTTTTTTTTTTTTTGTTGTCTTTCGACTTTTTTTTTTGTTTTTATATATATTTTTTTTGTTGTCTTTCGACCCTTTTTTTCTTGTTTTTTGTATGTTTTTTTTTTGTTTTTATATTTTTTTTTTTTTTCTTTCGACCTTAAACAAATGCGTACTTCGCTAAAACAGAAATAATACTTCAACTCAAAAAAAAAAAATCCTCAAAAATGGATCATAATAAATAATACTCAACTCTAAGTAAAAAAAAAAAATCCTCAAAAATGAGTCATAAAAAATAATACTCAACTCTAAGTAAAAAAAAATCCTCAAAAATGAGTCATCAAAAATAATACTCAACTCTAAGTAAAAAAAAAATCCTCAAAAATGAGTCATAAAAAAAAATATTGCAGCGCCGCTGGGTGCTCGGGGTCCTCATCTTATCTATGGGTCGAACTCAACTCGTTTCTTTGCCCCAGTTGCTTCATGGGATAGAAGGGCCAGACCCCTCGCGATTATACGACAGACCACATTTCCGTGACGTCTTGTGAAGGTGAATTTCTGCCGTCGAAACTTAGGATTGTACATGCGGTGGCCCGTAATTTTGATTCCCGCGAAGGGGTTCCGTTCGGCTACCAGGGGTTGCTATATTGATTCCCGCGGAGGGGTTCCGTTCGGCTACCGGGGGTGCTATATTGATTCCCGCGGAGGGGTTCCGTTCGGCTACCGGGGGTGCTATATTGATTCCCGCGGAGGGGGTGCTATATTGATTCCCGTGGAGGGGTCCCGTGCGGCTACCGGCGGTATGTACCCCATACAGTTGAAACGGCTCGGGTTAGATGCTGGTTTAGCGTCCGGTTGCGGGCGGTGCAGCGCACTGGTGTTGGGTTGGACTACCTTAGGAGCTGTGGTAGGTAGTACCACTACTGGCGACGTCTTTTGCAGCAAGCGCTTCCTTAACTGCAGGGCCTTGCTTATTTTCCTGCCTGCAGAGTCGGCGGCGGTAGCCCTGGGCTTTCTTGCCCTACTCGAGCATGGTTGCATTCCCGGCATTCTCGGCGACGTAGTTACGTCTCGTATTGGCAGTGCTGGGGGTATCATCTTTGGAGTATGCGCGATCCGTTTCTTGGGTGTCAGTACTGGTACGTGGCCCTCATTGATTCGGTCGGTCGTGCGGAGCGTCGGCCTTGGCAGTTCTTCCAAAAAAATGGTGCTGCGCGGCCCAGTTTGCAACTTCATCGGCTGAGTATGCAGTCTTTTCCACGGTTGCGCTATCTCCCGGTCTTCCATGGTCTCGTCGTCTAGGTGGTTGTTCATCCTTCGGTGGTCGATGACTAACTGATTAATTTTTGGTGTGGCGACCGATTTTATACTGGCTGCTGTGGAATTACTCAATGATGTATAACCCTTTAGGTCCTTTATATGGGCACGAATAATTCCTCGATGCCCCTTGGTTGTGTTTAGCGGTCTCAGTACGACAATTACAGGGGAATCGAAACGTACTACCTCGTATGGCCCTTCATATCGTGGTGCTAGTTTTTCTGTGAAATGCTTTGCAGCGGAGGAGAGTACTCGTGCTCTCTTGTATACTTGTTCTCCTATACTTGGTCGCCACGCCCTGCGGCGCAAATTATAATAGCGTGCTTGCTTTGTGGCGGCGTTGCGTAAGTTAGCTTGTACTAATTCGTACAACATTTTTAATCTTTCTCCTCTAACAGAGGGGGTTTCGGCATGATCGGCGGTCGGCAACGTTTGTTGTCGCGGTGCCTTAAGCTCTCTTCCGAAGTTAAGGAAGGCTGGGGTAAATTCGGTCGAGTCGTGTTTGCTCGTATTTATCGCGAAGGACAACTCAGGCAAATGTTCATCCCATGTTCGATGGTTCTCTTGCACATACTGAGCTATCATTGTCTTCAGTACTCGGTTTACGCGCTCCGTGGGGTTCTTTTGCGGGGAATAAGGTGCGGTGAAACGTTGCTGGATACCCATTTCTTGAAGAAAAGCAGCAAGTATCGTGCTAGTGAACTGTGTGCCATTGTCGGAGAGTACGATGCGTGGCACTCCGAAATGTGCAATAACACGCTCTCTAAGGGCCTTCACTACTGCCTGGCTCGTGGCTGCTCTCAGTGGTATTACTTCTACCCACTTAGTGAAACGGTCGACTATTACGAGCAACATTGTATGACCTTTCATGGAGCGGGGTAAGGGTCCAACGAAATCCATACAGACGGTGTCCCAAGGTTCGCGGGCTATACTCGTGTGCATCAGTCCTCCGGGCTTCTGTTGCGATGCTTTATACGCTTTACATACGGTGCAGCTGACTACGTAACGGCCTATATCCCGGTACATGCCCGGCCAATAAAAATTCTTCATTACTCTGGCGGCGGTTTTTGCCATTCCCAAGTGACCAGCGGTTGTTGCGTCGTGGTTCTCGAAGAGTACCTTGCTTTTGTCGACGGCGGAGACGCATAATTTCCAATCTTCTTCTTGGTTTGCGAGGGGATGGGCGGTAAATCTACGGTACAATTTAGTATTTGTAATCCTGTAGTCAGGGTAATGGTCAGGGTTGAGTTGTACTTGTCGGATGCGACGTTCTGTCCAGTCCTCAGCTGGACTACAGATAATGGACAGGTCGCTTGGTTCAAACGGCCGGGGGTCTCTAGATAACGCGTCGGCGACGACGTTCATTGCCCCCTTTCTGTATTTAATCTCAAAGTCGTATTGTTGTAATTCTATCGCCCAGCGAGCTAGACGCCCAGACGGGTTGTCGAGTGAGTGAAGCCACTTCAACGAATGATGGTCGGTGACTACGGAAAAGTGGTAACCCTCGAGGTACGGCCTCATTTTGCGTATCCCGAAAAGTATGGCCAGGCATTCCTTTTCGGTGACCGAATATTTTTTCTCCAGATCTGTGAGAGTGCGACTAGCGTAGGCAATTACTCTTTCTTGCTTGTCGGTGTGCTGAGACAAGACGACCCCCAGCCCGTAGTCGCTGGCGTCGGTTTGTAAAGAAAAAGGTAGGTCGAAATTTGGGCACATTAGAACTGGTGCCTCAGTCAGGCGTTTCTTTAATTCGGCAAATGCCTCTTCTTGAGCAGCGCCCCATAACCATGCTTGGTTTTTCTTAAGCAATTTAGTCAAAGGGGTTGCCACTTGTGAAAAATTCTTAATGAATCGGCGGTACCACGACGTAATTCCCATTACCCGTCTTAATTCTTTGACATTGCGCGGTTTGTTCAATTCTTGGACGGCTGGTACTTTATCCGGGTCGGTACTGATACCACGTTCGCTTACCACGTGTCCTAAGTATTTTAATTGGCTTTTGCAAAACTCGCATTTTTCTCTATTGATGCGCAGGTTTGCAGTTTGTAGCCTTTTGAACACCTCTTTCAAGTGTTGTATATGTTCTGTAAAGGTACCGCTGACAACGATGATGTCATCGAGATAAGCGAAAGCGTAATCGTCCAATTCCGGACCGATGATGCCGTCTAACATACGCTGAAAGGTAGCGGCCGCGGAATTTAACCCACAAGGCATAACTTTCCATTGGAATAGCCCGCGTCCGGGTACGGTAAAGGCGGTGGATGCTCGTGAATCTGGGTGCAGGGGGATCTGCCAATACCCTTGCTTAAGGTCGATTGTGGATATGAAGTTTGCTCGTTTCAGCTTGTCTAAAATCGCCACTATCTGTGGGAGTGGATATGCGTCCATAACGGTAATACTATTGAGCTGCCGGTAATCAACGCATACTCTCCATGCACCGGTTTTCTTCTTCACGAGAACTATGGGTGAACTGTATGGGCTTTTAGAAGGTTCAATCTTATCGTCCCGGAGTAGTTCGTCAATTTCATCATCTATGACCTTTTGCATGGCGGGATTTCTCGGAAAATACCTCTGCTTAAAGGGCTGATCGGTTTTTAACTGAATCCGGTGTACGGCGGCATTCGTTACTTTCGGTAAGTTGTCAAATTTTGGAAGCTCGGTATCTAATAATATAGTTAACGTTTCTGCTTGCGCAGCTGTTAATGGTTTACCTCCTAGCATACAGAGGTTATCCCGACGTGCTTCCATATCGGTAGTAGACCATGGTATTTCTTTGCCTCGTAGGGTCATGCGGAAATCGGCACTCCGTAACATGTCTATGCCAATCACCATATTTTCGGTTAACTGTTTCATATAGGTCAAGTCACCTCGAACGCTTTGCTCGGCGATAGTCATCGTGAGTGGATAATGTTCGCGATTAACCACTATCTCACCATTGGCTAGGTACGTTAGGTGACGGAGGTAGTATACCGAGGCCTTGTGTTGGCGCAATAACTGTCGTGTCTTGGCATTGATGAAAGACTTTGTAGCCCCGGTGTCTATCAACGCTTTTACTGGTTGACCATAGATTTGTACAGTCCCGTAACATCGTGGATCTGTACTGCTCGATGAAGTTACTCTCTGTTTTGTTCTCTCGCTCTGTTTTGCGTTGGCAAAGGTTCTCCTCTGCTCGGTTACTATAGGTTTCGGAAGTGACGGTATACTTGCAACTTGTACTGGTGCATTTGTGCTCCGATTTTCTGGTTGTTTGTGCCAGGTGCGCCGGCCTCTCGTACGGCTTGTTTGACTGCTCATGACTGCGGCCCTGTGCGTATGGCAGTCACAGTCGTCGGTCATTCGCCCATCTTCTCCACAATAGGAGCAAAAGAGTCTGAATGGTCGATGGCAGTTGCTTTTATTATGTCCCCGCTGTTTACAGTTCCAACAGTGTGTGGACCGGTCGTATTGGCTGGCGGGGAGTATCGGTCGAGGCGGGGTAGGACGGCTGAAGTTTGGCCGTTGTGTTTGGAACGCCGGTCGGTTGTCTGGTAAGGGGCGGTACGGCGGTGCGTTTCGGTTTAGAGCCGGAGGGATACGAGGTACTGGCGGGCGGGAGGTTCGATCTTCCCCCTGTATATGCTCGTATTCGTCGGCCAGTTCCATAAGTTCCTCAAGCGTCGAGAAATCTCGCCGCTTTATGTAGAGGTGGTACTCTGCCCGTAAGCTGTCGTATATGCGGTCGATGTTGTCGAGTAGTCTTATGCGCGGATGTCTATGAATCAAATACTGCGTGCCTCGTATAAATTCTTTCGCCTTCTCCCGCGGGCCTTGTTTTCGCCGCATAATTTCTTCTTCTAGCTTGCACAGGTATCGCGCTGGCAGGAAATGTTGGAGAAACGCGCTACGAAAGCTACTCCATGTTTGGACACGTTCACGGTTAATACGGAACCACTCCAGAGCGGTGCCTCGCAAGAATTCGGGTAATGCCTTAACTACGTCATCGAGGCGCAAGTCGTAACATTTGGTTAGTTCCTCGAGGCGGTCTATGAATTCCACGGGGTTACCAGACGAGTCGAACTTCAGTCCCCATTTCCGGACTGTATTCATGACTTCGGCCTCGTAACTGAGTACGATCTTACCGGCGGTTCTCATCGTTGTGCGGTTTTTTAAATGGTCGAGTACTTGTGATGTACTGGCATGGTTTGGTCGACTTTCTAAAGTTTGGCAACCTTTCGTTGTCTCATCGTTTTCAGGTGATGCTGGTTTATAGGAAGGTACGTCGAAGCGTATTTCGGTGTAGCCGGGCGACTTGGGAACGGGTTCTGTATCGGTTTCAGGTGTAGGTGTGTCGGTGTATTCCCTGGTGGTAGCGACCTTTTCCAAGTCTTCACATAGGCTTTGCGTAGATTTTCTCAGTCTGGCTCCCTTAATGTGAGCGCTGAATCTAGTCCGGAGAGTGGCGATTGACCCCTCTGTATCGAGTCCTTTTTGACTCATGCGGGCTTTAAGTTCCTCTTTACTGAGCAAGTAAATGGCTCCGATGCTTGCAAATACGTCAAAGCTTTCTTCGGAGTCTGACATGGTAAGCTAATTTCGTTTTCTATTTATAGTTCGCTAAAAGAGTTTCTGTTCTGACGGAATGGACCTTAGGTCCCTGCTCGGGCGCCAAATTGTGATGTGCTTTAGTTTCCCAGCCGGGGTAAAAACTCACGGCTGTCCAGGGTCGGCGAATAAAACACTAAACTTCGCAACAAGGTCAGAAACTATTTATTTTAGCGAACTTTCTATTTCAATAAATGACAACAGCAGTTTTATTACAATTTGTATAATGCTGGTAACTCTGGTACGGTATGCGGTAGTAACAGGCACACTGTTGATATCTGGTACGGCAGACGGTAGCGGGTACGCCTGTTCTGGTATCACTAGCAAGAGCGGCGGCAGCGGCGGTATTCGTTTCTTCGGCAGCTTCCTTCTAGGTCTGGATCGACTGGTAAGAATCCCTGTGAGGAAGAGAAGAAAGGTTAGCGGCGACAGAAATTGTTAAACGCCTCTGCGGGGCAAGGACACGGCAAGGGCTTTCTCAGACCCAAGGTGAGTTCAAGCAGTTATACCCTTGGTGGGTTTTCTAAGAAATTATTAAATGCCTCTATGGGGCAGAGACACAGCAAGGGCTTTTCAGACCCAAGGTGAAAGTTAAAGCTGGCAAAAATTATTAAATGCCTCTGAGGGGCAGAGACACAGCAAGGGCTTTTCAGACCCAAGGTGAAAGTTAAAGCTGGCAGAAATTATTAAATGCCTCTGAGGGGCAGCGACACGGCAAGGGCTTTCTCAGACCCAAGGTGAGTTCGAGCAGTTATACCCTTGGTGGGTTTTCCAATTTATTTCTGGTATGGTCCCTGGTTTGCTGGTTCCACGGAGTGGGCGACTTCGGCGGTGTAGTCTGGTTCGGCGGTGGTGTACAAGGAGTCTTTAGGTTCCGTGTTTGTTATTGTCTGTGGAGTAGAACTAAATACTGGCGTGATTATGCGGTTCTTACTTTAGTTCGGCGCTCGCGGCGGCCTTTAGCTGTGGAAGAACGTGACTTTATTAGTGCAAGGATTAGAACGCTCCTGCGGGCTAATGACGCACAGACTCTAGGTCTGACAGATCGAGCTGGTATTTGATCGGCCCCAAGTGGCACTAAATGTTTATTCAATATTTGTTTTATAATAGTTTACTCACCCTACCAGAGGTTGTTGCTTGCTTGGCCGGAGCCGACGGACTGAATGATTTCCATGGCGCAGCCTGCTCTATTTATACCACTGCCCGACCGTGGTGTCGTGTGCACAACCATTCCCTGTGTAGGAATTCGATTTACGTAGTATCTATCGCTGGTATATGGCCAGTTCCCTATTAAAATTAATTGGTACATCGTTCACGCAGGCAAACCGTGTGTTGATCGTATTATTGCTGCTGCCTTGCATTATCAGCTCTGCTTCGTGTTGACTTCGGCTTTGTTTGTTGACTTCGGCTTTGTTGTTGATTTCGGCTTTGTTGTTTACTTCGGCTTTATTATGGGTTATACTGTTGGCTCCTCCCCTTTTACTTTTGGTAGTTATAGGGTGCCCTCTAATTAACATTATTATTGTCGCCTATAAATTGTGTTGCATATTTATAGGCGTTTTTTTTTTCTTTTCTCGACGTTTGCTGGCAACTAGTCTAGGTGGTTGGAAATGTAACTTGGAAGCGTAAAACGCTTCGTTACAAGTTCGAATCGTCTATCTTTTCTTGCAATGTTCGGGTGATATCTGAACGGAAACGACTTTTGAATGCTGCTCCACTCGGTGAGTATCTCCGGTCCATTTGAGACATAAGGCTCCTGCAGGTCCTTGAAGCTCCAACTCTTCAGCCAATGATGCGTCCATTAAAGAGAGTGACGACCCTTCGTCAAGAAAGACGAATACCTTTACAGGTCCACGCTTACCATGTAAAGTTGTTGGAAGGATTCTGAATAGAACGCCGTTTTTACTGTCGACATGGGTGTTGATTTGGGCAGTAGCAATGGCATCTTCGTCGTAATTGTGTAGTAGACGGTGGTGTTTATATGTGCATCCGTTGATGCCGCATAACGTATTCAATCGACACCGAGATCGCAGGTGGGACAAACACACAGTCTACACAATCTAATTTTCTTAACAGCATTCCATCTTTGAGCTGTATTGAGGTTATTGAAGGTGTTGCGGTTTTCAACCTTTGCACAATTTTGGTCGCAAATACAGCATCTTCTGGGACTTGAAGAACGGGAATCGTTGACATTTTCGTTATGGACAGCAACGTTACCTCTTGCCGAAGATTTTTCTGGTTTGCCTTGGATGTTCGGAATATTGTAGGTAACACTGCTGACAGTACCGGCTAGTTGCATCAACCAGGTACCCAAACTAGTCAGGTTTACTTCGATGTTGCTTGAGTAGGTCGCCAAGTTTAGTTTTATTTGAGCGGGTAGTTTTTCGATGATTTCCTGCAAAAGAACGGGGTTATTTTAATGATTTATCATACCACATGTTTCCATGGTGGAACACAAATTGTCCACAGTGAGTGCAAACGGAATGATGCTCTCTAGTTTCTCCGACTTAGGGTTTGGTTCCGCACGAACCTTCTGCAGCAGGGATTGTATAATTGCTTCTGGTCTTTCAAAAATCAGTCTCAGCGTCTCGATGATGGTTGGAACATTTTGAGGGAACACAAGTCTGCTTCGGACTGCTTCAAGGGCAGGATCCTTTTAACATTTTTGGAGACGATAGATGTTTTCAATACGTGTTATGCCACAGATTGCAGTAGTCCCCTCAAAGCAGTTGATGAACATGGGCCATTCGTCCGGTTTGCCACTAAATATGGGCAGATCCTTTGGGAGAGCTTTTCGTGAGCCAGTTGGCTATGCGTGATGGTGCTTACAACTCCTGGAAAGTGTGATGTCACTCCATATTTTGGAAGTATGGAGGGAGAAGTTGCTGGCGGTACATTTTTGGGGAGTGGTTGTGGAGGAGCACATGGATGTTGCGCTGATGATTGTGCACATTTTACTTGCTGCGATTGTGTAACGCACTTGTTTCGAATGAAGGGAGTTGACTGTGCGTCGACCCACTTAACGACGTCAGTTTGGTGTGTGAAGAGAACTTTTTCAACTAGTTCAGGATCTTCATCGTCTGAGTCGTCTTGTAATAGTAACTTAAAACGCTCATCCATGTACTCCTTATCTTCTAGAAGTTGTTGGGCCTTCCTTTGCTCCTGCAGTACTCTTTCTTCTTCACTAATTTTGGCTTCTTCTTCACGAAATTTGGCGTTTCGTTCTTCCTTCAGGGCTCTTTCTTCCTCCAGTCGTTGCAATTGAAGTTGAATGTGACGCGAGTGGTTTGATCGCATAGAACTGACTACGGACCTTGTTTGTGGTGATTGTACAGATGGAAGTTTTGCCGGGATGATGGTACAGTCCTCACACATGTATTCGTGATCTTGTATGGATTCATCCACTCCAACACATATGAAGTGAAACCAAGAATCACAGGAGTCACATTGCACCATATCCGCATTTCTTGCAGCTGTACTTAACTTTTGTACTCTTATTTCTTTGTTTTTTGCTTTTCTTTGCAGTTGCAGATATATCGGCGTTGTTCTGCGCCATTTTGCAATGACAATAGCTATACACAGAAGTTTTTTAGAATGTCACGACAGTGACAGGTTGACGATTCTTTAAGCGATCCAATTAAATAAAAAGGGCACGTACGTAAATTCACTTTCTTACAAACTTTATTATTTTTCTTAATTTTACAATCCTTACTTTCTATAAACGCATTTAATGGGCAAGCGTTTCTATATACGAATTTAATGGACAAGCGTTTCTATATACGCATTAAATGAACAAACGTTTCTATATATGCATTAAATGAACAAGCGTTTCTATATACGCATTAAATGAACAAACGTTTATATATCTATATAAACGGGCAAGCTTTTTTATAATATACGCGTTAAAATGAACAAACGTTTTTATATATATTAACTGGACAAGCGCTAAAAAACTTCGTTTATATAGTATTTTATAGTTGCGAATTTACAAGAATAAAGAGAATGAATGAGAAAAATGCGTTCTGCTTTTATTAGGCGTGTTTTATCGAAATTCTATATGCACTTATGTTCACTTTAGCAAAACATCGCTCATGGGAAAACAACAACTCCTTATGTCAATAGCCTAAGTGCACAAAAATATCTCAGTAAGCTAACTGCACAACAGGGATGGTTGGTAAATTTTTTTTTTTGAACCCAGAGGTTGGCAGTCTTTTGGTTGTGTTCGTTCATATTTCTGATTTTCGACAACAGATTGAATAAGTCTGTTTCTTTACTTTTTGTGCACAGAATTCACAATCTGTCATATTTTAAGGAGTGGTTGTAAAATTCTTTCAGAAACTCTCTGAAAGAGCGTAATTGTCTTAAAAGTAAAGAAACGCCTTAAACAAAACATTCGCAGCAACGCAACGCTTGGAAAAACGTCTGTTTGACAGTTGTGGTATTTGTTTTGGCTGTGCACGATTTCTGTCCACAGAAATTTTGGTGGCGGAAATTCGCAGGACGGGGAAATTTTTTTACTCTCTCGAGAGCACTCTCTTTTGTGCACTGCTACGAAAAATCGGAACGGGATTAGACTGACTTTCGCCGAATTTCGGCGCATTTCGTGCAAATTTTCAGTAAAGAAACAAACCTTATGAAGAGGCAAAACCACACACACACCACGGCATCTGTCCTCAAAATGACTTCACAAACACCACTTTATTTTCAGCTTTCAAAACCAGTTTAAAATCCGAAAATAAAGTGGTGTTAAGGTGGTGGTGGCAGGAGAAGCAATGGTTTTCCCTCTTCTTCTTTATTCCTTTAAGCTTTTGACTTAATGAGTGACTTAGTCACTCACTAAGTTATGACTTAATGAGTTTTTAATTCATAAACTAGCAACTGAAATAAATACCTGCATCGAAATCTGAATCCAAATTCGATTCGATTATCCGATCCTAAAAATAAAAATGAATCTTATTGAACACAGCTATTGCGAAAAAAAATTAAAGTGACATTTGTTTTGTTTACATCGAAAGTAAAAAGTTGAAATGCGGCAAATAAATTGAGAATCGAGAATTAAATAGAGAAAAATAGAAATGGAAAATAAAAGGTATGCATTTATATCCTTCTGAATGCAAATTTTTAATGTTTCTTATCCTTAGAACAAGTGCAAAGGGTACCAACTTTGAAAGTGAAAATTGAAAGTGACGTGCTAAATGAATATAAACCAAAAATCGTTTTATCGTAAGTGAACATAAGTGAATATAGAAAATTTTCGATAAAACACGCCTATTGTCTATTTCTTGTCACCTGCCATTCAGAAAATATGACGAGAGGATGTCTCTTTAAGTTTCGGCTTTTGCCTTTGGCTGGCAGATGTCGTTGGCGGTGACAGTGCTGTTTCATAAGGTCGATTCCAATGATGCACTCGTCACATATATCTGCCACCAGGAATTGATGAGTAAACACTAGATCGGCCAGTCGGATCTTAAGACACACTCGAACTCGAGGTCTCGAAGCACTATGGATGCTGTGGCACCGGCGTCGATGGTAGCCACATGTTTGTTCCCGTTAATTGTAATCTCCACAGTCAGACTTTTGTTGTCTCGTTTGGTCTGGGAGGCCTGGATGGTGGTTCTGGGGCCATCGATACAAGAAACCAGCCTCTGCCCCTCGAAGTTGGTTCTTACTCGTTTCCCTGATGGGCAACGGATTGATAAGCAACGCTGGTGTTGTTGTTACCTTGCTCTGGGTTGGATCTCTTGCTTCCACAATGTTGACAAGCGGCTTTATTTGGTGGTAGTCGGCATTGACGCTGTAAGTGCCCGGTCTTGTTGCAGTTCCAACATCTTGCTAGCTCCACTGGTTCTTTCGTATTTCAGCTCTTTGGCACGAGCCTTCTTCGACTATGGCTTCTCTAAGTCGATGTACTCCATGAGAAGCCTGTTCTGCTGCTTCAATTGTCAATGCGAATGCTAAAATTTCAGAAACAGTACCTGTTCTAGCAGTTCGCACAGACCTCTGAAGATGTATATCGGAAATGGCAATGGACTCAAAAACAAGCTGGTTGATGATTTCTTCTCCAGCATCCGGGTATGCCAGGTGAACCAGTCATTCGACGTCTGCTTGGAGCTGCTGTAGACTTTCACCCCTTTTCTGGCCTCTGTTATTGAGTTGCAGTCGGAAAACTTCTTTCAAGTGGCTGTCTCCAAAGCGTTTATCTATAGCTGCCACTAGAGAACTGAAATCACCGCTCTTACCAGCTGGAACTGTTTGAAGTAATTCAGCTGCTGGTCCTCTAAGAGCAAGAGTCAGTGCAATGTACTTGTCTTCGTCATCCCAGCCATTTGTTGTCGCGGCTGCCTCAAATTGCCTCTTGTAGACTGGTCAAAAGACTGTCCTTTTGATTTCGAAACGATTCTCTACAACAGAAAGCTCTTTTTCCATACCTTTAATCAATTTGCCTTCTAGAATGATTTTCTGACCTTCCTAACTATTCTGTTGCGCCTCAAGTCTTTCGAGAATTTTCTGTTATTCTTTCTTTTGTTCGAGAACATTCTGCTGTTCCTTCTTTTGCTCGTTTCGTTGCTCTTCAATCAGCTTCTTTTGCTCGTTTCGTTGTGCTTCCAGTTGTTCGAGAACATTCTGCTGTTCCTTCTTTTGCTCATTTCATTGCTCTTCAATCAGCTTCTTTTGCTCGTTTCGTTGCTCTTCAATCACCTTCTTTTGCTCGTTTCGTTGTGCTTCAAGTTGTTACAGAACATTCTGCTGTTTTTTCTTTTAATTTTTAATTTTAATTTTGGTGGGTCTACCGCCCCATTTATTAGCTTAATACAAGCTTAAAATAACTTAATCATACTAAACTTAAACTAATTAAAACTAATTAAAGCTGAATTAAACTACAAGGATGAGAAATGGTTTAAAAGGAGGACTTTCAGACAAGGACTTGGAAGATTAAGGTCGAAAGGAAAAGGAACAGAGTTCATCTTACTCATCATGCGGGTTAGGGGTTCGTTGAGGCCATAGGATGTACGATGAGCAGGAAGGGAAAAAAATCGGGATGATCTTACGTTTCGGGGATTAGTGTTGAAGGAGATTAGTTCTAAAAGGGGGGAGCAGTCAGTGTTACCAGTAAGAAGTCGGTGAATGAATATGATGTCAAAGACATTCCTTCTGTTTTCTAGGGAGTTGTGATTAAGGATTGCGAGACGTTCGAGGTAAGGAGGCAGGGTGAGAAAGTTTCTAACATCGTAGAGATCCCGAAGGGCAAACAGCAAAAAAACGACGTTGAACACTTTCGATCCTTGAGATATGAACCACTTGATATGGAGCCCACACTTGCGAACATAGGCAATATAGAGGAATCTCGTTACAAGGGGGTTGTGGAACTCTTTGGACCATCTCTAGATAAAACCAAGTGCGGAATTAGCTCTTGATATTACCTCGTCAATATGAGAACGAAAATTTAATTCGCTGTCGCAGAGAACTCCTAAATTTCGGAAAAGCTGCACACGGTTTATGGAAATGTTCTAATAGGTAATAGGATGTGGGGGGGGGGGGGGGGGGAGGGGTTATTACTTTTACGAGAAAAAGTTATTGCTTCGCATTTGGCACTGTTTAACTCAAGGAAGTTTTTGGAACACCAAAAGACGAATGAATCGAGGTCATTTAGAAGCTGGAGAGAGTCTCGATCGGAGGTGATGACTTTGAAAATTTTAGCGTCATCCGCGTAAAGTGAGATAGAAGAATATTGGATGATCTGTTCGACATCAATAATGGCAAGAATGAAAAAGAGGGGTCCAAGATAGCTGCCTTGGGGCACACCGGAGGAGGTTACCACAAAAGGAAAGAGTAGAACGGAAACGAACTCTATATTGGTGGTTATCCAAATATGAAGATATCCATTTGAGTAGGATATTGGTATTAAAGTGTGAGAGATTTTGTCGAAAGCTTTGCTGAAATCTGTGGTAATGACATCTACTTCGTTTCCTTTTTCCATCGCAGAAAGAGAGAAGGAAACAAACTCAACTAGATTAGTGGTTGTAGACCTTCCCTTACAAAAACCATGCTGCTTGGAGGATATCATTGATTTGCACTGGAGAGAAAGTATTTCATACAGAATGCTTTTGAAAAGCTTAGGGATATGAGAGAGTTTGGCTATGGGTCTATAGTTAGAAATTAGGTTTTTGGGGCCTTTTTTATGGATAGGTGAAATAACGGATATTGTCCATAAGTCCGGGAAAACTCCACTTCAAAGGTATAGTTTGAAAAGGTTAGTGATGGGAAAGGCTAAACTGGAACAACATTTTTTTAGCAAAATGGCAGGAATGCCATCTGGACCTGGATTATACTCGTCTTTGAGTTTGAGGAGACCATTAAGAACAGTTGACTGATTTAAGCTTAGATTAGAAGGCCCTGTAGAGAAATGGCGAAGATAGGAAAAGTAAGTCTGGTCTAGATCTGGGGTTTTTTGGGCAAAAGACAGTTTAAAGTAACTTGCAAAAAAATTTGCGATTGTTGTTGGTTCGTTGGAAGATTGGCTTTCGTAGTGAAGAGAAGGAGGGAAACCATCATTTTTATTTTTATAATTGATAAACTTATAAAACGATTTTGGCTCCGATGGATGTAAAGTCATTGTAAAGAGCTTCATTGAGGTTGGAAAATTTATAAACTACTCCAATGTAATCAGAGTAATCGAAAACTGAACGGGAACATAGAAATTTATTCCAGAGCTTATTTCTCTTGTTTCGTAGCTCACGTAGTCTATGATTGTATCAGGGAGGGGATGTTGAGTAGGACTTATCACGCGAAAGGGGAACATAAAGATTTATGCAGTGCAACAATTTCTCGTAAAACAGACTAGTTGCGTCATTCATTGAGAGATTATTAAAGTCGAATGAGGTATTAGAGAGGATTTCATTGATTTTCTTGAAGTTAGATT
Organism: Melanostoma scalare; assembly: GCA_949752695.1. Classification (NCBI taxonomy): domain Eukaryota; kingdom Metazoa; phylum Arthropoda; class Insecta; order Diptera; family Syrphidae; genus Melanostoma; species Melanostoma scalare. The sequence goes on from OX456984.1 coordinate 93,520,038, forward strand.
TACGAAAGTTGAACGAATACTTACTAGAGAGAAATAAAAGAGAGAGTGAGAGGCGGGTGAAAGTTGTTGTCAATAGCAGATAATGGGGATATGGTTTCTGAGACAGATGAGTTAATGGGGTCGGAAGTGAAAATAAGATCAAGCTGCCGGCCCATATAGTTTTTAATACCACTCATTTGGGAAAGGCTTGAATCAGTAAGACCGTCCACGAAGACACATTCTTTGAGGGAAACGGGTGAGGGAGTGAAAGCAATTTGATCTTCTGACCATTGAAGATAGGGAAGATTGAAGTCACCGAACATAATTATCTCATCTTGTGCTTCTGAGATGTCAAGCACTTTATCGATAGCAGCAACAAGCAATTTGTACGAGTCTGTTGGTTCGCCGGAAAGGATGAAGAAACACATCAGGAAGATGGAGTGATTAGAGAATGTTAGTTTGATAGAGATGTAGTCTAGTAGTTTGGAAGAGGAGGATGAAACGAAGGAAGATTCGTATTTATTATGGACAGCGATAAGGACGCCTCTATTTGGGGTTACGCTATGAGGTTGTTCATCATCACGAAAGACATTGAAAAACGAAGGAAACTGCTCTTGGTTTTTGATGTCCTGGGAAAGGTTTGTTTCAGTAAGTGCAAATATGTCAAAGGGAAGGTTGTGAGACTGCAAGTAAACTGAGTGAGTTTTAGAACGAAGACCTCTTACGTTTTGGTAATAAAAAGACAGAGGGTGGAGATTAGAAGGGGGATAACTGAATTCAGTGTTAGAAGCGATAGAACTTTTCTGTTAGGAGCGATAGAACTTTTCTGTTTCGGATCGGATTCTTTGCAGGTAAGAGATTCTTTTGGACTGAACGTACCGAGAGAAAGCTAAGAGATCTTTGGAGACTTGCAACGAAGAGATATTCAAGAGCTCGTGGTATTTATTGTAGAGCTGCCTTAGGTGTTGAGGATCAGAAGGAAGTACTTCCTTTTGAATAGACGCTAGTACATAGCTTTTAGTTTTACCGTCTACACACATATCGTCTGGTTTGTCGTGAAGATATGCCAGGAACAGACGAATGTTGTCAAACACCTTACTATCTCTAAGTTTTGAGAGAGCATAACTGGACTCGGTAGACTCAGTAAGGGACTGTTGAGTGAGTTTAACAGTAGGTGGTAATAGAGGATCGAATGTTGGTGAAGAATCGAGCGGAGAGCAGGATGGGCTTGGGTTTAAAATATGTGAGCTAATACAGTTTGGATATTTGGCGCCTGAGGTGAGGTCGAAACTAGGGACAGAAGGAGATTTTATTGGATTCGAAAAATTTAATGGAGGGGTCTGTGGATCCGGGCTAATATTGAAGGATAAGCGTTGTTGAGGATGTTTCTGTGGGAGTGCGGATTGTTGTTCGTTGATTCTACTAAGAGGACTACTTTGCTAAGAAATAGATGGGCCATGGTTATTTTTCAGATTAGGATAGGGACTGTTTGAAATCGACTTAAAAGCTGCTGGGGGTTTTACGAGCAAGTTTGTCATTGGACCGAAGAAATTTGGGAAGATTTTTGTTTTGAAAGTCCAATTGGGATTAGAACTTCGTTTAGGCTTAGGAGCATGATTAAGATTTGGTGATATTTTCAGATTAAGGGGTTTAATTGACATATAAGATATTCTTAAATCTATACCAGAAGGGTGAAGGAATAGCCATTCGTATTTGGTAGGGATATTTATTACAAAGGATTGGGATTTACTACGTTTCTTACATTTACAAACAACATTCAATAAATTAATACAATAATGATTGTTAAAGTAATTGCGGATCCACTTCGAGTTTTGCTCGTTTCGTTGTTCTAACAAAAGTTTCATCATACTAGAAAAATCTACAATTCCACTTACTTCCTCTTCCTCCACTTCTGTTTCAAAAACAAAAGTGTTTACGTCTTCCCCTTGCTGTTCCAAATAGTTGTGCGCAAGCGCAGGATGAGCTCATTTTTCGATCCCGCGCTCAAGAAAGACTTCGCTTACCTAACTCACTTTTAAGCTCAATGCAGTTCAGCTCTTCTAACAACCTACCCATTTTCACTGTATATAATTATTATTTTTCTTATTTTGTTACACTTTACTAGTCAAACTCGTTCTTTTTTTTCAATAAGTTTTATTTACACTTCTGACACCAATGTAACGTGCGTTAGTTCGCAAAAATAAAACTATACCTTTCAATTTAATTCTACCATTTTTATTCAGTATCTACTTTTTTCGATTTCAACTCTACCAATAATCACATTAACTCTTAACATTATCACTCTATAATCAAAACTGACATCTGTGCCCCTGTTCTGTAACTATCGCCTTGGCGATAAACGGTGGAAAATGGAACGAAATGCTATGAATTTAGTAGGATTTCGTTCCATTTTCCACCATTTATCGCCTGCTTTCATCGAGGCGATAGTTACAGAACAGGGGCACTGGTTGCCTCGGCGGCCTATTTATATCGAATGACATTACATCTAGAAAATCAAAAATTTCCCCTCCTGGTATATTTCCACACTTACACTAGTGTTGCCGCTTGTGTTTTCGGTTGAACGTTTTCGATTAGGAAATTGGTATTAAATGTTGGGTTTGCATTACAATATGTTCATCTGTTTATTGCTTGAGTTCTTGCATGGCACAGAGAGTGATGAAATCCCTGGAGCTGCATGTGAATTCCAAGGACGCTTATTTGCTGAAATTGGTTGAATTCTTCGAATATAATATGACCTCGGAAACAGTTCCTTACCAAAAAAGTGAACATTCAGGCTATGGGTAATCGAATTTACGTATCGGATGTACAGGAATCTGTATTCTTTGTGCGTCACAAACGTGCCGAAAACCAATTGATCATATTTGCCGATGATACTCATCTAAGATGTACAAGCGCAACAACAGATTACGAGACTATTGCAGCTGCCGATAAGTTTAGGAACATTTCCAATTTGCGATTACCGCATTCGATAACAGACGACGTTGATGAGGATCCGACTGGAACAAAGTCGCTGTGGGATTGCGCAAAAAGTAGAAAACATTTGTATCGGATAGATTATTATGTCGCTTCAGAAAGCAACTTTATTACCTGGTGGTTCTGAATCTCTCAGATATGCTACACTAAGTAGGAGGTGGGACTGTTGTTCAGCATTTGGAATTTCATATGAGAAATGAAAATCCTTCAGCCAAACAGAAGAGCATAGCAGAAGACATATCTAACGCCAAATCAAATCTGTAAAAGGCTTGAAGATTTCCGATATGAATACATATTGTAATGAACACCCAACATTTATACCAATTTCCTAATCGAAAACGTTTAACCGAAAACACAACTGGCAACACTATAATGGAATGGTATAAATGAGAGGCATTGCTTGTAAGCCAGTGTGCGTGAGTGTAGAGATTTTTGACAGCAAATGTGGAAACCATGGAGAAGAAACTGGAACGCTCTAGATGAGTGTTGTTCTATATAAATAGGCCGCTGACGCAACGAGCAGTCAGTTTTGATTATATAGTAATAAAGTTAAGAGTAAATTGTTGTATACAAGTGAGTGCAAAAGTCGAGTTGAGATCGAATTAAGTATAGATACTGAATAAAAGTGATAGAAATAAATTGAAAGGTGAAGTTTTATTTTGCGAACTAAGCGCACGTTACATTGGTGTCAGAAGTGTAAATAAAACTTATTTGACTAGTAAAGTGTAAAAAAAAAAAGTAAAAAGAAAAATAATAATTATATACAGCGAAAATGGGTAAGTTGTTAGAAGAGCTCACTTGCATTGAGCTTAAAAGTGAGTTAGGTAAGCGAAATCTCTCTAGAGCGGAATCGAAAAATGAGCTCGTCCTGCGCTTGCGTAACTATTTGGAACAGCAAGGGGAAGACGTGAACACTTTTGTTTTTGAAACAGAAGTGGAAGAAGAGGAAGTAAGTGAAAATGTAGATTTTTCTAGTATGATGAAACTTTTGTTAGAACAACGAAACGAGCAAAAGAAAGAACAGCAGAATGTTCTCGAACGACTCGAAGTACAACAAAAGAAGCTGGAAGAGCAACGAAATGAGCAAAAGAAGGAACAGCAGAATATTCTCGGAAGACTTGAGGCGCAACAGAATGTTTTGGAAGGTCAGAAAAACATTCTAGAAGGCAAATTGGGCAACATTGAAAAAAATGTGTTTGCCCTTGACGAACGCGTTGAAGGTATAGAAAAACATCTTTCTGTTGTAGAGAATCGTTTTGAAATCGTAGAAAGCCGATGTGATAAACAGTTCTCTGTTCTGACCAAGGAATTGGACCAGATCCGGAAAATCAAAATTCAAGAATCTAATGGAGAGTCTGCAAAGAAAAAGGAGATGAAACCGCCAACATTTGATGGACAGTCTTCTTGGTCAGTCTACAAGAGACAATTTGAGGCAGCCGCGACAACAAATGGCTGGGATGACGATGATTTCAGTTCTCTCGTGGCAGCTATAGATAAACGCTTTGGAGATAGCCACTTGAAAGAAGTCTTCCGAGTCCAACTCAATAACAGAGTCCAGAAAAGGGGTGAAAGTCTACAGCAGCTCCAAGCAGACGTCGAAAGACTGGTTCACCTGGCATACCCGGATGCTGGAGAAGAAATCATCAACCAGCTTGCTGTTGAGTCCTTCGTTCGTGCCATTTCTGATATACATCTTCAGAGGTCTGTGCGAACTGCTAGAACACGTACTCTTTCTGAAACTTTAGCATTCGCATTGACAATTGAAGCAGCAGAACAGGCTTCTCATGGAGTACATCGACTTAGAGAGGCCATAGTCGAAGAATGCTCGTGCCAAAGAGCTGAAATACAAAAGAACCAGCGGAGCGGACTAGCAAGATGTTGGAACTGCAACAAGACCGGGCACTTACAGCGTCAATGCCGACTACCACCAAATAAAGCCGGTTGTCAACATTGTGGAAGCAAAAGACCCAAACCAGAGCAAGGTAACAACAACACCAGTGTTGCTTACCAATTCCTTTCCCATCAGGGAAACGAGTAAGAACCAACTTCGAGGGGCAGAGGCTGGTTTCTTGTATCGATGGCCCCAAAACCACCATCCAGGTCTCACAGACCAAACGAGACAACAAAAGTCTGACTGTGGAGACTACTATCAACGGGAACAAACATGTGGCTACCATCGACACCGGTGCCACAGCATCCATAGTGCGTCGAGACCTGGTAAAGATGACGTGGCTTCATAACACCAATAGCTACCGTCTAAGAACCGCAACGGGAGAAGCAGCAAGAGTATATGGAGAAGTGTGTCTTAAGATCCGAATGGCTGATTTAGTGTTTACTCATCAATTCCTGGTGGCAGATATATGTGACGAGTGCATCATTGGAATCGACTTTATGAAACAGCACGGAGTTATTTTGGATATCGGTAATCAAGTTTTGAAATACCAAAATAAAGAAATTCTAATGACCTATTCGAATGAAAATACGTCAACACTGAGGACTGTCATCACGGAAGATCTGATTCTGCCTGACAAAACTGGAAGGTGAGTTTGGAAGCCTTCGATACCTAATGGTGGAACAAGACCCAGAGTGTTCCTCCCAAAGCGTCATCATTGGGAAAACACTAGTAGCACCGAAAAACAAAATGGTCCCCGTACGATTACTAAACACCAGACCGTACGTTGTAAGGTTGAAGAAAGGAGAAGTCGTTGGACGTTGCGAATCGGTTGCAGCAATTACGAAGATCACAGACGAAGCCCCGAGAAAAACTATAACTCCGGAGGAGCTCAAAACCATCAGAGCTAAAATACTGTATTCATACAACCTTGATCACCAACAAACAAGGATGGCTGAAAATCTCCTACAAGAGTACACTGACATCTTCGCATCGCAAAAGGGACAATATGGTAGGACACAGTTGGTGCAGCATCGCATCAACACAGGAGATGCAAGACCGATTCGTCAACCCGCAAGACGCCTTCCACTGGCCAAACAAGGTGAGGTTGAGGAAATGATAACAGCAATGAAGAAGGACGGTCTTATTGAAAATTCCAAAAGTCCTTGGGCTTCACCAGTGGTGCTAGTGAAAAAGAAAGACGGAAGCACTCGTTTTTGTGTGGACTACCGAAGGCTGAATGATGTGACTAAAAAGGACAGCTATCCGCTGCCGAGAATCAGTGATACCCTGGATGCTATGGAGGGAGCCCAGTGGTTTTCGACGCTGGATTTGAAGAGTGGATATTGGCAAGTTGACATCCACCCTGATGATCGGGAAAAGACGGCGTTTTCTACAGGTAATGGGCTCTGGCAGTTTAAAGTTATGCCGTTTGGGCTATGCAACGCTCCGGCAACATTCGAGCGTTTGATGGAGTGCGTTCTTCAAGGACTGACGTGGAAAGCGTGACTTGTCTACTTGGACGATGTCATTGTTTACGGGAAAACATTTGACCAACATTGCAAGAATCTAAAAGCCGTGTTTCAGAGACTTCGAGAGGCTAACCTTAAACTGAATACAGAAAAATGTGCACTTTTCAAAACCGAAGTTAAGTATTTGGGACACATCATCTCTTCCCAAGGAGTGAAGACTGATCCTGAAAAAGTTGACTCCGTCAAAAATTGGCCAACACCACAGGACAAACATCAACTTCGAAGCTTTCTTGGTCTTGCCACATATTACCGACGTTTTGTTAAGAACTTTGCTGTGTTTGCAAAAAGTTTGCATCAGCTCACCGAAAAAGGGAAGCAGTTCAAATGGTCAGGTGAGTGTGAAAAATCTTTTCAGGAACTCAAATACCGCCTCTGTAACGCTCCAGTGCTGGCACATCCAACACCTGGCAAAACATTCATCATCGACGCAGATGCAAGCAACGTTGGAATCGGGGCGGTACTATCCCAAGTGCATGATGGCGAAGAGAAAGTGGTGGCATATTACAGTAAGGTCCTCTCGAAGCCTGAAAGAAACTACTGCGTGACCAGAAGGGAACTGCTAGCTCTTATCTTGGCAACAAAGCACTTCCATAAGTACATCTATGGCCAGAAATTCCTTCTGCGGACAGACCATGGTGCTCTGAACTGGCTGTTGAACTTCAAAAATCCAGAAGGTCAAGTCGCAAGGTGGATAGAAAGACTGCAGACTTATGATTACCAGATTCAACACCGCAGAGGAAAGCTGCACTCAAACGCCGACGCATTGTCCCGAAGACCTTGCAAAGAGGATTGCAAGCATTGTAGGCGACAAGAAAACAAAGAAAATATTACCGCTCAGCGACTAAGAGCTGACCCCATATGCGGATGGAGCAATGAGGAAGTGAGGACCGCTCAACAGGAGGATCCAGATATCGAACCCATTCTCGCATGGAAAGAAAATGAAGAGAAACCTGAATGGGGAGACATTTCTGACAGGAGTCCAGTTCTCAAAGCCTATTGGGCACAGTGGGACTCACTATATGTGCAAGAAGGTGTCCTCAGGCGAAGATGGGAGTCCGCTGACGGTAAATCATATGTGATGCAGATGATCGTACCGCAATCGAAAGTCAGTGAAGTTCTTCGGGAGATGCACGACGGACCTTCTGGAGGTCACCTGGGAGTTAACAAAACACTGGAGAAGGTGCGACATCGGTTCTACTGGTTACATGCTAGAGATGACGTGGAGAAGTGGTGCCGAACATGTGACATGTGTGCTGCAACCAAAGGACCTGGTAGGAAGATTCAAGGTAAGATGCATCAGTACAACGTTGGATCGCCTTTTGAGAGGATTGCAGTAGATGTGGCTGGGCCTTTTCCAGAGACCAACGCTGGAAACAAGTACATTCTGGTTGTAATGGACTATTTTAGCAAATGGCCTGAGGCGTATGCCATCCCAAATCAAGAAGCCAAAACGGTGGTCGACCAGATTGTGTTTAACTGGGTAAGTAGGTTTGGCGTACCTATGGAACTCCATTCCGACCAAGGGAGGAACTTCGAGTCAAACATCTTCCAAGGAGTGTGCGGGCTACTTGGCATCAAGAAGACACGAACCACACCGCTTCATCCACAATCTGATGGGATGGTTGAAAGATTCAACCGGACCTTGAAAGAACACCTCACCAAGGTCGTAGGCGACTACCAAAGAGACTGGGATAGGCACGTACCACTATTCCTGATGGCCTATAGAAGTGCAGTACATAGCTCGACAGGACAAACACCATCTGACATCCTGTTCGGGAAAACCACGCGGCTGCCCAGCGAACTTAAATTTGGATGCCCCACAGAGGAGCCACAGGACACGAACGAGTATGTGGATGACCTCAAGGAGAGACTCGCTGACATCCATAAAAGAACAAGGGAACGGATGAAAACCTACAGCGACCGGATGAAGACACGGTACGACACAAAAGCGACAACGGCAGGATTCCAAGCAGGAGATCGTGTGTGGCTTTATAATCCTCATCGTCAAAAGGGATTGTCACCGAAACTTCAGCAGAACTGGGAAGGTCCTTATACTGTTGTCACGAGGATAAACGACGTAGTTAACCGCATCCAAAGAGGACTAAGAGGCAAGTTAAAAGTAGTGCATTGTGACCGACTGCATCGATATAGTGGCGAGGCTGCAGATGGAATTATTCGGGACGAACAATCTTAAGGAGGGGGCAGTGTAATGAACACCCAACATTTATACCAATTTCCTAATCGAAAACGTTTAACCGAAAACACAACTGGCAACACTATAATGGAATGGTATAAAATGACAGGCATTGCTTGTAAGCCAGTGTGTGTGAGTGTAGAGATGCTTGACAGCAAATGTGGAAACCATGGAGAAGAAACTGGAACGCTCTAGATGAGTGTTGTTCTATATAAATAGGCCGCTGACGCAACGAGCAGTCAGTTTTGATTATAGAGTGATAAAGTTAAGAGTAAATTGTTGTATACAAGTGAGTGCAAAAGTCGAGTTGAGATCGAATTAAGTATAGATACTGAATAAAAGTGATAGAAATAAATTGAAAGGTGAAGTTTTATTTTGCGAACTAAGCGCACGTTACAATATATAACATTTATAATAATGAGCAAATGCTTTGAAGATGATGCTGAAGCATGAACTCGCCTATTGTCTAAGACAATGCAGGATACATCTGCTATAGGTGTTCTCACGAAGGTCCTGAAAGATGTTGACCAGGACCCTATGATGGTGCGTCATGAAGCTGGTGAGTGTACCTTTCAATAAAACTCATAAAATGTCTCTAAATTCGATTCATTATTAAGTGAAGCTCTTGAATCAATCAGGGTTCTTGAAGTTATTCCCATTTTTGAGAAACATGAAAGCGATCCATGTGTAAAAATAGCTGAAACCTGCACCATTGCTTTAGATCGTGTGAACTGCCTAAAAAATAGCAATACCGTAGAAGACAACAATCCCTATCATTCCGTAGATCCTTCACCACCAGCAAAAAATCAGCTTTGGACAGTTGAACTCAAGCGTAAGTTTTCATTTGGCATTGGAATAATCAATTAGAGGAGATTTTAATAATATTGTATGATTACAGCTCAATGGGCTTGAATGAAGTTCGCAAAGACAAAGGTGATGATGACGAAGGCGACAACTTTGTAGAAATTGTAGTGGAAGAACCCAAGGAAAAATAATGGGACTATGAGAGTATCCTACCCACCAACTCCAACATATACATTGTTCAATTAAATAACTCGAATGCAATTTTTATATTGAAACAGACAACAACTGTTTATTTTACACAAAAGATCGATTAAATAACTAATTTCAATTTTTATATAAAAGAGACAAATAATGTTTATTAGAACGAACGATGTTTTTACTAGTGAAGTACAATAGTAAGTGAGGGGTTGACTAGCCAAAGAGATCGCAAAAGGCGATACCCAAAAGGTGGCTCGTCAACATAAGCGAAATCGAATGTCAGCGCGTGAGGCAAAACATTGAACTTCTATGGAAGATCACATTTCGTCTGGCCTCACGCTGCTGGGGAAGTTGATTGGTAATATGAGTTGTAGGTTATATGAAAGGTGTGGGAATTGAAATAAATAATGAATTTGGGAACTGATAAAGCCATCATTTCCCAAAGTGTCAGCATTAAAGATAAAGGTATGTGTTGGTATTGTTGGGGGGGAGCCCTTTGAGGGATCTAATCATTCAAAAAATTCTAAAACTTGGTGTCTACCTCGAAGCGAGAAGCTCTTCTTCTGGGAAGGGGTTTGGGTTTTCTTTTTTTAAGGAAGTAGAATATGATGAATCCAATCATTGTGCGATGAATAAAATAAAGCTTATGCCATAGTGATGGTAATCATGGATATTTACTTATTTTACTTATAATTAACTTCATTTATTTTGTCCTTTAAAACCTGTATTTCCATAAGACTTGTCTCATTGCTCCAAGGTGCAATGACTCTTGTGTCTTCGCTCGGTAATTTCGTTTTAATCACCTCAGATATTCTAACAGATGGAACAAATGAATTTTTTATTGTTGTATTGCTTAGTACTCGTCCATTTATATATGTGGAAGGATCATAATGAAGCTTGAATCATTTTGAAATAAAGTGAATGAAACTATAGTGAGCAGTTGAAAATCCTGGTTATCAACCAAAGGAATCACCATTTCAAATACTATTGATTCATTAAGACTTCGCCCCTTAATGGATGACAGTTTAAAAATATCTAAAACAGATGCTGTTGGAATGTTAAGATGAGACGGAAGATTGTTGCTAATGATTTGGAGTCGTTTGCCGAAGTGTGACGGCGAAATAGAATGGGGATTCATTTTGGCATTATTAAGGCTAAGAAGAACGTCCAGTAATGTATCTTGCACCCTCTCGAGGTTTGTGATTGATAAAATCAGATATGATGTTAAGGAAGAGAAACTCTGGCTAACATCACTTATTTCTTGATGTTTTTCTATGTTATTCAAAGATTCTCTGAAGATTGTTTTCAAACCTTGGTATTGCTGACTGAGTTGCTCTGTTCTGCTCTGTTTTTTAAAGAGATGTACTAAGTGTTGTTCATCTTGGTGAACCAACGAAATTTGGTGTTGTATGTCTTAAGCATCATTTTGATCCAATACCCCAAATAAACTATGTGCTACGTGTTATATATTGTATTCTATACTTGTAACACATACTGTATTGCATACTTGTAACACATACTGTATTTATTAGTTCCCTCTCTTTATAATAATTCATAATTGAAGCTGTATGATTATGTAAAGCATATAAGTTGGGCACTTGATGAATAAAGCTCTTACTGAAAAGACGTGTCGTGTCATGGTCTATGTTCTAAACATATCATTTGGCGACGAGCGGAGTTAAATCAAAAAGTCAAAGTCAAAGTCAGTCAGTGGCCGGGTTCAAGACAAATTCCGAAAGTTCGAAGAGATCTGTCAGTCCATGAACGACTATCTTAACTTTTTTTTTGTCTTAAAGTGGTAGTGTGATTCACCTCTCGATTCTACATAGTTAGTAGTAAAATTATTTGTAAAACACAGATTTTTTCAGTTTGAAATTCAACAATTTGACTTCCAAGTGTTTCCAAGTTGAGCAGTTTTACAATTACATTCATTTTACTTAATTTTGATAAAAAAAAAATGAAAATCGTGTGCCTTCAAAAATGTATTTTCTTTGTTGATAAACTCACTATTAAAATTAATTTACAAAACAGAATATCCAAACACCAATAATTATCAATTTCAATTCAACAAATAAGCGAAAACTTGTAGAACAAAAAAATAACCCAAGAATACCGAGTAAAGTTCGATTGTCATATATGTTGTTTTCCTTGTTTTGACAAGTAAAATCTTAAGTTCAGATTTTCAGCCAAGGGAAAAGTGACAGAATCTTAATGTCGATTTCCAGTGGTACACAAAAGCACTTTTGAAAGTGCTTTTTTGCTCGAAATATGTTACATTGAGGCACTAGATCACTTTTTTTTCCCGAAAAAGCACTTTTACGAATCTCGATTCAGAGGCAAGATTTACACGCACTTTCACGCACACCAACACAAAACATTTGACGTTTACCAGTTTGCAGTTTGATTATTTTGCATTTTTGGTTAAAGGACTGTGAAAGAGAGATAATAAAAATAAACAATAAACTATTTTGTGAAAATGGATCGCTCAATTTTAGCTGCAATTTATCAAAATATATATAATCAGTCGTCGTCTAGTTCCGATTCTGACGAAGAAGTGTTTGATGTTCTAAAATTGCTTGGACAAAACGAAAGGTATTCTGTGAATAATTTTGTTGAAAGTGTTGTGTATAATTTTTCGGATGAGGAGGTTTCTTCCTAGTGCATTTATTAATAAAGTTTCGAAAACATTCTTTCTATATAATTTGCAAAACAAAACAAATGGGAAGAGTTGGCTGTCAAAAATAGCACACATACAATGATAAAAAAAGAATTTGCAAAGGAAATCGACATAAGTCAAGATTTTCGAACATAGGTCCCAGGAACGCGGCCAGTTATACATATAATTAATTTGCGGTAGTTCAGCTTACGGTAAAATCATACCATAGTCTTTGGTCGATACTTAGTAATGGCACTGATTGGAAATATTGAACCGTTTGATCAATCAAAAAATGATTTTAATACGTATTGTGAACGATTAGAACAATTCTTCGCGGTCAATTACGTTTCTGCTGAAACAAAAATGCCGTTGCTCATTACATTAATTGGTGGTGAAACTTATAGCGTCCTTAAGAATTTGTGCATGCCTAGTTCTCCTACAGAAAAGACTTATGATGAATGCAAGACTTTATTGCAAAATTACTTTAATCCTAAGCGTACAGTTATATTTTAAAGATTTAAATTTAATAAAAGAGACCAAAAATCATCTGAAACCATAAATGAATACATTAATCAGTTAAAAAAGTTAGCTAGACCATGTGAGTTTGGCGCCTTTTTGTCAGAAGCACTTCGCGATCGGTTAATCTGTGGACTGTGTTATGTACAAATTACAATTAAAACACGACCTCGCGTTTCGGTGGTTAACAATAGACTCACCATATTTCCTTTGACCTGCCTGGAACTTTTGATTGAACTCCAGAATGTATTGCTTAACTTGCATTCTGGAATTCAGCTTGACCTACTTAGCCATGTCGCAATAAGTGTGGCCGGAAACTGTTAGTATGCATATTATTGATAAAGCAATAATATGCATAATAACAGTTATGCTTACTGGCATAGTAGGTAAAGGTGAAGGAACTAAATGTAGGTATAACATCCCTCCGCCGCGCCGTTGGGAAGTTCAAGCCAGGCCTCCAGAAATAGGTTTGTCTTCTTTTATTCAATATAATGTTAAATTTATTCTAAAATAAGAGATTATATAACAATGTCTATTCGCTATTAATTCAAATCAAATAATATTAAACTACAATCTTAAACACACAGACAAAACATTACACATATGTTCATTTATAGTAAGTAATGCATAACAATATTTTGCGTAGTTAATATTTTTTTTTTTGTTTAGCTATGTATATTGATTCGAAATCTTATACAATATATTGTAATGAACACCCAACATTTATACCAATTTCCTAATCGAAGACGTTTAACCGAAAACACAACTGGCAACACTTTAATGGAATGGTATAAAATGACAGGCATTGCTTGTAAGCCAGTGTGTGTGAGTGTAGAGATGCTTGACAGCAAATGTGGAAACCATGGAGAAGAAACTGGAACGCTCTAGATGAGTGTTGTTCTATATAAATAGGCCGCTGACGCAACGGGCAGTCAGTTTTGATTATAGAGTGATAAAGTTAAGAGTGAAATGTTGTTAACCAGTGATAGTCCAATAGTCGAGTTGAGTTCGAATAAAGTATAGATACTGAATAAAGTGGTAGAAATAAATAAAAAGTGAAGTTTTATTTTGCGAACTAAGCGCACGTTACATTGGTGTCAGAAGTGTAAATAAAACTTATTTGACTAGTAAAGTGTAAACAAAAAAAAAAAAAAAGTAAAAAGAAAAATAATAATTATATACAGTGAAAATGGGTAAGTTGTTAGAAGAGCTCAACTGCATTGAGCTTAAAAGTGAGTTAGGTAAGCGAAATCTTTCTAGAGCGGGATCGAAAAATGAGCTCGTCCTGAGCTTGCGTAACTATTTGGAACAGCAAGGGGAAGACGTAAACACTTTTGTTTTTGAAATAGAAGTGGAAGAAGAGGAAGTAAATGAAAGTGTAGATTTTTCTAGTGTAATGAAGATTTTATTAGAACAAAAGAAGCTGATTGAAGAACAACGAAACGAGCAAAAGGTGGAACAACAGAATATTCTCGAAAGACTTGAGGCGCAACAGAATGTTTTGGAAGGTCAGAAAAACATTCTAGAAGGCAAATTGGGTAACATTGAGAAAAATGTATGTGCCCTAGACGAACGCGTTGAAGGTGTGGAAAAACAGCTTTCTGTTGTAGAGAATCGTTTGGAAAGCCGATGCGATAAACAGTTCTCTGTTCTGACCAAGGAATTGGACAAGATTCGGAAAATAAAAATTCGAGAGTCTGCTGGGGAGTTTACAAAGAAAAAGGAGATGAAACCCCCAACATTTGATGGACAGTCTTCTTGGCCAGTCTTGTGATGTGCTTTTTCTCTAGAGCTGGGGTATGCTCGTCGGGTCCAGGGTTGACCAAGGAAACACGTAAAACTTCGGTTATAAAGAAGGTCCAATCCTTTTATTTGTCTTAAAGCTAATATAATGTTTATTAATTCTTAATTCTTATCGCTAATTCTGGTGATCGATGGTTCCAATGCTGGTAGATCCTTGCTCCTATGCTGGTAAAGTGGTCATCGAGTACGGGTTCTTAATCGCTGGTAAATCAACAGTCAAATACTGGCATCAACAGTCAAACACTGGCATCAACAGGCAGATCCTGGCATCAACAGTAAAGATACTGGCATCAACAGTCAAATACTGGCATCAACAGGCAGATCCTGGCATCAACAGTCAAACACTGGCATCAACGGCTTAATAGCCGGCAAAATAAAACCCAAAAGTCCTTAGGAGGCTAGTGGGGGATTTATGCTAGGAACTCCAAGGAGACCTTGCTTAAAATTGGGAATCTCTGGGCACACTACGTACCCCTGGTTTTCCTCTAGTGGAAGTAGCCTGTACTCAAGATTGGTACTTTTCAACACGGGCTGGCTTCTTCGTCTTCTCGTATTTTCTTAGGGTGCCTTATAAAGTTTTCTGCAATCAGTGAGTGTGAGCTCTATGGCGCGAATGAAAAATATCATATGAATACAATGGTATGTATATTGGCTGGCGGTAGGGTGTGTATTTGTAACTTCGTTACATTCCCCCCTTTCTTCGGTAGACGAGTAACTTACTCGTCGAACTATATCTATATAGCTTTGTTGGTTTGTTTGTGTGTTTCTTTTCTTCTTTCCTTTTTTTTTTTGTTGTGTTTTTTTTTCTTTTTCCTCTTCTCTCTTTTTTTTTTTTATAAAAAAAATTTTCTCGTTATTTAAAAAAAAATTCACTAACTTAAACCTAATCATTTTAACATTTCGTTATTTCTCGGTGGGGTATTTCACCTCTTTGGTCAAGTTGCCAAATTTCATGGTTGCCCGTCCTGGTTTACGGATGCTGACAGTCACTCTTCCATAGGAGCGATGAAACACAAACCTCTGCCTCCTGAGCTTTGGGTTATAGTTTCGGTGGGTTGTCACATCTATATTATTAAAGGGGTCTTCAGGCACTGTTCCTGACCTTCTTCCAGCGGTCTGAGTTGGAGTTGCTGCCGTCGTAGTCACCTCAGTGCGGGATTTGGCAAATTTCACTTGGCGTGAGGTGCTAGACTGTTCTATTAGTCTCGGCTGTTGTTGGTGCTGGGGCATGGGTATTGGCACGAAATACTGGTCTTCGCTAAGCTTTTGGGCTGCGGTTCTCCTCTGTCCTAGGATGGCTGCCATCTTTGTTCGTGGGCTAATACTAGGCCTAATTGTGATCAACTCCGTGATTTCGACTGGCGGTCGCTTGCGGTTAACTGGTTTCGGGTGGGTGGGCTGTCTACGGCAGGGCTCTTCAATCGCCTTTACTACGGCAGATTTTATTTTTGAAGTTGTCGCCTTCACTAGCTTGTACTCTTTATCAGAGTTGTCGTATTCGGTTTCGGCTACGGACGGTAGGAGTGGTATATCACCGACTGTTATCTGGAACTTGATCTTCCGCAGAAAGTCCATACCGATAATAACATCTTCTGCCAACTGCGGTAAATATGTGACCTACCCGGATACTGGTAAGTTAACGAGTTCAACCTCAATGTGATAACTCTCTCGTGCTTTTACTGGGCTTCCATTTGCCATTTGAACAGTGTGCTCTTGTAATCGGACGGGTGTCTTAAGTCGGAGTAGGATTTCTCTTATCTGGAAGCTGATCAATGATTTCGTTGCTCCAGTGTCAACGAGTGCTTTGAACGATTTTCCTCCTATTGAGATAGGCAGGAAAAGTCTCGGATCCTTTTCTGATTCATTTTGTGTTTCTCGGCGGTCATTTTGGGTTATTTCGGGGTAGGTCGGAATGTCGGTGTTGGAATTGCTTTGGAACTGTGATGGCTCTCTCCCCTTTGAGTTCGTCACAGTCTTGGGTTGCCTTTTTGAAAACATTGCAGAGGTTTTGTGCTGGTGGCATGGGCAGTCTTTTGTTAATCTGCCATCCTCTCCACAGAAGGAGCAAAACAAGCGGAACGGCCTATGGCAGTTAGCTTTGTTATGTCCTTTTTGTTTGCAATTCCAACAATATGTTTCTCGAAATCGTGACCACGTGTGGAAACGGTCTCGATAAATCCGTAACCATTCTAACGCCGTTCCTCGGAAAATTTCAGGTAAGATTTTTATCATATGGTTCCGCGGTATAACGTAGCAATCTGCGAGCTCTTCTATGCGTTCCATAAACTCTAATGGGTTGCCGGATCCATCGAACTTAAGTCCCCATTTTCGGACTACGTTCATAACCTCTGCTTCGCAGCTGAGGGTGAGTCTTGGAGTGCGTGTCGGCTCTGTCAAAGAATGTTGATGACTGAAACTTGGCTCCACGGGTGTTTTCACTTCTGGAACGTTTGGAACATCAGTTTTGTGTTTAGGAGTATCGTCTTCACTGGAACTCATATTTTTGGTTTGGTGACGTGTTCGGTAATCGGTTAATCGTACTGGTGAATGTTGTTCAATCTGGTATTCCGGAATCTGGTAACTGGAATGGACTTCTTAATGAAGTCCCTGCTCGGGCGCCAATTTGTGATGTGCTTTTTCTCTAGAGCTGGGGTATGCTCGTCGGGTCCAGGGTTGACCAAAGAAAACACGTAAAACTTCGGTTATAAAGAAGGTCCAATCCTTTTATTTGTCTTAAAGCTAATATAATGTTTATTAATTCTTAATTCTTATCGCTAATTCTGGTGATCGATGGTTCCAATGCTGGTAGATCCTTGCTCCTATGCTGGTAAAGTGGTCATCGAGTACGGGTTCTTAATCGCTGGTAAATCAACAGTCAAATACAGGCATCAACAGTCAAACACTGGCATCAACAGGCAGATCCTGGCATCAACAGTAACGATACTGGCATCAACAGTCAAACACTGGCATCAACAGGCAGATCCTGGCATCAACAGGCAGATCCTGGCATCAACAGTAAAGATACTGGCATCAACAGTCAAACACTGGCATCAACAGGCAGATCCTGGCATCAACAGTAAAGATACTGGCATCAACAGTCAAACACTGGCATCAACAGGCAGATCCTGGCATCAACAGTAAAGATACTGGCATCAACAGTCAAATACTGGCATCAACAGGCAGATCCTGGCATCAACAGTCAAACACTGGCATCAACGGCTTAATAGCCGGCAAAATAAAACCCAAAAGTCCTTAGGAGGCTAGTGGGGGATTTATGCTAGGAACTCCAAGGAGACCTTGCTTAAAATTGGGAATCTCTGGGCACACTACGTACCCCTGGTTTTCCTCTAGTGGAAGTAGCCTGTACTCAAGATTGGTACTTTTCAACACGGGCTGGCTTCTTCGTCTTCTCGTATTTTCTTAGGGTGCCTTATAAAGTTTTCTGCAATCAGTGAGTGTGAGCTCTATGGCGCGAATGAAAAATATCATATGAATACAATGGTATGTATATTGGCTGGCGGTAGGGTGTGTATTTGTAACTTCGTTACAGTCTACAAGAGACAATTTGAGGCAGCCGCGACAACAAATGGCTGGGATGACGAAGACAAGTACATTGCACTGACTCTTGCTCTTAGAGGACCAGCAGCTGAATTACTTCAAACAGTTCCAGCTGGTAAGAGCGGCGATTTCAGTTCTCTCGTGGCAGCTATAGATAAACGCTTTGGAGATAGCCACTTGAAAGAAGTCTTCCGAGTCCAACCATTGTATATAGAATCTATAGTACTATCACTTCGGCCTTACTAGCGCCATTTAAAGACGGTGAATCACGCTACTAAAATGGCTTAAGAGCAGGAAATCACAAGAGAAATGATTTCCCTTGCCATTTCTCTTGCTATTATAAATTCGGAGGAGTAGTAGGTTAAAATGCTTAAGAATACAATTCTTCTTCTTCTTCTTGTGTATAATGCCGAAATGCGAAATGTGTATTCAATGGAGTATGGCAGATAGCGAAGCAAAAGAAGACAACTTATTGTTGTCTTATGGGTTTTCATTCCTTCATTCTCCATAGCATATGTAAGCATTTATTTTGGCTATCGTATGGGACATCGGACATGGGGTAAGACAACAGAGCATGTTAAGATGTGTGTGTGCTATTGATATAGGTCATGAACTGATATGATCATATGACATGACTTGTGTGGATTACCTGTATGGTTGCAATGAGGTAGTGAAGGAGTAGAAGAAATTCGTTTGTAGGCTTTTTTTGTGTGCTTTTTGTGTGCGGTTGAATAAATGAGTTTGCAATGTATCATTGAATGTAGGTATATTATTTTTGGCAGTTACAACTGAATTTGGTGAAGCTTACAGAGAATTATGGCGAATTCAGTCCTTTTTGAGGTCATAAAATTATTTGATGACCTGACCAAACTGAACTAATGACTATTTTTTTTGAGATAGGCATACCTGCCAGGAACAATTGATGTGGATGAATTTTACAATCAGTAATTACGTAAAACAGACATATCGAAAGGGATAAGCGTTAATCCCAGATTTGCGAAGTTAGGCAATTTCCATCGTTTTTGAAATTGAAAAATTTTATTGATGACCTCCTACATACATGCATAATGACATCTCTGCTTAAATTTCTTTATCACTGCTATTTGAAATACTTAGGAACAATTCATACAATAGCCAGAAGAACTATAACTGAACAATATAAGTCAGAAATCAAAAAAATTTCGAAGAAAAAATCGTCCATTTGGACCCCAGTTCGGGTGGACACGACTTTTGGCTGTTCGTAAATGAGGGTTAAGAACATTATTCGTTGTGATTTCAATTGGATAAGTTCTAAGCTGATAAAATCATAACAAATTTTGCCAAAGCAATTAAAAATTGTTTAATAAAAAAAAAAAACCAACAAGCGTTCGAAAAAAACAGTGTTGTGTAGTGATAGTGCGTCAAAAACAATAACTTTCATCTGCATCAGTCATACCTTGAACAATAATAAAATCAACTTTGCAGAATAAAAGAAGTTTATTCAAGTAAAAACATATTGAAAAAAAAAAAAATATTAAAATAGTGATCTGTTTTTGTGTTTTGTTGTTTTACTGTTGAAACAATTCATAAGTTTCAACGAGACAAAAATTTGCAGACGATAAAAACTGGAGAGTAAGAGTATTTAATCCATAATATTTCTTTTTCTTTTCAGCATTTCAATTTCAATTTCAATAATTTATTTAAAATCTATATTTCGCGTTACGAATTCGAATTCGATATTGTTAGAGCAGGGATTTTCGTGAAATAATAGTCGATTTTGTTAGGTGTCTTATCGCGACTTGAGTGAAGTAGTGAAAAGTAATAAGTGAATCATAAGCTAGTGATATTTTGGTGAAGTTAAGTGTGTATATTCACTATATTTGTAATACTCTGTGTAATTTGTTATTAATTAAATACTTCGAAATATACCTTTCACTTCTGAACAGATATGTCGAAGTGCGTTTTCAAAGGCTGTGGTCAGTTTAAGACCTATCCGAGCCGTATATCTTTCTTCCTTATACCAAAGGATTGTAGAAGGCCAATATGGTTGAAACATGGAAATGTTTCAACCATCAAGCCATTGCCAAAAACGGCAAGTATGTGCTCAAAGCACTTTCATGAAAAAGACTTAGCTGTTCAAGCGTTTCGATGTGTTCTGTCAAAGAAAGCACTTCCAATGTCTTCGCCAGCTATTTGCTGTTGCACGGTTGTTGCTGTTGACCATTCATGTCAAAGAATTATGGATGCTGAAGCTCTTAAAGCTCAAACCATTAAAACAGCAATTTCTGCCCAAAAATCGGCAACAACTTCTGCACAAAAATCGGCTACGAGCTCTGTCCATACAAGTGCTTCTAATTCTAATGTTACTTTTGAAACCCCTTGCACCAGTTCAGGCCCGTCTACTTCTTTTATTTCAAATGAAGCCTTAGATACAATTTTGGAGAATTTTCCTGATTCTTCTTTTAAAACTCCCCAATCCCCAAAAATGCCGAAAAAACTTCAACCCACTACTTCCAGAACGTGTTTGAATACACAGTTCGAAAGCATACCAGTAAGTCCAAATGTTCCTCTTCATAATTTGGCATCTACATCCACTAAGACTTATAGCTGGGACCACAACTTTCAAGATCTTCCGGAGGATACTCCGCTTTCACCCTCACAACTTCCGTCTCCAGTTCATAGACGTTTTGCAAAGTCCCCATCCCCTCAGAAATCTACGACCCCCAAAAAACCTCGCGGGGTAACCATTTACACCCCTCGCCATATTCGAAAGAGTAAGAGGTATATTTTAAGAAAAGCGGTCGAAGAAAAGCTGGAAGATTCGAAAGAAGAAGTTCTTACTTTCGTGTTGGCACAGCTTTTACACGAAAAGAAAACACACTGGACTCTTAAAGAAAAAGATTTTTTCTTAAAAATCTTCTTTAAGTCTCCAGCGTGCTA
Source organism: Melanostoma scalare (assembly GCA_949752695.1). Taxonomy (NCBI): domain Eukaryota; kingdom Metazoa; phylum Arthropoda; class Insecta; order Diptera; family Syrphidae; genus Melanostoma; species Melanostoma scalare. Next base: position 93,541,082 of record OX456984.1, read on the forward strand.
TGCGTTTTCGATTAGTTCGGGATTTAAGCTACCAGCAGTGAGTACCATATACCGATGGCACTCAGAAATACGACTCAAGGCAGGCCTGACTGAGACTGTGATGCACATGCTCAGACAGAAAGCGGAAGATATGACGGAAATGGACCGGAAATGCGTACTCTTGTTCGACGAAATGGTTGTTGAACAGGAGAAAGAGTACAACAACAAGGACGACATTCAGTACGGATACACTGATTTTGGAGAGCATGGACGGACGAATCTGATAGCCTCCAAAGTAATGGTATTTACTTTGCGAGGGTTTAACAGAAAGTGGAAACAATCTATCTCCTACTATGTGGGATCACCGAAAGGAGACATGCTTGCAAGGATTATGCAAAAGATGGCAGCAATTTATTACGCAGGCTTTGCAGCTGGCAAGCTCAAGTCCAAACTGAAGTGTGAAGCCTGTTCCAACTTCATGATCAGCAGCTCGGTTGAAAGGAGAGATCAACTGCAACTTATAGAACTAACATCTGAATTTGGATCGCTAGCTGTTCCCTCAATCCAGCTGGAAAAATTGGCTGAGAAAGTGCAGAGGGTTTTTGAGGAAAACTTCAGAAGAAAACAGCATATAGAAGATCTCATGGAAAAATGGATGGAGACTGTACGTGATTCTAGAGATGCGAACCTGGAAATACCCTGCCCTAACACCGAACATAAAGAGACAATTGTCAGATTCCTTTTGCAAGGAATGATGTTGTTCTCTATAAAAAAGACAAACAAGGATCTTCGCGGGACTAAAAAATATAAGAAAAAGTATGTTTAAGTATTCTAAGGTTACCTATTTAAAAAAAAAAAAAAATGTATAAGTATTCTAAGATTATTTTTTAAGTGCAATGTAAATAATGTTTCTGAAATTAAAAATGTATATGGAAAACCTATTAATTTTTGTTAAAATCAATAATTTAACCTTTTTTCTTTATAGGTACCTTAAAACTGAACCTGGACCTGACATGCCTAGTCATTTTATTGCTTTGTTTTACTTTTTTGTTGTTTTTTACATTGATTTTTGTTGTTATGTATATATTTTTTTGTAAATTCTAATTTATTTTACCTTTTCTTCTTCTTTACCCTTAAATTTTCTTAGTTACATAAGTATTCTTTCACTTTTTTTCCTATTTTTTATATGCAATATGAAGTGCAATTATTTTTCTCCTTTTCTTTCGCTTTTTTATTTTTTATTAACTTTTTTTGAATGTGCAATATTCAATTCCCTTAGCTAGTCATTTTGTTATGTTATGCTTTTTTGTTGATTTTTTATAAGTTATTTGAATTCGTTTTTGTTATTTTGTGATATAGCTTTACGTTTTGTTTATTGATGATATCAATGACAAATCAAGCAAATCAAGCATGCAAAGTAGTTAGTGAGGCAGGCCTACTGGGGAACCTCATTAAAAAAAACGAATCTTGTATTTTACCTCCTGGGTGATCCGGAAAAAAATACACTTTTTTTGTAGTTGCCTATAGTTTTCCTTTTAAAAAATCTTTTTATCAAAATACTAACGTTTTCCACCCTTTTTCAGATCTGTTTTTACCTATCATAACCTTACATTTCCATACTTACTTTTCTCAACTATAATTCCAACATTTCCGAAAAAATGTTCTTCAATATCATTTTTCACATATCAAATAATAAATTCAAAACAAAAAAAAAATTTCTGCTCATTAATACAAATTTCAATTTTTCATGAATTTGAAATGAAATTTGCTTGCATTGCAATATAGCAATTTCATTTTATCCCTTCAAATTGAAATTTCAGTTTCAATCACAACAGTATGATCAGATGTTCAATTTTTTGTAATATGTAAAATATAAAAATGGTTACTGTGGGTTATCCTTAGGAGATAAACATATGTTGTCCCGTACTTTTTTATTCATTGTTTTAAGATTTACAATTCCGTAGTACATAAATTTGAACTATCTCGTAAGTTTTAGCCAGCGTTTGCAATGTAGGCGCAGAAAAATATGTTTGTTAAGACATCACTTTACAAATCTTTAAATTTCTCGGCTTTTCTCTGCTATAATATGCATACATTATACATACAAACCTTCCTCTCTATTCATTAAAAAAAAACCTCACCAAAATCCGTTGAGTAGTTTTAAAAATCTAAGCATACATAGGGACATAGGGACAGAGAAAGCGACTTTGTTTTATACTATGTAGTGATGAAGTTCAATTATTTTTATCCTTTTCTTTCGCTTTTTTATTTCTTAAAAACTTTTTTTTGGATGTGCAATATTCAATTCCTTTTTTTTTTTTGTAGTTGCCTATAGTTTTCCTTATAAAAAATCTATTTATCAAAATACTAACCACCTTTTTCAGATTTGTTTTTATCTATCATAATTCATAACCTTGCATTTCTATACTTACTTTTACCAACTATAATTCCAACATTTCAGAAAAAATGTTCTTCAATATCATTTTTCACATATCAAATAATAAATTCAAAACAAAAAAAAAATTTCTGCTCATTAATACAAATTTCAATTTTTCATGAATTTGAAATGAAATTTGCTTGCATTGCAATATAGCAATTTCATTTTATCCCTTCAAATTGAAATTTCAGTACCTCAAACAGAACTGTATGATCAGATGTTCAATTGTACGTAAAATCTTTCTTGACCTACTACCACCACTATACCCCACCCTAAATGAAAGACAAAACAATTCATATAATTATTTTTTCACACCTATTCTGCTTTGCTTAAGCATAAGATTACTGATTCTCTATACTTTGTCTTGTGTTTTCGATTCTCCTCCCCACCTTAAATAATTTGCTTTGATTTTGGTTCTCTCGGCACTTTTTGAAATTTAAGCGCTTAATTCTCTCTTGTCTGTGTCTCTTTGCTTAAGCGATTTCAGCGCACCACTCGGTGAATAAAAGTCTCAGAAAAAGCTATCTGATGATAGTACTATAGATTATATATACAATGGTCCAACTCAATAACAGAGTCCAGAAAAGGGGTGAAAGTCTACAGCAGCTCCAAGCAGACGTCGAAAGACTGGTTCACCTGGCATACCTGGATGCTGGAGAAGAAATCATCAACCAGCTTGCTGTTGAGTCCTTCGTTCGTGCCATTTCCGATATACATCTTCAGAGGTCTGTGCGAACTGCTAGAACACGTACTCTTTCCGAAACTTTAGCATTCGCATTGACAATTGAAGCAGCAGAACAGGCTTCTCAGGGAGTACATCGACTTAGAGAAGCCATAGTCGAAGTGTGCTCGTGCCAAAGAGCTGAAATACAAAAGAACCAGCGGAGCGGACTAGCAAGATGTTGGAACTGCAACAAGACCGGGCACTTACAGCGTCAATGCCGACCACCACCAAATAAAGCCGGTTGTCAACATTGTGGAAGCAAGAGATCCAACCCAGAACAAGGTAACAACAACACCAGCGTTGCGTATCAGCCCGTTTCCCATCAGGGAAACGAGTAAGAACCAACTTCAAGGGGCAGAGGCTGGTTTCTTGTATCGATGGCCCCAGAACCACCATCCAGGTCTCTCAGACCAAACGAGACAACAAAAGTCTGACTGTGGAAACTACTATTAACGGGAACAAACATGTGGCTACCATCGACACCGGTGCCACAGCCTCCATAGTACGTCGAGACCTGGTAAAGACGACGTGGCTTCATAACACCAATAGCTACCGTCTAAGAACCGCAACGGGAGAATCAGCAAGAGTATATGGAGAAGTGTGTCTTAAGATCCGACTGGCCGATCTAGTGTTTACTCATCAATTCCTGGTGGCAGATATATGTGACGAGTGCATCATTGGAATCGACTTTATGAAACAGCACGGAGTTATTTTGGACATCGGTAATCAGGTTTTGAAGTACCAAAATAAGGAACTTCCAATGACTTATTCGAACGAGAGTACGTCGACACTGAGGACTGTCATCACGGAAGATCTGATTCTGCCTCCTTCTTCTGAAGTGTTCGTTTGGACAAAACTGGAAGGTGAGTTTGGAAGCCTTCGATACCTAATGGTGGAACCAGACCCAGAGTGTTCCTCCCAAAGCGTCATCATTGGGAAAACACTAGTGAAAAACAAAATGGTCCCCGTACGATTACTAAACACCAGACCGTACGATGTAAGGTTGAAGAAAGGAGAAGTCGTTGGACGTTGCGAATCGGTTGCAGCAATTACGAAGATCACAGACGAAGCCCCGAGAAAAACTATAACTCCGGAGGAGCTTAAAACCATCAGAGCTAAAATACTGTATTCATCCAACCTTGATCACCAACAAACAAGGATGGCTGAAAATCTCCTACAAGAGTACACTGACATCTTCGCATCGCAAAAGGGACAATATGGTAGGACACAGTTGGTGCAGCATCGCATCAACACAGGAGATGCAAAACCGATTCGTCAACCCGCAAGACGCCTTCCACTGGCCAAACAAGGTGAGGTTGAGGAAATGATAACAGCAATGAAGAAGGACGGTTTTATTGAAAATTCCAAAAGTCCTTGGGCTTCACCAGTGGTGCTAGTGAAAAAGAAAGACGGAAGCACTCGTTTTTGTGTGGACTACCGAAGGCTGAATGATGTGACTAAAAAGGACAGCTATCCCCTGCCGAGAATCAGTGATACCCTGGATGCTATGGAGGGAGCCCAGTGGTTTTCGACGCTGGACTTGAAGAGTGGATATTGGCAAGTTGACATCCACCCTGATGATCGGGAAAAGACGGCGTTTTCTACAGGTAATGGGCTCTGGCAGTTTAAAGTTATGCCGTTTGGGCTATGCAACGCTCCGGCAACATTCGAGCGTTTGATGGAGTGCGTTCTTCAAGGACTGACGTGGAAAGCGTGCCTTGTCTACATGGACGATGTCATTGTTTACGGGAAAACATTTGACCGACATTGCAAGAATCTAAAAGCCGTGTTTCAGAGACTTCGAGAGGCTAACCTTAAACTGAATCCAGAAAAATGTGCACTTTTCAAGACCGAAGTTAAGTATTTGGGACACATCATATTTTCCCAAGGAGTGAAGACTGATCCTGAAAAAGTTGACTCCGTCAAAAATTGGCCAACACCACAGGACAAACATCAACTCCGAAGCTTTCTTGGTCTTGCCACATATTACCGACGTTTTTTTAAGAACTTTGCTGGAGTTGCAAAAAGTTTGCATCAGCTCACCGAAAAAGGGAAGCAGTTCAAATGGTCAGGTGAGTGTGAAAAATCTTTTCAGGAACTCAAATACCGCCTCTGTAACGCTCCAGTGCTGGCACATCCAACACCTGGCAAAACATTCATCATCGACGCAGATGCAAGCAACGTTGGAATCGGGGCGGCACTATCCCAAGTGCATGATGGCGAAGAGAAAGTGGTGGCATATTACAGTAAGGTCCTCTCGAAGCCTGAAAGAAACTACTGCGTGACCAGAAGGGAACTGCTAGCTCTTATCTTGGCAACAAAGCACTTCCATAAATACATCTATGGACAGAAATTCCTTCTGCGGACAGACCATGGTGCTCTGAACTGGCTGTTGAACTTCAAAAATCCAGAAGGTCAAGTCGCAAGGTGGATAGAAAGACTGCAGACTTATGATTACCAGATTCAACACCGCAGACGAAAGCTGCACTCAAACGCCGACGCATTGTCCCGAAGACCTTGCAAAGTGGATTGCAAGCATTGTAGGCGGCAAGAAGACAAAGAAAATATTACCGCTCAGCGACTAAGAGCTGACCCAATAAGCGGATGGAGCAATGAGGAAGTTAGGACAGCTCAACAGGAGGATCCAGATATCGAACCCATTCTCGCATGGAAAGAAAATGAAGAGAAACCTGAATGGGGAGATATTTCTGATAGGAGTCCAGTTCTCAAAGCCTATTGGGCGCAGTGGGACTCACTATATGTGCAAGAAGGTGTCCTCAGGCGAAGATGGGAGTCCGCTGACGGTAAATCATATGTGATGCAGCTGATCGTACCGCAATCGAAAGTCAGTGAAGTTCTTCGAGAGATGCACGACGGACCTTCAGGAGGCCACCTGGGAGTTAACAAAACACTGGAGAAGGTGCGACATCGGTTCTACTGGTTACATGCTAGAGATGACGTGGAGAAGTGGTGCCGAACATGTGACAAGTGTGCTGCAACCAAAGGACCTGGTAGGAAGATGCAAGGTAAGATGCATCAGTACAACGTTGGATCCCCTTTTGAGAGGATTGCAGTAGATGTGGCTGGGCCTTTTCCAGAGACCAACGCTGGAAACAAGTACATTCTGGTTGTAATGGACTATTTTAGCAAATGGCCTGAGGCGTATGCCATCCCAAATCAAGAAGCCAAAACGGTGGTCGACCAGATTGTGTTTAACTGGGTAAGTAGGTTTGGCGTACCTATGGAACTCCATTCCGACCAAGGGAGGAACTTCGAGTCAAACATCTTCCAAGGAGTGTGCGGACTACTTGGCATCAAGAAGACCAGAACCACACCGCTTCATCCACAATCTGATGGGATGGTTGAAAGATTCAACCGGACCTTGAAAGAACACCTCACCAAGGTCGTAGGCGACTACCAAAGAGACTGGGATAGGCACGTACCGCTATTCCTGATGGCCTATAGAAGTGCAGTACATAGCTCGACAGGACAAACACCATCTGACATCCTGTTCGGGAAAACCATGCGGCTGCCCAGCGAACTTAAATTTGGATGCCCCACAGAGAAGCCACAGGACACGAACGAGTATGTGGACGACCTCAAGGAGAGACTCGCTGACATCCATAAAAGAACAAGGGAACGGATGAAAACCTACAGCGACCGGATGAAGACACGGTACGACACGAAAGCGACAACGGCAGGATTCCAAGCAGGAGATCGTGTGTGGCTTTATAATCCTCATCGTCAAAAGGGATTGTCACCGAAACTTCAGCAGAACTGGGAAGGTCCTTATACTGTTGTCACGAGGATTAACGACGTGGTTTACCGCATCCAAAGAGGATTAAGAGGCAAGTTAAAAGTAGTTCATTGTGACCGGCTGGATCGATAAAGTGGCGAGGCTGCAGATGGAATTATTCGGGACGAACAATCTTAAGGAGGGGGCAGTGTAATGAACACCCAACATTTATACCAATTTCCTAATCGAAGACGTTTAACCGAAAATACAACTGGCAACACTATAATGGAATGGTATAAAATGACAGGCATTGCTTGTAAGCCAGTGTGTGTGAGTGTAGAGATGCTTGACAGCAAATGTGGAAACCATGGAGAAGAAACTGGAACGCTCTAGATAAGTGTTGTTCTATGTAAATAGGACCGCTGACGCAACGAGCAGTCAGTTTTGATTATAGAGTGATAAAGTTAAGAGTGAAATGTTGTTAACCAGTGATAGTCCAATAGTCGAGTTGAGTTCGAATAAAGTATAGATACTGAATAAAGTGGTAGAAATAAATAAAAAGTGAAGTTTTATTTTGCGAACTAAGCGCACGTTACAATATATTGGTTTAAATATAACACTCAAAAGTATGCATTTGCTTAAAGTTTACATAAAATGTCATATTCACATGTTTTAAAATGTCATATTCACATGTTTATTTTTATTAACTTTTTTTTTTTTATTCAGAACATGATATTTGCTTGCTTTGTAGCAAGTATATGCATTATGTGTACATACTTATCATTAACAAAATAATTTCATATTTATAGATCTAGTTTTTTTTTTTTTTACATTAAATGTATCTTGGATTTATTTATATGCGTTCATAGTTTGTGTTGCTTGTCAGATCTTAAGGAAATTATTGTTATTGTTTTTCGGTAGTATTTACGTTAAATTACATTTAAAAGTTGATATAATTCTACGATCCTAAATTAAATAACTGTTTTTTGAAAAGAATATTTTAGTTTTTTTTTTTTTTTTTTTTTTTTTCTTACACCCGAGCAGAGGTGATTCCGTAGACTGTTGAACTTTTGTTGTCGGTCTGTACTGGTGGTGGTGGTGGTGGTCGTGTTACGGGCGCTCTTCTTTTTGGTAGATAAGCTGGCATTTCTATCACTTCAGAATTCGCTATATATTTTCGTTGGGCCGGAATGGTTGGTGGTCCTTTTCGTAGACAGCGGATCAAAAATATTGCTGCGGCTACTACTACTACTAACGAAACGAAGGACATCGTGGAATATCGATGAATACTCAGTTCCCAGTCCTGGCTGTCTGGCCTCTAGGCTGTCCCAAGATTGAATTAAATCGTGGATACTCTTCTTCCCTTCATTTAAAATATTGGCAGAATTTTTATGATTGCCAATTTTTATCGGAAGTAACTCTGGTACAGGTGCTGATTTCGAGACGCTAAATTTTCTCAACAGTGCTTCTTTGAGTCCTGAGTGGTCTACCATGGGCTGTTTGTACTCAGCTAATGCTTCCGCATGATATTCATAAAACAGTTTGAAACCTTTTGCAATTGCTTCGCATGGCTGCTTCATTTGCAATATTCCCGAATCGCTCAGTGTTACTGCGTAATTTTGGGTTTCGCACTTCACGTTCAATGACATCGTCTCCTTAACTTTGAAAAGCCATTCGTTGGCGGACGTCATCTTAAGGAATATCGCCTCCGTTGCGGGAATCGCAGCATATTTACAAGAGTTCTTAGATGATGGCGCGTGCTGTATAAGCTCTACCAGACACTCATTAGATCCCGATGTAAGGATGGGTCTTTCATGCCGACAAATAGCCGTCCTGGTGAGGGAACCTCCTGTCAATACCATTGCACATTGTGCGTATTCTGTTTCGTTCATGATGACAAAACGATCATGGTTCTCTGCTTCGGCAATGTACTCATGCTTGGTGTCTAGCACAAGGTCCCAGTTCTCATTGAAGGATGTTGGTAAGGGATATATTTTCTGGACCTTGTACCGAACATATTCGGGTAAAGGTAGTATAATTTTTACCATAAAATTTTCCCCGTCAAGGTACACCGAGGTTTTGGCGACTTGGTTTATTATGAGGGGGTTGTCCAACAAAAATCTTCCTTTACTCGTTATGTTCCGCAATAGACCGGTGATATTTCCCTCGTCTAATACCAAAGGATGTATCTTATTTTGGTACAGGTCATCCAAAATTGAAAGTTCCAAGGACTGTCGGTTTTGGACTTCTAAAACTTTTGTGGTTATGACTGAAGTCATTGCAGTCGCTTCACTTGTCGCTTTCAGCATCGCGATTTCCTTGTTCGTGACTTGACTGTACGTTCGGAAAGTGGCACTAAGGTTACCCATGCTCACAGCCATATTTTCGATTTCGTCTGTCAGCTGTGAAATGGGTTTGGATAACGTGTCAAAATTTGATTTCATGACACTTAACTGTCGGTGCATTAATTCGAACGAGCTCGCATCCTGTTTGTGGAGAACTTCCAACTGGTGGTAAACGCTCCTAGCATCTTTGCTATCCATAGTACCGAAAGCCCATTTTGAAAAACCTCCTATAAACTCGAGTGCACGTTTTTGACGTTTAGCATGTGTAAGTTGTTTCATACGAAAGGCAGTTCGCCGTAAGTTGTCGATGTTTGTCTCGGTCTCTTGAGCGATCAATTCTCAATAACGTTTGAAATCGTCGTCCGGAATGCTTCTGCACAGGGTTTCCAGTTTTTTTTCGCACTTTTCCACCATCTGAATAACCATTCCGGAGTCGAGTGGTGTGAACTTCGTGAATATTGTCCACGTATCACTATAAAATACAGCATTTTCCACCGCTTCGAACACCACTGGTGAGGTCAGCTTCAGTTGTTGGACGTTGAATGGCTGTTCACTATTCGTCTGCCCGGGGTAAATGCTTATAACTAATAACACAATTACTACTAAATTTATATGAAGATTAAACATTTTATTTTAATTTTAATGCAATTATTAAAAAGTTGTTGCAAATAAGGAAACACCTTTTTTTATTTTAACAGTTAAAATTAGGTTAAATTTAGATTTTTAAGATTTTTTTTTTTAGTGACCCTTTTTTTTTGAAATTCTGGAAAGACAAAAAGAATTAGTAAGATTGTACGGATTGATGATAATAATTTCCCGTTAAAATTAGATCATAAATGATGGAAAGCTTTTAGCTGGTTGTTGTGAACCCGCTTCGTTTTTCTACCCATTTTAATGGTTGTGTTGACGTCACCTCTAACCGAAACTACCTCATAGGGTCCTAACCAAATTTGTGAAAACTTGTTTTTTCGAACAGGATTTCTAAGCAACACCTTTTGCCCTGTGGTAAAGGACGTGGGATTAACCTTTCGGTCATACTGCTTTTTCGATGCTATTTTGGCTTTTTCTAGATTGTTTCTAGCTATCTCATGTGACCTTTGGAGTTGAAACCTTAGCTGTTGCGGATAGTCTTCGATATTATATAATGGAGTAGTTTTACCTTTTAGATTTGTAGGCATAACAAAATCGAGGCCAAACAAACTGTGAAGTGGTGTCAGTTTGGTGGATGTATGCTGAGTATTATTATGGACATGCATAGCCTGCCTAAGCCATTGATCCCAATTTTGGCTGTCATTATCAACAAAACTCCTTAGATATTCCGCTAAGGGTCTGTGACTTCGCTCTAGTGAACCATTGGCCTGTGGATGGTAGGCAGTTATATGGATTTTCTTAACTTTCAAAAGTTTACATGTTTCAGAAAACAGTTTTGAAGTAAAATTAGATCCATTATCCGTTATGAGCTTTTTCGTTATGAGAAAACGTGTTATGATTTCCTCATAAAAGGCTCTAGCCACAGTGGCTGCCTCAGCATCCGGAATTGTTACACAAGCCATGTACTTAGTCAAGTCGTCTTGGAACGTTAAAATATATCTGTTTCCTGAATGCGTTAGTGGAAGGGGCCCTACCATGTCCATATATAGTTTTTCGAAAGGGGAGCATGGAGTATCCGTTAATTCCATTGGCATTTTTGTTAGATTTCCCGATTTATTCATTTGACATTTTTCACAGTTCCTTATATAGCTTGTGATGTCTTTGTGCATGTTCTTCCATCGAAACTGACAGCGAATGCGTGCAAACGTCTTTGATGTTCCCTGATGTCCTCCAAGTGGGGAATCATGGAAATCACGGAGAACTGTTAAAATATCAGCAGGATCCGTTAAAGTGACAAACCTTTTGCTTGGAGCAGTGGCTATTTTGTCATTGAGTTGGTTATTACTTTCTTTCCTGTTTTTAGAGTCCTGTGATGACTTCAGTTTGAATTCTAAGTCTCCTGAATTGTTAGCGTTAAGGGCTTTAAGTCCCGATTGAAATATCTTTCGGCATTTTTCATAGTCTGGCGTCTCATTGTATTCCAGAGCAGAGACGTATTTCATGAATTCCATTATTGGCTTTGGCACTCCTCTGGGGTATAGTTTTTCCAAACCAGTACTTACATCTCTCATAAAAGTTTCCTTAGACTTCTGGACTTTAATGGGAACTTTAAGGACGTTTTCTTGTTCCCAGGGCAGCCTCACACCTGACCAATCGATTAGATTATACCCAAGGATCTCAAAGTCTCCTCGCATTGTTGCTACACCGAGATGTGCATCTCTAGATGTGTATTCAATTGTACCATTGTCCATTTTCTTTGGATCTGGCTTGAAATCCTTTTGGGTGTAGTGACTAGCTAAACCGAAGTCTACCAAATATGCTTGAGAAGCACCATCTTTCCCATAACCTAATAAGATGTTGGCACCTTTTAAATCGGCATGGACATACGTTCGGCCGTGGATGTACTCATACACATCCAACATCTGTAAGGCAAGACGATAAATTGTGTGTTCTGGAATCCTTCTTCCGTTTTCCAAGAAAAGCTTCCAAATATCGTCTCCATAACGTGGCATTACAACGAAACGATGTTTCACATCGTTAATGTCGTGTGATCCCTTACCAACTAGATAAGGCATCCCAAAAGATTTAAGTCCGCGCTGCTGTTTGAACTGTGTAATGTCTTCGAAACGAGCATTGTGCATACAAAAATGCATTTCAACAAACAAAGTCCCATTGCCATGTGGTTCAATTTTGACGACATATTCATAGACGGACGGCTTCTTTGGTGAACTCGATGCTTTACACGCTGAATATATTTGACCATGACTTCCCATGCCTATAGACGGACCGATTTTCCATGATGTTTTGGACAAATCAGTTATTATTTCACCTTCAGGAATTTGTTCTGACACGGCATGGTCGTTCTTCTTTTTGTCTATTGGTACCTTTGTACTTTCTAAGTTCAACTTTGCTTTACTCCTTGTCTGGACCACCTTAATTTCTTCGGGATCCGTCTGAATTCGGCTGACTGCGTCCGCATTACAGTTTGTTTTGCCTGCCTTATACATTATCTTATAATCATACTCCGACAGCTTATGATGGAACCTAACTAGTCTTGTTGTTGGGTCCTTAACATTAAAAACACCAATCAGAGGGCGATGATCCGTATAGATAGTAAAATTACGACCAAGGAGGTATGTTCGGAAATGCTTACAGGTCCAAACTATGGCAAGCAATTCTTTTTCTATGGTTGAGTAATTTTTTTCGGCCTTATTTAAAGATCGACTAGCAAAAGCTATAGGTTTATCTTCACCAACTTTGCCCTGAGACAAAACGGCTCCCAAAGCTTCGTTACTCGCATCGGTTGTCAAGATAAACGGCTTCGAAAAATCTGGATATATCAGTATAGGTGGTGAGGAAATAGCTTTCTTAAGAAATCTAAATGATTTTTCGCAATCTGGGGACCATTGGAACACCTCCCCTTTTCTCAATAGCTTCGTGATTGGAGCGGCTATTTGAGAGAAATTGGGTATGAACTTTCTATATTAGTTCGCAAGCCCCAAAAATGATTGTACCTGCTTTACTGTCTTTGGGATGGGAAAATTGGAGACACATTGAATTTTTGATGGGTCTGGAGTAGATCCGTTTTCAGAGCACACGTGCCCTAAATACGTTACTTCACGGCGAAGAAAATTACATTTTTCAATATTTAACTTCAGGTTGTGTTGCCTTAACTTATCCAAAACCTTTGCAAGCTTTTCGTTGTGTTGTTCAAGATTTTTGCCATACACGACAATATCATCCAAATAAACAAAACAATCAATGCCATGCAAACCAGTCAGGATGTGATTCATGATCTTTTGGAAGGTTGCTGGGGCACCGGTTAGCCCAAACGGCATTCTATTGAATTCGTAATGCCCTTTGCTAGTGCTAAACGCGGTTTTCGCCTTGTCAGCCGGATCGATCATTACCTGGTGGTAGCCACTTGCCAAATCCAATGTGGTAAAAAATTGGCAGTGTCCCAATTGGTCAAGAATTTCTTCGATTCTTGGTAAGGGAAAAGCATCTTTTATCGTTATTTCGTTTAGTTTTCTGAAATCCACAACGACCCTCCACCTTTTCTGACCTTCAATGGTTTTTTTAGGTACAATAAGCAATGGTGAATTCCATGGAGATTTACTTTCCGAAATTATGTTTTTATCAAGCATCTCTTGTACTTGTCTTTCAATTTCTTTCTTATGAATCTCCGGAGTTCGATATTGTTTAGTGTTAATCGGTCCTTGGTCAGATTTAGTGGGTATACTGTGTGCTAAGACAGGTGTGAAGCTTAAGTTATCACCCTTCAGTAAGAAAACGTCATTATATTTAGAGCATAGCTTTTCTACTGACTCCTTCTCTTCCCTATTCAGGTTTTCATCTAACCTTAAGGCACTAATCAGAGTACTGACCCGTTCACTAAGCTGTTGTCTTGGAAAATTAGCCAATATTCTGTTTTCCGCACTCTGGTTAATAATTTTAAAGTTTTTGAAATTCGAATGCTTTGGAACAAAATTTCCGTCCAAACAGTAGTCTTGTGTGGTACAATTCATGATAGGAACATGGACGTAGCTATTGTTTGCTTTTACTATTGCATTTCCCAAGTAGATTCCGCAATCAATCTCTTGTGAATGTATTAGCAATTCATTTGATTTTGAGTTGGGAATATAAAGCTTAACAGCTGTTTGTGTCCGAGCTCCTATTTTGAACTTCTCTTGTGTTTCCTGTATTGAAGATATTTTAGAAGGTAAACACTTTAGAGGTAATTCGATTATAACTTCCCTTTTTCCATTAAATAATGTTATTCTTTTTGAAACAGCGTCGATGATTGTTTGATTCCATAGGATATCACGTCCTAGGATACCGTCAGCAGGTATTTCATCTAAACCATCGACAACGTTCCACTTAGTACAGAACTTATTGTTGGGGAATGATAAGGAAGTTTTGATTGTACCTTTTGTTGAGCCTATACCACCAAAAACGCCACCCACTTGCTTAGTGTCGCGGATGTTGATATTGCACGCATTGTTTAAAGAACTTCGTTTTAGCAAACTCGAGTCTGCTCCCGTGTCGACAAGTACCAAAATCTTTCCGGATTTGGCCAACGACATCGGCAATTCCACAAACACGTCATGCTTACGATTGTTTTTGTATGCGTACAATATCTTTCCGTCTTTATTTTTACTGCCCAACTCAATTAATTTTGCAAAGAGAATACAAAAATATGAACTTAATTTGTGCACCGCAAAGACAGTCCATTTCTTAAGCTTAAAGCCCTCATTCAAAAACAAACAAAAATGTAACCAGAGATCGGTTTGACCTAGGCTAACTTTATTTCTGTGTACCTCATTTTTTCTCTGTTTTGTTTTACAGACTGACTGAAAAGTGAAGAAATTTGACTCCCGGTCATTTACATTTAGGCAACTCTTCACTTTTCGTTGCTGTTTGTTGGTTGAGGCCAGCGATGGCTTTGTTTTGTGGTTTTTTTTATTTTTCGATGCAGTTTCATTTTCTGTTTTTAATATTTCGTTGCTAGGTGGTTGTGAATTTGTTGGGGGCTGGGAATTTGTTTTAATTTCTGTAGACAGTAAATTTTTCGGGGTGCAGCCTACTTTCTTAGACTGACCCCCGGTCCATTTCCCGACTGTTCCTTCAAGTAGTTTTTCTTTGAGAAACAGTCGTCCTCCACATGACCCAGTCTGGAGCACCACTTACACTTCACTTTGGTCTTCTGAGTAGTGCGCGTCACAGTAAAGACACTAGATTTCGGGCAAACATCTCTACTGTGCCCATAAGAGGTACAAGCCTCACAATAGGGCGTGCTCTTCCTCAGTCGGCATTCTGCGTAAGTGTGGTTTGACTTGTTACAAAATCCGCATTTTATCTGAGGATGTCATCTGGTATCTTGTTCATTTGCATGTGGAGGCAGAAAATGTGAACTACTGTTCACAGAAGGCATGGAGTGTAAATTGTTGTTAACACCGTAAGCATTGGAGGGATTGTGATTGAAATGGTCATTCATGTAAGTGTGATTATATGGGCTAACAAGATGTATGGATGGAGGGTCGAATATCTGTTGAGGTGGGTACTGTGTATGAGGTGATGTTTGATGGTAATGATGATTGACGTTTTGCAAGTACGTTGGCGAGGAAACAGAAGGCGCTAACAAAAGATACGCTTCTTGGGCCGTTTCAGCAAGTTTTTGTATGTCCGTGTCTGATGTCGTCAGCATGTGTTGGCGTAAACCGGGGTCATTGAGACCTCTCTTAAATGCCACAACAGCAGAGCTCCTCAGTTCCCTTTTTAAACCCTCGGATTCCGTGGAGGAATATCTGGAGTTAATTATTTCATTAGCCTTTGTCTGTAGGCACAGAAGCCGCCTTGCAAAAGACTGTATGTCTTCTGTGGAAAGTTGATGGGTCTGTTTCATTTCCATCAGTACGGCATCCAATGTCGTGATTGGCAAGTAGGCACTTTTAATAATCAACTCCAGGTCCTTAAGGGACTTCGGAGAGCTGTTACGAATTAACTCGAACGCATCACCTGTTAATTTTGTTGAGAGCAACTCAACGTAAAGTTGTTCGCCAGTGTCCTTGAGACACTTGAAACCCAGTTGACACGCATTCAAGAACTCGTAAACTCTCGTTGATAGTTCCGGCGTCCGTAAACCCGAAAATTGAGGAACCACACGGGCAACAATCTTACTGATCGCTTCGTAGTTCATCTTTTTTATAAAATTTGGATTGCTTTTTTCTCCTACGGTCTGAACTGCCCTGCTAATTTGTATTTTCTCACTGGTCTTAATAGGTTGTGTGAACAACGGCAGTAGGTTCTTAGAGGAACTAGGTTTTTGCGAATCACTTCTTTCCTTTTGTGCTGACAAACTTTTATTTAACTCGCTTGTCAGTTGATTTATTTCCTGATCAGCTTCTTCAGTCACTTGGTTAAGTCGCTTTTCGGCAGCTTTTCGATACTGCTCGCTTTTTTCGAGTGACTTTGCCAAATTATTTAGCTCTTTCTCGTGGTTTTCTTTCAAATCGTTGACGGCTTTTGTGTATTCAACCAACACAGCATCTAAAGTTTCTAGACGCGTCAACTTGCCCCACTGAGAACTAATTTGAAAACTGATCAGGCTATAAACCTCAGGATTTAAAATTTGTTTGAGCTCTGAAAGAAGTAATTCGCTCAATTGTTTCACTTGCCGCTGTTGATTCTTTTTATCTTTTTTCAATAATTCTGATTCTTCGATCAGGTCGTTAAGTTGTGCCTCAATTTGACTTTTGGCCATGTACAAAGAACTCAATCGCAAGGAAAGAGAAAAAACAACAAAACTAAACAAAACCTATAATTTATCCCAGTTGTATCTACTAATTATTTTTCAATCATACCCCATTGCGCACAAAAAAAATACACGAAAACACAACAAAAAAAAACCAAAAACCATAAACGGAGTAGGAAAAACAAGCGGAAAACAATGTATAATAAAAATAAGAGGAAAAAAAAAATTCTTAATTTTTTCTTACCAGTATCAGTATCAGTATGTCGTTCACGTTTCTTTCCAATTCTTCTCCTTCAGTATCAGTAGTATGTCGTTCACGTTTTTTTTTTCTTCAATAGTGCACACTACACAATCACGAGAACGTACGAAAGGTATTTTAATTTATTTATTTATTTAATTCACATTAAAAACACAAATGAGGTTCGCGAACCGGCTGCGCCAAAATGTTATGTACAAATTACAATTAAAACACGACCTCGCGTTTCGGTGGTTAACAATAGACTCACCATATTTCCGTTGACCTGCCTGGAACTTTTGATTGAACTCCAGAATGCATTGCTTAACTTGCATTCTGGAATTCAGCTTGACCTACTTAGCCATGTCGCAATAAGTGTGGCCGGAAACTGTTAGTATGCATATTATTGATAAAGCAATAATATGCATAATAACAGTTATGCTTACTGGCATAGTAGGTAAAGGTGAAGGTACTAAATGTAGGTATAACAACTACATAACGAGAATATACAAAAAAGATTGCTTTCCGAGGAAAATATTACGTTCGAAACGTCTTGTGCAAAAGCTATTAGTATGGAAGTGGCCATGCTTGGAACGAAAGCAAAGCATAGTGATGATGCCGTCTCTACTGTCAGAAAATCACAGGCTAAGTATCATTCAAACAAATATTATGAAAAATCATCTTCAAAACCTAACTTAACCCAGAAAAATCAAGATTCTTCGTCTGCATGCTATAGATGTGGCCGTCACCACAATCCATCAACATGCCCTGCGCAGCACTGGACTTGCTTTACATGTAACCAAAAAGGGCACACGTCAAAATTTTGCAAGAAAAGATTGGTGAGGACGTCAAAACCCATACATAGAGTCGATACGGAGACGATAGATTCGGAGTCGTCGGAGGAGTACACAGAGGATGCTCTCAATTTTGTTAACACAATTGAATGTCAAACTGGTAAGCATGTTTCATGTCAAACTGGCAAGCACTTTTCGAATTCATCTGAGAAAAATATTGCATGTCATGAAAATTTGAAGATCAGCAAAATCAGTCCATTACTGTTGACAATTAGTATAGATGGTCGTCCAATAGACGTTGAAATAGATACGGGAGCTTGTGCTACGGTCATGTCCAGAAAAATTTTTGAGAAAATTTTTCCCAAATCTGAATTAAAATGTTACAATGGCAAACTTAATTCGGTCACGGGCGAAAATCTGAAAATTGTTGGAGTCAAGTC
Source organism: Melanostoma scalare (assembly GCA_949752695.1). Classification (NCBI taxonomy): domain Eukaryota; kingdom Metazoa; phylum Arthropoda; class Insecta; order Diptera; family Syrphidae; genus Melanostoma; species Melanostoma scalare. Next base: position 93,559,117 of record OX456984.1, read on the forward strand.
AGTCAGAGTATTATGGGGAGAATATTAGAAAGTTTTAGAAATAGTCATTGTCGATACCCAAAGGTCGTTTATCACATTAGTTGGTAGAAAATGGTTAGACGTTTTTTTTTTCAAAATGGAGAGAATTTTTTTGTCAGTCATCCTCAAATGTGGACAAAATTCAAGAGCCGCCAGTCATAGTCGATAAATTGTTGGATAACTTACGAAATACCTATTCATCAGTTTTTTCCAAGGAGCCCACGTCTATAATTGGATACACAGCGTCAGTAGCTTTGAAGGCAGATGCATTGCCAATATTTTGCAAAGCATACCCTGTTGCTTATTCTCTTCCAGAAAAGGTTGAATGCGAACTTCATCGTCTTCAAAAGAATGGTATTCTTAGTCCAGTCAAATTCAGTAGGTGGGCTAGTCCCCTTGTTGTCGTAGTCAAAAAGAGCGGTGACATAATGACTATCCTATCCCAAACGTGGATGACATGTTAGCTTCTATGGAAGGAGGCGCCGTGTTTTGTGTTCTTGACCTCACTGGAGCCTTCCAGCAGTTGGAAATATCACCTGAGTCACAGGAACTTTTCACAGTTAATACACATCTTGGACTAATGCGCTACAAAAGGCTTACCTATGGGCTGAAAAGTGCACCATGTATATTTCAGAAAACCATGGACGAAATTTTGCGTGGTACTAATGCCTTATGTTATATAGATGATGTTTTTATCAAGGGAAAGTCATTTGAGGATTGTGCCGAATATTTGCAGCGTGTTTTAGCAGCATTCGAGAAGCGAAAGTCAATATTGAAAAATGTCAATTTTTTAAAACTGAAGTAGAGTACCTAGGGCACATCATAACGAGTACTGGTATAAAGCCTAGTCCAGGCAAAATAGACGCCATAAAAAACGCACCTTTCCCTGAAAATGTAACTCAGGTAAAGTCATACTTAGGTCTTCTCAATTACTATAGAAAGTTTGTCCCAATGCAGTCATCTTTATTAGCGCCACTGTATAAGCTAACTTGTAGTAAAACAACTTTTGTCTGGGATTCTTCTTGTCAAGATGCTTTCACTCGAAGTAAGGAAGCATTAAGTAAGGAAACGCTTTTACAACATTACAATTCTTCAGAACCCTTGATACTATCTTGCGATGCAAGTAAGGAAGGTGTAGGAGCGGTTTTAAGTCAGATTAAAGATTCCAAAGAATGTCCAGTTATTTTTGCTTCTGCAACCTTAAATTCAGCGGAGAGAAACTACTCGCAAGTAGAAAAAGAGGCACTTGCCATAATTTTTGGCGTACGTAAATTCTACAAATATTTGATTGGCAAGAAATTTACTCTATGTACAGATCATCAGCCATTGAAAGTCATTTTTGACGTTAGAAAAGGAGTAACAGTCACTGCCGCCAGCCGTCTTCAGCGGTGGGCTCTTTTATTGTCCGCATTCGACTATGGGATCAAATATAAAAAAGGTCAAGAAATGTCTGGTCCTGATGCTATGTCACGCCTACCATTGAAAAAGAACCGAACCCATGAAATGACTGAGCATCTTATGAACGCCCTAACAGAAGATGAACATATTCCTATTTCTTATGAAGACATTGCACATCATACAAGCAAAGACGCAGTTTTATGCAAAGTCATGGAATTAGTTAAAAAAGATATCATATTCAAGATGACACGTTAAAACCATTTTTCAATCGGATTTCACATTCGCTTTCCATGGAACAAGGTTGTGTTATATACGGAATACGAGTACTTGTTCCCACATCTCTTCGTTCAGACGTCCTCCAGCTCTTACATGAAGAGCATCCTGGAATCGTTAAGATGAAACTTCTAGCGCGATCAATTTGCTGGTGGCCCAAAATAGATCAAGATATAGAAGAAATATGTGCAGAGTGTGTTCCTTGTCAAAAGGTAAAAGGAGACAACAGCCTAGAGAAGTCGTTTTTGGGATGGCCAAAACTAGAGAAACCCTGGATACGGCTACACATAGATTTCTTTTCATTTATCGGAAAAACGTTTTTGTTAGTTGTTGATGCTACTTCTAAGTGGATAGACGTATCTTATATGATCTCTACTACAGCAGATGCAGTTATTCATAAACTGAAACGATTGTTTTCTACTTTTGGATTGCCCGAACAATTAGTTTCAGATAATGGTCCTCCATTCACCTCGGATCGTTTTTGTAAATTTTTAAACAGCAAAGGAGTTGAAGTTTTGAAAAGCCCCCCTTATTTTCCTCAAGCAAACGGCATAGCCGAAAGATTTGTTCAAGTTGTTAAAAAGTTTTTTAAAAAAAAATTCATTGGGGGAAAACAGTATTCACAGTATGAAATAGTATCTAATATTTCTGAATTTTTATTTTTATACAGAAACTCACCATGTCCTTCAACCGGAATGTGGCCAGCAGAGTTAATGTTAAAATTTTCACCACGAACTGTCTTACGTCAGATTCAGCCAACATTCGGACAAAATAGTAATCCTGCAACTTTAAATTTGGACAGAAGACCAGAACAAAAATATATTTATTCCGTTGGAGAGAAAATTTGGTTGCGACTTATGAAAACCTGGGACAAAGCAACAGTACTTCAAAGCATCAGCGGAAACAGATACCTGGTAAAACATGAAAACAACATCAGAATGACTCATCAACATCAAATGCGACCTTGCTTGGAAAAACTAGTATCGTCATCTCAATCACCCACCACCTCAAACAGTTTGTTATCGCATCCTAGACCACCACCCGAAGGAAATACAATTGAACCTGCCAAAAGTACTCCAGATCCAGCACCTGATGCACAACCACACACATCACAGCCAGTTACGGAAAATAATGAACCAATTGAAATCGTACATCGTAGATCAGAAAGAGTTCGCCGTCCACCAAACAGATTAACATATACCTAATTAAATTTAATTTCTTATTTAAAAGGGGATGTAATGTTATATAAGTTAACGAACAAGATCAAATTCACAACAGGTAGATAGACAGCCACTACACGAGCCGAAAACTGAGAAGTAAAGAATGCTGCTGTCAGCGTCTAGCGTCGCTGTGGGAAAGATGCGGCAATTCGAATACCTATGAGAATGAGTTGTCTTTGTTGGCTTTGGGTAGTGCAGATTTAGTATTTAAGCTTAATGAATTATGAGAATCTTTGTCAGTTATTTGTGAATTATTTGTGAGGCAGAATCGCTGCCAGTTCAATAAAACTTTTTTAAAAAGTAATTTAAACATTTAATGTTTTAATTGGCGCCCACAGGTGAAAAAGTGCAATAAAGTGTTCGCGTACTAAATCGCCTAAGTCGACCTGTTAAGCTCGCCGCGGTAAAGAGAAATTCGCTTACACTAACTTTCTTAAGTCGACCTAAAAAATAGCTCGCCGCAAAAGTGCATTAGTCCTGGGACCAGAACCATCCAGCTCATCTCTAGTCTAACCAACAACGAGGGAGACGGAATGTTAAGACTTACTTTAAGAAATTATAATTTTTTATTGTAACTGATTATTTACATTTAAGATAAGTAACTGTGCCGAATCAGTTGATTAATACAAATTAAGTATCATTATTCTAGTATCATTATTCTTGTTAGTAAAGGAGAGTTCTTAAATTTTTTGTGTTGTATTAAAAATGATGACTAGACAGCAAAAAGCTGCAGGTAGTAAGCCTGGTGAAAGTAGTGATTCAAACAATCAACCAATTGAAGTAGATAATGCAACAATTGAAGTAGATAATTATCAAAGTGAAGCGGGTCCTTCTAGAGATTTGAACGTATCTTCTCAGTCAACTACAATTAGTGCCTCTCAAGTAGGAAGTGTGATACCCAAAGCCACACCAGAGTTGGAATTATTAATTACTAGTATAGTTTCACAAGTTATTGAAGGGCAGACACATAGGGTTATGTCCTCATCCCAACCAAATTTTAATTCTCAAAACATAGAGGTCGGTACTCAACAAGTGAGAAATAGACCGACAACTACAGATGCAGATACTATTCCAGGAATAGTGAGGAGTATCCGGGATTTTTCTGGGGATCCAGGGGAGTACAGCTCCTGGAAAAAGAGTGTCGAGAGAGTGTTAGGTATATACGAACGTTTAAAAGGGAGTGAAAAATACTTTGGAATTTTAAATGTTATAAGAAATAAGATTAGAGGGAAGGCAGATATTGCTTTAGAGTCATTCAATACTCCCTTAGATTGGGGAAGTATTTCCCAGTGTCTACCCTACATTATGCGGACAAACGCGATTTGGGGACACTGGAATATCAGATGATGAGGCTTGTACAAGGAGGAAAAACTGTGCAAGAATACTATAATTCTATATATTCCCACCTTTCTTTAATTCTAAATAATATTTCCTGTATGAATATAGGCCCAGAACCTATTTAAGTTTTGACTGAAACTTATCGAAATAAGGCCCTAGATACCTTTATTAGGGGCTTAAAAGGAGATCTACCAAGACTTCTTGGTATAAGAGAACCGACTGTATGAAACTGGAAAACCAGAATTACAGAACAAATCAGGCATATACATCAAAACCTGGACCTAGTTCTTCCAATCAGAACAATCAATCTCGAATCTTTTCACAGTCAAATCAAGGAAATCGTTTCAATAATACCCGTACCTTTCCACCATTCAATCAAGGGAATCGTTTCAATAATAACACTTTTCAGAGAAATTTTAAACCAACTACTAATAATAGTCATTCAATCCCCGATAATATTGTAATAAAAAAGAACCTATTACCCAAGGTTCTTCTGCACAAAGAAACTTTGGTCAGCGGAACCAGCAACAATATAATTCGAATAATAATCGACAATTTAATAACAATAAGTGTCGCCCAAATAGTAATCAGACCCCACAGATGAATTTCCATTTATCAGAAACCTCGGAAACCTCTGATGTTTCCCACACCGAGTATCAAGGATATATGGAAGAATCCGACAATAGTTACAAGCAAACCTTAGAGGAATATGCTCAAAATTTTCCTAATCCAAATTCAGCTTATCAAGATTACACCGACATTCATTTTTTAGGTTAAGCGATTCCTCGCTTCCTTATTTCGAATGTCGAACGGCAAGCGGGGAAATGTTAAAATTTCTCGTCGATACCGGATCAAGTAAAAATTATATTAGGCCCGATTTGGTTAAAAACCATATCAATAACGAACAAATTTTTTATGCACAATCAATTGCGGGGGATGTCAAAATTTGGCAACATACCCTTATAAATTTATTTGGTCTAAGAAATACACCACTGAAATTTTACATTCTGCCATATCTCAATACTTTTCATGGAATATTGGGGAATGACAGCTTAAAACAGCTCTCCGCAGTAATCTATGGTAAGGAAAGCTATATGTCAATTCTCAATAATTTCAATATCAAAATTAAACAGCTTAAACAGCAGGCTGTTAATTCACTCGATATAGCTTCTCTTTCAGAAAAGGTTGGCAACTTAAAACCCTCACAGAAAAATCTGCTGTGCCCTATTCTGCAAAATAATTTGAGTCTTTTCGCAGACCCTGATGAGAAATTGACATATACCACGTCAATAGTCGGGGAGATTCGAACATCTACCGAAGACCCCGTTTATAGTGGACACTATCCGTTTCCTATGTCTTTGAAAGGAGAAGTAGAGAAACAAGTTCAGAAACTGCTTGATGATGGCATTATAAGACCTTCACGGTCCCCGTACAATTCACCGGTATGGATTCTGCCAAAAAAACCTGATTCCACCGGGGCAAAACAGTTTCGTATGGTAATAGACTACCGAAAATTAAATACGGTGACTATTGCAGACAGATATCCTATGCCGGATATTAACATGGTTATTTTTCACCAAATACCTCTAAGGGAAGAAGACATCGAGAAAACATCCTTTTCGATTAATAACGGGAAGTATGAGTTCGTGCGACTGCCGTTTGGCCTTAAAAATGCCCCGGCAATATTCCAAAGAACTCTTGACGACATACTTCAAGAATATACTGGAAGTTTTCTCAAGTATACATAGATGATATAATCATCTACAGTAGGAATGAAAATGAGCACGTAAAACAAATTTTTTCCACATTAAATAAAGCAAATATGAAAGTGCAAATAGATAAGTGTAAATTCTTTCAGCAAGAAGTGCAAAGTGGATTTACTGTTTCAGCAAATGGCATTAAAACTAATCCGTTATTACGATCATTTCTTGGTCTCTCAGGGTATTATAGACGCTTTGTCGAAAACTATGCCAAGCTGGCTAAACCCCTGACAGCCCTCTTAAGGGGGGAGGAGGGACGAGTCTCGAAGTCAAAATCGTCCAAATTATCAATTCAACTTGAGGAGGAAGCTGTTGATGCTTTCTGTAAATTAAAAAGTTTTCTTGTTTCCCAAGACATAATCTTGGCCTATCCTGACTTTTCTGAACCATTTGACCTGACTACGGATGCTTCAAACTTTGCACTAGGAGCCGTACTGGAACAAAAAGGAAAGCCTATAACCTTTATTTCAAGAACACTTTCCAGACCGGAAGAGAACTACTCTGCCAGCGAGAAAGAACTTTTAGCCATTATATGGGCCTTGAGTTCCCTCAGAGCAAATCTCTATGGTTCAGCAAAAGTGTGCATATTCACAGATCATCAACCTTAGACATTCGCTTTAAGCAACAAAAATAATAATACTAAGATGAAAAGATGGAAGGCAAGGTTAGAGGAATATAATTATGAAATGAAATATAAGCCCGGAAGGACGAATGTGGTAGCAGATGCATTGTCCAGAGCACCCATTCAGTCACACGTCAACAATCTACCTGTGTCCCAAGACGACGACGAAAATCTGGATCAAGACTCTATCCCAGTTGTAAAAGCTCCTATAAACGGATTCAAAAACCAAATCCTGCTATCGGTAGGTGACTCTCCTTCTTATGAATTTAAGATTGTTTTTCCAACCTACCACCGGCATATAGTAGTAGAGGCAAGATATGATCAAGAAATGTTAATTGAAATACTTAAAAAATATCTTAACCCAAGCGTCACAAATGTTATAAAAGCAGAAGATAATATATGTGAATTCATACAGGAAGTGTATCCTAGACATTTTAAGAAATACAGGACGCGCTTCTCCAAAACCATGGTTGTAGATCTCACGAATGAAATTAGGCAGGAAGATGAAGTGATAAAGGCACATAATCGTGCCCATAGGAATGCACGCGAAAATAGAATACAAATTTCACAACATTTCTTTTTTCCTAACATAGGTCTGTTCGTTAAACTTTCCCCAGGGTTGACCCAGGTTTCCTTGACAACCCTATGAGTTGTCTAAAAAACCTGGTTTTCCAGTCCTCAAAAAACGCTAAACCACAAATCACCACACATCCCTGTCATTAAAAAAAAAATACATGCCATTTGACAGCCCTCCAATCGCCACAGCAAAAAACTAGGGCGAGTTTGGGGAAAACCTATGGCAAACCTATGGCTCAAAAAACACTCAATTTGACATTCAGGGTGAATTTAGGTTTCTCAAAAAACGCTTTATGGTGACCCTAGGGCAACCCCAGGGCTTCAACGAACAAACCTCATGAAGGGAAAAGCCGAAAGGATAGCCAAATCTTGCAATGTTTGCAAAGAAAATAAATATGAAAGGCATCCTAATAAACCCGAATTACAGCCAACCCCTATTCCAGAATACCCTGGACAGATGATTCACATAGACATTTATTTTACTAACAAAAAGGTAATCCTTACAGCCATTGATAAGTTCTCCAAATATGCCCTAGCCAAAATTATAAAATCAAGATCGGCAGAGGACATTAAAGAACCTCTCAGAGGATTAATACTGGCATTCGGTGTCCCACAAACAGTAGTAATGGACAACGAAAAGTCCTTTGGGTCAAATTCTATAACATTTATGTTAGAAAATATGTTTGGCATAACTGTTTATAAAGCACCTCCTTACACTAGTTGTGTGAATGGCCAGATAGAAGGGTTCCATTCGACCTTTTCTGAGTTGATACGATGTCTCAAACCAGACAACAGCCACTCTACCTTTTCTGAACTATTAGACAGAAGCATTTATGAATATAATAGGTCAATTCACTCAACAACGAATAAATAACCCGTGAACATATTCTTTGGTAGGCAATTGCTTAATAAGCCCGAAGAACTAGAAAACGCAAGACGAGAAACTGTTGAGGCTATCTTAAAGAAACAGAGTGCTGATCTAGGTTACCATAACAAACGAAAACAACCTATACGAACTTATCGTGTGGGAGAAACTATTTATGTAAAAACTAATAAAAGAGTAGGAAATAAATTAATCCTAGATATAAAAAGGAAATTGTAGAGAGAAAATCTTAATTCCACAGTTAAAACGCGATCAAGCAAAGTAGTCCACAAAAGTCTGATAAAAAATTAAACCTTTATTCCAACAGGGCAATATTGACCCTTTGCGGTGCAGAGGTCCAGATTCTAGATTATTCAAACTCCCAGCTTATTAAGGTTAGCACGGGAACCGCAACAATACAAGATGGCACGTTCAAGATTATTCATGTAATAGAGCTAGAAGGATACGGCAATTTGATAACGAGATTAGAAGAAATGTCAAATAAAAATCAGAATCACTCCTTTTATCAGATTTTGCACTTCGAAGTCCAAAGAATAATAAGTCATTTTCAAAGACTACAAATCAAAAGAAAAGATAAAAGATCCATAAATGTAATCGGCAGTGCATGGAAGTGGATTGCAGGGAACCCTGATCACCACGACCATGAAATCATTAAGAATAAAATTAATAACGTACTACAGAATAATAACAAACAAGCCGTTATCAATAGGATCACAGTAAGTAAAATTAATGAAATAACTAATATGACCAATAGAGTTTTCAAAATTGTAAATGAAAAAATCTTAGATAAAGAAATTTGGGAAATAAAATATAAGCTTGATATAATTAAAGAAGAAATTGTGAATGTCGCCTATGCTATTCATTGGGCTAAGGCAAATATTGTAAATTCCTATATTTTAACAAGCTCAGAAATAAAATTGTCCGAACAGATCCTTAAGAATATGCCTTATATGAACATAAATTAAGCATTTGAATTTGCCGATGTAAAAATTGCATCTGATGGCAAAAACATAATTTATATTATCAGTTTACCGACCTTAAGTCCAATCATTTGTAATTCTTTCTTACTTAAGCCTGTAAAAATTGGTTCTAAAATTAATAAAATACCATATTATAATGTTTTACATTGCAGTAACAAACTTTATGGAATTATAGACAAATGTAAATCTTACAATAAACATACTATTTGTAATTCAAATAATATAATAGATATAACTAATAGTACAAGCTACTGAAAAGCCAAAAATCATCATGTCCTCTGGTAAACAACCAACACGTACCTTCAGTGGAGGAAATATCAACAGATGTCCTATTCTTGAATCAGTTTAATGGTCCTCTCAAAATCAACAACGAAGCAATTATGTTAAATGGCTCCTACCTGATTAAACACGTCAACACGTCAATTGAAGTAAATAATAAGCTCTACGAAACCACGGAGATCACAAAGCACCAACCGTTGCCCGCTATTCTACAACCTTAATCAGAAAATGCAATCACTGAAGAAAAATTATCCCTCGAGATGATGAGAGAACTCAGCATAAACGGTACATGGCAGATAAGCCTATTAACTACAAAACACAACACTTACTTTGCTTAGTTTTGTTTATTGAACAATATATATTTACAATTGATACTTATACTAGGTAATTAAAAAAATTAGAAAATGAAAATATGAAAATAATGTAGGAATGTTGGCACATAGGGGCCCTAACCAAATACATTGCCTAGAATAAAAATAATAACTTAATAATAATGATTATAAGTCAGTTGACTTGAGTTATCTCGGGATGTTCCGTCCTGGTTGTCGCTGGTGTCCCTCTTTATGGGGAGGTTGTAGGAGGTGGCTTCAGCCACGGTAGTATGCTGACCCAGGGTCAGCGTAGAAGTTGGTGGCTTCGTCGTTGGTTGTTATTATTTCTTCATCCAAGGTGATCATCAAGCGTGGTATCTTGGCTCAGGGTGTCGGTCCTCAGTGGTCATCCTTCCCACCAGGGGATTAGGGTGGTTGCACATATTTGCAGCCGTCAGCAATACAGTCGATAAGACGTATTGGTCCAAGGGCGTCATCTTGGCTGTCTCGTACAGATGCTGGTTACTGTAATGTCTCTGACGCTGGTGGTTGAAAGTGAGGCCGGTGCAGAGTCTCAGAATCTTCCTTTCGAAAATAAGAAGCTCCTTCATCGCGGTTTTTGAGATGGTGAACCAAACTGGGCTTCCGTAGTTGATGACGGGTCTCAGCAGCTGCTTATATATCAGTAGTTTTGTTGGCTGACTTAGTCCTGTCCTTTTCCTCAGCAAAGGGTACAGTCGGTGGAAGGCGTGGTTGGCCTTCTTAAGTACAGTGCGTGAATGCGGGTTGAATCTAAGCACCTCGTTAAAGTTGATACCTAGATACTTCGCGTTTCTTTGGGCAGCCAGTCTGGTTCCATCAGGTAGAGTAATGGATGTGGCTCTGCAGTTACCAGCAGAACAACGGCGTCTTCCTCCGGTCCTTCTGAAGCAGACGCACTAACTTTGCCATCAATATCGGACTTACAACAATAATATTCATCTTGATGGGTGCCTACCTGGTCACCAGATTCATGCGAAGAAAAAATCTTAGGATAAATGAACCACATCAAGTTCCCAAAAACATAGTACCCACTGTAACCTTGGGTCTAGAAGATGTTTCTCACCTCTTGAGGCCAGCTACGTCGAACGTAGACGTCCGATCTTAAGGCGGGAGGAGTTAACGACAACAAGATCAAATTCACAACAGGTAGATAGACAGCCACTACACGGGCCGAAAACTGAGAAGTAAAGACTGCTGCTGTCAGCGTCTAGCGTCGCTGTGGGAAAGATGCGGCAATTCGAATACCTATGAGAATGAGTTGTCTTTGTTGGCTTTGGGTAGTGCAGATTTAGTATTTAAGCTTAATGAATTATGAGAATCTTTGTCAGTTATTTGTGAATTATTTGTGAGGCAGAATCGCTGCCAGTTCAATAAAACTTTTTTAAAAAGTAATTTAAACATTTAGTGTTTTAATTTATATTGTATTCTATACTTGTAACACATACTGTATTGCATACTTGTAACACATACTGTATTTATTAGTTCCCTCTCTTTATAATAATTCATAATTGAAGCTGTATGATTATGTTAAGCATATAAGTTGGGCACTTGATGAATAAAGCTCTTACTGAAAAGACGTGTCGTGTCGTGGTCTATGTTCTAAACATATCACTACGTTTCCTATAAAGTCGAAGGGAGATCTAGCAAATCTTATCCGTTTACTATAGGAGGTGTGATAATTATGAACGAGGTCATTGTCTGATTCAATTACAGCCACTCTATGTTTAAGTGTGGAAATTGTGGGCAGACAATACGGATTACCTCTTAATTCATCTAAACAGATTTTATCCATTCTATTCAAGTAAGTTTTCACTTCCCCTAGATCTAGCCAGTATGACGACAAATTATAAAAAATATAAATGTTCCAAAAACTATTAACAGTGCTAGCTGCTAGCGGTACCTTCTTCTTCTTCTTTTTCATTTCCGGCGTTACGAGTAGTGATCTTGAAGCGATCACAACTCTCCTACTTTTCTGCTTGACACTAGTGATCCGCCTGTGGGGTACGCCGCGTTGACCTCAGAAAGCGTCGGCAAACCTCCCACTTTTGGATTGTTCCATGTCTGAGGCCAACCAAATGCTGCTGTTTTTGAGTTTGCTTGTACCAGGAGTATTTTGGCCTGCCTTTTCTTTTTCGTCGCGAATTTGTTGAAACGTTGTACGATATTGCCTTTTGGACGGGGTTCTGCGGATCTCTCCTTTGAACATGACAATACCAACTGAGCCGGTCGTGCTGAATTTTGTCCAAGATGGTACTTTTGACATGAAGGCTTCCACGGATCTTAGTACTTCTAATACTCCTGCTGTCATCCGAAGCATCTTCATTTCGGCTGCCGTCAATTTGCTCTTATACTTTTTGTACATCGTCCAACATTGTGAACCGTATGTCAGAGCTGGACGGACAACTGCTGTGTAGAGTCTTCCCTTCAGCCTAGGGGACATTTTTCGATCACAGAAGATAGCTGAGTTTTCTCGCCACTTTATCCACCCTACGCTTACTCGATGATTGATGTCGTCATCACAAGTTGCTTCACTATTGATCATAGATCCCAGATATTTAAACTTTTCACACTTGGGAAGCACATTTCCATTCAAATAAATGTCTGGAATAGGCTTGTCTGGATCAGAAAAAGGGCAGCACAGGTATTCAGTCTTTTTAGCGCTAATACGGTACCCATTTCCTTCCAGAACATCAACCCAAACGTCAAGTGCTCGTTGCAGGGATGTAAGATCCTCGCTTATGATGGCTCCATCGTCAGCAAAGAATAATTGTTGTACTTTATTGTCCGTTACTTTTCCTTCGAGCAAATAATCCAGAACAGCAATAAAGAGCAGTGAACTCAAGACACTTCTCTGATGTACACCTACTGTTATTTGGAATTCTTCGACGACTCCAGCTGGGTATCTCACTTTTGTAACTGCTCCCTCGTACATGTCCATAATTATTCGCACATAGGCTTCAGGAACTCCTCGGTGTCTGAGGGCCACCCATATCAGATCTCGCGGTTGTCGATCGAATGCTTTTTCGAAGTCAACCAATACAATATGCAAATCCTCTAAGGCATCTCGGTGTTTTTCCATAATGATCCTTATACTTTGGATTGCGTCTGTAGTTGACTTACCCGCGACAAACCCGCATTGGTCATCAGACAGCCTTATTATTTTCCGCAGTCGGGTTCCAGCTAGCATCCATCCTAATTTAGTGTTTCGCAATAAAGGAAGACTGCTGGAAATCTGAAACTCCCCTGGCATGAGAAGCTCAAAGAATATTTCTGCTCCTATTAATAAGTCTATGTGCCGGGAATTAATTATATTGGAGTCCGCTAGAACGATGTTGGAGGGCAATTTCCAAGTTTTCATGTCCTGAGGTGCAGTTGCATGATAATCAGAAATTTTTGGAATTATACTGGCCTCGATAGTTCTTTTGAACGATGATGTTCTGGATTCTAATAAAATGTTTAAGATATAATTAGCCTGACTTTCTCGGCCTCCGATTCCGCTGATTGGAATTTCCCTTCTTTGTTTTTTGTGTCCTAATTCGTCTGCTAAGGAAGTAGTGATAAAGTTTACCTGCGATCCTGAGTCTAACAAAGCTCTGCAAAGAATGCGCATACCGTTGAAACATGCAATGTTCACAATTGCAGTGGCGAGATATACCTTTCTTCCACTTTCCACTTTCTTCTTTTCATCTGGTTTTACCGCCTCCAGAGCTTGGAATCTGCATTGCACAATTTCAAGTAGGTGCGTTAGAGTTGGATGGCTTCTTGGTGATTGTAGGGATTCTTCGAATAAAATTCGGGTTTCCTTGTCCATTCTGTCCAGCAATAGATGAGCGACTACTGGATCCCATCCACTGGTGTCAAATCCGAGGTTTTTAGTTGTTGGTATCACTTCCTTTGTAGTGTCATGAAGCCTCTTTAGACTTTTGACGTTGTCAACAATGATGTTATGATGAAACAATCGATTCAATTGAGCACTTAATAACAGTCTCTTATTGTTGAATCTGTCAATTAGTGTGTTCCATGCCACCTCATAATTACTATCCGTGGCGTGCAAATGTTGAATCAAATTATGAGCATCGCCAGTGACGTTATTTTTTAAGAAGTAGAGTTTATATGCCGGTGCGATGGGTTGGTTGTGCACCATTTGCTGGAACAAGTCGAAGAACTGCGGCCAGTTAAGATAACTTCCGTCGAATTTTGGAATCTCTATTTTTCGCAGCTTGATTGCGGTTGGCTTTACTGGAGTCGGTTGACTTGCTGTTTCGTTCGGCAAAATGTTGTTGGGTAGGCAGCTAATCCTCAAGTCCAATTCGTCTTGAAGCTCAAAATAAAGCTCGATGTCGTCTACGGCGGCATCGTCACCCCAATCGTTTGTATGCACTGGTTATATCCTCCCAATCGCTCACAAGAGTTTTCGTTTTTTGATTAAATTGCTGGGTTATGGTTTCCCGCAAACTCAGTGGGCAGTTACTTAACGAGGCTCGGAAAATTTTGCAGAGCAGGCGAAATATTTTTTCCATTTTCATTTTTTTTACTTCTGAGCTGAGTTTTGTTGTCAGCCCTGCTGGAAGATTAAATTTTGGTGATGTAGCGAGTTCCTTTTTAGGCCTTGCTGGGGGCTTGCCTGCTGTTGGTCCTACATCCTCTTTTTGTTGTCTTGGCTGAGGATTGACTGCTGTTGGTCCTGCATCCTCTTTTTGTGCTTTGGGCTGAGCATTGACTGCTGTGGTCTTTTCTTCAGCCTCATCAGATTTTTTAGAATTCGCATCACTACACCTCTTGCTGATTTCTTCTTTCATTGCCTCATACACCTTCTTCACCTCGTCATAGTAGCCTTTGGTGAAATATTCGAGGTCTATATTTAGTGGATAATTATCCCTTATCTCACTGTTCACGTTATCGAAGAATTCCCAGAGCTCAGTCAGTTTGACCCAGCGTGCATTCAAATACTGCACAGTCTCTCTTTCTGTGCCATCCTTTCGTGAGTTCCTTGATGGAAGGCATTATTTAATCACTAACTACACTTTTGCTGGCACAAGTTATCTTTAATTATATTTCTTTCTTTATGTTTTAATACTTCACTTGTCACTAGCTTTGTAGCTCTTTGTTTGTCGACTCACTTAACTTTTTATTTAAAAAGTTACTACTGTTCTCCTTTTTTTTTACTTTTAATTTTTTGTTCAATACAGGCCGCTAAACTTTTTCAGCTGTAGTCCTGTCACGGTCGCCAAATGTTCAATTAAATAACTCGAATGCAATTTTTATATTAAAACAGACAAATGTATATTTTACACAAAAGATCGACTAAATAACTAATTTCAATTTTTATATTAAAGAGACAAATAATGTTTATTAGAACGAAAGATGTTTTTACTAGTGAAGTACAATAGTGAGTGAGGGGTTGACTAGCCAAAGAGATAGCAAAAGTCGAAACCCAAAAGGTGGCTCGTCAACATAAGCGAAATCGAATGTCAGCGCGTGAGGCAAAACATTGAACTTCTATGGAAGATCACATTTCGTCTGGCCTCACGCTGCTGGGGAAGTTGATTGGTAATATGAGTTGTAGGTTATATGAAAGGTGTGGGAATTGGAATAAATAATGAATTTGGGAAATGATAAAGCCATCATTTCCCATCGTGTCAGCATTAAAAATAAAGGTACGTGTGAAAGCATTGTTGGTCGGTTTGCTTAACATACATTATACAACCATCCTAAGCCAATCGATATAAGGTTTGTTCGTGGAAGCCCTGGGGTTGCCCCAGGGTCGCCACAAAGCGTTTTTTGAAAAACCTATCACCAACATACTGGCCATCGGATTCAAGTAAAATACCAGACCTTGTTGACTTTTTCATAGTTAAAGGTATCAAACGAAACCATATAAGAGTCGAAGGTAATTATGACTTATCATCAGATCATACACCGGTGATTTTATCACTTAATGAATCGGAGATAATGGAAAAAAGTAATCCTAAGCTAGTAAACAATAAAACAAACTGGAGTAAATTCAGAGAAAAGCTTGAAAGCTATATAAATCTCAGATCCCCTATGGAAACAAAAGAGCAAATCGACCTTGAAGTAGAACAATTCATTGCCGATGTTCAACAAGCTGCAGAAGAAAGTACACCAACTTGCTCGAGTAGGAAGCAAACTGAAACAAAATACCCTGCCGAGATAAGAGAGTTGATATTGGAGAAGAGAAGAGCTCGAAGAAAATGGCAAAATACTAGATTTCCAGACGACAAAACAGCGTTTAACCGGCTAAGCAACGAACTGAAAAAACAAATCTACGAATTCAAAAATGATTCATTAAGTAGATTCCTGAAAAATTTAACGACTGATGCTTCAACTGATTATTCGCTCTGGAAAGCAGCTAAGCGCCTGAAAAGACCGCAGTTACAAAACCCGCCAATTAAATCTCTAAACGGGAATTGGATCGGAAATCCGAAAGAAAAAACTAACCTGTTTGCAGAACATCTTGCGAATGTTTTTAAGCCATTCCCGGCAAATACATCTGAAATCAGCTTACAGTTTATTGATAAAGTCGATGAAGTTGACATACCAATTGTCACACTCAAAGAAATAAAAAGTGTGTGTCGAAATCAACTATCGAACAAAAAATCACCTGGGTACGATCTAATAACTGCTCAGGTTATGAAAGAAATGCCATCAAAAGCCTTCATAAAACTCCAATTCATAATAAATGCATGCCTAAAGACCCAATATGTCCCACATCATTGGAAAATTGCTGAAGTAATTGTTATACCAAAGCAAGGTAAGCCACCAACAGAAGTGACGTCTTACAGACCAATATCGCTTATACCAATAATGGCAAAAGTCTTTGAAAAATTGCTACTGAAAAGACTGAGCAAGGTCATAGAAGAAAGAAATCTAATCCCAAATCATCAGTTTGGATTTAGAAATAAACATTCCACGATAGACCAAGTTCATAGAATAACGGATACAGTTGAAAAAGCATTAGAAGAAAAACAAGTATGTTCGGCTATATTTTTAGATGTTGCTCAAGCATTCGACAAGGTATGGCATGAGGGGCTAGCGTACAAACTGCAAAGGGACCTACCCAGGCAGTACTACGAAATACTAAAATCTTATATCTCAAACCGGCTTTTCAGAGTACGGTATGATCAAGAATATTCAAAGCTATGTAATATACAAGCCGGTGTTCCACAAGGAAGCGTCCTAGGACCTACCCTGTATTTGCTATATACAAGGGATATTCCAGTGGATAACAATACCATTATGGCTACTTTTGCGGATGATACCGCAATTTTGGCATCCAGTAAGTGCGTCGTCAAGGCTGCTGAGAAATTGCAAAATGCCGTCGACACCGTTAGTGATTGGACCAAAAAATGGCGTATCAAGCTCAATGAAGCTAAATCTGCACATATAAACTTTACAAATAAAAAGTTAAGCTACGTTCAAATATTCATCAACAATCAAGCTGTACCCTACGCCAATACGGCCAAATACCTTGGGATGAATTTGGATGCAAAGCTAAAATGGAAAGAGCATATCAAAAAGAAAAGGGAAGAGCTCAACTTGAAATATAGAAAAATGTACTGGTTACTCGGTAGAAATTCGGACTTATCTGTCGAAAATAAAATAATGCTTTATAAACAAGTACTTAGACCTGTTTGGACCTATGGAATCCAATTATGGGGCTGTTCAAAGAAAACAAATACTGAAATCATCCAAAAGTTCCAAAACAAAGTCCTTCGTGGAATAGTAAATGCACCATGGTATATAAGAAATAGCGATTTACATCGTGACCTACAAATAGAAACGGTTACAGAAGTTGTAAGAAAACATGCTGTATCACACAATCAGCGACTGCATATAGTCATATCAACTCTGAAATGGAGTCCGTATTAAATACGAGAGGCAATGTTCGGAGATTAAGAAGAACCAAGCCACACGAGCTAATGGCCTAAAAGTCATGGGAATTGGCATTAAAAGTTTAAGCTTCCCTTAAAGAGATAATATTATTGAGAAAGAAAAATCTGTTGTCGATCGTTATAGATTGGTTCTGATTATGAGGAGTTTTTAGTGGGTAAGAATCCCACACTACTTGGTATCGAATACTACTAAGTGTCTTTTGAAGATTTACTCCTGACAAAAAAAAAAAAAAAAAAAAACCCTGGGGAAAGTTCAACGAACAGACCTATAGACTCAAGTGGTTTTTCGAATCGACCTAAGAACGAAACACCCGAGAAGGAAACAGAACGTGATGCTTCTTTTTCTAAGGCTGGGGTATAACTCAGGGTGTCCAGGGTCTACCCAAGGAAGCTTCGTAAGACTTGGGTTTCGGCATGCCAACTTCACAAAATGATACGCGAAACGGTCGGTTTAATTCTAATTTACTCTAAATTTATTTTAATATCTTCTCTCAGGAATAAGTATACAAATGATCAAATTTTATATTCAATATTACTAGAACAAGCAAATTTTATATTTTCTTGAGTAGGGTCTACTACTGGTGCTGGTCCACGGAATGGCTGGTATCGATCCTCACTGGCGTAGTGGCGATGGTTTCTCTGGGTATACGGTTGTATACAACTTCAGTTATTTCCTCTGTTCGGCGGTGGTGAACTCCTATCCAGATCTGCGATAGGCAGGGCGCTCTATCGGCAGCAGCGGATTTCGAAGCAAAGGTCTGCGTTGCGTGAAAGGCAGAGCAATTTATCGGCGGCGGCGGACTGCGTAGAAAATGCCTGCGTTGTATCAAACGGCAGAGCAATCTATCGGCGGGCGGCAGAGGACTTCGTAGAAAGTGCATGTGTTTACTCAGAGGCAAAACACTCTGTCGGCGGCGGCGGACTTCGTAGAAAAGGTCTGCGGTTGTGTACTGCGATGAAAACTCCCTTTGTGGAGACGCAATACCTAACTAAGGAAAATTTAATCGCCCGGCTGAAACAAGCCACAACGATTGAATTTCCTTTATGAAAACGCAACATCTACAAGTAAAGAGAATCTAAACGCATGGCTGAGAACTATGAGACTAAATGGTAAGGAGGGTTCAAACGCCTGGCTGAAACAAGCCACAACGAACGAATTTCCTATACGGAGACTGTCAAAGTCAAAAAGGTAAAGATAATGCAAACGCCCAGCTCAAACAAGCCTCAACGATCAAAACTCTTTTGCGGTGAAGTGAGAAAAGTATCAGGTCAATTCTATTCGCCCGGCTGAAAAAAGTCACAACAAGTGAAACCTTTAAAGTCCTTTTCTGATTTTTGGTGATTAATTCACCTCTATTCATTGACTTTGCCACTGAAAGCGAATGCGAGCGAGCTGTAACCGGTCAGTGACAATTTTGCATAGAAAAAATTGGATGGGTATTGTCAACGTATTTCCCAATTAGAAAATGCACAAGAAGTGATAAGGCACGGAAAAGTAAACAATGTTTGGCCTTGGAGTATGCATTCACTTTGTAATTTAATTGCACGCTGGGGATTTCAATAGAATTAAATACTGGACTGTTTTGGTGCGGCATTTTGGGAGGAGGTAGGAAAAAGAAATTGTGACGCTTCGTCACAGATCCCCCTTCTTCGAAAGACGAGAACCCTCTCGTCTCAGCGTCCTCTGGTACTTCCTGGAGGAGTTTTTGTATGTTTTTCTTTTTTGAGGGAGTTAAATTCCTGCCCTTCTTTTTTTATATGTCTGTGGCAACAAGGAAAAACGACATAAGTCAGTTTTTGCTACTTTTCAGGAGAGCGATTTGAATGTTTGGTTTAATGCTGTGTAAATCGCTCATTTCCAGTGAACGAATCAATCATCAATCGTTCAATGGAAAGATTCGGTCATTTCAATCAATCATTCAATCACTTGAACTGGCCGAGGAGATCGACCGAAACTGAAACCAATAGACCCACGAGAACGAGGAACGACCGAAATTGAAACCAATCATTTGCAGTGCAGCGTTGTATTTTTTAATTTGTATTACTCTCTGTTTGCGCTTCGTGTCTACCTACATACATACATATCTACATAGGTGCAGTCGAGTCAACATCGAAACAGAAACGTAGGCAAGAACCAATAGTATGGTACTCTACTGAGTTGTAGATGGGGGATGATTTTCTTTTTTAGATGTGCATATACATACACACATTACATTCATTTTACATTTTCAGTGAGAATCGCCTTAAAAAATTTGAAGTAGAAATCTTTCCATATCGCTTTAAAACAAGGACTAGAAAACTTCTAAATCTTTGAAATTCTAAAAGCTGAAAATATAAAATAAACCTAAGTATGTATATGTGCTTCATCTGAAATGAAAAACATCGCCCACCTACTCAGCAATAACACCATTCTATGAGCATCAAAGTAGACAGAGTACTGTAGTACTTGTTTGATTGGTTTGAGTTTCGGTCAATCAAGTGATTGGTGATTGGTTTCAGTCTCGGTCGTTCATTTCGTTCAAACGATTGGTTTCAATTTCGGTCGTTCGCCTATCGCTCAAGGTTCAACGTTCAAATGATTGGTTTCATTGTCAGACGTTCGGCTCGTACAAATGATTGGTTTCGGTTTCGGTCGTTCGCTTCTATCAAATCATTGGTTTCGGTTTCGTACGTCTTCACCCATCTCATACAAATACAGCATATAATAGTAAAATACTGAGTTCTTTTCAGTGGCGTTGTATGGAAATGATTGAAATGGTGATTGATTGTTTTAGTTTTGTATGATTGCAATCATCAATCATTTCCAGTGAACGGGTCAAAAAGACCGAATCAATCGCGATTGACACAGCTCTAGTTTGGTTTGAAATTACAAATCAGGTACTAGACTTTTGGACGAAATTTGAATGTGAAAATGACTCAAATAACTGTAAGAGCTTTTTTGAATTTGTAAAGAATAAATTTTATGTCGCTTTATAGCAGATTTTGATAAAAATATGACTTATGTCGTTGTTCCTTAATGAATACAAATAAATAATTTTGTTTAAGTTAAGTTATGTAATTTTTCCAAACACAAAATAAAATAATGCACTGTAATAAACTGACTTAACTCCTTTTTCCAAAACAAATTTTTGAAATTTGCAGAAATGAAAACAAGAAAAGAAGATCTTGCACCTTTTCTCTTGAAATAGGAGGGACATGTTGAATAACTGGAATGTCAGATCTATTGAGACTATTTCCGCCACGTTTTCTTATTGTACATCCTTAAATGGCTTATCCTCGTCCGAAATATTTTTGTTGGAAATGAACCAAAGTTGTCTTTGTGATATCTTAGTCACCTGAATTCACGTCCAGAATGATTCTCGCCGTCAGTATTCACATTTCGCCATGGTCTTTGAGGTTGCAACAAAGACAAGGAGATCTGGCAGACACATTACCTTCACTTTAAAAGGATTTCTGTCTTTTAAGAAAGCAATTAAGTTCTGCCAGTCTCTTGGATGGCGAATCTTAGCTGTTTTCTTCTTTTTTTTTTGTTCAATAACGGAGTGGCTGACATCACATTCCATGTGCGTATGACCAGGTACCAGGAGTTTATGGTCAATTACCCCTTGTTGCTCGCTATTTTCTAGGGCGGCTATAAACATACAACTAACATGCGTGAATAGAATCACTATAAAAAATTAAAATTTTTGGCGGCAACAGGAGCTTCTTCGTCTATTATATTCTTAAAAATCCAATAGTTTTTCTAGCTGTGGCGAGTTGAGGGCTCTCAAAAGGCATGTTTTTTGAGGATTTGAAAATCCCGGTTTTTCGACAACTCATAGGGTTATCAAGAAAACCTGGGCCAACCCTAGGGAAAGTTCAACGAACGGACCTGTTTTTAGCAATAAGGTTGATCGTTAGCCAAATTGTGAACCGATTTGAAAATGAAAATTAAAAAAAAAGAGGGCAAAGGTCTTCAATAGCCCAAAAACAGTTTTTAATTGTTTTTTTGGAGCAAATGCAAGATTTGGCAAATGACAAGTAAGTACATAATATAAGATAATTTAAAATAATCCTTATCCACGATACAAAACAATTCCATTTGCAGACTTATAACTGTTGACGGCTCACCTTTTCGTTCAAACGAGTGGACGGAACTAAGTGTTCAGTTGAACAGCAACAGGAACCTTAATAGAAAAACCGAAATGGAGGGAGTATTGGAAAGATCTTGTGTATAAGTTTTATAAGTAAAAACATTATGGCAGACATGAAATCACTAAATGTTTTCCTTTACGCACAGAATAAGTGTTCGAAGCCGCGACACCACCGCGAAGGAAAAACGCGGCAAAAGTAGGGTAAATGGTCCACCAATCAAAGACCTCACAGAAACAGACGGGGGACGGGCGAATAATAAATATTATTACCCCAGAAACGTTAGAGTTGAATGAAGTGATCCGCTGTTGTATTCTCAAATGGATTTTGCACATCTAGGAGTGACCACCACAATATCCTCATTTTCTTCCTGGGCAAATAATTACATGTACATTTAAAAAATTGCTTCTTCAAAAGAAAAGACATTTTCGTAATGAAATAACCTTTGTTCACTACGGCCCCTATTGTTAAATACCAATTGAATAATTATGCCTGACATGTTTTGAAATATTTTTTTACAAATAAAAATTAAAATTGACGCAAAAATGACAACATTTATCATTTAGTTCTTTTTAGTACATACTGTCAGAGTGATTTATCATTATGAGTTCGGGAATCGCTTCAGATTTTTTTGTGAAGTGATAAAATGAAAAGGCTCTGTGAAGACTGAAATAAAATAATTTTTATCACTTCACAGCTTCACAATTCCAGAATCGAAAACTGGTTGCAAGTACAGTTTATACGTTTCCCGTTTCGTATAATGGCTCTTATAAGCCGAGAATTTTTTAATAATTGTTTTTGTTTTCTCTATTTCTTCTGTAGAAAGAGTGTTTGGGGGTGTCAAGCTTCCTCTTTTGTCAGCTAGAGTACTGCAAGGTGAACTCAATTTCTTATGTATTACTGAGCGCATAAAGCCATTTGATTCACCAAAACAACCCGAAAACCTTACCTTCAATATTTTCACAAAGGAATCTTTTTGACTTTTTTATTTGCACTTAAAGCGGCTGCTCTTTCTACGGCTAGATACATTATTCCGCTACCTCGCGACATTATTATTTTTATCAAAAGAATTTTCTCTTTATTTTCTAGAAACAATCAATTTTCTTTAACACTTCCTATATAAGATATAACACTTAATAAGACAATTCGAAAATTAAATTAACTTTCGACACACATCTATGACGTACTAAAACGCAATCAAAGCAGATATTTTATAAGAAGAAAACGGCATAAGTCGCAACTGAGTGTCAAAATAATTTTAAGTATATTCCGTAAAGTCTTTTGGAACAACAGCACAAGTCAACTTGTGTTCTTTCTTTTTACAAACCGAAGTATGGAAAACGTACACAAGTAAACGTGTACAGGTAAGTATTTTGTGCAAAAGTGATTTTGGAAAAACTACACTAGTCAACTTATCTGCGTGTAAGCTAAAATTTAATTTTGGAAAAAGAGCCCAAGTAAACTTATGATCACGGATAAACAATAAAATAGTTTTAGAAAAAGAGCATAAGTAAACTTATGTGTACGAGTATGTTGATTTGGTTTTTCGTTATGGAATAAAAGCACAAGTAGAAAATAAAATTTAAAGAATTGTACTTATGTTGCTTTTCCTTGTGCAAGCTCTGTAGATACAGACCTAAGTCGTTTTTCTTTCGTCTGTAATTCCTTAACCCCTTGAGATAAAAATACAAAAAAAATATGGCAGATGGAATGGCCCCGCCCATCGAATGCTATGAAAAACTCATTTTCGACATAAGTCAACTTATATCGTTTTTCCTTGCTGCCACAGTGTGTATTTTTATTTTTTTGTTTTTTTCTTATTCTTTTTTTTTTGTTTTTATTTTTTTTTTGTTTTTTTTTTGTAAAACGTTATAACAAAAATAAACAAAATAAAATTAATCAATCCTGAGATAAAAACAATAATCGTTCTACGATTGTAACAAAAAAAAATAAAGCCAATCGTTCCGCAAACTTCTCTGGGTGAGTCTTCACTGCTTCAACCTCATTGGGACCATTTTGCTTCTTCCCTGAAGTGTTAGCATTGCCTAGGTCCCGGTGTTGTTGGGGGCTACCCGGATGCTCCGTATCCCTTTCGTATCACAAACGGCCTTATGTCTCTTCGGAACACGAAGTCGACGCCTCGGAACGGGTCTGCTGTTTGACTCTTCTGGCGATCGTTTCTTCTTCGTTGAGTTTTGGTGAGCGGAGGCTTCTCGCGGGTTTCATGTAGGGGACTCAGCTTGGGCATGCTTGCACTCTCGACAACTCGAGAACTAGGGCTCTGGGTTGCGGGCATGACCGTCGGTTCCTCTTTCGTTGGGTAGAGTCGGGGATCTTTTCGGGACAAATATTCGGATGCTGGATCGTTCAGAATTTCACGAACGGCCAGGTGACGACCTTTGGCCAGCGCTTTCTTTTGTTCGTCCCAATGAAAGCTCGGCTTGTCATTCACTGATTGAACATGCACCATTTGAACTTTCTTATTCTCTTCTTGGCGTACGAACTCGTTTTCCTCCGCAAGATCCATCAATTCATCCAAAGTCGTAAATTCTATACGCTTGATGTAGAGTTGGTACTCGGGTCGTAGTCCGTCATAGATGCGGTCTATGTTATCCTCGATAGTCATGCGTGGATGTTGTCGGATCAGGTACTGAGATGAACGTACGTAGTCTTTCGCTTTCTCCTTGGGGTCTTGTCTCTTGCGCATTATCTCGTCTTCGAGTTTATGGAAATAACGTCTTGTCAAGAAATGACGTAGAAAGCCCTGGCGAAATACTGCCCAAGTGGTTAAATCTTGGGCAGTCAGTGGTCTCGGTTTATCGTAAACCATTCTAGGGCCGTATTGCGGAAGATCTCGGGGAGTATCTGGAGCATGTCGTTCAATGGTATTTCGTAACACACTGCCAAGTCCTCGATTCTCTCTAAAAATTCCAACGGTTTACCGAAGCCATCAATTCGGAATCCCCACTTGCGAGCGGTGTTCATTAACTCGGCTTCAAAACTGCGTCCAAATCGGTTGAGTGTGGGATAGGTGGCTGCGGTCTGGTACGTACGAGGACTGTCATGCTGTTCGACCAGCGGAGGGTGGAAACTGCTCGTTCGGATCGGGCGGGGAGACAGTAATTTGCTGTTTGAGAAGAAGCGGGTGCGGCCATGGCTGGTTTTTGGAACAGTGGTACCTGAAGTCTGCTTTGGAATAATTTTTGTTGTTTGTGTTCGGACGTGGACGGCAGTATGTTCGATCCAGAAGCAGTTGCGTAGTCGTCTTCATCCGAAGGGTCGGAATTAATCCTCTCCTCCACCTTGTCCTCCCACTCAGCGCGCTTCTTTAAGGTGTCGACTCCAGCGTTGACGTAGCTCCTGAACCGTTACACTGGTGTCTAGTCCACGTTGGGTAAGCGTCTCTATTAATTCGGGCTTCTTTTGGAAATATATAAATCCTAAATTCTGGTACGGATTTGGGTTCTCCTCGAATTCCTGGGCATCGTCTTCATGTACTTTAAGGTCGGTATCGGCAGGCACCTTGGAAGCTGGTCGGTGAAGTATCGGTATCGTTCGGTGGTCTCTGTGTCAATTCCTGGATTGGTACGGAAAACGGTTGAACTTTCTGCAGTTCCCTGCTCGGGCGCCAATTTGTAATGCTTCTTTTTCAAAGGCTGGGGTATAACTCAGGGTGTCCAGGGTCTACCCAAGGAAGCTTCGTAAGACTTGTGTTTCGGCGATCCAACTTCTCAAAATGATACGTGAAACGATCGGTTTAATTCTAATTAACTGAAAATTTATTTTAATATCTTCTCTCAGGAATAAGTTTAGAAATTAACAATTTTTATATTCAATATTACTAGAACAAGCAAATTTTATGTTTTCTTGAGTAGGGTCTACTACTGGTGCTGGTCCACGGAATGGTTGGTATCGATCCTCACTGGCGTAGTGGCGATGGTTTCTCTGGGTATACGGTTGTATACCACTTCAGTTATTTCCTCTGTTCGGCGGTGGTGAACTCCTATCCAGATCTGCGTTTGGCAGGGCGCTCTATCGGCAGCAGCGGATTTCGTAGCAAAGGTCTGCGTTGCGTGAAAGGCAGAGCAATTTATCGGCGGCGGCGGACTGCGTAGGAAGTGCCTGCGTTGTATCAAACGGCAGAGCTATCTATCGGCGGCCGGCAGAGGACTTCGTAGAAAGTGCATGCGTTTACTTAGAGGCAAAACACTCTGTTGGCGGCGTTGAACTTCGTAGAAAAGGTCTGCGGTAGCGTACTGCGATGAAAACTCCCTTTGTGGAGACGCAGTGCCTAACTAAGGAAAATTTAATCACCCGGCTGAAACAAGCCACAACGAATAAACTTCCTTCAAGGACCTGAAGTCGACGCAGTGTCAAAAGAAAACTATCTAAGGAGAATTCAAACGCTCGGCTGAAACAAGCCACAACGAATGAATTTCCTTCACGGAAACGCAACGCCTAACTAACTAAGGAGAATTCAAACGCCCGTCTCAAACAAGCCACAACGATTGAATTTCCTTCACGGAAACGCAACGCCTAACTAACTAAGGAGAATTCAAACGCCCGGCTCAAACAAGCCACAACGATTTAATTTCCTTTACGGAAACGCAACGAATAACTAGCTTAGGAGAATTCAAACGCCCGACTCAAATAAGCCACAACGATTGAATTTCCTTTAAGGAAACGCAACGCCTAACTAACTAAGGAGAATTCAAACGCCCGGCTCAAACAAGCCACAGGTTGTGGCTGTCGTTTCGCAAAGTCCAAGAGTAACCATTTTCACAAATTTTGAGGAGCCTTTCCAGACGTTGAAGAACCATGCTTAGTATGCACTTAGAATGATGAAATAATAGTAGTCGCAATAAAGAAAAAATTGCATTTAAAATTACATGTAATGGGTAATTGAAAATTTTCAATTACAGTTACAAGTAATGGTAATTGAAATTTTTTCAAAGTAAAGTAACATGTAAAAAGTATAGGCAAATACCTTCTGTTTAATCAGATTCTTTATCACCTTAGACAAAAATACGTTTCTGGTGGTGATTTAGATACCTTTTCCAATCCAGAAAATTGCATGGTTGTTTGGTGTTTTCAACAATATCCTTCAACTATTTTATAAACATCTGCTGCTGTCTTCCCAAACATTGGAGACAAAACTTTCTACCATTTAGTTTTAACTGAATGGTGGGAAACAGAGGCGATGCATCATTAGCTTCTTCTGATAATTCAATAAGATGTTCAAAACGATAGGAGAGCTTCACCTGCATATATTTTTTGCGACATCGTTCAAGAATACTAAGTGGTCGATGTTAATCATTCTATCGATTTTAACCTTTAAAGCTGCTGAAACACAAAGCAACTTATTTTTGACATTTGTGATTGTGTGTATTTAATTAAAGATTTTTTCGCACTTAATTTGTTCGGCAAGTTTTTTCAGCTGCAAAACTAAAATTTTTGAGTTTTGTGAGTTTTTAATTGAGGATTATCTTTTTTATTTCAATAGCCTCGACAAAAATGACCAGAAAATTAAAGCGATGACCGCAATTTTGGTTATTAACATATGTACCTCAACCAGCAAACAAATGGTACTAGTAAAATAAGAACACTCATAAACCATATTAAACACTTGTTAATTTATTTTGAACACAGGGCAAAAGCAGCGGCACCTCTTGTGAGATATAAGTCGGGTGCACCCGAAGCACCACTGATTGATGTGTGTCTACCGCACTCTCCAAGCCCGTTCGAAAATTAGCTGAAAGTTGGATGCACATTACTGGGACCAATTTTATTGGAAGACGCAAGTTAAACTATACTAATCGCGAAAGAACTAAAAAAAAATATTTTTTTTTTTTATTTATTTTTATTATAATTCTTAAGGCGAAAATACAGGGCACTTAATACTGAGTTAACCAAGTAAGTCTGGTTCAGAGTTTAATACTCGATCTTACTATCTACGTTATCACTACTGTACTAAGGACAATGTTGTTTTGTCCTGAACTTATATTTATATGTGCTAGGTGACGCCAAGCGATTCCTTAGGAATTTTCCATGTTTCCCATCTGGTCATCGTATGGCATCTTGTGGGTTATTTTTGGGTTGTTGTTTTATTGCTTTCATCTGGTCGGCGTATGGCATGGCTTGGGTTGCTGTTATTCTATCTTTGTTTATTGAATGGTATTAACTCATGGCCTGGGTTGCTGTTATTCTATCTTTGTTTATTGAATGGTATTAACTCCCCCCTTGGTTAAAATATAGTGTCCTCACTATTGTTAATTCCAAACCTATTTAATATTTTAAAATACTCTTCTTGATTTTGAACAGCTCTTTTTTCACTTATTCGTTTTTGTATTTTTGAATATATAGATATGATTAACATTATAATACTTATTACGATTATTATATAAAATGTGTATAATATTGGATGTTGTTCCAATGGCAATATAAATTTTTTTAGTGATTTTATATTATTAAATTTAAGTTTCGATTCCGATGTTAGTATTTCATTTATATAAATATTGTCTTGATTTTTATTCTTTGCATATCGTAAAATTGTTTCTTTTTCATTTCTATATTCTTTATCATTTATAAATACTGATTTACTTATTCTAATTAAATGGGTTCCAAAAATTGTTTCGTTATTTATTTTATTTGATCCTGATACAATTATTGAGTCGTCAGTATATTGTCTGACCTGCTCATTCTGTTCCTGAATCACTTTACAATTGGATTCTTCATTTTCCAACACATTAGTTGTACAATTGTCTTTGATTTTAACAAGTTTACATATATTGGAATTCAAAAATTCTTTACATTTATTTACTCTTAAGAAGTTTTTACATTGTGCGATATTTGAATCTAAAACAAGTTTCCCATGTCTGAATTCTAAAGGGACAACTTTGAAAAATTTACATTTGAGTGATATTATAGGATATTTGAAAATCGTAACATATAGATCTTGGTATTTTAGCATGTGAATTTCTGAGTACTCTAAGATATTGATTACGGGTACATTTATTTTTTCATTTTGTACAATTTCTCTTACATCTTTAATGTCAATGCTTTTAGACACAAATATTCCTTTTTTAGCAAAGTTAATAGTTTCTAATAGGTTATTAATTTGTTCCAACGTTTCTCTTAATATAAGAACTCTATGATTTTCAAAGGTACGGACATTTTTGAAGAATTCCTGAAAGTGTTCGTTAACTATTACTTGTTTATTATTGTTTTCTATTATGTTATTTAATGTCGCTTTGATTTCTTTTAAATCATTAGCGTCTGGATTTCCAGTTATGAATTTCACTGCAGTTCCAATGAAATCTAAACTTCTTTTCGTTTTATGATGGCTTTCTAATTGTTCGATATTATGCACTATTTTGTTTATTAAATAATTTTCCTCCTCATTAAGCTTAACTACCTCGACATGATCGGGGACTGGTCCTAACAACTTACTTATATTGGTTACGTGATATAAGAATTTTGTCGAATTAAATAAATAAACCGGATCAGTTTCTAACAGTACGAACTTATTATCTTTAAGAGGAAGGATTTCTAAGGTATTATTATTGTTTTGAACCATTTGGCACTGAATGTGGTTTATTAGGTATATTACCTTTATTAACCACATTATTATTTTTTGTAATTCTTTGACGGATGTCATCTTTATGATACGTTTTTTTATTTTTTGTTACAATGACGTTTTCTTTATTTTCCTCTACGATCACTTCTCTGTAAACAGGTTTACTTTTGTTCCGGTTTTTTGTTTTCACGTACACTTTGTCGCCCTTTTCGACTATTTTATTCACTCTATTTTTATTGTGGTATTTAAGTAAATTTGATTGATTGTTTTTAAGTAAATTTTTTATTTCGCTATGTGTATGCCTTTCGAAGAACAATTCGTTAGGTCTTTTCCCGGTGACACTGTGGAGTGTACTATTGTATTGCTTTACCGCGTTGTAGATTTCATCACTGGCCTTGGTTTTATTTTCCTCTGCCAGGAGTCTTGTTAGTTCTATTATTGTACTATGTACTCTCTCTATTTGGGCGTTACTCTGAGAATGCAATACAGGACTGGTTCTGTGTTGAATCGAGTAGCGATTATAGATTATTTTACTTGTAGGCATACAAAAGATATTCTCGTTAGATGTGTTCAATGGCTTTTTTTTAGATCAGAACAGCACAGCACAGCACAGAAGCAGTGAAAAACGTCAGGCAAGTTAGAACAAGCAAACTTGTCAAAAAAAGCAACAACAAAAACGAAAAAAAAACAACCACCAATTTTTCTTTTTCTGATATCAATTTAATTTAGCGTATTTTCGTCACGAATAAGTAATTTTATTTTCAGCACAAGGTTAGGTGTTATTTTCCTGATTTTTTTAAATTTTTTTGAACTTTTCACAACAAATTAAAATTACAATGCGCTTAAAATACTACGAGCAAAAAGTCAACAGCTGCTTTTGACAGTTTTCACCAAACTTGCACTTGCTCAAGAGGAGGTGCAGAAAATGATGTGCTAAACTGTTCTAGAACAGCTCATTGAACACAAAAAAGATCAGAAAAGATCAGAAAAGAACAGAAAATTTCTCATTGAACACCAAAAGGCTGATCTTTTCTGTCTGAAACTGTTCTAGAACAGGTCATTGAACACTCTTTATCTGTCATGACTTCTTCTATGTATGGGTATAGTTGTGTTATGACTTCTTCTAATACTTTACTGAAATTGTTTTTATCTATAATATTTCTGATGTTTAGATGTTTACTGTATCTATCTATACTTGTTAGATACATATGGTTATCTATATAAAATATGTCCATGGCTATGCTTAAGACCGCTTTACTCGGTATTGGGGTCTGTCCAATTATTTGCTCTTTCGGTCTGCGTTCGTATTTGTTTTTATTACAATTCAAACATTCGGCGCAAAATCGTTCTACTTCTTTGCTCATGTTTGGCCAATAGTATTTTTCCTGAATTTCTAGTATATTATTTCTTGCATTTCTATGAGCTCTTGAGTGTGTATCGTTTATTATCTGTGTTTGTAATGTTTTGTCTTGAATATCCTCCAGAAGTGTTTGAGTGTGTATGATTTTGTATGCTTCAAAATTAGTTTTTATGACCGGTATGATCTCATGCCATACAATCTCTTCACAATAGATAGCGTTTACCTGATTTGGGTTCAATATAGATTTGAGTCCTTGTGGGACTGTACTTATGTCTCCATATGTTATCGTAAACCGAGAATTTGCCTCAAACAACGTTTCTATCTTCGTATGGTACACACTGTTCCTTTGTTTAACTACAATAACTTGGTTTTTATATGTGTTCAATGGCTTCGTTGTAACACTGTATCTATCGTCAGGACTACTACTCATACTATGATCAGAAGTGCTTTGTTCTTGTGTGTTCATATTTATTTTTAGATTTGTTCGTGACAATGCATCTGCAACAACATTTTGGTAGCCTGGTTTGTATACTATTCTTGCACCGTATTCTTCGATAAGGTTTTTCCAACGCTTTAGTTTACTATTTGGGTTTTTTTCTGATATGCTGTATATCAAGCTTTGATGATCTGTTAGGATTGTCAGATCTGCTATACCATATAAATAATTCCTGAGTTTTTGTAAGCTCCATATTACTGCCAAGAGTTCTTTCTCGTTCGTAGCATAATTTTGTTCGGTTTCTGATAAAGTTCTACTGATAAAAGTAATAGGTTTTCTATTCTCTGATAAAACTGCACCTATCGCAAAATTACTTGCATCTGTAGTGAGCTCTATTGGTTTGCTAAAATCAGGTTGAAATAATTCAACTTCTCCTTGTAGTTTCTTTTTTAATAAATTAAAAGCATTTATTGCTGCTTCATCTAATTCAATCAACATTTTTTCACTTTGGTTCTTTTTGACCATACCGTTTTCACCTCTTAAAAATATTGTTAATGGCTTCGTGATTTGTGCGAAATTTTCTATGAACTTACGATAATAACTAGCTAGCCCTAAGAATGAACGAAGTTCTTTTAGATTAGTAGGTAAAGGATATTCTCTAATAGTTTCTACTTTATTTGGATCTACTGTTATTCTTTTATGCTTTATAATGTGCCCTAAGTATTCTACAGAATCTTGGAAAAATTTACTTTTTTCACTACTCAATTTCATGTTTGCATTATATAGAGCATCTGCTGTTATAGATATATGTGTAATATGTTCTTCTGGTGTATCGGAGTATATGAGAACATCGTCTATATAGACATATGCAAACTTGCCTATAAATTCTCGCAATATATCGTCAACACAACGTTGAAATATAGCAGGAGCATTCTTAAGCCCGAACGGCATTCTAACAAATTCATATTTGGCGCCATTCACACTAAATGCAGTTTTTTCTCTGTCTGACTGTTTTATTTTTATTTGGTGGAATCCGGATTCCAAATCAATAACCGAAAAATATTTAGCATTGCCTAAATTTTGCAAAGTCATGGATACATCAGGTATCGGATATCTATCAGTAATCGTCTGAGCGTTAAGTTTCTGAAAATCGATTACCATTCTACGTTTTGGTTTACCATTTTCGTCTAGTCCCTTTTTGGGCACTGTCCAAATTGGAGAGTTATAAGGACTTCTTGATCTTTGTATAATTCCATCATTTAACAAGTTTTCCAATTCTTTATCGACAAAGTCATTATCCGATATGGGATACGGATATTGTTTCGTCCATATTGGATCTGGATTTGAGGTCCTAATTGTTGCCTCTATGGTTGTAGTGAAGGGTAATCCTTCCGAAGCGTTTTCATTTCTTTGCATTATAAAGTCTATTTTCTTATTATATTCATGTTTACCTTCTGTGTCTCCTGTTATATAATTTATTGATTGTAGATTATGTTTTACTGAATATGTAAATTTATATGCAAAGAAATCTATTTTAGCTTTCATTTGCCTAAGACCTGAATCTCCTAAAATCATATCAAATTCTTTTAAACTATCCATCTCATAAAAGTTCAAAGTATGTCCGTATAATTTAAAGATTTTTTTACTGTTAATAACACTTTCACCGTGTATACTTTTACTAATAACTTGTTTTATTGGAATACTTGTGCCTATCTTACAATTTTTACTTATATAATTGTTTGTACAACCCGAATCAATTAAAATATTTATTTTCTTACCCGTTTTTTTATCATTCGGACTTAGGCAAGGGAGTCCGTTGTATCGTGAAAAAACTGATGTTCCTCGGAATAAACTGTGTTCAGATCTTCTTCTGCTGGGTAGTTTGATACGTTGTCATCTAAATCTTCCTTCACCTGATGATTCACTCTCTGGAACTTGTTGGGTACATGGTTGTTGTTACTTTGTTGAGTATCATCTCGATTTCGTTTATCCGCTTCTCGTTTCACAAAACTTTGATTATTTTGATAGGAATTATTGTTTCTATATTGATTATTTTGATGTCCTCTGAATGGGTTATAATAATTATTTCTTTGATCGTTGTATTGTTGTCTTTGGTTATTATTATTTTGAAAAGGTCTTCTGTATGTACTTGACCCTAACTCCATTGGTTGAGGCGATTCGAATTTCCTTTGTGGCTGCATATGTTGTTGTGGGTATCTCGTAGCATTTGGCACAAAATGCTGGGTATCTCTTTTCATCATTGGTTTGCTGCTTGTTTCTAGTTTCTGATATTTATTATCATGGTATATTGTGCTTGCGATTGCATAGGCTTCACTAAGACTCTTCGGATTATGTTGATATAACGTATTCTTGGTAAATGCGTTGTTTATTCCCATGATAAATGTTCTTACTGACTTCGTCTTTATTTCACCAATTAATGCAGTTGCTGCTTCATGATTTTTATAAGTCATATCTATTTTAGAGATGACTAAGTTCAAGGATTGTGTAATCTTGTCGTGATATTCTAACAAAGACAAATTACGTTGCTCGATTCCACACATTTCCGCTTCAAGAACATATAATGGTCTTTGGTCCGCATATGTAAAGTCCAAGCGGTCTATGATTGCATAGAAATTATTTTTAGTATCACTGTTTATTAATATGTGTGATGCTGGGCCAGTGATTTTTGTCCGAACTATTCCCAATGCTTCGAAATAGTTGTTATGAGCTGTATGTTCTTTAATGCTGTCCATGGCGTTCCATACTTGTTTTCTCCAGCTTCTATACTCATCTATGTCTCCTTTGAATTGAGGCAAACTTTGGAATAACGTCATTTTGATGTCGTTGGGGGATGTGTAATTCGGTACTATATCTGAGTACACTGTCACATTGCTCCCTATATTAGTGTGGGATTCGAGTTTCATGAGCCGTTCTCCTGCTTCTTTTCGCATTTTGTCTATTATAAGTTGCATTCCCTCCATTTGGGAAATAAGCTGATTGATTTTATCTTCTTGTGACATCTTGATTTTTTGAATAATTTGACACTTCACTTTTTATTAAATTTAAACTTCTTACTTTTCCTTCCTTCGGATCCTTGTGGATATTTTGACTTTAAAGTTGTCTTCTTTTTTGTTTGGCTGGGTTAAATCGAAATGTCGACAGTTTTCCGTGTTGGATGTAAAAGCCCGTTAGCTTATACTCGTGCCGACGTGAAAAGGTTTAATCGCGACTAAACTTTACACTGAATTATTTAAATGTTTTTTTTCAAAAAAATAACTACCGCAGATATGTAAAAAAATATCTGTTTTTCGATTTCCAATTAATTTAAAAACGTTAAATTGGTATCCCGGTTGAGCCCCCAGTTAAACTATACTAATCGCGAAAGAACTAAAAAAAAATATTTTTTTTTTTTATTTATTTTGATTATAATTCTCAAGGCGAAAATACAGGGCACTTAATACTGAGTTAACCAAGTAAGTCTGGTTCAGAGTTTAATACTCGATCTTACTATCTACGTTATCACTACTGTACTAAGGACAATGTTGTTTTGTCCTGAACTTATATTTATATGTGCTAGGTGACGCCAAGCGATTCCTTAGGAATTTTCCATGTTTCCCATCTGGTCATCGTATGGCATCTTGTGGGTTATTTTTGGGTTGTTGTTTTATTGCTTTCATCTGGTCGGCGTATGGCATGGCTTGGGTTGCTGTTATTCTATCTTTGTTTATTGAATGGTATTAACTCATGGCCTGGGTTGCTGTTATTCTATCTTTGTTTATTGAATGGTATTAACTCGCATCAGCTCTACCTACTCCTGATCATAAGTATTGTTCAACATAACTTTCTACGGGAACATGATGTCAAAACGAAGCGCCTGTAGTTTCTTAGGTCCGGTAACAATGCCAGCACGGAAATCACTCGTTATGAATGCTCTTCCAGATTCTTTTGTTGTACTTCGAGTTGGTCGAGAACATTCTGCTGTTCCTTCTTTTGCTCGTTTCGTTGTGTTTCAAGTTGTTCGAGAACATTCATCTGATCCTTCTTTTGATCGTTTCGTTGCTCTTCAAGACGTCCGAGAATATTCTGCTGTTGCTCTTCAATCAGCTTCTTTTGGTGTTCTAATAAAAGCTTCATCATACTAGAAAAATCTATCTCTTCCTCCACTTCTGTTTCAAAAACAAAAGTGTTTACGTCTTCCCCTTGCTATTCTAAATAGTTGCGCAAGCCCAGGACGAGCTCATTTTTCGATCCCGCTCTAGAAAGATTTCGCTTACCTAACTCACTTTTAAGCTCAATACCCATTTTCACCGTATTTAACTTTTTTTTTTTTACACTTTACTAGTCAAATAAGTTTTATTTACACTTCTGACACCAATGTAACGTGCGCTTAGTTCGCAAAAATAAAACTTTACCTTTCAATTTAATTCTACCACTTTTGTTCAGTATCTACTTTTTTCGATTTCAACTCTACCAATAATCACATTAACTCACTCTTAAGTCTTAACATTATCACTCTATAATCGAAACTGACATCTGGTTGCCTCGGGCGGGCTACACTGTCAGACAAAATAGAGTGCAAATGCACTTGACAAATTTTAAAAATGCAGAGAATGAACAATAAGGAAGATTTATCACTCTATTTCATGTTCCTATACGTTATATTTTATAATTTTTCATCAAACCTTTAAAAATACTCCGTTATTTTTGTTCTCTTTTAAACATGAACTGCATTAATTTTCAAGCAAATGACATTGAGCTTGGACAAAATAAAGTGCAATTTTGTAATACCTGTGCAAAGTATAGCTAATAATAATTCAAAACAAAAATATAAGCCAAAATAATCATCATTTGAGGTTATCTTATGCCCGTTTGCAAAAATTTTGCTTCTAGTTGAATTTTTTTTTTCATAAGTTTTGACATGGAACAACTCCCACCTGAGTTGAATGAATTTTTAGTTTTGGACCGTTGACGTGGGTAAACTAGGAGAAAAATATGGTCTGTCAATTTCTGAAACCAAGAAGGTTTGC
Source organism: Melanostoma scalare (assembly GCA_949752695.1). NCBI lineage: Eukaryota > Metazoa > Arthropoda > Insecta > Diptera > Syrphidae > Melanostoma > Melanostoma scalare. The sequence goes on from OX456984.1 coordinate 93,595,260, forward strand.
TTGAACTTCATTGAACGGGGATCTGCTGCCAGTTTTAGAAGTCAAAGTGGAAGAAAGAGGAAAACAACACCACCTGGTGACCGCAGAATCAAAATAGAGGCCAGAAAAAACCATTATTCACAGCTAGAAACATTAAAGAAGACCTACAATTAGACGTAAGACCAATAACAGTCCAAAGGTGACTTAATGAAAGTGGGCTACGAAACTATTTGGCAAAGAGAAAACTTTTGCTACGCCAAATAATTATAAAAAAAAGACTTGCTTTCGCAAAAAAGTATTTAACAAATCCACAATCGTTTTGGGAAAGCATAATTAGGCTTTATGAGTCTAAATTTGAGTTAACAAATTCCAAATCAAGAAAAAGAGTTTGGTGCAAGCTCAAAGAAAGACTCGACCAAAGATGCATTAAAAAAATCGTCAAACATGGTGATGGGTCTATTATGGTTTGGGGATGTTTTCCCTTTGGTGGCGTTAGGAATATTGTCAAAATTGACAGCAAAATTACGGGTTCTCATTACGTCAACATTATTGGAGAAAACTTAGCTTCTACGGCATCAAAAATATCCCTTCCCGACGATCAGTCACCTTGTCGCGGTGGGGGGGCTTAAGTAGTTTATTTGAACCGAGCTCGATGCCGAAAGGTGGTCGAAGGATGGGGAAAATGAATGAAAACCAAGAATTGGTCAAAAAAACAGTATGGAAGATAACCCAAAGGAATTTTATTCTCCAGGTGGCAGTCGTAAAAGCGAAAATCCACCCGTAGTCTTCACTACGGCAGGGGCACGGATTCTGGAGGCCCCATCTGACACACAAACGCACACCTTTACTGGTGGATACACGCGAGTCGAAGGTACCGTAACCGATGACTCCTGCAATTCTCTCCATGAAGCTCTTCGTGGTTTGAGCTGGAAAGATGAAGAAGGCAGCTCGGAGGTCTTACCTCCAAAGCTAAATTCTCATCAGGGCTTAGCTGTTGGTCAGAGCGGTGCTATCACCGGACTAAGTTAAGCTGAACAAGTGGATCCCACTCCAACGATGGCATCCTCTGGAAAACAGCTTTCCAAGCGCCAACAGAAGCTGGAGAGAAGGCGAGCGGCAAAGGCTCAGTGCAAAGAGGACACCAGGGTGGCCGAAAGCACTGAATTAAGTTGCAAACCTTTGGTGACGGCGGCGAAAAGGGACAGGTCGGAAGAGTTCTCACCCACCAATTCAGGACGGTCTCCTGTAACCGAAGTCACCCCAACTTCTGCAAACGCGAACAGGGTCATAAGGAAGAAGGTTTCTGGAAGCTCTGCAAATCTTCCTGTTGGTCTAACTGGAAAGTCGGTGAATGAAACTGAAGGAACAGGTCGCAAGGCTTGCGAATTCGGTCCACGGACACTGGCTGGAAGGGACGAAGCCGGCATGGTTAAAACTCCTGGAGGTCCAACCGAAACGTTGGTGAATGAAACCGTGACTGCTAGTCAGTCTGGTCCACGGACACTGACCGGACGGGATAAAGCCTCGAAAGGAGCAATGATAATAAATCAAGTTAACCTTCAACATTCTAAGGCTGCTACTGCACTCCTATGTAGCAGGCTTTCCGTGTTGAATACAAAAACTCATCTCGTAGCAATCCAAGAGCCATGGGCCTGGAAGGGCCGAGTTCTTGTTCTTGGAGGGCTACGAGGGTTCAATATTCTCTATGACGAACGGTCTGACTTACCCCGGACCTGTCTCATCTTACCGAGCTCTTTTGCAGCAACTAAACTTGATCACTTCTGTGGTCAAGACCTGGTTGCGGCTATGATAAACTACGAAACGAACGGTGAGTGGAAAACTTTCGTCGTTGCGTCAGTTTACTTTCCCTGGAACTCCATTCTACCCCCTCCCTCAAGACAGGTTGTGGATTTGGTGGAGTTTTGTGAAAACCGGAAGTTGGTGCTTATCATGTGCTGTGATGCTAACGCTCAAAACATAGTTTGGGGCAGCGTCAAGTGCAACATGAGAGGCAACCATCTTCTTAGTTACATTCTGTCTTCTGACTTAGACATTAACAATGTTGGTAATACGCCAACTTTTGTTACGGCTATACGACAGGACGTAATTGACTTGACACTATCTAACAGATATGCCGAGGAGATTACCAACTGGAAAGTGTTGCTGGACGTGTCACTCTCAGACCACAGATACATTCAATTCCATGTAGCAAATGTGGTTCCCACTCCTTTAGTTACAAGAAATCCCAGAAAAACTAACTGGACACTTTTCAGCGATGAGCTCGGTAATTTCGTCAAAACTCTACCTAAGCTCTCAACATCACAAAAAGTGGAAGATGCAGTTCTAGAAGTGAATTGTGCCCTTACAAGTAGCTTCGAGCTGGCATGTCCAGCTAGACAATTACCTAGTAGATCTATGGTTCCGTGGTGGAACAGTGAACTACAGAAACTTCGCAGGAAAACCAGAAGTATTCTGAATAGGTCCCTCAAGACCAAATCAGATGTCGACTGGAACCTGTATCGATCTAAACAGAAGGACTTTAAAAGGTTAATTCGAAGATCAAAGAATGCCTCTTACAAAGAATTCTGTGAAAGTATAGAAACACTCAGTGAAACTAGTCGACTTACTAAAGCCCTTAAAAGGAGCAAGGTAAACAAACTAGAAACGCTCAGGAAATCAGACGGTTCCTATACCAAGTCCAAAGCAGAGACACTCAGTCTTGTGCTGGAAACTCATTTTCCAGGAAATCAGATATCAATCGGACCACAGCAATCTATTTCCCTTAGATCAGGTGAATCCGATAAATCCACTCGACTTAGCTGGTACACGTCATCGTTAGTTGTTACCGACGAAGCCATCAAATATGCCGTCGCATCTTTTGACAGTTTCAAGTCACCTGGCACTGACGGTGTTTACCCAGCTATGTTGCAGGATAGTATAAACCTTTTGCTTCCTACTTTGAAAAATATTTTCACTAGTAGTTTAGCCCTAGCGTATATACCAACTCCATGGCAGAGTGTTAGAGTCGCCTTCATACCAAAAATTGGTAAACAAGACTACTCACTCGCCAAGAGCTTTAGACCCATTAGTCTTACCTCCTTTCTGCTTAAGACGCTGGAAAGAATGGTTGAGATTTACATTCGTAAAACCTCACTCCAATTACACCCTCTGTCTCAGATGCAACATGCTTACCAAAGAGGAAAATCTTGCGAGACCGCACTTCAAAATCTTGTTAGCAGGATTGAATGCGCGCTTGACAGGAAAGAATTTGCAGTAGGCATTTTCATCGACATTCAAGGTGCTTTTGACAACGCTAGCTTCGATAGTATGTGCAATGCTGCCAGAGAACACGGTGTGAACGAGTCATTAGTGTTGTGGATTAAAGCAATGCTAATGAAGAGAACCGTAATCGCTGAGGCGGACTGTGGACAATATGTTGCAACGGGAGTAAATAAGGGCTGCCCACAAGGTGGCGTTTTATCTCCTCTTCTGTGGTGCATGTTGATCGACTCTCTACTTGTAATGCTCAATGGTTCTAACGTTCATGCCCAAGCATATGCAGACGACGTCGCCGTGCTCTCGGTTGGTTCCAGCCTCCAAGCTGTCTGTTCCCGAGCACAGGCTGCGCTTTGTATGATTGACACCTGGTGTGTTAGAAACGGTCTCTCCGTCAATCCTCTTAAAACCGAGGTTGTCCTCTTCACGAGACGTAGAAAATTGACTGGTCTGACCCAACTTACGCTTAAAGGCGTCAACATCCCCTTTTCAAAGGAAGTCAAGCATCTTGGAGTAATCCTGGATAACAAACTTCTTTGGTCGAAACATGTCGAGGAAGTATAAGCAGTGAGGACCAACACCCCGAGCCAAGATACCTAAGCGTGATGAACACTTTGAACGAAGAAATAATACCAGCCAACGACGAAGCCACCAATTTCTACGTTGACCCTGGGTCAGCATATTTCCGTGGCTAATGCCAACCCCTAACTCCTCCCCATGCAGAGGGACGCCAGCGACAACCGGGACGGAACATCCCGAGATCACCCAATTCAACCGACTTATAATTAAGATTTTTCTTTTCTTTTCAGCTATATAATATTAAGTTATTATTTCAATTCTAGACAATGTATTTGGTTAGGCCCCCTATGTGCCAACATTCTAACATTATCATTTTTAAATTCTAAAATTATCTAGTATAAGTATCAATTGTATATATATAACGTTCAATAAAATAATTATTATTATTGAACTCATTGAAGACCTAAACTTTAGAGAGAGATCCAGAGACGACGCGACGATCCAAAAATTTAAACTATGGAGGATGAACTGGATATCTACACAAAAGGTGCCAGGCAGAAGGTCATCACCGATGAATTGCTGCGTTTGCAATCCAACATTGCAAAGGACGGACCGGGAAGGAAGACAGCAGAATACGCGAGGAAGCGGCTGGATTTGATTGAAGATCTTCGGAGTGAGTTCAAAAAGAATCACAAAGACATCGAAGAGGTCGGAAAACACGAAACACCATACTGCCAGGGCGACACAGCTGGGAAGGTCAAGCAAATCTACCAATCGCTAACACAACACCTTCTGTCCGTGATGAGGGCTGGGACTTCGGAAAGACAAGCTGAAAAAGACTCAGCAAAGGAAAACGTGATGAAGGCTGGGACATCGGAAAGACAAGCTGAAAAAGAATCAGCAAAGGAAAATTGTGAAGCTACTTCTCATTCGCTAACCTCAACACCGAACCAGGACACAGACACAACAAAAGTCTTTCGAAGGCAAAAGGCAATCGTGCAGTCATTGAAGCGATTGCTAGAAAACATAGAGGAGAGCTCAGAAGATTATTCAGGCACATGTTGCCGCCTAAAGATCGACCGAATAAAAAGCGTTTGGTCACAGATGGAGGAGGTTCATCAAAAAATTGCTGAACTCCTAGAAGACCCAGAGAAAGCAGGTTATGACATCGAAGAGTACTTCGCATTTGAGGACAGAGTCCAGAAAAATCTCCTCCTGTTGTCAATCAAACTTGAAGGAGGCCATCCTGATCCCCGTCAATCCGACACATTGAGGCAAACGGCAAAATTACCTAAAATAACCTTGCCAAGGTTTGACGGAAACTACCTGACCTGGAGGCAATACTGCGATTTGTTTACCGAATTGGTCCACAGTCAAAAAATAGCCGATTGTCAAAAGTTGTTTTACCTAAAAACAACTCTGGAAGGTGAAGCAGAAAATCTTATACGCCACTTCACCACCTCAGACGCCAACTACCACGCTGCTTGGAAGGTAGTCACTGAGCGGTACGAAAACCCTCGGTTACTAGTATCAGCGCTTATAAATAAATTAATGGCGCAGCCAACCAGCCACATGGAAACATCAAATCAAATAAAGGCATTGCGCGACACTACAGTCGAATGCCTGCTGGGTCTTAAGAATCTAAAAATCGACACAACAAACTGGGACCCACTATTAATGAATATTCTGATTAAAAAATTGGATCGGAATACTCTAACCCTTTGGGAGCAGTCCTTGAAACAGCCAAAGGAACTGCCTGATTTTGACCGTTTCCAATCATTAGAGGCATTGGAAACAAAACTTGGCAATACGTGCGCAAACGAAAGAAAGAGAAATTCAAACTACAACAAGGTGACAAGTTCCATTACCACGCAGAAGGGCAGTTGTTCGTTGTGCAAGGCTTCTCACCCGTTATTCATGTGTCGTACTTTCCTTAACCTCACAACTTTAGACAGGTTAAGTCACTTGAGGAAACACAATTTGTGTATCAACTGTTTCCAAGTTGGGCACACTTCTTACAACTGCCTGCTACGAGGTTGCACAAAGTGTTCCAAAAAAAAACAACACATTGGTTCACTTGTCAACAATAGCTCAACCAAGCGCCCTCACGGACCAAAAACGAAAATTAGGGCCAACAAGATCAAATTCTGAACAACACCAAAACATGTTGCAATCAAACCCATCTAACATATCTGGGAGTGAGAACTCGGTATTAGCTGCATTAAATAAAAACAAGAAGACTGGCTACGTTTTTCTTAGTACAGTCATCATCAAGTTGACCCTCCTCAACGGGTCTCCACCCACGTCTAATGGATATGCCGTCTGACATGATGATCCCAAGGCTCAAACTGTGTCAAAATTACTCAGTCAGCTTTCCTTCGGTTCAGGACTGGTTCGCTCCAGAATCTGAGCCTGGAAAGAACTGTTATCGTATCTTCCCAGATGGCTCCAAAACCGACGAGGGTTCTGGTGCTGGTGCCTTTGTTGAGAACGACGACATACGACTGCACTCATCTTTGGGATCATACGCATCCGTTTTCCAAGCGGAGGCTTATGCTATCCTAATGGCCTTGAGCCACGTAACGAACAATGGATGGACGGGGAGAAGTATCTTTGTTTGCAGCGATAGCCAAGCTGTGCTTAAGGCCCTTCTCAACCCTCTAACCACTTCGAAAGTGATCCAGGAATGCAAGAGCTCTCTGAATGCGATCGGAAGATTAAATTCCTTGAGTCTCATTTGGGTTCCGGCATAACTGGAAATGAGATCGCCGATGAACTCGCTAGGCAGGGATCTCAGACAGCTTTCTCAGGACCTGAACCGTCGCTAGGTCTGCCAGCGTCCTCAGTGAGGGCTTCAATCAACGATTGGATCTGTGAAGAGCACAACCGTAGATGGCATGCCTCCATTGGATGCAGACAGACCAAGCGTATGCTCCCCAACGTTAGTAAGAAGACTGCAACATTTTTGCTAGCTCGTAGCAGAAAAGACTGTAGAAATCTTATTGGCGTTGCCAGCGGGCACTTCTCTTTTGCAAAGCATTTAAACGTGTTAGGCTTAAGTGATACCACACTCTGTGAATCTTGTGGAGAAGATGAGGACACCGCAGAGCACTTCCTCTGTGAATGTCCTGCTTTTTCTCGCATGAGGTTACAGATACTCGGCGCAGACATGGTGAGAGATGGTAACTTAGGCTCCTTACCATGGCAGCGTCTTTTGGCTTTTCTCCGAACATCTGGAAAGCTATAACAAATAGAAGGTTGCTATCTGGTAGTACAATGGACCGGTATTTAGGTCTGAGTGCTCCAGCTGGTATTTTAAAAACCTCCAACAAATAAAAAAAAAAAAGTGGCAAAGCAGTTTTTTTCTCAAAACAACGTGGAAGAATTGGAATGGCCACCTCAATCCCCGGATCACAGTCCGATAGAGCATCTTTGGTCCATATTAGATGACAGAATTCCGTTAGACGGTCAGCGAAATATACCATCTTTTTGGGAAAGCCTCCAATTTGAATGTGAGAGAATTCCATCTGAAATTTTGAGAAATCTGTTTCGCAGCATACCAAAGCGACTTGCAGCTGTTATCTATATATATAAAGTAGGATGTATGTATGTATGTATGTATATATGTCCGGGGTAAACTCCTAAACCACCCAACGGATTTTTATGAAATTTTCAGGGTAGACATAGTTTAGTCCAGAGACGGTTCCTGTCAAGGTTTGATCCCCATATTCCCACAGGAACGGGGTTGGGACGGAAAATTAGAAACTACTCCACAGATTTCAAAAAATCTTTCTGCACTAGGGGTGCTACATTATCTCCCTTCATCAGTAACTTAAACTATATTTCATCCCTATAATCCCACAGGAACAGAAACGGGAACGAGGACGGGAACCATAAAGTTACTTGACCGATTTCAAAAATTCTTTCAACTCTGGGATGTTACATTATCCCTCAGTGACATAGACATACATTTCATTCACATATTTCCATCGGAACGGAAGATTCCCACAGGAAGGGGGTTGGGAACGGAAACTTAAAAGCTACTGGACAAATTTCAAAAATTCTTTCTGCACTGGGATGCCACATAATCCCTCAGTAACTTGGCGTGTATTTCATCCCTATAATCCCACGGGAACGAGGACGGGAACCATAAAGTAACTTGACCGATTTAAAAAATTCTTTCAACTCTAGGATGTTACATGTGAATGAAATGTAAGTCTATCTCACTGAGGGGTACAGTGAGATAGACTTACATTTCATTCACATATTTCCACGGGAACGGAAGATTCCCACAGGAACGGGGTTGGGAACGGAAACTTTGAAGCTACTGGACGGATTTCAAAAATTCTTTCTGCACTAGGATGCCACATAATCCCTCAGTAACTCAGCGTGTTTTTTATCCCTATATAATCCCACGAGAGCAAAAACAGGAACGGGAACGGGAACCTGAAAGTTACTTGACCGATTTCAAAAATTCTTTCAACTCTAGGAAGTAACATTATCCCTCAGTTACATAGACTTATATTTCATTCACACATTTCCACGGGAACGGAAGATTCCTTCAGGAACGGGGTTGGAAATGGAAACTTAGAAACTTCTGGACCGATTTCAAAAATTCTTTAAACTCTGGGATTTTACATCATCTTTCAGTGACATAGACTTATATTTCATTCACTTATTTCCATGGGAACAGAAGATTCCCACAGGAACGGGGTTGGGAACGGAAACTTAGAAACTACTGGACAGATTTCAAAAATTCTTTCAAGCATAAGGGGTGCAACATTATCCCCCTCCATCAGTAACTAGGACTAGATAAATTTTATCCCTGTAATCCCACGGGAACAGGAACGGGAACGAAAACGGGAGCATTAAAGTTACTTGACCGATTTCAAAAATTCTTTCGACATAGACTTTATATTTAAGCTAACAACAAAATTAGAGATACTTGAAATTTAACAGAAACCTAATTAGCAGAAAATACAATTGGTAAATATTTATATTCCTCAGTAAAATAGCAATATTTAAAGAGATTTGAATCCATAGCTAAAAGACTTTTTGCTGTCTTGAGAAAAAATAAAAATTATTTACTAATTTCGAACGAATCATATTGTGCTCTACCCATCTGAGATATTAGCCGAAAAGGCTAACAACAAAATTAGAGAGGCTGCAAATTTAGGAAAACCTATTTAGCAGAAAATACAATTGGTAAGTATTTATATGTACATATTCTGTGATGATTAACAAACAAATCTAAGTTGTTATTTCGTTTGAACGACGTTTCCATTCAATCGATTGCAAGTGATCTTCTCGAACGCAGCCATTCGTGGCATCCAATGTATGAATTCCATTAGACATTCTTTCTTTTTTTTTTCATTTTCAATCGATTGGAATTGGTATTTCCACAGTCTTTATTTCATCTATCTATTTATCTATAATATAAAATAGGATGTATGTATGTCCGGTGTAGACTCCTAAACCACCCAACGGATTTTTATGAAATTTTCAGGGTAGACATAGTTTAGTCCAGAGATGGTTCCTGTCAAGGTTTGATCCCCATATTTCCACAGGAACGGGGTTGGGACGGAAAACTAGAAACTACTCCATAGATTTCAAAAATTCTTTCAGCACTAGGGGTGCTACATTATCTCCCTTCATTAGTAACTTGGGAGCGGAAACTTAGAAACTGCTGGATAGATTTCAAAAATTCTTTCAGCATTAGGATGGACTAAGTCCCACAGTAAGACAGATTAAATTTCTTCACCAAATTCCCACGGAAGAGAAAAAACGAGAACTGGAACCTTAAAACTACAGACCCGAGCAAAGCCGGGCGGCTCAGCTAGTTCAAAATAAAGGGGGAGTCACCAGTTACAGATTTCCTATGAAAATATACGTTTTTTTGCGGATATTTTGAATCTGCACTTTATTTTGACTTCTCTTTTTTCATGATTTGTTGCAACACATATTTTTCGTTATTTTAATTTTGGTTATATTTTGTTTATGAATACTGATATGTTTGTAAAAGAACTTAAATAAATTAAAGAAAATAACTTTTTGAAGTAAAGTTCATGAAAACAATTCAAAATAATATGAGTTGGTATCTTAATTCCGGTTTGCACTTTATTTTGTCTGACAGTGTATTTATATCGAATGACATTTCATCTAGAACTCTTCAGTAATTTCCACATGGTCTCCACACCCCAGTATTTTTTGCTGTCAAACATTTCTCCTCCTGGTATATTTCCACACTTACACTAGTGTTGCCGCTTGTGTTTTCGGTTGAATGTTTCCGATTAGGAAATTGGTATTAAATGTTGCGTTTGCAGTATTCTGCCCCCTCCTTAAGATTGTTCGTCCCGAATAATTCCATCTGCAGCCTCTCCACTATATCGATGCACCCGGTCACAATGAACTACTTTTAACTTGCCTCCTAGTCCTCTTTGGATGCGGTAAACCACGTCGTTAATTATCGTGACAGCAGTATAAGGACCTTCCTAGTTTTTCGGTGACAACCCCTTTAGACGATGAGGATTATAAAGCCACACACGATCTCCTGCTTGGAATCCTGCTGTTGCCGCTTTTGTGTCATACCGGGTCTTCATCCGGTCGCCATACACTGTGGCCCATGTCCCTGTTCTGTTAAGTCTATCGGTAAGCCTACCCACCCCTATGTTTGAATCACAGACATAACGATTTCGGAACCACTTCTCCACGTCACCTCTAACATGCAGCCAGTAAAAGCGTTTTTTAGGGCTCCTATGCAACTTTTGTAAAACCTCCTTGATTTTCGATTGAGGAACAATAAGCTGCATTACAAAAGATTTACCGTCTGGAGAATCCCATTTGCGCTGGAGTTTGCATTCTTGCACGCGAAGCGAGTCATACTGTGCCCAATAGGCTGTGACAACAGGGCTTTGGTCAGAAATGTCGTTCCAGTCAGGTTTCGTGTTGTTCTCTTTCAATTTGAGAATCGGTCCGATGTCTGGATCCTTCTTTTGAGCAGACCTCAATTCTTCCATCTTCCATCCGAATATGGGATCCGTTCTCATCCGCTGAGTCTTCTTCTCTACTTTCCGCCAGCAATTCCATTGGGGGTTTTCTACCTGATGTCCAATTTGGTATTGATAAGTCTGCGGTCTTACTCTACAGCTCGTGGATTGATTTTCTTGGACTTCACAACGTCGAAAAGCAGTTTTAATTTGTGGTAACCGGCATTGTCACTGTAAGTGCCCCGTCTTATTGCAATTCCAACATCTGGCAAGTCTGTTCCGCTGGTTCATTTGTAGCTTAACTCCTGGGCATGATCCAGCGTCGACTATGGCTTCTCTTTGACAATGTACCATTTGAGAAGCTTGCTCAGATGCTTCCATCATTGAAGCATGTTATGGACACCTATGAAATATAATACTTACATTATCTACTTGTGTTTTTGTTAATGCATAAACATACCTTCTAGCTACTCGTGGCTGTGCATCCATTCTGGTTTGCCACAATACCCCGGCTTCAACGATGCGATGCGTATCGGGAATCTTCCTCCGCTTTCTCATACTTTCTGCATAATAGTACACCTAGAAAAGAAAAGGAAAAGTTAGTTTTTTAGTAGGCACAGCAAAAAATTAAGTTTTTTTGTTTATTTGTTTACAAAATCCCGATCTGTCAATTGTCAGGAAAAGAAAGTGTCATCCAGCAGTTTAGCCCAAGTTGCTCAAAATTATTGTAGCAGAGTAAACGAATAATGGGTACTAAAAAAAAGGCTATAGGGTCGCCAAATCATCGTTTGAGTGGAAGTCGAGAGAAACTGAGAGAGTGATTCCAGGATGAGGAGTTAAAAGAAATTGACTGAAGAGAGAGTCATATGACCATCATTCGATCGTTTTTTAATGACAAACGGCAGAAAATAACAGGAGGATGGTATGTATATTTGGATGTGAGGAATTGTGGGTGAAGAAGAAAATAAGAGAAAAAGATTAGTCAGTTGGGTACGAGCATTATTGAAGAAAGGATCGGAGATCTAGATCCGAACATTATTTTTTTTTTTTTGTGAAAATACGTATTGAACAAAAATGTATAAATCGTAATTAAAAATAAAAGTGAAAGAAAATATCTTAAAGTTAACTAAGATCGACATTGCTGGTTCATTTTTTTTGAATGTTCGGTCGCAAAATTAATCATTAGAGTGTCGTGGTTAAAGACAATTGAACATTAACAACAAAAGTGTCAAAATCCAAACCCAAAAAAAAAAAAAGGAAGTATGTTTCTTCATACTAAATTGATTTGTGCAGTGAAGCCAACGAAAAGCAGATCATTAATCACCATAAGAGCTCCTTGTCCAGCCAGCCATCCAAGGATAGGATCCAGGCAATTTTTGAAACAATAAAATTCTTTTTTTTATAAATATATATTTATCTATATTCATTTTGTTTTGTTGCTATTAAAACCTTGTTTTAGATAAGTTGGTAAATTTTTTATTGTATCCCTTCGAGATACATTACCATCTTGAATATTTTTTTTTTTCAAGTTACCAATATAGTCGGTTTAGATATCTGCAGTGACAGACTGAGGTATTCCCTGTTTTTTTTTTTTTGTCGTTGGTTGATTAGTGCCGTTTTTCCTCCATAATTCTAGGGGTTTAAGTTTTGTTTCCTGAGCGTAGGAAAAGCTAAGTAAAGACAGGGTAAAACTCTACAATAATATCGTCCCCTATACCGAACTCGTTCTAGGAGGTTTTTGCATTTGATTTTTTAGAAAACCTAGGTGTATCCATCCGAATAAAATAGATACCCGAAAACGTGTAGGAAGCAAGGCTCAAACCCATAGTGAAAACTGAGCCATAAAAGAAAAAAATATATATATTATATTGTATGACTAAATATATGAGCATGTACTTCACTCCGTCGCTGCAAGACGCGTGTAAATGATAGTTCCAAAGGTATTATGAGAAAAGATCTCAGTTTTTCAAAGATTGCCATAGTGATTCGAGAAACCCTAATGATGTGCTAAGCTAATAAACAAATAGGAGGCGAGAAAGGAGGAAAGTAGTTTCTTTGGGTGCAATGAGGAAAGTTGGTATCCGAGATGTAATAAATAAAGGGGAATTTTCGATGGATGTGTCAGGGAAATTCCAGGTGGGGTGGGAAATAGCGCGTTTAAACCATCACCAGCGCGTATCAGTGTAGTGGCGGCAGCCATCTATGAAATTGGTATTTTCTGTAGGCAATAATTTCTTTGTTTATGTTGTTTGGTTCACCGGCATGTTTTATGTTTTGTCCGAAAGATAAAAGACTACTAGTGGAGACAAGAACCTCCCCATCCGGCGAGCTCAAGCCGAGCATAATGCAAGCATGCCAGTTTCCACTAGTAGTCTATCCCTCCTTCCCTTCCTTTTAATTTATTTTGTCGGATCCAGGATTGATCCCACCTTTTATTCGTTCCTTCTAACTGATCCCTATTCACGTCCCAATTCCAAAGATTTTGTTTCCACTCCTATCCAAAAAATAGCGATCAACCCTACCATCTATGGAAATATCCGACTAAAATTTGAATCCCTTCCCGACACCTTTCGGTAACAAATGGCGCCCACATGTGTTGCCCTAATTTTTTTTGTGTTCGTATCATCCCTCATTACCCACCAAGAAATCACAGCGTAAGTCATGGGTCAGAAAGTTCATTAACATACTGACACATTTGCGACGCAGCGTTTTCTATGGTGTTTTCTTTAAATTTATTAGCCATCACGGTTTCACGTATGACTTGAACCAAGAGTTTCTTAACCAGTGCTCAATTGCGACGAGAATACCGTGATTTTTCGTAAATTTTTTCCTATTGTTTTTTTTTCACCCCTAAGTTTTTTTTTCTCAACTGTCAGTATTATTTTTCCATGTCTTCAAGCTAAGTCCACAGGATAGACTTGAATTGCGGGAATTAATATGTACTTCCATCCACCAGTCCCGTCCAAAATTTCCATTGCTACAGAGAAAGAATGACACTGGCCACCACTACACTGTTAAATCTTAAATCTCGGATACACAACCGCCTCATCGTCACCAACATAAAAGCGCCCAAGAAAATCCTCTTGATCGCCTCCACAATATCATACGCTCAGAGAAAAAAATAGTCATTTATAACTATTTTTTGACTATTTTCATGGTTGGAATCGTGACTACAATTTTTAATAGTTAAAAATAGTTACTTATGACTACTTTGACTGTCAGATTATTTTTATAACTATTAAAAAGTTATTTTCAACTACGAAATAGTAGTTACATAACTTTAATAATAGTCGTTTTCTAATATACCAATAGTAGCTTTCTAACTTAAGAAGTAGTTGGTTTCAATTATACAAATAGTTATTTAATAACTTTGAAAATAGTTGACTTTAACTATGCCAATAATAGCCGAATAACAATCAAAATAGTTGTTTTCAACTATGCAGGTAGCTATTCAATAACCTTAGCTCCGGTTACTTTTAACTACGCATAATAGTTAAATAGCTATTAAAAGAGTTATTTTCAACTACGCAGATAGTAATTGCACTACCTTAACAATAGTAGTTTTTAACTATGTCAAAAATATTTATAAAGCTCAAAAAATAATTGGTTCTGCATGCAGTATAAATAAAAATTACATTAAAAATGTCAATTTTATAATATTTTATTTTAATAAATTATTTTATAAATCGCTTCCTATAACTGAACATTAAAACAGGTCCTGTGTTGTCTATTGCGCTTGTGTATATAATTTAGTCATATAATCTGAATAAGGAGAAAACATCTTTAAGTATTAATCAAAAGATATAAAAAATCAATTTACCTGATGGTGTGTTTTCATTGAAATCAGCATATAGCTGGCAGCGTCCTTAATTTGATCCAACAAGGCATTAAATTTCAGAACGAATTCGGGTCATTTTGTAAAAAGGCCGAACGAACTTCCTAAAATCTTTTATTTTCTGTAAAATATAACAAGGAAGTTCATTAAAAAAAAAATCGACTTTGAAAAATTTTAACCTCTAATTTAATAAAACTTACCAAAAAGTATTGTGTTCCTTACTATTGGCCTATCCTTTAAAACAACTTGTTGATAACCGCGATCTGTACTACATGAAATTCGTATTCTCACTAACAAGTTCAATGACAAGAGACATTATAACACTAACAAAGATAAGGGAGATTGAAATTCACAGAGCATTTGCGTATAAATACTTAGAAAAAACAACTACGCAATAGTCATATCTGATTATGCTCAGTTGGATTTCGACTACTGAAATAGTTATAAAGGATCATTTAGCGCGTGCGTTCTTTTGAAAATAACTACGCTATAGTCATATGTGATTATGTTCTAGTGGTTTTCGACTTCTGAAATTGTCATTTTTAGCGATGAAATGTTAAACAGAACGCAATGGTTAGAATTAACTATTATGTTGTTATTTGGCTAGCACTGTATCGGTTTCCATGTTCTGCATTCCATTAATATTTATAATAACTATTTCTTTAGTTGATGGATGTTTTCAACTTCTTAACCATTTTAATAGTTGTTTTTAACTATTTCCTAACTATTTTAGTCTTATTTTATATCAAAAATGGTTATTTCGTAAAATTCGAAGAATATCATCAAATGACTATGATAATAGTTACGAAAATAACTATCTTTTTTTCTGAGTGATACACCAAACCCAAACAAATTCAGCTCACTATCGTTGTTTACATTTAACATCACTTGAATCATCGTTTTTTTTTTTTTTGAATTTCAATTCGAAATCTTGTCCTTCTGGAAAAGGCCCAGATTTGTTTTTTTTTGGTTTAGGTTAAAAGCCTAAAATTCAATCTATAAAATTTTTTTTTTGATTTATTCGTTTCATACGCTTCGTGCTAGATTATTTAGATTTTTTTTTCGTTTTCTTAACTACCGTCGTGTTTAACATCAACTTTTTTTTGTTAGCAACAGGAAGTATTCTCTTTTGCTTAACAATTTTTCGTTCCTTATTTTTTTTTCGATGTGTTTTTGTTCAAATTACTTTTTTTCTTTTACTTATAAGTAAAATTAAGTAAGTATCCCTTAATTTTTCAAAAAAAAATTATACTTATTCAAATAATAACAAATACCATTTAAGCGTTTGTTTTTTGTTCCTGATTTTGTTCTTAAGCTTTTCAAGTTTATATTCTTTGTTTTTTTTTGTTGATTCTAATAATCATTAAGTTTTTCTAACCTTTAAAAAAAAAAAAAAAAAAAAATAAAAAAAAAAAAAAAAAAAAATTATAATAATTTTGTATACTATACATTCTTTTCCTTTGTTCAGTTTTCCACTTACCTTACTTTTGTTTTTTTTTTTTTGATTTTTCTTTCAACGTGGTTTAACACATTTCCTTCAAATGGAGAAAAACATTAACGGTCAGAATACCCAAACGGGTGCAAAGAAAAAAATTACCAGGGCGTCAAGTCGTTTGAACCCTAACGAGCAGCAACGACCGCTTAATAGTCGTAATGCATTGGTACAGCACAGTCCTACATCGACAACAAAAACACCACATCCCAAGTCAGACGCGCTGCACCAAACCCAATTAGGGGTAGTCCCGCCTTCAGAAGGTCAAGCGACAGCCCAAGGAGCAGCTAGTTTAATGGCTCAAAACATTCAAGGTTCTCTAGAAAATAGTGAATTAAATCTCTTAAACATTAGTTCAGCCCCACGAGTTCAACACTTGCCTCCTACAGGCAGCGCGCAACATCTATCTCCTCTGCTTAATATTTCAGGTACTGGAGATGGATCGTATGGGTCAATAGATTCCATTACCACTCCTTCATACAGTAGTCTCAGTCATGTAAACAGAGCGTCGGACAAACTTGATAATAGTATTCTAACTATTCGTAATCAAGAGATACCGACCAACGACAATGTTCGTAACAACGCCATAAACCAAGCTGAAAATATACCAAACGAACTAAAAGCGTACGTCAACTTAGCAATTGTGAACGCTTTTTCCTCTTATGCCGATTCTATGAAATCTGATATTTCAGAGAGCATTAAAAAAGCTATTAAAAATAATTTTGTTGACTTCTTAGGAGAAATCAACTCAACCACGCGTCCATTAGTACATCAACCACGTCCATTAGAAAATGCTATTAAACTACCTTCAAATACATCCTCTTTCAGAAAGCCAGTGCCTCATAGGCAACCAAAACAACTTAGCCACCCTCAATCCCAACAGCAACCACAACCGAAACGTAATTATTTTTACCCTCAACAACAATCACAACCACATCAACCTCCTGTTTCCAATTTGCTTTCGAACATACCCGTTCAACCAAACCAACCCCTAAATAGCTTCAAACCCATTGAACACTTAAATCAAAATCCAGGTATCAACCAACCAAACTATTTTTCTCAGCATCCACCAGACCATAGGAATTATGATGGCTACCCTTAAAGTTCGCAGAACACAAATTTTTATGACCCAAACTTCTTCCGAGGACATCACGCTCCTTTTAAAATCGACCGATGGGGTCTATCGTTCGACGGCAAACCTGAAAATTTGACCGTCGAAGATTTCATTTTTCCATTCATCCAACGACAATATGATTGCCCATGGCAGGAAATCTTGAAGCAATTTCACATATTGCTTAAAGAAACAGCCCAAGACTGGTATTGGCAGTTTCAGAGGTCGAACTACCAGCCAGACTGGCCAATGCTGCGTGATGCCCTTACTAGACAGTTTAGGAATCTAAAATCAGATTACGAGATACTGCGAGAGATCACAGATCGTAAACAAGGTTGCTTTGAGTCGTGTGAGAGTTTCTTTAATGCCATCTCGAAATTCAGATCGCAGCTAAAGATCCATATACCTGAGTTTGAGCTGGTCAGAATGTTAAAACGAAATCTGAACGACAAAATAAATAGATTAGTTTATCCCATGGCGATAGTTTCGTTAGACGGATTGAGGCATGCTTGTAAAGAAGCGGAAAAGGCTTTTCCCTCTAGAGAATCTCAAAATAATGCCACAAGACAATTTAGACCACCTCATAAATTGTCCGCTAACGAACTTCAATATTGGGATTATGAAGGTTAGAGTCACACAGACCAAGTTGCAGCGGTAAACTATGCTAATAACAACAGGCCTAAGCCTGGAAACAAAGTTCTTGCATGTTGGAACTGCAAGGTCGAAGGACACTTATATTGGGAATGCCCATCTCCCAAACAAAATACTTTTTGCTTTCGGTGTGGAGAGGAGAACGTAATATGTTCAAATTGTCCGAAATGTAAATCGGAAAACCGCCAGAAGAGCGCGAATTTCACGGGGGAGTCGCGTTCGACACAATACCCCGAAAACCCGAATCCGTAATGCGCACTGAAAAGAAAGTTGATAATGTAAAGAAAGAAACGGACATGACTTTATTAAAAAGACCTAAAGAAACAGAAAGTAATGACAGAGAGGGGAAAATGAGTGTTATAAAACCATTACATGTAAGAATCCTAGAATATAACATGGCTAAGGAAAGGATTTTTAGTAACCCTGTTAACACCAAAGTTCTTAGATAGGTATAAAAATAGAAAACAGTTAAGATCCAATCTTTTGTCGACCATTATAGACGTATCTGGTGACCCGAGACCATATGCCAAGATAAATATAGCTGGCATGGAAGTACTGGGCTTGCAGGATAGTGGCGCAAGCGTCAGCATTCTCGGCAAATTGTGTAGAAACCTCGTTAAAAATCTGAACATTCAATTCTCTCCTTTTGCATCCAGCGTTAAAACCGCTGATGGTAATTGCCAATCTATAACTGGAAAAATTAATTTAGATGTTAGTTATAAGAACGTTAAATGTAATATTTTGTTTTATTTGGTCCCAAATCTCGACCAGGAAGTATACCTAGGCGTTGATTTTTGGAAGTCATTCAATCTTGCACCTCAAATCATCAGTGAGCTTCAGATACCCACCAACTGTCTCCTGAGCAACAATCAAAATTAGACGCGGTCAGGCGAAAGTTTCAGTGTTATACTGAGCATGGTCTTGGGAAGACGACACTAGTCGAGCACGTCATCTAAACCGGAGAAGCGGCCCCAGTGAAACAGCGTCATTATCCTGTTTCTCCAGCGATACAAGTCTTAAGTCTTAATGTATGCCGAGATAGACAGAATGTTGAGTCTTGGAGTGATCGAGGAGAGTGAGAGCCCTTGGAGCTCACCGGTGGTCCTGATACAGAAACCGGGCAAAAATAGACTGTGTCTGTATTCGCGTAAATTAAATGCCCTAACGAAAAAAAATGCGTATCCTCTCCCGAACCTCGAAGGCATCTTCAGTCGTCTTCGTGATACTATTTTCATAAGTAGTATCGATCTCAAAGACGCATTCTGGCAAATACCGCTGGAAGAACAGAGCAGGGAAAAGACTGCTTTCACGGTACCTGGACGGCCCTTGTACCATTGTACTGTCATGCCTTTTGGTCTGTGTAATGCGGCCCAAAGGTTATGTCAGTTAATGGACAAGGTCATTCCATCAAGGTTAAGGGATTGCGTCTTCGTGTACCTCGATGATCTGCTCGTCATAGCTCCAGACTTCAACACACATATTGCTCTGCTGGACGAAGTAGACGTCTGTCTCAACAAAGCCGGTCTCACTATCAACGTCACGAAGTCAAGGTTTTGCTTTAGAGAATTGAAGTACTTGGGCTTCATAGTTGGTGGTGGGAACGTTAAAACTGACCCCGCAAAAGTAGAAGCCATCGAAAACTTCCCAGTTCCAAAAACTGCTAAACAGGTGCGGAGGCTGCTTGGTTTAGCGGGGTGGTACCGTAAGTTCATACGGGAATTCTCGTCCCTGACCGCGCCAATCACCGATGCCCTGAAAAAAACTAGTACTAAATTCAAAATGACCCAAGAAGCTCTGGAGGCTTTTGAAAAGTTAAAGAAAGCATTGATTGTGGCCCCAATGTTAACGCATCCAAACTTCGACAAACCATTTTTCATACAATGTGACGCGTCAGATACAGGCGTGGGTGCGGTACTCTTCCAAAAAAACGACGCCGAGGAAGAAACACCTCTGTCATTCTTTTCACAGAAATTGAATAAATGCCAAAAAAATTACAGCGTAACTGAAAAGGAATGTTTGGCCGCTGTATTAGCCATCCAAAGGTTTAGGCCGTATGTGGAAGGAATGTCAGTCACAGTCATAACTGACCATTCCAGCCTAAAATGGCTCATGAGTCTTAAAGACCTTAGTGGAAGACTAGCGCGGTGGAGTTTGCAACTCCAAGCATTTTCCTTTAACATCGAGCATCGAAAAGGTAATTTAAATGTTGTCCCTGATGTGTTGTCGAGAGTGTATATGGAAGTAGATAGTATCGACCTTGACAAAATAACCCCCCTAATAGATTTGCAATCAACGGAATTCAAAACAGACGAGTATCTCGCTTTAATCAAAACCATAGACGAAAATCAAGATCGGCTACCTGACTTGAAGATAGTGGATAATTTCATCTACAAGCGAACTTTCCCTTCAAGTAATGATATTATATCCGTCGAGCATACTTGGAGATTATGGGTGCCATCAGGTATCACTAATGACATCATCGTTCGTGCTCATAACCCTCCACAAGCAGCTCACGGCGGGATCGCAAAAACGCTGGACAGAGTCCGTCAATATTTCTACTGGCCAAACATGACCGTCCAGATACGCGAGTATGTCTCCAAATGTTCCATTTGTATTCAATGTAAGCCAACTAACCAAGTCTTACGTCCACAAATGTCAAGCGTGTATAACGTCGATCGTCCGTTTCAAGAGTTATATGTTGACTTTTTAGGTCCATACCCTCGTTCTAAGTCCGGTAACAGTTTTGTTTTTGTTGTTCTTGTTCACTTGTCTAAATTTGTCTTTTTGAAGCCACTACGAAACGCTAACTCATCGAGCATTATTAACTTCCTGCAAGAAAGCATTTTCAATACGTTTGGCGTACCCCAAATAATCCATTCGGATAATGGAAGACAGTTTCTGTCTAAAGATTTCCAGACCTTCCTGCTAAAACATGGAATACGCCATTTCAAAACAGCAAATTACTCCCCTCAGTCCAATGCATCTGAGAGAGTAAATCGTACTCTTTTAGCCGCGATTCGATCCTATCTCAAAGATGATCAGAGGGACTGGGATTTTCATCTAAGTGACATTACTTGCGCCCTTAGGACGGCAGTTCATGCTTCAACCGGTGTGTCACCATATTACACCCTCTTCGGTTTAAACATGATGACGCATGGAACTTGTTATGAGCTGGCAGAAAAGCTCAATTCTGTAGAGGATAGTGAATTATTGATTCTCTCTAGACACACACGTCTACAGTGTATACGTGATAAGATCAAAAACAATATAGCAAAGGCTGCCGAAAAGAGCGCCCAGAAATACAATACTCGTACCCGAAATATACGTTTTATACCTGGACAGGAAGTATATAAGCGAAACTTTGTTTTGAGCGACAGTTCAAAATACCTAAGTTCCAAACTCTGTTCAAAATTCGTTAAGTGTAGAATCGTGAAAACAATCGGTAAAAATTTGTATGAGTTGGAAAAACTATTGGCGTTTTCCATGCAAAAGATATCAAGCAGTAAAAATACGTATCCCTCACTCGCTTTAGGTATCTTATTGTTTCCTTAAGTATTATATGTATTTAGACGTTCTATGTATTTCTATACTTGCTTTATAATTTATTACCTTTATTTATTCCTAATTTAGTTATCTCAATCGTAGACCTATTGTCCTTGTAACGTATTTATTTATTGCCTAGGTACCTGCCTTATTACGTTTATATTAATTTATTACTTATTTATTTAAACAGTGATGTCCCTAAGACCCTGTGATATTTTTTTTTTTGTTAATTTATTACTTATTTATTAAAACAGTGATGTCCTTAAGACCCTGTGATATTTTTTTTGTTAATTTATTACTTATTTATTGAGACAGTGATGTCCATAAGACCCTGTGAAATTTTTTTTTTGTTAATTTATTACCTATTTGTCAAAACAGTGATGTCCATAAGACCCTGTGGTATTTTTTTTTGTTAATTTATTATTATATTATATATTTATATTACTATTTATTGACTATTATAGTGTGATTGTCTTACCTTCCAACATACAGTATCTATTCAGTACTTATAAACTACCTATCCTTATGAATCCTATCGTTTACTTTGGCATAACACCATCCGTATATTAGGTATTAAGGCAGTTTATATACAAACTTCATTAACCTATTTAGGCGCACTACCCTTGAGCATACTTAGATATTAATGTTGATCAATTCTCCGGGTAAATTTTCTTAAGTCTTTGTGTGATATCGATTCTCTGTTCATTAGGTACATTGCCCATGAAGCAATCACGTAAGAAGTCTGCAAGTTTTACGCTTACGCTTTTGAAACGACATTATTAGGTCTAACACGAGTACCTCAGTTTAACCGAGATACATATACATAACTACTTACCTGAACCTGTAGGTGATACGTTCACGTTCCTTGTGAGCGCAAGTCAGTTGCCCGGCTTTCGAGGGTTCTTCCCCACAACGACTAGGACCAACAAGCCTAACCCCAATGTACCTGTTCCATAAAATAATTTGAACACCACAGCAAATGCCATAGCAGAAAAAAAGTGTCTGATCCTTATTCTTTTTGACTGCGAAGCGTGCAGCATTTATTGCAAGATATGATTTTTTTTTATATAATACATCATCACTTACGTCTAATGATATATGCGTATATAAATATCTGTGTCGTTGTCCTTCCACTGTCCTAGTCGTTGATTGATCCTCCTTCCAGTCCAGTAGTTTGTTATGGACACCTATGAAATATAATACTTACATTATCTACTTGTGTTTTTGTTAATGCATAAACATACCTTCTAGCTACTCGTGGCTGTGCATCCATTCTGGTTTGCCACAATACCCCGGCTTCAACGATGCGATGCGTATCGGGAATCTTCCTCCGCTTTCTCATACTTTCTGCATAATAGTACACCTAGAAAAGAAAAGGAAAAGTTATTTTTTTAGTAGGCACAGCAAAAAATTAAGTTTTTTTGTTTATTTGTTTACAAAATCCCGATCTGTCAATTGTCAGGAAAAGAAAGTGTCATCCAGCAGTTTAGCCCAAGTTGCTCAAAATTATTGTAGCAGAGTAAACGAATAATGGGTACTAAAAAAAAAAGGCTATAGGGTCGCCAAATCATCGTTTGAGTGGAAGTCGAGAGAAACTGAGAGAGTTATTCCAGGATGAGGAGTTAAAAGAAATTGACTGAAGAGAAAGTCATATGACCATCATTCGATCGTTTTTTTAATGACAAACGGCAGAAAATAACAGGAGGATGGTATGATTGTGGGGTGATTAGAGGGATTATTCTAATTTGGATGTGAGGAATTGTGGGTGAAGAAGAAAATAAGAGAAAAAGATTAGTCAGTTGGGTACGAGCATTATTGAAGAAAGGATCGGAGATCTAGATCCGAACATTATTTTTTTTGAGTGAAAATACGTATTGAACAAAAATGTATAAATCGTAATTAAAAATAAAAGTGAAAGAAAATATCTTAAAGTTAACTAAGATCGACATTGCTGGTTCACTTTTTTGAATGTTCGGTCGCAAAATTAATCATTAGAGTGTCGTGGTTAAAGACAATTGTACATTAACAACAAAAGTGTCAAAATCCAAACCCAAAAAAAAAAAAAAAAAAAGGAAGTGTGTTTCTTCAAACTAGATTGATTTGTGCAGTGAAGCCAACGAAAAGCAGATCATTAATCACCATAAGAACTCCTTGTCCAGCCAGCCGTCCAAGGATAGGATCCAGGCAATTTTTGAAACAATAAAATTCTTTTTTTTATAAATATATATTTATCTATATTCATTTTGTTTTGTTGCTATTAAAACCTTGTTTTAGCTAAGTTGGTAAATTTTTTATTGTATCCCTTCGAGATACATTACCGTCTTGAATATTTTTTTTTTTATTTCTTTTTTTTTCAAGTTACCAATATAGTCGGTTTAGATATCTGCAGTGACAGACTGAGGTATTCCCTGTTTTTTTTTTTTTTTGTCGTTGGTTGATTAGTGCCGTTTTTCCTGCATAGTTCTAGGGGTTTAAGTTTTGTTTCCTGAGCGTAGGATAAGCTAAGTAAAGACAGGGTAAAACTCTACAATAATATCGTCCCCTATACCGAGCTCGTTCTAGGAGGTTTTTGCATTTGATTTTTTAGAAAACCTAGGTGTATCCATCCGAATAAAATAGATACCCGAAAACGTGTAGGAAGCAAGGCTCAAACCCATAGTGAAAACTGAGCCATAAAAGAAAAAAATATATATATTATATTGTATGACTAAATATATGAGCATGTACTTCACTCCGTCGCTGCAAGACGCGTGTAAATGATAGTTCCAAAGGTATTATGAGAAAAGATCTCAGTTTTTCAAAGATTGCCGTAGTGATTCGAGAAACCCTAATGATGTGCTAAGCTAATAAACAAATAGGAGGCGAGAAAGGAGGAAAGTAGTTTCTTTGGGTGCAATGAGGTAAGTTGGTATCCGAGATGTAATAAATAAAGGGCAATTTTCGATGGATGTGTCAGGGAAATTCCAGGTGGGGTGGGAAATAGCGCGCTTAAACCATCACCAGCGCGTATCAGTGTAGTGGCGGCAGCCATCTATGAAATTGGTATTTTCTGTAGGCAATAATTTCTTTGTT
Organism: Melanostoma scalare; assembly: GCA_949752695.1. Taxonomy (NCBI): domain Eukaryota; kingdom Metazoa; phylum Arthropoda; class Insecta; order Diptera; family Syrphidae; genus Melanostoma; species Melanostoma scalare. The sequence goes on from OX456984.1 coordinate 93,619,724, forward strand.
TATGTTGTTTGGTTCACCGGCATGTTTTATGTTTTGTCCGAAAGATAAAAGACTACTAGTGGAAACAAGAACCTCCCCATCCGGCGAGCTCAAGCCGAGCATAATGCAAGCATGCCAGTTTCCACTAGTTGTCTATCCCTCCTTCCCTTCCTTTTAATTTATTTTGTCGGATCCAGGATTGATCCCACCTTTTATTCGTTCCTTCTAACTGATCCCTATTCACGTCCCAATTCCAAAGATTTTGTTTCCACTCCTATCCAAAAAATAGCGATCAACCCTACCATCTATGGAAATATCCGACTAAAATTTTAATCCCTTCCCGACACCTTTCGGTAACAAGCAAATTCTAAAGTTTCAGAAAGAGTTCGTGTTCTAGCAGTTCGTGCAGATCTCTGAAGATGTTTGTCAGAAATGGCACGAACGAAGGACTCAACAGCCAGCTGGTGATGATTTCTTTTCCAGCATTCGGGTATGCCAGGTGCACCAGTCTTTCGACGTCTGCTTGGAGCTGCTGTAGATTTTCACCTCTTTTCTGGATTCTGTTATTAAGTTGTACTCTGAAGACTTCTTTCAAGTGGCTATCTCCAAAGCGTTTATCTATAGCTGCCACGAGAGAGCTGAAATCGTCGCTCTTACCAGCTGGAACAGTTTGAAGTAATTCAGCTGCTGGTCCCCTAAGAGCAAGAGTCAGTGCTATGTACTTGTCTTCGTCATCCCAGCCATTTGCTGTCGCAGCTGCCTCGAATTGTCTCCTGTAAACTGACAAAGACAACTGTCCGCCGAATGTTGGCGGTTGTACTTCTTGCTTTAGATAATCTCCACAAGTTTTCTGTAGCTCCATTTTCCGCATCTGGTCTAGTTCGATTCGTTTCTCCAAAGTGACAAGCTGACTTTCGCATTGATTCTCAAGCTTGGAAAGTCGTTTCTCAACACATTCAATGCGTTTTTCTAGGCCACATGCAATTTTCACAATGCTGCCCAATTTACCTTCTAGAATGTTTTTCTGACTTTCCAAAACGTTCTGTTGCGCCTCAAGTCTTTCGAGAATATTCTGTTGTTCTTTCTTATGCTCATTTCGTTGCTCTACCTGATTCTTTTGTTGTACTTCGAGTCGTTCGAGAAAGAAAGCTCATTTCTATGGAATTGAGATGATCTCAGTACTGTTAATCAATGCGTATATGAGAACATTCTGCCGTTCCTTCTTTTGTTCGTTTCGTTGTGCTTCAAGTTGTTCGAGAACATTCTGCTGTTCCTTCTTTTGCTCGTTTCGCTGTTCTAACAAAAGTTTCATCATACTAGAAAAATTTACACTTGCTTCCTCTTCCTCCACTTCTATTTCAAAAACAAGAGTGATTACGTCTTCCCCTTGCTGTTCCAAATAGTTGTGCAAGCCCAGGACGAGCTCATTTTTCGATCCCGCTCTAGAAAGATTTCGCTTACCTAACTCACTTTTAAGCTCAATGCAGTTGAGCTCTTCCAACAACTTACCCATTTTCACTGTATTTAACTCTTTTTTTTTACACTTTACTAGTCTTTTTTTTATCAAATAAGTTTTATTTATACTTCTGACACCAATGTATCGTGCGCTTAGTTCGCAATAATGAAACTTTACCTTTCAATTTAATTCTACCACTTTTATTCTGTATCTACTTTATTTGATTTCAACTCTACCAATAATAACATTCTCACTCTTAACATTATCACTCTGTTCCGACTAGGTTTTGTTTCTAAATTGGAAAAAACTAGTGTTATCCTTGGTGTAACCTGTTCCTTAAATCAATATGACTTTATCGTCAAGCATAGTATTACTCACAGAGTAGATAATACAGAGTATCCACTTCCACCCCTTCAACTCGAAACACCCGCAAAAAATTTTTCAATATGGCTTCCTATTTCTGAGTTTGAGGCTCTGTGCTCACTAGTATGAACTGTAAAAACTTAACAAAACGCCTGCATCGGTATGAAATTTTTTACTAATTTTTGTCTTTTTCAGTGAAATACTGGTCAAAATAAAAAAAAAAAGTTATTTCCTGCAACTTAAATTCATTTTTCTAAATTCTAGGCTGTATGAAAATTAAAAATTATCGATTTTTTTTGCAACCAAAAAAAAATTTTTTACTTTTCAAACTCAACTGACTTTGATCTGTGGGAAGTGAAGGCCAGTGAGATCATCCGGGTGGGGTCATCCGGTTTAGTTTAGCTTGTAGAGGCAAAACGCACTACATTGCTGCAGTGTACTCTCTGGTTATACCACAGAGTAGATAATACAGAGTATCCACTTCCACCCCTTCAACCCGAAACACCCGCAAAAAATTTTTCAACACGAATTCAAAATGGCTTCCTATTTCCTGATAAAAAAATGGAGTAGTGGTAAGATTCTAAACGTCAATAGAGAAGAAAAAAAAAAACATGACGTCTTTGATATTTTTCATTTTAGTATAAAGCTTGGAAGTCGAAACAATGAATAAATCTTAAGATATTTTATTTATTGTCAGCCTTATTTATTAGATTTCCCTAAATAGCTCTGAACGGATGAATAGTTATGTAGTGAATAGCACGTTGAATAAATTCTTATTTATAAACCATTATAGTTATGATGTGTATATCTTACCTATCTATAATCTATAATATAATTTATAGCATTGAGCGGTAATACACAGGTGTTCTTCACTATTGAAAACAAACCGGTCTCTGATAGCCATCTATGTATCGGCCGGCGTACTAACAGTCCCCTGTCATTTCAAAATAGCGAAGACACAAATTTATTCAGTCACTATACTACCTAAATCGGCGTTCAGCCTATGTTACGTTCAAAAAGTTTTATAAATACGTTTTTCTGTTCAGAGATATTATAAGAGGAACATAGCGCTATTCACTCCCTATTATGGGTTTATAAATAAGGCTGTGTAAGTATAACTAAATTATTATTATTATTATACTAACACATATTCATTTCCACTATCTTCTTCAATAGAGACAGTCGTTTCTTTAAAATGCAATCAAAAACATGACCGTAGATGTAATTGGCGAAATGGAAAAAGCTATACACATTTTACAGTAAAAAATAAAAAAGAAGCCTTTAATATTGTTCGAGATCTTGCAGGAAACATAGATTTTGCAAACAATTTCACACAAATTGGTGGTTCAAAAGTTGTCTTCGAATGTCTTAGAAGTAAGAACACCAAGCTTTGTGTCTGCGCTGGCATACGTGATAGCTGAACTGTCACAAAACAATCAATTCTGTTAGAAACATTTTCTTCAAGCTGGCGCTCTTCAAGATAATAGTGTTTGATACACAAACATGGTGTTTGATACAGACGGAGACGTTGCCAGTAGTAGTTTGCATGATATATCGTCTTTAGTGCGCAACTTCGAGGAAGGATGTGCAAGGGTTATCGAGCTGAATGGCCTGCAATGCATTATAGAGCGTCTGCACACATCCCATAGCACTGTTTTGTCAAATCTTGCTTCCTAATGAGAGCTCTTGCTTCTGAGATTGATGGTGTAAGAGGTAATTATAATGCCAAATACAATTTTGTTTAAACGTTCGATATTTAGGTTTATTTTATTTCAGACGAGTTTGTCAAGCTTGACGCAGTGAAATAGCTAGCGTCGTTTCTTGTGCCAATTGTCGAGTTTGATATAAAAGCAGAAGTTCTTTTATCTGGAGGTGGAGGTGGTGAGCGTCTTCTCCTGTACACAGCAATGAGAAACTCAATTCGGTAGCCGCGGTATTCGAATTGCCGCCTGCCGATATAGACCAACCCTGCAAGCGGCTTTCGCCGCATCCAAGGACGAACGCTCGGCTCACGGACCGGAGCGCCAACGGAAGGAGACGGTGGACCCATTCAGAGGGTTCGATATTCATGGACACGCGCAATATCAACCTTTTAGACGCCGCCAGAGGTTAGTGTTCAAACACCGGACCGGTACCATCATCTGCCGAGTGGTGAAGCGTGGGGAGGCGATCCTCGTCCATCGCCCAACAGGACTTTCAAAGAGGGTCAATTTTAAGCCCTAAAGTTTTTTGGCTCAACTCATTTAACTATGTTCCTTTTTTTTTTGCCTAGGAGGCCTTTGTTATGTTGTTTAAATCGTTTTTTTGGTTTTTTTTTTTGCCAAGGAGGCTTTTATGTTTTGTTAAACCCCGTGTAATTAAGATAAAAATAATAAAAAAAAAAAAAAAGTACAAAATAAACTAATAAAACGAATTACCAGTCTACATTTCTTTTAACGGGAAATTCACGAAGTTCTACCAGAAAACCGAGGGTCAGACGAGGAGGTCCTCGTCTCCGAAGAAGGAGGGGTATGTAACGAGGCAAACTTTAAAGATAAAAGAATACCTCGTCACATGCTTTTCATTTAACTAAAACTAAGAATAGAGAGCCGCCATCTAGCGCCAAACTGAAGAGAAGAAAAGTTCACCCGAGACAACACCCAAGAAAACTACCATAAATTAAGCTTTAGCCAAGACATGGTACCTGGTGGCGAAAAGTACGCAAGTTTGCCACAGAGGTAGAAAGCTAACCGCGCCAACATCGATGGTAGACATTAGGGTATTGGGTAGGTGGAAATACCACCCAACGACCAACTCCCCATGCACAAGCAGTGCATGCGACGACGGTCGACAGAGCTCGATGGTGAGTTATTATTATTTTCTTAAGGCCTCAGCCCATAGAATCCGTTGCGTCCGTTCGCTCTCGGATTCAACTGACAGCTCGATTAAATACACACGATCTTATGAGAGGTGACCCATAAGCATCGGATGCAACGGACGCAACGCAAAAAGTAGCCCAACTTTTAACTTTTTGCGTCCGGCAAAAGAGAGACATGCGCAGTAAGAACCAATTTGAAATTTTCTCTCTGATGACATGCGCAGTAAAGAACCAATTTGAAATTTTCTCTTCTGCTAACATGAGTGGTCTTGTTGAGTTGAGACACCGCAACGGATTCTATGGGTCACCCCAATCCGTTGTGTACGGTAAAACTCATAGCTGTCAGGTGAATCCGGCAGCGAACGGACGCAACTGATTCTATGGGCTGAGGCCTTTAGCAAGTCTCAATGGCAAGCATATGGATATGCGAGGTGTATTTATTTCTATAATGAATGTCGTATAAGCAGGCATATGAGTATGTCATGTGTAATTGGGAAGATTATATGAGAGTGGGGGATATCCCATTAAAGTATATTGGATGTGCACACGGCACCACACTGAGCTGCGGGTATAAATAGAGCGGCTCAGTGCAAGGAAAGATATAGTTTGCCGGCATCGGCCAAGAGACACACATCTCCCAAGTAAATCTACGACCAAGAGGAATCCAGGAAATGGAGTAAGGTACAAAGGTGAATGGTAGTAAGTTCTTTTTGTCTAATTATATTTATTAAGTATTGTGCCACCAGGGGCAAAGAATAATACTTGGCGATCCCACAGCTACAGCTGTACCGAGGTCTTCGGACGTGCTCGTGTTTCACCTACCGGGGTCTTCGGACGCCTGTGTTTCACCTACCGGGGTCTTCGGACGCCTGTGTTTCACCTACCGAGGTCTTCGGACGCTCGTGTTTCACCTACCGGGGTCTGCGGACGCCTGTGTTTCACCTACCGAGGTCTTCGGACGCTCGTGTTTCGCCTACCAAGGTCTTCGGACGCTCGTGTTTCACCTACCGGGGTCTTCGGACGCCTGTGTTTCACCTACCGAGGTCTTCGGACGCTCGTGTTTCACCTACCGGGGTCTTCGGACGCCTGTGTTTCACCTACCGAGGTCTGCGGACGCTTGTGTTTCACCTACCCAGGTCTTCGGACGCTCGTGTTTCACCTACCGGGGTCTTCGGACGCCTGTGTTTCACCTACCGAGGTCTTCGGACGCTCGTGTTTCACCTACCGAGGTCTTCGGACGCTCGTGTTTCACCTACCGGGGTCTTCGGACGCTCGTGTTTCACCTACCGAGGTCTTCGGACGCTCGTGTTTCACCTACCGGGGTCTTCGGACGCCTGAGTTTCACCTACCGAGGTCTTCGGACGCTCGTGTTTCACCTACCGAGGTCTTCGGAGGCTCGTGTTTCACCTACCGGGGTCTTCGGACGCCTGTGTTTCACCTACCGAGGTCTTCGGACGCTTGTGTTTCACCTACCGAGGTCTTCGGACGCTCGGGGTCTTTGGACGCCTACGAACTCTGACTCACTTCCGGCTGCCTATAGGGCGAATGCGCCGTGAGGTATTGACCTGCTAGGGGCAGTAATCCCCTCTAACGCAATACATATTAATCCTTTCTCCCCCGCAGATATCAGAGACTAGTACAAGCCACCAGCCGATAGTCGTGGATCTGCCCTGAGCCTGAGAAAATCCCGGACATTCCAAATTCCAGTACGGTGCTCCATAAACCGAAGGCACCGCAACGAACGATACCCAAAATATACATATATATATCCTCTTTTGTCAATTATAATATAAAAAAATCTATTAAGTTCTAATAAAAGAGAATTTCTTTGACCTTTGTGAAGTTTGGTGTTTTTCTTCACCTGACCTTGGCTAGCCGTGAGCGATACCTCGGCTTGAAAACTAAAAACACGTCACAACTTTGTTGTGAATCTGTGAATGTTGCATTAAGCTATTTTGAGTCTTGAAAGTTGCTATGCAATGTGGGCACTGGGGTTGCCTTGGCCCCTTATCGTGAGTAAGTTTATGCATGCGCAAATTATATGAGTTTCTAAAGCGTTTATCACATATATCGCACGAGTAGTTCCTTATATCTAATTGTCTGCGCATATGTTCTGTGAGTTGTGATGAGGACGTGTGACCTTTACCACAAGGCTTACAAATAAACGGTCTCTCTCCTGTATATATACGGTGGTGGGATATTCTTTCTGTAGATGAAGCAAAACATCTATCACAAAAATCACATTTAAACGGTTTTTCACCAGTATGTCGACGAATGTGAACGATTAGATTTTGTTTGCAGGTATATTCCGATCCGCAAATATCGCATTTGTGTGGTTTCCAACCTGGAAGATGTATTGTCCGTACTCATACCAGTCATTTCAGTTCGTGGTTCATCGGGAAACATCTCTTGACCTATACAACACAAGAAAATACCTATATGCCATAAATGGGTATAAGAAATGAGAATTGATTCAAACCTACCCGTCGTGATAACCTTGTATGGTTCTTCAGACTAGCGGTTCACTTAGACCAATTTCATTCCCAGCAAAAATACGAATTATGTAGGTAATCGTGATTCTCCTGTAGGTCTTTGATTTGGAATCTCTGTATATCTGGTGGTACACGTCCAACCTCAATCCACATGGTCTTGCGTAGATCACGAATGGCAATATTGTAACCGAGTAGTGGCGCACCTCCATCCGACTCGGGAATACCCCATTCAAAGACATGCGCATTGGCTGCAATGACTCTTGCTTCCAATAGACCAGTTGGTGGCGATGGAATGGCTAGCAAAAAAGAAGTATTGAGTTTTGTTTTGTGTGATTTGAAATTGTATAAAATGCACACATACTTGCGTGTGTTTTCAATGAAATGCTATAAGTAGAAGCTGGTGAGCTAAGGCCCACGGAGTTTTCAGCATATACCCTGAATGTGTATTCACATTTGTCTTTCAAATTTTCAACTGTGTTTTGTAGACAATGAGCGTCCAACGTAACAACCTTTGTGGAATGCTCATCACGTTTGGTTTCATCAATCGAAAATGATTTATGAACAAACTTTACGAATTTCTTTTTGGCGTCCTCGCGACGTTCAGCTTCCGCAGCTGTGTCTTCCATGTGCATGTGACTTTCTGGCCCATTTAGATTTGTTGTAGTTTTGTTTTTATTGTCTTCTCTGTCGATTATTTTTCGTATTTTTAAGATACGCTCGGCATGCAAACGTTTTTAGAAACTTTTCGACAAAAATACCGCGCACGAACCACGAACGAAGTTGGTTTGTTTTTGCTTTTCATATCTGTCACGTCATATGATTTACCACACCAGGTGCAATCGTGTGGGGAGTTTAAGGCTATGTGCACATTGGTATATTCTGTGAAACTTAACAAAACGCCTGCATCGGTATGAAATTTTTTACTAATGTTTGTCTTTTTCAGTGAAATACTGGTCAAAATGGAAAAAAAAGTTAACTCCTACAACTTAAATTCATTTTTCTAAGTTCTAGGCTGTATGATAACTAAAAACTATCGATTTTTTTGCAACCAAAAAAAAATTTTTTACTTTTCAAACTCAACTGACTTTATTCTGCAACCGCACACAATGGCGGCTGTGGTAAGTGACGGCCAGTGCGGTTTTCCGGGTGCGGTTTTCCGGTTTGATTTAGCTTGTAGGCAAAACGCACTACCTTGCTGCAGTGGACTCTCTGGTTATACTCTGTGCTAAACCGGATGCCCGCACCGGATGCCCGCACTGGTCTTCACTTCCCACAGATCAAAGTCAGTTGAGTTTGAAAAGTAAAAAAATTTTTTTTGGTTGCAAAAAAAATCGATAATTTTTAATTTTCATACAGCCTAGAATTTAGAAAAATGAATTTAAGTTGCAGAAATTAACTTTTTTTTACATTTTGACCAGTATTTCACTGAAAAAGACAAAAATTAGTAAAAAATTTCATACCGATGCAGGCGTTTAGTTAAGTTTTTACAGTTCATACTAGTGAGCACAGAGCGTCAAACTCAGAAATAGGACGCCATATTGAAAAATTTTTTGCGGGTGTTTCGGGTTGAAGGGGTGGAAGTGGATACTCTGTATTATCTACTCTGTGGAAAACCCTCTTGCTCTAAAGGACTATTCACATGAGCACGACCAACGAACGACGAATAAATCAAGAAATTAGATTTTAAGTACCTTACTAGCATAAATTCCTCACGAATTTTTTTGGAAACGATGGAAACATAGTTCATACTTATTTTTAGGTGGATAAACTTTTATGTTTGTGCCTAAAGTTAAAAAAATTGAGAAAAAAAGTTTATTCGTTACGAATAAACATCTAGTAGGTACGAACTGTCAGACTTTATTCTCGTTCCACTTACAATCCACACTCCAACGAATAAATTTTTCGCGCGTGCCTAACCTCAAAATCATTCCCCATTTTTGTTTTACATGTAAATTTTGTTCGTTATTCGTGACGAATGTAAGACACTCATGTGAATGAAATGTCAAAATTAACGAATTTTCGTTCATTCGTCGTTCGTTGGTCGTTCTCATGTGAATACTACTTAAGTCCCCTATTATACGATGTCTCACGAGACATGTCTCATTTTTGACGTTCCTTTTAAATTTCCATCCCGTGAGACAATCACTATTACATGTTCAATTTTGAAGGCTCACGTCTCAAATTTGACAATTCTTCATTTCTCTTTCAATCCTTTTCTTGTTGTCACTTTATAAATTTCAAAGTTTTATTTTTCTCTAAATAAAGTAAGTTGCTTGATAAAATTACAAAAACAACAAATTGGTTTTACAACTTTTGATTTGAAAAATAAAAAACAAGACCACAACGAAAATGAAAAAACATTCAGCTGACGCTCATTTGACCAACACAAAAAATACATTAAAGCAACATAGCAAAAACGAATATGGGAAAAGAGAAACGTCAATATGAGACTGCTAAAAATCGGCACGGTACTCATCGGGAATTTTTTTGTGCATCTCATTTCCTCACATCTCCTTTCTTTTTCGCACTCATGTGAGACTGGGCTCGTGAGACATCATGTAATAGGGGACTAAGGTATAACAGTTTAGAGTAGGACTGCACAATGCAGCTCGTCAAGTGTGTCAGACGTATTGAGTTAATTCTTATTACGTATCAGAACTATAAGGGCGCTTGGCAAGTTGGCGCAGTGCATTATTTATTAAATCTTGGTAATAAATAGTTTTAAGGATTTTAGTATCAGAAGTGGGATAAGAGATCCATTGAAGAACAAAGAAAAAAAAAAAGAGCGTTACATATTTTTAATCCAGTTGGTAAGAAATTTAATCTCAATTTTAGCCGTTGGAGCGAAAGAAAAGCGAGAGATATGTATACAATATCCTGTGGTCTATTTGACAGTGTATTAGTGAATATATGGAGAAATAAAAACTGCTCATCTATTCATCTCGCTTGATCTTCAGCGGTTATAAAGAGTTATTTGAAAAAGACTGCGATAGACATACAAAAATATTTTTAAATAGAATTTGTCGGTAACTTGCCGTTATATTATTAGCGTCCATGATTTTCGTCAGTTTAGATGTGTACATTTGAGTAAATTAGAATTTACAAAGTTTAGAATTTGGAAAAAAAAAATAAAAAGAAAAAGTTAATAAACATGTCTGCGAGACAAAGGAAAATTCCGAAACGATTCGTTGATGATGAAACAGGTGAGGCTAATATTCTTAGGCTAAAGTTGCAATTAGAGGAATTGAAAACAAAAAACCTCCAACTCGAAAAAGAAGTTGCCTTATGTCGTCGTTCGCCAAGTCGATCATCACAAAATACGATGTCAACAAATCCACCATCAAATCAGATTTCGTTAAGGCTAGGTTCAGAGGAGGTCAAAAGAATAATCCCCTTATTCCAACCATCAAGCTCGTCCTCATTAAACGCCTCCCAATGGGTGGAAACGATCGAGAACATTCGCCATTTGTACGAGTGGGACGATCGGAACACATTATTTTACGCATCACTGAGATTAGGAGATGCAGCAACAAGTTGGTTTGAAAGCTATAGAGGAGAAATCAATAATTGGGACGAATTCAAATTTAAAATTTTGCGAGATTTTTCTTCGGAAGAGAAATCTGCTGATATCCATGTCAAGTTGCTATCCCGACAAAAAAAAGAATCTGAAAGTTACGAAAGTTATGCGTATGAAATGGCACTCGGAAAACGAGGAAAATTGGACAACAACGCAATAATAAAATATATAATTTCTGGACTTAGAGATATAACTTTGATGAACAATTTAATAACATCTAATTGCAATAACATTCCCGACCTCCTAGTAAAAAGAAAATCGTTAAAAGACATTCAAAGACAGGCTGAGACAAGGCAACAATTTGAAAACCATAGAATATTAAATACCCCTCGATCAGTTTTAAAAGCCTATTATTGTAACCCACGTAATATGCAGACAGTTTCTCACTTTAAAACTCCATTAACCAAAATTTGCTTTAATTGTCGTTCCCCGGGCCATTTGGCAACTGAATGTAAATTGTCATACCGCGAAAAATATCAAACAAATATACAAGCTTGCTATATCTGTCAGACACCAGGACATATCGCCAGTGAATGTAAAAACAAGAACCGCTTTGGCTATCAACATCCGTCGCACAACAACAATCGTTTCAACAATAATTCAAAGGAACCAATTTGCTATAACTGTCGAAAACCAGGTCATCTATCTCTTGACTGCAAGCGACGCCATTCGTTCCAAGGTAATGAAACTTTCGCAGAACCACCTAGAAAAATACATCGGTTATGCCATGTTGAAGACGAATGCGGGTTGTTAAAAGATGTTAGTATCGATGGGCATCGCGTTAAAGCCTTCATAGATTTAGGTAGTGATTGCAATACTATCAAACAAACAAAGGTGCAAGATCTTGGCTGGAAAATGGACTATTGCAACACAACACTTCAGGGCTTCGGTAACAATTCCAGTAATGCAGTTGGCAAAGTAACAAAAAATGTGACATTAAACAACATTACAATAAATATCGACATCTTAGTCGTCCTAGATCAACTGCAGCAATACACAATCATTTTAGGTAGAAACTTTTTGGATAACGATAATGTCTGTCTTATGCGAAAAAGCGGAGTACTAACGATTACCAACAATGAAAATAATGAATGACTAAGCGACCCCGTAACAAACAAAAATGCCTGAAATTAAAATTAATGCCATTATTATTGGTAACTATGAGTGTAGTCCGAACGACCATAAAACTCTGATTGAACTTTTAAACAAATACCGTGATTGCATTGCAATAAATTTAAGCGAGCTCGGTGTAACCAATAAAATTAAAATGAAACTTAAGTTAAAAGAGCAAAAAACAATTCGATTTAAACCCTACCGAATCCCTTAGAATTGCCACATTTAGACGAAATAATAAATGAAAATAAAATAATCGAACATTCAAACTCCGAATTTGCAAGTCCTTCTCTTTTGGTTAAAAAGAAAAATGGTTCTTGGCGGCTATGTGTTGACTATCGTCGCCTTAATGAAATAACGGTACGTGAAAACTTTCCCCTGCCTAACATGGAAGAACAAATTAACTTAATGAGTGGTGGCCGAATTTTTATTGTCCTTGATTTGATGCATGGGTACTACCAAATTCCAATAGAAGAGGACTCGAAATATTTAACATCTTTTGTAACACCAAATGGTCAATATCAATTCAATCGTGTTCCCTTTGGCTTATCAAATTCACCATCAGTTTTCATGCGATTAATGAATCTCGTAATACGTAAACTCTCATCCAAAAACATATTAATATTAATTAATATTAATATATATGGATGATATTGTTCTATTCGCCGAAAATGTACCTGCAGTTCTAAAATTACTAGAGAAACTTTTCATAGCTCTGAGAGACGTCCAAGTGACATTAAATATCAAAAATTGTGTCATCCTAGCCGGTAAAATAACATATTTGGGGCATGAGATAAGTGAAGGTTGTATAGAACCAGGAAGTATTAAAATTAAAGCTATAAAAGATTTTCCTCTACCTAGAGACACACGCCAAGTAAAACAATTTCTGGGTTTGACTAGCTATTTCCGTCGTTTTATTTTCAACTATGCAAAAATAGCTTATCCTCTCAACTCATTGTTAAAAAAATGTGCTACCTTTAAATGGTCGAAAGAGATGGGTGACTCATTTGAGACCCTCAAAAGAAAGTTGTGTGAACCCCCTGTCCTTTTCATATACGATCCCAAGAAAGAACACGAACTTCATACAGACGCGAGTTGCATTGGTCTCGCTGGTGTTTTAATACAATTAAATGAACCTGGGAAACATCAGGCTGTGTCTTACTTCAGCCGAGCGACAAGCGAAGACGAGCAGAAATTCCATAGCTACGAACTCGAAGCTCTTGCTGTTGTCGAGAGCTTAGAACGATTTCGGTACTATCTGTTAGGGAAACATTTTACAATCTATACAGATTGTAATTCTCTAAAACTAACCCAATCAAAAATGGAAATCAAACGAATCGCCAGGTGGTGATTAAAGATTCAAGAATTTGATTATAAATTAGAATACCGAACAGCACAACAAATGCAACACGCAGACGCCCTAAGCAGAAACCCAACAGAAAATTCTGTAGATATGGAAGAAGTAGGATTGCCAATGATGATCATCCAAGCTCCTGAACAAGACTGGATCTCTGTTTTACAGAGTCGTGATAATCAGCTCAAGGAAATTCAAAACACGTTGAGTAACTCTGAAATGAAGTGCCCAAAGAGAAAAGATTAAGAAAAAAATTATGCATTGAAGAACGGACGAGTCTACAAAAAAAACAGAAGAGGGACTTCGGTTTGCAGTGCCAAGAGGGGTAAGATGGCGAGTTATCAAATCATCGCATGACGACATTGGACATGGTGGTCTTGAGCGCACAATTGAACATATCCGCCGAATATATTGGTTTCCAAAGATGACAAGCGTTGTGAGTAAGTATTTGAATAGTTGTGTTGCTTGCTTGTATAACAAACGTGGCAAAGATGAAACCCATTTTCAAATTCACCCCATTACCAAAAAACCAATACCATTTTATACAGTACACATAGATCATTTAGGCCCATATGTCAAAAGTACGAAGGAAAACTTTTATGTTCTTGGAATAATAGACAGCTTCACTAAATTTTTAATACTTCGACCAGTAAAGACCACGAATTCGCTGTGATTAAGACACTAATCGAGCTTTCTCAATTTTTCGGCACACCAAATCGAATTGTTAGCGACAGAGGCACGGCTTTCACATCAAAAGCATTTAAAAAATATTACCTAGAAAATGGAATTCAACATATTCTGAACGCTGTCAGGACACCAAGAGCCAATGGTCAAATAGAACGATATTTCAGAACAGTAAAAACGTCTCTGTGTACAATGACGGTACGACAAGATGGCAGAGACTGGGAGGACCACTTACAAGCAGTACAATTTGGACTCAACACTATAAACCACAAAATAACAAACCAGACACCACAAGAACTATTATTTGGTTTCAAACCAAGAAATACTCTCAACAATCAACTACACATAGCACTTCAAGAAAATGATTCCAGTGATGAAGAGGAAAATATTCCATTAGCTGAACTCCGATTAATGGCCAATCGTCGCAGTCAACAACTACAAACAAAACAAGCAGCTAAATTTAACTCAACTCACAAGAAGCCGCAGTTATATCAGGAGGGCGATTTAGTTCTATTAAGAGCTGAGCATCCAGCAACTGGGCAATCAAAAAAATTACTTCCGAGATATAAAGGTCCTTTTGAAATAAAAAAAAGTTCTTCAAAATGACCGATATCTTATCGCAGATACACCAGCTTATCAAGTTTCACAAAAACCTTACTCCTCCGTCCATGCAGCAGAAACTGAAGACGAAACTAATTTTCCACAAAACAGCACTGACAATAAATAATTTATTCTTGTTTTCTTTTACCTTAACCAAATAATGTACATATATACCACTTATCTACTTCTTACTTTCTTGCTTTCTTGTTCATTTTATTAATTCTTTTTTTTCTGTGTTCCATATCCTCACTGAAATAAATTCATTCTTGTTTTGAAAAATGGACATCCATTGAATTAATCTTATTTGGATTAAAATAAACGTACATAGTTGGAACTTGAATTGGAAGAAAATAAAAGTCGAATGACGAATGGTGTGGTAAAGTATATTTTTGAAATTTAATTTTGACATTTGGTAGTTGATGACAAATCCAGGCATGCTACAAGTAAAATGAGGAATGATTAGGAAGGAAACAGAATGTTGACTTTTGAGTGTGATAAAAGAACTGAGTGTAATAGAAGTATTGAGTGTAAAAGAAGAACAGAGTGTAAAAGAATAACTGAGTGTAAGAGGATAACTGAGTGTAAAAGGGTAACTGAGTGTAAAAGAAGTACTGAGTGTAAGAAAAAAAAGAATAAACTGAAGGTAATAGAAGTGCTGAGTGCAATAGTAGAACTGAGTATAAAACGAAAAAAAGGGGTAACAGAAATACTGAAAGAAAATATACTGGAATCACTGAGTGGAATAACTGTGTGAAACATGATCCATATAAAGAACTGAGTGAAAAAACCCCCAGTGGAAAATCAGTGCACTGAGGACAGTGCGTTGCAGGATGGCCGAGTTGTCATCCGTGGTGTAACCTGTTCCTTAAATCAATGTGACTTTATCGTCAAGCATAGTATTACTATACCATTATGTAAGAGTATAATAGATAGAGCAAACCCTCTTGCTCTAAGGTATAACAGTTTAGAGTAGGACTGCACAATGCAGCTCGTCAAGTGAGTCAGACGTATTGAGTTAATTCTTATTACGTATCTGAACTTTAAGGGCGCTTGGCAAGTTGGCGCAGTGCATTATTTATTAAATCTTGGTAATAAATAGTTTTAAGGATTTTACTAGGAAAAAAGCTAATTAAAGAAAAACACACAACTTCACCTTTTAACTTGCAAATTGGTTGTATTTAATTCCTTCTAGAATTTTTTGACATATGACTTAAGGTACATTAACTTCATTACTTTTTGTAAACATTCTATGTTTTTGTTTACTTTTACAATTTGTGGAACGTATGTTTAGTCGCCTCCAAAAAATTTGAAATCCCATCCTTTAATTGTGGTGCACCCTGTCCAGACATCTGCACTGTAGTACCGACGACGTTTTGCGAATTCTCCACAGCTGGCCTTTGACATTTCAATGGTTTTGGTTTCCTTAATTGGTATAAATATCAATTGTGGTACTCTTCTTGCTCATGGTGTACATGAAAAGAGAAGAAGAGAGACTAGTACAATCAATTAAAACATAAATGGACAACACGAGAGAATAGTACAATGTACAAGAGACACTAAACAGAAATTTAAAAACGTTGCCTCTCATTTTGACATGTACTGTATTAGTAGTATGCGTAATTGGAATTTTCATTCTTTACATTCCAATGCGTAAGAGTAGTGTACTACTTAATTGGTGTATGGTGTTGCTCATTTGTAAATTCGTTTTCGCGAGCATGGTGCCGGCATGCGCAAATTTTATTCGTGAATTTTTGTTTTGCTAGTGAGTCTTATGTTATTGAGGGTTTTTTGTTTCATAAATTAATAAGTTGTGATTGTGCTATTTTTCCTGTATTGACTGGTAGTGATTTGGTGGAATAAGTGCGTCCCGCAAAGTAAATTTGAAGGATGTTTCGATGAGGGATGATGGCTAGATATATATATGAGCCTATACCCACATATTATACTGATGAGTTTTTGTTCATTTTTGATTTGATTATTGTTTTCATTTTTTGAAGAATTAGATTTTTATCATTTGATCCGTTAGATTTTTATCATTTGATCCGTTAGCATGAATTTTTTTATATACAGGGTGTTCCGTACTTCGTGTAACATCCTTTGGGGTGTGATTCTTAGTCATATTCTAAGAAAAAAAATGTATGACAGTAAAGCTCAATTCTCAACTTTGACATCACTTTTTGACAATTTAAGAAAAGGCTAACTTTGGTGTACCCTGACCTATGTTAAATTCAATATCTCTGTCAATACTATCGATAGAAACCTAATCATAGTCTAGTCTACATTTTTTGTAGAAATAACAACCTTTAAGACTGTATTTAAGTTTAGCTTCCACAGGTTAAGGGTTGCCAGATTTTCAATTTTAAGTGCTGTTCAAATTTTCTTCCCGTAACAAAGTTTTGATTTTGAAGTCTTTTTTTTGCAGAAAATGCCAGATAAACATAGAGATTCTTTGTTTTTAGCAGATGAACTAAACAATAATAAAAAAAACTCGTTAATAAGTACACTCAAAAACCCTTACATTTTATGATATTTGAAAAAATACAAAATGGGTAAAATTAAAAAAAAAAAAAGATTTTTAAATTTGAGTTTTGTTTGAATAAAACAATAATATGGGCACTTCTAGTAGTTTTTTGATGTTTTTTGTACAAATACAATTATAACAAGTGCTCAAAGTGCCTACGCAGAAATATTTCCTTGATGATTTAAATAAATTAAAATAATGATAGAGACCTAATCATAGTCTTAATTTTTTTTAGAAATAATAGTCTTTAAGACTGTATTTAAGTTTAGCTTCCACAGTTTAAGGGTTGCCAGATTTTCAATTTTAAGTGCTGTTCAAATTTTCTTCCCGAAACAAAGTTTTGACTTTGAAGTCTTTTTTTGCAGAAAATGCCTGATAAACATAAAGATTCTTTGTTTTTAACAGATGAACTAAGCAATAATAAAAAAAAACTCATTAATAAGTACACTCAAAAACCCATACATATTATGATGTTTGAAAAAATACAAAATGGGGAAAATTAAAAAAAAAAAAAAAAGATTTTTAAATTTGAGGTTTGTTTGAATAAAAGAATAATATGGGCACTTTAAGTAGTTTTTTTATGTTTTTTGTACAAATACAATTATAACAAGTGCTCAAAGTGCCTACGCAGACATTTTTTTCTTATATGAGTTTTGCAATGGAAATTCATGAAGAGCAAGAGATGAAAATCTGGCAACCCTTAACCTGTGGAAGCTAAACTTAAATACAGTCTTAAAGGTTATTATTTCTACAAAAAATTAAGACTATGATTAGGTCTCTCTCATTAGTATTGACAGACATATTGAATTTAACATAGTTCAGGGTACACCAAAGTTAGCCTTTTCTTAAATTGTTAAAAAGTGATGTCAAAGTTGAGAATTGAGCTTTACTGTCATACATTTTTTTTCTTAGAATATGACCAAGAATCACACCCCAAAGGATGTTACACGAAGTACGGAACACCCTGTATATATATTTGTTAATGTTGTTGTTGTTGGTGACGTTGTCGCGCGTTTTCGGGTATTTATCGATCAAGCGATCGCGGTTTTGTGTATGTGTGTGTGTGTATGCATAATTATTATTTGTTGCTTGCGAGTTGCAGTGATTTCGGTCTCTTTCTAGTTGGACATTTTCGGCTCCAACTGGGATTTTGTTTACCTTTCGCTTGCTAAACAAACGCGTATTTGATTTTATTTTCTATAAAAATATACGAAAACGATTCGCGTTTTTCAAAGTTTGTTAAGTCTTAGGAGTGTTGAAATTATAAAGTGCTTTATCAATTTTATTTCAGTGGACTGTGTGTATATTGTTGTGATCTTTTAAAAATTAATCAGATCTATGGTGCAAAATGGTCAAATGCATAATATGCCGACGGCTTTTAACATTTCGTGTTTTTCATTTTTCGATGTGGATCGTGTTCCTTTTTTTGTTTTTAAAATGGCAGGTGTTTTGTGGTTTTTGCATTATTGCCGATAATTATTTGTTAATTTAGTAAATTATGGGCGTTGTTTCAGAATATTTTAAATATTAATTTATATTGTGTATGCATTGTGGCAGTGCACAGAATTTTTGTTTTGCCGACGGGAAATCGACTTCGACGTGCGGTGTTTCTCGGCTCTGTTTTCGATGTTCCTTTTGAACGTCATGTAGAGATGATTTTAACAATATTGTGTTTTATTTGATTTTGTAGCTTAACCGCCATATTAATAAACGCGGAATAACTGGGAAATACTTATTCCATGGATTAAGTTACCATTATACCATTTTCCATTTAATTAAAGCCACCATTATACCATTTTCCACTTAATCCATGTAATAAGGCTTAGCCCAGCTATTCCGCGTTTATTAATACGGCGGTCAGTGTTTTAGAATAAGTTGTGCTTAGTTCTTTCATATTTTAATTTTGAATTTTGTCTGCGTTGTTGCAGCACAGCATTTAAAGATTAACTGCATTGATTGCCTTTCATGCAATTTTTAGTTTATAAATTATTATTGTTATTGAAATAAAGATGGTTTTAACAAGATTCTTGTGTGATTTATTTTCCTTCTGAACGGCTTTCAGGTGTTTTTAAGGATGTGTTTTGATGGGTTTTAAACAGCTTTACAGTATTTTTAAAGATGGGTTGATTGCTGTTTGAATTCGTTGATGATTTGATGTAACTTTATTTTGTACAGATGTGTTGATTGTTGTGTTGACTATGGTTAATGATCTTTCGTAAAAAAAACACTTTAACCAGTTTATTATTATTTCCTTATTTCAGCGGATTTTTCGGTAAAAAGATTTCTGTTCATTATTAATATTTTTTGTTGCTTCAGCGAATTTTTCGGCGAAAAGATTCCTGAAGTGTTGCGGTTTGAAATTCGTTTGAAATCTCCGTTCGCGTTCACGTTTTGAAGTAAACATAAGTGAGTTTTCGTTGAAAGACTCTGGTATCCTTGATGGTTGAACGAAGTGGTGATGCGATGTTACTGTTGACTTTTAGCCTTTTTTTTTTTTTTGTTGAATTAATATATGTATATTGAATTGGATTAATATTGAGACAAATGATGTTATCTTCGGAGAAGATAATGGTAACAGAAGGTTGGTATACTGTTGTGGATTCGGGTGAATCCAGTGGCGTTGTATTAGGTTTTGAGTAATCTTCGAGGAAGATGTAGGCACCATCAGCTAAGGTTGGTGTTGACTCGTTGCTGAATCCAGGGGCGATGTATTTTCAGGTTTTAAGAGGCAAATCTTCGGGGAAGAAATATGATTCAACCGGTTTTGATTCGTATGCTGAGTCCGGGGGCGGTGTATTTTTGAGGTTTTTCAGGTAATTCTTCGGGGAAGAGATATAATTCAGCAGGAATCGATTCGTACTGAATCCAGGGGCAGTGTATAATGGGTTTGTTGTAAATAATATCCGTTATTTGTCTTCAAGGGAATTGGGATTGACTCGGATATTTCCGTCTGATCCTGGATGCGCCTCAGTGATTCTGGTCATGTTCCAGTATGTTGCTGGGAGACGCTCATCCTTGATTAGCACCAAGTCACCTACGTTTGGAACCTTTTCCGTGTTCGTCCATTTCGGGCGTTGTTGAAGCCTGCAAAGGTATTCGGAATGCCACTTCTTCCAGAATTGGTCAGCCAGGACCTGAATTCTCTTCCAGCGTTCTAAGTGAGTGATGTTATGGGTAAGTTTCCGTTGCGGTAAGGCGTGAATTTGTTCCCCGATGAGACAGTTAGCGGGGGTAAGGACGTCCAAATCGTCTACGTTGTCTTTCTACTTGTGTTAGAAGCGTAGCGAACTCCTCAATGGTGAGTATCTCACTTCCAACAAATTGTTTGATGTGGTACTTGACCGGTTTCACACCTGCTTCCCATAATCCTCCGAAATGGGGAGAAGCGGGAGGAATAAAATGCCATTCAGTACCCTGGTTTGACAGTTCTTCCGCTACTTCCTTCCAGCAATGCTTTGCGTTTTCCAACATTCTGCCTAGCTCCGCGTTATCACTTACAAAATTTCATTGATTTTGATTTCAAATCAATGTGCAGCCTTCTAGATATACCTCTACGTCTTGTAAAGCGTTTGCACGCTGCTAAAAATCCCTTGGCTTTGCGACAGTTGAATGCAGACCTGAGATATGTAGCAATCTTTCGGATCACTCATAACAGCTTCGAGAATTTGTGCACCACATCGAGTATCCTATTGTAATGAACACCCAACATTTATACCAATTTCCTAATCGAAAACGTTTAACCGAAAACACAACTGGCAACACTATAATGGAATGGTATAAAATGACAGGCATTGTTTGTAAGCCAGTGTGTGTGAGTGTAGAGATTCTTGACAGCAAATGTGGAAACCATGGAGAAGAAACTGGAACGCTCTAGATAAGTATTGTTCTATATAAATAGGCCGCTGACGCAACGAGCAGTCAGTTTTGATTATAGAGTGATAAAGTTAAGAGTGAAGTGTTGTTAACCAGTGACAGTCCAATAGTCGAGTTGAGTTCGAATAAAGATAAATACTGAATAAAGTGGTACAAATAAAGAAATAAAAGTGAAGTTTTATTTTTGCGAACTAAGCGCACGTTACATTGGTGTCAGAAGTGTAAATAAAACTTATTTGACTAATAAAGTGTAAAAAAAAAAAAAAAAGTAAAAGTAAAAAGAAAAATAATAATTATATACAGTGAAAATGGGTAAGTTGTTAGAAGAGCTCAACTGCATTGAGCTTAAAAGTGAGTTAGGTAAGCGAAATCTTTCTAGAGCGGGATCGAAAAATGAGCTCGTCCTGCGTTTGCGTAACTATTTGGAACAGCAAGGGGAAGACGTAAACACTTTTGTTTTTGAAATAGAATTCGAAGAAGAGGAAGTAAGTGAAAGTGTAGATTTTTCTAGTATGATGAAACTTTTGTTAGAACAGCGAAACGAGCAAAAGAAGGAACAGCAGAATGTTCTCGAACAACTGGAAGCACAACGAAACGAGCAAAAGAAGGAACAGCAGAATGTTCTCGAACAACTTGAAACACAAAGAAACGAACAAAAGAAGCTGATTGAAGAACAACGAAACGAGCAAAAGGTGGAACAACAGAATATTCTCGAAAGACTTGAGGCGCAACAGAATGTTTTGGAAGGTCAGAAAAACATTCTAGAAGGCAAATTGGGTAACATTGAGAAAAATGTATGTGCCCTAGACGAACGCGTTGAAGGTGTGGAAAAACAGCTTTCTGTTGTAGAGAATCGTTTGGAAAGCCGATGCGATAAACAGTTCTCTGTTCTGACCAAGGAATTGGACCAGATTCGAAAAATAAAAATTCGAGAGTCTGCTGGGGAGTTTACAAAGAAAAAGGAGATGAAACCCCCAACATTTGATGGACAGTCTTCTTGGCCAGTCTACAAGAGACAATTTGAGGCAGCCGCGACAACAAATGGCTGGGATGACGAAGACAAGTACATTGCACTGACTCTTGCTCTTAGAGGACCAGCAGCTGAATTACTTCAAACAGTTCCAGCTGGTAAGAGCGGCGATTTCAGTTCTCTCGTGGCAGCTATAGATAAACGCTTTGGAGATAGCCACTTGAAAGAAGTCTTCCGAGTCCAACTCAATAACAGAGTCCAGAAAAGGGGTGAAAGTCTACAGCAGCTCCAAGCAGACGTCGAAAGACTGGTTCACCTGGCATACCCGGATGCTGGAGAAGAAATCATCAACCAGCTTGCTGTTGAGTCCTTCGTTCGTGCCATTTCCGATATACATCTTCAGAGGTCTGTGCGAACTGCTAGAACACGTACTCTTTCCGAAACTTTAGCATTCGCATTGACAATTGAAGCAGCAGAACAGGCTTCTCAGGGAGTACATCGACTTAGAGAAGCCATAGTCGAAGAGTGCTCGTGCCATAGAGCTGAAATACAAAAGAACCAGCGGAGCGGACTAGCAAGATGTTGGAACTGCAACAAGACCGGGCACTTACAGCGTCAATGCCGACTACCACCAAATAAAGCCGGTTGTCAACATTGTGGAAGCAAGAGATTCAACCCAGAACAAGGTAACAACAACACCAACGTTACGTATCAGCCCGTTTCCCATCAGGGAAACGAGTAAGAACCAACTTCGAGGGGCAGAGGCTGGTTTCTTGTATCGATGGCCCCAGAACCACCATCCAGGTCTCTCAGACCAAACGAGACAACAAAAGTCTGACTGTGGAAACTACTATTAACGGGAACAAACATGTGGCTACCATCGACACCGGTGCCACAGCCTCCATAGTACGTCGAGACCTGGTAAAGACGACGTGGCTTCATAACACCAATAGCTACCGTCTAAGAACCGCAACGGGAGAAGCAGCAAGAGTATATGGAGAAGTGTGTCTTAAGATCCGACTGGCCGATCTAATGTTTACTCATCAATTCCTGGTGGCAGATATATGTGACGAGTGCATCATTGGAATCGACTTTATGAAACAGCACGGAGTTATTTTGGACATCGGTAACCAGGTTTTGAAGTACCAAAATAAGGAACTTCCAATGACCTATTCGAACGAAAGTACGTCGACACTGAGGACTGTCATCACGGAAGATCTGATTCTGCCTCCTTCTTCTGAAGTGTTCGTTTGGACAAAACTGGAAGGTGAGTTTGGAAGCCTTCGATACCTAATGGTGGAACCAGACCCAGAGTGTTCCTCCCAAAGCGTCATCATTGGGAAAACACTAGTAGCACCGAAAAACAAAATGGTCCCCGTACGATTACTAAACACCAGACCGTACGATGTAAGGTTGAAGAAAGGAGAAGTCGTTGGACGTTGCGAATCGGTTGCAGCAATTACGAAGATCACAGACGAAGCCCCGAGAAAAACTATAACTCCGGAGGAGCTCAAAACCATCAGAGCTAAAATACTGAATTCATCCAACCTTGATCACCAACAAACAAGGATGGCTGAAAATCTCCTACAAGAGTACACTGACATCTTCGCATCGCAAAAGGGACAATATGGTAGGACACAGTTGGTGCAGCATCGCATCAACACAGGAGATGCAAGACCGATTCGTCAACCCGCAAGACGCCTTCCACCGGCCAAACAAGGCGAGGTTGAGGGAATGATAACAGCAATGAAGAAGGACGGTCTTATTGAAAATTCCAAAAGTCCTTGGGCTTCACCAGTGGTGCTAGTGAAAAAGAAAGACGGAAGCACTCGTTTTTGTGTGGACTACCGAAGGCTGAATGATGTGACTAAAAAGGACAGCTATCCCCTGCCGAGAATCAGTGATACCCTGGATGCTATGGAGGGAGCCCAGTGGTTTTCGACGCTGGACTTGAAGAGTGGATATTGGCAAGTTGACATCCACCCTGATGATCGGGAAAAGACGGCGTTTTCTACAGGTAATGGGCTCTGGCAGTTTAAAGTTATGCCGTTTGGGCTATGCAACGCTCCGGCGACATTCGAGCGTTTGATGGAGTGCGTTCTTCAAGGACTGACGTGGAAAGCGTGCCTTGTCTACTTGGACGATGTCATTGTTTACGGGAAAACATTTGACCAACATTGCAAGAATCTAAAAGCCGTGTTTCAGAGACTTCGAGAGGCTAACCTTAAACTGAATCCAGAAAAATGTGCACTTTTCAAAACCGAAGTTAAGTATTTGGGACACATCATCTCTTCCCAAGGAGTGAAGACTGATCCTGAAAAAGTTGACTCCGTCAAAAATTGGCCAACACCACAGGACAAACATCAACTCCGAAGCTTTCTTGGTCTTGCCACATATTACCGACGATTTGTTAAGAACTTTGCTGGAGTTGCAAAGAGTTTGCATCAGCTCACCGAGAAAGGGAAGCAGTTTAAATGGTCAGGTGAGTGTGAGAAATCTTTTCAGGAACTCAAATACCGCCTCTGTAACGCCCCAGTGCTGGCACATCCAACACCTGGGAGAACATTCATCATCGATGCTGATGCAAGCAACGTTGGAATCGGGGCGGTACTATCCCAAGTGCATGATGGCGAAGAGAAAGTGGTGGCATATTACAGCAAGGTGCTCTCGAAGCCCGAAAGAAACTACTGCGTGACCAGAAGGGAACTTCTAGCTCTTATCTTGGCAACAAAGCACTTCCATAAGTACATCTATGGACAGAAATTCCTTCTGCGGACAGACCATGGTGCTCTGAACTGGCTGTTGAACTTCAAAAATCCAGAAGGTCAAGTCGCAAGGTGGATAGAAAGACTGCAGACTTATGATTACCAGATTCAACACCGCAGAGGAAAGCTGCACTCAAACGCCGACGCATTGTCCCGAAGACCTTGCAAAGAGGATTGCAAGCATTGTAGGCGACAAGAAAACAAAGAAAATATTACCGCTCAGCGACTAAGAGCTGACCCCATATGCGGATGGAGCAATGAGGAAGTGAGGACCGCTCAACAGGAGGATCCAGATATCGAACCCATTCTCGCATGGAAAGAAAATGAAGAGAAACCTGAATGGGGAGACATTTCTGACAGGAGTCCAGTTCTCAAAGCCTATTGGGCACAGTGGGACTCACTATATGTGCAAGAAGGTGTCCTCAGGCGAAGATGGGAGTCCGCTGACGGTAAATCATATGTGATGCAGCTGATCGTACCGCAATCGAAAGTCAGTGAAGTTCTTCGGGAGATGCACGACGGGCCTTCTGGAGGTCACCTGGGAGTTAACAAAACACTGGAGAAGGTGCGACATCGGTTCTACTGGTTACATGCTAGAGATGACGTGGAGAAGTGGTGCCGAACTTGTGACAAGTGTGCTGCAACCAAAGGACCTGGTAGGAAGATTCAAAGTAAGATGCATCAGTACAACGTTGGATCGCCTTTTGAGAGGATTGCAGTAGATGTGGCTGGGCCTTTTCCAGAGACCAATGCTGGAAACAAGTACATTCTGGTTGTAATGGACTATTTCAGCAAATGGCCTGAGGCGTATGCCATCCCAAATCAAGAAGCCAAAACGGTGGTCGACCAGATTGTGTTTAACTGGGTAAGTAGGTTTGGCGTGCCTATGGAACTTCATTCCGACCAAGGGAGGAACTTCGAGTCAAACATCTTCCAAGGAGTGTGCGGACTACTTGGCATCAAGAAGACCAGAACCACACCGCTTCATCCACAATCTGATGGGATGGTTGAAAGATTCAACCGGACCTTGAAAGAACACCTCACCAAGGTCATAGGCGACTACCAAAGAGACTGGGATAGGCACGTACCGCTATTCCTGATGGCCTATAGAAGTGCAGTACATAGCTCGACAGGACAAACACCATCTGACATCCTGTTCGGGAAAACCATGCGGCTGCCCAGCGAACTTAAATTTGGATGCCCCACAGAGGAGCCACAGGACACGAACGAGTATGTGGATGACCTCAAGGAGAGACTCGCTGACATCCATAAAAGAACAAGGGAACGGATGAAAACCTACAGCGACCGGATGAAGACACGGTACGACACAAAAGCGACAACGGCAGGATTCCAAGCAGGAGATCGTGTGTGGCTTTATAATCCTCATCGTCAAAAGGGATTGTCACCGAAACTTCAGCAGAACTGGGAAGGTCCTTATACTGTTGTCACGAGGATTAACGACGTGGTTTACCGCATCCAAAGAGGATTAAGAGGCAAGTTAAAAGTAGTTCATTGTGACCGGCTGCATCGATATAGTGGCGAGGCTGCAGATGGAATTATTCGGGACGAACAATCTTAAGGAGGGGGCAGTGTAATGAACACCCAACATTTATACCAATTTCCTAATCGAAAACGTTTAACCGAAAACACAACTGGCAACACTATAATGGAATGGTATAAAATGACAGGCATTGTTTGTAAGCCAGTGTGTGTGAGTGTAGAGATTCTTGACAGCAAATGTGGAAACCATGGAGAAGAAACTGGAACGCTCTAGATAAGTATTGTTCTATATAAATAGGCCGCTGACGCAACGAGCAGTCAGTTTTGATTATAGAGTGATAAAGTTAAGAGTGAAGTGTTGTTAACCAGTGATAGTCCAATAGTCGAGTTGAGTTCGAATAAAGATAAATACTGAATAAAGTGGTAGAAATAAAGAAATAAAAGTGAAGTTTTATTTTTGCGAACTAAGCGCACGTTACACTATTATCCTTCGCGTTTGAATTGAGCGCTCCTCTTCGGCAGTTCCAACCTCTTCAGCTTCCTGGAATCCTCGTACTTCCGACCCTAAGTCCGCGATCAGCGTAAAAGTTCGGACATGAGCCGGGGTTTCGGTCGGAACTTTTCCAAAAATAATCCAGCCGAGATGTGTTTTTTGGGCCACTGGACCTTGGCCGTCTTGACTCCGTACTACTTGTGGAAGGAGTATGTCGGCGAAAACGTTGCTTCCAAGTAGTAAGTCCACCGGAGCAGGTTAAAAGTAAGTGGGATCTACTAAACAGAGTCCCTCTAAATGTTGCCATTTCTTTGGATCGATTCGGGGGCTGGAAGATGCCCAGTCAGTGACGTGAACACAAGTGCTTTTACAGCACCTACAAGCGTCGAGTGTTGCGACGCAAGCGTTAAATCGACGCTGCTATGTGTTGTGCCACTGCTGACCAAACCCGACCCATTTACTCTCGCCACGGTCTGACACCGTTTTAGCTTCAGCAACTGTGCAGCTGCTGCTGTTATAAAAGTTGCTTCAGAACCTGGGTCGACCAGGGCTCTTAGCATATGGAACCTTCCATCTGCTGCCATGACTTTGACAACGGCTGTTGCCAACAAAACTTTCGCCGATGCGCAGCTGCCTGCTGACGCGTGGAAGGTGTTCAAATTTCTACCGCTCGAGCTAGCTCTGCCGTCCATATGGAACTCAGGCGCGTCTGGGTTGACGGAGACCTGAGTAGCTGTGAAACTTGTCTGTCTTCTGGGCTGGCTAGGTTGTGGTGTTGTATTTATGTGCAGCAACGAATGGTTGCGCTTCGAACAAAACGTGCAATTTTTGTCGCTTTTGCAGTTTGAGGCGAAATGACTGTACCCCAGACAGTTATTGCACACCTTTGCCGTCTCATCTACCTGTGCGCGCCTTTGGACATCCATATTCAGGAACTTTTGGCATTTCCTTAGATAGTGCTGGCTCTGGTGGCATACCTGGCACACAAACTCCGTTCTAGCAGCAGTCTTCACATGGAACACCTTCTGCACCTCCGTACCGGCTGGTCTCCGCACATCGTTCTTGAAAGAAGTTGGTTGCGCTGTGTCTGCACTCACTGCTTCCAAGGTCCTGAAGCGAGCTTCTAAAAACTCCAGAAAATCGTTCCAGCTAGGCAACTCTTTCTGGTTCCCCAACTTCTCTTTTCACAACTGCTGCAAATTTCCAGGTAGCTTATTGTACACGATGTGCACCTATATAACGTCCCATTCATCGACAGGTACATCAAGGTTTCTGAGTGCATGGATACACTCTTGCGAAGTGAATATCACCTCCTTCAGCCCATCAACCGACTCCTTAACAAGGCACTTTTGGCTAAAGATGGTTTTAGTTGCGCATTTACTAAGACACGCTTATTGTCGTATCGCGCCTTTAATAACTCCCATAAAAAAATAAATAGGGTGGCGCTACAGAGCGAGGAGCCCCTGGGCCTAGCGCATTTCTCACAACCATCCCTTGTGAGGGAATGGAGGGGACCTACAATATTCTGCCGGTTCCGCTAATCGAGAAAGCGCTTTTCATGGCAATGAATACTAACGGAGGACTTGCCAATTCCTCGCGAAAGGCGATACCCGTAGAAAAAACATTTTTGCCTCTGGTGGGATTCGAACTCGAACCTCTGGATTAACAGGCGGACATGCTATCCATCACACCACGGGTACCACAATAATAACTCCCATGCCTTGTCAAAACTACCCACGACACAAGGTAAATGCTGGAGCAAACGATCCGCCTCACCTTCTAAACTCGACTTCAAGAAGTGCATCTTGTCGATGTCCGTTAAATTATTGTTTGAACAGACCAGGGAATCAAACCTATCGTGA
This sequence comes from Melanostoma scalare, assembly GCA_949752695.1. Classification (NCBI taxonomy): domain Eukaryota; kingdom Metazoa; phylum Arthropoda; class Insecta; order Diptera; family Syrphidae; genus Melanostoma; species Melanostoma scalare. Next base: position 93,648,183 of record OX456984.1, read on the forward strand.
AATGACCGCCATTTTGAATATACCCCATTAAACTTAGGGAGATCAATTTTGGGCAATCTCAACTCGGTACGAACCATACCTGACTGGCCTAAACTCTGACCAGCCTGACCTGATGCCAGCGCTGACGTTGCAGGAACCGAAGACAAGCTCTCCAACAACTCGGCTAAATCGGACCTATAATCCAGGTAAGTGTCGTTTATTTTGTCAAATACTTCAAAATAATCCTCCTTCTTTATCCCAGCTTCCAATTTGGAACCCCCAACGACGTTTTGGTGATAGAGTTTCGCTGAAGCCATATTTTCCTCCAGCAAGGCTAGACGAATACTCGCAACTGCACGCGTACGACGTGCTTTGGGCTCTTTTTTGAAATTTCTATGATTCCTCTCTATTTGCTCCAGGAGGCTTTTTTGGAGAGCTCCGTAAAACAAAGAAGAACCAAGAGCAGAAACTGGATTCGCCATTTTTAAGTTTGGGTATAATTTATTGATTTATAAAATACGACACAACAAAAACGAACTTACTTAAATTCTTCTCTTCTTTACGGTGGCAACCTTGGATGACCTTTTAGTCCTTAATGACTTGATTTCTGCAGCAGATCTAGTTTTAAGTTTATTAAGATTGGCGTTTTTAATCGCGCGCTATTTATTTGTTTTAAGTAAATTTAATTTGATAGAATTGTAAATTACACTTAATTTTCAACTCTGATGGAGTTCTTTTTAATATGTATATATATTTATATGTTCACTAAAGTGTTCGTTAAACGACTTTTCGATTTACACACTTTTGTCTTTTAAATGTTAATGTTTTCACACACACACTAATTGTTTTTTATCACTGTTCGTAAAACGGCTACGAAGGACCATATGTTCCGACTAGGTTTTGTTTCTAAATTGGAAAAAATGATTTTCAACCGCACTCTTACATGGAATTATCACATTAACTACGTAGTGGGTAAGACTTATGGTATTCTCCGATCATTGTGGGCAACACAGTCTTTTACTCCTCAAAGAGTTCGAATGCTTTTGGTGAAAACTCTAATTGTACCAACTCTAATCTATGGTTGTGAAATTTATTCACATTGTGACTCTGCCAGTAAGAGAAAACTAAATGTGACCTTCAATTGTCTAATACGCTACATTTACGGTCTACGTAAATATGACCATATTTCAAATTACTCCAAAGCCATCCTAAACATGTCATTCGAAAATTTTCTTAAGTATCGCGCCCTTACCATGCTCACTAACATACTTCTGTGCAAACAACCCCCTTATCTCAGCGAATTAATAAGTATGGCATCCTCACATAGAACTAGAATGCTTGTTCAACCCCACTATGGTTCTCTCACATCCGAGCGACAGTTCTTTGTTTGCTCCACTCGTCTTTGGAACACTTTGCCTCAAAATATACGAGATATAAATGATGCTTTCAGATTGAAGATAAAGACAAAAACTCACTTTTCTCTTTTATAGACAACATTCAATGTCATTGTATATTTTTATACAATGACATTGAATGTTGTCTATAAAAGAGAAAAGTGAGTTTTTGTCTTTATCTTCAATCTAACTATGCCTGCCTTACTCTTTTTCTTTCTTTGCTCTCTTTCCTTCTTTTCTTTTTTTCTATGTTATTATTTATAAATTTGAATCTATTTATTATTTTCCATTTTCCTTAATAAAAATCTTTAATGCATATCTTTTCAATAATTTGAATTATATAAAACTTTCCATTTATGAACTCCTATAAAATTGTTATATCTTTAGCTTTCATATGCATATGTAATAATATTGTTATTAATCTAAGCTTATATCTATCTTATAAGACAATTTGTCTTAATGTGTATAAGCGTTTCATGAAGAAATAAATAAATAGAAATAAAAAAATAAATAAATAGAAATAAAAAAAGGCTAGGAAAAAAGCTAATTAAAGAAAAACACACAACTTCACCTTTTAACTTGCAAATTGGTTGTATTTAATTCCTTCTAGAATCTTTTGTCATATGACTTTAGGTACATTAACTTCATTACTTTTTGTAAACATTCTATGTTTTTGCTTACGTTTACAATTTGTGGAACGTATGTTTAGTGTTGTTTATTTTGGTTGAAATGTTTCCATTTAGTTCTAAACACACTCTATAATCGAAACTGACATCTGGTTGCCTCGGCGGCCTATTTATATCGAATGACATTCCATCTAGAACTTCCCAGTAATTTCCACATGGTCTCCACACCCCAGTATTTTTCGCAGTCAAACATTTCTCCTCCTGGTATATTTCTACACTTACACTAGTGCTGCCGCTTGTGTTTTCGGTTCAACGTTTCCGATTAGGAAATTGGTATTAAATGTTGGGTTTGCATTACAATATTATTTCTCAGGTTCTGCCATTTTCGTGTTCCAAATTTCATTCAAATTGGATTAATAGTTTAAGTAGCTTTTCAATAAAACACCACGCGCTCTCGTTAACGTCTCCATTCCCGTTCCCGAGTACTTTTGAGGTTATGTAAATCGCTCAATTAAATAAGAATAAATAATTATAGTCAGCGATTCACTTTCAAAAAAAAATGCAATAATTTATTTTCAGATCAAAGTAGAGTGCTGCTAGTTCCAGAATAACAGAAACACTACGCTCAACTTCATTTTGTCGTGCTCGCAGTTATTGTGTCTGATGGGCACGAACTCGTTGCATTCTTAACCTATACACTCTATTCCCACTCACTATATAACGTATTTGTGACATACTTATACGACTATTTTAGTTATATGTCTCTCGCTGGTCATCTGTGCGGTGATGTTTCGTGATGTTTCTCTTCACACATTTGATCTTCTATCTAATGTAACGTGTGCTTAGTTCACAATAATAAAACTTTACCTTTCAATTTAATTCTACCACTTTTATTCGATATCTACTTTATTCGATTTCAACTCTACCAATAATCACATTCTCACTCTTAACATTATCAAATCTATAGTCAAAGCTGACATCTTGTTGCCTCGGCGGCCTATTTATATCGAATGACATTCCATCTAGAACTTCCCAGTAATTTCCACATGGTCTCCACACTCCAGTTTTTTGCTGTCAAACATTTCGCCTTCTGGTATATTTCTACACTTACACTAGTGTTGCCGCTTGTGTTTTCGGTTGAACGTTTCCGATTAGGAAATTGGTATTAAATGTTGGGTTTGCACTACAATATTATAAGGCTACGCGCGCCGGGCCGGTCAGCTAGTGAGATTTTGAATTACTTGTGGAAGTCTAGGAAATATAATAAATAAATTAAATTGAACGCGTGAAAACCGTATACATTAAACGAAAAATGAACGAACACGAACACCTTATTGTTTTCACAAATTAAAATTGTTTTTGATTGTACTTTAAATTACATTAAATTTGACACACGACGATGACGACACATATCAAAACTAAAATGAAAAAAAAAAACAATTAAAAACGCGTACCTTTTGATGAATATGAAGCACAGAGTTTATATCTATTAAATGTATTTATTACAAAGAAACTTGAACAAACGTGTTACTTCAAAGCAAGTTGGTTCTAGAAGAGAAAAGTGACATATTCAGTCGTTTGTAATTTGAAAATAAACAGTGTTGCCAAGTACTAAACTAAATGTTATTTGCTCTGTCATTGGCAGGGAATTGCCAGGAGTGCTGGTTGTACCTTTAGTTCTAACACGCCTTCCTCAATCAGCACTTTTCAGCAAGTTGATATACCGATGTCTTCCATACATCTGTAGTGGGCTGGTCCAGGTAGTGGTTTGGTGAATACATCCGCTGGCATCATTTCAGTTGGTGTGTCGATGACTGTTACTTTTCCATCTTGTAAGAGCTGCCGTACAAAATGATACCTGGTCGCAATATGCTTTGTTCTTGAATGACAGACCGCATTCTCGGCTTTGTGTTTTGCACCTTGGCTGTCTGTGCCAATACTTATTTTTGTGAGTAGAGGCAAATTCATCTCGGTCAAAAGATTCTGAAGATATGTTGCTTCCCTCGATGACTCGGACAGCGCTACATATTCTGCCTCGGTACTTGAAATAGCTACTGACCTTTGTTTTTGGGGACGCCATGTGATTGCAGCGCCGCTTAATAAAAAAACGTATTCGGTGTATGATATTCTATCATGCTCGTCGTTCGCATGATCAGCATCCGAGTATCCTCGAAGACCCAAAGTGTCCTTGGTGTAAGTGAGCCCGTAAGTTTCCGTTCCTCGTAAATAGCGTAGAACACGCTTCGCAGCTGACCAGTGCACATCTTGATAGGTTTCGTTATACTGTGCCAAACGATTAACTGTAAACGATATGTCTGGTCTGGTTGCGACCGCTAAATACATAAGTGATCCGATGAGCTGACGATAGGGTTTTTCACTTTGACGCTTTTCTAAATTGCCTATTCCAGGAGGTAGTTTCGACTTTGTATCGCTCGGTGTACTTATTGGTTTCGACTCGTCCATATTGAACTTCTTTAATATTTCCCTGATGTATCCTTGTTGCTTCAGTTTGATCTCGCCTTCTCCTTGAATGATTTCAACGCCCAAACAAAATCGCGCCAGTCCGAGATCCTTCACTTCGAATACTGCAGCAAGTCCATCACGTATGTGCTTCAATGTCTTATCACTTTTTGAGATGTACAGGATGTCGTCGACGTACACTGCAACGATGGTGAATTCTTTTTCACTTGTGTTGAAGTAAAAACATGTATCGTCAGCAGCTGGTTTCAAGCCAAGTCCACGAAGTGTTTCGTCTAACTTTTTATGCCATTGTCGTCCAGCCTGCCGCAGACCATACAGAGCTTTCCTCAATCGACACACATAATCGCCATTCTTGAGTTTTTGCAGCATTTGTTTGGCCTTTTCCTTCACACTATCATTGTTTTGACACTCTTTTGCAAGTATTTGCAACGACTGCTGAAGATGCTTTGGGGTTTCCATAAAAATCTCTTGATCTAACTCACCATTTAGATACGCTGCCACTACGTCCATTTGATATACCTTCAAATTTTCACGTACTGCTAAAGCCATCAGGAGCCTGATTGATTCAAGCCGGGCTACAGGAGCGAAGGTGTCCTCAAAGTCGATTCCCTTGCGCTGCGTAAGACCTGGAGCAACGACACGAGCCTTCTTTCTTTCCAGGGTGCCATCTGCTTTCATTTTATTTCGTAACACAAGTTTGCTCGTCACGGCATTTCTATTCTTTGGACGCTCGACTAGGCTCCATGTGTCATTCTTGATAAGCGTTCGAATCTCTTCTTTGATTGCTTCCAGTCAATTTTGTGCCTCTGCTCCAGACATCGCATCCTCTAGTGACAGCTCTCCAATGTTTGCTATTTCATCTTCGTTCATAGCATCAACAAAATCTTCATCGTCGATTTCATTTTCATCATCAGAACAGTCTTCTACTGGTTGTTCAATAATTTGATTCTGCTTGGCCAGCTTCGAAACGGACCGCGTTTGATACACTTCACGAACCTCATTCTTCTCAGTCAAGGGATCACCATGTTTATCAAAATCCATAGAAGTTGACTCCAATTCGATGGTAGTTTCGTCATTTGAGATGGTAACAGGTTTTTCTTGACGTTGCGTAGCAACAAATTCATGTTCTATGACCTTGACGTCTCTTGTGATGACTACCTTTTGTTTTTCAGGAATCCACACACGATAACCCTTAAATACTTCAGAATAACCAACAAGGATACCCTCCATTGAACGCGCTTCGAATTTGTCCTTACCAGGAGATCTTTCAAGAACGAAAGTCCTTGCACCGAAAACTTTAAGGTGTCTTAAGTCCGGTAACTTTTTGTTCATAAATTCGTAAGGTGTGCGTCCATTCAAGCTCTCTGTAGGACACCGGTTCCTTATGTAATTTGACGCTGCAATTGCTTCCGCCCAAAATTCATTGCCAGCTTCGGATTGGATCAGGAGGCATCTTGCCATATCAGCAAGCGTTTGATTCTTCCGTTCAGCCACGCCATTTTGCTGCGGCGTATGCGGAACTGTGAGTCGTCTTCGTATTCCGTTCAATCGTAGGAAGTCTTCGAATTCTCGGTTGCAGAACTCTCCTCCGTCGTCTGATGCTAAGCACTTAATCTTTCGACCAGTCAGAGTCTCGACTTGCGCTTTATAATCTTTAAATACACGAAAAACCTCGTTTTTCTGCTTCAGAAACCTTACTTCGCACCAACGGCTTGAATCGTCGATAAAAGTGACAAAGTATCTCGAGTTTGATAAGGAATCGACTCTGGAAGGTCCCCACACATCAGTGTGCACAAGATCCAAAATATTTGAACTCCTATTTGACTTCTTGGGAAACGGTAACCTCGTCATTTTTCCGCTGAGACATATGCTACATGCGCCAAGCTTTTCGTTCTCGTTTAAGGAAAGTCCTGTCACGATCTTCTTTCGATGCATATCCAAAAGGTCTCGTTCATTCAGATGACCGAGCCTGGAGTGCCACAATCCAAGTTTGGACTCATTCACATTCGCCATGCATGCTTGTGTTGTACTTTCTTGAACATAGTACAGGTGTCCAACTCGCTTCGCTACTACCATGACTTCACCATCATGTCCTCGGACGATTGCTTTCTCTTTATCGAACGTGATGGTGTTGTCATGATCGGTTATCCTCGCAACGGATAATAGGTTAGTTCGAAGGTTCTTTACTTATAATGTGTTTTCAAGTTTTACTGACCTGTCAGACTTTCCGTCTGTAGTGAAAATCCTTACGGCTCCTCTCGCATCAACATTCGTACTGGAATTGTTCGCCAACATCAGCTTTCCTTGCATCGCAAAGGGTGTGGATGGAAACTGGCTCTCATCGTTACACATATGGGACGTGCAACCGCTGTCAAGACACCAACGTCTTTCTAAATCACTCGTCTGTGTTCCTAAAGCTTCGTTTTCGATGGTGTAGAATGTACTTTCTGCTTTCGCTGACATTTCGCATCGTGAAGAGCTTTTCTGTCTGTCGTTCTTCGTACACATGGATGCTTTGTGACCTAGTTCATGACATTTGTAACATCTGAATTTAAACGATGTGTCACGGTCAACTACACTATCATGCTTTCGTTGCATCGCTTTTTGATTGAACTTCGATTTCCTCTGACTAGCAGCTCGCTTGATATACATTGCTTCAGATCTGTCGTCTTCCTTTCGTTGACTTGATGCATCGTACTTCTCGAGAATTTTTTCTCTCAGCACACTGGGTTTCGGAAGGTTGTCGTGAGACTCCATTGCGCATTTGAACCATTCAAAACTCGGTGGCAATCCGTTCAATAAAAGAATCGACAACAAGTCTTCGTGTATATCGACGTCCATACACTTGAGTTATGACACTGCATCGAAAAATTCCATTAAATTCTTTCGCAGATTATCGCCTTCCTGGATTTTATATGTCGCCACACGTTTCAGCAATGTTGCCTTCTTCGTTGGTCCAGTAGAAGCAAATTCAGATTTTAATCGCTCCCAGACACCTTTTGCCGTGTCCAATCCTTTAACGAGACGTAATAGACTCGGATCGATAGCAATAATCAAATCTGACTTTGCTTTGGCGTCGTCATCCAACCACTTCGCAAGAGCATCTTTAGACTTCTCGTTGCTTTCAACCAATTCGGGTTTTGATATTGTTCCATTCACATGCTTCCACGTTCCAGCTTTGACCATTACAGCCTCAATTTGCATGACCCAAGTGTCATAGTTGTCGCAAACGAGAGGCTTGATGGAATGCATGCTATTTGACATCGTTTCTTTATTTTCGCTTTATTCCAATATATTTAATACGTTGGGACTGGGCCCATAACCTGATGAATATGAAGCGCAGAGTTTATATCTATTAAATGTATTTATTACAAAGAAACTTGAACAAACGTGTTACTTCAAAGCAAGTTGGTTCTAGAAGAGAAAAGTGACATATTCAGTCGTTTGTAATTTGAAAATAAACAGTATTGCCAAGTACTAAACTAAATGTTAATTGCTCTGTCATTGGCAGGGCATTGCCAGGAGTGCTGGTTGTACCTTTAGTTCTAACACCTTGTACGCATTTCGGACTGTTTACAGTCCATCATCAGCATCACGACTAATACAATACGAGTAGTGTTATCATGTTGAAATCGGCATTCAGATGAGAGAAAAGAGACTTGATGTTATATTTCCGTTATCGGAATTAATTGAATTGCTATCCCTTTGTATGAAATAGCTTTCATATGCATCTAATTTTCTCTCATCTGTTACATGCTTCTTAAGAGTTATACTGCTTGTATTTATCCTCAAGTGATCATGTTTGAGTGCATGTTCTGCGATAGAGGATCCCTGGCTTCTACCTTGTCTAATGTAGGCACAATGTTCTTTGAATCTTTTTTCCAAAGTTCTTTTTGTTTGTCGATAGTAGACTCCATCACAGTCACCACATTGAATTGCATATATACCTGATTTTTTCAAGTCATCTACATTATCTTTTGTAGATCCTAGTAAGTTTTTTAGTTTTGATCTACTTGCACAAACTAATTCCATATTATGTTCGCGGAAACTTTTTGATATTTTATTAGTTAATTCAGGTACATAGCATACTGAGAAACGTTTTTTGTTACTTGATTCTTTTTGTGAAAAGAAGGTCGACATATTACATTTTTTAATTTTATATGAGTGTTTATAGATTAATCTATCGACTAAACTTTCACTATATCCATTCACTTCTGCTGCTTTCTTAATATAATCGTATTCCTTTTTATAATTTTTAGCCGATAAAGGAAGCTTACACATTCTGTGAATTAACGAATGAAACGCGGCTTGTTTGTGTTGTATGGGACAGTGTGAATCACTTGTTATAAAACGAAGCGTACTTGTGGGTTTATGGTGTACAGAAAAATCTAGTTTGTTGTCGATGGTTTTACTGACTTCAAGGTCCAAAAAGCAAATTTTATTTTCGTTTTCCGTTTCAATTGTGAATTTGATTGTTTCAAATTGACTATTTAGAACATTTAAAGTCCTATCAACTTCATCTTTTTTAATAATAGAAAACACATCATCAACGTATCTACACCAAAAACGCGGTAGTAAATTTTGTTCCCGAAGTCTTATTTCAAAAGCAGACATGAAAAGTTCTGACACTAAAGGGCCTAATGGATTTCCCATATTTGTTCCTTTATCTACTTTATAAAACTTGTTTCGAAATTGAAAAAAGTTTTGTTGCATGCATAGTGTAATGAACACCCAACATTTATACCAATTTCCTAATCGAAAACGTTTAACCGAAAACACAACTGGCAACACTATAATGGAATGGTATAAAATGACAGGCATTGCTTGTAAGCCAGTGTGTGTGAGTGTAGAGATTTTTGACAGCAAATGTGGAAACCATGGAGAAGAAACTGGAACGCTCTAGATGAGTGTTGTTCTATATAAATAGGACCGCTGACGCAACGAGCAGTCAGTTCTGATTATAGAGTGATAAAGTTAAGAGTGAATTGTTGTGAACAAGTGATAGTCCAAAAGTCGAGTTGAGTTCAAATAAAGTATTGATACTGAATAAAAGTGGTAGAAATAAATTGAAAAGTGAAGTTTTATTTTAGCGAACTAAGCGCACGTTACATTGGTGTCAGAAGTGTAAATAAAACTTATTTGACTAGTAAAGTGTAAAAAAAAAAAAAAAGTAAAAAAGAAAAATAATAATTATATACAGCGAAAATGGGTAAGTTGTTAGAAGAGCTCAACTGCATTGAGCTTAAAAGTGAGTTAGGTAAGCGAAATCTTTCTAGAGCGGGATCGAAGAATGAGCTCGTCCTGCGCTTGCGCAACTATTTGGAACAGCAAGGGGAAGACGTAAGCACTTTTGTTTTTGAAACAGAAGTGGAAAAAGAGGAAGAAAGTGAAAGTGTCGATTTTTCTAGTATGATGAAGCTTTTATTAGAACAACAAAAGAAGCTGATTGAAGAGCAACAGCAGAATATTCTCGGACGTCTGGAAGAGCAACGAAACGATCAAAAGAAGGAACAGCTGAATGTTCTCGAACAACTTGAAACACAACGAAACGAGCAAAAGAAAGAACAGCAGAATGTTCTCGAAGAACTTGAAGCACAACGAAACGAGCAAAAGAAGGAACAACAGAATATTCTCGAAAGACTTGAGGCGCAACAGAATGTTTTAGAAGGTCAGAAAAACATTCTAGAAGGAAAATTGGGTAACATTGAGAAAAATGTATGTGCCCTTGACGAACGAGTTGAAGGTGTGGAAAAACAGCTTTCTGTTGTAGAGAATCGTTTGGAAAGCCGATGCGATAACCAGTTCTCTGTTCTGTCCAAGGAATTAGACCAAATACGGAAAATAAAAATTCGAGAATCTGCTGGAGAGTTTGCAAGGAAAAAGGAGATGAAACCCCCAACATTTGATGGGCAGTCTTCTTGGCCAGTCTACAAGAGACAATTTGAGGCAGCCGCGACAACAAATGGCTGGGATGACGAAGACAAGTACATTGCGCTGACTCTTGCTCTTAGAGGACCAGCAGCTGAATTACTTCAAACAGTTCCAGCTGGTACGAGCGGCGATTTCTGTTCTCTCGTGGCAGCTATAGATAAACGCTTTGGAGATAGCCACTTGAAAGAAGTCTTCCGAGTCCAACTCAATAACAGAGCCCAGAAAAGGGGTGAAAGTCTACAGCAGCTCCAAGCAGACGTCGAAAGACTGGTTCACCTGGCATACCCGGATGCTGGAGAAGAAATCATCAACCAGCTTGCTGTTGAGTCCTTCGTTCGTGCTATTTCCGATATACATCTTCAGAGGTCTGTGCGAACTGCTAGAACACGTACTCTTTCTGAAACTTTAGCATTCGCATTGACAATCGAAGCAGCAGAACAGGCTTCTCATGGAGTACATCGACTTAGAGAGGCCATAGTCGAAGAATGCTCGTGCCAAAGATCAGAAATACAAAAGAACCAGCGGAGTGGACCAGTAAGATGTTGGAACTGCAACAAGACCGGGCACTTACAGCGTCAATGCCGGCTACCACCAAATAAAACCGGTTGTCAACAACAACACCAGCGTTGCCTATCAATCCGTTTCCCATCAGGGAAACGAGTAAGAACCAACTTCGAGGGGCAGAGGCTGGTTTCTTGTATCGATGGCCCCAGAACCACCATCCAGGTCTCTCAGACCAAACGAGACAACAAAAGTCTGACTGTGGAAACTACTATTAACGGGAACAAACATGTGGCTACCATCGACACCGGTGCCACAGCCTCCATAGTACGTCGAGACCTGGTAAAGACGACGTGGCTTCATAACACCAATAGCTACCGTCTAAGAACCGCAACGGGAGAAGCAGCAAGAGTATATGGAGAAGTGTGTCTTAAGATCCGACTGGCCGATCTAGTGTTTACTCATCAATTCCTGGTGGCAGATATATGTGACGAGTGCATCATTGGAATCGACTTTATGAAACAGCACGGAGTTATTTTGGACATCGGTAATCAAGTTTTGAAGTACCAAAATATGGAACTTCCAATGACCTATTCGAACGAAAGTACGTCGACACTGAGGACTGTCATCACGGAAGATCTGATTCTGCCTCCTTCTTCTGAAGTGTTCGTTTGGACAAAACTGGAAGGTGAGTTTGGAAGCCTTCGATACCTCATGGTGGAACCAGGCCCAGAGTGTTCCTCCCAAAGCGTCATCATTGGGAAGACACTGGTAGCACCGAAAAACAAAATGGTCCCCGTACGATTACTAAACACCAGACCGTACGATGTAAGGTTGAAGAAAGGAGAAGTCGTTGGACGTTGCGAATCGGTTGCAGCAATTACGAAGATCACAGACGAAGCCCCGAGAAAAACTATAACTCCGGAGGAGCTCAAAACCATCAGAGCTAAAATACTGAATTCATCCAACCTTGATCACCAACAAACAAGGATGGCTGAAAATCTCCTACAAGAGTACACTGACATCTTCGCATCGCAAAAGGGACAATATGGTAGGACACAGTTGGTGCAGCATCGCATCAACACAGGAGATGCAAGACCGATTCGTCAACCCGCAAGACGTCTTCCACTGGCCAAACAAGGTGAGGTTGAGGAAATGATAACAGTAATGAAGAAGGACGGTCTTATCGAAAATTCCAAAAGTCCTTGGGCTTCACCAGTGGTGCTAGTGAAAAAGAAAGACGAAAGCACTCGTTTTTGTGTGGACTACCGAAGGCTGAACGATGTGACTAAGAAGGACAGCTATCCCCTGCCGAGGATCAGTGATACCCTGGATGCCATGGAGGGAGCCCAGTGGTTTTCGACGCTGGACTTGAAGAGTGGATATTGGCAAGTTGATATCCACCCTGATGATCGGGAAAAGACGGCGTTTTCTACAGGTAATGGGCTCTGGCAGTTTAAAGTTATGCCGTTTGGGCTATGCAACGCTCCGGCAACATTCGAGCGTTTGATGGAGTGCGTTCTTCAAGGACTGACGTGGAAAGCTTGCCTAGTCTACTTGGACGATGTGATTGTTTACGGGAAGACATTTGACCAACATTGCAAGAACCTAAAAGCCGTGTTTCAGAGACTTCGAGAGGCTAACCTTAAACTGAATCCGGAAAAATGTGCACTTTTCAAAACCGAAGTTAAGTATTTGGGACACATCATCTCTTCCCAAGGAGTGAAAACCGATCCTGAAAAAGTTGACTCCGTCAAAAATTGGCCAACACCACAGGACAAACATCAACTCCGAAGCTTTCTTGGTCTTGCCACATATTACCGACGTTTTGTTAAGAACTTTGCTGGAGTTGCAAAGAGTTTGCATCAGCTCACCGAAAAAGGGAAACAGTTTAAATGGTCAGGTGAGTGTGAGAAATCTTTTCAGGAGCTCAAATACCGCCTCTGTAACGCTCCAGTGCTGGCACATCCAACACCTGGCAAAACATTCATCATCGACGCAGATGCAAGCAACGTTGGAATCGGGGCGGTACTATCCCAAGTGCATGATGGCGAAGAGAAAGTGGTGGCATATTACAGCAAGGTCCTCTCGAAGCCCGAAAGAAACTACTGTGTGACCAGAAGGGAACTGCTAGCTCTTATCTTGGCAACAAAGCACTTCCATAAGTACATCTATGGACAGAAATTCCTTCTGCGGACAGACCATGGTGCTCTGAACTGGCTGTTGAACTTCAAAAATCCAGAAGGTCAAGTCGCAAGGTGGATAGAAAGACTGCAGACTTATGACTACCAGATTCAACACCGCAGAGGAAAGCTGCACTCAAACGCCGACGCATTGTCCCGAAGACCTTGCAAAGAGGATTGCAAGCATTGTAGGCGACAAGAAAACAAAGAAAATATTACCGCTCAGCGACTAAGAGCTGACCCCATATGCGGATGGAGCAATGAGGAAGTGAGGACCGCTCAACAGGAGGATCCAGATATCGAACCCATTCTCGCATGGAAAGAAAATGAAGAGAAACCTGAATGGGGAGACATTTCTGACCGGAGTCCAGTTCTCAAAGCCTATTGGGCACAATGGGACTCACTATATGTGCAAGAAGGTGTCCTCAGGCGAAGATGGGAGTCCGTTGACGGTAAATCATATGTGATGCAGCTGATCGTACCGCAATCGAAAGTCAGTGAAGTTCTTCGGGAGATGCACGACGGACCTTCTGGAGGTCACCTGGGAGTTAACAAAACACTGGAGAAGGTGCGACATCGGTTCTACTGGTTACATGCTAGAGACGACGTGGAGAAGTGGTGCCGAACATGTGACAAGTGTGCTGCAACCAAAGGACCTGGTAGGAAGATTCAAGGTAAGATGCATCAGTACAACGTTGGATCGCCTTTTGAGAGGATTGCAGTAGATGTGGCTGGGCCTTTTCCAGAGACCAACGCTGGAAACAAGTACATTCTGGTTGTAATGGACTATTTTAGCAAATGGCCTGAGGCGTATGCCATCCCAAATCAAGAAGCCAAAACGGTGGTCGACCAGATTGTGTTTAACTGGGTAAGTAGGTTTGGCGTACCTATGGAACTCCATTCCGACCAAGGGAGGAACTTCGAGTCAAACATCTTCCAAGGAGTGTGCGGACTACTTGGCATCAAGAAGACCAGAACCACACCGCTTCATCCACAATCTGATGGGATGGTTGAAAGATTCAACCGGACCTTGAAAGAACACCTCACCAAGGTCGTAGGCGACTACCAAAGAGACTGGGATAGGCACGTACCGCTATTCCTGATGGCCTATAGAAGTGCAGTACATAGCTCGACAGGACAAACACCATCTGACATCCTGTTCGGGAAAACCATGCGGCTGCCCAGCGAACTTAAATTTGGATGCCCCACAGAGGAGCCACAGGACACGAACGAGTATGTGGATGACCTCAAGGAGAGACTCGCTGACATCCATAAAAGAACAAGGGAACGGATGAAAACCTACAGCGACCGGATGAAGACACGGTACGACACAAAAGCGACAACGGCAGGATTCCAAGCAGGAGATCGTGTGTGGCTTTATAATCCTCATCGTCAAAAGGGATTGTCACCGAAACTTCAGCAGAACTGGGAAGGTCCTTATACTGTTGTCACGAGGATTAACGACGTGGTTTACCGCATCCAAAGAGGATTAAGAGGCAAGTTAAAAGTAGTTCATTGTGACCGGCTGCATCGATATAGTGGCGAGGCTGCAGATGGAATTATTTGGGACGAACAATCTTAAGGAGGGGGCAGTGTAATGAACACCCAACATTTATACCAATTTCCTAATCGAAAACGTTTAACCGAAAACACAACTGGCAACACTATAATGGAATGGTATAAAATGACAGGCATTGCTTGTAAGCCAGTGTGTGTGAGTGTAGAGATTTTTGACAGCAAATGTGGAAACCATGGAGAAGAAACTGGAACGCTCTAGATGAGTGTTGTTCTATATAAATAGGACCGCTGACGCAACGAGCAGTCAGTTCTGATTATAGAGTGATAAAGTTAAGAGTGAATTGTTGTGAACAAGTGATAGTCCAAAAGTCGAGTTGAGTTCAAATAAAGTATTGATACTGAATAAAAGTGGTAGAAATAAATTGAAAAGTGAAGTTTTATTTTAGCGAACTAAGCGCACGTTACAATAGTTTAGCCACACTCAAAAAACACTGTTTTCTTTGATTATTTGTTTCGACCACATTTAAATAATTTTGAAATTCACTCAAAGCAATATCAACCGGGATACTTTGGAAAAGGGACACAACATCGAAAGACACCATCATTTCATCTTCTTTTATTATTTCACTTTTTACTTTTTCAACAAAATCAAAACTATTTTTTACTGAAAGGCTATTGATTGGAGGTAATGAATTAATTTCATTAACTAGCCATTTTGCCAACATGTAACAAGGAGATGAAATACTGCTAACAATTGGTCTATCACCGGATTTGCGTATTTTAGGGAGACAATATATAACGGGTATTTGGGGATTGGACACAGATAATTTTCTTTTTAACCAGAAGCCGAAGATTGAACTCACGGTTTTAATCATTTCACTGCTTTCTCTTACCATTTTTCAACATTCTATTTTCATAATCCCTTTTTGTTTTGTGATAGACCAATTGTTAGCAGTATTTCATCTCCTTGTTACATGTTGGCAAAATGGCTATTATATATTCTTTATTCTGTGGTATAGATACTGAATAAAAGTGGTAGAAATAAATTGAAAAGTGAAGTTTTATTTTGCGAACTAAGCGCACGTTACATTGGTGTCAGAAGTGTAAATAAAACTTATTTGACTAGTAAAGTGTAAAAAAAAAAAAAGTTAAATACAGTGAAAATGGGTAAGTTGTTGGAAGAGCTCAACTGCATTGAGCTTAAAAGCGAAATCTTTCTAGAGCGGGATCGAAAAATGAGCTCGTCCTGCGCTTGCGCAACTATTTGGAACAGCAAGGGGAAGACGTAAACACTTTTGTTTTTGCAACAGAAGTGGAGGAAGAGGAAATAAGTGAAACTGTAGATTTTTCTAGTGTGATGAAACTTTTGTTAGAACAGCGAAACGAGCAAAAGAAGGAACAGCAGAATGTTCTCGAACAACTTGAAACACAAAGAAACGAACAAAAGAAGCTGATTGAAGAACAACGAAACGAGCAAAAGAAAGAACAACAGAATATTCTCGAACAACTTGTAGCACAACGACACGAGCAAAAGAAGGAACAGCAGAATGTTCTCGAACAACTTGAAACACAAAGAAACGAACAAAAGAAGCTGATTGAAGAACAACGAAACGAGCAAAAGGTGGAACAACAGAATATTCTCGAAGGACTTGAGGCGCAACAGAATGTTTTGGAAGGTCAGAAAAACATTCTAGAAGGCAAATTGGGTAACATTGAGAAAAATGTATGTGCCCTAGACGAACGCGTTGAAGGTGTGGAAAAACAGCTTTCTGTTGTAGAGAATCGTTTGGAAAGCCGATGCGATAAACAGTTCTCTGTTCTGACCATGGAATTGGACCAGATCCGGAAAATCAAAGTTCGAGAATCTGCTGGAGAGTTTGCAAGGGAAAAGGAGATGAAACCGCCAACATTTGACGGAAAGTCTTCTTGGCCAGTCTACAAGAGACAATTTAAGGCAGCCGCGACAACAAATGGTTGGGATGACGAAGACAAGTACATTGCACTGACTCTTGCTCTTAGAGGACCAGCAGCTGAATTACTTCAAACAGTTCCAGCTGGTAAGAGCGGCGATTTCAGCTCTCTCGTGGCAGCTATAGATAAATGCTTTGGGGATAGCCACTTGAAAGAAGTCTTCCGAGTCCAACTCAATAACAGAGTCCAGAAAAAGGGTGAAAGTCTACAGCAGCTCCAAGCAGACGTCGAAAGACTGGTTCACCTGGCATACCCGGATGCTGGAGAAGAAATCATCAACCAGCTTGCTGTTGAGTCCTTCGTTCGTGCCATTTCCGATATAAATCTTCAGAGGTCTGTGCGAACTGCTAGAACACGTACTCTTTCTGAAACTTTAGCATTTGCATTGACAATTGAAGCAGCAGAACAGGCTTCTCATGGAGTACAACGACTTAGAGAAGCCATAGTCGAAGAATGCTCGTGCCAAAGAGCTGAAATACAAAAGAACCAGCGCCAGCGGAGCGGACCAGCAAGATGTTGGAACTGCAACAAGACCGGGCACTTACAGCGTCAATGCCGACTACCACCAAATAAAGCCGGTTGTCAACTTTGTGAAAGCAAGAGATCCAACCCAGAACAAGGTAACAACAACACCAGCGTTACGTATCAGCCCGTTTCCCATCAGGGAAACGAGTAAGAACCAACTTCGAAGGGCAGAGGCTGGGGCCGAATTACGGCACACGCTATCGAATAAGTCGTATCGGAATTATGGGAATTTGGTATTACCGCTCACGATATGGAGTCATCTAGTACCACAATTCGGCATTCTCTCATCAGTAATCGATCGGAATCTCATTCGATGCATAAAGTGCTCTCTAATTCATACATGAAAGACTATCGAAACCATCTATTTATCAATATTTCATTTAATAACACCATCCGAGTGTATTTTTTGTTTAAATTTTCCGAAATTCTTACTAAATATTGTCTTTTTTTTACAAAGGCATGCATTTTACCTACCAAAAAATAATGAAATAAGTATAAAGAGACACCAGCGACATCTATGAATTAATAGAAACTCGAAATTTACTAGTGAATATTCGATGATACTAGTACAATTTTAAAGAGCAATACGATACGAGAGGTCACGTATGCTGTAATTCCAAAATTGTTACTCACTCACTCGATCTCTAATGCCACTCACTCACTCGATATCGTGAGCTGTAATTTGGCCCCTGGTTTCTTGTATCGATGGCCCCAGAACCACCATCCAGGTCTCTCAGACCAAACGAGACAACAAAAGTCTGACTGTGGAGACTACTATCAACGGGAACAAACATGTGGCTACCATCGACACCGGTGCCACAGCATCCATAGTACGTCGAGACCTGGTAAAGATGACGTGGCTTCATAACACCAATAGCTACCGTCTAAGAACCGCAACGGGAGAAGCAGCAAATGTATATGGAGAAGTGTGTCTGAAGATCCGACTGGACGATCTAGTGTTTACTCATCAGTTCCTGGTGGCAGATATATGTGACGAGTGCATCATTGGAATCGACTTTATGAAATAGCACGCAGTTATTTTGGACATCGGTAATCAAGTTTTGAAATACAAAAATTAAGAAATTCCAATGACCTATTCGAATGAAATTACGTCAACACTGAGGACTGTCATCACGGAAGATCTGATTCTGCCTCCTTCTTCTGAAGTGTTCGTTTGGACAAAACTTGAAGGTGAGTTTGGAAACCAGACCCAGAGTGTTCCTCCCAAAGCGTCATCATTGGGAAAACACTGGTAGCACCGAAAAACAAAATTGTCCCCGTACGATTACTAAACACCAGACCGTACGATGTAAGGTTGAAGAAAGGAGAAGTCGTTGGACGTTGCGAATTGGTTGCAGCAATTACGAAGATCACAGACGAAGCCCCGAGAAAAACTATAACTCCGGAGGAGCTCAAAATCATCAGAGCTAAAATACTGAATTCATCCAACCTTGATCACCAACAAACAAAGATGGCTGCAAATCTCCTACAAGAGTACACTGACATCTTCGCAACGCAAAAGGGACAATATGGTAGGACACAGTTGGTGCAGCATCGCATCAACACAGGAGATGCAAGAGGCAAGACCGATTCGTCAACCCCCAAGACGCCTTCCACTGGCCAAACAAGGTGAGGTTGAGGAAATGATAACAGCAATGAAGAAGGACGGTCTTATTGAAAATTCCAAAAGTCCTTGGGCTTCACCAGTGGTGCTAGTGAAAAAGAAAGACGGAATCACTCGTTTTTGTGTGGACTACCGAAGGCTGAATGACGTGACTAAAAAGGACAGCTATCCCCTGCCGAGAATCAGTGATACCCTGGATGCCATGGAGGGAGCCCAGTGGTTTTCGACGCTGGACTTGAAGAGTGGATATTGGCAAGTTGACATCCACCCTGATGATCGGGAAAAGACGGCGTTTCCTACAGGTAATGGGCTCTGGCAGTTTAAAGTTATGCCGTTTGGGCTATGCAACGCTCCGGCAACATTCGAGCGTTTGATGGAGTGCGTTCTTCAAGGACTGACGTGGAAAGCGGGAAAACATTTGACCAACATTGCAAGAATCTAAAAGCCGTGTTTCAGAGACTTCGAGAGGCTAACCTTAAACTGAATCCAGAAAAATGTGCACTTTTCAAAACCGAAGTTAAGTATTTGGGACACATCATCTCTTCCCAAGGAGTGAAGACTGATCCTGAAAAAGTTGACTCCGTCAAAAATTGGCCAACACCACAGGACAAACATCAACTCCGAAGCTTTCTTGGTCTTGCCACATATTACCGACGTTTTGTTAAGAACTTTGCTGGAGTTGCAATAAGTTTGCATCAGCTCACCGAAAAAGGGAAGCAGTTCAAATGGTCAGGTGAGTGCGAAAAATCTTTTCAGGAACTCAAATACCGCCTCTGTAACGCTCCAGTGCTGGCACATCCAACACCTGGCAAAACATTCATCATCGACGCAGATGCAAGCAACGTTGGAATCTGGACGGTACTATCCCAAGTGCATGATGGCGAAGAGAAAGTGGTGGCATATTACAGTAAGGTCCTCTCGAAGCCTGAAAGAAACTACTGCGTGACCAGAAGGGAACTGCTAGCTCTTATCTTGGCAACATAGCACTTCCATAAGTACATCTATGGACAGAAATTCATTCTGCGGACAGACCATGGTGCTCTGAACTGGCTGTTGAACTTCAAAAATCCAGAAGGTCAAGTCGCAAGGTGGATAGAAAGACTGCAGACTTATGATTACCAGATTCAACACCGCAGAGGAAAGCTACACTCAAACGCCGACGCATTGTCCCGAAGACCTTGCAAAGAGGATTTGCAAGCATTGAGAAGAAAATATTACCGCTCAGCGACTAAGAGCTGACCCCATATGCGGATGGAGCAATGAGGAAGTGAGGACCGCTCAACAGGAGGATCCAGATATCGAACCCATTCTCGCATGGAAAGAAAATGAAGAGGAACCTGAATGGGGAGACATTTC
Source organism: Melanostoma scalare (assembly GCA_949752695.1). NCBI lineage: Eukaryota > Metazoa > Arthropoda > Insecta > Diptera > Syrphidae > Melanostoma > Melanostoma scalare. The sequence goes on from OX456984.1 coordinate 93,668,272, forward strand.
TGACAGGAGTCCAGTTCTCAAAGCCTATTGGGCACAGTGGGACTCACTATATGTGTAAGAAGGTGTCCTCAGGCGTAGATGGGAGTCCGCTGACGGTAAATCATATGTGATGCAGCTGATCGTACCGCAATCGAAAGTCAGTGAAGTTCTTCGGGAGATGGACGACGGACCTTCTGGAGGTCACCTGGGAGTTAACAGAACACTGGAGAAGGTGCGACATTGGTTCTACTGGTTACATGCTAGAGATGACGTGGAGAAGTGGTGCCGAACATGTGACAAGTGTGCTGCAACCAAAGGACCTGGTAGGAAAATTCAAGGTAAGATGCATCAGTACAACGTTGGATCGCCTTTTGAGAGGATTGCAGTAGATGTGGCTGGGCCTTTTCCAGAGACCAACGCTGGAAACAAGTACATTCTGGTTGTAATGGACTATTTTAGCAAATGGCCTGAGGCGTATGCCATCCCAAATCAAGGAGCCAAAACGGTGGTCGACCAGATTGTGTTTAACTGGGTAAGTAGGTTTGGCGTACCTATGGAACTCCATTCCGACCAAGGGAGGAACTTCGAGTCAAACATCTTCCAAGGAGTGTGCGGACTACTTGGCATCAAGAAGACCAGAACCACACCGCTTCATCCACAATCTGATGGGATGGTTGAAAGATTCAACCGGACCTTGAAAGAACACCTCACCAAGGTCGTAGGCGACTACCAAAGAGACTGGGATAGGCACGTACCGCTATTCCTGATGGCCTATAGAAGTGCAGTACATAGCTCGACAGGACAAACACCATCTGACATCCTGTTCGGGAAAACCATGCGGCTGCCCAGCGAACTTAAATTTGGATGCCCCACAGAGGAACCACAGGACACGAACGAGTATGTGGATGACCTCAAGGAGAGATTCGCTGACATCCATAAAAGAACAAGGGAACGGATGAAAACCTACAGCGACCGGATGAAGACACGGTAACCTCAAAAAGAGAAAAGAGTGCCTGGAAAAAAAATTTGAATTTAAAATTTCGTGTGGGTGCCATTTTGAAAATATATAATGATATGTCGATTGAAAGCCATTTGCCTTTCAAATTGTAAGTCGTCTACGTCACAGCCGAAACACGAACAGGAATTTGACATATTGTATATGTAGGCTGATGGCTTACCATATCTTGATCGTGTAGCTGCAGGGTTAGAGAAAAATAAAACTTTGAAATTTATAAAGTGACAACAAGAAAAGGATTGAAAGAGAAATGAAGAATTGTCAAATTTGAGACGTGAGCCTCCAAAATTGAACATGTAATAGTGATTGTCTCACGGGATGGAAATTTAAAAGGAACGTCAAAAATGAGACATGTCTCGTGAGACATCGTATAAAGCCTTGCCCAAACCAATGCGGTGAGTGCGTGCGATGCGATTGCGTTAAGTCAAATCCCTATGCATTAAGTCAAACGTCCATAAGATTACATAGGGATTTGACTTAGTCCCTGTCCATACGTGTTATGTCCATAGCGTTATATCGGTCGTTTCTGGACAAAAGGGGTGAGGAAGAAAGGGAATCGATGCGCAAAATGAAATCTGATTTATCTGCCTAAGCAGTACACTTGGCGTGTCCAGACGGGTTATGCTCATAACGTTATGCTTTTTTCAATACAATTTGCAACACAAAATGGAGAACTTGTGCGAGGAATCATAACAACGTCTGGACACTAGGTGTTATCAGCATAACGTTAACAGCATAACCCGTCTGGACAGGCACTTAATGCATATGGACTTGACTTAACGCAACCGCATCGCACGCACTCACCGCATTGGTTTGCGAAATGCTTAAAGGCCTGGCCAAACCAACGCGGTGAGTGCGTGCGATGCGGTTGCGATAAGTCAAATCCATATATAATCTTATGGACGTTTGACTTAATACATAGGGATTTGACTTATCGCAACCGCATCGCACGCACTCACCGCGTTGGTTTGGCCAGGCCTTAATAGGGGACTTAGAGTACTCTTTTTTCCCAAACGAAAACGGCATAAGATTTTTAGCCAAGTTTTTCCATCTGAAAATTTATGTTCTAAAATCTGAAAATCTAAATGTCATCTGAATTGTCATCTGAAATTCTTGAACTTTTGACCAATCAGAACCAAGATAAGTGACAGAATCTTAAGTTAAGATTTTCGAAAATAGGTCCTATGAACGCCCCCAATCGCTACTACACGTTCAATTTTGGAGGCTCACGTCTCAAACTTGACAAATCTTCAGTTCGCTTTGAATGTTAATTCTCGTTGTCACTTTCATAACGTTCAAAGTTATCTTTTCCTCTATGACGGTGTTTAGATAGGCGCAAGTGAACCGTGCAATTTTGACATTCCGCCACCCCGTCGTGTTCAGACTGAAAAGTAATGTGAACACGATGGATTTTTTTTGACGTTTATTTTGCCTTCAGATTTGGGAAAAAAAACTCAGAAATTGAACTGAACTGAAAAAATAATTAATTTATTTTCGTATTTTTGCTTCAGGAACAAGAAAAAGAACATTTATTTTTCAAACAACAGCGTCTTTACTCGAGAAAAAAAAGCCACAAGTGTCAAAACAAGGAAATGTCAAAACTCCGCCAAGAAAATTTTAAAATTTTTAAAAACTTCGGCGCAAAAAAATGTCTCTTTCTTACAACTATGTGGGAAAGAGAAAAAACATATAGACGTCAGTTTTGCACGGTTCACTTGCGCCTGTCTGAACAAGCTCTATGATACAAGACGTTCATCTCACCAACATAGAAAATCGATTTAAAGTAACATAGCAAAAAGTAATTTGAGAAAAGAAGAAGCATAAATGAGCCTGCTAAAAATCGGCCGGTACTCATCGGGAATTTTTTTGTGCATCTCATTTCCACACAACTCCTTTCTTTTTCGCACTCATGTGAGACTTGTCTCACTAGACATCGTGTAATTCCTGACTTTTATGAAACAAATTTCACTGATTAGCGTGTAATAGTACTCAAAGTATTCAAACACAGCTTGTGATAAGAGTGTATATTTTCTTGTTCCAATTTTATTAAGTTTTCACTGTAAATTTTTGTTTTGTCCAAGATGATGACTAAATTTCGTTTAAAAATCGACTTGTCTGAGTTCTATGATGACGAACGCAATCTCGCTTATATCCTTGTTGATCCCAGCTGGGACCAAGTTACCTGTCTTCAGAACCACGTTAAAAAATTATTCGGTGTGCCAGAAGTTCAATTCCTTACAAGCGATGGTATATACATCCCTCCGCGTGAATCCATTGATGTTATTAAGAGTAATGATTCTCTTAGGTCAGTAAAATTATTGATATTTATAAATTAAATTGTATTCTACTTCTTCCTCCCCCTCAGGGCAATAATTCCCAAAACCTTCAAAATAAAGAAAAAAAACAAATCAAGTTCTAATCACTGTTTTGAAGCCCTGTCTGGAAAGGATGAAACGAATGCTTTATCTTTAGTAAACAGCGAAAAACGGAAATGTGATGATGATAGACTTACTTCTACTCCAAACAATCGTCCAAAAAAGAAGAAAAGAACCACTGGTGCCGAGGATATCAAAAGTTTGGAACTCGTTAGCAACATTCACGAATTTCAAAACTGTAATGGAGTAAGTAGTACAAATATTGTTGAGGGTCTAGTTAAAAATCGTGAGGAAGAGACCATTGCTGACACAGAAGAGATTTTCCATGAGACAGTAAAGTCTAGAAAACGCAAACGCATTCGAAAAAATAAAAAATCACACGAAGAAGGAGAAAAACACGTAAAGAATAGTCGACTTTCTTCAGGTAATTTTATAAATTATAAAATTCCTGACCAAAATTGAAAGTAATCAAGTCAATATAGTTCCTGTACCTATATCTTCGTCAACTTTGAAGCTCCCCATGTCTAGTTCAACGCCAGGCTCCTCGAAAACACACATTCACTTTGAAGATAGTGTTACTCTAATAAAAGAGGATACTCTTCCTCGTGAAAAACAAACAATACTTCGATGCGTACTAAGCAAAGATTCAGCAGCAAGAAAAATCGAAGCCGAATCTTCTATAGTTCAACCACAGCAAAAGAAACAGACAATCAAAATCCATGAAGACATTATTTTGGTTCCTGCCGAAAGAGTTGAAGTGCACAATGACTGCAGTGTAATTGAAGTTGATGACAGTCTTGTCAAAATGGACAGAGAAGATATAAGAGATTCCGTATTGCAAGATATAACGATCGAAAAAATTCTTCCTCTGTCCGAGGAGCTCCTGGGATTGCCAAACATTGGCGATATCATCATCTTCAAGGTTAATGATGGCAGAAGATGATAAATATCACAGTAGATTTTATAGTGTACCTTCGTTTTCAGATGTATCGAATAAGCAAAGCATTAACTCCAGAAATTTCAGAGTACATCTGTGGGCGATGTGAGTTTGTCGATGTTACCAACGAAACCTTAAGCTGTCTCGTGCTGGGTATGTTTTAAAATGATTTAGTTTAAAATTATTTAATCGAGTAGTTCTTTCTCAAGATGGACGTGAGTTTATGGACGGAAGCTCTCTAAAACTTACTCAAAGTGACCAAAACGATGTCAAAGTTTTGGCAAAACCAAACTGTTTTTATCTGTTCTTGAAGGAGCTGCTTGAAAAAAGAGTATTTAGAATGTAGTGTTTGATATACTTTACGTCTGTATAAATAAGGTTTGTTTCTGAACTCACTCAGGGGAGCCCTCAAGATCTCCAAAAGTGTTTTTTTTTTTTTTAGATTTTCTGATTTTCTACAGAAAGCGAAATTGAATCCGTACGGATTGAAAAAGTGTGTTCTTATTTCCGAACGGATTCACTACTGACTTTGTAGCATAAAAACGTTTTGGATATTAAATTTTTGTGTTCATTGGATCTGTTTACATGTTAATATTAATGTAGTTTATTATTTTTCATACTTAATAAGTAATGGTCTACAGAAATCATCAACCTGATTCAATTCAGTAAGCAAAATGATAAGCTAATTGAAAACGTTGCGGAATGCAACTCTCTAACTGCAAATTTAAATAAATATTTGCAATGGGAAGAATAGAACCTAAAAGATTTTTTTTTTGTTTTTGTCAGGAGGAAATCTTTAAAAGACACTTGGCAGTATTCGACACCAAGTAGTGTGGGATTCTTACCTCTCTAAAAACTCCTCGTAATCAGAACCAATCTATGAACGATCGACAACAGATTTTTCTTTCTCAATAATATAATCGCTTTAGGGGAAGCTTAAACTTTTAATGCTTCCCATGACTTAGCTCGTGTAGCTTGATTCTTCTTAATCTCCGAACATTGCCTCTCGTATTTAATACGGACTTCATTTCAGTTGATATGACTATGCAGTCGCTGATTGTGTGATACAGCATGTTTTCTTACAACTTCTGTAACCATTTCTATTTGTAGGTCACGATGTAAATCGCTATTTCTTATATACCATGGTGCATTTACTATTCCTCGAAGGACTTTGTTTTGGAACTTTTGAATGATTTCAATATTTATTTTCTTTGTAAATCCCCATAATTGGATTCAATAGGTCCAAACAGGTCTAAGTACTTGTTTATAAAGCATTATTTTATTTTCGACAGATAAGTCAGAATTTCTACCGAGTAACCAGTACATTTTTCTATACTTCAAGTTAAGCTCTTCCCTTTTCTTTTTGATATGCTCTTTCCATTTTAGCTTTGCATCCAAATTCATTCCAAGGTATTTGGCCGTATTGGTGTAAGGTACAGCTTGATTGTTGATGAATATTTGAACGTAGCTTAACTTTTTATTTGTAAAGTTTATATGTGCAGATTTAGCTTCATTGAGCTTGATACGCAATTTTTTGGTCCAATCACTAACGGTTTCGACGGCATTTTGCAATTTTTCAGCAGCCTCGACGACGCACTTACCGGGTGCCAAAACTGGAGTATCATCTGCAAAAGTAGCCATAATGGTGTTGTTATTCACTGGAATATCCCTTGTATATAGCAAATACAGGGTAGGTCCTAGGACGCTTCCTTGTGGAACACCGGCTTGTATTTTACTTAGCTTTGAATATTCTTGATCATACCGTACTCTGAAGAGCCGGTTTGAGATATAAGATTTTAGTATTTCGTAGTACTGCCTGGGAAGGTCCCTTTGCAGTTTGTACTTTAGCCCCTCATGCCATACCTTGTCGAATGCTTGAGCAACATCTAAAAATATAGCCGAACATTCTTGTTTTTCTTCTAATGCTTTATCAACTGCATCCGTTATTCTATGAACTTGGTCTGTCGTGGAATGTTTATTTCTAAATCCAAACTGGTGATTTGGGATTAGATTTCTTTCTTCTATGACTTTGCTTAGTCTTTTCAGTAGCAATTTTTCAAAGACTTTTGCCATTATTGGTATAAGCGATATTGGTCTGTAAGACGTCACTTCTGTTGGTGGCTTACCTTGCTTTGGTATAACAATTACTTCAGCAATTTTCCAATGATGTGATACATATTTTCTTTCTTTAGGCATGCATTTATTATGAATTGGAGTTTTATGAAGGCTTTTGATGGCATTTCTTTCATAACCTGAGCAGTTATTAGATCGTATCCAGGAGATTTTTGTTCGACAGTTGATTTCAACACATACTTTTTATTTCTTTGAGTGTGACAATTGGTATGTCAACTTCATCTACTTTATCAATAAACTGTAAGCTGTTTTCAGATGTGTTTGCTGGGAATGGCTTAAAAACATTCGCTAGATGTTCAGCAAACAGGTTAGCTTTTTCTTTCGGATTTCCGATCCAATTCCCGTCTAGAGATTTTATTGGCGGGTTTTATAACTGCGGTCTTTTCAGGCGCTTAGCTGCTTTCCAGAGCGAATAATCGGTTGAAGCATCAGTCGTTAAATTTTTCAGGAATCTGCTTAATGAATCTTTTTTGAATTCGTAGATTTGTTTTTTCAGTTCGTTGCTTAGACGGTTAAACGCTGTTTTGTCGTCTGGAAATCTAGTATTTTGCCATTTTCTTCGAGCTCTTCTTTTCTCCAATATCAACTCGACAGGGTATTTTGTTTCGGTTTGTCTCCTACTCGAGTAAGTTGGTGTACTTTCTTCTGCAGCTTGTTGAACATCGGCAATGAATTGTTCTACTTCAAGGTCGATTTGCTCTTTTGTTTCCATAGGGGATCTGAGATTTATATAGCTTTAAAGGTTTTCTCTGAATTCACTCCAGTTTGTTTTATTATTTACAAGCTTAGGATTACTTTTTTCCATTATCTCTGATTCATTAAGTGATAAAATCACCGGTGTAAGATCTGACTTTAAATATGAAAAAGTCAACAAGGTCTGGTATTTTACTAGTATCCGATGGCCAGTAAGTTGGTGATCTGGAAGAATAAAACTCGCAATTGTATTTGAGGCATGCTTTGTAAAGCCTTCTGTCTTTTGTTGTTATAAGTCTGGATCCCTAATGGGTGTGCTTAGCATTGAAGTCACCGCCAACAAGGAAGTTATGTCGTAGTAGATTTAGCAGTTCTGTATAATCATCTTCAGTCGAGGAACGCCTTGGCGGGCAGTATATTGATGCCAACTTGAAGTCTTTCTTTTTCATACCAATACTAATTATTGTTACTTGCATATTCTCGTTTGTAAACATAGCTTCTTCATGGTGTTTAACTGCCTGAACAGAATGGTGTAGCTGTAGCTGTAGTACGCCGCGTGTTGACACCGCTTAGTACGAGCACACTGTTCACAATGGAAGAAAATTTATCAATTGACATGCATAATACCGATTTATCAATTAATTGATAGCACTTATCGTGTATCAATTGATTGATAGTTGACAACCATAATAGGGCTGATAGTTTGATATTAAATCATCAAGAACCAGTCCACCTGAGAAATGTGTTTCGGACACCAGACAAATATCTATGTGTTCGATGTCTAAAAAGATTTTTAATTCGGGTAAATGGTGTAAAAGACCGTTTGCATTCCATGTTCCAATTTTTATTGTTCTGTCCATCATTGCTTTTTAAGAGCGACTTCTTGACTTAGCCGTTTGATGTTCAAATCCTGATTGTCAATTCTTTTAATAATTAGTTGTAGGATTTCTTTAATGGAAGTTTGTTATGGGCACCTGATGCCGATGCGGAAACGCCACCGAGGGGATTGGTTGTTGAATGGGCTGGCATTGTTTGTAGGAATTGGCGTTGTTGTGATGGGATTCCTTAGACAGTGGATTGGTTGGAGCAGCCTTCATGGTTGGGGCGGCTGGTGGTACGGCCACAATGGGTTTTTTTTGACACCTATAGGGATTCCTTGATCTACGGTATGGTTAGGTTTAAATGGCTCTCAGGAAAACAAACTGACACACTTACAGCCCTATTATGGCTATCAAATATCAACACGATACTTGATAAATTTGTTCGTTTAACAATAAAATTGGTTAAGTGGTATTATGGATAACAACCATCGGAACTTTTGATCAGTTGTGAATGAAATGTTTTTTTGCGATCTATTGTGAACGTCTCTGGTTGCTTGTTCGGTATTATGGTTATCAATATTTTTGATATCTATCAATTTTTCAGTCAATTGCAAATTCGTCGTTGATGAACATTTTTTTGGTTTATTTAACTGGAATTGTGTAACCAATACACAGATACGTGCTTGACTAGCATAAGGGCTATATCGTGAAGTGTTTTTTCTATGCCGTATAGCAAAAATTCATTCCAAATTGAATTTTGAAGTAAAATGTGCTTAGGGTTCATTGAATGTAGGATATTAAAATGGTAGCTTTGTACCTATATGTGGGGTGTGTCAACGCTTAGTACGAGCACACTGTTCACAATGGAAGAAAATTTATCAATTGACTTGCATAATACCGATTCGTCAATTTATTGATAGAACTTATCGTGTATCAATTGATTGATAGTTGATAACCATAATAGGGCTGTTAGACCAATATTAGGTCCATTGTGATACCATAGGTATTATGCGAGGGAGTACCTCACTTAACAAAACCATTTGGAGCTTTTAATAAAGCGAAGGATATGCAGGGGATCTGTGTGTGCCAGATCGCTTGGATCATCAAGAAAATATTTTCCTAGATGCCGCTTTCTTTTAAAAGAGAGTGCAGGACATGAGCAGAGGAGGTGTGGGATTGTCTCCTCCTCCTCCTCATCTAAGCAACTTCTGCAGAAGTCATTTGAGGGAACGCCAAGTCTTATGGCGTGTCTTCCTATCAGACAATGTCCGGTGATGACATTGATTACGGAGCTAACTTGCAATCTGGCAATTGATAACAAATGTCTTGTGCGTTTTGGATCTAGACATGGCCATATCCGTTTTGTTGCCACGCACGTGGTGATATTGTACCACCTATGATTTGTTCTATCCATTGCCTCTTGCTTTAGCATAAGTTTACATGTAGCGATTGGTATACCAATATTCAACCTGCTGGTTGAGATCGGTAGAACGGTTCCTTCTCTGGCGAGTTCATCGGCTTTGCAGTTACCCACGATATCTCTGTGCCCCGGCACCCAAATAAGGTGAATATTGAACTGTTCAGCCATCTCCCTAAGAGATAGGCAACAGTTAAGGGCGGTTACTGAGTTCGTAGAAACAGCGCCGAGTGATTTGAGGGATGCTTGACTATCTGAGAAAATCCGGATATTCGTTGAGGATATCACGTTTTCTCTTAGCCATGATAGGACCTCTTTGATCGCCAGAATTTCCGCTTGGAACACGCTACAATGGTTTGGAAGGCGGAACGAGAGACTTACGTTAAGTCGGTTTGAGTACACCCCACAGCCTACCCCTTCTTCGGTTTTTGAACCATCTGTATTGAAATGAATTGAATCATCTCTCAAAAATTCTTCGTCGTCCCAGGTCGTTCTCGGTGGGATTGAGACTTGGAACTTATTATCAAAAACCGATTGGGGGATGGTGTAGTCGGAGTGACAGGGGATTGATCCGAATAAATTCAGGATTGCAACGTGACCGATGTTGTTATCGGTCCATTGGGAGATAGCTCTCATACGAGTGGCTGCACTGGCGGCCATTTGTTTGCTGAAGATATCTAGTGGTGTGAGGTTAAGGAGTGTATTTAGTGCAGCTGAGGGTGTTGATCTCAGTGCTCCGCTTATACACAGACAGGCTGTTCGTTGGACTTTGCTTAAATTATCGCAGTAGGTCCTTTTATCAAGAGCGGTCCACCATACCACTACTCCGTATGTGAGTATTGGTCTAATGACCGCGGTGTAGAGCCAGTGGGTGATTTGGGGGGAGAAACCCCATTTGTTACCAATGGCTTTTTTGCAGGAAAATAAGGCCACGGTGGATTTCCTGATTCTTTCCTGTATATTGGCTTTCCAATTTAGCTTTTTGTCTAGGATTATACCTAGATATTTGGCTTCGTTTGAAAGTGCAAGTGAGATTCCATTTATTGATGGAGTTATTACTTGAGGAATTTTATATTTCCTGGTGAAGAGAACGAGTTCAGTTTTCTGAGGGTTGACCCCTAGATCACATTTTCCCGCCCATTTTACAAGTTTATTTAGAGCGGTCTGCATCAGGTCCGTAAGGACGTGAGCATGTTTGCCGGACACCGCAATGGAGACGTCATCTGCATATGCAATCACTTTGAATCCCTCAGCTTCTAAGTCAACTAGAAGTTCATTGACGACTATATTCCACAGAAGAGGGGATAGGACTCCGCCTTGCGGTGTTCCTCTACTGACAGATCTCTTTGCAGAGAAGTTTCCTAGAGTAGAGTTGATTCTCCTGCTTTTTAGCATTAGATTTATCAACTCCACTATGGAATCATCTACTTTGAGCTTCGTCAGTGCCTTTGTAATTGCAGAGTTGTTGACGTTGTTGAAGGCGCCCTCTATGTCGAGGAAGGCGGCCAGAGTGAATTCTTTGTGATGGACGGAATATTCTATAGTACGTACCAGGGTGTGTAGTTCCGTTTCTACAGATTTTCCCTTGCAGTAGGCGTGTTGTGCTGTAGATAACAATTTTGGATCTATAGCTGTACGTAGGTGGATATCAATCAGTCGTTCTAAAGTTTTAAGAAGGAAAGATGATAGACTTATTGGTCGGAGATCTTTTGGGTTTACGTGGGATGATTTCCCAGCCTTAGGTATAAACACCACCTTGACTTCTCTCCACTGAGTGGGGATATAGTTCAAGGTGGTACAGCCGATGAGAATTACTTCAAGGACAGGGATAATAATGTCCGCGGCCTTTTGAAGTTCGGCTGGAATTATACCATCAGGTCCAGGGGATTTGTATGGGTCAAAGCTGTTAATGGCCCAAACTAATTTTTCCCTTGTAATCAGATCGGGGTTGTTTGTTATTATGCTACCTGGTTCTGTGGAATCATAGTTGCATAAGTTCTTAGAGCTTCCTGGAAAGTGAGTGTCCAGAAGCAAATTGAGCGTTTCTTCGCAGGATTCTGTCCAGCCGTCAACTGTTTTCAAACTGCTAGGTATGGTCGGACTCTTTGAGAGGATTTTTCTTAATCTAGAAGCTTCTGAAGTATCTTCTATTTTTCCACAGAAGTTTTTCCAGGAAGTTCTTTTATTTTTCCTCAGTTGATATTTATAACTTTTGAGGGACTCCTTGTAGGATTCCCAGTCTATTAAAGTTTTAGATTGCTTAGCTCGGTTGAAAAGTTTTCTACATTCCTTCCTGAGCGGTTCTAGCCCCGAGCTCCACCACAGTGGTTTCTGTTTTCCTCTTATTTTTATAAGAGGACAGGATTTCTGCAGTGAATGGTTAAGGGCAGTGGTAAGATCATTGACTTTTTTGTCTAGATCATGTTTGTTTGTAGGGTTTTGTAAAAGTTCAGGTTTAATAAACTTTTTCAAAATTACCCGATATTTTTGCCAGTCAGTTTTCCGATAGTTTCGGAAGACTGGTTGCTTGAGAGGTTCCTCATTAAGATCAAATTGAATGTATCTATGATCAGCAAAGGAGTGTTCAGTAGATACTTTCCAATTAGTAATCCTATGATGAACCGAATCGGAGACAAGAGTGATATCTAAAACTTCTTGTCTGTTTCTGGTAATGAATGTTGGTTCATTGCCAATATTACTTACTATATGGTTAGTACTTAAAATAAAATCAAAAAGTGACTCACCCCTTTCATTTATGTCAGTACTACCCCATACTGTGTGATGCGCATTAGCGTCGCATCCAATGATGAGGCAGATCTTCTGCCGTTCTGCTAAAGCGACAATCCTTTTAAATAAGTCGTATGGAGGAGGGCCAGGATGGTCATGGCCGAGGTAAGCTGATACCAGCCAGTAGATGTCACTGGTCTGGTATCTTATTGTGGTTACATCACGATTGCTGTAATGAGGGAGTAAAAATACATTAGTGCTACTTCTTACCAATATGCAGGATCTGGGTTCACCTTTGTCCTTCATATACAGTAGAGTATATCCAGGAGTCCTTAATCCTCGAACGATGGACTTGATGATCCAGGGCTCTTGAATAAGGACAAGATCTACGGTATAGGCCAGGAGGATTTCGGAATTGACTGGAGTAGAGCGGTCGTTTTGCGAGTAGTGCAGGGCAGGAAAGGCTGTCGGCTCTTGTTATTGGGTCCAAGGGTTCTGGAAAATGGACAAAATGGTTAACACCTCTTGACCACGCGGTGGTTCGTCCTCGTAAAGATTACCAACGTCAGATGAGCTGGCGGCGGGAATTTCTTGTCTTTTTGGTCGGGTATAATGGTGGAGTATCTGCAGTCACAGAAAGATTCTTGTGGAGCCCTTTTCTCGAACCTATTGGTAGACCTGAAAAAGAAACAAAAATAAATCACCCCTGTTCTGATTTTCGTTCGGATACCATATCCTCCCGTTTTAGAATTTTTGCGGTTCTCAATTCCGAATCCGTACGTTTTCAATTCGCTTATCATTTTGTTAGCGGAATTGAATCCGGTTAATGAATTCTGTAGAACATTATTTATTGCTAGAAATGAAAAATAATAAACTATATTAGCACTAACATGCAATAAAGCTGTAAACAGTTCCAATAAACACAAAAATTTAATTTCCAACACGTTTTTGTGACAAAAAACAGTAGTGAATCCGTTCGGAAATAAGAACACACTTTTTAAATCCGTACGGATTCAATTTCGGTTTCCGTTTTGAATCCGTACGAAAATCAGAACAGCCATGATTGGATCAAATTAGGGAATAAAAAGAAGTTTTCTAAAATAAATTACCTACCGTGTCGCTGTCGGCTTGGTAAATAAAATAAAATAAGAACGAAACGTCAAAATAGAGAGACACTTGCCTAGAATATTTTAGTGACGGAAAGGCCCTCTATGAACCGATAGAAAAAAAAATATACTGGGATGGGAAGAACGGAAAGTGGAAGTACTAAGATGTACAATGAACGAACCCATACGAGGACAATTTAAGAAAAAAGATAAGAGAACCAATAACTGGACGGATTAAAATCGAATGATCCGAAATAAGTAGGAAGAAGAAGTGGGAAACTGTGGTGGTCTATGATCACGATCACGGGATTTTGCCAGACAGTTCTTGCGATAGAAGTAGGGCAGAAGGTTGCCAACCAGTTAGCGCCGCGCTGTACCAATAAAGAAAGAAATTAAAGAACCAAGTCAATTGTACGAGCGAAAATTCAAATAAAACGACCCGGATAGGGAGGTCGAGATTTTTTTGAAAACGAAAAGTGTTGTTATTTCGATTAATAGATTATAACCGGATCATAATTCGAATCCGAAGTTTTCCTCATCAGCGACGTACCACGACTATTACTTTGGGATTAGGCGAGACAGCCGATAGAATTAAAAACAAAAAAAAAAACGAAATTTTGCCCTAGGATACCCAGACACCACGAGGGTCCGATTTGACGACCTGGCCTTGTAAAAGCATCGACCATTAGCCCACTTAGTAGAGGTACTAACGGCCACTGGCAACCTCAATTGAGCTCCAGATAAGAGAGTCTCCGGTCGGATGGTCTTTATCTAACTCTCCGAGAGCAGCCAAGCGAAAAAAAAAGAAAAGCAAGGTCACATTTTTAGAAGTATAAAAGCTGAATGATAAAGAAAAGAATTTACGTGTTGGAAGACCTACCACCATTTGAAGGAAGCATTCAGTATTTTAAAGTCCAGTGGAGACTAACTCCCAGTAATAAATTCATTATAAAAGGTATATTGTATTTAAAGAGTCGGTAAAAGTTTTAAGCGATTTTTCATACGTTGTCAAATTTACTTACGTTCATCCTGTTTATTTTGTTAATTTAATCATTTTCTTGAAACCATTACTGTAAGTGATAGTTTTTTTTTTCATGTCGCGTTGTAAGATTGTGGTGGCTAAAGAAAGTTAGCCGAGTATTAGGAATTACCCAACTTAGAGCTCTGGTTAGGTAGGATCTAAGAAAGAAAAATAAGGAATCGTGGTATCAAAAGAGTACCTTAATGACAAAAGGACTATCGCCTTTGTCTTTGTATATTTTCTTTTTAATTTTTTTTTTGTATTAATTAGTTCTTTTTTTTTTGATGATCCTTGAGTAATTTTACTCATTGATTAGATTAGATGTTACTGAGAGTGGTGAATCCGCTAAGTAAAAAAATTCAAAAATAATAAATCAGCTTTTACGCCTGCCCAAAACGAGATGCTAATACCTTTTTTTATTTGTCACGTGAGTCTAAGGACGATGTGCTAAAGGCATCAATTTTTCAGGGGTGCGGAGGTGAGTAAGTATGCGACTTCGGTAAGAATGGTGTGACCAACGTTTAACACGCCAGGTGGGACCAAAATAAGGGGAGGTTCCAATACGGCCAAGGAATTTCCAGGTTTTTGAGGGTAATGGCCAGCTGCTAAACATCTGCAGCGTGCTTGAAGTAGTGATCGTCCGTCCGGTGTTTGAAACTACCCTGAGTTAAGAAAGTTTTTAGTTTTTTGTTTAGGTGTATATTTTTTTGTGGCCTGATTTGTGTTTTGTTGCAGGTGAGTTTGAGATTCGGGGGCAAGATCCCTCCCCTTCCGACGACTAATTGCCGAGCATCGCTAGCAGGCCGCGTCCTCCGGGTCTCAACATTCGGGTTGGGGTCGATATCCTGAATCCCAAAATCCTGAATGCCAAAATACAGAATCCCAAAATCCTGAATCCCAAAATCCCGACTCCCAAAATCCCGAATCCCAAAATCCCGAATCCCAAAATCCCGAATGCTGAAATCCCGAAAAGTACTATAATTTACACTACTTTATGTTTTCCATATGATTTTATCATTTCAAACGATGAGAATCAACAAGAACTAAGTTTTAGTACCTTTTTCATAAAATAAGACCGCACTGGTGGCAATTTTCTAGTACTATTTAGCATGGTCCCTCAAAATGATGAGAAGCAACAGCATTTCTCTAAGGATTTTGATATGAATTGAAGGAAGGCGGTAAAGGACTAGCTTACTAACAGGACAGGGAGCGTTTTGAGAAATAGCTTAACAACAGACAGGGAGCGTTTGGAAAAAAAAAAAATTTTTTTAATCAATTTTAAGAAATAATTGAGAAATATATATTTTTTAGCTTATTGATAGGCAGGGAGCGTTTTTTTTGGAGAGCATGTAAAATTAACAAAAATCATATATTTCTTAAAAAAAAATTTTAATAGCTCTGAAAAGAGCAGGGAGCGAGTAAATGCCACAACAGCTACCTACCGGCAACCACTACCAGCCAATCAAAATCAATTTTATATTTCCCCTACAAAGTTCTTATAAGAACTAATAATTGCCGCATAGCTTAACTGGGGCCCTACTATGTAACTCGATTCTACTTTCGAATCATTCGAAAGTTATTATATTATAAAGGATGTGCGAACGTTTTTATTGTAGAATCGAGTTACATGGTAGGCCCCCTGTACTGTTAAGCGAGTCAGAAAACATTTTCTGACTGGCTTAGAACTGCTACCGGCAACCACTATCAGCCAATCAAATCAATTTTATATTCCCCTACAAAGTTCTTAAAAGAACTATTCACTGGCAACCAGCAACCAGCAACCACTATCAGCCAATCAAATCAATTTTATATTCCCCTACAAAGTTCTTAAAAGAACTATTCACTGGCAACCACTACCAGCCAATCAAAATCAATTATATATTTCCCTACAAAGTTCTCATAAGAACTATTCACTGCCAGGATACGACCTACCTGGTCGGAGTCCTGACAAGAACTGAATTTTCCAGTTAGTTAGTTAGTTAGTTTTTATTTGAACAATATATGCAATTTGACTTATAACTAATTAGGATACTATGATAATAATATTTTGTTGGCACATAGGGGGCCTAACCATATACATTGACTTAGCTTAAAATATTATAGAGTATTGTATAATTTACATGACAAAGGGTAATAAAAATAGAAGTCCGTTGACTTTGTTGTCTTCTCAGGTGGTTCATTCCTGGTTATCTATGGCGGGTTTATAGTTGAAAAGGTAGGGGTTGGCAATTTAGCCACGGCGGTGTGCTGACCCAGTGTCAGCGTAAAACGAGATATTTCCCTCGTTGTCCTTGATGATGTTGTCGTCCAGGGTCTCCATCACACTGAGGTACCTCGGTTCCGGATGTCGTTGCTCTGTGGTCATCCTTCTCATTAGCTGATTCGGGTGGTTGGTGATGTTTTGCACTAGCTTC
Source organism: Melanostoma scalare (assembly GCA_949752695.1). NCBI lineage: Eukaryota > Metazoa > Arthropoda > Insecta > Diptera > Syrphidae > Melanostoma > Melanostoma scalare. Next base: position 93,684,910 of record OX456984.1, read on the forward strand.
TTTGTGGATAGCACCAGGTATCTGTCCAGAGGTATGATGTTGGCTTCTTGGTACAGTTGCTCGTTCCTGTAGTGCTTTCGTCGCCGTCGGTCAAAGTAGAGGCCGGTGCAGATCCTAAGTATCTTCCTTTCATAGAGCTGGAGTTCTTTCATGGCTGTCTTCGAAATGTTGAACCAGACTGGAAAGGAGTAGCTAATTACTGGTCGCAGAAGTTGCTTGTAGACCAGTAACTTTGTCGCTTGGCTTAGTCCAGTTCTTCTTTTCAGCAGAGGGTGCACTGGCTTTTTTGAGAGCTTTCCTGCTGTGTGGATTGAAGTTTAACAGCTCATTGAAGTGGATACCCAGGTATTTCACATTCGGCTTGGATTGAATGGTGGATCCATCGGGAAGTTTCAGGACCAAATTTTTACATTTGGTGGCAGTCCGACCGCCTCTGCCATTTGAGGGTCTCCTGAAGCAAACCAGTTCCGATTTGGAGGTGTTTATCCGTATGCCCCACTTTTTGTAGTAGTGGTATAGTCTGTTGACGTGGGCCTCTACTCTCTTGACTGCGAGCAATGGTGAGAGTGATGTGGCGTAGGTTAGCGAGTCATCAGCGTAGAGGAGATTCTCGCATCCAGTTGGAGTTGGTTGGTCTGACGTCATCAAGCTTTAGAGGAAGGGACCGAGTTTTGAACCTTGGGCGACTCCGGCTCCGATGTTCTTAGTGTGGGATTTGCAGTTGTCCATTTGTACGAAAAATTTTCTGAAAGAAAGAAAAGAACAGAGAATTTTGATTAGTGGCGGTGGAAGCTGAAACGAGCAAAGTTTATGTATTAATCCGTCTATCCATACGCTATCGAATGCCTTCTCGACATCCAGAAAGCATCCAACGGTGACACGTTGACTGTTGAGTGCGGTGGTGATGTCATGCTGAAACTTAAGGAGTGGATGCAGTGTCGAGTGTTTCTCCCGAAAGCCGAACTGCATGTCTGGTATGAGGAGGTTATCGTTGCAGAATATTTTGAGTCTGCGGAGGATTACTTCTTCCAGTATTTTGCTGATGTTACTCAGCAAGGAAATCGGCCTGTAGTTGAAGATTTCATTGGAAGCGCCTTTCTTGGGAATTGCCACGATCTTTGCTGTTTTCCAGTTCCGGGGAAAGTAGCAGTTGTTGATGCAGTTGTTAAGGATGATTGTGAGGAGAATCATCGCTGCATGGGGAAGCCTTTTGAGGATGTGGTTAGAGATGCCATCTGGTCCAGCTGACTTTTTTGGCTTGGAACTGCCGATGATCTCTGCTACCTCCTCTAGATTGCAGAGACGAATATTGTTGGTTGGGTTGTCAGCTGGATTTGCATCGTCGAAGATCACTATATCCGGGCTTGGTTGGAGTGTTTGCTGCATTGAAGATTCCACCTCCTGCAGAAATGTTTGGTCAGCGGGTGGGCCTGGTTTGAAGTTTCCTTCGAAGTAGTTGGCGAGAGCTTCAGCTTTGTCTTGGGTGGCTGTGACTTCCATATCGTTGATAATTAGCATTTTGGGGGGTTTCTGTTGCTTTCCAATAATTCTATTGATGTTTCCAAACGTATCCGGGCCGGGTCTAATCGCTTCCAACCTTTTCTGGAAGTGGATGTTGGATCGAGTTCCGGAACATGATGTTGACCTGCTGCAGCTCATTCCAGATTGTTTGGTAGCACCTGTTTGCTGTATTCATCTGGCTTTGGTGAATCCTTTGAAGTTTCTTCCTCAGTCGTTGTCTGTGCGCGTATAGATTTTGGATGTATTCCGGGAGGTGTTGGTACCTATCCCTTGACGTCCTGGGCCGTTTTTGGTTGCTGATCGCCCTGGATGCAGCTTCTTCTAGATTGCCAACTGCAGCATCAATCTCGCTGTCAAGAAGGTTCCTGTTTGGTGGTGGTAGATCTAGGTTGTCCTCGATGTCCCTGTGCAGCTTTTCTACATCCAGTCGTCTGTAGTTGATGAAGCTTTGTGGTGGTTCTGAAATTAGAGAAATTGGTTGGTTTAAATTAATAGTTAGTTGTACGGCTTCGTGGTCAGAGTCACTATCTACTGTCTTACAGATGAAGTTCTGTATTTCTGGCATTATGTTCACCAAGTTTGAAGAGGCTAAGAAAAAGTCAAGTGTCGATGGTGTTCTGGGAAAAGTTGGTTTTGGTTGTGATACAACTACAAGTGTGTGATCGTTTGTATTTTGGTGCAGCCAGTTTGCTATTGCCCTGCCTTCTTCGCTGATGTTTGTGTCCAACCATAAACTGTGTCTTGCGTTGAAGTCCCCGCCGATGAGTCCGTACGTGCTTTGCTTCAGTATTCCGTTGAGGATGTGAAGGTCGCTTTGAATGTTTCTTGGAGAGGAGTTGCATTTGAAATAGAAGCTTATGACCGTTAAGGTCTCTCCTCTTCCAAAGCTTATCTTGATGGCGGTGGCTTCACTAGTCAGTTGTCCAGCGATGGTTACTTCTTTTGTGTTTGGCGAGAGTTTATCTTTTATGAAGATTGCTGTTCCTCTTTGAAGAGGATTTTTGTCCTGCCGAAAGGTCCTGAATCCCTTGATGTTAATGTTGTTGCGTCTGGTGACGTTCGTCTCGCTGATTAGCGCAATGTCGGGGGTGTTGTTCTTCATGAACAAGTTGAATGACGTCCTCTTGTCTAGGCTGTATAATGAATTAGCATTATAAGTCAGGAAACTGAATTTTCCAGTGTTAGACACTTTCTTTTATACTTTTAATTGGTAGGGGTGTGGCCTAAAATAATGCACTTTTATATGGTACTTGTTGATTCTCATAACTTCGAGTGGCATTTAATACTTGAGAGCATTTTGTACGTGGAAGAATAAGGTGCATTTTTTAAGAAAATGCAGGACATGACTTGGGTCACTTTGAAATGCTATTGTAAGCGTTCTAGACGCTCAAATCGCATGGGAATGGTTGGAAATGATAGATAATATCTTCAAGAACTTAATTTTGGGGGAAAAAAAAATAATTTAAAAAAAAAATGCAAAATTTGTATGGACTTTTCTGAGCTGAAAAAACTTTTTTGTTTTTCGACTTTTTTCGGCCGGAGGGCGTTTAAACGCTTTGAAATGACAATCGAGCAGCGTGTAGCAAAATTCAAAAAAAAAAAAAAAATTTTTTTTTAAATTTTTTTTTTAATTTTATTTTTATATATATAAATATATATGTATGTATATATATGTATATATATGGGAATATAGATATATAACATATATATATGTATTTATAATATATGTATATATATAATGGGATCTCACAGTATCTCTTATTAATTATTTGGTCGTTCTGAAAAAGACGTTTTTTAAGAGAGATTTGACAGGAAACTTAAGCAAACAATCAAAAAAGTTATCAAGGACATTTTGCAAGGACATTTTTTAAATCGATCATACTTTGTCTGTAGTTGGATAACACTTTCAACCTTGGTCTTATATAAAAGAAGAGTAAATTTTTTAAGTAGAAGGCAAACTTTGGACTTAATTTTTTTTTCCTGAGGGACAGATTATTTGTTTAAGTGGAAAAAAAGTGTCAGAAAATCAAATTTTTAAGTTTAAATATCATGATTTTAGTCCTTTTTAAGGATAGAATTTCAAAATGTTGCCAACAATTGATCGGTAACATGAAATTAAAGATATTTTGCTAAAAACTGGAACGTTTTTGAACTAGTTTGAAGCAAATGATCATAAAAGGTCCTTCGAATCTGATCTTTATTATATATCAAAATGTCCTTTTTATAAAGGTGCGTCCTTTTTGATTCTCAGAAATTCGCCTTATCTAAGATCATTTCGTGATCTTGTCAAAGTTTTTCAATGTGTAAATTGTGTTTTTTTAATTGTTTGTGGTTAAGTGTTGTTCGAAAATGTCGACAAATTTTGCCGACACAGTGGTCAGCAATAAAGGCGGGGTAAAGTTGGTGTTCGGTGGCTACTTCTTCCATAAGGAAAAAGTCAATGCCATGTCTTGTGCTGCGCGCAAGTCTAAGTGCTGCAATGTCCGACTTCGCACCCAAATAGTCGACGGACAGCACTTAGTACTGAATGTGCCAGGTGTTCACAGCCATGACCCGTTGGCATATGAACGGGAAATTATTAGCGCGAATACTTTCGTTAAAGACAAGGCAAGGGAGAGCTTGCCACCTAGTGTAGTTATTCGCGACTCCATAGTGCGCGCGGACATTGGTTGCCGGCCTTATTTGCCGTCAAATAAGGACCAAAATAAGAAAATCAAGAGAGTGCGCCTTTCAAGAATTCGGGAGCCCCTAACAATCAGTGAGATCGATATCCCGAGCTACGTTCGGTTCGTCGACGGGGAGTGCTTTGTGCTGGACGAGGCAACTTTTGGGTCGAACAATGAATGCCATAACATTCTTCTTATCTCGGAGCGAGTCATTTCCGACTTCGAAAAAGCTATTTTCCTATCAGTAAAGGAGTACATGCCCAATACAAACTTCCGAGGCTGCAACTTTCATTTTGGGCAGATCATCTGGCGACACATCCAGAACATGGGATTCCGCAGGAAGTACGCCACGGAGGAGGCGTTTTCCCTTGAAATGCGCATGCTGAAGGCATTGGTTTGTGCCCTCCGTAGAAGTCCTGGGCTATTTTAATTCGTTCTATGCTTCGCTCCGCCACTGCGAAAGCAAGGAAGTGGCAAAGTGGTTCAAGCAGAACTACATACAGCGGTCAGGAAATCGTTCACCTTCCTACCTGCCAACATTTTGGTGTGTTGACCCGTGTGTAACTGGAGAACCCAGCTTTCCCAGGGCGCAAAATAACGTGGAGGCTTGGCACAGGCGCCTGAAAGTTGTTGTAGGGAGGACACATGCTGGGCTATACAAGCTTGTCGGCGACCTAGGCACAGAGGTCATAGTTGGTAAAACTAATGTGGACAGGGCAAGGATGGGTGAGGAGCGCCCATTCACCAAAACAGAAAAACGTAACGTGCGACTGCAGAACGTTCTCAACAGCAGAGCACACCAGCACCACGTAGACTTCCTACGAAACTTGGCACTGAACTTGGTTTTAGAGTAACCACCAATACCGATATCCCCAAAACGTTCTTTTCAGGACGACCAAATAATCAATAAGAGATATTTTTTGTTAAAAATGTATATATACATAAGGCTTGCTCGCGAATTTGAAGCTATTATTTCCAAAAACTCGGAAAACCTTCTCTTAAAGAGATTTGACAGAAGGCTTTCGAGTTTTTGAAAATAATAGCTCCAAGTTCGCGCGAATTTGAAGCTATTATTTCCACAAACTCGAAAAACCTTCTCTTAAAGAGATTTGACAGAAGGCTTTCGAGTTTTTGAAAATAATAGCTCCAAATTCGCGCGAATTTGAAGCTATTATTTCCAAAAACTCGAAAAACCTTCTCTAAAGAGATTTGACAGAAGGCTTTCGAGTTTTTGAAAATAATAGCTCCAAATTCGCGCGAATAAGCTATTATTTTCAAAAACTCGAAAGCCTTCTGTCAAATCTCTTTTAGAGAAGGTTTTTCGAGTTTTTGGAAATAATAGCTTCAAATTCGCGAGCAAGCCTTATGTATATATACATTTTTAACAAAAAATATCTCTTATTGATTATTTGGTCGTCCTGAAAAGTACGTTTTGGGGATATCGGTATTGGTGGTTACTCTAAAACCAAGTTCAGTGCCAAGTTTCGTAGGAAGTCTACGTGGTGCTGGTGTGCTCTGCTGTTGAGAACGTTCTGCAGTCGCACGTTACGTTTTTCTGTTTTGGTGAATGGGCGCTCCTCACCCATCCTTGCCCTGTCCACATTAGTTTTACCAACTATGACCTCTGTGCCTAGGTCGCCGACAAGCTTGTATAGCCCAGCATGTGTCCTCCCTACAACAACTTTCAGGCGCCTGTGCCAAGCCTCCACGTTATTTTGCGTCCTGGGAAAGCTGGGTTCTCCAGTTACACACGGGTCAACACACCAAAATGTTGGCAGGTAGGAAGGTGAACGATTTCCTGACCGCTGTATGAAGTTCTGCTTGAACCACTTTGCCACTTCCTTGCTTTCGCAGTGGCGGAGCGAAGCATAGAACGAATTAAAATAGTCCAGGACTTCTACGGAGGGCACAAACCAATGCCTTCAGCATGCGTATTTCAAGGGAAAACGCCTCCTCCGTGGCGTACTTCCTGCGGAATCCCATGTTCTGGATGTGTCGCCAGATGATCTGCCCAAAATGAAAGTTGCAGCCTCGGAAGTTTGTATTGGGCATGTACTCCTTTACTGATAGGAAAATAGCTTTTTCGAAGTCGGAAATGACTCGCTCCGGGCTAAGATGGATGCTGTTGTCGGCAGCAGCTTTAAAGAGGCTGAACCAAACCTGGCCATATGCCTCCTTGGTCTTATGTGTCATAAGGCAAAATGCCAGTGGCACGACCACCCCATCCACATAACCATGGATGGAGAAAAGCTGCTGCATTATGGTCTGTACAACAGCGAAAGTCCCATCCACCAGCCAACATTTGGCTTCGCCCAACATCTTCAAGCAACTTGGAGTTCCAAGAAGAATGTTATGGCATTCATTGTTCGACCCAAAAGTTGCCTCGTCCAGCACAAAGCACTCCCCGTCGACGAACCGAACGTAGCTCGGGATATCGATCTCACTGATTGTTAGGGGCTATCGAATTCTTGAAAGGCGCACTCTCTTGATTTTCTTATTTTGGTCCTTATTTGACGGCAAATAAGGCCGGCAACCAATGTCCGCGCGAGTTATGTTATTCGCCGCGACTTTCCGTAAAAAAACCAAACGTTACTTTTACACTATTTGACTTTATTGTTCAGACTCAAATTTAGAATGGAAATTGACAAGCTTTTATAGGTAACAAAAATGAAATGCAAAAGGAAATACAAATAAATAATAAGTTCAATAAAGGGTGTTGAGTTGCATTACTGCTGGTTGATCGTTGATGGGAATGTGCTGACTATGCTGACGGTTGTAGTTGATGGCTAGGGTCAGTGGGACTCGTGTGTAGACTCGTGTGTAGCTGATGGGAAAATGCTGACATTGGTAACTGAGGTTAAGTCGATGACCGGAGTCGATTGTACTCGTGTGTTGGCTATTGGATACTGTTTGTGTGGCCACATAACTCCTCCCCCCCTGGAGTTGGCTTACGGGTGAAGAGGCTGTAAGCGTCTTTTGCCGGGGCTAACATTATGTTGAATGCAGGAGCTGGTATTTGCTGATCGCTATTATTGGTATTGTAGGATGATGACGTCTTCGATTGGTTGGTAGTTTTCATATGGTATATTATCATAACAAATACTCCAATTACAGTTATAGTTGAAAGGACGGTGTAATTGATGACAATTTTCTGCTGGGTACTTCTTTGGAGATAGTGGATTGCTTCTTTGTTCTCGAAGTGATAGTTCTTTAGCGTTTGTAGATTAATGTTCTGCATCGGTGACGTATAGACATTGTTGAATGAAGTTGGGTAAATGTGCGCTTCTTCGTAGAAGAGGTTGTTCGTATTCTCGTACGTAATTTGGTTGACTTCAATGCTGCAGTTCAGGAAATTGATCAGAAATGTACCTTGGAGATATTGTTTTTCAGGGCCGCATGTTGATTTGATTTCTGTCTCGGAACTGTTCAGGAACAAAATGTAGTTTGGTTCTGGTTGGAAAATTTGGTGTTCATCTTCTACATCTAGGGTCTTACAGTGTGCTGGTCTGTTTGCGATCAAGTTGGCAATGCAGCTTGTTTCGATGACATCTTGGGTTGTTTTTGCTTTGCAGTAGAACACGTTTTCTATTTTTTCGCATTTTTTATCAAAATATTGAATTTCATTGTTGTTGAGGATGCAAAAGGGTTTAGTGGAAAGTAGTTTGTTTTTTATTGGAATAGGTATCAGGTGGAAAAAGGAGTATGTTTCATTCTTAAGGATGGGAATTTGGATGTTAAAAATTATATTTGAGTGATTATAATATGCCTGAAGTTCCAACAACTCATAGATGTGTTCGTCTGATTTAATATCAACTGATTGATTTCGTAAAGAATGGTATATAAAAGTTAATTCGTCGTTGCTAAGAATCTGTTTTGAAATAATATTTAGTTTAGCAAGGATTATGGATTCTGCTATATTAGCCAAATGGTTGCTCAATAGTTCTATGTTAAAATTAATCTGACTTAAATATTGAATATATCTGATTGAGTTTTCTTCTGTCCTGATTTTGTTTCCTAGCATTTTTTGGGTTTTAACTAGGTAGTTCTCTATAAGTTTTTGCTGGTCATTTATGTATATGGTTTGTAATATTTTCGAACCTGTTAATCATTTCTTTGTTGAGCCTATCTTGATGACTTCCTTGTTCTTCAAAATGATCCTGTCTTTGAGTTAATTCTTCAATTTTCCTATTAATATTTAGAGCATCGTCGGCGTCCATGTTTCCAGTTATGCTTTTCACAACTGTTCCTAGACCATTAATTAGTCCTCTCTTTCGTCTTAAGTTGGGTGTCAAAGTTCGAAGTTTGTTTTGTAGTTGTCTGTATTTAATTTGTATTACCTTGAGAGTGTCGCTAAACCCGTCAATGGTTTTGAAGACCTCTAATGAGTTACCTATTGTTTTAATGTTTTCCTCGTATTTCTGAAGTTGAACTATATGTATTAAGTTTTTGTACGTCTGTATTGTCCTTGCAGTTCCTAGTTTTATTGTTAAAAGTCCGTGGTTGTTAGTCAGGTCTTGTATTTCCATTTTCTGTCCTGTTGTTGTCTGTGTTAGGATTGTTACTGCTAACCTGAAATTTACGTTTTCTTTTAATTTTAGATTTGTGTAGTTTCTGATTGTTAGTTGTAAGAACTGTAACTAGTCTATTATTTTTGGTTCTGTGTTTACTAAACCTTGGAGTGAGTTTGTTTCTTCTGTTTTCTTTCCTATATATGAATGATCCTGACTTAATAGTTTTTGGTTTTTCCCTATTTTGGTTTAATTTTTCTATATTTATTATTACTTGTTCTCTTGATTTATCCCTGATGGAGGGGAATAATTCTGCCTGAAATTCGTTAAGCTTATTGAGGTAGTCGTGAACGTTATTGTATTTTATGTTTTTAAATTTATACGTTCTTCCATAAAATAGTTCATAGGGGGTTAGTTTAGTTGCTGAATGAATTGAGTTGTTGTATGTTATAAGAGTTTCGTTAAGTATGTCGTCATGGTGTTTATCTCTGTGTTTTGCATAAATGATTCTATATATTTCTGTCAATGAGGAATGAAGTCTTTCAACTGGGGAGTTGCTACTTGACTGTTGTAATGATGTAATGTGTTGATTTATATTGTATTGATCAACAAAATCTTTAAAAACTGTAGAAGTAAATTCGGCTCCTTGGTCTGAAATTAATTTTGCTGGGATGCCGTGTAGGCTCATAAAATGAAGAAGAGATTTTATTATTGTTAAGCTATTTCTGGCTGGAATTGTGTAAGCAGCTGCAAATTTAGAGAATTTATCTATGATGGTGAGAATTTTTTGATTATTGATACTGTAAATATCAATGTGAACAATATCTAAGGGTTTTTCGGGGTTTTCTGGTATTTGATATTCTACTTTTTGGGGTTTCCTATCGTATTTTAGATTTTGGCAAGGCTCACAGTTGTTGATAACTTTGGTTATTTTATTTTTCATAAACGGAAAGAAAAATTCGCGCTTGAGGTGTGCATTGGTTTCGTTTATGCCCCTGTGGTTATTTTTTATGTGGTAATCATTAATTAATTTGTCTTGATTGTCGTCTTCGAGTATGTCTTTTAGTATTTCTGTGCAACGTATTATTTTAAAGGCTTTGTTGTTGGAGAAATATTTTGAGTATACACTTTGGACGAGTTTAAATATTTCGTCTTCTGTGTATATAGCACAATATTTATTTGGAGGCATAAAATTTTTAAAAATGTTAATTATATCGTTTTCGCTAAAGTGTTGTTTTGTAATGGTTCGTCTTTGTTTGTTTTTAAACAACATTTTTAAGTCCATTGGTCTGTCGTGTTCGTTTCTTTTTAGTATAAGCTGTATGTTAAATTCGTTAAGTGGGCTTTCTGAAATGTATATGTGGTCGTCTAAATTTTCAATGGCTGAGTGGATTGTTGAACCGCTAGAGCCAGGATGAAGATTATTTATTTCATTGGCGTTTATCTCTATTTTGTTATTAGTTCCGTCTGTTTTTATTCTGCTAAGAGCGTCGGCGTTTAGGTTAAGTTGGCCTTTTTTGTAGACGATTTCGTAATCGAACTCTTCTAATTTTAAACGCCATCTTACTAACTTGGAGTTTGGGTCCTTGAGATTCATCATCCACTGTAGTGGTTTATGGTCAGTCACTATTTTAAATTTATGACCAAACAAGTAAGGTCGAAAATACTTTGTCGCCCAAACAATCGCCAAAAGTTCCTTCTCTATTGTCGAGTAGTTTACTTCTGTGTCTGTTAATGTTCTGCTAGCAAAACATATTGACTTGTCACTACCTATGGTGCCTTGGGATAGAACTGCACCTATCGCGAAATTGCTGGCATCGGTGGTGAGGACAAAGGGTCGAGAAAAGTCGGGATATTGTAGTATAGGATCATTGATCAATAGATCTTTACACATTTCAAAAGCCATAACGTACCTTTGGTTAAGGTCTATTGTTTTACCTTTTTTGAGACATTCTGTAAGAGGTTTCGTGATCTTCGCAAAATCTTTAATGAATTTGCGGTAGTAGCCTAAAAGCCCTAAAAACGACTTAATCTCTTTCTGGGTTCTTGGGATTGGAAAATTTTTTACTGCTGCAATTTTATCCGGGTTGGGTTTTACCCCGGCCCTTCCAATAATACGACCAAGCAACGCTGTTTCTTTATGAAGAAATTCTGTTTTTTCTAATTGGACTTTAAAGTTAAATTCTCGAAGTCGTGAAAATACTTTGTTTAGGTTTTCGATATGTTCCTGGAGGGAAGTGGAAAAGATGACTATATCATCTAAATACACCAAACATATTTTGTCAATAAGGCCATTAAGTACGTGGTCCATGACGCGTTGAAACGTTGATGGCGCGTTTTTTAGCCCGAATGGCATTCTTACGAATTCGAAATGTCCACCTTCAACGGTAAATGCAGTTTTAGGTATATCTTTTGGGTTCATCTCTATCTGATGAAAACCACTGGCTAGATCTAAGGTAGAAAAATACATACATTTCCCTTACTTGTCTAGAATCTCCGTTATATTTGGCAGTGGGTACTTGTCACTTATAGTTTTTTCGTTGAGACGACGAAAGTCAATGACGAGACGCCACTTTTTTGTTGGTATGTCTTTTCCTTTTGGGACTACCCATACTGGGGAGCTCCAAGGTGAATGACTTGGTTGGATCATTCCTTATAGAAAATTACAATAACAAACAAAAGGTTTGTTATTGTTTTTTATATTTTGGAGTTGAAAACTGAAAATAGACAGAGGATCTAGAGATCCGTGACCTTACTCCATTAAAAAGAAATTGTGCGTTTCGCCCAGGTACGACAGTGGGCTCATCAGTTAGATGCTGTCGTACCCTTCTAAGACGCAAATTTTGTTTTGGTTTACACCAAAAACTTATAAAATTCACAGCACTCACATGCTGTGAATTTTATTATTTCTAAGTGAATATGTTACAACATTCTGGTACTTAGAAAATTTTGCCACGGTCTGGTTGGCTTGAATATAGAAAATTACAATAACAAACAAAAGGTTTGTTATTGTTTTTTATATTTTGGAGTTGAAAACTGAAAATAGACAGAGGATCTAGAGATCCGTGACCTTACTCCATTAAAAAGAAATTGTGCGTTTCGCCCAGGTACGACAGTGGGCTCATCAGTTAGATGCTGTCGTACCCTTCTAAGACGCAAATTTTGTTTTGGTTTACACCAAAAACTTATAAAATTCACAGCACTCACATGCTGTGAATTTTATTATTTCTAAGTGAATATGTTACAACATTCTGGTACTTAGAAAATTTTGCCACGGTCTGGTTGGCTTGAATATAGAAAATTACAATAACAAACAAAAGGTTTGTTATTGTTTTTTATATTTTGGAGTTGAAAACTGAAAATAGACAGAGGATCTAGAGATCCGTGACCTTACTCCATTAAAAAGAAATTGTGCGTTTCTTTTTAATGGAGTAAGGTCACGGATCTCTAGATCCTCTGTCTATTTTCGGATTATTCCTTGTTTTAGCAAATCTTGAATTTGCTTATGTACTTCCATCTTGTATAAACGGGTATCTGTATGATTTTGTGTATATCGGGATGTCGTCACTTGTAGGTATGTTATGTTTAACCGCGTTAGTAAATGTAAGTGACTGCCCTTGTTGGAAAAAAATATCTTCGAATTGTCTGCAAAGTTTTATTATTTTCTGTTTCTCTTCTGAGTTCAAATGATCAAGCTTTAGTGAATCTATTATATTTGTACTTTTTAAGTTTTTGTCTTGAGAGTGCGAATGTGCTTCGGTAAAATTAACTTCACAATAATCTTTGTTTGTATATTGGGAAACTTTTATGGGTTGTTCAAGAAAAATGGTTTGTTCTTCGTTTGTTGCATTTGTAATTTCGAGAATAGTGTACCAATCATTTGCTTTATAAATTCCTTCCGAAATGTAAACCTTTGGTCTTATCTCGGTTTGTTTTATGAAGATGTCACCATTTTGGGTGTCGACGGGAAGGCGACACACCATTTTTGAAAGTGGAGTAATAGAATATCGGAAAGATGTAAAGTTAGGCTTGAAAAGGAGAGGTACGACAGAATTTCTTGTAATAAGTATATGTTTTTCTAGGTCTATTTTTGCTTTAAGTTGTGTAAGGATATCGAGGCCAATAAGACCATCAAAATGTCCATGGAACTTGAATACTAGGAATTTAAATGTTTCGTGTGTTTTGAATTCTGTGAAGGATGGGAAAGTTATATTTTTAGTGACAGTGTGATCTTTAAAAACGGTTTTTATAACAGTATGCTCGATGGGAGATTGTTTTTTAGGATCGGCGAATTCGGGGTTTAAAAAGGATGATGATGCACCCGTATCGATTAAGAACTTTAGTGGTCTTCCGAATGGGGATGCAATGTTTATATAGGGTAGAATATTACCATGTTTGTTGATATCTATGTACCCGATGGGTTCGCAGAGGCGAGTTCCCGAAAATTTACAGTGTCTTCGAAGCTGTCACTTGTATTTTGTTCGTATTCGTTATCACAATATGCATCTAGATTCTGGTATGGATTTCCTAAGTCTTCTACATTTATGTTATGAAGTTCTCTATTATTTGTTTGTTTAAGAAAATTAGTAGGAGTTCTGTTATCCTGATGTTGTGTTGGGGATCTAAAGTTTGTATACGTTGTTCCGATTTCCATTGGTTCTGGAGGAGGTAATCTCTGCCTATTGGAGAATTGTCCGGAACCATTCTTAAAATAGTTATTATTTTGTTGTCTGTTTTGAGAGTTGAAATTATCCAATCTGTTAAAAACTTGGTGGTTTTGTCTAGCATGAGGGTTTTGTGTTATATGAGCATTTTGTCTAAATTGATGAGGGTTTTGCCTAACTTGAGTGTTTTGTTTAATTTGGTAGTTTGAATGAGGGATTTGTTGAACTAATCTTGGGGAGTTTTGAACCCGTGTATTAAAATATCTGGGAGTTGAGAATTTCTTTTGTTGACTAAAGAATGTTGGTTCATGTTTCATGTATGCAATGTTTTGTTCTTTTGTGCAATAAACAAAAGATTCCGCGAGACTGATTGGTTTCATTGCTCTTACCGTGGAACCAAGTGGTTCTCTGAGCCCCGTTAGGAAGGTGTTAAGACACATTTCTTTATAAAGATTGTTTTTAGCGGTTATTACGCTAGCTTCTTTTTCGTTAATTTGCACATGATTTATCATGGCTGCCTGAATTTCTATTATCTCGCTGTAAAATGTCTCCATTGTTTTATTGTTCTGTTTAAGGAAGTGAAGGTCACGTACAAGTGAAGTCTCGTTTCGCTTGTCAGAGTAATGGCTTATAAGATTGTCCTTAATGTCTACCCAAGACAATGGGGTTCCATACACATTCAGGATTTCATTGGCCTCGCCGATGACCTTATTTCTAACTGCCCTAAGTGTTATTCTACCTATATTGGTACCGTTAACCTCGGTAAAAAGTAGTAACACTTCTTCTACGTTCCTAATAAATTCGAACAACAATCTGGGATTGCCGTCGAAAGTGGGAATGTCCTTCACAACTGGAGGAATCTTAAGAGAATTTAAAAAATTTAATGCTGCTGCTGCTGCTGCAGCGTTATCTTGGTTATTTGCCATTTCAAATAGATATTTAATTCCTAAGTCTTCAGACTGTTCTATATCTAAATCAGATTGATTTGTAAGTATTATATTTTCTAATTTATTGGATTCACTTAATCTATAGTTATTGGAGCTGACACGTTTTCTTGTTGGGTAGGGATTATTTTTTGTTTTTGGAACTCTGGACATTTACACTTTGAAATTCAATATAATGACTTACATAAATAGTACAATTTCCATCGTGTTTCCACTGTTAAGGCGTTTTTCGTTGCTGATGTCTTCTAGTTTGTCCACACACTGATATGTTTTAGTTGATGAAAATCTGCTTCCACACACTTTTAGATGTTTTAGATGAAGTAATGTTTTTTCCTTTTTCTGTTCACTCACTCTTATTATATCTCGGAGGTGTCTTTTGTTTTGTTAACGCACTTTGATGCTTTATTAATTAAATTTTTTTTTTTTATTTTGCCCGTACACCGATTATTATTTTTAATTCGATAAACTTTCGAAAAAAAAAATTCACTGATTTTGTTTGATTCTTACGAAAGTATTTTTATTCGATAATCCTTCGAATTTCGCGACTGGTCCTTTTTGCAGAATACTATTTCGATGTTCCTTCGAATTTGTATTGTTTATTGCTCCGTTTCGACTGCGCCAGTTATGTTATTCGCCGCGACTTTCCGTAAAAAAAACCAAACGTTACTTTTACACTATTTGACTTTATTGTTCAGACTCAAATTTAGAATGGAAATTGACAAGCTTTTATAGGTAACAAAAATGAAATGCAAAAGGAAATACAAATAAATAATAAGTTCAATAAAGGGTGTTGAGTTGCATTACTGCTGGTTGATCGTTGATGGGAATGTGCTGACTATGCTGACGGTTGTAGTTGATGGCTAGGGTCAGTGGGACTCGTGTGTAGACTCGTGTGTAGCTGATGGGAAAATGCTGACATTGGTAACTGAGGTTAAGTCGATGACCGGAGTCGATTGTACTCGTGTGTTGGCTATTGGATACTGTTTGTGTGGCCACATAACTCGCGCACTATGGAGTCGCGAATAACTACACTAGGTGGCAAGCTCTCCCTTGCCTTGTCTTTAACGAAAGTATTCGCGCTAATAATTTCCCGTTCATATGCCAACGGGTCATGGCTGTGAACACCTGGCACATTCAGTACTAAGTGCTGTCCGTCGACTAATTGGGTGCGAAGTCGGACATTGCAGCACTTAGACTTGCGCGCAGCACAAGACCAATAGGCGACACCGTTGGCATTGACATTTTCCTTATGGAAGAAGTAGCCACCGAACACCAACTTTACCCCGCCTTTATTGCTGACCACTGTGTCGGCAAAATTTGTCGACATTTTCGAACAACACTTAACCACAAACAATTAAAAAAACACAATTTACACATTGAAAAACTTTGACAAGATCACGAAATGATCTTAGATAAGGCGAATTTCTGAGAATCAAAAAGGACGCACCTTTATAAAAAGGACATTTTGATATATATTGTAATGAACACCCAACATTTATACCAATTTCCTAATCGAAAAGGTTCAACCGAAAACACAACTGGCAACACTATAATGGAATGGTATAAAATGACAGGCATTAATTGTAAGCCAGTGTGTGTGAGTGTAGAGATTTTTGACAGCAAATGTGGAAACCATGGAGAAGAAACTGGAACGCTCTAGATGAGTGTTGTTCTATATAAATAGGACCGCTGACGCAACGAGCAGTCAGTTTTGATTATAGAGTGATAAAGTTAAGAGTGAAACGTTGTTAACCAGTGATAGTCCAATAGTCGAGTTGAGTTCGAATAAAGTATAGATACTGAATAAAGTGGTAGAAATAAAATAAAAGTGAAGTTTTATTTTGCGAACTAAGCGCACGTTACATTGGTGTCAGAAGTGTAAATAAAACTTATTTGACTAATAAAGTGTAAAAAAAAAAAAAAAAAAAAAAAAAAAAAAAAAAAAAAAAAAAAAAAAAAAAAAAAAAAAAAAAAAGTAAAAAGAAAAATAATAATTATATACAGCGAAAATGGGTAAGTTGTTAGAAGAGCTCAACTGCATTGAGCTTAAAAGTGAGTTAGGTAAGCGAAATCTTTCTAGAGCGGGATCGAAAAATGAGCTCGTCCTGCGCTTGCGTAACTATTTGGAACAGCAAGGGGAAGACGTAAACACTTTTGTTTTTGAAATAGAAGTGGAAGAAGAGGAAGTAAGTGAAAGTGTAGATTTTTCTAGTATGATGAAACTTTTGTTAGAACAGCGAAACGAGCAAAAGAAGGAACAGCAGAATGTTCTCGAACGACTCGAAGTACAACAAAAGAAGCTGATTGAAGAGCAACAGCAGAATATTCTCGGACGTCTGGAAGAGCAGAGAAACGAGCAAAAGAAGGAACAACAGAATATTCTCGAAAGACTTGAGGCGCAACAGAATGTTTTGGAAGGTCAGAAAAACATTCTAGAAGGTAAATTGGGTAACATTGAGAAAAATGTATGTGCCCTAGACGAACGCGTTGAAGGTGTGGAAAAACAGCTTTCTGTTGTAGAGAATCGTTTCGAAATCGTAGAAACCCGATGTGATAAACAGTTCTCTGTTCTGACCAAGGAATTGGACCAGATTCGGAATATAAAAATTCGAGAGTCTGCTGGGGAGTTTGCAAAGAAAAAGGAGATGAAACCCCCAACATTTGATGGACAGTCTTCTTGGCCAGTCTACAAGAGACAATTTGAGGCCGCCGCGACAACAAATGGCTGGGATGACGAAGACAAGTACATTGCACTGACTCTTGCTCTTAGAGGACCAGCAGCTGAATTACTTCAAACACTTCCAGCTGGTAAGAGTGGCGATTTCAGTTCTCTCGTGGCAGCTATAGATAAACGCTTTGGCGATAGCCACTTGAAAGAAGTCTTCCGAGTCCAACTCAATAACAGAGTCCAGAAAAGGGGTGAAAGTCTACAGCAGCTCCAAGCAGACGTCGAAAGACTGGTTCACCTGGCATACCCGGATGCTGGAGAAGAAATCATCAACCAGCTTGCTGTTGAGTCCTTCGTCCGTGCCATTTCGGATATAAATCTTCAGAGGTCTGTGCGAACTGCTAGAACACGTACTCTTTCCGAAACTTTAGCATTCGCATTGACAATTGAAGCAGCAGAACAGGCTTCTCAGGGAGTACATCGACTTAGAGAAGCCATAGTCGAAGAGTGCTCTTGCCATAGAGCTGAAATACAAAAGAACCAGCGGAGCGGACTAGCAAGATGTTGGAACTGCAACAAGACCGGGCACTTACAGCGTCAATGCCGACTACCACCAAATAAAGCCGGTTGTCAACATTGTGGAAGCAAGAGATCCAACCTAGAGCAAGGTAACAACAACACCAGCGTTGCCTATGAATCCAACTTCGAGAGGCAGAGGCGGGTTTCTTGTATCGATGGCCCCAGAACCACCATCCAGGTCTCCCAGACCAAACGAGACAACAAAAGTCTGACTGTGGAGACTACTATTAACGGGAACAAACATGTGGCTACTGTAGTAATTTTAAAGACTCGTTTAATTTACTGATTACTAAGATTTAATTCAATTATAATTCAATATTCAATTTACAAAAGGTAAGTAAGGTTAGACGGTTAAAAAGCGAATGAATCAAAAGAGAGAAACCAAGTTGACAGATAGTCGATAACTAAACTCATATTGCCAACTATAAGAAGTGAATAATCCCTTAGGCTGATATTACACCAGCTACCATCGACACCGGTGCCACAGCCTCCATAGTACGTCGAGACCTGGTAAAGACGACGTGGCTTCATAACACCAATAGCTACCGTCTAAGAACCGCAACGGGAGAAGCAGCAAGAGTATATGGAGAAGTGTGTCTTAAGATCCGACTGGCCGATCTAGTGTTTACTCATCAATTCCTGGTGGCAGATATATGTGACGAGTGTATCATTGGAATCGACTTTATGAAACAGCACGGAGTTATTTTGGACATCGGTAATCAGGTTTTGAAGTACCAAAATAAGGAACTTCCAATGACTTATTCGAACGAGAGTACGTCGACACTGAGGACTGTCATCACGGAAGATCTGATTCTGCCTCCTTCTTCTGAAGTGTTCGTTTGGACAAAACTGGAAGGTGAGTTTGGAAGCCTTCGATACCTAATGGTGGAACCAGACCCAGAGTGTTCCTCCCACAGCGTCATCATTGGGAAAACACTAGTAGCACCGAAAAACAAAATGGTCCCCATACGATTACTAAACACCAGACCGTACGATGTAAGGTTGAAGAAAGGAGAAGTCGTTGGACGTTGCGAATCGGTTGCAGCAATTACGAAGATCACAGACGAAGCCCCGAGAAAAACTTTAACTCCGGAGGAGCTCAAAACCATCAGAGCTAAAATACTGTATTGAGATTTTTGACAGCAAATGTGGAAACCATGGAGAAGAAACTGGAACGCTCTAGATGAGTGTTGTTCTATATAAATAGGACCGCTGACGCAACGAGCAGTCAGTTTTGATTATAGAGTGATAAAGTTAAGAGTGAAACGTTGTTAACCAGTGATAGTCCAATAGTCGAGTTGAGTTCGAATAAAGTATAGATACTGAATAAAGTGGTAGAAATAAAATAAAAGTGAAGTTTTATTTTGCGAACTAAGCGCACGTTACATTGGTGTCAGAAGTGTAAATAAAACTTATTTGACTAATAAAGTGTAAAAAAAAAAAAAAAAAAAAAAAAAAAAAAAAAAAAAAAAAAAAAAAAAAAAAAAAAAAAAAAAAAATAATAATTATATACAGCGAAAATGGGTAAGTTGTTAGAAGAGCTCAACTGCATTGAGCTTAAAAGTGAGTTAGGTAAGCGAAATCTTTCTAGAGCGGGATCGAAAAATGAGCTCGTCCTGCGCTTGCGTAACTATTTGGAACAGCAAGGGGAAGACGTAAACACTTTTGTTTTTGAAATAGAAGTGGAAGAAGAGGAAGTAAGTGAAAGTGTAGATTTTTCTAGTATGATGAAACTTTTGTTAGAACAGCGAAACGAGCAAAAGAAGGAACAGCAGAATGTTCTCGAACGACTCGAAGTACAACAAAAGAAGCTGATTGAAGAGCAACAGCAGAATATTCTCGGACGTCTGGAAGAGCAGAGAAACGAGCAAAAGAAGGAACAACAGAATATTCTCGAAAGACTTGAGGCGCAACAGAATGTTTTGGAAGGTCAGAAAAACATTCTAGAAGGTAAATTGGGTAACATTGAGAAAAATGTATGTGCCCTAGACGAACGCGTTGAAGGTGTGGAAAAACAGCTTTCTGTTGTAGAGAATCGTTTCGAAATCGTAGAAACCCGATGTGATAAACAGTTCTCTGTTCTGACCAAGGAATTGGACCAGATTCGGAATATAAAAATTCGAGAGTCTGCTGGGGAGTTTGCAAAGAAAAAGGAGATGAAACCCCCAACATTTGATGGACAGTCTTCTTGGCCAGTCTACAAGAGACAATTTGAGGCCGCCGCGACAACAAATGGCTGGGATGACGAAGACAAGTACATTGCACTGACTCTTGCTCTTAGAGGACCAGCAGCTGAATTACTTCAAACACTTCCAGCTGGTAAGAGTGGCGATTTCAGTTCTCTCGTGGCAGCTATAGATAAACGCTTTGGCGATAGCCACTTGAAAGAAGTCTTCCGAGTCCAACTCAATAACAGAGTCCAGAAAAGGGGTGAAAGTCTACAGCAGCTCCAAGCAGACGTCGAAAGACTGGTTCACCTGGCATACCCGGATGCTGGAGAAGAAATCATCAACCAGCTTGCTGTTGAGTCCTTCGTCCGTGCCATTTCGGATATCAATCTTCAGAGGTCTGTGCGAACTGCTAGAACACGTACTCTTTCCGAAACTTTAGCATTCGCATTGACAATTGAAGCAGCAGAACAGGCTTCTCAGGGAGTACATCGACTTAGAGAAGCCATAGTCGAAGAGTGCTCTTGCCATAGAGCTGAAATACAAAAGAACCAGCGGAGCGGACTAGCAAGATGTTGGAACTGCAACAAGACCGGGCACTTACAGCGTCAATGCCGACTACCACCAAATAAAGCCGGTTGTCAACATTGTGGAAGCAAGAGATCCAACCTAGAGCAAGGTAACAACAACACCAGCGTTGCCTATGAATCCAACTTCGAGAGGCAGAGGCGGGTTTCTTGTATCGATGGCCCCAGAACCACCATCCAGGTCTCCCAGACCAAACGAGACAACAAAAGTCTGACTGTGGAGACTACTATTAACGGGAACAAACATGTGGCTACCATCGACACCGGTGCCACAGCCTCCATAGTACGTCGAGACCTGGTAAAGACGACGTGGCTTCATAACACCAATAGCTACCGTCTAAGAACCGCAACGGGAGAAGCAGCAAGAGTATATGGAGAAGTGTGTCTTAAGATCCGACTGGCCGATCTAGTGTTTACTCATCAATTCCTGGTGGCAGATATATGTGACGAGTGTATCATTGGAATCGACTTTATGAAACAGCACGGAGTTATTTTGGACATCGGTAATCAGGTTTTGAAGTACCAAAATAAGGAACTTCCAATGACTTATTCGAACGAGAGTACGTCGACACTGAGGACTGTCATCACGGAAGATCTGATTCTGCCTCCTTCTTCTGAAGTGTTCGTTTGGACAAAACTGGAAGGTGAGTTTGGAAGCCTTCGATACCTAATGGTGGAACCAGACCCAGAGTGTTCCTCCCACAGCGTCATCATTGGGAAAACACTAGTAGCACCGAAAAACAAAATGGTCCCCATACGATTACTAAACACCAGACCGTACGATGTAAGGTTGAAGAAAGGAGAAGTCGTTGGACGTTGCGAATCGGTTGCAGCAATTACGAAGATCACAGACGAAGCCCCGAGAAAAACTTTAACTCCGGAGGAGCTCAAAACCATCAGAGCTAAAATACTGTATTCATCCAACCTTGATCACCAACAAACAAGGATGGCTGAAAATCTCCTACAAGAGTACACTGACATCTTCGCATCGGCAAAAGGGCAATATGGTAGGACACAGTTGGTGCAGCATCGCATCAACACAGGAGATGCAAGACCGACTCGTCAGCCCGCAAGACGCCTTCCACTGGCCAAACAAGGTGAGGTTGAGGAAATGATAACAACAATGAAGAAGGACGGTCTTATCGAAAATTCCAAAAGTCCTTGGGCGTCACCAGTGGTTCTAGTGAAAAAGAAAGACGGAAGCACTCGTTTTTGTGTGGACTACCGAAGGCTGAACGATGTGACTAAGAAGGACAGCTATCCTCTGCCGAGAATCAGTGATACCCTGGATGCCATGGAGGGAGCCCAGTGGTTTTCGACGCTGGACTTGAAGAGTGGATATTGGCAAGTTGACATCCACCCTGATGATCGGAAAAAGACGGCGTTTTCGACAGGTAATGGGCTCTGGCAGTTTAAAGTTATGCCGTTTGGGCTATGCAACGCTCCGGCAACATTCGAGCGTTTGATGGAGTGCGTTCTTCAAGGACTGACGTGGAAAGCGTGCCTTGTCTACTTGGACGATGTCATTGTTTACGGGAAAACATTTGACCAACATTGCAAGAACCTAAAAGCCGTGTTTCAGAGACTTCGAGAGGCTAACCTTAAACTGAATCCGGAAAAATGTGCACTTTTCAAAACCGAAGTTAAGTATTTGGGACACATCATCTCTTCCCAAGGAGTGAAGACTGATCCTGAAAAAGTTGACTCCGTCAAAAATTGGCCAACACCACAGGACAAACATCAACTCCGAAGCTTTCTTGGTCTTGCCACATATTACCGACGTTTCGTTAAGAACTTTGCTGGAGTTGCAAAGAGTTTGCATCAGCTCACCGAAAAAGGGAAGCAGTTCAAATGGTCAGGTGAGTGTGAAAAATCTTTTCAGGAACTCAAATACCGCCTCTGTAACGCTCCAGTGCTTGCACATCCAACACCTGGCAAAACATTCATCATCGACGCAGATGCAAGCAACGTTGGAATCGGGGCGGTACTATCCCAAGTGCATGATGGCGAAGAGGAAGTGGTGGCATATTATAGTAAGGTCCTCTCGAAGCCTGAAAGAAACTACTGCGTGACCAGAAGGGAACTGCTGGCTCTTATCTTGGCAACAAAGCACTTCCATAAGTACATCTATGGACAGAAATTCCTTCTGCGGACAGACCATGGTGCTCTGAACTGGCTGTTGAACTTCAAAAATCCAGAAGGTCAAGTCGCAAGGTGGATAGAAAGACTGCAGACTTATGACTACCAGATTCAACACCGCAGAGGAAAGCTGCACTCCAACGCCGACGCATTGTCCCGAAGACCTTGCAAAGAGGATTGCAAGCATTGTAGTCGACAAGAAAACAAAGAAAATATTACCGCTCAGCGACTAAGAGCTGACCCCATATGCGGATGGAGCAATGAGGAAGTGAGGACCGCTCAACAGGAGGATCCAGATATCGAACCCATTCTCGCATGGAAAGAAAATGAAGAGAAACCTGAATGGGGAGACATTTCTGACCGGAGTCCAGTTCTCAAAGCCTATTGGGCACAGTGGGACTCACTATATGTGCAAGAAGGTGTCCTCAGGCGAAGATGGGAGTCCGTTGACGGTAAATCATATGTGATGCAGCTGATCGTACCGCAATCGAAAGTCAGTGAAGTTCTTCGGGAGATGCACGACGGACCTTCTGGAGGTCACCTGAGAGTTAACAAAACACTGGAGAAGGTGCGACATCGGTTCTACTGGTTACATGCTAGAGACGACGTGGAGAAGTGGTGCCGAACATGTGACAAGTGTGCTGCAACCAAAGGACCTGGTAGGAAGATTCAAGGTAAGATGCATCAGTACAACGTTGGATCGCCTTTTGAGAGGATTGCAGTAGATGTGGCTGGGCCTTTTCCAGAGACCAACGCTGGAAACAAGTACATTCTGGTTGTAATCGACTATTTTAGCAAATGGCCTGAGGCGTATGCCATCCCAAATCAAGAAGCCAAAACGGTAGTCGACCAGATTGTGTTTAACTGGGTAAGTAGGTTTGGCGTACCTATGGAACTCCATTCCGACCAAGGGAGGAACTTCGAGTCAAACATCTTCCAATGAGTGTGCGGACTACTTGGCATCAAGAAGACCAGAACCACACCGCTTCATCCACAATCTGATGGGATGGTTGAAAGATTCAACCGGACCTTGAAAGAACACCTCATCAAGGTCGTAGGCGACTACCAAAGAGACTGGGATAGGCACGTACCGCTATTCCTGATGGCTTATAGAAGTGCAGTACATAGCTCGACAGGACAAACACCATCTGACATCCTGTTCGGGAAAACCATGCGGCTGCCCAGCGAACTTAAATTTGGATGCCCCACAGAGGAGCCACAGGACACGAACGAGTATGTGGATGACCTCAAGGAGAGACTCGCTGACATCCATAAAAGAACAAGGGAACGGATGAAAACCTACAGCGACCGGATGAAGACACGGTACGACACAAAAGCGACAACGGCAGGATTCCAAGCAGGAGATCGTGTGTGGCTTTATAATCCTCATCGTCAAAAGGGATTGTCACCGAAACTTCAGCAGAACTGGGAAGGTCCTTATACTGTTGTCACGAGGATTAACGACGTGGTTTACCGCATCCAAAGAGGATTAAGAGGCAAGTTAAAAGTAGTTCATTGTGACCGGCTGCATCGATATAGTGGCGAGGCTGCAGATGGAATTATTCGGGACGAACAATCTTAAGGAGGGGGCAGTGTAATGAACACCCAACATTTATACCAATTTCCTAATCGAAAAGGTTCAACCGAAAACACAACTGGCAACACTATAATGGAATGGTATAAAATGACAGGCATTGCTTGTAAGCCAGTGTGTGTGAGTGTAGAGATTTTTGACAGCAAATGTGGAAACCATGGAGAAGAAACTGGAACGCTCTAGATGAGTGTTGTTCTATATAAATAGGACCGCTGACGCAACGAGCAGTCAGTTTTGATTATAGAGTGATAAAGTTAAGAGTGAAACGTTGTTAACCAGTGATAGTCCAATAGTCGAGTTGAGTTCGAATAAAGTATAGATACTGAATAAAGTGGTAGAAATAAAATAAAAGTGAAGTTTTATTTTGCGAACTAAGCGCACGTTACAATATTAAAGATCAGATTCGAAGGACCTTTTATGATCATTTGCTTCAAACTAGTTCAAAAACGTTCCAGTTTTTAGCAAAATATCTTTAATTTCATGTTACCGATCAATTGTTGGCAACATTTTGAAATTCTATCCTTAAAAAGGACTAAAATCATGATATTTAAACTTAAAAATTTGATTTTCTGACACTTTTTTCCACTTAAACAAATAATCTGTCCTTCAGGAAAAAAAAAATTAAGTCCAAAGTTTGCCTTCTGCTTAAAAAATTTACTCTTCTTTTATATAAGACCAAGGTTAAAAGTTTTATCCAACTACAGACAAAGTATTATCGATTTAAAAAATGTCCTTGCAAAATGTTCTTGATAACTTTTTTGATTGTTTGCTTAAGTTTCCTGTCAAATCTCTCTTAAAAAACGTCTTTTTCAGGACGACCAAATAATTAATAAGAGATACTGTGAGATCCCATTATACAATATACTGTAACGTGAACCCAACATTTAATACCAATTTCCTAATCGAAAACGTTCAACCGAAAAACACATCTGGGAGCACTAGTGTAATTGTAGAAATTCTAGGAGAGAAAATGTTTGACAGCCAAAACAGTGGAGAGTTGCAGACCATGTGGAAGTTACTGGAGAGTTCTAGATGAAATGTCATTCGATATAAATAGCCCGCCCGAGGCAACCAGAGGGAAGTTTTTGATATAGAGTGATAAAGTTAAGAGTGAAATGTTGTTAACCAGTGATAGTCCAATAGTCGAGTTGAGTTCGAATAAAGTATAGATATTGAATAAAGTGGTAGAAATAAATAAAAAGTGAAGTTTTATTTTGCGAACTAAGCGCACGTTACAATACATATATTATAAATACATATATATATGTTACATATCTATATTCCCATATATATACATATATATATATATATATATATATACATATATATACATAT
Source organism: Melanostoma scalare (assembly GCA_949752695.1). Lineage (NCBI taxonomy): Eukaryota > Metazoa > Arthropoda > Insecta > Diptera > Syrphidae > Melanostoma > Melanostoma scalare. Next base: position 93,710,283 of record OX456984.1, read on the forward strand.
ACATATATTTATATATATAAAAATAAAATTAAAAAAAAAAAAAAATTTTTTTTCCTTGAATTTTGCTACACGCTGCTCGATTGCCATTTCAAAGCGTTTAAACGCCCTCCGGCCGAAAAAAGTCGAAAAACAAAAAAGTTTTTTCAGCTCAGAAAAGTCCATACAAATTTTGCATTTTTTTTTTAAATTGTTTTTTTTTTCCCAAAATTAAGTTCTTGAAGATATTATCTATCATTTCCAACCATTCCCATGCGATTTGAGCGTCTAGAACGCTTACAATAGCATTTCAAAGTGACCCAAGTCATGTCCTGCATTTTCTTAAAAAATGCACCTTATTCTTCCTCGTACAAAATGCTCTCATGTATTAAATGCCACTCGAAGTTATGAGAACCAACAAGTACCATATAAAAGTGCATTATTTTAGGCCACACCCCTACCAATTAAAAGTATAAAAGAAATGGTCTCACACAGGAAAATTCAGTTCAGTCAGTCACCGTCATCACGAGAGGACGTACGCACAGCAGACTAAGAAGAAATACCCAAACACACCGAACACAAAAGGGACACTCACCGACTACCTGCCAGGTATCTGAACTAGAAGAATCCGACGAGGACAACCAGTTCACCGAGGTAACTGGAAAGAAACGGTCAAAGAAGACCACCGCCAAAAAAGACTCCAAGAAGAAGAAACAGGAGCCGCCATCACCAATCGGGTCGGTAGACACGGTTTCACCTACCCCAATCACCGCTACAACACCAGCAGTGGCGCCAGCAGTAGCACCACCCGCTCAGCCACCACCGCCAGCAATTTCAAAGAAGACAATCGCAGCCAAAAACTGCCCACCATCAACTTCCACAACACCAGGAGCACCAAAAATAAGCGAGCCAGCCAAGGGTCCCGGAATGCCGCCAATTTTCTGCTACTCCGGCAGCGTGGCCGAGATCAGACGACACTGCAAAGCCAACAATCTTACGGCTACCTTCAGGAACCGTAATACGAAGACCACGATCATCAACGCCGGGGACAGGATTTCATTTGACGCCATCAAAAAGTATCTTCTGACAATAAAGATACAGTTCAATTCATTCACGCCAAAGGAGGAAAGGAAGAACCTACTCCTACTGAAAGGAATTCACCACAGCTATTCGGACATAGAAGTTGAGGATGAACTCCGTATTGAAGGAATCCCGATTATAAAAGTCACCCAGTACAAATCAAAGAAGGCTCAAGGAAAGGTGTACAACAACTTCGTAGTCGAAGTGCCCAAGACTTGCGACCTGAATGAAATTTACACGAAGACCCTTGTGATGAACCAGAGAGTGCACTGGGAAAAACTGAAGTCCAACGACATTGTGCAGTGCCGAAATTGCCAACGCTTTGGCCACGTAGCCACTAACTGTGGACGCCAGCACGTCTGCGTTAAGTGCAAGGAGGACCATCAACCAGGCCAATGCAAAAGGACACAAAATACGGGACTGGACGTATGGTGCGCCAACTGCAAGAAAGAGGAACATCCAGCTAGCTTTAAGGGCTGCCCGACTCTGAAGGCACGATTGACCGAAAGGAACAAAATACTAGCAGAGAAGAAAATTCAGAAAGAACTGACCATTAACTCAGCATGTGTGGTAACCCGCCCAGGAGTCGGCTACGCAGCAATGGCAAAACAAAACACAGCAACCAAACCAACAAGCAAAGCCCCACAACAGCAACCTAGGACCCCAGCCAAAAGAACACCCGTCCAGAGAATACCGACCAAACCCAAACCATCTTCATTGGACCTCAACAATGAATTCCAGCGATTCTTCGGATCTAGCTTCCAGACCGCCGTGAACAAGGCTAAAGGCGCCATACCACCGAACTACGCTCAATTAAGCGATGGTGAGAAGTCCGTGGCGCTGGCCACCTTCGTCCTCCAACTATGCAATTGAAGAAACTACGCATCCTGACGTATAATGCTAATTCATTATACAGCCTAGACAAGAGGACGTCATTCAACTTGTTCATGAAGAACAACACCCCCGACATTGCGCTAATCAGCGAGACGAACGTCACCAGACGCAACAACATTAACATCAAGGGATTCAGGACCTTTCGGCAGGACAAAAATCATCTTCAAAGAGGAACAGCAATCTTCATAAAAGATAAACTCTCGCCAAACACAAAAGAAGTAACCATCGCTGGACTACTGACTAGTGAAGCCACCGCCATCAAGATAAGCTTTGGAAGAGGAGAGACCTTAACGGTCATAAGCTTCTATTTCAAATGCAACTCCTCTCCAAGAAACATTCAAAGCGACCTTCACATCCTCAACGGAATACTGAAGCAAAGCACGTACGGACTCATCGGCGGGGACTTCAACGCAAGACACAGTTTATGGTTGGACACAAACATCAGCGAAGAAGGCAGGGCAATAGCAAACTGGCTGCACCAAAATACAAACGATCACACACTTGTAGTTGTATCACAACCAAAACCAACTTTTCCCAGAACACCATCGACACTTGACTTTTTCTTAGCCTCTTCAAACTTGGTGAACATAATGCCAGAAATACAGAACTTCATCTGTAAGACAGTAGATAGTGACTCTGACCACGAAGCCGTACAACTAACTATTAATTTAAACCAACCAATTTCTCTAATTTCAGAACCACCACAAAGCTTCATCAACTACAGACGACTGGATGTAGAAAAGCTGCACAGGGACATCGAGGACAACCTAGATCTACCACCACCAAACAGGAACCTTCTTGACAGCGAGATTGATGCTGCAGTTGGCAATCTAGAAGAAGCTGCATCCAGGGCGATCAGCAACCAAAAACGGCCCAGGACGTCAAGGGATAGGTACCAACACCTCCCGGAATACATCCAAAATCTATACGCGCACAGACAACGACTGAGGAAGAAACTTCAAAGGATTCACCAAAGCCAGATGAATACAGCAAACAGGTGCTACCAAACAATCTGGAATGAGCTGCAGCAGGTCAACATCATGTTCCGGAACTCGATCCAACATCCACTTCCAGAAAAGGTTGGAAGCGATTAGACCCGGCCCGGATACGTTTGGAAACATCAATAGAATTATTGGAAAGCAACAGAAACCCCCCGAAATGCTAATTATCAACGATATGGAAGTCACAGCCACCCAAGACAAAGCTGAAGCTCTCGCCATCTACTTCGAAGGAAACTTCAAACCAGGCCCACCCGCTGACCAAACATTTCTGCAGGAGGTGGAATCTTCAATGCAGCAAACACTCCAACCAAGCCCGGATATAGTGATCTTCGACGATGCAAATCCAGCTGACAACCCAACCAACAATATTCGTCTCTGCAATCTAGAGGAGGTAGCAGAGATCATCGGCAGTTCCAAGCCAAAAAAGTCAGCTGGACCAGATGGCATCTCTAACCACATCCTCAAAAGGCTTCCCCATGCAGCGATGATTCTCCTCACAATCATCCTTAACAACTGCACCAACAACTGCTACTTTCCCCGGAACTGGAAAACAGCAAAGATAGTGGCAATTCCCAAGAAAGGCGCTTCCAATCAAATCTTCAACTACAGGCCGATTTCCTTGCTGAGTAACATCAGCAAAATACTGGAAGAAGTAATCCTCCGCAGACTCAAAATATTCTGCAACGATAACCTCCTCATACCAGACATGCAGTTCGGCTTTCGGGAGAAACACTCGACACTGCATCCACTCCTTAAGTTTCAGCATGACATCACCACCGCACTCAACAGTCAACGTGTCACCGTTGGATGCTTTCTGGATGTCGAGAAGGCATTCGATAGCGTATGGATAGACGGATTAATACATAAACTTTGCTCGTTTCAGCTTCCACCGCCACTAATCAAAATTCTCTGTTCTTTTCTTTCTTTCAGAAAATTTTTCGTACAAATGGACAACTGCAAATCCCACACTAAGAACATCGGAGCCGGAGTCGCCCAAGGTTCAAAACTCGGCCCCTTCCTCTACAGCTTGATGACGTCAGACCAACCAACTCCAACTGGATGCGAGAATCTCCTCTACGCTGATGACTCGCTAACCTACGCCACATCACTCTCACCATTGCTCGCAGTCAAGAGAGTAGAGGCCCACGTCAACAGACTATACCACTACTACAAAAAGTGGGGCATACGGATAAACACCTCCAAATCGGAACTGGTTTGCTTCAGGAGACCCTCAAATGGCAGAGGCGGTCGGACTGCCACCAAATGTAAAAATTTGGTCCTGAAACTTCCCGATGGATCCACCATTCAATCCAAGCCGAATGTGAAATACCAGGGTATCCACTTCAATGAGCTGTTAAACTTCAATCCACACAGCAGGAAAGCTCTCAAAAAAGCCAGTGCACCCTCTGCTGAAAAGAAGAACTGGACTAAGCCAAGCGACAAAGTTACTGGTCTACAAGCAACTTCTGCGACCAGTAATTAGCTACTCCTTTCCAGTCTGGTTCACCATTTCGAAGACAGCCATGAAAGAACTCCAGCTCTATGAAAGGAAGATACTTAGGATCTGCACCGGCCTCTACTTTGACCGACGGCGACGAAAGCACTACAGGAACGAGCAACTGTACCAAGAAGCCAACATCATACCTCTGGGCAGATACCTGGTGCTATCCACAAAGAAGCTAGTGCAAAACATCACCAACCACCCGAATCAGCTAATGAGAAGGATGACCACAGAGCAACGACATCCGGAACCGAGGTACCTCAGTGTGATGGAGACCCTGGACGACAACATCATCAAGGACAACGAGGGAAATATCTCGTTTTACGCTGACACTGGGTCAGCACACCGCCGTGGCTAAATTGCCAACCCCTACCTTTTCAACTATAAACCCGCCATAGATAACCAGGAATGAACCACCTGAGAAGACAACAAAGTCAACGGACTTCTATTTTTATTACCCTTTGTCATGTAAATTATACAATACTCTATAATATTTTAAGCTAAGTCAATGTATATGGTTAGGCCCCCTATGTGCCAACAAAATATTATTATCATAGTATCCTAATTAGTTATAAGTCAAATTGCATATATTGTTCAAATAAAAACTAACTAACTAACTAACTGGAAAATTCAGTTCTTGTCAGGACTCCGACCAGGTAGGTCGTATCCTGGCAGTGAATAGTTCTTATGAGAACTTTGTAGGGAAATATATAATTGATTTTGATTGGCTGGTAGTGGTTGCCAGTGAATAGTTCTTTTAAGAACTTTGTAGGGGAATATAAAATTGATTTGATTGGCTGATAGTGGTTGCTGGTTGCTGGTTGCCAGTGAATAGTTCTTTTAAGAACTTTGTAGGGGAATATAAAATTGATTTGATTGGCTGATAGTGGTTGCCGGTAGCAGTGCTAAGCCAGTCAGAAAATGTTTTCTGACTCGCTTAACAGTACAGTTAAGCTATGCGGCAATTATTAGTTCTTATAAGAACTTTGTAGGGGAAATATAAAATTGATTTTGATTGGCTGGTAGTGGTTGCCGGTAGGTAGCTGTTGTGGCATTTACTCGCTCCCTGCTCTTTTCAGAGCTATTAAAATTTTTTTTTAAGAAATATATGATTTTTGTTAATTTTACATGCTCTCCAAAAAAAACGCTCCCTGCCTATCAATAAGCTAAAAAATATATATTTCTCAATTATTTCTTAAAATTGATTAAAAAAATTTTTTTTTTTCCAAACGCTCCCTGTCTGTTGTTAAGCTATTTCTCAAAACGCTCCCTGTCCTGTTAGTAGGCTAGTCCTTTACCGCCTTCCTTCAATTCATATCAAAATGCTTAGAGAAATGCTGTTGCTTCTCATCATTTTGAGGGACCATGCTAAATAGTACTAGAAAATTGCCACCAGTGCGGTCTTATTTTATGAAAAAGGTACTAAAACTTAGTTCTTGTTGATTCTCATCGTTTGAAATGATAAAATCATATGGAAAACATAAAGTAGTGTAAATTATAGTACTTTTCGGGATTTCAGCATTCGGGATTTTGGGATTCGGGATTTTGGGATTCGGGATTTTGGGAGTCGGGATTTTGGGATTCAGGATTTTGGGATTCTGTATTTTGGCATTCAGAATTTTGGGATTCAGGATATCGACCCCAACCCGAATGTTGAGACCCGGAGGACGCGGCCTGCTAGCGATGCTCGGCAATTAGTCGTCGGAAGGGGAGGGATCTTGCCCCCGAATCTCAAACTCACCTGCAACAAAACACAAATCAGGCCACAAAAAAAATATACACCTAAACAAAAAACTAAAAACTTTCTTAACTCAGGGTAGTTTCAAACACCGGACGGACGATCACTACTTCAAGCACGCTGCAGATGTTTAGCAGCTGGCCATTACCCTCAAAAACCTGGAAATTCCTTGGCCGTATTGGAACCTCCCCTTATTTTGGTCCCACCTGGCGTGTTAAACGTTGGTCACACCATTCTTACCGAAGTCGCATACTTACTCACCTCCGCACCCCTGAAAAATTGATGCCTTTAGCACATCGTCCTTAGACTCACGTGACAAATAAAAAAAGGTATTAGCATCTCGTTTTGGGCAGGCGTAAAAGCTTATTTATTATTTTTGAATTTTTTTACTTAGCGGATTCACCACTCTCAGTAACATCTAATCTAATCAATGAGTAAAATTACTCAAGGATCATCAAAAAAAAAGAACTAATTGATACAAAAAAAAAATAACAAAGAAAATATACAAAGACAAAGGCGATAGTCCTTTTGTCATTAAGGTACTCTTTTGATACCACGATTCCTTATTTTTCTTTCTTAGATCCTACCTAACCAGAGCTCTAAGTTGGGTAATTCCTAATACTCGGCTAACTTTCTTTAGCCACCACAATCTTACAACGCGACATGAAAAAAAAAACTATCACTTACAGTAATGGTTTCAAGAAAATGATTAAATTAACAAAATAAACAGGATGAACGTAAGTAAATTTGATTGGCTTGATTGGCTTGATTGGCTGGTAGTGGTTGCCGGTAGGTAGCTGTTGCTGGTAAGCTAGTCAGAAAATGTTTTCTGACTCGCTTAACAGTACAGTATGCGGCAATTATTTGTTCTTATAAGAACTTTGTAGGGGAAATATAAAATTGATTTTGATTGGCTGGTAGTGGTTGCCGGTAGCAGTGCTGCTAAGCCAGTCAGAAAATGTTTTCTGTCTCGCTTAACAGTACAGTTAAAGCTATGTGGCATTCACTCGCTCCCTGCTCTTTAAAGAGCTATTAAAATTTTTTAAAGAAATATATGATTTTCGTTAATTTTACATGCTCTCCAAAAAAAACGCTCCCTGCCCATCAATAAGCTAAAAAATATATATTTCTCAATTATTTCTTAAAATTGATTAAAAAAATTTTTTTTTTCCAAACGCTCCCTGCCTGTTGGTAAGCTATCAGCCCTATTATGGTTGTCAACTATCAATCAATTGATACACGATAAGTGCTATCAATTAATTGACAAATCGGTTATGCATGCCAATTGATAAATTTTCTTCCATTGTGAACAGTGTGCTCGTACTAAGCGTTGACACACCCCACATCTAGGTACAAAGCGACCATTTTAATTTCCTGCATTCAATGAACACTAAACACATTTAATTTCAAAATTCAATTTGGAATGAATTTTTGCTATACGGCACTGAAAAAAACACTTCACGATATAGCCCTTATACTAGTCAACCACGTACTTGTGTTTTGGCTACACATTTCCAGTAAAATAAACCAAAAAAATGTTCATCAACGACGAATTTGCGATTGACTGACAAATTGATAGATATCAAAAATATTGATAACCATAATACCGAACAAGCAACCAGACGCGTTCACAATAGATCGCAAAAAAGCATTTCATTCACAATTGATCAAAAGTTCCGATGGTTGTTATCCGTAATACCACTTAACCAAATTTATTGATAAACGAACAAATTTATCAAGTATCGTGTTGATATTTGATAGCCATAATAGGTCTGTATTTCTCAAAACGCTCCCTGTCCTGTTAGTAAGCTAGTCCTTTACCGCCCTCCTTCAATTCATATCAAAATCCTCAGAGGAAACGCTCCCAATCTGAAAAGTACTCAATACTACTCTTAACAAGCTTAAAAGTACTATTGGGCAACTGGAAAGGAGCGAAACACGAAAATCCCGAAAGTATCAGAAATGAAAAGTCGGGATTTTGTCCACTTCAATTTTTTGCGAAAATTATTCTAAGTTGTGTCGGGATTTTGTCCATCGGGATTTTGGAATTCGGGATTTTGTCCCTTTCCCCTGAAAAACGAAATCGATTTTGTAGTTGCGACAGTTAGAGAAACGCTGCTGACATTCGGAGACATTTTGCTTCGTGGTAGTTCTCCGATCGGACGATCCGACGTTCTCCGATAAGTTTTTGTTGCGGAGATTTTAGTTTTGGGAATGCAATGCATTGCCGCATTTGTGAAAAATTTCTTACGACGACAACTACTTCGAAGCGAAATTGAATCTCCGAAAAAAGATGCGTTGCGGAGAAAACTCCGCTCCGACGCGACGGTTACCTCGATAGGGCCGATTATTTTTGCTTTAGCATCAAAAACAAATCTATAGAAACATGTTGTTTTTCTTGTCGCGCCAATGACCTTCTCTTATATCGCAAATCAAACATAATTCGACAGCCAAATAAAATCGCTTTAATGTTTGAGTCTTTAAACTTGATACAGTTTCCGTTCATAGAGACATTAAAAGACACTAAAATACTTTACTTATGTTATGACTTATTACCCTAAAGTTATTAGAAACTATACAGCCGCTGCAGCTTCCATTGCTAGGCTTTTGTGGTCCCAAAAGATTTGCGCTTTTTGCCTAACAAGTTCACCTTTTTCTTCATCACAACCATCTCTAAGATACATTGGGGTGAATTCTCTATAGGCAATACAAACTCTACGTTCCTGAATGTCTTCCCGCAATACTGCATGTTCGAATTGGTATCTTGGTGGTCCACACATAACAACTAGCGACAAGCTGAAAGGGACAAAATGCACATTAATGCTAAATACGATATAGTAGAGGACCGTTGGCGTATAGAAAAAAGTTAAAAAAAAAATTTCACCGCTCTCAATTTTTTAATTACTTTTATAATTAATTATTAGAATTTAGAATTTTATTTTATTTATGTAGAGTGTTTTAGATACGGTTTTCCAAAGGCTCAGGATGGATAGGTTTGGTCAAGACAAAAAAAAAAAGTTGTATGGGAGGGGGGTCTATATCCCTCCGTGTAGGCGCAAGGGGCAATTTTATATGAAATTTACTCAATTTTTTAAAAAAATTATTAAAAATCAGCTTAGCCACTTACTTTCTCATACTTTAGTGTTTTTGAAAGCTATTGCTTTATTCTTTAATAAAAATTTTAATTTGAGTTCAATTAATGAAAAGTTTTTGAGATATCAAGCCTCAAAGTCAAAATTTTGAAAAAAGAAAATATTTTTTTCTTAATTAATTTTTTTATACATAATTTTGCCCCATTAAGGACCATTTTTTCTTTCTATATTCAATACTTTTATAAATTTTTACTCAAAAGCAAAAAACCGAACAAAAAAATTTTTCTTGGTCAAGTTCAAACTCTTATGCTACTCGTTTTGCACCTAACTCAACTCCTAGTCTTCTCGATCTTATGATTGTCTCTGATCTTTCTAATGTTTTTTTGCAAGATCAACTGTCCTTGGATGGTATATCTGATCACGATCTTCTTTTTTGCACATACAACATTGATTTTTCGCGTGTTCCGATTCCGACAACTTTTCAGTTCCGAGGTTTTAAATCAGTTGACAATATTGCCCTACAGAATGATGCAATGGAGATTCCTTGGCATTTCTGTCTCAACTTCGCAAATGCTTCCGACAAGGTTGAGTGCTTCCAATCGTTAGTGCTTGACCTATTTGAGAAACATGTTCCTATAAAAACGGTTTCAGTGCGTAGCAAAAACTGCCCTTGGTTTACTTCTGATGTGGAAATGGCAATACGAAATCGAAGAAAATCTTATTCTAAATGGAAGCTCGATCCAACTAATGAAAATTGGGAAATTTTTTGCCAAATTAGAAATCACACCACGTATGTGATTCGGAGGGCAAAAAAAAGATATTTTATGTCAAAGCTGGATATAAACCAGTCTTCTCGCAAGCTCTGGAGTAATCTTCGAGCCATTGGAATCGGTAAAAAGGAGTCTACCCAAAAATTTCCTGATCCCAATGAATTGAATCAAGCGTTTGTCATGACGGACACCCAGTGTCTAGACTTTGAGCCTAATGATCAAGCTTTCTGCGATCCATCTATAATTTTTGAATTTGTTTCCGTTTCAGAACTTGAAGTTCTTGAAAGCATTAGGTCAATTAAGTCTGATGCTATTGGAGAGGACGGAGTCCCACTATGCTTCGTTAAAATGATCTTACTGCATGTTTTAAGTACCTTAACAGGATTGCTCAATTTCTGTATTGCTTCTTCATCGTTCCCGGATGGTTGGAAGGTAGCCAAGGTTATCCCTGTAGCCAAGAAAAATAATGCAAGTTCTTGTTCAGATTTTCGACCTATTAGCATTCTTCCGTGTCTGTCAAAAGTCTTTGAGAAAATACTAGCGTCTCAAATTTCATGTTATCTCAAAAGGTTTAACATGCTATCACCATTCCAGTCGGGCTTTCGGGCAAATCATTCTTGCCAAACTGCAATGATCAAAGTAATTGATGATATAAGATGTGAATATGATAAAGACAATCTAACTCTGTTATGTCTGCTTGATTTCTCAAAGGCTTTTGACAGAGTTAACCATGATATACTCTGCAAGAAACTGAAGCATTATTTTGGGTTTAATGACAGAGCAGTACACTTAATTAAATGTTACCTGCACAATCGCCGCCAAAAAGTTTGTATTGCTCAAAATCAATCAGGATCTCTGAATCTGCGTATGGGTGTACCACAAGGCTCTATTTTGGGACCGTTGTTATTTTGCATATTTATAAATGACCTGCCAAACGTATGTTCAAATGCTTTGGTACATCTGTATGCAGATGATGTACAAATATATTTATCGCGTCCTCTTGGTTTACAAGAGGATTTAATATGCAGAATTAATGAAGATCTAATGGCAATTTTTAAATGGTCAGTTAACAATGGTCTTTGTCTGAATCCAGAAAAGTCTCAGCTTATTGCAATTTCCAAAAAGCTTGTTGATACATCACTTTTACCTCCTGTTTTTCTGTCTTCATTCCAGCTGTCTTTTTCGGAAACTGTTACAAGTCTAGGTTTCAAAATTAACAGAAAACTTTCAGCTGAAAGTCATATTAATCATACTGTTGCAAGAATATACTCTGGACTACGTAGACTTTGGCCATTCTCCTCCGCTACTCCTGTAAATACAAAGTTAAGGCTTATAAAAACGTTGCTCGTGCCATTGATCGACTACGCAAGTGTAGTCTATTGCAAACCCGATTCTCACTCTCAACATAAATTGCTTGTGGCGTTTAATGATATGTTAAGATACGTATATGGTCTCCGGAGACACCAACACATTTCTCATTACCACCAACTTGTTCTTGGATGTTCGTTGCACCAATTTCTGGATGCCAGACGTTGTATATTTTTACACAAAATTATACATAATAAGGCACCTCTGTACATTTATAATAAACTTCAATTTGCCCAATCTTTAAGAACTACGAATTTTTTAGTACCAAATTACAACTACTTGAACTCTTCACGGCTTTTTATTGTGTATGTAATTAGGCTTTGGAACTCTCTACCGATTACCATTAAAAGAATAATTAGAATAACAAACTTTAAAAATGCAATCACTGCTCATTTTCGCTAAGGACTATTGTAAAAACTAAAACTTAAATTTAAACAGATTAAAATGTACAACGAAATTAATTAAAACAAGATGAATTATTAAAAAAAAAAAAAAAAAAAAAAAAAAAAAAAAAAAAAAAAAAAAAAAAAAAAAAAAAAAAAAAAAAAAAATGATTTTTAAAATTTGTTGCTATTACTAAATTTATATATTATTTATATTCAGTTAATCTACTATATTACCATTTGTATTTTGTTTTAAGTTTATTTATCGATAATATTTACTTATCATCATAGTCCGTATTTTTAAGTACTATAAAAGACTACGTCTTACTTGTACATTCTTACTTGTACATTCTCAATAAAATTGAAATTGAAAATTGGTCTAAGAGAAATTAAAAAAAAACCAAAGGTACCATAATATGGCAAAAAACCATATTTATTCGGATTCATCCACTCCTACGCAGAAATCTTGGTTAAAATAATGGTTTTAACGTAATACACACAGCAAATGGCTAAATTTGATCCCACCTCGTTTGACCAGAGACAGCATTTGGGGCATTAATCAGTCTTTATGCTGTCCTTTGAGACCAAAGTTCAAGTTTGTAATAGGTCTTCCTTTTTAAATTTAACTTAAAACTAATATAATTAAAAGATAACTCTAAAATTTTAATAATTATTTATAATTTATATTAAAATTAAGATCACATGAAATTTTTTTTTTTTTAACTTTTTTTTATATGCTATTTAAAACACATTTCATATTTCACTTCCGGTAATAAAGTTCAATTAGCGGGAAATTAACAATATTTTGTTTTCTGGAAAAAAGCACCTTTCGTTTATTTTTAATTTCTCTTAAACCAAGAAAAATTTTTGTGTTCGGTTTTTTGCTTTTGAGTAAAAATTAATAAAAGCATTGAATATGGAAAGAAAAAATTGTTCTTAATGGGGCAAAATTATGTAAAAAAAAATTAATTAAGAAAAAAATAGTTTCTTTTTTTCAAAATTTTGACTTTGAGGCTTGATATCTCAAAAACTTTTCATTAAGTTAACTCAAATTAAAATTTTTATTAAAGAAAAAAGCAATAGCTTTCACTACAGTATGAGAAAGTAAGTGGCTTAGCTGATTTTTGATAGTTTTTTAAAAAATTGAGTAAATTTCATATAAAATTGCCCCTTGCGACTACACGGAGGGATATAGACGGGGGTCCCATACAACTTTTTTTTTTGTATTGACCAAACCTATCCATCCTGAGCCTTTGGAAAACCATATCTAACACACCCTACATACATAAAATAAAATTCTAGAAGTTAATATGTAATTAATTATAAAAATAATTAAAAAATTGAGAGCGGTGAAATTTTTTTTTTTTTACTTTTTTCTTTACGCCATTCAAAACATATTTCCGAAAATTTCATAAAAATTAATGGACTGGGCTTTTTTATGTCTAACGGCCCTCCACTAATATATTCAACTTACTTTGCCATTGGAACACGAATAATAGCACGAGAAAACCTTTCCAAAGTTTCGTTTCCTGCCAGATCAATTAATAAACTGTCTCTGTACTGATTGACTAGATCGCAGTTGTACTTCTTCTGATTTGGATTGTTGTAGGGGGAAAGTGTTAACACTGAGTCGCCCAGACAGTTGACTGTAACGATTCGTTCACCCCACACCCAGCAATCATCTATATGTGGATCAATTGAAGCTCCCTTTTCAGGATTATATTCTAGTGTGCACTGTTCGATTGTTTGAAATCCACTCAGTAACGGAACTCCTTCGAATCTTTCCTGAATAAAGCGAGAGAATGCTGGGAATCCATTGAATTCTCCGTTCTGCAGTTTTTTCTTTTTAAAATTAGTTTTCGGACCAAAGTTTTGTTTTCTACGTCCACTTTGAGACCCTTGCCAAGGGATTTCGTCTAGATTTCGAATAATATCAGAACCTTCTTTAGGCGATAAGAAATTTTGCATAACTAGAATACCAGGAAATTCAATTCCATCGGCAAAACAATGGTCAGGATGAGACGAGCAAACTACTTCCACATCCCAACCGTGGTAGATTTTGTTGCATTCTGGGCAGTAAACAAAGGATTCCAGCTCCTGAAAAATGAGTAATCCAAGGAAACTTATTCGGTAAGTGAAAACTTGATTTCCTCACCTTAAATATTTTATAATATGATGGTTTGTCGTTGATATTGAATTCTTTTTCACAAAGAAGACAAGTTCTGCAGCCTTTGCAGCCACAAGGTCGAACTGTGTTCATTTTACTTTAATTATCGTTTCAATTTTTAGGACTGATCGTTGCGATTACAGAAATTTGTGTAATTCAGTTTAGATATCTTTTGTTTGGTTAATGATTTTTAGACAGAAAATGAACCTTTCTGCTAGCTGAAACCACAGATTAGATAAAACGGAGGGTCAACTCCTTAGAATAGAGCGATAAAGAACAAGAACCATTACCTCTCCTGCCCTGCAACACAGATGAGAAATTTTCAAGATGCCCAACTTCACACATGCAACATGAAACTGACTACAAGCTGATTTCACCTCTTCTACTTTGAGTACAGCTTCCACCTTTGAATTTACATAACATCTCACTACACCCACCTTGAGTACCGCTTCCACCACTAAGGCCACGCCTGGTTGACTTTTTGGATTTTGAGGCCGTGTGTGAATTGCGTTAAAATATGTGTTAAAATTTAACCCGCGTTAAAATTTTACACTTATGAGGTGAATACAATGGGTTATGATTTATTGAGCTGTGGAGCAGGTTAACTGCGTGAACACAATGAAACGCATACGCAGACGGAGCCGGAGCTCCAAGAGTTGAAATCAAGTTAACTTGTCCAGCTCCGTCTTGCGTTGTTTTTGAATTCGCTTGTATTTAATGTTTTGACATCTCTTGCGGCTGCGTTTCTGCAGCCATTGGCCGGGTTCAAGACAAATTTCGAAAGTTCGAAGAGATCTGTCAGTCCATGAACGACTATCTGAACTTTTTTTTGTCTTAAAGTGGTAGTGTGATTCACCTCTCGATTCTACATAGTTAGTAGTAAAATTAATTGCAAAACACAGATTTCTTCAGTTTGAAATTCAACATTTTGACTTCCAATTGTTTCCAAGTTGAGCAGTTTTAAAACTACATTCATTTTACTTAATTCTGATAAAAAAGTGAGAATCGTGTGCCTTGAAAAATGTATTTTCTTTGTTGATAAACTCACTATTAAAATTAATTTACAAAACAGAATATCCAAACACCAATAATTATCAATTTTAATTCAACAAATAAGCGAAAACTTGTAGAACAAAAAAATAACCCAAGAATACCGAGTAAAGTTCGATTGTCATGTATGTTGTTTTCCTTGTTTTGACAAGTAAGATCTTAAGTTAAGATTTTCAGCCAAGATTTTCCATCTGAAAATCTATGTTCGAAAATCTTAAGATCTAAATGTCATCTGAATTGTCATCTGAAAATCTGAAACTTTTTACAAGGGAAAAGTGACAGAATCTTAAGTCAAGATTTTCGAACATAGGTCCCAGGAACGCGGCCATTGTGTTCACGCAGTTAAGTGTGTTAAAATTTGACGTTTCTAGTAATAGAGAAATTTGCTCTTGATTTTGCATTCAATTCGAACAACGAAATATGAATCAAGAAAAAATACGAAGGCAGGCTGGAAAACCATACATACAATAAATGTTAGTTTGAAATCAATTAATTTATAATATACAACGCTTTTATTTCTAGGGTCTCACGAAAAAAAAATAAAACTAATTGAAATTAGAATAAGTCTGGATGATATGTTCACATCTAAAAATGCAAACATTAATGATGGATGATAGATGAATTTATTGTCATGTTTCTTTTGAAATGTATGACAGATATCAGCTGTGAAAACTAGTTTTCAGTGTTACCACACCGAATAAATCAATTAATCAAAATAGGAATTTTGTTTGAATATTTTTGATTGTTGTTTTAAAATATGATATTAGAATCGAGAACAATAAATAAAAATGATTTTTTTTTTTTTCAGTTTCAGAGACTTTTTATTAACCCTGTTTTCTTAAAAACATGTTTTGTAAGAGAAATTATTTTTCCGTGAAATAGAAAACCAATTTTTGTTTATAGAAATTTCTTAAATTAGGTGCGTTTTTTTTCTCAAGCCTATAAAGGCTTGATCAAAAAGAGAAAAAAAACACGATTTAGCAATTTGGTAGCACTACGTATTTGGCATATTATGACGTTTGAGTGCCAGCTTCAAAATAAATTGAAAAATTTGAAACATAAATAAATAAAAAATAAAAATTTAAACCGCCAAATTTATCTATCTTATTATGGATGCAGATGCAGAGAACAGCAGGCATCATTGAACGCTCAGCTCCAGCACCTACACCAACATCAGCAGTACCTGTAAAGACAACAGCAAATGGTGCTTTCGCAACACCATCAACAGCAACAACATCAACAACTGGCGCAGCACCAACTGCCACCAATGCCGCTACAGACCATACCCGCCGAAGAACCCTGCTTGGTCACCAAGGTAATTTTAAATAATGGTACAAAGCATCACAGATTTTTAATTTATTTTGATTTTAACTTTTATCAGCTCTACAAATTGGACGTAACTTTCTCCGGGTACCACAAGTACAATGACGCGACCTACACCTCCTCAATCAGCGCAACAGCATGAAAGCAGCAGACGTCGTCGAGCAGTTCCAATTCGGTTTCTCCCCATCATTCTTTGGGTTCAGCGACGCATTTCAACCACCTCTATTAGCTATTTTTGTGTAGGAGCTTGACCGATGGAAAGCAGATCTCATACTTTCACACAGAAAAATATAAAGCTGACAGATTCAGCCAAACGGTTGCTACAATTCTCCTCAGAAATACATAAAAAATTGGAATTTGCTGTAGCACTTTTCTTTTACGTTTTTATGGAACAATTGCATTATTAGTTCACTGAAAACAGGTTTAAATTAGATCAATTGGTCGCTTTAATAAAGGGTAAACAAAATAAACAAAAACAAAGAAAATTAACGCGTTGAGTAACTTATTCTTTGAGAAATTTGATGAAACTCATCACCTCCAAGATTAGCTGTTGCAATGGTGTTCCTTCGTTGTTCCAAATGCGTTTGATGATGATAATTACTACGACGTTGCTAATGCTGTTGATTCTTCGATACTGCTATTGCAGAATCATATCCACAACATTTTCGGTAGTCTTATATTTTGTTCTTCAACATGGCATTGTGAAGTATGTATGTTTGCATGTGATTGAAGTTCCTTCTGGGCGTATGTACGCTGGTTATTTCCACTGATATTATTTGCTTGAAAAATTCCAGCGGGAAGTCCTGCTGTTATAGTGTTTCATTTGGCAACTGGGCAGCAAATGAAAAAGAATTCATTTGCTGCATCAAGGCAAGATTCTGCAACTGATTTGCAATAGGTTGCTGTGGTTGTTGGTTACCTGACCTCTAGAATATCCTGACTCTGCATTAGTTATTGACGATGTAGAACTGGTGCGGGAGGAGGTGGGCAAGTATTTTCTGGAATGCCTGAAATATACAACTCTTTAAACAATCACATACATATTTAAAACTCACTTTTTGCATAAACATAATTAGTAGTGAATTCCTTACATGCTTTTGCCTCGCTTCCAGATTCATCAGGTCAATGGTCAATTCTTTTTGACGCTAGGCGATAGTGCTCAGGTCCATTGAGGGCAATTTATCTTAAGTCGCAACACCATACATCTTTTATATTTTATATTTTATGTTTTGAAGATTTTAAATGGTTGACGGCAGCAATTTTAGTTGCAAATATGAAAAAAGTACACAACTCATTACTGAATTGAGAAATCAGAAATGTCATTTGAAACGTTGGGTGCGTTCGGTGAGTTAACAAATTGTACATTTTTGTTAACTAAAAAACATAAAATTGTTCACAATTGTTAGCGTGTATTTGAGTTTGTAGCTACACCGAACAGACCCAACGACAGCTTTCGCCATTTTCGATAACATTTCCAAAAAATAGTTTGGTAGCACATTTTTTGTTATCGGGCTAAGGAAATAAGACCGAATAAATTATGAGGCTAAGGGAAGCCCAGATAGCTAAATTTTTGTTGTATTTAGTACGTGAACTTTTCTAAGCCGTATAGGCTTGAGAAAAAAAACGCACCTATTATCTTGGGAAGTTTTTTTAACCTACGCAGAAATCTTGGTTAAAATAATTGTTTAACGCTGTTCGGGAATTAAAGTTCACTTCCGAAGTCAAAAAACCAAAAGGGGGAGACAGCTGAAAAGTGTCTTCAAAATGGGAGAGGGCACAATGCCGAACACACAACTTTCGGGTTAGTTATTTTATTTTATTACACAATAGGCGTGTTTTTTTGCACGCGGATATAAGCTTCGCCCAAAAAAACGGCTTCCCCAAATCATTCAAATATTTGGCAGCACTGCAATTTGACATAAATGAAATTTTTTTATTTAACAGCTGTTTGTACCACGTTTGTACTAAACTGTAGACTACGATGGCGGTTGTGCAAAACAGCAAGGTATATACAATTTTTGTCGAGGATACCTACAGAAACTGTCCAAACAGCAAATGTGGAACTACCCTGTTTACCTTCTTCCCAGATAAGCAATGCTGAGGTACCAGAAGCTCAAATAGTGAATCCAGGAGTCCCAGATAAACTGAGTGTTCAGACAACAAATGCTGGTATGTCAAAAGTAGGAAGTACCAAGCCAACAAATACATTACCACAGATTCAACCAGTTCCAAATCAGTTGGAAAATCCTTCTGTCAATCGACAATCACCACAGGCTTCGGGAAATCCAGAATCTTATAAGCAATCCACAAATACCGCATCTACTTTGACTTCAACATCGCATGTCCTAGACTGCATAGATTCTATTAAAACTCCAGAATCGACGACCGTGCTAACAGAAATCGCACCTAACCCTGCAACACCACCAGAACATAACTTAAACAGATGTGATGCAGATGTGAGGGAGTAGGGATTCCATTAATGCTTTTTAGCCTTCAAGTGGATGGCTGTGTCCTTACACAAAAGCATTTAAATACACCATTGGTCGAGTCCAAATCCCAACGATTGTTTTGACCCCAGCAAGTACCTGATCAGTAAGTACTCTGTGAAACAATCTCAAGGATTCAAAGTGATGGTTTCTTGTGTTCTTAGGCCTCGACGAAGAACAGTTACGAAAGATCTCATGTCTCGAGTTTGTGATGCATGCTCCCAGCAGCTACTACCATGACAAAACGACACCATTTCCACCGCCAGACTCGATGGACTACGACACCAAGCCCGGTGGTTACATCTGGACAAGCATGCGTGAAGTAGAGCGTAACAAAAACCAGAAGGAAACAGTCGATGTTTAGTTTTTCATTAAATTTATTAGTTTCTACCACAATCATACATACGCTTAACAAAAGATTAAAAATAAACTCGACTTTTAATAGAAATCTTCCTGGGGGTCTTTGGATTTGTGTTGCTGGTTTTTGATTTGGTCTAGGTCTTGATTGGAGTACATGTTAGCCACTTGGGATGCAGAGGTGGCATCTTCGGGTGATTTGTCATCTCGTATCCGAATGAATCGCGGAAAACGCAGTGGGATGCCCTTTTCGGGATCCACAATGCCGATGGTTGCCTTGTGAGCAGAGAGGGCTAAGCGAGAGATCGGCACATTTTATTTCCCACACTTGAACGGCGTCAAACCACTCGTCCGGCTCGTGGGAGCTGTCGTAGCGGTAGTATGACTTGGGCGTCTTGATCACGTGCTTTTTGAAGAACTCAGCATGCGTTTGAAGGTCTTCGTCACTGAAACCTTTAAGAGCGGTTTAGAAGTTTCTTGAAATAGAGACACTGTGGCAATCTTACCTGTTCCAATTTTGCAAATGCTCTGGTACTCCTCGTTGTCGGCGTCGTAGCAGGCCAATAGAAAGCCTCCGTAGATCCCAGTTCGCTTTCCTTTGCCAATTTAGCCACTAACTACCAGCACGTCCAGGAAGTCTCCAACACCGCTGAAGTAGTCCTTAAGTTTCAGCATTTCAGGATTCAGGCATTGGTAAATGAGAAAAAAAAACATCCGAATTTGTTTTTTTTGCTTTGTCAAACGGATGAATTTTGAATGAATTTTTTGACATTTCCAAAAATTCATCTACACCATCTTGGTAGCACTTGCAGTTTATATTCGCTTCAGAAATAAACGTAGATGTTTATCCTCGCTATTCGCTTATTTTGTTGTTGTTTTTAGCATGCAAAAATTTTAACAAGCGTATATGCGCGTGCAAAAAAACGCACCTAATATTACACAAATGATTCTTAGTTCTAGGGTTGGTATAATTGAATACAAAGAATAGCCATGCTATAAATATAACTGAGAATGAATGAATACCAATTATTCAGGAGCCGACCACGTCGCGATGAAGTTCAGAATAATACTTAGAGTAGTCACCACCAGCCGCGAACCACCATCCTTCAGTCCACAGCGTCCAAACTGCTGACTTACCAAAACTCCCACACGTTTAGGGAGTCCAGTAGCTGATACCAGTACCATGCACTGGCTGTCCAACGGCACAGCAGAAAGAATGTGCCGACCCCTGCAACTAATGCTACGATCCGTGGGAGACACATCATACTGCAAACGAAAAGTAGTGGCCGGTCATAAATGCGACAGTATTTATACATCATAAATACTGCCATCGTATGACATCATCGACAGCGGTGTGTATCGGGTATCCACACCAAGTAGTAGATACCCTCAGACGAACGATCGTATCTGGGCCAAGTCATTGGCAGATACATTTCTCTGTACTTGAGTGGGTGTTGCTATTGTAATGAACACCAAACATTTATACCAATTTCCTAATCGAAACGTTTAACCGAAAACACAACTGGCAACACTATAATGGAATGGTATAAAATGACAGACATTTGCTTGTAAGCCAGTGTGTGTGAGTGTAGAGATGCTTGACAGCAAATGTGGAAACCATTGACATATTATATATGGACTGCTAGTTGGCTCCTTAAAAGTGAAGCCAGCGATAAGCGACAGTGCTGCATCTTGGTTCAACTGGTTGTCGAATCTAGAACTAAACTAACACTTGAGTTTTTCGAGTTGTCAAACTGGCAGATGTTGTCTTGTCTTTTTTTGTTATTCTCGTGAAAGCATAAGTGTTTTTATTGTTGTTTGCACAGCAAACTTTTAGATGGCACCTAATTCTTGGGAAAAAATTGTAATGTTGCCGTAAATGGCGGACAGGGGAACCAAGAGGGCTAGTGTCGCTTGGCTTCAAAATCTTTGCCAGTCTTATATGGAGATTACACTCAACTAGCAGTCCATATATAATATGTCAATGGTGGAAACCATGGAGAAGAAACTGGAACGCTCTAGATGAGTGTTGTTCTATATAAATAGGACCGCTGACGCAACGAGTCAGTCAGTTTTGATTATAGAGTGATAAAGTTAAGAGTGAAATGTTGTTAACCAGTGATAGTCTAATAGTCGAGTTGAGTTCGAATAAAGTATAGATACTGAATAAAAGGTGCTTAGAAAAATTCACGTGCTAAATACAACAAAAATTTAGCTATCTGGGCTTCCCTTAAGCCTCATAATTTATTCAGTCTTATTTCCTTAGCCCGATAACAAAAATGTGCTACCAAACTATTTTTTGGAAATGTTATCGAAAATGGCGAAGGCTGTCATTGGGTGCGTTTGGTGTAGCTACAAATTCATACATATGCTAACAATTGTGAACAATTTTATGTTTGTTAGTTAACAAAAATTAACAATTTGTAAACTCACCGAACACACCTGATGTACAAAATGACATTTCTTATTTCTCAATTCAATAGACATCCCGTGCAATTTAGTTCTTTGTGTACTTTTTTCTTCTTGCAATTAAATTTTCTTCCGTGAATCATTGCATTCAACCCGAGAATTGTGTAAAAAATCTAGAACTTAAATAAATTGTCTTCAATGGACATGAGAACTTATAAATTTCCGGTAAATGCTGCCCCTGCTACAACTCAAAACAAAGCTGATGACGACGATGGTGCTGGCCTGTTTGCCTTTGATTTGGATGAAGGCGATGCAGAAGCTGGAATGAAATGTATCCAACTGCAACAGCTCCAACAACAACAACAGAAGCAACAGCCACAACAAGGTTCACAAATGAACCCAATGGCTGCAATATGCAGTGACCCAACAACAGATGCAACAATTACAACAGCAGGCAATTCCACGACAATAATGGCAACAACTGCAACAGCCCCAATAACAACAACAGTATTAGTGTGTGTCTGTTACTTGCCTGAAAAATGAAGACATTGTCACGAGACACAGTGAAGGTGTCGTAAGAGTTTTCACAACATAAGATATGCATCCAGATTTGCAAGTGGAGCAACAGGAGGCTTATCAGTTACGAAAAAACAACCCAACCCTAGACTATGGCTACGTAGAGATGATGCTTAAGCCGGTGAAAGTATTCAGGACGGACTCAGAGAAAAACTGGATAAAAACATTGTCCAGAGGATTCTTGAAGAGTGAGTTCAAGTTTTTGATTTTACTGAAGTCTACTTTCATCAATTCTACTCTCTTTTTAATTTTTGTGAAGGTATTACACATCGGTCACAGCTCACAGAAGTACTGACATCAGTTGATGTAGCTGCATGGACTAATGAGCTTTCCAACATGAATTTCATGCCAATGCAAATTGATAAGTTTTAAGATCTAAACACCATAGTCTAAGAGGATTCGAGGGAGAGATACCCAAAGCTAAAGGGTGAAATGTTTGATTATAGATAGTGATTCATGTTTATGTTATGTGATATAGGTAAATTAAATATTTAACCACCATGATGATACTTTGAGCGTTTTGTTTTTATCGGCTGCTTATTTTGATTTATACTTGCGGAGAGTTGCAATTTTCTAATTTTCAGTTTTCTAACTAAATTGAAGCAAATATAGGTGTACAAAATTAACCAGGGAAGAAAATCTCTCCGAAGTTGTTTATTAAACCTGTTACAAAAGCAAAGCCAAGTGCATATTCTGTGAGTATTTTCTAAAGAAAACTTCATCAAAGTCCTCTGGTTTTGCGTCAGTCATTGTTCCACGACGTCCTGCTTCTTCCCTCGGACTTTGACATTGTAGCAAACATGTTTGATCTTAACGCTCTGATATATAGAGTTTCCTTCCAAATTCACAATTCCCTAGCAGTCCTAAGAATTTGCAATGGTTATTATTTCAAATCTATGTAAAACTATAAACAAATAGTGCGAGTTACCTTTTATTCTTCTTAATTTTTCGGCTCGGTTGTAAAATTGAATTTCTTTCTTTCCTGTAAATCTTTCCAACCCTATAACTTTAATTCATTGAGATATTCATAGTACCTAGGTATAAGTTTCGATAAATTCCTGCGTAGATAAGGATCACGATTCTCCTATTCCTTGAATATTTTGAGAAATTTATTAGAAACTAGATTGTCAAGTCGGTTCTTGGCTTCGAGTAGAATCTTCTCCTTGTTGCTTTTACTAAAAGCAATAGTAATTAGTAATTTATATTTTAGTTTCGTTGCTTGACTTACTTGGGATCAATTATATGCAAGAACTGATAGATGTTTATCCTTTATCGTTGATAAATTTTATTTAGCTTTCGATTATTTTTTATTTATTTATTTTGACGCTTGCACTGAAACGTCACAATATGCCAAATACGTAGTGCTACCAAATTGCTTAGTCGTGTTTTTTTTCTCTATTTGATTAAGCCTTTATAGGCTTGAGAAAAAAAACACACCTAAAGTAGAAATAAATAAAAAGTGAAGTTTTATTTTGCGAACTAAGCGCACGTTACATTGGTGTCAGAAGTGTAAATAAAACTTATTTGTGAAAAAAAAATAAAAAACGAAAAAAAAAAAAAACTAGTTAAGTGCAAAAAAAAAAAAAAAAGTTAAATACAGTGAAAATGGGTAAGTTATTGGAAGAGCTCAACTGCACTGAGCTTAAAAGTGAGTTAGGTAAGCGAAATCTTTCTAGAGCGGGATCGAAAAATGAGCTCGTCCTGCGCTTGCGCAACCATTTGGAACAGCAAGGGGAAGACGTAAACACTTTTGTTTTTGAAACAGAAGTGGAAAAAGAAGAAGAAGTAAGTGAAAGTGTAGATTTTTCTAGTATGATGAAACTTTTGTTAGAACAGCGAAACGAGCAAAAGAAGGAACAGCAGAATGTTCTCGAACGACTCGAAGTACAACAAAAGAAGATGGAAGAGCAACGAAATGAGCAAAAGAAGGAACAGCAGAATGTTCTGGAACAGCTTGAAGCACAACGAAACGAGCAAAAGAAGCTGATTGAAGAGCAACGAAATGAGCAAAAGAAGCTGATTGAAGAGCAACGAAACGAGCAAAAGAAGGAACAGCAGAATGTTCTCGAACAACTGGAAGCACAACGAAACGAACAAAAGAAGGAACAACAGAATATTCTCGAAAGACTTGAGGTGCAACAGAATGTTTTGGAAGGTCAGAAAAACATTCTTGAAGGTAAATTGGGTAACATTGAGAAAAATGTATGTGCCCTAGACGAACGCGTTGAAGGTGTGGAGAAACAGCTTTCTGTTGTAGAGAATCGTTTGGAAAGCCGATGCGATAAACAGTTCGCTGTTCTGTCCAAGGAATTAGACCAGATCCGGAAAATCAAAATTCGAGAATCTGCTGGAGAGTTTGCAAGGAAAAAGGAGATGAAACCCCCAACATTTGATGGACAGTCTTCTTGGCCAGTTTACAAGAGACAACTTGAGGCAGCCGCGACAACAAATGGCTGGGATGACGAAGACAAGTACATAGCACTGACTCTTGCTCTTAGAGGTCCAGCAGCTGAATTACTTCAAACAGTTCCAGCTGGTAAGAGCGGCGATTTGAGTTCTCTCGTGGCAGCTATAGATAAACGTTTTGGAGATAGCCACTTGAAAGAAGTCTTCCGAGTCCAACTCAATAACAGAGTCCAAAAAAGGGGTGAAAGTCTACAGCAGCTCCAAGCAGACGTCGAAAGACTGGTTCACCTGGCATACCCGGATGCTGGAGAAGAAATCATCAACCAGCTTGCTGTTGAGTCCTTCGTTCGTGCCATTTCCGATATACATCTTCAGAGGTCTCTGCGAACTGCTAGAACACGTACTCTTTCCGAAACTTTAGCATTCGCATTGACAATTGAAGCAGCAGAACAGGCTTCTCAGGGAGTACATCGACTTAGAGAAGCCATAGTCGAAGAGTGCTCGTGCCATAGAGCTGAAATACAAAAGAACCAGCGGAGCGGACTAGCAAGATGTTGGAACTGCAACAAGACCGGGCACTTACAGCGTCAATGCCGACTACCACCAAATAAAGCCGGTTGTCAACATTGTGGAAGCAAAAGATCCAACCCAGAACAAGGTAACAACAACACCAGCGTTACGTATCAGACCGTTTCCCATCAGGGAAACGAGTAAGAACCAACTTCGAGGGGCAGAGGCTGGTTTCTTGTATCGATGGCCCCAGAACCACCATCCAGGTCTCTCAGACCAAACGATACAACAAAAGTCTGACTGTGGAAACTACTATTAACGGGAACAAACATGTGGCTACCATCGACACCGGTGCCACAGCCTCCATAGTACGTCGAGACCTGGTAAAGACGACGTGGCTTCATAACACCAATAGCTACCGTCTAAGAACCGCAACGGGAGAAGCAGCAAGAGTATATGGAGAAGTGTGTCTTAAGATCCGACTGGCCGATCTAGTGTTTACTCATCAATTCCTGGTGGCAGATATATGTGACGAGTGTATCATTGGAATCGACTTTATGAAACAGCACGGAGTTATTTTGGACATCGGTAATCAGGTTTTGAAGTACCAAAATAAGGAACTTCCAATGACCTATTCGAACGAAAGTACGTCGACACTGAGGACTGTCATCACGGAAGATCTGATTCTGCCTCCTTCTTCTGAAGTGTTCGTTTGGACAAAACTTGAAGGTGAGTTTGGAAGCCTTCGATACCTAATGGTGGAACCAGACCCAGAGTGTTCCTCCCAAAGCGTCATCATTGGGAAAACACTAGTAGCACCGAAAAACAAAATGGTCCCCGTACGATTACTAAACACCAGACCGTACGATGTAAGGTTGAAGAAAGGAGAAGTCGTTGGACGTTGCGAATCGGTTGCAGCAATTACGAAGATCACAGACGAAGCCCCGAGAAAAACTATAACTCCGGAGGAGCTCAAAACCATCAGAGCTAAAATACTGTATTCATCCAACCTTGATCACCAACAAACAAGGATGGCTGAAAATCTCCTACAAGAGTACACTGACATCTTCGCATCGCAAAAGGGACAATATGGTAGGACACAGTTGGTGCAGCATCGCATCAACACAGGAGATGCAAGACCGATTCGTCAACCCGCAAGACGCCTTCCACTGGCAAAACAAGGTGAGGTTGAGGAAATGATAACAGCAATGAAGAAGGACGGTCTTATTGAAAATTCCAAAAGTCCTTGGGCTTCACCAGTGGTGCTAGTGAAAAAGAAAGATGGAAGCACTCGTTTTTGTGTGGACTACCGAAGGCTGAATGATGTGACTAAAAAGGACAGCTATCCCCTGCCGAGAATCAGCGATACCCTGGATGCTATGGAGGGAGCCCAGTGGTTTTCGACGCTGGACTTGAAGAGTGGATATTGGCAAGTTGACATCCACCCTGATGATCGGGAAAAGACGGCGTTTTCTACAGGTAATGGGCTCTGGCAGTTTAAAGTTATGCCGTTTGGGCTATGCAACGCTCCGGCAACATTCGAGCGTTTGATGGAGTGCGTTCTTCAAGGACTGACGTGGAAAGCGTGCCTTGTCTACTTGGACGATGTCATTGCTTACGGGAAAACATTTGACCAACATTGCAAGAATCTAAAAGCCGTGTTTCAGAGACTTCGAGAGGCTAACCTTAAACTGAATCCGGAAAAATGTGCACTTTTCAAAACCGAAGTTAAGTATTTGGGACACATCATCTCTTCCCAAGGAGTGAAGACTGATCCTGAAAAAGTTGACTCCGTCAAAAATTGGCCAACACCACAGGACAAACATCAACTCCGAAGCTTTCTTGGTCTTGCCACATATTACCGACGTTTCGTTAAGAACTTTGCTGGAGTTGCAAAGAGTTTGCATCAGCTCACCGAAAAAGGGAAGCAGTTCAAATGGTCAGGTGAGTGTGAAAAATCTTTTCAGGAACTCAAATACCGCCTCTGTAACGCTCCAGTGCTGGCACATCCAACACCTGGCAAAACATTCATCATCGACGCAGATGCAAGCAACGTTGGAATCGGGGCGGTACTATCCCAAGTGCATGATGGCGAAGAGAAAGTGGTGGCATATTACAGTAAGGTCCTCTCGAAGCCTGAAAGAAACTACTGCGTGACCAGAAGGGAACTGCTAGCTCTTATCTTGGCAACAAAGCACTTCCATAAGTACATCTATGGACAGAAATTCCTTCTGCGGACAGACCATGGTGCTCTGAACTGGCTTTTGAACTTCAAAAATCCAGAAGGTCAAGTCGCAAGGTGGAAAGAAAGACTGCAGACTTATGATTACCAGATTCAAAACCGCAGAGGAAAGCTGCACTCAAACGCCGACGCATTGTCCCGAAGACCTTGCAAAGAGGATTGCAAGCATTGTAGGCGACAAGAAAACAAAGAAAATATTACCGCTCAGCGACTAAGAGCTGACCCCATATGCGGATGGAGCAATGAGGAAGTGAGGACCGCTCAACAGGAGGATCCAGATATCGAACCCATTCTCGCATGGAAAGAAAATGAAGAGAAACCAGAATGGGGAGACATTTCTGACAGGAGTCCAGTTCTCAAAGCCTATTGGGCACAGTGGGACTCACTATATGTGCAAGAAGGTGTCCTCAGGCGAAAATGGGAGTCCGCTGACGGAAAATCATATGTGATGCAGCTGATCGTACCGCAATCGAAAGTCAGTGAAGTTCTTCGGGAGATGCACGACGGGCCTTCTGGAGGTCACCTGGGAGTTAACAAAACACTAGAGAAGGTGCGACATCGGTTCTACTGGTTACATGCTAGAGACGACGTGGAGAAGTGGTGCCGAACATGTG
This sequence comes from Melanostoma scalare, assembly GCA_949752695.1. Lineage (NCBI taxonomy): Eukaryota > Metazoa > Arthropoda > Insecta > Diptera > Syrphidae > Melanostoma > Melanostoma scalare. Next base: position 93,738,226 of record OX456984.1, read on the forward strand.
ACAAGTGTGCTGCAACCAAAGGACCTGGTAGGAAGATTCAAGGTAAGATGCATCAGTACAACGTTGGATCGCCTTTTGAGAGAATTGCAGTAGATGTGGCTGGGCCTTTTCCAGAGACCAACGCTGGAAACAAGTACATTCTGGTGGTAATTGACTATTTTAGCAAATGGCCTGAGGCGTATGCCATCCCAAATCAAGAAGCCAAAACGGTGGTCGACCAGATTGTGTTTAACTGGGTAAGTAGGTTTGGCGTACCTATGGAGCTCCATTCCGACCAAGGGAGGAACTTCGAGTCAAACATCTTCCAAGGAGTGTGCGGACTACTTGGCATCAAGAAGACCAGAACCACACCGCTTCATCCACAATCTGATGGGATGGTTGAAAGATTCAACCGGACCTTGAAAGAACACCTCACCAAGGTCGTAGGCGACTACCAAAGAGACTGGGATAGGCACGTACCGCTATTCCTGATGGCCTATAGAAGTGCAGTACATAGCTCGACAGGACAAACACCATCTGACATCCTGTTCGGGAAAACCATGCGGCTGCCCAGCGAACTTAAATTTGGATGCCCCACAGAGGAGCCACAGGACACGAACGAGTATGTGGATGACCTCAAGGAGAGACTCGCTGACATCCATAAAAGAACAAGGGAACGGATGAAAACCTACAGCGACCGGATGAAGACACGGTACGACACAAAAGTGACAACGGCAGGATTCCAAGCAGGAGATCGTGTGTGGCTTTATAATCCTCATCGTCAAAAGGGATTGTCACCGAAACTTCAGCAGAACTGGGAAGGTCCTTATACTGTTGTCACGAGGATTAACGACGTGGTTTACCGCATCCAAAGAGGATTAAGAGGCAAGTTAAAAGTAGTTCATTGTGACCGGCTGCATCGATATAGTGGCGAGGCTGCAGATGGAATTATTCGGGACGAACAATCTTAAGGAGGGGGCAGTGTAATGAACACCAAACATTTATACCAATTTCCTAATCGAAACGTTTAACCGAAAACACAACTGGCAACACTATAATGGAATGGTATAAAATGACAGACATTTGCTTGTAAGCCAGTGTGTGTGAGTGTAGAGATGCTTGACAGCAAATGTGGAAACCATGGAGAAGAAACTGGAACGCTCTAGATGAGTGTTGTTCTATATAAATAGGACCGCTGACGCAACGAGTCAGTCAGTTTTGATTATAGAGTGATAAAGTGAAGAGTGAAATGTTGTTAACCAGTGATAGTCCAATAGTCGAGTTGAGTTCGAATAAAGTATAGATACTGAATCATTGACATATTATATATGGACTGCTAGTTGGCTCCTTAAAAGTGAAGCCAGCGATAAGCGACAGTGCTGCATCAGGGTTCAACTGGTTGTCGAATCTAGAACTAAACTAACACATGTATGTCTCTTTCTTTAATTAGTTAAAAAGAGAAAAATATAAGTTGGTCTTGTAGATGGCACCTAATTCTTGGGAACAAATTGTAATGTTGCCGTAAATGGCCGTAAATGGTGCACCAAGAGGGCTAGTGTCGCTTGGCTTCAAAATCTTTGCCAGTCTTATATGGAGATTACACTCAACTAGCAGTCCATATATAATATGTCAATGTACTGAATAAAGTAGAAATAAATAAAAAGTGAAGTTTTATTTTGCGAACTAAGCGCACGTTACACTATGGTTGATAGCTGGGTCGTCAAATGTGGATATTTGAGGTTACCGATTTATCCATGATATGTGGATGGCGGTGGTGACTGTTAGCTTTGATTGAAAAGTGGAATGCATCGTCAGCATTCCGTTGGAAAATTAATTCGGTCATCGTGTGACTGACCGAACAAACGCTATTCACACAGCAAATGGCTAAATTTGATCCCATTTCAAACAAAACGTCAAATTTTAATCGTGGTAGAAGTTTTAACACAAATTTTAACGCAATTCATACACGGCCTGAAAGCGTTTTGTAATTCTTAAAAGTTTTTAAAAAAAGTTTTGTTTTTATTTTTGTGTTCCACTTTTTCAATATTCGTTTTGTTTAATATGTCAGATCAACAAATCTTCGTTTTTTAATAGTAGATTTAGTAAGAATAGGGGAGTTTTTCTAGCACTGCAGTTATCATATTAATTAAATTAAGAGTTTTCGATTGGAACTGTCAAAAAGGTATGCGTAAGCTAAAATAAGAGTTATTACCACAGAGTATAACCAGAGAGTCCACTGCAGCAAGGTAGTGCGTTTTGCCTACAAGCTAAACTAAACCGGATGACCCCACCCGGATGATCTCACTGGCCTTCACTTCCCACAGATCAAAGTCAGTTGAGTTTGAAAAGTAAAAAATTTTTTTTTGGTTGCAAAAAAAATCGATAATTTTTAATTTTCATACAGCCTAGAATTTAGAAAAATGAATTTAAGTTGCAGGAAATAACTTTTTTTTTCATTTTGACCAGTATTTCACAGAAAAAGACAAAAATTAGTAAAAAATTTCATACCGATGCAGGAGTTTTGTTAAGTTTTTACAGTTCATACTAGTGAGCACAGAGCCTCAAACTCAGAAATAGGACGCCATATTGAAAAATTTTTTGCGGGTGATTCGGGTTGAAGGGGTGGAAGTGGATACTCTGTATTATCTACTCTGTGGTACAGACCATCCAACTTCCATCAAACGAATTCTGTCCAACTAATTGTACAGTGTGAACGGGGCTTTTAGCGTATTCTTCAAGAAAAGTATTTATGACATCTGTCAGATTATTACTACACAGAAATTAGTTTTTCCTGGGTCATGGATACGTGGAACTTTCTAAAAACCAGAGAAGTTAACTAAAACCTTTTGCATATAGCAAAACATTTTTATCAAATTAAAAAACTCGCAATGGCTCCAACTCGACGACCCAGCGACGGGTTGCTGGCGCGTGTAAATTTTCCACTTTACGCTGTGGAAATGTTGACGAGTCGTCATGTTTTGGTCGCCGGTGGTGGTGGGGCCAGCAAAACTGGAGTAGCTAATGGATTTGTAAGTATTCATTCCTGACAGTGTCATGTGCTTTATGTTGTTGTTTTCTAAAGGAAATCTACGAAATATATCACAATGGTCAGCATTTTGTGGCAGAAGAAGTTGTTCGCCACGAAACTGGTTCTAATGTGGTCATGAATTTTGCTGTAAAAAACAGCGAACGAAGGTCGTATGTTTTGGCTGGCCAGGAGTCTCATTGTCAAATGTATATAGTAAATCCGAAGATTTTGATTGATGGGGAACCTGAAACGGTCGACAGGAAGAAAAAACCTGTCGATCGGCCAAATGAGAATGGAGTTCGAAGAAGAGGACACGAGCAACCATCCGGAGTAGAAGATTTGTCAAATGCACGACAAGCAGAAATGGAAAACAATCTAAATGCTTTTAAAAAACGAATTCGTTTTGATATCAAGCCAGCAGATTCAATTCAGACGGACTTCCTTAGTGCGGAGCCTTTGCAGCGTGTGGTTCGAATAGCTCCTAATGGAAATTTAATGGCGACAGGAGGTACAGATGGCTTTTTGCGCATCTGGTCATTTCCACAAATGGTCAAACAAAATGATATACAGTGAGTACTGATCTTTTTTAAGCCCTTCAATCTCTATAAGAGGAAGTAAATTGACTTTGATCATTGTTTTTCCAAGGGCCCACAGTAAGGAAATTGACGATATCGACTTTAGTCCCGACAGTAAATATATTGTGACAATCTCGAAAGATGGCCAAGGCAATGTCTGGGACACATTAACCGGCAATCCTCACCACAAACTTAAATGGGATACTCCTGATGGTGCCAAGTATCTATTTAAGAGATGTCGATATGGTACTTTAGAAGCAAGTCGTGACAATTACCGCCTTTTCACCATTACAAATCCACTGGGTAAGGTTGGTAAGAAGCGAGGATATCTTCAGCATTGGAACTGCGAAGAGGGCCACCTGAAAATGGCAGTCGGCATTGACGAGAGTCTGTCATCGCTGGCGGTACGCGATGATGGACGATTCATTGCCGTGGGCACTATGTTCTCAGGAAGTGTTTCGATTTATATAGCATTTAGTTTACAGGTAAGTAAGGTATTGTAAAAGTAACAAGTGTTTTTCAATAAATTGGTCATTTTAGCGTGTACTTCACATTCCTAACGCCCATTCGATGTTCATTACCGGCCTAGAGTTTCTACCGATTACAAATCAACAAGGGCCACCAATCTCCAGCGACACTGAAGCAGCTGTTCTATCAATTTCCGTTGACAATAAAGTTTGTATACACAGTTTGCAATACAGACGTGAGTTCAAACAATTTTCGACAATGAAGTTTATTATTGACTTTTCTCTTTTTGCAGATACGGTCCCGTATTGGGTTGCTATTATCGGAATAATTCTCGTGATTATCTGTTCGTTTGCGTTGTGCTCGTACATAGGACTTTAAACTGTTGTGTTGTCGAAAAAACAACTGATTAATTCTTCAAAGCAAAGAAAACTTTTTTGCTTTTATCCGGTTTATTTTTTAGTTCATTTGTCCACGTGCCCCTTCGTGAAATCTAAGCATATGTTTTTTTTTTTTTAATAAATTACTAAAGTAGAATCTATCCTGTTTGCCATACTGCTGGATACATCTGATTTTTTCTTCTGAATTTTCCATACTCAGTTCAGCAATAAATAGATTGTTGGCAACCGTGCAGGATGTTAGTTTTATTTTCACTTTCAATTGCATAGGTGATAGGTATTTGAGTTTACTAAAAACTCATAAAAAGTGTTGCTCTGCTCAGTACAACTTTTTTTTCATAACGGAGCGGCATTAGATTGGGTCCCCATTTTGGTGTGGGACACATGAACTTTTGAAACTTTCAATTTTTGTACCCAACAAGCTACATGAAATCTCTTACAAGATATACTATAAAAGGTTTAAACAACCTATGCTATAACGAGTTTCTCTCCATTTTTCGGTTTGGGGAATTTTTTGTTAAAACCGCGTTTTTGGTTAAAAGTGAAGCTGTAATATACAAGAACAGTATTTATATGCGTTCTGTTCTTCTGAACGACGAAATGAAAACGGAGTTAGTTTAGCACTGGTCGACATTTTTTCTTATCCACCCGATTTGAAAATTTGAAATTTTAGTTTGTTAAATTACTTTATAACTATTCTAAGCCTGAAAGTAGATTTAAGTTCTTATTCTTTTTCGGAAATATATCAGGGTGATAGTTCTATCCAAAAACATATACATGCGTGTTGCGGCACCAACAGATCCATGTTGTAGTATGGCAGTAACACGGCACGAACACTCTGCAATACACAGCAGTCAAAGGAGGTGATGATACCATCCAGCACCAAATCTATGCAGAATAGGGTGCTTTTCTGCGATAGTTTTTTTCATTCCCACATCAAACTTTTGTGAGAAATACTTAAAAAAAATCCCTAAAAATTTTAATCTATCTATATATATATATAAAATAGGATGTATGTCCGGTATAGACTCCTAATCCACCCAACGGATTCTTATGAAATTTTCAGGGTAGACATAGTTTAGTCCAGAGATTGGCCCTGTCAAGGTTTGATCCACATATTCCCACAGGAACGGGGTTTGGAATGGAAACTTAGAAACTCCTGGACAAATTTTAAAAATTCTTTTAGCATTAGGGGTGCTACATCATCCGCCTCCATCAGTAACTTAGACAATAATTCATCCCACGGGAACTGAAACGGGAACTAGAACGGGAACATTAAAGTTGCTTGACCGATTTCAAACATTTCTTTCAACTTTAGGATGTTACATAATCCATCAGTGACATAGACTTATATTTCATTCACTTATTTCCATGGGAACGGAAGATTCCCACAGGAACGGGGTTAGGAACCCCGAAAAAATCCAGTACAGTGAGATCGGGAGCTCGTGCAGTGAATTGATCCATTGTTGCCTATCCATCGACCACCTTATTTTATTCACCCTTATTGCGATAGGCGTTTCACTAAAACGCCTAAAAAATGACAGTGCTCCAGCCGCGATAATTTTTGTTTTCATAAAAATATAAGTTCAGCCATCTATCTGTTCCTCATTGCTCTTACCATTCCCTTAAAATTTATTTTATTTAAACGGCAATTGTGGCGCCTAAAGATAAGTCATCTTATTGGCGTTTTATTAAAACGCCATTCGTAATAAGGGTGTATTTTTTTTATTTTATTATTATCTCGAATGTGGATTGCTTTAAGCCCATGTATGAAGGTTATGGAAATTCGTGATAGCATTTCTTGTGAACTGGGATTCGTCTGTCTAAAGAATTCTGTTTATAAACTGGTAGTCATTCAAGCTTCTCTCTAGCAACCAGTTACGAAATTCTGCACAGGTGTATAGTGTGCATGCATTTTTTCGCCATGCAGTACTCTGAAGACTCTTTGTTTGGAAACATTAAACTGTATAGAGCCAAGTGCCTTATGCTAATGGAAGGATCTATTTCAACAGCTGCCAGTATTTTTTCATCGACCGAAACTCTTCTTATGGTTGCAGCTCTTGCGTTAGGTCTTGCTGTTAATACTGATCCAGTTTCTCGAAGCCTTCGAACGGTATTTCCAAAAATGTTTTGAGATGGAAGTCGTCTATTAGGATAAAGTTCCTGGTATCTTCGTTGTGCTCTTCTTGAATTTCCATTGCAAAACTATATACGAATAAAATGTCTGCGAATTCTTCTTTCGTAAATGAAGGCATTTCAGTGACTTATTTTGATAAACTGATGAACAAATTTGTTTTTTTTATTCTTTTATACGACTTGTTTACCCCTTGAACATTCATACCCCAAACTTAAACCTGCCTGAGAAGAGGTAAATCAATAGTGATTTTGGTAGCAGATCAAATACACTTTTTACCATTTTCATCAGTGCACACGCACAGTCATAAAAATTACCTTAAAACAATCAATTCTTGGAAAACTACTCCCATTGCAAATTGCAAGCTGTTGCAATAAAAGTTCGTAAAAAACCAAAAGTTAGATTTTTTACTGTTTTGAAATTTTTTTAAGTATCAAAAAATATATGAATTTTTGAGTGCACATACCTACTGATAAGTTTTTTTTATTATTGTTTTGTTCATCTGTAAGAAATAAAGAAACTCGTCGCAGCCTTATTTATAAACTCGTATTATCGGCGGATTAGGTTAGGTTAAGTTGAATAGGGGGTACAGCAACAAGTGACAGCACCTCACTCGGATCTCAGGGATCCATTGTGCTCCCCGGGAAAATCAGAGGATGGAGATGGGAGGATAGGAGAGGTAGATGGTTATTGGGTTAGGTGAGTAAATTTCAGGACGTAGCTCAATGGGAGATTAGAGATGTCGCCCAGTTCGTCGAAGAAGAATTCTCAGAGAGTTTTTTTCCTTATCGGCGGATTAAGGTAACTACGAATTTAATACCCCTCTAATACTCGAAACCTTATTTATAAAAAAAAGGTAATATTGGTGGATTTACATGCATCTGCAAGTGCAGATGAAAAACGGAAAAAGACACAAGCAGCCTTATTTATTAGATTTCACTAATACTCTAACTCTAATACTACTAATAGTAGTGGCAGCGCTGGTTTGTGTTATTAGCTTTGCGTTAATTTAGCTCTGAGAAAATTTCACATCTTTGTGGTATTTTGTTTGATTTTAATACATTTGTTGATTGTCTTAGTGATTTAAAGTGATTAAAATCATTCTATTCTGTCTAGTTCCTGCTTTTTTCGTAGAGAATTAGTTTAATTTGTGTTTCGTTTTGATCACAGTGTTTGGTGAGAAATTGATTTTTTTTTTAATTTTTCGGTTCCGTTTGAGTGTATTTTGAGTAGTTTTAAAAACATACTTATCTCATTCTGACCTATTGGTAAATTCAATAATCATCTTTTTCTAAACTAGCTATATTTTCGTTTATTTTTGTATATTTAAAGTAAAAACTTGCTCTAAATTATCTGCTTAGTGGTGCAATCGTCTAGCAGGTCAGCCTTTTATTATATTTTAACCTCCGCGTCTCAGGTTAATATCCCAGTGGAGTCACATATAAAATTTTTTTTTTTTTTTTACTTTTCGAATTATTTTATTAAATTTTATTTTTTATCTATCTTCATTGCATTTGCAATTTAATTTATTATTTCATTTAATTTTATCATGGCCTGTGCTGCGGACAAATGCATGGAAAGCTCCAATAGTGCCCCTCTCTTTGAATGTTATGGGCCTTGCGGGAAAGTATTCCATTCCAAATGTATCGGATCGAACAATGCATTTTTAGACAAAATAAGTGCGTCTAAGATTGCATGTTGGTATTGTTCCGATTGTAAAAAGATATCAATTTACCTACTGGGGCAATTAAAATGTCCACTTTTAAACTGGACATTTTAAAACTATCGAAAGGATTTGAGGAACTCCTTAAGATTTTCCAGGATAGTGTTTCCAATCTTACTTCATTTTCTTCTCCACATAGTTCTGTGGATATTTCAACATCTACTGCTGATTTTGAGCCTATCATCATTGACAAGACCCAAATATTAGCAGACATTCAACAACAAACGACTTCTGCTACCAGCTCGGCCTTAGCTTCATCCAAAAGCTCAAAAAGAACTCGTGATGGCTTAGTACTTAATCAAAATTCTAGTCCTCTTCCTAAGCGTAAAACACTGAGGAGCAATATGAACAAAGGTCAAGGTCTTGAGTCCACTGCGTCAGTGGCTAAAAATCCTGTCTCTACAGTTACCCAAGATGTAATTCAGTCCACTGGGTCAACTATCGAAAACTCGGACTCTATGGACACGCAGCCTTTAATTGATCCAGTTTCTCTGGGAATAAATGTCCTTATGGAAGGTGTTCCCAAACCTAGATCTCTTTTTATCTCACGACTTAAACCAGAAATCACTACGGAAGATGTTTTGCGGCATCTGGTTGACAAAAAGAGTATCCCCTCTGTTACGTCAATCAAATGTAATAAAATTAGTAAAAACAATGGCTTTGTTTCTTCATTTAAGTTAGTTGTTCCTCCTTCCCTCTCTTATTCTATTTTGAATAGTAATTCTTGGCCTGATGGTACACTCATTAAAGAGTTTACATTACACAGGAAAAAACCAGTAAGAACTGACCGGACACCTCAGCCAAAAAACTAAAGAGAATTACCCTCTTTTACCAAAATGTTAGAGGGCTTCGTACAAAAATTACGAATCTTTATCTTAACTCTCATGTCTTCTCGCATGATATATTTGCCTTAACTGAAACCTGGCTCAATTCAAGTCATTTGGACACTGAGCTTTTTAGCCAGGAGTTCTCAGTATATCGTAAAGACCGCCATTACGAAAAGCCTGAAGATGTGGGAGGTGGTGCATTAGTTTCTGTAAGAAATACTTACATGTCTTCTCAAATCACTTTTCCTTTTCCATTTACAATTGATGTCTTATGTGTCAAAGTATCCGTACAGTTAAATAGTATCTACAGTACCTCACACTCAAAGTGGGACACCTAAGAAATAAAATCTTCAATAAACTTCTTTACGAAAAAAAAATGCAGAGTTGCTCACTTTTTTAAATAATTTTTATTTTTATTGCTTAATATTGACCTCAAATTATTATAAAACAAAAAAAAAATATCAAAAAACAACCCCAATTTGTTTAAAAAAAAGATGAAAATGATCTGTCTAGTATTTTTTTTTTAATGTAGGTCACACTCAAAGTGGGACACCTGCTGTTTTCTAAGAAAACTAACTGTAATTGCCACGTTATCTATATTATTTAGTTGCAGTTTTTATAGAGCTTTCATTGTGATAGCATTAAAAAAAAAAAATCGAAATGTCAAGGCAAATAACCTTTGAAGAAAGGCAAATTGTGATTTTCAATTACCAAAAAGGAAAATCCGTTCGCAAAATAAGTAAAGTTGTTAAGAAAGTAAATCTATGGTGTTTAGTGTAGTAAAACGGTTTCGGGAAGGTCGAATAGAAAATAAACCAGAAAGTGTTGAAAGCAAAAAAAAAAAAATTGCGATAGAAATGTGCGGTTTCTTTTAAGAAAAATAAGAAGTTATTCTTTGCTGTCCTCAATTGGCCTTTAAAAAATGTTAAAGGACACTTAAAATGTTGACTTAAGGGCAGAAAGAGCTCGGCGGTTTGTTAGGAGAAACGAATTGAGTGGCTGAGTTGCGCACAAAAAGCCGTTAATATCAGAAAAGAATAGTCGTTTAAGAATGCAATTGGCCAAAGAGCATGTGACATCAGAATCAAAAAGATTAGTTTTGGTTTCGTCCGTAAAATGGGCTTTTAATGAATTGACCGAATTAAGATTGAAGTTGGAGAACAAAATGCGACTTACCTTTGACCAGAAATTCATATCCTTTGTCACATTTTCTTCGGCGAATTGCATTCTTAAACGACTATTCTTTTCTGATATTTCTTTGGCCAATTGCATTCTTAAACGACTATTCTTTTCTGATATTAACGGCTTTTTGTGCGCAACTCAGCCACTCAATTCGTTTCTCCTAACAAACCGCCGAACTCTTTCTGCCCTTAAGTCAACATTTTAAGTGTCCTTTAACATTTTTTAAAGGCCAATTGAGGACAGCAAAGAATAACTTCTTATTTTTCTTAAAAGAAACCGCACATTTCTATCGCAATTTTTTTTTTTGCTTTCAACACTTTCTGGTTTATTTTCTATTCGACCTTCCCGAAACCGTTTTATTACACTAAACACCATAGATTTACTTTCTTAACAACTTTACTTATTTTGCGAACGGATTTTCCTTTTTGGTAATTGAAAATCACAATTTGCCTTTCTTCAAAGGTTATTTGCCTTGACATTTCGATTTTTTTTTTTTAATGCTATCACAATGAAAGCTCTATAAAAACTGCAACTAAATAATATAGATAACGTGGCAATTACAGTTAGTTTTCTTAGAAAACAGCAGGTGTCCCACTTTGAGTGTGACCTGCATTAAAAAAAAATACTAGACAGATCATTTTCATCTTTTTTTTTAAAACAAATCGGGGTTGTTTTTTGAAATTTTTTTTTTATTTTATAATAATTTGAGGCCAATATTAAGCAATAAAAATAAAAATTATTTAAAAAAGTGAGCAACTCTGCATTTTTTTTCGTAAAGAAGTTTATTGAAGATTTTATTTCTTAGGTGTCCCACTTTGAATGTGAGGTACTGTATGTCGTAAACGTCTATATTCCTCCAAAGAGTCCTGTCTCAGCTTATACTGAGCTCTCCTTAGTTTTAGATTATGTAATGGAATTGTCGTGTCTGAAAAGTTATATTTTATTATTGGGCGATTTTAATTTGCCAGAAGTGAATTGGGTCCCTTCTAAAGATGGATCCTTTCAAGTAGCATCACTGACTTCGTCTCAACAAGAGCTTCGTTTACTTGACAATATTATTTCCTCAGACTTACAGCAAATAAGTTGTATCAGAAACTTTATGAATCGCATGCTCGATTTAGTTTTTTCATCTGACGCAGTTAGTACTGTTGTTCTTAAATCTAAGTATGGCATTACTAACTTAGATGATCTTCACCCACCTTTAGATATTTTTCTGGATTTAAGTTCTGATTTATATGTTTGTAGTAACTCATTTGACTATTCATACACTTTTGACTTTCGGAGAGCGAATTTCGATTTGCTTTCCGAAGAACTCACCAGAGCCGGTATAGATAATGTATCAGCTTCTAACAATATCGACGTTGCAGTCAAATGCTTTTACTTGATCTTGGAAAATTCTATGAACAAAATTATTCCCCGTAAAATCTTTAAGAATTCCTGCTTTAATCAGCCATGGTATACCAAAGAACTAAAGATTTTGCGAAATAAGAGGAATAAAGCCTGGAAATCCTACATTAAAACTCATTCTACAACTGACTATAGTGTTTATATTAGTTTTTTTGAAAACTTTAACACGCTCTCCAAAACTCTTTACTCCAACTACCTTAGACAGATGTCATTCTCTTTCTCTCCCCGTAGTAATAGATGAAAACTACTTTACGTATTTACGTAACTGCTCTCAAGTTAATTTTAATAATATCCCTATTCATAGTGACAACATTTTAAAATATTTATCACTTCTGCAAGATGACTTTTCGTCCGGTCCGGATGGAATCCCGCCTATTCTTTTAAAGAAATGCCGTTCCATAATAATGTTCCCACTTCAATATCTTTTTCAGCTTTCAATCAAAACAGGCGTTTTCCCAAGGCTTTGGAAAAAGTCCTTTATCACTCCGGTTTTTAAAAAGGGTGATAAGACAGAAGTAGAAAACTACAGGCCTATATCCAAACTTTCTTGCATCCCCAAACTCTTTGAGCAAATTGTTTGTGACAGCCTTTTTTACAAAAAATATTATTTGCAGACAACAGCATGGCTTTATACAAAAAAGATCGACGGTAACAAACCTTCTCTCTTTTCTTCACAAATGTTCCAATACCCTCGAAAATGGGTCTGAGCTCGACTGTATTTACACTGATTTTTCCAAAGCATTCGACCAACTCTATCATGATGTTATATTATATAAGCTCAAGGCTTTTGGATTTCCTGCAATATTTATTGCATGGATTTGCTCTTATCTCGAAAATAGAACGTACCAAGTAAAATTTCGTAACAGCTTTTCGAATCCCTTCAATGCTCTGTCGGGTGTACCACAAGGCAGTCACCTTGGGCCTTTGCTTTTCATTGTTGCCATCAATGACGTTGTTTCGTGCATTTCGTATAGTGAAATTCTGATTTTCGCAGATGATATGAAAATTTTTAAATCCATTCAAAATAGTTCTGATCGCGTACTTCTTCAAAAAGATATCGATAGCTTTGGAATATGGTGTAAAAAGAATGGTCCTAGTCTCAACCCCTCGAAGTGCCAAACTATGACTTTCTCGAAAAAACGAGAACCTAGTAATGCTTTGTATTTAATGTCTGGTCATTCATTATGTAATGTCTCAAGTTTTCGTGACCTAGGTGTTTACTTCAATATTAACCTTGAATTTAATGAGCACATAAGCTCAATTGTAAGGAAAGCAAATTCTATGCTAGGTTTCATAAAGAGGTGGTCAAAAGAATTTGATGATCCTTATGTAACACTATCTTTGTATAACTGTTATGTTCGCCCTCATCTCGAGTACGCCTCACAAGTTTGGTCTCCTCTATATGAAATTCATAAACATCGCATTGAGGCAGTACAACACAAATTTATACGTTTTGCTTTGAAGGGTCTTCCTTGGGAAGATCCATTCAATCTACCTCCTTATGAACATCGAATTCAACTTTTGCAATTGCAAACCCTTAGTCAAAGACGTATCAACAATGACCTAGTATTTTTCCATCAGCTTTTGACTGGCTTTATAGATGCTCCTTACTTGCTCGCGTCCATAGGTTTTAACTACCGCGGAGGATCTCACCACTTGCGTAATTTGGAGTTGATTCATTGCCCCCATCATAGAACCAATTTCGGCATGAATGAGCCGCTATCGCGCATGTGTAGATTATATAATTCTAACTCTCTACTTTTAGATTTCAACATTAATAAATGTAGTTTAAAACAAAAATTTAAAACCAGTGCTCCACATGCATGATTTTTGTTTCAATGTTTCTTAGTTTATTGTCTTTCAAAATATTTGTAGTTTATGCTTTGTTTTAGTTCTAATAGTTTTGTTTAATTATTATTATTGTATTTCATGTTAGGTGTTGTATATTGTATGTCACTATTTGTATTTTTTTTTTCATATATATATACGTTCTCTTTGCGCTGGTGTTGGTGTTTTCTAACCTCTAACACTTGCATTTATGATGAAGAGCGTAGATAAGTACGTACAAATGAGCTTGCTCTAAGCTTCGTGCGACTTAGTCTCTGAGATGCAAAAAAAATACTCGTTTCAACCTGGTGTAAGTTAATGCTAGTATTAGCACTTAATCCTCCCTTACGCCAGGTCGAGCGAATCCTTATTTATAGGCGCGTTCCTTTGGGACTTTTAAACTACTTTTTAGTACTTCGCAGTAGACGTTGAATGGAACGCGTTAATTTTTCAAAAAGTAAAATCTAACCTCCAAAAACAACAAAACACCCGAAAACATTCGCAAAATTATTGTTTTTGAGAAACGTCAAATCAAACAACAACAATTTCTATTTCTTTTTACTGACGCCATCTGGCGTAGACTAGTATCGTAACTACTTCGAAGAACTACTTTGACCACAAGGGAAAAGTAGTTCAAAGCAGCCAGAAGTACTAAGCAGTAGATAAATGTTCCCAAAGGAACGCAGCTTATGCTATGTCCGCACCTGAGAGTTAAACTTGTTTAACTCAAAACAATCCCAAACCAACATGATAACCAAGTGGTTTGCCATACAAAACGAAACCTTTTTAGTCACTGGGTTTCGTGATAACCTACTCGAAACCAAGTGCGCTGAATGCACTATTTCCAATATTCCATTGAATTTGACATTTAAGAGAGTGGAAGTGAGTGGAAAGAGAATGAATTCTCTCATACGTCGTTGACGTTCTGCTCACACTTTATATCTGTCTCTTTTTAACTTAAGACGAAAAGATAAACTCAAAACTTTTTTGCATATGCGGACACTTCTTGGTTAACTCAAACCATCCTGGAATGAAACCCAGGTTTACTTCAGGTGCGGACATAGCATTATAAAACATTTTCCAACCCGTATTAGTTACGACTTGCTTAATGCTTATGTCAAATTTTTCATCAAAAAAATGACCCATCTGTAGCTCTGGTTACTATAAACGTAAACAAATCCAAGCTGACTTCATTGTGCACGTTCAACGCATTAAAGGCTATGGCCCAATCACTCCGTCACGCGTTCGACTTCAGCGGCCACAACTGACAACTCGATTAAAACACATGTACACTTATGGGGAATGGCCCATAAGCAACGTACGTGGCGTCCGTGTCGGCGTTGAGATTAAAACATTTTTAATATCAACGCACTTAACGACTTTGACATTTGTTATTGGTATTTTTTATTGGTTGGTAGACACACATGCTCACATACATGGTGCTCTGTGTAACAAAAGTGCATTAACGCGATGGATTCATTGGGCCATCCAAAATTTTCACATATTTTAAAGTTGAAGTTGAAGTTGAAGTTGAAGTCTGACGGAGTCATTGGGCCATAGCCTTAAGTTTTTTCAGATAATGGTGGCATTCAGAAATCTAGTTACTACGTAGTGGAAAGTCGACTAGCTTTGTGAATGCAAAATGCACTAAAAATGTAGTCAACCCTGAATTGTCAAAATAAGCACACAAAAACACCAAATAATTGCGTTTAGGGAACTTTAAATAATCTTATCTTTTAAATTAAGTAACTTTAATTACATATTTCTTCACTGCTTTCAATTAGATAAAAATTGTCGAAAAAATTTCAATTTGCACTTTGTAATTTTTTGTGTATTTACCCAACAGCTGATTCTCAAACGTCAGACTAACTTTGTAGCTGAAATTTTTCGACTACATTGAAAGGGAAATTTCAACTCGTTTTGTAGTCGATTCTAACCAATCAAAAGAGTTCACAAGAGACGAGATGTCATTTGTCAAAACAACATTTGGTGAGGAGGCAATGTGTCTTTTTGACAACTTCAACGTCAGTGTGAAACACAAAATCCCCGATACTCCAAGAGAGCCCTCTATGAGCCAGTGTGCAAAGAAACATAATGGTTCCGGTCCCAGCTACAATCATCAACAACATTCTACATAGGATAGAGTTGCCGTCTGCCACAAAATTAATTTCAATTTTAATATTTTATGTTATAATGTCACAGGGCTCAAAAACAAACTATTAATGCCAGATTTTTTTAAATTAGTCTTAAATTATGATATTTTTATTTTATTAGAAACATTTGTGGAGGAAGGTAAGGAATTGCAATTCTTAAAATATTTTGAAGGTTTTAGTTTAAAATGGATACCAGCTATTAGAAATAATAGACTTGGGAGAGCTAGTGGTGGCATATTGTGTGGCATCAAAAACTATATTTCGAACAAAAATACTACTTTTAAAACCATTGAAAACAGAATTGTAATAGATTTTACTGTCCAGTCGAATCATTTTTTAATTGTACCTGTTTATATTAATTTTAACGCTTGGAATTCTGATTTTGAGGAACTTCAAAACTTCCTTTTAAATCAAAGTAATGAAAATATTTTGATAATTGGTGACTTAAACAGTCGTATAGGTGACTATCAGAACTCTACTTTTTTGAACGATGGGCAATTCTCATTTGAGAGAAATTCTTTAGACCCTTGCATAAATTCCAATGGCAATTGTTTAATAAATCTAATTGAAGATTTTGGATTTATGATTTTAAATGGGATTTCTAAAAGTGATTGTGTCGGTAACCTAACGTTTATATCCACCCAAGGTTGCTCAGTTATCGATTACTGTCTTGTAAAAGGGGAGTGGCTTGATGTTGTGAAAGATCTCGAAGTTTTCCCGACTAATTACTCAAATCATCTACCAATCGTTGTTTCTTGTGAGTTTATTATCCAAGATAGACTTGTTACACATCAAACAGGTAATGAATTCAACAGACTTCGGTGGAATGAAAAAAAATCGGATGTCTACAAAAGAAACCTAAGTCAACATTCACTTAATCTTCTAACTCAAATTACGAATACTGTAGATGAAGCGACTAACTTAGATTAGATTAGATTAGATTAAGTTTATTTAGCTTAAGTTTGCTATTTTACAACTTCATTTACATAATTATCAAATATTAAATTATCTTAAATTCAATAATAAGTTCTAACAAATACCAATGCATCTCTTTTAAATTTTAAAATATTTGTTTCCGTTTTCATATTATTTGGGAGTTCATTAAAGATCCTAATTCCTTCATAAAATAACATGTTTTGTGTTTTTTGGTTTCTAAATAATTGCACATTTAAGTTGTTATTATTTCTTAAGTTATACGGCTGTACACTGGCTCTAGTTGTTAGTCTTCTGCTAAGATAATCAGGTAACATATTATTTTTGATTTTAAATATAAAAATAAGTGTACACATAACAATTCTTTGGTTAATGTTCAACCATTTAAGCGATTCAAGCATACTTCGAATGGATGTATATCTATTACAATATAAAATTGAACGCATTGCTTTGTTTTGTAGCTTTTGTAGACTTTCTATCATACCTGAAGAACCCAACAATAGTATTGTTGGACAATACTCAAAGTGGGGTCTTATAATAGTATTATAAATTTTTATTGCCATTGGAATACATAATTTTCTTCTTATATAACGAAAAAAACCGATTTTTTTGGCAATTTTTTTATGTACATATTCAAAATGCTTTTTAAAACTAAGTTTACTATCTATTATAACACCTAAATATTTAATTTCATTTACACATTCAAATTCTTCTATTTGGGTTATTTCACTATTTTGAGGTAATATCATAATTTTTGTTTTCTCAATATTTAACATAAGTTTATTCATACTTAAATAATTTTTTACACTTTTGATTTCATCAACGAGTTTACTCTTACACGTGCTAAATTCAGTTTCATCAATATACAGCAGTCCATCATCAGCAAAAAATTTAATTTGACAATGCTTTATTACTTTTTTTATGTCATTTATATAAATCAAGAACAAGAGTGGACCCAGGATTGATCCTTGGGGAACTCCTATACTAGTTTCGATTGGTAAAGATAAATTATCATTAAATTTTACAATTTGCTTTCTCCCAAAAAGATATGACTTAATACCATTCATATTCAACCCCTCTTATTCCGTACGTATATAGCTTTTCCAATAATATCTTCCTGTCAACCGTCTCGAAAGCTCTTTTAAGATCAAGAAACACAGCTGCTATTTTCTTGTTTTCATGCAATTTCTCTTTCCAGTCTGCTATCACAAAGTTTAGGGCCGATTCACAAGAATGCTTTTGCCTGAATCCCGATTGCTCTTCCATAAGTATTTGGTTTTCATCAATATATTTCTCGAGTTGAATTTGTACTACTTTTTCCAAAATTTTTTCATGCAACGGTAGCATATTAACAGGTCGAAAATCTTCGCATTTGTTTGAATTTTCAACTTTTGGTACAGGAACTATCATCGATGTCTTCCAATTTCTCGGAAATACTCCAGTTGATAATGAGCGGTTAATTATATTTAAAAGTGCAGGGCCAATATAAACAAAACTATCTTTCAACATTTTCTTACTCATGAAATTGAAATCACTTTTATCTGGCAACATTTCCATAATCTTTAAAAGTTCTTCAATAGACTCCAATGTTTTAAATTTAAAATTGTACTCACTTATTTCTACTCTATTCAACCATGGCTCAATTGGAATACTGTTATTTATTGTTTTTATACTTTTTACGAAGTATTCATTAAATTTGTTTGGTATTAATTTTTCACATTTAATTTTAATTCCATCGAATTCTATAAAGTTTTTTTCATTGTTTATATTTCCTATGACTAGGGTTTTTATACACTTCCACATTGATTTTTGATCATTTGCTCCGTTTATTTGGTTTTTTATGTATTCACACTCTGTTTTATTTAAATTTCTTTTATATTTATTTCTTATTCTTTTATATGTTTCCCAGTCCTCCATTTGTCCAGTCATCAGAAATTTTAAATGGCTTTGAACTTTTTGTGACTTTTGTATTCTGAGTTCATCATTAAACCACTTTTGCTCACAACCATTAACAGTTTTTTCAACCATAAAAGAATTAATAATATTTATCATTTCAGTTTCAAATAAATCACACATATCATCATTACACTGTATTGCAATACCTATTCTATTTATTTCACTTCTCCTTACTGACTGCATAAATTGGAAACTATTATATTTTACAAACTTTATCGTCTTCGATTTGTAGTACTTATTTTCATGTCTAATTTTAAACGAAATTGTTTCATGATCACTGATTTTAATGTCATTTTGAACCTTAGCTTCAAGATTTTTTATATCTGAAACCACATAATCTAAGAGCGACTTAGTAGTAGGAGTTATCCTTGTTGGGGAATCAATCAATTGTTTACAAAGTTTTTCAGCAAATAAACACTCAAGCTCTCTCTTATAAATACTATTTTCAAGCCAGTCTATGTTAAAATCTCCAAGTATAATTATATTTTTATCTGGTAAGTCATCTATATAATCACAAATGCAGTTACAAAAGTCTCTAATCGAAGTACTAGGTGATCTGTACGCAGTAAGGAACACAATTGCTTTATTTTCAATTTCTATTTTTACTATTAAAATCCACAACATCAACCCAATTTGAACACTTTTAATAACAGTAGGGTATTCGTAACAGTCTTTTAAATATATTATTACTCCCCCTGTATATGAGGATGTAGTTTCACATCTTACTATGTGATAGTTTTTAACACTTATTTCATTATTAGTTATTTTAGTTCCAACATGAGTTTCAGTCAACACAATCATATCAAACTTATATTGATAAATAATATTTTGTATTTCATTAAAATTATTGGTCAGACCTTGAATATTTAATTGAATACACTCAAAAAACTTTGGTTGATAGTAAGAAACTTTTTCACGCTCTCTTTCTACCCTTCTCAAGTACACTGGACAATTAATGTCTCTAGCATCATGACACGGGTTTATATCTAAATTTAGTTTTTTAATTGTTAATATGCAATTGACACACTGCTTATTTTCATTTTTGCACTCCTCCAACTTATGTTCATCACCACATTTAGGACAACTAGTTTTGTTCGTACAGTCTTTAGCCTTGTGATTAAACCCACAACATTTATAACATCTTCTTACATTAACCTTATCGTAAACCGTGCACTTATTCCATCCAATATTCAAACAAGGTCTTTCCGCTTCTAAAATGACTTTAAATAATTTACTATCTACTTCAACTATGGCGTTGTACTTATTTGAATCCTTATAGTTATTATAACACCTTATTAGCTTTAAGTTTCCATCTAGTTTATTTTGTTTTTTTATAATTTCAATCAGATTATTTTCATTTACTTTTTTATCAACTCCTATTATCGCTATTTTTGGGTCGTATAACGATGGCACATTAACTTTATAATTTTCTCCTAATTTTTCTTTTACTTCACTTTCCATTATTTTTGTTGATTCTTAATTTTCACATCTTATTCAAACTGCACCATTTTTGCTTTTAGATATTCCACTAACCTTAATCGACAGGTCTGCTGGATTAATTTTTTCTTTTAAGACTTCTTTCGTTTTTTCACTATTTTGATTGTGATTTGGCATCACTACAACTGGTGGGATATTTTTGACGGCACTAATTTCAGCATATGTTTTTGGTTTGTTTACTTTTTTCATTTCACTAGCTGGCTCTTTCTCACTCATTAACTTAATGCAACTCATAACTTTTTTTATTTCATCTTCTTGTTTATTTAATGCAGCTCTATTTTCATTTACCACTTGCAATACATCTTCAATTTTATTTAACGCTTTTCTATTCTCATTTACTACTTTAAGTACATCGTCCATTTTTGACACCATCAATTTCAAATACTTCTTGCACTCATCGCAAATAAATATAATATTCTTGTGCTTCAAAACACCACTCTCATATTGCCCTAAATTGACGCATTTATTGCAATAAATTTTTTTGCAAAAGGCATTACATGCAAAACCGTTGTCTTGCCTGCCTATTGCCTTTTCACACTGTGCACATCCACTCATTTTATTTATATTATTGTAAGTACTGTATGCACCAATACCACTTTATTTATTTTAATATTTTAGGTCTCTGTCCTTTCACTCAATAACGGCTATGCCTCTAAGTTTCAATTTATCAATTTAATTTTCGTTTTTGCACTTTGTAATCGTCTTATATTTTTCCGACTTTACTATTAAATTCATAAATCAACTTCCGTGAATCATTACTATCACTTCAGCAACGCGCGCGTCACTTTTTCAATATATTTTCAACTTTCTTCTTCAACTCTATTAAACACGTCTGTTCACCACGGATTTTCACTCAATTTCTAGTTATAAGGCATTCAGCGCCAGTTCTGTCCAATAATAATGGAATGACTTTTAAAACCTGTTGGTATGACGAGGAATGTAGGAAGAGTAGAGACAGATCTTTCAAGTTTTTAAAACTTTTTAGAAGCTCCAATAATTTAGCTATGAAGGCGCTTTACATACAATTTAATACTGCTTTTAAAGAACTATGCAAACACAAAAAAGAACTCTATTTAAGAAAATTAGCTTCGAATCTCTTTGAAAGCCGTGATTCAAGTTCATTCTGGAAAAATGTGCGCATCTTAAGTGGGCGCAATAATTCGTGTGTCCCCTCCATTGGATTGGATATTTTGGCACTGCACTTCGAAAAACTTCTGTTGCCAGATCCAAACCACGTGTCTATAAGCTTTGCCCTTCCATTTGTTTGTATTGAAGAATTGGACTCTCCTTTTTCAATGTTGGAATTGCTTAATGCGCTAAAAAAAATGAAAAATAACAAGGCTGCGGGTCCAGATGGCATTCCAGCTGAATTCTACAAAAATGCAAACTCCCAGTTTCTAGAATACGTATTGGTGCTCTTTAATAAAATGTACCATGAAGAAGTTTTTCCAAACTGCTTCCGGTCTGCATCCATTTCAGCCATTTTTAAAAAAGGTGACCATAATTTACCTGAAAACTATAGAGGGATTTCTGTACTTTGTTCTTTCCGAAAAATATTTACACAAATTCTATACTTCAGACTTTCCTCCTGGGTTGAGAGAAACAAAAAAATTAG
Source organism: Melanostoma scalare (assembly GCA_949752695.1). NCBI lineage: Eukaryota > Metazoa > Arthropoda > Insecta > Diptera > Syrphidae > Melanostoma > Melanostoma scalare. The sequence goes on from OX456984.1 coordinate 93,759,925, forward strand.
TTGCTTCCAAGCTGGCTTCCGCGCTAATCTATCGACGGTTGACCAAATTTTTGCTCTAACGAGTGTCGCAGGACGTTATTTGAACAAAAAAGTAAATTTATACGCGTTATTCGTTGATTTTAAGTCAGCTTTTGACACAATCAACAGACGGTCGCTTTTATTTAAAATGGCAACCATCGGGTTATCAACCAAATTCATAAAAATATACGAGCAGCTTATCTCAAACACGACAGCTGTTGTTTCCAATGGAAGAAATAAATCGAAACAGTTTCGATCTGATGTGGGTGTCCCGCAGGGTTGTGTTCTAAGCCCGTTAGTTTTTTCACTGTATATAAATGACCTTGAAGATCACATACCTGGCGGTGTTACCTTTGGTGATTTATTTGTCAAAGTACTGCTGTATGCTGATGACGCTGTAGTTTTAACGGACAACCCAGTAACACTTCAACTTCAAATAAACAAATTGAAAAAATTTTGTGATTTGTGGGATCTTAAAATCAACACATCAAAATCTAAAATTATGATTTTCAGAACCCAGAACCGTAGCACAGGAAATGACCGTACTTGGACACTTGATGGTGTCAATTTAGAAGTCGTCAAAGAGTTCAAATACTTGGGTTACACAATTACCCACAATCTGAATCTCCGAGTTCACATAAAAGAAAAATTAGCAACGGCTAAAGCAGCAATCAATTGCATGTGGTCAAATTTCTTTAGAAGCAAATATATAGACCCGTCATCTAAGTTTAGGGTATTTGATGCAACAATCAAAAATTGTTTCTGTTACGGGAATGAAGTCTATGGGTGCAATGAACTACAGGATATAGAAACTATACAAAGATATTTTTTTAAACGTATCTTCCGTCTCCCGGTAAATACACCGAACTATGCGATTCACGTTGAGTCTGGACTGCCTCCCATTTTTTTGAGAAATTTAAAAGCTAATGCAGATTATATTTTCAAAGTCATGCAAAGGTCAAACGACAATTTACAGAAAAGGATTATGTTGGTGTGTTTAAGATGTCGGTATACACCTTTTAAGGACTGGTATGAGCTGGCTTCGGCACACAACTGCCCTCTTGTCCTCTCTGTGGAAAACTTTAATTCATGGAGGCCTGCTCTTTATGATTGCATTGCTTGCGTTGATGAGCATATGTTCCTGTCATTTCTTGATCGGGCGAGGGACTCTGTATCGAGAACAATATATAGTAAACTAAACCACAGTTTGAGGGAAGCCAACTACTTCCGAAGAGAATTCTCAGTAACGGAGATGAGTCTGATATTTAAAGCTCGCACGGAGATGCTGAGGATCAATTATAGGCCACACAGAACTGACCTAAGCCCGAACTGCACGTTATGCAACTTGAATGAACCCGAAAACATTTTCCACCTCTTGGCCTTATGCCCAATGTTGCAAGAAATCCGAAGACTTCATTTCAATAAGAGTTTCCTCTCGTTAGAGGAATGCTTAAGAGTTCTGAATGGAGAGAGTGATTGGAAGTTACTTATACGGTTTCTTTCACAGGCGGTTCAATATAGAAATATGTACGTTGATCAGCCTTAGTACAACTTAAAGATTAAATATCTTACAATTTTGTTTTAGCCAAACTAAAAGCCCGTTTTTACAACTGTTATTGCACGTCTTTAAACTGCTCCCTTTTGTTTTGTTATAGGTAAACTAAGAGGCCTATTAAAGATATTTTAACAAATTTTTAATTAAAAGCAATTGAATTTTTTTTTCTTTTTTTGTTTTTATTGCATACTTCTGCATTTTATTTTAAATTTCATTAATTTAAACCATTGTTTTGTTTTAGCTAAACTAAAAGCCCTATTCTTAAACTCACTTGTAATTAATAGCAATTGTACTTTTTCTGTATTTTAATGCACTGTACATTAAATTTTTTTTTGTTTTAGCTAAACTAAAAGCCTTTTTTGAAGATATCTAAAACGCATTTATATTTAATATACTTTTTTTGTTATTTGATGCATTAGGTATGTCTAGATTGTTTCTGACTTAAGCCTTTGTTTTGTTTTAGCTAAACTGAAAGCCCTTTTTTTCAAACTATGTATATAATTACTTAAATTTATAATTTTTTTTTCTCTCAAAATGTTAAGAGTAGAAATCTTACCGGCAGACGGCTTATAAGCCATGCTTGTAAATCTTTTAATTTGATTTCAAATTGTACAACAATGAAAAAGAAAAAATAAAGAAAAAGAAATGAAGAAAGATTTCTGAATGCCACCAATCTTACTTCTTTCGGACTCTGATTGGCCAGAGTTTCAGTTCTTCTTTTGATACGTGACTTCTGACCAATTAGAGGTTGAAAAAAAGTTAGATTACCTAAAAAACTAAATTGCGTTGAACCCGAGTATTATTATTATTTATTTATTTTTTTCGGTTGGCGGAAATTTTTCTAAAATGGATTTTAAACAAAACAAGAAATATTAATTTTCATTTATTTATTTATTTATCTCGTAGTTAAGGCAGAAAAAGAATTAAAATTATTCACAAAACCAAAATAATTTTTCACTTTTCCTCCAAAAATTTATCCTCAAAATGACATTTAGACCTTAAGGCCTTGCGCAAACCAACGCGGTGAGAAGACAACCCAATTTCAGTTGAGTTGTCATCCATAATAGGGGTATAAATTCGTAGTAACCCTAATCTGCCGATAATACGAGTTTATAAATAAGGCTGAAGATGTAAAATTCATACTTGTATGATAGAGAGGGAACGCACCATCTGCGCTTCCTTAGTTTTGGCTGCAGATGAAAAATTATGGGTGCAGATGAATATGTTCATCTGCACCCATAATCCCTCATTTGCAGCCATAATACTATTCGTCTGTGTTTTATAATCTTCATCCGTTCCGCTTTAGGTACCTTTCTGCACTTCTGCAGATGCATGTAAACCCAGCATAAGGATTCGCTCGACGTGCCGTAAGGGAGTATTAAGTGCTACAACTAGTATTAGGTATTAACTAATCCGAGGTTGAAACGAGTATTAGTGAAATCTAATAAATAGGGCTGTCGATGTATAAAAGGCATTTTCTGAAAAAAATTACCTCAAAGTCAAAACTTTGCTGGGGGAAGAAAATTTCAACACAATTTAAATTGAAAATCTGGCAACCCTAAGCCTATAGAAACCCAATTTAAATACAGTCTTAAAGATTATTATTTCTATAAAAAATTAAGTCTAAAATTAAATCTAAGTCTTAAATCTAAGGTCTCTACCATCAGTATTGACAGAGAAATCGATTTTGACACAGGTCAGGGAGGTACACCAATTTCAATTTCAATTTCAATTTATTTCATTGTACAAATAAGACTTACAGCCGTATCTATAAAGAACTTTTAATAATTGATTATATTTAATTGTCCTTTAAATTATTACACTTACGTAAAGAATCCGTATCTATAATCAAACATATTTAAGTAACCTTGCTAAGAGCCCTCACAACTTAAATGCCAATGCCAGTAATGACGTTTAAAGGTCTCTTAAATCCAGATTAAAAATTCATTCTGACGTTTCGGGAAAATCGGCGTCAATTTTGATCTGTTGTTTTGGTAATATAATTTCTAAAGAGAAACTTTTCTTAAAACAAAACTATGGAAGATTTTCTTCGCGATTTAAATGTTTTCAATGTGCTAAGTTTTTTCAGATGTCATGATTAATAAATAGAAACCTAAAAAGCTGGCACAAAAGCTCCACAGTGCTACAAAGCCAAACGCATTGTTCTCGCAACAACCATTCTCGTGAGTGTGGTTCTGAAAGGCTAAATTGGAACAGCATTTTTCAAGGCATTTTTTTCCTGCTGTTGAGGTGATACCAGAGCAGAATCACTTTGGATGTTCATGGTGGTCGAACGCCCACGCAGTAGTTATGCTTTATCCATTTCGCCATGGATGTCGTGTGCCTACAAGTGTAATAGGCTGGGGTTGTGTTGAACCAAAAAAAAACTTTTGTTTCCTGTGTTCACGGACTGGCATGCTTGTTGGTGCTCGGCTTGAGCTCGCCGGATGGTGTGGGATTTTGTCCGCAACCACAAAAGATTCAACCTATTACTATTTATTCATACCTTAATCGATCCACACAAATGAATTCGGGAAAAAAAAATTGTTAAAAACGGACGGACGTTACCACCAGAGGGCGTCGAGGTCTTATTCGACGGTGCCTATATCGTCGGCAGATTTTTACCTCTCCCTTTACCTTCGCTTACCTTTCGTTGTTGCTCAGTTCATCATTCGATCACCGATAACGTCACTTTTCACATCCCCTGAAAACAAACTTTAACACATTGTCAAGCTATATGCTTGAAAAAAAGTCTTAAATTCCACCATGACGGCATACAAACATGTTACACTTTATTATATTCAAATGTTTTAATTTAGTTTTAAACAAGAAGCATACTATATTTTAATATAATTTAGTTTTAAACAAGTAATATACTTTATAGAATATAAATAGAGAATAGGATAAATTCAAGTAATCGGGACAAGGATTTAATGCTTGGGCCTTACCCAGCTTCTGCCCTTCTACTATACACTCTTATGTGTCTCAGATTTATGTATGTCCAATTTTATCCTACCTCAATTGAGCTCAATGGGGGGCTACGGATACCGACACAGCGCAAAAACGCTCTTCTTATTTCGGGTTATGGACAATCAGGGAGAAACCAGATACTTACGCCACAATCTCTATTTCGATCTATCGACCAATTACTATAAATTTTAACAAGGTATTCCGTTTTCTTCTAATTGAATTTAGGTTTAGTTTCAAACAAGTAACAAATTTTTATAAGTATCTTAATTGCATACTAGTTTCAAACAAGTAACAAATCTTTAAATGTATCTTCATTTAGTTTCATACAAGTATCATGTCTTTTGACTTTTGCATTGAAGATCACGATTGGCTCATATCTTAAAAAACTTGATTGAAGGTCTTGATTTGCTGATTTCTTGAAAGGAAAATCTCTTGATTGAAGATCTTGATTGAAGGTCGCGATTAAATACAGGGAGGCGATCACGACTTCCAGAGGACTGTCTGTGATCGCCTAGGTCGAGGTTTCTAAGGCGTAAAAATAAAAAAAAGGATATGTGAAGGAACTTGACATAACTATAGGATGTACAAAATACACACATATAGAACGAGAATACACTCACCGACTCTATTTAACACTCTTAGGGTGGTATTCACCAAGAAATCTTAAACTAAGTGCCTCATAAACCTATTCACCGACCACTATTAGTGCAGATTTATGAGCGCTCATAACACTTAAGAGTGGTCGCTACCACTCTTAAGTTATGAGCGGTTGTTGTTTAAAATTACTTCGAAAATTCGAAATTTACTGACAGCGTAATTTGTGGTTGTTATTCAAAAATCAAAATGGAAGGAGAAGGAGCGTTGAAAAAAATAAGAAATTCGAATTATGGTTTGCAATACAGAGAATGAATTAATTTTACGTTCTACCTTTTCTTAAAATTCCGAAAAATTTTTCTGTTTTTGGTTTGCTTAACAGCTGATTTTGACAATTGACACTGAAATTGTCGAAGTAGTTCGAAAAGTGTGCGTTCACAGGCTCAACACCCTTATTTTTCGAATATTCGAATTAGCTTAGACTAGACCCTATTATTGCTTGGTGAATAGCACATCCAAATTTAAAACTAAGAGCCTCTTAGCTTTAAGAGCGCTCTTAAGATTGTTTGGTGAATACCACCCTTACTCAAAGAACGCCTATTTGAACTGCACTTTTTTTTGGGGGTCTTTTCCCTCCCTTTGGGCTTTGGGAGACCACTTCTTAGGTTGATGATTTTCTGTTTTTTTTTTTCTTTGTTGCGTCGAGCACTCGCACAGATTAAGTATACCCGAATTGTGAATCAATATTCGATTGGAGCACTGAATTCTGGGGCCACGTAAGAAAGTCTATTTTTATTTGCTTTTACTTTGGCGATTCAGGGAACGTACACGCGAACAAATCGTATTAATTGGACGAGGTTATTTCCAAGATGGCTACGATTGTTTTTTTCTCTTTTTCTCACTTTTGCAAAAAAATAACTAATTTAGACACTAGTTTTGGGGTCCGAAAGTTGAAATGGTGCTTTCTTTTTTTCTGAATGCTTCAGATAAAATTTTTTTTTTGAGTTTATAATTAATAAATAATAGGTGTGTTTTTTTCCTCAAGCCTATACGGCTTAGAAAAATTCACGTGCTAAATACAACAAAAATTTAGCTATCTGGGCTTCACTTAGCCTCATAATTTATTCGGGCTTGTTTCCTTAGCCCGATAACAAAAAATATGCTTCCAAACTATTTTTTGCAAATGTTATCGAAAATGGCGAAAACTGTCGTTGGGTCTGTTTGGCGTAGCTACAAACTCAAATACATGCTAACAATTGTTAACAATCTTATGTTTTTTAGTTAACAAAAATGTACAATTTGTAAACTCACCGAACGCACCCAATGTACAAAATGACATTTCTCATTTAAAATCGCAAGGAATAAAAAAAAATTGCCTAAGTCGCAGCTGTGAGCTTAGAAAATATTTTACAATTCTTTTTTTTTTTTTTTGAGATAGTTAAACTGAAAAAGTAAAAGATTTGTCAAAGTTAAAGCTGGAACTCATTCGTGACCGTTATATTTTTAAACCTCAAAAGAGTTTTATTGTTCAATTAGGATTGTTTTGTTTCGTTGAATAAAGGCAAGCGTAAGAACGTGAAGGCGTTGCTTAAGCGGTTTAAACAATTGGATTGGGGCTGCTGATGGTTTTAAAAATCGCCAGCTCTCAGACACCGACTGAAGCAACATATTTTAGTGAATTGTTTCGGTACAAAGAGAAGACGAAAACATTACATCGATGATCCCTATGCACCTTATCACCAACGAGACGAATATTTTGCCACTAGAAAGAACCCATTATTTCAAAGAACTACCAACAGATGTATGGATGAACATAGTACATTGGTGCAAGTAAAGAAACGAGTTGTTAAAACTAGTCTCTTGTAAATGGCATATCTATCCAAATCCAAGCCCCCTGTCGAACTTTTTGGAATTGCTGGATTTACACCAATTCGTTCAAAAACTTTTATGACTGCATCGAGAAAAAGGCAACGAATTGCAGAGCAAGAATCCAAACACAAACTAGAGGGTGAAAGCAATGATGGGACGGAATTCTTGTAGATTTTGGTTTCCAATAAAAGCATTTCGTTTTACTTTATTTTTTGTCTTTCAATTTTATTCATGTATTTATACATTTATTCAAACGAAGTGAAATAATATTTTGAGCTGTGAAGGCAAGTTTGTTTGTGTCCCTATAAAGATGGTTAAATTAAAATTATTAAAGAAAACTTCAGCTAGATAAATGAATTCGAAACAAAAGTATGCACCACACAAATTAGGACAGACAAAAGTGATAATGGATAGGATAGAGCAATGATAGCAACAAGAAACCGAAATAAGAAATTGAAAAAATCGTGACTAAAAACATTTCTACCAAATGGGGAATCAAACGTCACATGCCAAATGCATAGTGCTACCAAATTGCTAAATCGTGTTTTTTTTCTCTATAAAACGTACCTATAATATAGAAATATATAAAAAAAAAAGGAAGATGGAGCTGCTTAAGCAAACAGAAAGTGTTAGTTTGAATGAAGCAACAAGCAAATGTTTGGTGTTGTGCCGATGACGTTCGTATTACGACTGTATCGATGCCAAGTGTCGTGTTGTTGCGTTAACTATCACTGTCATGGGTTCCGTTTATTTGATCTCCGTTAACGCACATCGTTCGACCGCGCTAGCACCAATCAGAAGCATCCACGTCGAATCCACACCCAATTTTCCATCCTTTTCTAATATTGGATGCACTCATTCAACCTTGGTTTCTCTCTAGCGACACCTACGACCCCCGACGGGAATCAGTTCCTATTTGAGAATTCGACATTCGAACTCGACTAAACCCCAAACGTCAAAACCAATCGAAATGACATTCCTCAAAATGACATCCGCCCCCAGAAATGCCGATGACAGCAAAAAAAAATAAACAGAAAAAATCAAGGAAGAAAAAAAGCTCGGATCCTTGCCCTAATGAAGTAAGTTCACACCCACAAGATTTAAATTCCTGTATGGATAATAGTTTAATTGATACTTATACCATTTCCACATTCTGTGCAGAAAAATTCCGCCTCGTAGAACTACACCGGTTTAAGGATTCAAGCATAGCACACATCAATGGCTATGGACTAAGTGATAATTTGGAGCTTATCATTTCGAAAAATAAAAACGATGCAACTTTAGATAAATATACACATGCAACACCTAGACAGAAAATATACAGCATCTACCGAAATAAAGCGTACGAAGCAAGAAAGCATAAGCCTGTATTTCAATTGCCTCGCTCGAACAGTCCCGGAGTACCAAACTCGCCACGAAGAACAATCCAGAGCACGAAGCCAAGCAGTGAGTTCGACACTGCTAAAGACTTCCCAGAAAACAGTGCTCAGATTATTCCATACGGAAAGTCAGACCCCGCTAAAGGACACCACTCTACAACAACAAGAAAGGGCAGCAATTTTATGTCAACAAGTGCGGACTATGTGTTGCCACAATACACATTCCAAAATAAATAAACAAAATTTTGCGTCATCTATTGGCGCCTCTGGATGAATATCGATCTAAGGTAAAGTGTTCTGTATTCAATATACCCATTGCCGCTAACTTATTTTCTTCGTCGCAGGTGTCCATTACAAAGCACTGGACTAGGTGTAGGACCTTATGACAACGAGGACAGTGAAGGGGGCGTGTTCAATATTCCAAGAAGGAGGAGCCATACGCACACATGTCTGCGTATGCCTACTGGGCTGTTGTATCTTCCAACAGGGATGAGAAGATCGTCTACCGATCTGCGATGTAATACTGGCAGAGCATAATAGTCTTTCAAATAAATAGGACATGCTGTCCGCATAGAACAAAATGTGTCTATTTTATTTTCGAAGTGCTTGCGCTTGGTATATATTTAAATATATTCTTACTTGAAACTTAGATCTACAGTCCGCTATTATTAATCAAGGTCCTTCAGAGCCGAACATTGGGCTACCCCTTTGAAAACTGTATACCTACGTGAAAGTGATAAAGAAAATAAGTATAAAACAAAACAATAACAATAAAAAACAAACTAGGGAGGTATACATACCTATAGTGATTTACTACGTGAAAGTGAAAAAGAAAATAAGTAAAAAAAAAAAAAAATAAAACAATTATAATAACAAGCAAACTACATATAGTGAATTAGTGAGCTTACTGGTACTGGTAAGCAAAAAAAAAAAAAAAAAGCCTACAAAAAGCAACAATTCCATTGCAAAACCAACTTGTGGTCTTTAAAATTCTCATACAAGTGAGTACAAATACACATGGGTCAGTACCTACCTACCTTCAAATAACTTTTTTAAAAAATGGTTATGATATCAATGAAAATACCAGTGCCAAAGTCAATATCATTTGGCTTATAGGTATTAGAAAATAGCTTTCTTTATATGTATGTATATGTTCTCTTTATATTATGCCGATTTAACGATACTTATTACAATTCTAGATACGTATGTAGCTATGTGGTTGTGCACTGTTTAGAGCACTCGTAGTTTTTCACTTTTGGGAAGATGACGAGATTTGAATTTCTGCAAGTAAGGAAAATGCGCATGATGGTAGGGATCTTGTCAGTTGATGTTGCATAACGTTTGCTTTGCATTCTTTCATCTCACATTTCTTGAACGAATGTTAGCATGGGCGTGGCTTTCATCTCGGCTCTTCATGTCCTTTGCACAATGTGCTGCTATATTGGTGCAGTGGTATATGTATTTTCACTTTGAACAAAAACAAAGGTTGTTTTTCAGTGATAGCCTGCTCCGGCGTGTAAATATATAGAATTTATGATATATATGTATATTTGAGCAACATCAGCTTGTTTATCCAACCAAAGGGATTGGAAACTACCCTTGACTTATTATCTTTCTTTTGTTTAACTGAAGATTTTGCTATGCGTTTGTTTACTTAAAGTATAATGGTTATGGGTATACCTAGATCTGATTTGGTTTCCGAATACTGTTGCGTTTTATGGACCTGCGAAAGGGTTTTTTGTTTATTTTTCTGTTTCTTTATTTTTTGGGTTTTTGTTCTCAATTAAGTTCAGCTCAGGGTCAAACACAAATAATGATTGTTTTTAAATGACGGCCAGCCTAAAAATATGCACATACCTATATAATATGAAATCTGCGCAACTGGCTTTGCCTTTCCTTGCACGTGTTCTTCCGAATCAAACGCAAAAGTAGTTACCAACCCTTGCTTTATCATACTTTGATTTTCTTTTTTTGGGTAAACCTATCTGCCGGTTCGATGTCCAGCTACACGGTGCCATAGATCTCGTCGCTATTTAGAACTTAGGAATACTGTTAGATTTTATTACCCTGCGAAATAGTTTTTGTTTATTTTGTCGTTCTTAGGTAGGTAGGTCTAGCTAATAACGATTGTTTTTACAATATGAGATCTGCCCAACATGCTTTGTTTTTCCTTGCACGTGTTCATCCGAAGAAAATGCATGAGTAGGTAGTTCCTGCCCTGTCATTCATTAATATATTTCGGAGTAACGATTCGGCCAAAGTTTTGTTTGCTTTGGATATATGGTATAGGTACCTCTATATTGGTTCGATGTGCAGCTGCATAGTATCGTAGATCCTACGACTGTTTGCATATTTTAGGATTCTTTGTCCCTAAACTCTTTTTTTTCTAGTTTTGCATCTCGATGTTTTTATTTTTCATGCAGCTGGTGGTCGACCGATAGAGTCATCACCGCAGTTTTGGACTGCCTTTAGGATCTATTATATTTTCTTTGTTTTTCTTTTATGAGGTCAATCTTCTCATATTGTTAGTGTAAAGATGTTGATTTTTTTTCTTTCCGCGTTGGATGGTTGGTCGATCCATTTTAGACTACCATTACGGTCAGTATTTGTTATGAGAGGAATTGAACCTTTTTTTTTTTTTTATCCATTAACTTATGCGCAGTCATAAACCACGGTGGCAGTCAGGTTTTGGGTTTCTTTGTCCCTAAACTCTTTTTTTTTCTAGTTTTGCATCTCGATGTTTTTTATTTTTCATGCAGCTGGTGGTCGACCGATAGAGTCATCACCGCAGTTTTGGACTGTCTTTAGGATCTATTATATTTTCTTTGTTTTTAATTCTATACGAAGCAAAAATTCTATACGAAGCAATAATTCTATACGAAGCAAAAATTCTATACGAAGCAAAAATTCTATACGAAGCAAAAAAAAAAAAAAAAATTCTATACGAAGCAAAAAAAAAAAAAAAACATTCTATACGAAGCAAAAAAAATTCTATACGAAGCAAAAATTCTATACGAAGCAAAAATTCTATACGAAGCAAAAAAAAAAAAAAATTCTATCCGAAGCAAAAAAAAAAAAAAAATTCTATACGAAGCAAAAAAAAAAAAAAAATTCTATACGAAGCAAAAAAAAAAAAATTCTATACGAAGCAAAAATTCTATACGAAGCACAAAAAAAAAAAAAATTCTATACGAAGCAAAAAAAAAAAAAAAATTCTATACGAAGCAAAAATTCTATACGAAGCAAAAAAAAAAAAAAAAATTCTATACGAAGCAAAAAATCTATACGAAGCAATAATTCTATACGAAGCAAAAATTCTATACGAAGCAATAATTCTATACGAAGCAAAAATTCTATATGAAGCAATAATTCTATACGAAGCAATAATTCTATACGAAGCAACAATTCTATACGAAGCAACAATTCTATACGAAGCAAAAATTCTATACGAAGCAATAATTCTATACGAAGCAAAAATTCTATACGAAGCAAAAATTCTATACGAAGCAAAAAAAAAAAAAAAAAATTCTATACGAAGCAAAAAAAAAAAAAAACATTCTATACGAAGCAAAAAAAATTCTATACGAAGCAAAAATTCTATACGAAGCAAAAATTCTATACGATGCAAAAAAAAAAAAAAAATTCTATACGAAGCAAAAAAAAAAAAAAATTCTATACGAAGCAAAAAAAAAAAAAAAAATTCTATACGAAGCAAAAAAAAAAAAATTCTATACGAAGCAAAAATTCTATACGAAGCAAAAAAAAAAAAAAATTCTATACGAAGCAAAAAAAAAAAAAAAAAAAAATTCTATACGAAGCAAAAAAAAAAAGAAAAATTCTATACGAAGCAAAAAATCTATACGAAGCAATAATTCTATACGAAGCAAAAATTCTATACGAAGCAATAATTCTATACGAAGCAACAATTCTATACGAAGCAACAATTCTATACGAAGCAACAATTCTACACGAAGCAATAATTCTATACGAAGCAGTTGTCCACAAGAGACAACATATGTACTTAGCAGTTGGTCGCAAGGCCAATATTTTTAAACGAAGCAGTTGCCCAAACGAGAAATTCTTCCGAGGACAAATGGCCAAAATGGAACAATCGGAACTTCCGCGTGCTCAACAATCAGAAGCAGATGTTTAAAAGAACACTTTCACTATCCTCGTCATGGTCTTGACTCTACTAAGTCAAAGTGGGCAGGATAAACACCTTACGTCCAGCGGTTCGTACGTTTATTCTGCGACAGGTGGTCGATGCGCAATAAAACGCATTCGCCAAACGCATATTCGCATACATTGGACTTTGCCGGTCCGTGTAGAACTCGGGCATATTCAGGACGGGATGTTCCAGTGACAGCGAATGCCTACCTATGCCTCTTCATTGATTTTTCCCATTGAAGCTGTTCAATTGGAGTTAGTCAGCGACCTCAGCGCGAAGGCATTTCTAGCAGCATTAGACCGTTTAGTTGCACGACAAGAAGATCGGTTAAATGAGAAGGAACTTCAGGATGAGGTGGCTAAGCGTAAAATTACGTGACATTTTAATACTCCTCTGGCACCACATCACGATGGGCTGTGGGAAGCGAGTGTGATACGCGCAAAGTACCACCTAGACAGAGAAATTGGTATACTCGCAGCCTTACGTTTGAAGACCTCTACACTGCCTTCGTTCGCATTGAGGCTTGCCTCAATTCCCGACCTCTATGTGCTTTAAATGACCTCACAGCCCTTACACCAGGCCATTTTATTGCTGGCAGCCAAATAATTCGTCCTCTGGGTCCAGATGTCAAGGAAGTAGCATCCCATCGCCTAGATAGTTGGTACAAAATTCATCAATTGGAACAAAATGTTTGGAGCAGATGGTCCCAAGACTATTTGAGTGAGGTAAAACTGCGTACGAAATAGAAACAGCCCAAGCGCATTTGGAAACGGGCACGCATTACAAAGGTGTATCCCGACAAAAACGGACGAGTACGGAGCGCTCGCATTCGTTGTAACGGCCGGATGTATGACCGACCGGTCACAAAACTGTCTAATAATGTGGAGGTTGGCATTCAACGAAAATGTGTGCCAACCGCAAATGCACCAATGATTGTACACTGGTTGAAGGTGAAGAACAGAACGTTGTCGCTAATGTGGTAACCGACGTCAAGAGACGCCTGCAGATACGTAATATGGTTGTATCGATTTATTTCTATTCTATTCTTTTATTATTTCATTATTTAAAAAAAAAAAAAAATATTAATAATAATTTAATATGAACACTTTGTTTGCTTTATAAAATAGGAAATAATTAAACTTGGAAAACAGTCCATCGAATAGTGCGCATCTGAGGCGTACGATCATCTCTAACGCTACCAACGCTATCCCCACAGGAAGGGTTTTTGCTCCAGGGTTGAGTTCAACCATGCTGTTTCAGAAGGAGCGCTAATAAATAGTTAAACCACCAGGTTTAAAGTGGGCAGGATGTTCAATATTCCAAGAAGGAGGAGCCATACGCACACATGTCTGCGTATGCCTACTGGGCTGTTGTATCTTCCAACAGGGATGAGAAGATCGTCTACCGATCTGCGATGTAATACTGGCAGAGCATAATAGTCTTTCAAATAAATAGGACATGCTGTCCGCATAGAACAAAATGTGTCTATTTTATTTTCGAAGTGCTTGCGCTTGGTATATATTTAAATATATTCTTACTTGAAACTTAGATCTACAGTCCGCTATTATTAATCAGGGCGGCTATTGGTTTCCAACGAGTCTCATCGTAACCGATTCATAGTATGTAACACCCTTATGTACTTACTAGTTTTAAATACATATTTTTTACTTGCGATTATAGGTACTATAAGGCAAGTCTTGCAATCGTGCAGAAAAAAATTTTGAGATAACAATTAAACATGACATTACGATGATAGAGAAGACGAAAAAAGTGGGTCCTACAATTCTGTCTGTCTGTCTGTGTGTCTGTCTGTCTGTCTGTATATGGATCTACAGCCTGAACCAATGGACCAATTTTCTTCAAAATTTGCAGTTAGGGTCTGTGGAGCATCCTACAGAGGGGTTTTTGGAATTGGGTCTCTAGGTCTTGAAATAACGGTACCTGCCATACAACCGATATGATAATACTTATTTTTCTCGAAAACGGCTCCAACGATTTCGATAAAATTTTGTGTGAAAAATTAATTTAGGATTGTTTTTCTTATGATGTAAAAAAAATTTTTGGAAAAGGCCTAAAAACGGTGCCTCCCATAGTACCGATTTTTTTAAAACCGACTTTCTCGTTAATGGCTGACACGATCTTGACGAAATTTTGGATTTAAGAAGTCGTAAGCTGTTAAAGAGAGACTGCATATCAATATTTAAAAAAACTTAGTTTTGGAAATTTTTATAAATTTTTTTAAAAAATTTTGATTTTTGAAAGTAACTTCGAAAACATAACTTTTATTTTTTTCAAATTTTTTGTCAAAATAACTCCTGTTAAGATCTAGAACTTTGCATACTCGACTTTTAAAAAACAGTTTTTAAAAAAAAGTGAAAAATAAAAAACCGTTTTTTGGGAAAACTGCTCCAACGATTTTGATTAAATTTTCATCATTCATGTATATTAGCGATTGCAAAATAGTGGCGTTTTTAGATTTTTGCTTGAAACCTTTGGAATATTTAATTTAATTTTTTCATTATTTTGCGTGATTTAATTCAATTTCCATAATTAATGTGTAGTTGGCAACCCTGTACCACAAAATATATTATGAAGAGCTAATACCAAAACCTTTAACTCAGCCTTTAGATTTTGATATCGTATTTAGAACACAATCGCAAGTTCGTGCGACCCAGTCGTGCCCATTTTTATTTTTTTGTGCCTTCGTAATTGAAGGGGATCGAAGTTTTTTTTTTTCTCTTATTTTGTGAAGTTATTTCTGATGGCAAGTGCACTATCCATGCGCATAGAAGCTAATTGTTTATGTGGGGAAGAACCCTCGAAAGCCGGGCTACTGACTTCCGGTCACAGGGACTGTGCACCTTCCACCTACTAGTTTAGATAGGGAAGTAAGTCGGGTTATTCTGGTTATGAAGGGTTTGTATAAATGAAATCTTAGTATAGTGGTGGTATGGATTGGTTTGTTACCATCATATACCATTATAGACGGTTGAACGATAACCGAATGTAGGTTTATTTTAATACAGATCAATTAAAGGTTTCTGATGTTCGTAGATGGATATCTAACCCTGTCGATGGATGTATGTGTTTAATATAAAAATTAGGAGGGAATTCAGGGTAACATTAAGGAAGAATAATTGATGATAATGAAGTTTGAATCCAAACTGCATGAATACCTAACATACTGATGTTATGCCAAAGTAAACAACAAATCAATAAGATACATAAGCGTAGGTAATTCATAACTAGTAAATAAATACTGTACGTTAGAAGATAATTCAATTGCACTATAATAATCAATAAATAGTAGTATAATTTATATAATACTAGCTGACCCGCCCGGCGTTGCTCGGGTCAAACTTATTCAAAGCATTGTTCCCACAGAAAGCTAGAAAAAAAAAAAAAAATTCTCGTGTCACAGTGTAAATTAAAAAAACAATGTTAAGGGTAGATGGCCCTTATCACTTACGGGTATGAAAAATAGATAGTAGCCGATTCTCAGACTTACTGAATACGCATATAAAATTTGGTAAAAATCGGTCAAGCCGTTTCGGAGGAGTTCAAGTTCGAACACCGTGACACGAGAATTTTATATATATGATGATAATAATAAATTAACAGAAAAAAAATATCACAGGGTCTTATGGACATCACTGTTTTAATAAATAAGTAATAAATTAACATAAAAATATCACAGGGTCTTATGGACATCACTGTTTTAATAAATATGTAATAAATTAACATAAAAGCATCACAGGGTCTTATGGACATCACTGTTTTAATAAATAAGTAATAAATTAACAAAAAACTTAATAAGGCAGGTACATAGGAAATAAATAAGCTAAAAGATAACTAGAATAGGAATAAATAAAGGTAATAAATTATAAACTAAGTATAGAAATACATAGAACGTGTAAAGTTACAATATATACAGACAATAAGTTACCTAAGTACGAGTGTGGGATACGTAGAACGTGTAGGTACATACATAGTGTAACAAAAAAAAATTAATAATACGTAAGTACGAGTATGAATATTACGCTTTAAGAAGTCTTTTCACTGTTTTATGTCTTTTGCGTGGAAAACACCAATAGTTTTCCCAGCCAAATTTTCCAGTTCATACAAGTTCTTTCCTATTGCTTTTACTATCCTACACTTAACGAACTTGGGGCATAGTTTAGCACTTAAATATTTAGAACTATCGCTTAGAACAAAATTTCGTTTGTATACTTCTTGCCCAGGTATAAAACGTATGTTGCGAACGCGTGTGTTATATTTTTGAGCGCTTTTTTCTTTCGCCTTCGCGATATTATCTTTGATTATATCTCGTATGCACTGTAGTCGAGTGCGTCTAGAGAGGATCATTAATTCGCTGTCTTCTATAGAATTAAGTTTTTCTGCCAGCTCATAACAAGTCCCATGTGTCATCATGTTTAAACCAAAGAGTGTGAAATATGGTGACACGCCAGTTGAGGTATGGACGGCAGTCCTGAGGGCACAAGCTATGTCGCTCAGATGCTGGTCCCAATCTCTCTGATCTTCCTTGAGATAGGAACGAATTGCGGCCAAGAGCGTACGATTAACTCTCTCAGATGCATTTGATTGAGGGGAGTAGTTTACCGTTTTGAAATGGCGTATTCCGTTCTTCTGCACGAAAGTTTGGAAGTCCTTAGACAAAAACTGTTTGCCGTTATCTGAATGGAGTACTTGGGGTACCCCAAACATATTGAAAATATTTTCTTGTAAAAATTTAATGATGCTTGACGAGTTAGCGTTTCGTAAGGGCTTCAGAAATACAAATTTGGACAAGAGGTCAAGGACGACAAAAACAAAACTGTTACCGGACTTAGAACGTGGATATGGACCTAAAAAGTCGACATACAACTTTTGAAACGGACGATCGACGTTATACATACTTGACATGGGTGGACGCAATACTTGATTCGACGATTTACACTGAGTACAGATATCGCATTTAGCAATGTAGTCACGTATTTGGATTGTCATATTTGGCCAGTAGAAGTATTCCCGGATTCTCTGCAGCGTTTTTGCTACTCCGCCATGGGCAACCTGGGGTGGATTATGAGCACGTACAATAATCTCGTTCGTGATTCCTGATGGTACCCATAATCGCCAGTTGTGTTCAACGGTAATAGGATCCTCATGTGACGGAAAAGCCCGTTTATATACGAATTTGTCTTCAACTTTTAAATTTTCCCGTACGGTTTTTATTAAGGAGACATATTCTTCAGACTCGAATTCTTTTGATTGGATATCTATTAATGGGGCTACATTTATTAAGTCTATACTCTCTACATCCATATACATTCTAGACAACACATCAGGAACAACATTTAAACTACCCTTGCGATGTTCGATATCGAACGAAAAGGCTTGGAGTTGTAGGCCAGTACTGCCGCCAGACATTCTTTCTCCGTGACGCTGTAATTTTTTTGGCACTTGTTTAGTTTTTGAGAGAAGAACGAAAGGGGTGTTTCTTCATCGTCGTCGTTCTTCTGGAAAAGCACCGCTCCCACTCCAGTGTCTGATGCATCACATTGGATATAAAAGCGTTTTTCGAAGTAAGGGTGTGTTAAAGCCGGTGCGGCTGCTAAAGCTCTCTTCAACTCACCAAATGCCTCCAGAGCTTCATCCGTCATTTTAAATTTGGTGTTACTTTTTTTCAGTGTGTCCGTGATCGGAGCCGTCAGGGTCGAAAATTCTCGTATAAACCTACGGTACCACCCCGCTAAACCAAGCAGCCTGCGAACCTGTTTTGCCGTTTTTGGGATCGGAAAATTCTCGATCGCCTCAACTTTGGCGGGGTCTGTCCTGATGTCCTGATGATGAGTTCTCTCTGAGTGTTGATGGGGATACACGCATAGGGAATATAACTCTGTTTAAATAGTTGAAATATAAACAAAAAAAGCTTTAATTTTACTAATAACATTGCTGTGTTAATAAACTTAACAGTGTAAAAATGAAGTGCGGCTCATGCCAATCTAAAATTGATAGACAAGAACTCAAGATTCAATGCATAAATTGTAAAGAATATTTTCATGGAAAGTGTGCCAAATTAGAAAAAAGAGAAATTGACTTTTATGAAAAAGGCAGTCAAGGTTATAACTTATAAGTGCGGTAGCTGTATTACTCAACGGAGAAAGTCTATAGTGGGTGACGCTCTCTCTAATTCGTCTATTCACTCCATCTCATCCATGAGTAATAATTCAAAAACTTCAACTAGCCCCTGTGTAACAATAAAAAAAACCTCTAGTGGAACCCCAACCCAATGTATTGCTTCCCACGACGACAACAATATGGGTCAGCAAACAATAACAATGCAAGTACTTTACAATGAAATTGTCCAGCTGAAACAAGTAAATACAGAGGCACTTGCAAAAATTAGGGCTCTTGAAGAGTGCAACGCTTCTCTTAATAAGAAAGTTGACAGCCTGGAGGCGAAGCTGAATGTACTGCAACAGCGGGAAAAACAATGTGCTGTTGATATCGTTGGCATTCCTGACGTGAACAATTTGAATGCAAAAGAGAAGGTCAACAAATTACTCACAGCTGTTTCCAGTGAGGAGATGTATTTAACTGACACTGAATCGTGCTTTGTTAAGAGTGTAAAAGCAAAAAACAAAAAAACAATTTCAAACATCGTGTGCGTGAAGTTTCACGGAAGAAAGCTGTAATGAAGAAAATGCGGGAGAACAAAAATAAAATCACATCTAACATATATGGTGCTCATCATAACAACAACAACAATAGCGGCAATAGCAAAGCAAGCAGCAATAAACATCTATATTAACGACTACTTAACCAGCTACACAAGGTCATTACTAAAAACGGCAAATGAATTAAAACAGAAAAATGTATGTAAGTTTGTTTGGGTTAGAGACTCAGCTGTTCTTATTAGAAAAATTGAAGGGGACAGAGTAATAAAAATTAATTCTTTTGAAGATATTTATTCAGTTAGCTTAGCTCAAAAATAAACCAAATTTGTTTTGTCTATATCTAAATCATGAACAATTTTAGTTCAAGTTATTCTCAAAATCATTCAAGTAATGATAGTAGTTTATTCAATTTAACTTCTGATGTTGTAAATTGTTTTTGTGTAGAGCATCATATAAATGGCAATTTTTCCGGTATTTCAGTCATTCATCAAAACATTCGTAGCATGCGTAAAAATTTTAATACCTTTCTTTCTCACCTTGCACCTTTGAATCATTTACCAGATTTAATTTTTCTCTCGGAAATTTGGATTTTTGAAGATGAGAAGTGTAATTATGACATTATTCCAAATTTTGTTTTTGAAGCGGTCTGTAATGAAACTTACGCTGCTGGCGGTGTCGCAGTTTATTATAGAAATGACATAATGGGTTGTAAGATTAATAAGTGTAAATTAGTAAGTGCTGATATAATCAGTGTTAGTTGTGAGGTCTCTGGTGTTCATTTTTGTTATATTTGTGTTTATAGACTGCATAAGTGTACTATAAGTGCCTTTTTGGATGAGTTCTCGTGTTTTTTGGATAGTCAGAAATGCAAAAATATTGTTTTGCTGGTGATTTAAATGTGAACATCCTGGTTGATTCACCTGATGTAGATAATTATTTAACTCTGCTCTCTTCATTTGGTTTCGAGTCTCTGTTAAATCAGCCTACTCGATTAAATTCTTGTTTGGACCATGTTTTTATAAGATATCATAGAAACACTTATATTGATTACAAGACTATTAATTATGACTTAAAAATCACAGACCATAATTTAACAGGTATTCAGCTCAACTGTAGAATTTCTCGAGAAAACCAAATTTCCGACATCGAATTCAAGAAAATTGATTTTGTATCCTTAAGATCTAACCTAAACTTAGAATTTTGGGATGAAGTTTATGAATCGGATAATCCATCTGTTGCATTTAAACTGTTTCTCAATAAGCTTCAATCTCATATTGAGAATTGTAGCCAAAAGTTGTGTAAGCAAAGTAGCAAACTGAAATGCCTCAAGCAATGGATGACCCCCTCACTACTAAAGAAAATTAAAAAGAAAAACAAGCTTTGCTCAGCTGTCACTAAACACCCTAACAATCAAAGGCTAAAGAATTACTATGATAAGTTATGCACTGAGGTAAAAATGGAAATACCTATTTGTAGAAATACATATTTTAGCAATAAACTAGCAAAAAACCTAGGTAATTCTAAGGAAGAATGGCGAGTTGTTAATGAAATCCTCAACAATAATAGACCTCAATCAGATATTTTTATTAATGATAGTGACTTAACCGTTACTGAGCCTTTAGAAGTTGCTAATCTATTTAACAACTTCTTTACTAACATAGGATCTTGGAATGAGGGTTATCCTACTTATCATTACGACAATAGTTTAATCCATAGCAATATTATACCAGAAAGTTTTTTCTTTGAACAGTTTTCTTCGCTGGAGATCTATAAAATTATTATGTCACTAAAAACATCAAACTCGTCATCTTCTGACTCAATTTCTAGTCTTATATTAAAAAATATTGCGTTTCATATATCTGATGTTTTATGTTATATTTTCAATTTTTGTGTGCATAAGGGTATTTTTCCTGAGTGTCTGAAAACAGCTGTAGTACTTCCACTTCATAAAAAAGGTGATAAATCATCAATAAATAATTATCGTCCAATTTCAATTTTGTCAACTTTTTCCAAAGTTTTTGAGAAAGGCATAAAAACTAGAATGTTATCATTCCTAGATAGGACTAATTTCTTTAATAATTCTCAGTTTGGATTTAGAAGTGGTAAATCGACTGAAAGTGCTTTATTGAAATTATGCGGTGAAATATACAACAGTTTGAATGCTTCACAAATTCCCTCTACATTATTTATCGACATAACCAAAGCTTTCGATATGGTAAACCACTCCATATTACTAAAAAAACTCTTTAACGCTGGATTCAGAGGATTTATCTATGATTGGTTTGTGTCTTATTTGTCAGAAAGAAAACAAATGGTCAAAGTAAAAAATGCTTTCAGTTCAAAAAACTTTTTAAGATTAGGTGTTCCTCAAGGATCAGTCCTTGGCCCGATATTGTTTCTTGTATATGTTAATTCCTTGTTCAGTCAACCTTTCAAAGGCAAAATTACTGCATTCGCTGACGATACAGCCCTTTCCTATTCTAACAATAGCTTACTTGATATGTTATCAGATGTCAATAATGACTTAGATATACTTCGACGTTGGTTTGGGTATCATAAACTGATAATTAGCAATAAAACAAAGTTTATGGTTTTTAATATCAAGGGACTAGTGTGCGATGAGCTTCCTTTATATTATCACTCGCCAAGTTGCTGCCGATTTTGTTTGCTTGAAACACGCGATCATCTGATATTTAACAGTCAAGTAAGTTGTAGTGATAGTTGTTTTCTTATTGAACGCGTTGACAGTTTTAAATACTTAGGGATTATATTGGATCAAAAGGTTAGTTGGAAGGACCATACGGACTATTTAAAAAAATATCTAAATTCCATGGTTAGACAATATTTCCACCAAAGTATGTACTGTAATCTACCTATTTTAAAACAGGTTTATAATGCTTTATTGAAATCGAAACTGCAGTATGGGATTACATGTTGGGGTGGCACTTATACAAATAAACTTGAACCATTATTAATTAAACAAAAACATGCGATTCGAATAATGTCCAAAGCTAATCGCAGAGTACCCAGTTTTGAGTTGTTCAAACGTCTCGATTTACTTCCTTTAAGGCACCTATACTGCTACAAAGTTTTAAAATTATTTTTTGAAAACTGCGGATATTTTGATGCTAGAGTACATGACAGTCATAACTTGAGAGTCAACACCAGATAAATTGTTACTTGACCAACAACACATAAAACCCATTTTTCGCGTTTTTATTATGTTACTGCTCCCCGTTAGTTTAATAGATTACCAGAGACACTTAGGTGTGAGAGAGTAAGAACAGTATTCTTAAAAAATGTTAAAATATGGCTTTTCTCGTTTAATCACTCTGAAATTGATGCTCTTTTAACATCAACGATATAATTATTGCTTGAAATTGTTTATATGTTATTATTCTTGCTCTTATATAGATTTATTCCTCTATTTATATTTTCCCCATCAATAGTTTCAATTGTATAAGTTTTAGTGTATTATTTTATTTAACTATCACGTACATTCGTCACTTGTCTTAAAGGCAATAGATTGTACTTAGCTATTTCTGTCAAATAACTTAACCCGATCTGTTTGTTTGATCTTGTACTATATGTTGTATTTATTTAAGTTATTGATACGAAATAAAGAAGAAATAATAATAATAATGTTCCCCCCACCAACGATAAAGCCCAAGTACTTCAATTCCCTGAAGCAGAATTTTGACTTCGATACATTGATGGTGAGACCAGCCTTGTTGAAGCACGCAGCTACTTCGTCCAGCAGAGCGATATGAGTCTCAAAGTCTGGAGCAATGACGAACAAGTCATCTAGATAGACGAAGACGCGGTCCCGTAACATGGAGGGAATGACCTTGTCCATCAACTGACATAACCTTTGGGCTGCATTACACAGACCGAAAGGCATGACTGTGTAATGGTACAAGGGCCGTCCCGGTATTGTGAAGGCAGTTTTCTCTCTACTCTGCTCATCC
This sequence comes from Melanostoma scalare, assembly GCA_949752695.1. Classification (NCBI taxonomy): domain Eukaryota; kingdom Metazoa; phylum Arthropoda; class Insecta; order Diptera; family Syrphidae; genus Melanostoma; species Melanostoma scalare. Next base: position 93,783,123 of record OX456984.1, read on the forward strand.
AGCGGTATTTGCCAGAATGCGTCTTTGAGATCGATACTACTTATAAAAATAGTATCTCGAAGACGACTGAAGATGCCTTCGAGATTGGGGAGAGGATATGCATTTTTTTTGGTGACGGCGGCGGCGTTCAGTTTTCGTGAGTCCAGGCACAGACGATTTTTGCCGGGTTTCTGTACGAGGACTACTGGCGAGCTCCACGGGCTCTCACTCTCCTCAATGACTCCAAGGCTCAACATTCGGTCTATCTCGGCATGCATCAAGGTTTGTATCGCTGGAGAGACAGGGTGGTGTCACTGCTTCACTGGAACCGCCTCACCGGTATCGATGACATGCTCGGCAAGGATCGTTTTTCCGAGACCATATTTGGTATAACACCGGAACTTTCGCCTGACTGCGTCCAATCGCGTTTCTTGCTCCGAAGACAATTGGTGAGTATCTGGATTGTCTTTATAGTCTGTCACGGAAATTTCGCTTATAATTCCAGGTGCAAGACTGAAAGCTTTCCAGAAATCGACGCCGAGATACAGTTCCTGGTCTAAGCTGGGAACTAGATAAAAGGTTATGTTTCGTTTTAAGTTTTTGTATTCTACTTCTAAGTTTCATTTTCCTATTATTGCTTGTGACTTGCCATCAGCAGTCTTAACATCAGACATGAAGGGAATTGTTTGAACGTTAAGTTCATCAACTAAATTTTTGCATCCTTTACCTAGTATGCTAATACTTGCTCCACTGTCAAGTAGTCCTAAAATATCTTTATTTGCTATTTTCACTCTAGCGAAAGGCCGAGGATCTCCAGAAACATCTATTATTGTAGATAGTATATTGTTCTTTGTTTTTTTCTTAATTTGTACCTATTTCTAGTTTTAAGTATTTTATTTTTAATTTGTCCCCCGAAAATTCTTTCTTTAGCTTCGTTATATTCCTTAATTCTAATATGTAAGGGCTTTACATAGCTAAATTTAACATGTTCTTTATAACACCCACTGTTTTGGTCAGAAAAGTTGCTACTTCTTTTCAAAATAGTGATTTTCTTTTCATCACTATCATCACCCGACTGGCTTATCGCTTCGTCTAAGGGTTCAGTGATTCGGGTATTTGTTCTGAACGCGATTCCCCCGTTGGAATCACGTTCTTCTGCCCGTTTTTCTGTTTGCACTTTGGGCAGTTTGAAACTATGAAATTTTCTTCCCCACTTACTTACTTACTTAGGTGGGCATTACAGTTCGGGGTGGACCTGGGCCTCAACCAACATCCTTCTATAACGATTTCGATCTCAGGCGAGCTCTCTCCAGTTTCGCACTCCAAGTCGGTTGAGGTCTTCATCCACTTGATTGCACCACCTAAGACGAGGTCTTCCCCTTCCGCGATTTCCCTGCAATGTGCTTTCGAACACCCGACGAGCCGGAGCGTTTGGGTCCATCCGCTCTACATGGCCCAACCATCGTAGCCTCGCGATGCGGACTCTTCTGGCTATGCCCATGTCGCGGTACAGCTCATACAGCTCGTTGTTGTATCTTCTTCTCCACACCCCCAAATCAATCAACGACTACAACACTCACCAAAAAACTAGCTGCAACTACAACTACAGCCTTGGCTCTTAAAAACAGTGACTTAGACATGGACAAACACGCCTAAAATCTCACTTAATGGTCAATGAAGAAGTAGCAGACCTGCAAAAGAGATGTGATCTTTATGAACGAAGAGAAGTCTCCGCCGACGCCGTTCTTCTCGGCATCCCAGAACTTCAAAATGAAAACATCACATCCATAGTCAACAACATATGCTACGTCATTGAGTGTGACCCCCCTCCTCTGCAAGCTGTATTTAGAATAAAGAAGGGAAACAACAATTCTGTGCATAACTCTCCCATTGTCCTCAAATTTAGAACTCCAAACGAAAGAAACAAGGTTCTAAAATGTATTGCCAATTTCCACAAAACGAAAAAAAGGCAGCTTAATTTGACAGACATAGGTTTTAACGTGCAAGGAAGAGACAACAGAAACAAAAACAATGTTTACTTGCATGCGAGCTTGACGCCCACAAACCGCTCTTATTTTAGACAGGCAATGCGATTAAAACAGAATGGGTCACTCTACAGCGTTTTTACACGATCTGGTTTAATCTTCGCAAAAAAGAGTGCAGATTCAGAGAGCATTCTCATAAACACCAATGCAATTTTGAATGCACTAACCGCCGAAGCGACGACGACGAATGAATATGATGAAGAAGCCCACCTTTAAAATGAAAGCTAAGCGCACCAGTACAACGTTAGTTTTATATCTACTAATACTAATCTCTTTTCCTTTACTTTTCTTTTTTTCCTCTTTCTCTTACTATAATCTTTTTTTAATATTGTAATGAACACCCAACATTTATACCAATTTCCTAATCGAAAAGGTTCAACCGAAAACACAACTGGCAACACTATAATGGAATGGTATAAAATGACAGGCATTGCTTGTAAGCCAGTGTGTGTGAGTGTAGAGATTTTTGACAGCAAATGTGGAAACCATGGAGAAGAAACTGGAACGCTCTAGATGAGTGTTGTTCTATATAAATAGGACCGCTGACGCAACGAGCAGTCAGTTTTGATTATAGAGTGATAAAGTTAAGAGTGAAATGTTGTTAACCAGTGATAGTCCAATAGTCGAGTTGAGTTCGAATAAAGATAGATACTGAATAAAGTGGTAGAAATAAATAAATAAAAAGTGAAGTTTTATTTTGCGAACTAAGCGCACGTTACATTGGGTCAGAAGTAAAACTTATTTGACTAATAAAGTGTAAAAAAAAAAAAAAAAGTAAAAAGAAAAATAATAATTATATACAGTGAAAATGGGTAAGTTGTTAGAAGAGCTCAACTGCATTGAGCTTAAAAGTGAGTTAGGTAAGCGAAATCTTTCTAGAGCTGGATCGAAAAATGAGCTCGTCCTGCGCTTGCGTAACTATTTGGAACAGCAAAGGGAAGACGTAAGCACTTTTGTTTTTGAAACAGAAGTGGAAAAAGAGGAAGAAAGTGAAAGTGTAGATTTTTCTAGTATGATGAAACTTTTGTTAGAACAGCGAAACGAGCAAAAGAAGGAACAACAGAATGTTCTCGAACGACTCGAAGTACAACAAAAGAAGCTGATTGAAGAGCAACAGCAGAATATTCTCGGACGTCTGGAAGAGCAGAGAAACGATCAAAAGAAGGAACAGCAGAATGTTCTCGAACAACTGGAAGCACAACGAAACGAACAAAAGAAGCTGATTGAAGAGCAACGAAACGAGCATAAGAAGGAACAACAGAATATTCTCGAAAGACTTGAGGCGCAACAGAATGTTTTGGAAGGTCAGAAAAACATTCTAGAAAGCAAATTGGGTAACATTGAGAAAAATGTTTGTGGCCTAGAAAAACGCATTGAATGTGTTGAGAAACGATTTTCCAAGCTTGAGAGTCAATGCGAAAGTCAGCTTGCCACTTTGGAGAAACGAATCGAAAACATGGCTAAGGAACTAGACCAGATGCGGAAAATGGAGCTACGGAAAACTTGTGGAGATTGTCTAAAGCAAAGAGAAGTACAACCTCCAACATTCGATGGACAGTCGTCTTGGTCAGTTTACAGGAGACAATTCGAGGCAGCTGCGACAGCAAATGGCTGGGTTGACGAAGACAAATACACAGCACTGACTCTTGCTCTTAGAGGACCAGCAGCTGAATTACTTCAAACTGTTCCAGCTGGTAAGAGCAACGATTTCAGTTCTCTCGTGGCAGCTATAGATAAACGCTTTGGTGATAGCCACTTGAAAGAAGTCTTCCGAGTCCAACTCAATAACAGAGTCCAGAAAAGGGGTGAAAGTCTACAGCAGCTCCAAGCAGACGTCGAAAGACTGGTTCACCTGGCATACCCGGATGCTGGAGAAGAAATCATCAACCATCTGGCTGTTGAGTCCTTCGTTCGTGCCATTTCTGACAAACATCTTCAGAGATCTGTGCGAACTGCTAGAACACGAACTCTTTCTGAAACTCTAGAGTTTGCATTAATGATGGAAGCATCTGAGCAAGCTTCTCAAATGGTACAATGTCAAAGAGAAGCCATATTCGAGGCTGGATCATGCCCAGGAGTTAAGCTACAAAGGAACCAGCGGAACGGACTTGCCAGATGTTGGAATTGTAATAAGACGGGGCACTTACAGCGACAATGCCGGTTTCCACCAATTAAAACTGAAACTTCTTGTCGACGTTGTGAAGTCCAAGAAAATCAATCCGTGAGCTGTAGAGTAAGACCGCAGACTTATCAATACCGAATTGGACATCAGGTAGAAAACCCCCAATGGAATTGCTGGGGGAAAGTAGAGACCAAGACTCAGCGGATGAGAATGGAACCCATATTCGGATGGAACAAGGAAGAATTGAGGTCTGCTCAAACGAAGGATCCAGACATCGGACCGATTCTCAAATGGAAAGAGAACAACACGAAACCTGACTGGGACGACATTTCTGACCAAAGCCCTGTTGTCAAAGCCTATTGGGCACAGTGGGATTCGCTTCGCGTGCAAGAAGGAGTACTCCAGCGCAAATGGGAATCTCCTGACGGTAAATCTTTTGTAATGCAGCTTATTGTTCCTCAATCGAAAATCAAGGAGGTTTTACAAAAGATGCATAGAAGCCCTACAGGAAGCCACCTGGGAGTCAACAAGACGCTGGAGAACGTGCGAAAACGCTTCTACTGGCTGCATGTTAGAGGTGACGTGGAGAAGTGGTTCCGAAATTGTTATGTCTGTGATTCAAACATAGAGGTGGGTAGTCTTACAGATAGACCTAATAGAACAGGGACATGGGTCACAGTGTACAGCGACCGGATGAAGACACGGTACGACACAAAAGCGAAAACGGCAGGATTCCAAGCAGGAGATCGTGTGTGGCTTTATAATCCTCATCGTCAAAAGGGATTGTCACCGAAACTTCAGCAGAACTGGGAAGGTCCTTATACTGTTGTCACGAGGATTAACTACGTGGTTTACCGCATCCAAAGAGGATTAAGAGGCAAGTTAAAAGTAGTTCATTGTGACCGGCTGCATCGATATAGTGGCGAGGCTGCAGATGGAATTATTCGGGACGAACAATCTTAAGGAGGGGGCAGTGTAATGAACACCCAACATTTATACCAATTTCCTAATCGAAAAGGTTCAACCGAAAACACAACTGGCAACACTATAATGGAATGGTATAAAATGACAGGCATTGCTTGTAAGCCAGTGTGTGTGAGTGTAGAGATTTTTGACAGCAAATGTGGAAACCATGGAGAAGAAACTGGAACGCTCTAGATGAGTGTTGTTCTATATAAATAGGACCGCTGACGCAACGAGCAGTCAGTTTTGATTATAGAGTGATAAAGTTAAGAGTGAAATGTTGTTAACCAGTGATAGTCCAATAGTCGAGTTGAGTTCGAATAAAGATAGATACTGAATAAAGTGGTAGAAATAAATAAATAAAAAGTGAAGTTTTATTTTGCGAACTAAGCGCACGTTACAATATATTATATATTTATTATGACTTCTAGTTGTTGTAAAAGTGGTTGCTTTGTGTCTGATGTAGCATTGATTGCATGTTGTTTTTTTTCTCTCATGAAAGTTCACCGGCACAGAGTTGAGTGAAAGTGACATGGGTTCCGGAGTGGACAGTGGGGATGTTTTATTAAAAATCGTGCTAAAAATATTCTGCAAACAAGTTGTGGGACTTAAAATCGTTCACATCAATGCTCAAAGTTTGGCTCCTAAGATCGATGAATTTCGCTTTTTGTTTGAAAAATCGGATATAGATGCGATTTGCATCTCTGAAACATGGTTTTCTCCTGACATTGAGGACGCCTCTTATAAATTGAATGGCTACATTCTCTTTCGTGCCGATAGATGTAGTCGTGGTGGTGGGGTTGCGGTTTTCATCAAAGAAGGATTAGCTTGTAGAAAGGTTTGTTACTCCCCAGCGGAATCTCCCTATGAATATTTGTTTGTAGAAATATTTGGTGTTGAAAACAACATTCTTCTGGGGGTTGTCTATAGACCCAACAGATATGTTGACCTAGAACCATTCTACAGCATAATTGATGAAATTAATACTACTTCACCAAATTTAATAATCTGTGGTGATTTAAATAACAACATTTTAGCTGATAGTAGCTTTAGCGAGCAAATGAATTCCTTCGACCTTCATCTTGTAAACTCTACTGAGCCTACACATCACAGTCAGACGTCAAGCACCCTTTTAGATATCTTTCTTGTGAACAGCAACGATCAAGTCTTGTTCTACAACCAGCTTAACGCTCCAACTTTCTCACGCCATGACCTTATTTTTCTCACTTATGACTTCCAAACCATGCCTAGACCCAATAGTCGTCTGTCTTATAAACGAGACTTTAAAAATATTAATAGTTTTTCTCTCGAAATGGACATTCGTTCCATGGGAAAATATTTTCTTAATGCCGACACCGAATGACCAGGTGAAGTTTTTAAACAAAGAAATTCTAAACCTCTACAACTGCCACGTCCCGTTAAAAGTCAATAAAAACCGCAAAGATTCAAAACCCTGGTTTTCAAATACAATTAAAGATTTAATTAATCAACGGGATCAAGCATACAGGCGGTGGGTTCGTTCTAGGGTCGTAGAACTATATGAAGTATACAGAGTGCTACGAAACAGGGTGGTGATGGAGATAAGAGTAGCAAAAACTCAATATTACTCAAGTCACCTCAATACTAAAATAGGTAGTGGGAATCTTTGGAAAAACTTGCGTGAACTTGGACTTGGTAGACAAAAACCTCAGTCGCAATCCAATATTAATGGTGATGAACTAAACAAAATGTTCGTAACACCTGTTAACATCACCCCCTTTATTGGTAACGAGGTTCCTATTGAAAACTTTTCGTTCTCATCTTTTTGTTTTTCTGGGGTAAGTCAACTCGACGTTTTAGAAAGTGTTCTTTCAATAAAATCCAATGCAGTCGGAGTGGACGAAATAAATCCTATCTTTCTCAAAGCCATTACACCACTCTTACTACCCTATTTTACACACATCCTTAACAGTGTTCTTACAACCGGTATCATCCCAAAGCAATGGAAGTTGGCTAAGATTATACCCATTCCAAAAAATGCAGCAAGGAATGAATATAGACCGATTTCAATTCTTCCTTTTCTCTCAAAAGTTTGCGAAAAAATAATGCAAAAACAACTAAACGAGTTTGTAATGAGGAACAGAATGTTAGTCGATATTCAGTCAGGTTTTCAACCTAAGCACAGCACAGCTGCACTGCAATATTGAAAGTGGTTGAGGATATCAGGAAAAGCCTTGACAACAATGATGTTACTTTCTTGGTTCTCCTAGATTTTTCGAAAGCCTTCGATATGGTCGACCATGCTCAACTCCTTAAAAAACTACAGTTCTCGTTCAACTTCTCTACTGACGCAATTAAACTAATTAAATCTTATTTGAGTGACAGAATGCAGGCCGTCTGTGTTGATGATACACTTTCAGGATTCCTTCCTGTGCAACGTGGTGTCCCCCAAGGATCAATATTGGCCCCACTGCTCTTCTCATTATACATTAATGAAATTGCATCCATTATCACCCGAACATCTAGACACTTTTACGCCGATGATATCCAAATTTATAAAAGTTGTTCACTCGGGCTGATAGAGGATTGTGTCATCACAATTAACGAGGAGCTTGGTTTGATTTCTGACTGGTTTGAGTCTAAATCCTACTAAATGCAAATGTCTTGTTATATCAAAAAAAGATTTAGATTTAACATACTTTCCATCAGTTTTATTAAACAATATTGCACTAGAGTTTGTTAACACTGCGAGGAACTTAGGCTTTGTCTTTAACAGAACACTGACTTGGAACAACCATATTTATTCAACTGTCGGAAAAGTGTATGGAGTTCTCCGTACTCTATGGCACTGTCAACAATTCACACCAATTAATACACGAATAATGCTTGCAAGGACCCTAATCATACCAGTGCTTACTCATGGCTGTGAAATATTTCTCAATTGTGATTCCTCTGGCAGAGCAAAATTAAAAGTCGCATTCAACAGCACTATTCGTTACATTTACGGACTTCGGAAATATGATCATGTCTCGCATTTAAGTATGAGGCTTCTTAATATGTCGTTTGAAAACTATTTAAATTTTCGCACAGTAAAAATGCTTTACAATATTATACAATCGCATAAGCCACAGTATCTTTACGAAATTCTTCGCTTCGCGGAATTAAACCGTTCGATCACAATTATTCTTCCAAGATTTAACTGTCTAACATCTGAAAGACAATTTTTCATCGCCGCAACCCGTCTCTGGAACTCACTTCCCTCTAATTTGAGGAAAAATAACAACATGAAAAAGTTTCACAAAGAATTGTTTGTTTACTTAAACAACCAAAGCAACTAGTTTCAGTCGTCAGCCTGATTTAATGTATTTAAATTTAGTTTCTCCTCTGCCTTAATCTACTTTTATCTTTATTACTCTTTCTCTTTCTTTTTTTTCTCTTTTTCGCTTTAATTTTAAAATTTTTGTAATGTATTAACTTACTAAAAGCATATGTACTTTATTATTTAAAATTTATTATATAAAATTGGATCTAACATAATACTCTTTTTGGAAAAGTACATCATTTACCACAAACTATCACTATTTAATAAGATTTATCTTAAAGTGTTAGGTTATGAATACTTAATAAACTAAACTAAACTAAACTAAACATTGTCTTCGCATACGGGACCAAAGATCATTCGGAGAATTTTTCTTTCGAAACGACCAAGAGTTTCCTCATCCGCTTTCGATAAGGTCCATGCTTCCGCGCCGTACAGCAGGACTGGGATGATTAAGGTCTTATACAAGGTCAACTTGGTTTTTCTAGAGAGGGTTTTGTTTCTCAATTGCCTTCTTAACCCAAAGAAGCAACGGTTGGCAAGAGTTATTCTCCGTTTGATCTCCGCACTGATGTTGTTGTCCGTGTCTACAGCGGATCCTAGGTAGACGAAGTCCTGTACTACCTCGAAGTTATGTCTGTCTATTGCGACGTTTTGTCCAATTCGTCGATGTTCTGTGTCCTTGTTTGATGACAGCATATACTTCGTTTTGCCCTCATTAACCATCAAACCCATTTTTGCCGCTTCTGTTTCAATACTCGCAAAAGCACCTATGACATCACGCTTTTTTCTTCCCATTACGTCAATATCGTCTGCATAGGCGAGTAATTGTACAGACTTTTGAAAGATTGTTCCTCTGGTGTTGACGTTTGAGTTTCTTACAATCTGTTCAAGTATGATGTTGAAGAAATCGCATGACAGTTTGTCGCCTTGCCTAAAGCCTTTTTCGACATCAAAGGTCTCGGTGAGTTCTTTTCCGACCTTGACGGAGCAGCGTGAATTCTCCAAAGTCATCCTGCATAGTCGTACGAGCTTTGCAGGGATGCCGAAACTAGACATGGCTCTGTACAGCTCGTCTCTGTAAATACTGTCATACGCGGCCTTGAAATCGATAAAGAGGTGGTGAATATCGATATTATGTTCTCTGGTTTTTTCCAAGATCTGCCGTAATGTGAAAATTTGGTCTATTGTGGACTTCTCTGGTCTAAAACCACATTGATAAGGACCTATCAAGTTGTTGACGTGGGGTTTCAGACGTTCACATATTACAGCAGACAAGATCTTATAAGCGACGTTAAGGAGGCTTATCCCTCTGTAATTGGCGCAATTGTGAGGGTCTCCCTTCTTTAGGATCGGGCATACGATACTGAGGTTCCATTCATCGGGCATGCTTTCTTTCGACCATATCATGCAGATCAGCTGGTGCATGCTCCTTTCCAACTGATCTCCAGCTGCCTTGAAAAGTTCGGCATCAAGGCCATCTGCACCTGCAGTCTTATTTGATTTAAGTTTGCATATGGCAAGCTTAACCTCTTCTAGGTCGGGAGGACGGCATTCTTGATCATCGTCCAAGCTGAATGGGGCAATCTGCCTGACAGCGGAATTTGTGTCTTCATCGCCGTTAAGCAGTCTGCAGAAATGATCTTTCCAGATCCTCAGTAGCGACTGTGACTCTATAACTATGTTTCCCTGCTGGTCTTTACAGGCTTGAGTTCGGGGTTTGCCACCCTGGCAGGATCTTTTTACCTTTTGGTAAAACTTCCGAATCTCGTTCCTGTCATGGCACCTCTCTATTTCCTCAAACGAGCGCTTCTCATGCTGCTTCTTTTTCTTTTTGAAAAGTCGGTGTTCTTCCCTTCTTCTCTCTTTGTAAATCTCGTTATACTGATCGTAAGCAGCCCTTGTTCGTGTTTGCATAAGCATTTGTCGTGCTCTTTGTTTGGCTGCATTTGCCTGCCTGCATTCCTCATCGAACCATGGGTTTCGTTTTGGTGGCCGAGTGAAACCCAGAACCTCAGAGGCAGCGGTTCTGATGGCTTCTTGGCATTGCTGCCACTGGTCTTCAATGTTTAATGCTGAAGGCATGGGATTCAAGTATAATTGAAGGGACACTCGATTGGAAAAGGCATTGGCAATCTCTTGCGATTGTAGCTTTCCGACGTCATATCTCTTCACAGCGTTAGTTCGTGCTGGTCGTGAACAAGATATCCTCATTCGTACCTTGGCTACAACAAGGTAGTGGTCCGAGTCAAAGTTGGCCCCTCGGAAAGTTCGGACATCTAGAACACTGGAAGAGTGCCTTGCGTCGATCGCAACATGGTCAATTTGGTTGACGGTTAATTGATCTGGGGATCGCCATGTACCTTTATGAATTTTGAGATGCGGGAAGCGCGTACTACTTACAACAAGATTCAGCCCCGCAGCAAAATCAAAAAAAGCAAAAGATGTTTAGCTTTGGGGATGGGCATTCCCAATATAAATGTCCTGATACCTTGCAATTCCAACAACTTAAAATCTTATTTGGTGGTCTTGGTCGGTTGTTGTTCAGATATTGCACCGCTGCAATATGATCTTCGCATCACCATCGTAATACTGCACTTCGTTAGCATGCATTCCGGGAGGTGGTCGGTATTGTCGATTCACTTGTGTACTGTGCATCGGGAAAGTATTTTCGGCTTCCTTACACACAAACCTAAGTTGATCGAGTGAAAAGATCAACATTGGATAGACCAATGGTCCGATTCTTTAGTTAAGGTTCCCTTTTACCATCTTGACCAATTCGGAGTCTGGCAGGGAGATCTTTAACCGAGATCGGATTTTCATAACCGCCGCAAAATATTTATCGCAAGATTCTGAAGGACCCTGTTTTCTATCTGATAATTCTCTTAGAATTTGATAGTCAGATTTGCAGCTTTGGTAGTGAAGTAATAATACTTCACGCATTGTTAGCCAATCTGGTTGATGATTTGACTTATGAAACTCATAATACCAAGTTGCTGGCTGCGTCGCCAGTAAGGGTGAGGTGAAATTGTTTGAGAATCTCTGACCAAGGACAACCGTATTGTTTCTGTAGTGTCTCAAGCTGGAAGATAAAATCTTCTACCGACAGGTTCTCAGGTGTCCCATCAAATTTCAAGTTCCATTTATCGATTTTGATTACGTCTTTATAGCTTCGGTAATGGTTATTACTTGGAACGATGTTGAAATTTGAAGGGCTTTGTTGGAAATCGTTTGGATTTCCAACCTCAGGATGCTGTGACGGGAATTGAACTTGGGATTGGGTTTCGAGGTTCGGTATCATTCCTGGTACAGGCTTGAAAGCAAAAGTTGTTTGAGATACGACTGGGGTATTGATGAATTGAACATTTTGACCCGGTGACTGACTCACGCTTTGTTGTTGTTGTGGGTGGAATGAATTTTGCGAAAATTGTTGTTGCTGTTTCGGTTGATACTGTTTTGAAATTGTTGTTGAGTGAAAGCATTGCTGGTTGTTGTTGGAATTGAGGATGTTGGATCGGCGATTGTTGTGTAATGAGGTTTTGATTCGATTGAGGCTGTAATTGATTTACCCTCCTATGAAACTGTTGTGGTTGATGTGAATGTTTTGAATTTTGGAGAGATGGCTGATTTTGACTATGATTGTACGGGTGTTGTGGGTTATTGAAATTTTGTTGTAGGTTGTTTGGGATTGATGAATTATGTTGGATGGTTGACTTCTGCTGGTTTGATTTTGGTTGTTGCGGTTTAGTTTTTTGTTGGTGAGGGTTTTGCGTAGAGGGTTTCCTACTTGCGGTGTAATTTTGGTTAGTATTATTTGTAGGTTCTTCTCCTCTCAAGGGAGAAGTAGCTTTCCTAATATCACCTAGAAATTCAACAAAATTATCCCTAACGCTTTTCTGGACCTGTTCGGAAATGCTTGAATTCATGGATCGGGAATAGGAACTGAAAGCATTCACCAGCGCATAATTAATATATGCATTAAGATCATTAGGGACCGAACTAAATTCTCGATCTGTGTTTGCATCTGCGTTAGCACTACCTGAAATTTGCATATTGCGAATGGTTTCGATGATAGGGTCTGGCTCCGCAGAAGCTACACCTAACTGACTCAAACTACTGTACGTAGGAGCTGAAAGAGAATAAGACTCCGATGAGGTATTCAAAGGTCCTAGACCTGAAGTATCAATCAAAGTATTATCTTGGTTCTGAGCTGGATTGTTGATAGCTGGTGGCGTTCGATCTAACAGAGGACGTGAATTAAGTGGGTCAGCCAAATCATTCGAAATTGAATTACAATTGGCTGGTCGAGTCATGCTAGAAAACCCTGCTCTGGTTGATTGGATGTTGGTACCGTTAGCTGGTGATGGGTTAATTGGGGCTCTGGGGCTTTGACTGTTGCCCTCTTGCCCGGTCGTATTCAATCTAGCCGATTCTCTTGGACTTTTCTTTATTGTTCCGGTTTTAGGAGGCATTGTTATTGAGTAAATTACTCTTAAATTTAAAGTCGAGTACTTGGCAAATTATGTAAGGAGTGTATTATATCGATATGAATGTTATTTACGTAACTTCAATAAATGTACAGAAGAAACGAAAAAAAAGGATTATGTAATCAAAAAAAAGGATTATGTAAATGAACAAAAAAAAATTAAATAAATAAATAACTAGAAAAATGAAAACCAAAAAAAAAAACAAAGCAAAAACAATATAATAACAAAATAACGAAAAATGAAAAGAACCCAAAACCAAAAGTAACCAAAAAAACAACAAAAAAAAAAAAAAAAACGAAGCAAATTTAAAAAAAACGAGGTAACAATAAAAAAAAAATTGTAAACCAGTTTTTTTTTTCAACGTAAATATATAAATAATCAAAAACTTTAAGGAAAAAAAAATTTATTTTCTAAAAAAAATTAAGTTTTTTCTAAGTTTTTGAACTAACAAAGAAAACCAAGTAACAAAAAAAAAATTAAAACGACGGGTTTCGAAAACTGAAATCTGAAACTTTCCAAGAAATCCAAATTTTAATTAGATTTAAGAATTATTAAATCAAAAAAATGTTTTTCAAAAATAACTTGTAGTTTTAAAGTTTATTTCATGAGACGTTGTGGGGATGCTTCGGGCAACTTCCAGTGATGAAGATTTGTCGTGTGTGAACTGAGCGAGGTAAGTATACGTATTCTGATCTGAAAGACTTTCGATCGGACTGGTTTTTTTTTTTGAAATTCCCTCTGAGTGGTAAGTAGGAGCAAACAAACATTCGAGACAAAAGACAAAAATTGTTGCTATCCAAATGTATTCGCAATTCTATACTGGCCTGACACCTTTGATAGAAGACATAATACATTTGGATAAGCAAAACACAAAAAGAAAGTAATTGTGCAACTGTGCGACACTACGTCATCGACAGGCCACAAAACTTTGTAAGAAAACAATAAAAAGAGGGATTGAAAAGTAAAAAGAAGAAGATAGAAAAGTAAAATTTGTGACACTAAAGGATGGGTAATTATTATTTAACAAAGGTTAGTTGTTGTTGTTATCCTCTTCTTGTTATCTCGTCGAAAATGAAAGCGGTATGTTTGAAACTTTCCCAATCATGACATACGAGTTTCCAAAGAGGATAACACAAACAATTAGGGAATTCTAAAATTGGGAAAAGGTAGACGGAAACAAGGACTAACGTTGTGGGCGCCATTTGTAATAGGCTGGGGTTGTGTTGAACCAAAAAAAAACTTTTGTTTCCTGTGTTCACGGACTGGCATGCTTGTTGGTGCTCGGCTTGAGCTCGCCGGATGGTGTGGGATCTTGTCCCCAACCACAAAAGGATTCAACCTATTACTACTTATTCATGCCTTAATCAATCCACACAAATGAATTCGAGAAAAAAAAAAATTTTTAAAAACGGACGGACGTTACCACCAGAGGGCGTCGAGGTCTTATTCGACGGTGCCTATCCCACCCTTCCTTGAGAGGCGTCGGCAGATTTTTACCTCTCCCTTTACCTTCGCTTACCTTTCGTTGTTGCTCAGTTCACCATTCGATCACCGATAACGTCACCTTTCACATCCCCTGAAAACAAACTTTAACACATTGTCAAGCTATATGCTTGAAAAAAAGTCTTAAATTCCACCATGACGGCACACAAACATGTTACACTTTATTATATTCAAATGTTTTAATTTAGTTTTAAACAAGAAGCATACTATATTTTAAGTATTTTAATTTAGTTTTTAACAAGTAGCATACTATATTTTAAGTATAATGCTTCAGCTTAAACAAAGTAGCATACTATATTTTAAGTATTTTAATTTAGTTTCAAACAAGTAGCATACTATATTTTAAGTATTATAATTTAGTTTTAAACAAGCAATAAACTTTATAGAATATAAATAGAGAATAGGATAAATTCAAGTAATCGGGACAAGGATTTAATGCTTAGGCCTTACCCAGCTTCTGCCCTTCTACTATACACTCTTAAGTGTCTCAGATTTATGTATGTCCAATTTTATCCTACCTCAATTGAGCTCAATGGGGGGCTACGGATACAGACACAGCGCAAAAACGCTCTTTTTATTTCGGGTTATGAACAATCAGGGAGAAACCAGATACTTACGCCACAATCTCTATTTCGATCTATCGACCAATTACTATAAATTTTAACAAGGTATTCCGTTTTCTTCTAATTGAATTTAGGTTTAGTTTCAAACAAGTAACAAATCTTTATAAGTATCTTAATTTAGTTTCAAACAAGTAACAAATCTTTAACCCCCGTATTAATAAACGCGGAATAACTGGGAAATACTTATTCCATGGATTAAGTTACCATTATACCATTTTCCATTTAATTAAAGCCACCATTATACCATTTTCCACTTAATCCATGGAATAAGGCTTAGCCCAGCTATTCCGCGTTTATTAATACGGCGGTAAATGTATCTTCATTTAGTTTCAAACAAGTATCATGTCTTTTGACTTTTGCATTGAAGATCACGATTGGCTGATATCTTAAAAAACTTGATTGAAGGTCTTGATTTGCTGATTTCTTGAAAGGAAAATCTCTTGATTGAAGATCTTGATTGAAGGTCGCGATTAAATACAGGGAGGCGATCACGACTTCCAGAGGACTGTCTGTGATCGCCTAGGTCGAGGTTTCTAAGGCGTAAAAATAAAAAAAAGGATATGTGAAGGAACTTGACATAACTATAGGATGTACAAAATACACACATATAGAACGAGAATACACTCACCGACTCTATTTAACACTCTTACTCAAAGAACGTTTATTTGAACTGCACTTTTTTTTGGGGGTCTTTTCCCTCCCTTTGGGCTTTGGGAGACCACTTCTTAGGTTGATGATTTTCTGTTTTTTTTTTTCTTTGTTGCGTCGAGCACTCGCACCGATTAAGTATACCCGAATTGTGAATCAATATTCGATTGGAGCACTGAATTCTGGGGCCACGTAAGAAAGTCTATTTTTATTTGCTTTTACTTTGGCGATTCAGGGAACGTACACGCGAACAAATCGTATTAATTGGACGAGGTTATTTCCAAGATGGCTACGATTGTTTTTTTTTCTCTTTTTCTCACTTTTGCAAAAAAATAACTAATTTAGACACTAGTTTTGGGGTCCGAAAGTTGAAATTGTAGGTACTTTCTTTTTTTCTGAATGCTTCAGATTAAATTTTTTTTTTGAGTTTATAATTAATAAATAATTTAGAAATATATAAAAAACTAATAAGATGGAACTGCTTAAGCAAACAGAAAGTGTTAGTTTGAATGAAGCAACAAGCAAGGTGTTCGGTGTTGTGCCGATGACGTTCGTATTACGACTGTATCGATGCCAAGTGTCGTGTTGTTGCGTTAACTATCACCGTCATGGGTTCCGTTTATTTGATCTCCGTTAACGCACATCGTTCGACCGCGCTAACACTAATCAGAAGCATCCACGTCGAATCCACACCCAATTTTCCATCCTTTTCTAATATTGGATGCACTCATTCAACCTTGGTTTCTCTCTAGCGACACCTACGACCCCCGACGAGAGTCAGTTCCTATTTGAGAATTCGACATTCGAACTCGACTAAACCCCAAACGTCAAAACCAATCGAAATGACATTCCTCAAAATGACATCCGCCCCCAGAAATGCCGAAGACAGCAAAAAAAAATAAACAGAAAAAATCAAGGAAGAAAAATGAAAGCTCGGATCCTTGCCCTAATGAAGTAAGTTCACACCCACAAGATTTAAATTCCTGTATGGATAATAGTTTAATTGATACTTATACCATTTCCACATTCTGTGCAGAAAAATTCCGCCTCGTAGAACTAAACCGGTTTAAGGATTCAAGCATAGCACACATCAATGGCTATGGACTAAGTGATAATTTGGAGCTTATCATTTCGAAAAATAAAAACGATGAGGAACGGATAATAAGATTATGGAGTGCAACTTTAGATAAATATACACATGCAACACCTAGACAGAAAATATACAGCATCTACCGAAATAAAGCGTACGAAGCAAGAAAACATAAGCCTGTATTTCAATTGCCTCGCTCGAACAGTCCCGGAGTACCAAACTCGCCACGAAGAACAATCCAGAGCACGAAGCCAAGCAGTGAGTTCGACACTGCTAAAGACTTCCCAGAAAACAGTGCTCAGATTATTCCATACGGAAAGTCAGACCCCGCTAAAGGACACCACTCCGCAACAACAAGAAAGGGCAGCAATTTTATGTCAACAAGTGCGGACTATGTGTTGCCACAATACACATTCCAAAATAAATAAACAAAATTTTGCGTCATCTATTGGCGCCTCTGGATGAATATCGATCTAAGGTAAAGTGTTCTGTATTCAATATACCCATTGCCGCTAACTTATTTTCTTCGTCGCAGGTGTCCATTACACAAGCTACAACCTGAGTTAAGAGATTGTTAGGGAATTGCAGTTTTGCTTGACAAAGAAAGATTGTTCCATGGTCGAACGGTCGATTTGCTACTCATAATAAGGGCCTAAAACCAACAATGCGTTGCGTTAGTTTTAAATGAAAATTCGAAAGAAATTTTCATCACATTTTAGGTTGATGATACTCGTACATAGTGTTTTTTTTTGATAAGCAAAAAGGCACCACATTTGCTTACAAACGAATGGTTGTCAAAACGCAGTTTAAATTGGACTAGATTTTTGTTTTTACTACTTTATTTTGACACAACTATCAATTAGTTTAGCATCAGCGCAGAATCGATTATCGATAAGAATTTAATCAACCTCTCTTAAGTTCCAATTAAATTTTAATTGAAACTTAACTAATAAACATCTAAAAGACTATTCACATGAGCACGACCAACGAACGACGAATAAATCAAGAAATGTGATTTCAAGTATCTTAGAAGAATAAATTCCTCACGATTTTCTTAGGAAACGATGGAAATATAGCTCATACTTATTTTTAGGTGGATAAACTCTTATTTTTGTGCCTAAAATGAAAAAAAATAGAGAAAAAAATTTATTCGTCACGAGTAAATATCTAGTAGGCACGAACTGTCAGACTTTATTCTCGTTCCACACAATCCACACTGCAACGAATAAATTTTGCGCGCGTGTTTAACCTCAAAATCATTCTCCACTTTTGTTTTAGATGTAAATTATGTTCGTTATTCGTGACGAATGTAAAACACTCATGTGAATGAAATGTCAACATTAACGAATATTTGTTCATTCGTTGGTCGTTCTCATGTGAATACTACTTAAGAGACGTCTTAAGATAATCTAAAAAATACGGCTTTTAACCTATGGAAGCTCAATTTAAATACAGTCTTAAAGTTGTTATTTCTACAAAAAGTCTAAGATTAGGTCTCTATCATCAGTATTGACAGAATCGAATTTAACACAGATCAGGGTACACCAAAGTTAGCCTTTTTTTAAATTTTCAAAAAATTATGTCATAGTTGAGAATCGGGCTTTACTGTGTTACACTTTTTTTCTTAGAATATGACCAAAAATCACATCCCAAAGTATGTAACACGAATTACGGAACACCCTGTATATCTTTGAAAAATTCTTTTTACTATGGTTAAATAATTATGTAACGGGTTTTGCGAGTGCCAAAAGTCAGCTAAAAAAACCTAAATTTAAAAACTGAACAGTTGAGTTAAAAAAGACAATGTGTAACGCGAACTTGGTAGCACAGGCTGCAATCGTATATCGAGCCGATAGCCGACGATAGTTCGTCAGAAAAAGGCAACCATTTTCTTTTCTCAATAAAAATTCTTTCTTCTGATAGACTTCTAAGCGCGAACACTAAATTATACCAAGAAAAAGAAAAACGATTTGTTTAACATAAAAGTAAAATAAAAGACAAGTTTAAAGTTTAAAAACAAGCAAAGTATATTTAGAACTCAATAAAAAGTTTATTAAAGCAAATTAAAAGTAAAGTAAAGGAGAAACTAAACGTAAGAAAAAAAAACTATGTAATGAACATGTAATATCTTAATAAATCCTCCCACAGGAATTTTAAAGTTCATTCGAACGAATCGAATATGGGGGGGATGATCTAGTGGTCATTTTTTTAAGAAGTTTAATAATTAAAAAAAAAAAAAACCAGACTTCATTGAATTAATTTTGTATGCCATAAAGAATTTTATTTTTTAAGATAATACATACATAATATACGACTAGACTTGAAGGAACTAGAATCAACATTGCAAAATAACATTAATTTAAAAAATAAATCACAAAATTAAATCCAGTTTTCGCTTCTTTTTTGATAAAACGCTTATAGCCTCGTCTGGTGTTATTGGTATTTCGCGATGAATAGCTAGAGCAGCCAAACCATTCAAACGATTCTATAAATAACAAAACATCCAAAGCTTATCACACTGTTATCAAAATTGAAATATTTTTAAAAATCTCACTTCGTTGGTCATGCTTCTTTGTATTGTTTTTATTCTCTTTAAACTGGAGAAAGTTCTTTCGGGAGTTGACGTTGAAACCGGCAGTGTAGCTAATATCTTTAATAAAACATAAATATTTGGAAAGCTTTCTTCGGGGCAGCTATCGAGTGCTTCCAATGAATTCGTAGAGGAAGTATTATTCCTTCGGATTAAATATCTCTTCCAAGTCTTTAATTCTTCAAGAACAGTAGATGGTCCGGCAATCAAATATGTTTGGTAAAACTCAACAGTTTCATTAAATTTTTTTGCTGCTTTGCCTATTTCTGACGAAGAATCCTTGAAAAGAACCGAAAACCCTTCCAGTGTGTTTTCATGGTTAGTAAATTTTTCTCCAAGGTCCATTACAAAGAAATCGAGGAAAGGATTGAAAACAGTCACACGTAAATATTCTGTACTTTTAACCGAAGGGTTCGAACGATTCTTTTGTCGGTTCACTATTCATTTATGTTTGACGTCAATGTCAAGGGCTTCAGCTATTTTTTTTGCATCTTCAAACACTTTTGAAAATGAATCGTCTTCTGCCCGTTTAATTTTTAGTTGATCCCTTAAATCTTTGGCGAGATCCATAGCTTGAACCAAGTCTAAGTTTACTCTTTGAAACTCACGACTTAATGGCAACGAGATTTGGTAAACCATATCTACTATTTACCTTTAAGCTGATCAAGAACTCGAAGTCCATAGCGTTTTTTAAGTTCTTTGCGTCACTTTCCAATGTTCTTATTTGGTCAAGAGTCTCGAACACAAACGGAAATAGCTACTCAAAATCTTCAACAGCTTGATATTTTCAAATCCATCGCGTCAGATTCAGCCTTTTTAGTGTCTTTTTTTGTGGAGTCTCTTCACTTTCGCTTATTGTTTCTTGCAGCATATCTTTTCTTTTTGGTGTATTGAAGTAATTGTAAAGTGCTTCAATTGAAGTTAGACAGTCTCTAATGGCTGGCATTTTGCTGGAAACAGATATAAGGTTCAACGAACGTGCTGCACAATGGACGTACAAAGCAGCGGAGCACATTTTTGGCGAATGATTACCTGCACACCATTGTATCGACCAGAGATGTTGCTTGCTCCGTCGTACCCTTGGCCGATCAAAAAAGAAATGTCCAGATCGCAATTTTTAAGATTTTCCACTATAAGCTTAGCAAGATTATCACCTGAATGGATAACTGCTGTATTAGAGATTTTAAGCCAAAAGATTTTATTCATACCTGTTGTGGAAGCTGTGGGAACAAATTTTAAAAAATCCTCTCGTATGATATTGTAATGAACACCCAACATTTATACCAATTTCCTAATCGAAAACGTTTAACCGAAAACACAACTGGCAACACTATAATGGAATGGTATAAATGACAGGCATTGCTTGTAAGCCAGTGTGTGTGAGTGTAGAGAT
The DNA here is from genome assembly GCA_949752695.1 of Melanostoma scalare. Taxonomy (NCBI): domain Eukaryota; kingdom Metazoa; phylum Arthropoda; class Insecta; order Diptera; family Syrphidae; genus Melanostoma; species Melanostoma scalare. The sequence goes on from OX456984.1 coordinate 93,803,864, forward strand.
GCTTGACAGCAAATGTGGAAACCATGGAGAAGAAACTGGAAGTGGAACGCTCTAGAGTCTAGATGAGTGTTGTTCTATATAAATAGGCCGCTGACGCAACGAGCAGTCAGTTTTGATTATAGAGTGATAAAATTAAGAGTGAATTGTTATGAACAAGTGATAGTCCAAAAGTCGAGTTGAGATCGAAAAAGTATAGATACGGAATAAAAGTGGTAGAAATAAATTGAAAAGTGAAGTTTTATTTTGCGAACTAAGCGCACGTTACAATATGTTGACCATTTTCGTTCTTATAGACAATTCGAACGCAATTCGAAACATGTTCGATAGTGGATGAGTCCTGAGTTTCATCGGTCAGCACAGAAAAGAATTTCGCATCTTTGATTTTATCTTAACACTTTTTTTGTCAAAATTTCAAAACAACTTTCGATAATCTCGTTTTGTACAGAAGGACTTGTATATTTATCGCGTTTCCCCGGACCATCTAAATGCGCGCGAAGGAGCGGATCCTTAATTGCTCGGAATTTCAAAAAAGCCCTTAAATTTCCTTCGTTTGGTCCAGTGAAATTGTTTTGCACAGTTATTGGTCCACTATCACGATGCCCACGTAAGGCTAACTCCTGTCGCCCTAGGACAATGATTGCTTCGATGATAGGCGTTATGTTCTGCCTATTTTTGGATATCTGATCAATTCGTAAAATGTCAATTAAGTTTTCAACACTTTTGGATTTCTCTTTTTCATTGCGCAGAAAATTTGCGCTGAAACATAATGCATCAAGATTGTATGTTTTTTTCAGATGCTCCTCGAAAATCTATGAGAAAATCAAACCGTTCATAGCATGAGTCGGAGTGCGCTTTTGTGCTATGAACGCATGTGTGTGGTGGGGGGGGGGGGGATTTATCCCCCTGATCCCCCCCTATCTACGCCACTGCTAAGCTGAAACTGAAATGATCGTCTAAAAGACTTTTTAAGCGACGCTGCACAGAGAATCACTTATTCTTCTTTTATTGGTAAGCTTAAAGAGGGAATTCATTTATGTATTCCCAAAGTTAGAACAACAAATTTGAACAAACCTCAGTGGTATAATGAGGAACTAGTAAACTTTATTGGCACAATAGGTTTCATTCAGACACCGCAGTGCCCAGAGCTGAGCAAGCTCTACCCGTCCCCTAAATCTGTCTCTTGTAAACTTTAATAACCGGAAGAACAAAGTTTTTCAATTATACCGCACTCTATTTGGAACCTTAATAATGTAGAAATACATTGGAATTGGTGCATGGAATCAAGCTCCGAACATGAAAATCTTTGTTTTGCAAAAAACCTAATTTTGAAAGGAGTTTTGGAAGCCGGAAAAACTGATAGTTCTCATCACATAACAGGTGTTTCAGCCGATGACCTCTCCATTCATTTCTCAGTTTTCCTTAAAACAAACTCTCACTTAACTTTTGCCTCTGTTCCACATCATCATCCCTTTTCATAAACTGGACAACGGGATAGCTTTGATTGAGATAGAAACAATTTTACAGAGGCTAAAAACAATAAGGTTCACGGTGAAGATGGTGTACCGTATGACCTTTTCAAAAACGAATCTCAATCTCTCACTCTTTGATAAAATTCTTACAAATGCGAATGCAGAAGTTCCTCCTTCGCCCAAAAAATCAGTTATCTTTCCAATAAATTAAAGGGAGTCCCAATACTTTATGTTTTCGTCATATGCGATTGAGTGAAATGCTGATGGTATTCAAAGTATAAAACAAGGACTGATGGTGTTTTAAATGGCAACAGATTGCTATTTCTCTTTGGGAACATACCTACATGGAAATTGATCTGAAAAACGTTTTTGATTTAAAGGAAAAACTTTATAGAGTTCTTCAGCTTAAAGAAGACTCGGTTCGAAATTCAATTATTAAAAAGCTACGGAATTAGAAATCCAAATATTATATAGTCAGTTGAATCTTAATCTGAGAAGCAACAAATGTATAAGACTTTAATATTCAAAACAAAATACGAAGAATTATGTCTCAACGGACGATTTTACAATGGGAGTTTCAACCATTTCTGGTCTTTATGCAATTCCAAAGCTAAAGGCTCATTCCAGCGAAACCGACACCGTACGCATTAAAAATAAGTAACTTAATTTATACTATTTCAATCCATATCTGGGGAATAGAACATTATAAATTCTTATGAAATGAAGAGATTACTTACTTAAGTAACATTTAAATAGTTCATTAAAGAGATGATTTAAAGTAAATTCAAAAAAAAAAAACTTTATACACTTGTGTGGCCAAATATTACTCGTCCCACCCGTCACAAAAGTTCTGTCCCACCCGTCACAAGCATTGAGAAGCATATTATTTTTGTTTTACGAGATATTTGCGTAAATTATACTGGTATACTTAATCGAGTACAACAAAATCAGGAACCATATAAAATTAGGTTCTTTAACAAAAGTTTCATAGTTTCTTGCCTATTGCGAATGGTGTAAGTTAACTCGCAAAAGAGGTAATTTGATGACCCCTTTTTATACTATGACTATTCAAGTATGTGAAAATGTCATATACAGTATACAGAATATACAGCTGATGGTATTCAAAGTATAAAACAAGGACTGATGGTGTTTTAAAACCGTTGCCGTTTGACAGAAATGAAGCAAAGTGTAGCCAAAAAATTAGTATAAATGTACCACCCGTCACAATGGAATGACCCTAAAGAAGATTGCTTGAGCTTTATAAGTATTTATAAATTTTTTTTCCAAGAAGTTAATTCAAATATATATGAGCTTTCTCACCTACTGATTAATACATAATCACTTTTTTTTTATTATTTACTCACACAAATGGTGTTTTTTATATAAAATAAAAAATTATCGCCACGAATTAAGCTTTATGTGCCTGTCCAGACGGGTTATGCCGTTAACGTTATGCTGATAACACCTAGTGTCCAGACGTTGTTGTGATTCCTCGCACATGTTCTCTATTTTGTGTTGGAAATCGTATTGAAAAAAGCATAACGTTATGAGCATAACCCGTCTGGACACGCAAAGTGTACTGCTTAGGCAGATAAATCAGATTTCATTTTGCGCATCGAGTCCCTTTCTTCCAGAAACGACCCTTTTGCCCAGAAATGACCGATATAACGTTATGGGCATAACACGTATGGACAGGGACTACCTATTACAATGATAAGGGTTTGCCATTAGTCGTGTTTTATTATTGATCTGATCCGGATCAAATCATGGGTTTATTAGCGTTACAACCACAGAGTAGATAATACAGAGTATCCACTTCCACCCCTTCAACCCAAAACAACGGAAAAAAATTTTTCAACATTTCATTATAAAAAAGAGAGAGTATGAGCGAATAGACGTGTTTGATAACCTCGTCCGGCTAAATTTTTCGAAATTCTATCTCAACTCTGTTCTAAATATTCAAATAAGATATAAAACATCTTTTGTACCAGTGCGTTTCACTTTCTCTATTCGTTTCTATCGGCTTATTGATATAAAACATTAAATTAAAATTTTTAATTAAATATTTCGATGGCGGGTAAAACGAGATCTTCCGACAAAGAGAAACAGTCAACCGCTACACCAGTGGCATGCGCAATTCGAGGCATACAAGCTCAGGCCTAGGAACACCAACTCACACCAAGGAACACCACACCTATCGGGAAACAAGTCAACAAAAGCAATTCCGCTTTAGATTGCTTTTGTTCTAAAACCACCACCGCTGTATCCCTTATTGATTTGGAGGAAAGGTTTTCTTTGCTCAAAGAAAAAATAACCAACGATATCTCTACGGAAATAAATCTTCTACGCGACGACATAATAAAACGTTTAACACTTATTGAAGACCGTGTAACTACACACGCAAAAGACGTCGATGCTGCTCTTAAGAAGATAGAAGAACGTCAACGTAAGACAGAGATCAAGGTTAAAGAGACAGAGAAATCTCTTCAAACTCTTCAATCTTTTGAGGCAAACATTGCTAAAGCACAAGAACTCGAGGGGGAAGTGGCCGATCTTGAGAAACGCTGTGATGCTTTTGAGCGAAAGGAAATTGGAGCCGATGCGACTATTTTTGGTGTACCGCAGATGCAAGATGAAAATCTGAAAACAACGTTTCATCACATTTGCCATATAGTTGAATGCATTCCACCGACACTAAAAGCTATTTTTCGCTGCCAGAAACGCAACAACGACGGGCGCACTGAGAACGAGAAGGTCAAACCAGACACACCCATTATCGTCAAATTTCACTCTCCGCACGAACGAAACACCGTTTTGCAAGCAGTTGCTCTCTTTTGCAAAAATGCAAGGCAGCTTTGCCTAGAAGACGTTGACATTAAAGCGGACAACAATAAAAATATACATATGTATGGCAGTATGACCAGCAAAAATCGTTCACTTTACCACAAAGCTTCACGTCTTAAGGCCCCGGCCCATAGAACGCGGTGCGTGCGGTAGAAGCGGCGCGGCAACTGATGCGGTTGGTTTTGCCGCGTGCAACTGATAGGGGTGACCCATAGAATCCGTTGCGGTGTTTTGACAGATAAATTTATTCAAAATGGGGGCGTTCAAGAATCGCATCCGGATAGCTTGTTGTTGTTGTTTACGTGTGGGAAATCGAAAAAAATAAGTTATAATCGTCTAGCAATGATATTTTGAATGTTTTTCTGTTTTCAAAAGTCGAATTTTAATATTTCACAGCTGTTGTCTGTTGTCGATCGTTCAAAAAGGTATGTAGACACGGCTATCCAAGATAGGCTATCCGATGGGTTCTTGAACGCGCCCATTGTCATTCTTTCCATATAAGAGAAAACTTCAACTTGGTTGTGACTGCGCATGTCTCTCTTCTGTCACCGCGTGAAAATAGAAGTTCGGCTACTCGGCGCGTGCGGCGCGTTGCTCGCGGTGCTTATGGGTCACCTCTCATAAGAACGTGTGTATTTAATCTAGCTGTCAGTTGAAAGCGGTGCCGCACGCACGCACCGCGTTCTATGGGCCGGGGCCTTTAGGCAAAACAAACAGCTGTTTTCTGTTTTCACACATCATGGTTCCGTGTATGTAAGGAAGAGTGCAGGTGCAAAGGTTATTTTGGTTGATAACGATAGAGTGCTGAACACCATAGCAACGGATAGTCAAGCAGGGCAGAGGAGGACAAACGACAACGTCAACAGCATATGATTGATACCACTCAACAAGTATTTATTTATTTTTTTTTTTTTTTTTTTTACTTTTTATTGCTTTTGCTTTTTGCTTTTTTCTTTTGTATTCATTTTGTTATTGTAATGTTTTTGCTTGATTTCTTTCTTACTCCCTGTCCCCTTCCTTTTATATCAATATTGTTGCAATGGAAAATAGTAATAGTGCATATTACAGATCTGCACTTATGTGAGTCATTTAGTTCTCTTTTAATCCATATTACTAAAAAAAAAAAAAATGGAATTAAATGAAAGCGGAGTGATCTCCGTGGGCGATGGGGGAAACATAATTTTGCGATCAATGGTTAAGGTGTTTTGTAGTCGTAGGCAAGGGCTTAAGGTTTGTCATCTTAATGCACAAAGCTTACTACCTAAAATAGACGAGTTTAGAGAGATATTCATAAATTCTAAAGTTGATGCGATCTGTGTGTCGGAAACGTGGTTTTCGCCAAATATAAAGGATGCTGTTTATGCTTTAAGTGGCTATACAATTTATCGGTCAGATAGGAAAAATCGCACTGGTGGAGGTGTAGCTATTTATGTTAGAGAAGGCCTTAAATGCAAAATAAAATGTCATTCACCTAATGAATGTTCTGTTGAATACCTTTTTGTAGATATAGTTGTGGGGGATAACTTTATTCGTTTAGGAAGCGTTTACAGGCCAAATAGGAATGTTGAGTTAACACCTATTTACACATTAATGGAAGAGTTTTCAACTACTGCCTGTAATGTTATTGTATGCGGTGACTTTAACAGCAATATTTTGTTGGAAAATCATCTCAAGGAAAATATGCTCGGGTTTGATCTTCATCCAGTAAATACTGAAATGCCTACTCATTTCACTAATACCTCAAGTACCCTGCTAGATTTGTTTTTCGTCAATGATAAAGACAGAGTTCTTTTTTATGATCAAATTTCTGCACCAGCCTTTTCCAAGCACGATCTTATCTTTCTTACCTTTGACTTTGATACGTATATACAAGATAGTTCAACAACTTACACCTTCCGAAACTTTAAAAATATAGATAGTGGTGCTCTTGAAAATCATGTTCGTTCTATTCCTTGGAATCAAGTTTATGGTATGAGCTCTCCGGATCACCAAGTTGAATTTCTTCAAAGTAATATTAATGAGCTTTTTGATACATATGTTCCTTTATCAACGGGAAGAGTGAGGCCCAAAGAAAACGCATGGTTTACGAATGAAAATCGCTTGTTAATAATGGAAAGAGATCAGGCCTATTGTCGATGGAAGCGATTCCGAATAGAAGAGTATCTTTCTGCGTACAAAAATAAAAGAAACGAAGTTGTTCGTAAGATAAGAGTTGCTAAGGCACAGTTTTATACTAGCAAGCTTAACACAAGTAGAGGTGGAAAAAATCTGTGGAATAACCTTCGAGAGTTAGGGATGGGCAAGCAGAAGTTGACTTGCCCAAGTGAAGTAGATATAAATGAACTGAATCGAAAATTTATATTGACTTCAGATACATATAACACGTCTGGCCAAAGAACATCGAATAGCAGTCCTATAGTTTATACAGACACACCGTTCTTCTTTAAAAGAATAGAGAGCACAGATGTAGTGAAAAGTTTTTTAACCATGAGTTCTAACGCTGTCGGAGTAGATGGAATGCATCCGGTCTTTATAAAAGCTATACTGCCTATATTGCTCCCGTATATAACACACGTTATGAATACTATTTTTATGACTGGTATTTTTCCCTGCCACTGGAAAATGGCAAAAGTAGTACCAATACCTAAGAAAAAACATGACATATCTTTGGCATTCGAGAGTCCACGAATGAAAAAATTATGGGATGTTTCATTCATTGTAAGTATAACTATATTAAAAAGTTTTTAGCTTTCACTAATTCTATAAAACTGATAGAAAACCTCTGAAACCGCCTTCGAAGCGCATGCAGCAGCAAAACCAGCAGTCGCTGTTTCAGAGAAGCCCGCAGCTGAGAAGAAACTAGCAGCAGTTGGTAGAGCCAAGGAAGCTCCAGCTAAAAAGACAGCAGCCGCAGCAAAGAAGCCCGCAGGAGCTGCCAAGAAAGCTGCTCCAGCCAAGAAAGTCGTAAGGATGCCGTAAGAAAGTTGCTGGTAAACCACAGTCAGCCGCTGCCAAATTGGTAGCCAAGTCTAAAGTTAAGGCTCTTCTTAAGGCCAAAAAACCAACCAAGCCTGACCATTACTGAACATTACTAGCGAATACATTTTTAGAGCCCTTTACAAAAAAGCTTTTGATTTCTTTTCTGTGTTGATTTCTTTCAATTTGCTAAATTTTGTTTTTCTTTCTTTTCCAGTCGGACGAATAGTCAAACAGAAAACACAAATCCGCAAGAAAAGACTGCATAAACATCACACACAAGCTAAGTACCTAAAATCACATCCCTTGCACTACATGTTAAATATTTGTGTCCTATCCTGTTATCAAGTTGCGTCAACCTACGCAAAAAGGCTACAAAGATTTTTAAGAGAAAGTATGAACTTGTGTTAATCGCTCGGAACTAACACAAGTAGTAGTGGTGGAGGAACAGGTGGTGTATTAGGAATTTGTAGTGCTGTTGACCAAGGAAGCACGAATAACTGCTACGATATGCCTCCAGAAAATCGACCAAATGTAGTGACTGTCAAACATCGCGAGTCAAATAAACCGAAACCAACTACTAAAAAAGGCAAACCAATTCCAGCCGATCCAGATGTTATCAAAGCGCTACAACGTTGTCGTGATGAGGGTATCAAACGACTTGATTTGAGTAAATCATCAATAGCAGTGATTCCGTCAACAATAAAAGAATGCACTCATTTGACTGAGCTTCATTTGTACAGCAACAGAATAACAGCGCTTCCTTCTGAACTTGGTGCTTTGGTTAATCTGAAGACTTTGGGGCTAAATGAGAATTCTCTCACAACACTTCCAGATTCTCTGAGATTTCTAACACAACTCAGAGTACTTGATTTGCGGCACAATAAATTGGCCAGAAACTGAAGACAAAACTGAAATCGAAGAGGATATTGAGGTTGAAGAAGAGGAGGAAGAAGAAGAAATTGCCGAAGAAGACGAAATTATTCGAGGACCAATTACTCCAGAAACAGAATCGAATCCTTCCCTACCGCCTCCAGCCAGATCACCATCACCTCCTGCCGAATTGCTTTCAGCTACTGGCTATCGAAGACGACGTCCAATTGCGCCAGATGACGACTAAATTCAACATAAAGAAAAAGACAAGCTATTCAAATTAAAAAAGTTTTTAATATAAAAAATATATGTATATTAGCCGCGTTTTATTATCACAATGATCCAATCCGGATCAGATCTTGATAATAAAACAGCTTTAGATCATCATATTTCCAGTTGGAAGCTGTGAGAGACTCGCTCTCTCAACTGACATTTCAAAAGAGTTGCAGAGTTGCCCTAAGAACTTTTTTTTCAATGGTTAATTTTTTGTTCTTTTTTTAGAGAAAAATGATATTCATCCACTTTGTCAAATATATATTTTTTTGCACTAATTCTTATTAATTTCACGAATATATGTTTTGTTTTGTAAAACTTTTTCATTATGTCATGTATTATACAAAAATGAATAAATGTGAAGTTTCTCGGTATCTATCTAAAATATATTTCATTTCACACAGATAAAAATGTTCATTTGGCAATACTGTTGTTATTGGAAATATTGGAAATGATACCAACGTTTCAATGGAAAGTCTCCTCTTGTGTGAAATAGAAGAACTAATTTTTAGATCACAAAAATAGATCCAACTAAAAAGCAGGATTTCGCTTTGTTGTTGTAACGCTAATAAACCCATGATCTGATCCGGATCAGATCAATAATAAAACGCGGCTATTATTTACATTTCAAAAATAATAAAAACAAAAACTATTTGTTTCTCTCTATCTTAACATAAGAGAATATAAGTAAATAAAATTATAATATATAATAAGTATAATATAATAAATAAGAATCTTAAAATTTATTCAATTAACTAAAAACTGCTCTTCAGACTCAATTAATAAATGTCTTGATTTTGAATGCATCATTTATGTTATGGACTAACACACGAATTTATTTCACTATTCCGCTAGATAAGCGGTTGTATTTGGCTACGCTATTTGTTCTTCCGAGGTAGTTGGTGTTGTACTGTTTCTCTTTGGCTGAGGAGGTTTGCTAAACGTCCGGAACAGAATCCTCTCCAATGCATGGATGGGGGATTCAAAGAGTAGACACACAATGAGAGCCAATATGAAAGTGTCCACCGAATGCATCACAGCTTGATGGAACTAGAAGAGATTGTTGAGGTTGAGATTTTGTTGGAAGTGTTTGTTAAAGTCACAACTTACCAGTTCAGTTTGGCTTAGATAGGCTGGTTGCCTTATGTTACTGGCATGGTAAAGCTCAACGGTTCCATTGCACAGATACGTACAGTACGTCAAACGGCTTATGGGAGCAAACACTCGACTGCTGAGGAATTTTTGGAGATTGACCGGATGTCCGGTGGTTACAGCTACAGCGACCCATCCAATGCAGAGTCCCCAGCCTTCTTTATGAAAAACTGAATACAAAGAGCTTTCCAAGACCGTAAAATTGCTCATATTGAATCATGTTACAGAACATAGAAGAACCACCAATGATGATCGAAACAATCCAAAGGACTCGCAAATAAAGCTTTGGAATTTTTGTACTGAAACGAAATTGTGAGTAAGTTTCTTTTAGTAATGTGTTGAGTAAAAGTCTCCTTACTTTTTTTCCTGCATAAGATGAACAATGAAACCAGCAGGAAGACCGATCACTGCTCGCATGTGTATCTGCTGCTCGCATGTGTGTCTTAATGTATGATACAATGTAAAACGGGTTGCTAGCGAAATCATTCACTTCACTGGAAAAGTCAATCAAAAATAATTTCTATTTGGAATATTGCTAACATTGAAGGAACTTACTCTGCAAAGACCATGAGTGTCGGATAAAGTTTGTATACGATATTGCAAAAGGAATGGCTGCCGAAATAACTAATACGCTAAGTAGGAACTGGAATCCGTATTTCCGGGATTTGTGAAGGAAAAATATAAACAGAGGTGCCACAATAAACAGTTGGGTATCGACCGAAAGATACCACGATTGGAACATACACTGAGAAAAAAAAGTTTGGTTAGTCTTGCTGTACAACACTGATGATCCAATTCTAATTCAAAAACTACCAGATTGTCCGTCCCGATGTAATTATTTATGTACAGAATGTTGAGACACCACGATTTCTGACACCTTTCTTGTTCCAAGCCCAATTTGCTTTCCCAAATCGGTCCACTTCCCATTGTAGTAAGCCAGGTCATGTAAAAGACGAGCACAGCCGTATACGACGGTGTCAAACGAATATAACGTCCAATATATAGAACTGCAACATTTACATTGCCTCGACGTCTTTCCAATTCAATGAGAAGAATTCGGCAAAATAGGAATCCACTCAAGAAAAGGAAAATGTCAACGAAAAGCAGAGAATTGGTGAGGAAGGCATATTGAACACGTTGTAAGTTCTGTGAGATGAGCAAATTTTAAATACATCAAAACTTAAAGATCGATCGTTGTAAGACTCACTTCAGCCATAAAACTCGAATTGTAGACAGTTTTTAGCCAGTCGCAGGATATGTGATAGAGTGAAATGATATTGGATACAATAAAAACAATGTATTATTACAGTATGATAAAAATTTAATTAGCTTACTATTGTTGAGACTCTTCCATAAAGTTTAGACATTTGCTATTATTCCTTGCCGAAACCAAAAGCGATTAAGAAACAAAAAGATGTCGTATAATTGCTGGTCACGAAACATGAAGCAATCTTAACATCTGCTTCCACAATATTGAAATCATCTCACATAAATTGGGATAGAATTTGTACAATTGTACAGCACTCGATCAAAAATATTTTTCAGAAACTTTTCGACAAAAATATTTTTCACGCACGAACAAAGTTGGTTTGATTTTGTTTTGCCTGTCATTATGACCCACCACACCAGGTGCTATCGAGTGGGAAGTTTAAGGCTATGTGCAAACTGGTATATTCTGTGAAACTTAACAAAACGCTTGCAATTTTTTTTACTAATTTTTTTCTTTTTCAGTGAAATACTCATAATGAATCAAAATGAAAAAAAAAAGTTAATTCCTGCAACTTAAATTCATTTTTCTTAGTTCTAGGCTGTATGAAAATTAAAAATTATCGTTTTTTTTTGCAACCAAAAAAATTTTTTTTACTTTTCAAACTCAACTGACTTTGTTCTGTGGCCACACACAATGGCGGCTGTGGTAAGTGAGGCCAGTGAGGGCTTCCGGGTTGCGGGCTTCCGGTCTAGTTTAGCTTGTAGGCAAAACGCACTACCTTGCTGAAGTGGACTCTCTGGTTATACTCTGTGGTTACAACCACAGAGTATAACCAGAGAGTCCACTGCAGCAAGGTAGTGCGTTTTGCCTACAACACCCCTTCAGCCCGAAACACCCGCAAAAAATTTTTCAATATGGCGTCCTATTTCTGAATTTGAGGCTCTGTGCTCACTAGTATGAACTGTAAAAACTTAACAAAACGCCTGCATCGGTATGAAATTTTTTACTAATTTTTTTCTTTTTCAGTGAAATACTGGTCAAAATGGAAAAAAAAGTTATTCCTGCAACTTAAATTCATTTTTCTAAATTCTAGGCTGTATGAAAATTAAAAATTATCGATGTTTTTTGCAACCAAAAAAAATTTTTTACTTTTCAAACTCAACTGACTTTGATCTGTGGGAAGTGAAGGCCAGTGTGGGCATCCGGTGCGGGCATCCGGTTTAGTTTAGCTTGTAGGCAAAACGCACTACCTTGCTGCAGTGGACTCTCTGGTTATACTCACAGAGCAGTGGACTCTCTGGTTATACTCACAGAGTATAACCAGAGAGTCCACTGCAGCAAGGTAGTGCGTTTTGCCTACAAGCTAAACTAAACCGGATGCCCTCACCGGATGCCCGCACTGGCCTTCACTTCCCACAGATCAAAGTCAGTTGAGTTTGAAAAGTAAAAATTTTTTTTTTTTTGTTGCAGAAAAAATCGATAATTTTTAATTTTCATACAGCCTAGATTTTAGAAAAATGAATTTAAGATGCAGGAATTAACTTTTTTTTTTCCATTTTGACCAGTATTTCACTGAAAAAGACAAAAATTAGTAAAAAATTTCATACCGATGCAGGCGTTTAGTTAAGTTTTTACAGTTCATACTAGTGAGCACAGAGCCTCAAACTCAGAAATAGGATGCCATATTGAAAAATTTTTTGCGGGTGTTTCGGGTTGAAGGGGTGGAAGTGGATACTCTGTATTATCTACTCTGTGGTTATACTCTGTGGCCTACAAGCCACAGAGTAGATAATACAGAGTATCCACTTCCACCCCTTCAACCCGAAACACCCGCAAAAAATTTTTCAATATGGCGTCCTATTTCTGAGTTTGAGGCTCTGTGCACACTAGTATGAACTGTAAAAACTTAACAAAACGCCTGCATCGGTATGAAATTTTTTACTAATTTTTGTCTTTTTCAGTGAAATACTTGTCAAAATGGAAAAAAAAGTTAATTCCTGCAACTTAAATTCATTTTTCTAAGTTCTAGGCTGTATGAAAATTAAAAATTATCGATTTTTTTTGCAGCCAAAAAAAAATTTTTTTCTTTTCAAACTCAACTGACTTTGATCTGTGGGAAGTGAAGGCCAGTGAGATCATCCGGGTGGGGTCATCCGGTTTAGTTTAGCTTGTAGGCAAAACGCACTACCTTGCTGAAGTAGACTCTCTGGTTATACTCTGTGCTACAAGCTAAACTAAACCGGATGCCCGCACCGGATGCCCGCACTGGCCTTCACTTCCCACAGATCAAAGTCAGTTGAGTTTGAAAAGTAAAAATTTTTCTTTTGGTTGCAAAAAAAATCGATAATTTTTAATTTTCATACAGCCTAGAATTTAGAAAAATGAATTTAAGTTGCAGGAATAACTTTTTTTTCCATTTTGACCAGTATTTCACTGAAAAAGAAAAAAATTAGTAAAAATTTTCATACCGATGCAGGCGTTTTGTTAAGTTTTTATAATTCATACTAGTGAGCACAGAGCCTCAAACTCAGAAATAGGACGCCATATTGAAAAATTTTTTGCGGGTGTGTCGGGTTGAAGGGCACAGAGTAGATAATACAGAGTATCCACTTCCACCCCTTCAACCCGAAACACCCGCAAAAAAATTTTTCAACACGAATTCAATATGGCGTCCTATTTCTTGATTAAAAATGGAGTCGTGGTGAAGTTCCAAACTTCAATAAAAAAAAAAAAACAAGATGACACCTATCTTTGACAGCTGCAAAATATTGCAAAATTCTGTAATGTTTTATTTCTTGTAAGTATTTCTAACTAAATTAGTTTTTAAATTCATCAACCAGCACATTTTCTAGGCAATCTACTATGGGGCTCTGCAAGCCAGTTGTGAGCTGGCTGAGAAGGAAGTCCAACCAACAAACGTATCTTGTTCGGAACTCTCTACTTGTTGCTCCAATGCCAACTGCATCGACCGCAACAATGAGTTCTTCGAACCGTACACTTCAAACATCTACAACAGACGAGTCCTGTCCGGTGAATTTCAGATCGTCAGTCAGCATCTTCTGAAAGACTTTAACTGAGCTGGACTTGTGGGAAGACGACAAAAAGAACGAAATCATTACTAGTCGTGGATCAATTCAGCATTCCAATCGACCTGCGTGAACTCTACAAGACTAATTTCAGTACGATCTTCGATTAAAATGGCTGCCGATAGGGGTGCCTTCATATATCAGAGCCAGTAATTCAACATCCACGTTGCTGAGCCCAACTATGGAAAACTTACTTTGATTAACTTCTTTGGCTGGCTTCAAAACGGGCATGTACTACCTTCGCACTTAACCATCCGCACATGCAATACAACTCACCGTAGACAAGAGGCGTCTGGCAGGAGTCGTAACCCAAAACGGTAGCTCACCAACGACACTATGTACACCAATCTAGGCTACATAATTTATCGAACTGTACTGGAAGTTTAAACTACAATGCTTTCTCTATAAAACTGCCAAATAAATTCCATGAAAATAAAAAATAAAAAAAAAAAGAATAAGTGTTTCGTTCTTTTATTTCTCATTTCCTTAACCCGCCATTGGTGTCCTATGTGTCTGTGAGACCGGGTGTCATTAAAAACTTGAATAACTTTATCCGCCGTCATACATTTTTGCTGTAGTTTCGAGTAGCTGCCGCATTACGCATCCCCCATCGTCAGCTTACGGCGAAACGTCTTAGCGAGCACACATTTTGTAATTTTGGTACTAACCCGGTGCGTGAGACCGTGTGTCACCAAGTATGTAAGTAAAGAAACCACGGTCTGTGAGACAAAGACTATCAGAGATTTTAAAGTTGGACGATTTACCTGGGACTGCTGGGCCTTCAAGAAATGGTCGGTGCTTCGAGTGGGGATGGAAGAAAAATAGGAAGACCAAGTACTTTTGCCATAAATGTCGAAAATATTTGTTCCTTCAACATGTAGTACCCTGTTGCAGAGACTGTTTGGCTGAAGAATAGCATTTTTTGAGATGTTATTTTTCTTATTTTTTATTTGAAAGGACACCAGTTTTTGTTTTTTTTATGAAAGTTCATAATGTCAAAAGACTAATAAACTAAACTTTTTATGGTGAATATGTGGTTTTTTGTTTTTTTCTTAATTTAAAAAAATTTATGTCCAAAGACATTGTGATTTTTAATGCTATAAATAAATTTTTTTTAAATTATTAATAATGAAATAAAAGAGCTTATGTTGATAAAATATCTTTGTTTTACTATCAAAAAGCATAAATATTAAAAAAAAATTATTTATTAATAACCCGATTTGAAAAAAACTTAAGTAGAAAACCCCGGTGCGTGGGACCGGCGTTACCAACGATGAAAGTCAAATTGACGCCACCAATGGCGGGTTAACAAAGTTTTATATTTTTGTTCTTGTTTCTCAAAGTTGTTGCCAAGTGCTTCCATAATAAAGTGATGTTCAGTCCAGTTGCCTGTCCTTGAAAATACCGGAGAACTAACTCCTTTTGCTTCTTCTTCTTAAGTCAAAGGCATGCCTTTATAGGCAAATATCTTTTTCACTTAAGGAATAGCGAAAGGTTCCAAACGCTGTAACATCTTTTTTATGCGATAATTTTGTTCATCAGACAGCTGATCAGATCCTTCCATGTAGTTAAGTTTTCGAGTATTTTTGTTAACTCGCACGATTCGGTTCTGTGTTTAGAACCATTTACTATGATTTTATCGAATATTGATGCATAACCGTCTACAGATGAATGAATGTTCTTCAAATTATCAAAAAAATCCGAATCAAGGTATGCAAATATATTCTTATGTTTTGACTTTTGTGCACCATATTAAAAAAAAGAATTAAAAATAATGAACTGAATTTCATCGCTATAATCAAAATAAAATTCTTATGCTATCAACTACGAAGCATCTCCCGATGGCACAGAAGATATTTTTTTTATTCAATACTTAAAATGTTTTTGTTTTTCTTTATCGATGCGACGCTTTATTTGAGACTTTGGGTCCACAATAACACGCCTATTTCGTAGTACAATTCTTTTTTCATTTACGTTTACTAAACCGCTCTGGATCTCAGTAGAGTGTACCTTCAAATCATCTGCTGATTCTTCATACGATGTTCCCCAAATTGTTGCTGCCTCTCACCAGCGATAAACTCTCTGGAAAAAAAGGATTGAAAGTGTAAGGCTTCTTTTGTCTTGTTTCACTGTTTTCAAACTTACTTCACAGATTTCTTTCCACTAAAACTTATCCAGCGAGCTTTTATTTCTGAAGTTATGTCATCATTTGCTAGCTTGCTAGAGGAAAGCCAAGTTCAAGACAAACGACATTGGCGTCTAGAATTCCAAACTTATCATCGCACACATAGCCCCACTGTCCGAGTAAAAGGAAATTAAATGAAGGATGATAAAATTAAATAGCGAATGGAATGTACAATTCAGAGTAAGGAGGCAAAGTTTTTAAAAACTTTCAGGCCTTTAGTTAGCACGACCTCTCATGAATATTGTTTATCCTTTTCCTACCTTAACACTTATTGCGAAGTGAATTCATTGTATATTCTATATACAATGGTAAATTCTTTGAACTGAAAGCTTTTCTATTGTCTGTGAGAATGCCACACAGTAATTGCATTTCTTGAGTATAAAACTACGCCAAGTAGACCTGTGAAAGTGCTCCAATAGTCTCTGACGTTCAGTTTTCACAAATCCCAGATTACATTACTTTTCTTGGTTACTCCTGTTTAAAAGGAGCAGTCGATCACTAAATTTGTGCTAAAAAACAACAACTCCAGAACATCTACTATCGACCGAGCGTAGGGTGGATGAAATGGCGAAGAGACTCCGCCGTCTTTTGCGATAATAAAATGCTCCCTAAATTGATTGAAGAGTCTTTACCACGGTTTTGCGTCCAGCACTCACAAACGGTTCACAATGTTGGACAATGTATAAAAAGTAATGAGATTAAGTTGACGGCAGGTGAGAGCTGAGATAAAAAGAAACTTTTCAACAAAAATATTTTCCACGCACGAACGAAATTTGGTTTGCTTTTGTTTGCCTATCTGTCATTCTATAGTGTGGGGAGTTTAAGGCTATGTGCACACTGGAATATTTTGTGAAACTTAACTAAACGCCTGCATCGGTATGAAATTTTTTACTAATTTTTGTCTTTTTCAGTGAAATACTGGTCAAAATGGAAAAAAAAGTTAATTCCTGCATCTTAAATTAATTTTTCTAAGTTCTAGGCTGTATGAAAATTAAAAATTATGGATTTTTTTGCAACCAAAAACAAATTTTTTACTTTTCAAACTCAACTGACTTTGTTCTGCGTCCGCACACAATGGCGGCTGTGGTAAGTTAAGGCCAGTGAGATCATCCGGGTGGGGTCATCCGGTTTAGTTTAGCTTGTAGGCAAAACGCACTACCTTGCTGAAGTGGACTCTCTGGTTATACTCTGTGTTGAAGGGGTGGAAGCACAGAGTAGATAATACAGAGCATCCACTTCCACCCCTTCAGCCCGAAACACCCGCAAAAAATTTTTCAATATGGCGTCCTATTTCTGAGTTTGAGGCTCTGTGCTCACTAGTATGAACTGTAAAAACTTAACTAAACGCCTGCATCGGTATGAAATTTTTTACTAATTTTTGTCGTTTTCAGTGAAATACTGGTCAAAATGGAAAAAAAAGTTAATTCCTGCAACTTAAATTCATTTTTCTAAGTTCTAGGCTGTATGAAAATTAAATATTATCGATTTTTTTTGCAACCAAAAAAAAAATTTTTACTTTTCAAACTCAACTGACTTTGATCTGTGGGAAGTGAAGGCCAGTGAGATCATCCGGGTGGGGTCATCCGGTTTAGTTTAGCTTGTAGGCAAAACGCACTACCTTGCTGCAGTGGACTCTCTGGTTATACTCTGTGGGTGGAAGTGAATACTCTGTATTATCTACTCTGTGGTTACAACAACAAAGCGAAATCCTGCTTTTCAGTTTGATCTATTTTTGTGATCTAAAATTTAGTTCTTCTATTTCACACAAGAGGAGACTTTAAATTGAAAACGTTGGAATCATTTCCAATATTTCCAATAACAACAGTATTGCCACATGAACATTTTTATCTGTGTGAAATGAAATATATTTTAGATAGATAGCGAGAAATTTCACATTTATTCATTTTTGTATAATGCATGACATAATGAAAAAGTTTTACAAAACAAAACATACGAGTATATTCGTGAAATTAATAAGAATTAGTGAAAAAAAATGTATATTTGACAAAGTGCATAAGTACCATTTTTCGAGCGAGTTTCTCACAGCTTCCAACTGGAAATAATAAAAAATATGATGATCTAAAGCTGTTTTATTATCATGATCCGATCCGGATTGAATCATTGTGATAATAAAACACGGCTATTATTTAAAATGAATTCAAACAAGTGGCCGTCACTGATAGTTCCAATAAATTCCTGCTGGGATAGAGATCCTAATCACTGTAGTTATAAACTATAGGAGCGTCACGAAGGGGATATCCACAGAGTAGATAATCAGAGTATCCACTTCCACCCCTTCAACCCAAAACACCCGCAAAAATTTTTTCAACACGAATTCAAAATGGCGATCTATTTCTTGATAAAAAATGGTGTCGTGGTGAAGTTCCAAACTTCAATAAATAGAAAAAAAACAAGATGACACTTATTTTTGATAGTTGCAAAATATTTAATATTGCAATGTTTCATTTCTTGTAAGTAGGTATTTTAAACTAAATTACTTCGGAAACAATATTAAAATAATGCTCTTTTCATAGCAGGGTAGTTACTCTCGGAAAACTTGCCAATCCTAGCAAAAAGCGATACCAGTAGAAAACCATTTAAAAGGTTTTATGACTCGAATATCGAACTCCCACGTAGCAGACAGAAATGTTAACCATTTGAAGCCAATCCCGACGATGACTTAGCTGAACCTGCAAAGAAGAAATCAACAAAAACAGATGCAGAAACTGCTACTAAAATATCGCCTTATTGTTTGGCTAAAAATTCAACTCCGTTCGTTATAGCCAATAAATCAGAACGAATTTGTTTCAGAGTCCCACCAATCCGGAACTGGGGCACTCAATTTGTTGTGATGAGATCGCACACGCAACATCAAAGATATGGGCCCACTTACCTTTCGAATATTCTCCTGATTCGAAATTATCTTCGCTTCAATAACCACTGGCGTTATGAGCAGATTTGATTCGTTGTTTTGATGGGTGAGGAAGTTTCCATTTGCGTAAACCCCAGTAAGAAACGAAAAATCTAACGTGTTCAAACAACAACAATAAATTGAGCATTTTTTTCTAAACTTTATTATGATGTGTATCTCTTGATCAATAAAATTGTGTGTGTCAATCGTAGAGAAGCGGATTTTTGATTCTTATTGAATTCCCACTGGTCCTCGTCGTCGTTGTTTGCATTTTCCCATGACATCCCTTCGAATGCGTGAATCTTGAGATAAGCCGACGTGTCCTTGCCCGAATATGATTGTCCTTGATAGAAATTTGCCCGTCTGGTTATGTACTCGGTTGTTGTGTTCACTTAAAAAAAAGATCACATTCGTTATTCCCAAATTTCTGTACAATTAGTTTCCTCACCAAGTAAAAATCACAGAAGTTTGTGTAAAAAAAATTCTTCAAAGAACGGTTGTGTGGAAGTTTTAATTCTCCAAGTCTTCTTCTTCTTTCCATTTCCGGCGTTACGAGTAGTGATCTTGAAGCGATCACAACTCGGTGCGGGGACATAAGTCCACGGGAAATAAGTCCACTGGTGGAGTCACATCACAAATCCATAATCCCCTGGCTAAAATTTTTTTCCGCTTCGCTTTTTGCTTTATCTCCGGTACAAAATACAATTGCGCACGCAAAGAAAATCCAAAGTCCGTAACGCGAATTTCACACTATAGTTTTATAAACTAATAAGAAACTAAATCCCAATTTTTTATTTGTTCCTATTTTTCACAATTTTAATTAAAGGTCTTGAAAAACTTTTTTTTAATATAAAAATAATTCGTAGAACTCTTAGGCATGGTTTCAAAAGCTTCCAAGAAAATATTAAAGTTGTCAATAGTTTTTGTCATTGCATAATGGAAATGTTTGTGTTCATATTCATACCTTTGATCCGAAATGTTTATAATTTTGTTGATTAAATTTGGTATCATTTATCTATTTTTTTTTACAATTTAATTATTATTATTTGTATATATAATAAAAATAAAAACATGCTTAAATGTTAGTTTGATTTTTTGTTCATGGGTCAAAATTTCTTCAAACATGATGGGAAATAAATCACACAGATATTTTGGGACTTATTTCCCACCTTGCATGGGAATTAAGTCCACTTTACCAAAGTGTGTTTATTTCCCACTAAGTGGGAAATAACTCCATCAGTGGACTTATGTCCCTGCACCTCACAACTCTCCCACTTTTCTGCTTCACACTAGTGATCCGCCTGTGGGGTACGCCAAGGCCAAGCTGCTTTCACAAATCTCCAATGTGTTTGCTAAGCGCCTTTGAATCCACTGGTCCATTGACTTTCGCATTTTTCTTTTGCTATGGAACAACCATAATCTTTGTTGGTTCTGGAATATTTTGTTCCCTTGGTTTCTCCTTTCTCTTTCTCGCAAAGCTAATGTTTAACAAATGGTTTATTAAATTTCCCGAATATTATTGAGCAAAAGCTCTTTAATTTTGCAATCACTTCCTCGGCTATATATATTTGGCTATTAATCGATTTCAGTTGTTTATTTAATTACGTAGAAATGTCAATTTTTGACCTACCACACCAGGTGCTACCGAGTGGGGAGCTAAGGCTATGTGCGCATTGTTATGTTCTGTGAAACTTAACAAACCGTCTGCATCAGTTATGAAATTTTTACTAGTTTTTGTCTTTTTCAGTGAAATACTGGCCAAAATGAGAAAAAAAGTTAATTTCTGCAAATTAAATTCATTTTTCTAAGTTCTAGACTGTATGAAAATTAAAAATTCTCGATTATTTGATTATGAATATTTACTTTTCAAACTCAACTGATTTTATTCTCTGAAAAATCAATGGCGGCCAATTGCGGCTGTGGTAAACGTGGGTTCCCGGTCGTGGTAAACGCGGGTTCCCGGTTTGATTTAGCTTGTAGGCAAAACGCACTACCTTGCTGAAGTGTACTCTCTGGTTATACTCTGTGGGGATATCGCTGCTATCGCTGCCTATTATCTCTCAATTTTTTAATAATTTATAATAAACGTTTTCGCAACATAGTTTAGTTTTTTTTAGTTTTAGTTGACTTTTTATTCATTTCATAATAACATATACATACTATACTTGTACAAACTCAAGTCTTTTTCGGTTTGGCCTATGGCCGTCTACCAGACTGACATTTTCAGTATTAACAATTTATAGTTTCAAAAACACAAAAATACATTTTTCATAAACTATTAATTGTAACATGATAAAATAAAGCTAATCCCCTATTGTTCGACTTAAAAATTCCCACTTATTATACAGTTTCTATAGTTAAGAGCAGCGTTAGTAAAAATATAAAGAACAGTCCAACCAAAATTTCCGTTAAGTATGCCAAACATCTCGACTTCATATCTCACTCTGAACTCCTTCATAATAGGACAAACTGCAATAAAGTGAAATATATCTTCACGGACGTTTAAATTGCACAGGCTACATAGTAGTGGTAAATCAGGACGGTGGGAAATGAAGTTAAGATTTAGTTATTCACCTCTCGTTCTAAGGATGACGCTGATTTTCTTTAGTGAATTAAAGTTATGTAAATACATAGGTATTGTCACCGAGGTAGAAGACTAGACGGCTATAGACACTGCTAAAAATTAATGAACGGGCTTCTGATACATTTTTTTCGTACAGAAAATGTCCAAATTTCCTTAAAAGAACATTAAATTTTGCTCTCAAAACATGAAAGCCAGGTAAATCAAATTAAAACTATTTCCTTTGATTGTTAATAACAAAAGATTTGCTCATTTGCGCTTTGGGTATCATAAATTTATACGATACGCATTCAAGCTGTCATGAAAATACCAACCGCATTCCTAAGTGAACAACCAAACGAAAATTTTAAAAACTGCTAAAGGCCAGAATTGAGAGTATAGGCGGCAGCAATGGTGGCGCTGGTACAAAACCAGGCGTGTGGAAGACTAAATTTTTCGGGGCCCCTAAAAAATCATTTCAGATTGTGTCATTGTGAAAAAGCACTTCTCACTATTTTCATACAAATTTTAGACAATATTTGAATTTCATACTTTTTAATCATTTTCCAGTTTACACGAGTTT
This sequence comes from Melanostoma scalare, assembly GCA_949752695.1. NCBI lineage: Eukaryota > Metazoa > Arthropoda > Insecta > Diptera > Syrphidae > Melanostoma > Melanostoma scalare. The sequence goes on from OX456984.1 coordinate 93,825,986, forward strand.
ACAAAAGCATACTTTCTGCATACTAAAACCGATTCCAAAAACTGTTGCACCGTTGGATTGCTACACTATTCCTGAGTAGCATAAACCTTAACTCATTCCCATATTAGTACGAGAACGGGAGTCTGGGGAGAGAACTAGCTTTGTCGCCAAGAAATAATAATGGCTTTTGGTAGAGGGGTTCAATACAAGCAGTTTTTACTATGTGTTTATCTCCCCACTTTTAGGCGATAGGGGCAATTTTATAAAAATTTACTTAAAACCTAAAAAATATTTAAAAAGGTCGGCAATATTCACAGTTAAAAATGATACCATTCTAAAAAGCCAGATCTCTGAACTTTGTAATAAATTTCAATCAAAGTTGTTTCGATTAAAGTTTTTGGATTGATTGACTTCAAATTCGAAATTAACGAGAAAAAAGTAAAAAAAAACCCTTTGAGTATTATTTTTCTCATGAAATACCAAGAGAGAAATAACTTATGTAGTTAGCTTATAATTAATTCTTTATTAAACACTGAAAACTTTTTCTTTTTATGTCTTCTAGTTTTGAAGACAATTGAAGAATAGTAAAACTTCTTCTTTAAAACTAAAAGTTCCTATAGTTTATAGTTTATTAATAAGAGCGGCTAACCACATCAATCTTTTTTTTATTGGTATTAAAGAAAAAGATAAGAAGAAAATAAAACTCATGAAAGTGCATGTGTATTAGGGTGGTCCTCATTTAGGTTTTTTCCGAATTTTTTTTCACGATAGTCCTAAATCGGTTCTAAATATATTAAAAAAATTCATGCCAAGTTATAGCTCTTCATTTCAATTTTAACCCGACACCCCCCCCCCCCCTCCCCCCCGACAGCCAAAGTTTTAAATGGAAATAACACTGGAAAAGTTCTGTTGATTATTTGATTATTTTTTCCATTATGAAAAAATGAACAGATCATGTCAACAGTGCCGTAACTAGCCTCTTATGCGCCCGGTGCGAGCTTTCAAAACTGCGCCCCTGAAAAATGTTCTAACCAGGCTCTGAGAATAAAATGGTAAAATGTGCGTACAAATAAATCTACCTTTTTATTGTTTACTGAAGTATATAAGTAGCTACTTGGTATATTTGTTTAAGATAACTGTTTATTAAAAAATTTTTGCTCAAAATGAAACAAAGTAGGTACTCGATAGTAACCCAAGGCTGTCCTTACTTTTAGATTACTTAAAGATTTACTTTCCGCGCTTTTCTCATTGCGAAGTCCTTGATTACATTTTCATATGAAGGAGCCGTGCTATGTCGCGTTCTATCGACAAAATCGCTAAGCCAGACAATCTTTCTTGACCCATTGTCGAGCGGAGGTAAGTTTTTATTAATTTGAGCTTACTGAACGATCTCTCGCAAGAAGCTACAGTCACTGGCATCGTTAAAAAAATCTTTATAGCGACTACTAGATTGGGAAACATTTCCTTTAAATCCAGTTCCACTACAGCTATGAGAAGACCCATACTTGACTGACATTCACATTTATCAAATAATGTAGGTAGTCGCTTCAACTTGACTCTTCAAAGTTTCTATTTCGGACCAAAATTCTGTGGCATTTATATCTGCAGAATATTTGATACTCAGATCAGCTGCATGTTTTTTTAGTTCTTCAACCGAATATGTATTAATGTGTTGTAAGGTAAAAAAACCGAAAGAGTTTTGTATATCGCGTAGTGTTTCGAATCGCCATTTTAATTCAGAAATAATTCTGTCTATTGCTTCATTTATCTGAATTTTGAAACTTAGTTGGTGAGTAATGTCGTAGCCGGTGTCTGAACTTTCACTTAAATCTTGTCTTTTTACTAGCTTTCGTCGCTTTTCAGGAAAATTGTCTTCAATGTCACATTGTTCACAAATTCTTTTTGCCTTTTCGAAAACAATGTCTACAGTCTCCCGAATACTTTGTATCTGCCTTGTCAGCCCCTTGATAAGTTCAGAAGCCTTGTCCTTGAGAACCTATCGGATAGCCTATCTCGGATAGCCGTATCTTGGATACCTTTTTGAACGATCCAGATTTCTTTTTCCAGATTGCTGCAGACAACAGCTGTGGAATATTTAAATTCCACTTTTAAAAATAGAAAAGCATTCAAAATTAAATAAAAACGATTATTATTTTTTTCGATTTCCCATGCGTTTTAAAAGACTCTTATGCTGAAATAAATGCTCACCAAAACAAAAAATCAACATGAAAAGAAATAAAAATAAATTTTCTATCAGCTGATCACTTGAATAGAAAGGTATACCAAAAATACTCGGATACCTTTAGATAGCTTTTTAGTTGAAATAGGTGTGTGACTCTGCTAAAAGTTTAACACGTAAACAACAACAACAAGCTATCCGGATACGATTCTCGAACGCCCCCAATGACAATATGTGTATGCGTATGACCTTGTGCACATAGTGTCTAAGGCAACGAATCATCTACAGTGAAACGAATATTTCATAAGGCAACGAATACTTCACAGTGCAATACTGTGATCACAGAATAAAGAATATTCCTTATTCTGTGACTGTGATGAAGAACACATCTGTTAAACTGAAATATCTGAGAGAAGAGTATAATTTTTTTTAATGTAAATTCCCTTTTACTAGGACGTAGTGTGTGTGAGAAATGTGTAAATAACACTGATGAGGATGTATTTAGTAGATGCTAGATGTGTGGCTGTTGAAATCTAAACCAAAAAGTTTTTTGAAATAATTTGGGATGTAACGTAGAAGAAAGCTTAACATCAACTTTTGAAAGATGCCTTGTTTTTTGTGCGTGTTAGTGAAAAATTGTCATTTTTTCTCATAATTTTTCGTCTCTTATCAGTGTCATGTCGGTTCGTATCGGTAGCTCATATTATAACCTAAACAACATAACACACGACATAACATCAAATGACCCGCCTCCATGTCTAGTCGACATAACAAAAATTATTGCAGGTGGAGGCAGCCTGTAAAGGGTCCGCCATCTAAGGTTTTTTTTTCAACTAGTGCTTATTTCGTGAATGGTAACACTTAGTTCATGTCTGATTTGATTTGTTTTATCCTTCCGCTGAACAAATATTGTTGTGTATACGCTTGAACAACGCCGGGAAATATTGCGACATTACTTTGAAAATCATATGGTAATGCTGCAGAATGTGTGCGAAAATTGCGTACGGATTTTGGAAAAAGAGAAGCACCGTCAGCGTATGTAAACAAGCAAAATTGGCGCATCTGGGCCACACAAAATCCGCACGCTTGTTACAGTGAAAAGCCGATACACCCACAACGAGTCACTGTTTGGTTCGGATTTTGGTCCAGAGGCATAATTGGGCAATTTTTCTTCGAAAATGAGCAAGGAGTGGCCGTTACAGTCAATGGCGATCGTTATCGTGTCATGTTGAACGAATTTTTGTTCACAAAAATAGATGAGGAGGATATTGGCAACATTTGGTTTCAACAGGACGGCGAGTTAACGATATGCGGACTCATCAGTCATCACATTTCTTTGTCATACGACACCTTCTTAAAGTTATTAAAATAAACATAAACATCCGACGGACAAGATCGATATTGTCTCACGATCATTGTCTGTTCATAGATATAAGATAAATACCATACTCAATTGGAGATGACATAGTATTAAGAAGATTGTAGAATTAATCTTAAGTCTGACACCGAGCGGGTAAGATCTCATAAGAGATCTCGGTAATATTTTTATTCTTGAATTTAATAAAGTTTTATTCTTTTTTAAAAAGCTTAAGCATTCAATTCAGTTTTAATTGGCGCCCGAAGAGCAGGAACACTTGTTTCGCGTAAAGTGAAAATTCCGTAAAAGAGGAAAAGATAGTTTTATCTAACGCAAGTGAACCGGTAAACAAAAAAAGACCTACCCAACATAAAACACTGGGAGGCAAGTGAAGTGAAAAAAGATCAGAAGACATACGCTCATAGAGCGGAAAATTCAAAACAAAAAGAGAAGAAAAAATTGTGTTGAAGTGAATATAATAGAAAGAAAGAGTGAAATTAAAGAAAATTTAGAAGCGGAAAAAACAAAAAGAGAAGAAAATGTGTTGAAGTGAATTAAATAAATTAATTGCAAAACAAAGAAAGAGTGAAAAAAAAAAATTATTATTAGCGGAAAATCCAAAACCAAAAAAGAAAGAAGAAAGAAAAAAAAAATGTGTTTGCGTGAATTAAATAATTAAGTGCAAAACAAAAGAAGGAGTGAAATTAAAAAAAAAGTTATTAGCGGAAAATACAAAACAAAATAGAAGGAAGAAAGAAAAAATGTGTTGAAGTGGATTAAATAATTAATTGCAAAAAAAAAAAAAGAAAGATTGAAATTAAACTGAGAAAAAAAATTATTATTAACAAATATTGCGAAAGGTTGCTATCTAGCCGAAACTAGATAAAAAGTGTTGAAAAATAAAAAAAAAATAAACTGAAAATAAAAATTATTAACAAACATTGCGAAAGGTTGCTATCTAGCCGAAACTAGATAAAAAGTGTTGAAAAATAAAAAAAAAACTAAGCTGAAGAGAAAAACAACCTACTAGAAGCCGTGCAGAGGATAATCAATTAGAACGAGGAACAAAGAGCAACGAAGTAACACAAGTAACATTTTTATAAGTGTATTCTTTTTTTTATATTACGAAATATATATTTATATACACGTACAAATACCTAAATTAGGCAAATTTAAATTTTTTAATTATAATAACAAGATAAAAAAAAATGGCACTAACGGTAGAGCAGGTAGGGGGAATGATTGCTATGGCGGTCACTGAGCAGACTAGGGATCTACAAATAAGAATAACGGAGTTAACAACAGCTTTGGGTAGACTGTTACCCACGGATAATATAGTTCCATATAAGGATATAGAAATAGATCCGTCAAATGATACAAAGGAAGGATTAGATTTAGTTAAAAGCCTACAGAAATTCGATGGTGACAGTTATATTAGTTGGCGCACATCAGCAGTGCATTGCATGCAGGCATACGAACACTGTATAGGTAGTACAAGTTATTTCACAGCGGTGAATATTCTAAGAAACAAAATTGTAGGAAAAGCAAACGATGTATTAACATCACACGGGACTCCACTTCATCCCAGTGCAATAATAGCGAGATTAGATGTAACATACGAGGACAAGAGACCGATTCACATGTTACAGACGGAACTAACTAACGCAAAACAGGGACGACAGACGTTGGAGGAATTTTGTGACCAAGTTAACAGATTATTGACTTTAATAACAAACAAAACTATGATGAGTTATGGGCCAAAAACGGCAGAAACAAAAGTTCTACTGGATGTGGCAAGACAGAATGCACTAAGGGTTTTTATAACTGGGCTCAACCAGCCAATGAGCAACTTGGTGTTCGCACTAAACCCAGGGGATATCCCAAATGCTCTAGCTAGAGCACAAGAAATTCAAATGAATCAAAATACGAGATTTATGAATCAGAATCAACAGGTACAAAACAGATCTTTTGGTATTTTACCACCAAGGCCAACGAATTTCCAAAATTTTCAAAGACCATTTGCGAATTCGTCACAGAGACACCATGTAGCTCCAGAACAGAGAATAGATCAGGGAAGCGGTAATTTCAGACCGGAGAGAAATAATAATTTCCAGAGAAACGTACCTTTAAATCAATATAGGGACCAGAGATTTAATAATGAAATTCGCAACAACAACAATCCGTTTAAACGAGATAGGCCTAATAGCAATCAGCAGCCTTTAGCAAAAACACCAAGAATAAATCATCTTAATGAAAGGGATTCTTTTTTAGAATGAGGTACGACCTGCCTACAATTATACGAACAAATAAAACGACAGGTCAAGTATATAAAATATTAATAGATACAGGTGCGACACATAATTATGTTAGACCAGATAAAAATAAGTGTAAGAAATTGAAGACAAGTAATAAAGTAAAAAGTGTTCATGGTAGTAGTATCATAGATACGTTCCAGGATATAAACATATTTGGAAATTGGGAAATTTTTTATGAGCTAGAAGAATTAAAAGACTATGATGCTATAATAGGCATAAATACGTTAAGACAATCTAATTGTAAAATAAATATAGCAGACAGTTTTTTGGAATTCAACGGAGGCAAAGTACCTCTAATATATAATGATAAATTAGTTAACAGTCTTCAAATAAACACCCATATGCAGGTGGAATACCAGGAAAGACTGAAGGAAATTTTAAGGAAATATCAGGGAATTTTTACGGAAAGACCAAACTACTTACCGTATAATACAAACGTTAAATGTAATATAAAAACTGTAAATGAAGAACCAGTTTGGCAAAGAGCATACCCATATCCGCAATCTGCTTCCGCGTTTATTAATAAGGAAATACAAAATTTATTAGAAAATGATATTATAAAACCAAGCCGAAGCGCGTATAACAGTCCAGTTTGGGTGGTAGATAAAAAAGGTTTCAATGAAGATGGCACAAAGAAACTACGAATGGTCATTGACTACAAGAAATTAAATTCTTTTACGAAGTCTGATAAATATCCCATGGCAGAAACCTCAGTAATTTTATCTAATTTAGGCAAGTCAAAATTTTTCTCTACTTTAGATTTACAATCAGGATTTCATCAAATCCTTGTTAATGAAAAAGATAGACCAAAGACTGCATTTTCAGTCAACAACGGGAAATACGAATTCAATCGCATGCCATTTGGACTTAAAAACGCTCCAGCCATATTTCAAAGAGCTATGGATGACATTCTCCGAGAATACATCGGGAAATTCTGTCATGTTTATCTAGATGACGTTATAATATTTTCAGGAACACATGATGAACACTTACATCACATTGAAATAATAATTAAAGCACTTTCAGAAGCTAACATGAGAATTAGCAGTGAGAAGAGTAAGTACTTCATGGAACAGGTGGACTTCTTAGGATATGTTGTATCCTACAACCATATAAAAACCCATCCAGATAAAGTAAAAACAATTAGGGAATATCCCGAACCACAGACTTTACGTCAATTGAGAAGTTTTCTTGGACTATCAGGTTATTATAGGAAATTTATCCGAAATTATGCAATGATAAGCAAAGGGTTAACAAAGTATTTACGGGGAAACGAAAAAATAAATAGTAAGAGGATAAATATTGAATTAGATTCAGAAGGCAAAAAAGCGTTTCAGGTATTAAAGGATAAGCTCACAGAAGAAGTTGCGTTAAATCAACCGGATTTCGATAAACCATTTGATTTAACAACTGATGCAAGTAACTCAGCCATAGGTGCAGTACTAAGCCAAGACAATAAGCCTTTACCTTTGTAAGTAGGACGTTATCTGAAACTGAACAAAATTATGCTACCAATGAAAAGGAATTGTTAGCAATAGTACGGAGTCTGAAAAATTTGAGAAATTATCTATATGGTCAAACTGGAATCCGCATATACACGGACCATCAACCATTGAGCTTTGCTGTATCTGATAAAAACCCTAATACGAAATTGAAGAGATGGAAAGCATTTCTAGAAGAATGTGCACCAGTAATAAATTATAAACCAGGTAAGGAAAATGTGGTAGCAGATGCATTAAGTCGTCAAGAAATAAATATATTGGAAGATAGTGAAGATTTAGCTACAGTACATAGTACTCACAGCAGCCCAAGAGAAGAAATTAGAAGGTTAGGGGGAATAATCAATCGATTCAGAAATCAATTAATTATAGAAGAAGGAGATTCCAATAATATAAATAGTGAACAAATTCATAAAGGATATTGGAGGCATACTATTAAATACAAAGATGATGACGTTTTCACTAAATTGAAAGAAATAATTAGGAAGGGAATAAACGCAATATATTCAACAGAAGAGACTCTATTTAAGATTAAAGACAAATTACTAAACGAATACCCAACAACACAGTTTGCGTACGTTTCAAATCTTGTAGAAGATATAACAGACAAAGACATGCAAATAACAATTATGAAAGAGGAACATAATAGAGCACATAGAGACTCTAGAGAAAATTTTAAACAAATTTCAGCTAAATGTTACTGGCCCGAATGTTTTAAACAATTACTTGATTATGCGAAAGACTGCTCTGTTTGTAAGGAAAACAAATATGACAGACATCCTGTGAGATATAAGATTGGAGAGGCTCCAATTCCAAAGAAAGGGGGGAACGCATACATGCAGACATATACTACATTGACAACGATCAATTTTTGACTATGATAGACTCTTTTTCGAAATTTTTAATAGTTAGACATATCGACAGTAAAATAGACGCTAAGGAAAAACTGATTGAAACACTACCAGTGTTTGGGAAAGTAGAAGTTTTGGTAACAGACAATGAGAGAACATTCTGTACTCCGACGGCAGAATTAGAATTAGAAAAATTTGGAGTCAAACACGAAAAGGTAGCTCCGAATCATAGCAAAACCAACGGAATGATTGAAAGAGTGCATAGCACACTAACAGAACTAATACGCATTACGAAAACAGAAATTCATGCAGACACAAAATTTATTATGTCATTTGTAGTACAGTAAAACCCGCTTAAGAGAAACCCGCTTAAGAGAAAAACCCGCTTATCTGAAAGAATTTTTTCATCCCCGAGTATTTGTAGACCAATTACCTATTAAACACTCCGCTTAAGTGAAACTCGCTTAAGTGAAAAACCCGGATACCTGAAACATATTTTCAGTTAAATTTCATATTTTTCATTGAAAAAAAATCTCTTAAGTGAAAAAAAATTTTATCGAACAGAACAACTTGAGCTAACAAATGGATGATTAGATCAGTGGAAAAAACGTGAAAATATTCATTTTAAGAAGTTTTGTGGTGAAAATAATTCTGCTGACACAGTTGCTGCTAACCATTGGCTGGAAAATTTTTGGCCAAACATTCCTCAGAGCTACAACCCTATGACGTGTATAATGCTGATGAATTCGGGGTAATGTTTGAGGCTCTACCGACGGCTTCATTGGTAAATAGATGTGAAAACCTTCAGGATTGAAGCTACCAAAGGGCCGTATCATTGTCCTTTTAATTTCTAATTCGACTGGAACGGAACAGACAAAATTATTTTTTGTATTGGTGTGTAGTCTAATATTGAACACATTTTGTTTTTCTCTTGCTAATAATTTTTCTTTTAAATATGTGCATAAATAGATCTCATAATACGAGGTGCTTTAAAAAAGCACAATTACTGTTAGTTAATGAAGCAGCACTACAATTCAAAAAGTTTGATGCTAGCAGATTTGTGTCTGACAATGATTTAGATGTGGAAATTTTGGGAATCCTGAAGCAACAATCAAAGCAGCTTTTAAATCTCTCAATGTTCTTAAGCAGTTTTCTGATGGGGATAATGAACTAGATCTAATCTTAGATGAAATTGAATATAAAATGATGAATTGCCATTTTCTGACTTTGTCGCAAACGAAAATTTATGACTCTTTTAAAAAAAAGTGAGATTATTTTTGTCTTCATACAACGTACCTAATTGTATTCAAAAATATGAATATGTACATATTTGAAACCTGAAGCCAAACTTGGGAGTGGTTTCATTTTGATATGCCCAATGTGCCTACCAATTACCTTACAAAAACTCAAATGTGATTTAATGTAATTTATGTATTATATTTACGTTCTACTAAATACCTATGAATTCCAATGTACATACATGTTATTTTTGTTATTCAATAAAATACTTTTTTGATGCTTAATCGTGGTTAGTTATTCAAACACTTTTATTTAAATTTTTTCCAGGCAACTCCAAAGATAAATAGGTAGGTACATCAAATTGTTTATTGTGTATATGAAGCATTAAACCTCCGCTTAATGGAACTTTTAAATCCGCTTAAGTGCAATTTTTTTTCACTTATCAGGACTTCGCTTAAGTGAAATTTTTTTCACTTAACCGGGGTTCGGTTAAGTGAAAAACCCGCTTAAGTGAAAGAAAAACTGTGACAATTCGCCTTTTCTCTTAAGCGGGTTTCACTGTAAAGAAATATAATGAGTCTATTCACTCAGTAACGAATCAACAACCATTAGAGGTTTTCCATAACTTTGAAAAGTTTAAATCTCTTACAGATGTATTGAAAACAAAACAAGATAAAGATCTTTCTTATTTCAATAAAAATAGAACTGAAATTGAGTTTAGGCCAGGACAAAAGATACGCGAAAAATCAACACGTAGGAAAGGTAAAGTTAAACCTTTATTTAAAAAGCGAATTGTTAAAGAGGATAGAGGAAGGGTTGTAGTTGACAGTAAAGACAGGATTATACATAAAGACAACATAAAGAAATAAAAATTTTATTTGTATTAAATTTCAGATGTATGTAAGTACAGTTTTGAGATTTTTGGCATTACTAGCCACAACATCTGCACAAGTGCAGATAACTAATTATAGTTCAGAGGAATACATTCTAATAGAGGACGGACCTGCTGCATTATACGAAGATACAGGAGAATTGTATCATGTAATTAACTTGACATATTACAGGGACATTTTGAATAACATAAAAGAAAAAAATACTCGACTGACCAAGTTAGAACTTAGAAATCTAGAAACAGCAGACAGATTGCTAGAGCAATTAACGATAAGAAATAGATCCAAAAGAGGTATTAATGAAATTGGCACATCATGGAAATGGATATCCGGAAGTCCAGATCACGACGACAAAGTTAGAATTGAAACAAAGTTGCAAGAGTTAATAGAATCTAATAATAAACAATACCAGACCAACTCACAGATATTTAAGGCTATAGAGAAACTAGCAGCAGAAGATAACGAAATAGACAAAGAGGACGTTTTAGTATTACGACTGATAATAGAGGACTTACGTGAAATAATAAATGCCATTAATCTGAGTAAGAATGAAATTTTGAATACTGTAATTTTAAATATGAATGATTTGAATAAAATAATCAATACTGAAACTTTACCAGTTTCGATAGCTGATGTGTTAGATGCATCCGACTTTAAGATAATTCAAAATAAAGATTTAATTTTAATTTATATTGAATACCCACTAGTTAAGGAAATAAATAAAAAATATATTGTTGAAAGTATAAACGTTGGTGATGGAAAACTATCATTACCCAATCAAGTTGTGTTATATAAAGAAAAATATAAAATGGCAAATTGCATTAAAGAATTAAATGACATATATTGTAAAGTAAATAATGAAAGTAATTGCCTAACAAATTTGTTAAATAATAAGAAAGCCGATTGTCACAAAATAAAAGAAAAAAATCCAGAGGTCAAAATAATTAAAGACGGTATTATTTTTGTAAGTGGAAAAACCACAATAAATGAAAAAATATACATCTTTTCATTTTAAGAACAATGTAACTATTAATTCTAAGAGATATGAAAATAAAAGAACAGAAATTTTGAAACATATGAAATTAAATTCACCAATTGAATTAAACATTTTGAAATATTTAGAATCAAGTGACGAAAAGCTTAAATTTACCAACATTGACCTCATAAGACCTTATATTAAAGATATTAAAGAACATCCAATATTGTATGGTATAACTTTGAATATTGTTCTAGTACTTAGCATTTATATTGTTATTAAATTATTGAAAATTTACAAGTTGAGACAGGAAAAAGAAAACCGAAAAATATTTGAAATGACATCATTGAAATGTTTACAAGAAACCAGGAAAGCAATAGAAGAGCGATCGGGACGATCACTTCCAGGGTAAGAGGGGAGTTAACGATATGCGGACTCATCAGTCATCACATTTCTTTGTCATACGACACCTTCTTAAAGTTATTAAAATAAACATAAACATCCGACGGACAAGATCGATATTGTCTCACGATCATTGTCTGTTCATAGATATAAGATAAATACCATACTCAATTGGAGATGACATAGTATTAAGAAGATTGTAGAATTAATCTTAAGTCTGACACCGAGCGGGTAAGATCTCATAAGAGATCTCGGTAATATTTTTATTCTTGAATTTAATAAAGTTTTATTCTTTTTTAAAAAGCTTAAGCATTCAATTCAGTTTTAATTCGGCGCTACGTGCCACACAGCCGAAGCTACACTCGATGTTTTGCGCCCTGTTTTTGAAGATCGCTTTATCAGCCGGAGAGCTGATGTCGTTTGGCCACCTCGGAGCTGCGATTTAACACCGTTGGACTATTATTTGTGGGGTGCCGTAAAAAATAAGTGTTAGGTCGACAAGCCAGAGACAGTTGACGCTTTAAAGACAATATTCGTGAAGCCATTTGTAAAATACATCTGCACACAATCGATAATGTGCTTAAAAATTGGACCGATCGTGTAGGCTATTGCGGCCAGCCGAGGCAGCCATTTGAATGAAATTATTTTCTGTTATCAACCGGAAGGATTGTACTTTCAAATAAAAAAAGAAATTTGAAAAAATATTCAGCAGTTTTTTTTTTTTAGCATTTTAACAAAAAAAAAAAAATTTGGCGTATATAAAGTTTACAGTGTTCGGCCAGACCACGGGCAAACCTTCTCTAGGTGCAAGAATGCAATCCCATTCCCCTAGAAATATAAAGTTTACAGTGTGTTTGCACTGTAAACTTTATATATGTGTCGACAAACATCGATTAAACATTGCGTCTTAGAAAGGTACAAACAACATCTAACTGATGAGCCCATTGTTTGTACCTGGGCGAAACGCATAAGGAGTGAAGGTCAATTGAACTTTTCATGATGCTTTTTATAGCAAATAAAAAAGATCTTTTATGAATTTTTGCCAACTCTAACGATTTCTGAGTTATTTGACGCTTTAGTCAATTTTACGATTGTTCTATTTCTACCGTCGACGCGACGTTGCGTCGGTCATTTAATGATTTCAAAATGAAAAATGGATAACAATTTATAACTTAGACGACTTTTTCTACCTTCACGCATGCTCTGAAACATAATAATTATTTTATTCAAAAAATCGACTATCAAAATTTCAATAAACTAAAAAAAAAATACTTTTATTATCATTTTATTTTAACATCGATACTATTATGAAGTTATAACAGTTTTTTTAGCGCATCAGGAAACATTTGAAGATGGTTTTTAACCATTGACTTAATCATCAACTATGACCTTAAATAACTCAATACAATAAACAATAACAAAAACTCTACGAAAAATTTTGAAGTTGACAACCCTGTCAGACACTATTGCATTATTTCATACATTCCAAACCTAACTGACAAGAGAAACCTCAACCATATAATAAAGAGAGAAAATGTGACATTCGCTCATAAACCCAACACAACAATTAGACAACTATTCACCAACACAAAAACAAAAGTAGAAAAAGAACAACAACATGACATCATTTATAAAATTGGGTGAAATGGAAAGGAGGGGGCGACGTGCAAACTGATCTACATCGGAACAACAAAAAGATCACTAGAGACGAGGTTGATTGAACACAAAGCTGACATCCGCAACAATAGAGAATCCACTGGGTTATCACAACATAAGGGTGTCCAGTAATTCGTGTATTATCCTTTTGGGTGTGATTCTTGGTCATATTCTAAGAAAATAATTGTTATACAGAAAAGTCCGTTTCTCAACTTTGACATCACTTTTCGACAATTTATAAAAAGGCTATCTTTGGTGTACCCTGACCTGTGTTAAATTCGATATCTCTGTCAATACTGATGATAGAGACCTAATTTTAGACTTAATTTTTTTGTTGAAATAACAACTGTTAAGACTGTATTTAAGTTGAGCTTCAATAAGTTTAGGGTTGCCAGATTTTCAATTTTAAATGGTGTTCAAATTTTCTTCCCGAAACAAAGTTTTGACTTTGAGGTCATTTTTTTTTCAGAAAATACCTTTTAAACATAGAGTTTCTTTATTTTTTACAGATGAACAAATCAATAATGAAAAAAAAACTCATAAGTAAGTTCACTCAAAAACCCATACATTTTATGATACTTAAAAAATACTAAACGGGTAAAATTTAAAAAAAAAAATAAAAAAATTTTTTAGCTTTGAGGTTTGTTTGACTAAAACAATAACATGGACACTTTTAGTGGTTTTTTTTATGTATTTATACAAATACAATTATAAAAATGGGCACGACTGTGTCGCACGAACTTGCGATTGTGTTCTAAATACGATATCAAAATCTAAAGGCTGAGTTAAAGGTTTTGGTATTAGCTCTTCATAATATATTTTGTGGTACAGGGTTGCCAACTACACATTAATTATGGAAATTGAATTAAATCACGCAAAATAATGAAAAAATTAAATTAAATATTCCAAAGGTTTCAAGCAAAAATCTAAAAACGCCATTATTTTGCAATCGCTAATACACATGAATGATGAAAGTTTAATCAAAATCGTTGGAGCAGTTTTCCCAAAAAACGGTTTTTTATTTTTCACTTTTTTTTAAAAACTGTTTTTTAAAAGTCGAGTTTGCAAAGTTCTAGATCTTAACAGGAGTTATTTTGACAAAAAATTTGAAAAAAATAAAAGTTATGTTTTCGAAGTTACTTTCAAAAATCAAAATTTTTTAAAAAAATTTATAAAAATTTCCAAAACTAAGTTTTTTTAAATATTGATATGCAGTCTTTCTTTAACAGCTTACGACTTCTTAAATCCAAAATTTCGTCAAGATCGTGTCAGCCATTAACGAGAAAGTCGGTTTTAAAAAAAACGGTACTATGGGAGGTACCGTTTTTAGGCCTTTTCCAAAAATTTTTTTTACATCATAAGAAAAACAATCTTAAATTAATCCTTCACACAAAATTTTATCGAAATCGTTGGAGCCGTTTTCGAGAAAAATAAGTATTATCATATCGGTTGTATGGCAGGTACCGTTATTTCAAGACCTAGAGACCCAATTCCAAAAACCCCTCTGTAGGATGCTCCACAGACCCTAACTGCAAATTTTGAAGAAAATCGGTTCATTGGTTCAGGCTGTAGATCCATATACAGACAGACAGACACACAGACAGACAGACAGACAGACATACAGACAGACAGACAGACAGACAGAATTGCAGGACCCACTTTTTTCGTATTCTCTATCATCGTAATGTCATGTTTTGTTGTTATCTCAAAATTTTTTTTCTGCACGATTGCAAGACTTGCCTTATAGTACCTATAATCGCAAGTAACAAACGAATGTGCACAACTTTTCGCTTCGCAAACATTGAAAATTATTCACCACTGCACTGATAGGAATTGATGGAGTAAGAATAGCTGATATCAGAAAACACATAGAAATTTTTGCTCCAATATTATGTAAGCTCATCATTTTAAGCTTGACTCAGTCTAAAGTCCCGTCAACAATGAAAACTGCTGTTGTAAAAGGCCCATATATAAAGGTGGAGCTAACAATCAGCTCAGTAATTACAGACCGATCTCGATACTTCCTGTAGTTGAAAAGTGCCTAGAAGGAGTCATATCGGCAAGACTAGAGTTTTATTGACAAACACTCCCTCATAAATAAAAGTCAATACGGATTTCAAAAAAACAAAAATTGTAAATTGTGTAAATGAAAGTTTAAATAAAAGCCACAATGTCTTGGTCATTTTCATGGACTTTAGTAAAGCCTTCGACACTTTAGACCAGTGGTTCCCAAACTTATTTTTCTCGTGGACCACTTTTTTACTGGTTTCGGTGGACCCCTTGCTGCTACATTTCTACCACATTCTTAAAGTCATCAAAAAATAAAAATTGTGTCGCTTCTGAGATCTTTCCCTTTATTATGATAGGTAAAATGAAAACGAAAAATGGTTCATTTTATAACACTTAATTTATTAAAAGAATAGAATTACAAGAACAAATTAGTAAGTTAATATAGATTCAGGTCATTTGATGGAGTTCAGGTGTATTTGATGGAGTGTCAGCAATCGATCAATGTTTTTGTTTTTATTTTTGTCAGCAATAACCCCAAATCCCCCCGCTCTGTGATGTTTAATTTGCTTCTTTTTTTTTTGTTAAGAGGCTTTCAACGGCACTAAAACTCCTTTCGCAAGGTATGACGAGGGAAAAGCTATTCAAAATTTGCATGCGATTTCCCACAGTCCAGGATATTTTTCAGGTATTTCTGCTTGCAGCCACAATGTTTGGTAGCCTTTTTCTAAATTTCACCTTCAGCTCCTCATTGAAGCTTAGCTCGAGCAGCTCCTCTTGTAATACAACATTGGCCACTTCAGTTTCAATAAATGGATTTGTGATCCATGGTGGTATATCCATCGTCAGCATATCTTCAAACCTGGTTTTGAAGTCATCATGCAGGACACTTAAATGTTGACTGTAGGTATGGTTATCCTCATCAATACATTCTATTATTATAGGTATCACAAGGCAGCCTTTGTCAGCACGCGGAAATAGAATTACGGCTTGTAAAGGAAAGAACTAATAAACCGCTAAGACAAATTGGTGTACTCAGTATCGAATACTGATCATATTTGTGTAGGAAAAAATAAAAGTAGAAATCGCAAAATTGTCCATAAAAACGATAACTAAAATTTCATCCAATCAATGAGTTCACGCGCTCCATAAATTTGCGTTTTTTTTGTCTGCGGCTTTATTGTTAAAACGTGTTAAACTGGCATCGAAGCTCAAGCCCCCCTCTTCCGAAAAAGAAATTTGATAAAATAGTTACTTCAAAATCAATTTAAAATGATTGTGAAATTACTGTTTTATAAAATTAGTAGTTATTTGCGAGAAAAATTACAAAATAATTACTCTGAAATATTTCTTATTCGACCTTTTTAGAGAGGCAGTGCTTCTCTCGTGAAAAAAAACAATTGAATAAAACGTGCTGTGTTTGTTTTCAAATCGAAAGAGGACAATCAAAATATCTGTAAGTTACTAAGTTACCTATTGTTGTGACAACAAATGCAAACGACCGAATTCTACACTACAAACCAAGTAAACAACAGCAGGTGAATGACCAACAGGTTAATGAACGTCACCACCAGTTGGCGAATAAATATGACACCTCCTGCAACTATCAGCGTTCTCGTGCTCGGAGCCGTTGCAGTGCATTGCATTGTATTGCTTGCATTGCATTTCTTTCCATTTCAATTATGTATATATTGTTTGTCTGTATCTCGAATTATTTATTGCCTAGTTAGCAGTTAAGTTGTATAAATATCTTGAATAGGAAATAAATAATTCACTTGCTAGTAAACCAGCGAGCCAAAAGACATTTAAGTTTTCTCTTCATTGACTTCCTCCCACCAGCGGCAAGGAGTTAATTAACAACTTATTCTGTCAATTATTCATGGTCCTTCGAGGAAATGAACAAGAAAGCGTAACCAGGGCTCAAACATTGGTTAGTGAAAAGCGTAGCCAGGGCTTCAAACATTGGCTAGTAAAAAGTGAGCGAATAAGCGTAACCAGGGCTTAGACATTGGTTAGTGAAAAGCGTAGCCAAGGCTTCAAACATTGGCTAGTGAAAAGTGAGCAAATAAGCGTAACCAGGGCTTAGACATTGGTTAGTGAAAAGCGTAGCCAGGGCTTCAAACATTGGCTAGTGAAAAGTAAAGTTACAAAAACAACGCAATCAAAGTACGAAAAAACTACTGTCGCTATCTATAAGATTATCTACAATATAGAACAAGACAATTCAAACAAAAAACTAAGATGTTGGACGAAACAGATGTGTTTATTATAAGCTCGAAGCAAAAGGCCTTGAGAGAAGAAATCGAAAAGCAATGTCGAAACTTCGGCAAGGATAGTGCCTCCAGAAAAACACAGAAATACAAAGAAGAAAGGCTAGAACGCCTCGAAAAATGTTGGTCTGAATTTCACGCAAACCATATTCAAATAGTTCCCTTTGTAAAATTTGATACACCCTACATACAAAGGGATACGTACAACAGAGTAAAATCATTGTACGAAAGTTTCAAACGAGAATTGGAAAATATAGATCCAAGTGTCGCACAAGCTTCGAAGGAAATGGAAAAGCCTGAAGTCCCTCACGATGCTCCCACTGTAGAAACTTCAAAGAACATCGCACAAGCTTCGAAGGAAATGGAAAGGCCTGAAGTCCCTCAAGATGCTCCCACTGCAGAAACTTCAAAGAACATCGCACAAGCTTCGAAGGAAATGGAAAGGCCTAAAGTCCCTCAAGATGCTACCACTGCAGAAACTTCAAAGAAAATTGAAAAGACATCTAATGCTTCTGCCTACAAATCCGACTTTTAACGCTTCTAAGCAATTTGACTCTAAGTCCTTCAGAGACTAACCAAGAAGTACCATTTTCTTGGCGGTCCTTTTGTTCTTCAGAGCATTCTACGCATTCTACTCAACATCGACTAATCATATAATCGTGGAGATTCGTCACGGGTTGGTTGCAGCACTCTCAGCACATTCTCTGGAGGCTAAAGCTTTAGCAGAACGCATCCATTGCTCTTTCCTAAACAAATTTTTTGCTTGAATGAACGAATCACAGTCCTGTTCCACTTCATTCCATTTCACAATAGAAAGATTAAGAACTATTGCAAGACACCTACCCTCGAGTCGAGTTTTACTGTGCAAGAAAACCATATTCCTACCTTATTTTGTAAGGAATATGTCATCAGCTACTGAATACTCTTGTTGGTGAATAGCTTATGCCGATTGAGTCTCCAGCCATCGCAACAGCTATACACAAGGCAAAGCCGGACAAGAATTCAACTACCGTACAAGGTCAACGGTTGACAAAGTTAAAGCTGAGGATAACGGCCATTATCGAGAACATAGAAGAATTTGAACAAACATTCGATGAATATTCCAAGGACATTTACGACTTTCAACAAAAAATACTGCTGGAGCAGTTGCGAACATTCACTGAATTACATGAAGACTTCATCTGCAATTCATCTGAAGAAGACCTTGAGAAACCTTATGTAACGAATAAGGAATATAAAAATGTCAAACAAGAGGTCAACAGATTTCTCAATACAATGGCATCAAAACTCTCCAGTAGTAACAACAAGCCGAAGGAACATAAGACTGAATCAATGCTTCCAAGAATTAAAATACCGAAATTTAAGGGTAATTATTTGGAGTGGCAGCAGTTTTATGACCTGTTCCTCAATATAATACACGCCAAGGCCAATTTAACAACGACTGAAAAAATGGAGTATTTAAAAACTCATTTGGAAGGAGAGCCCCTGCAACTCATAAAGCATCTAACGTTTTCAAGTGAAAACTATAATAGCGCTTGGGAGATCTTAAAAAGTAGATACAACAATGAGCGAAAAATAGTGTCTATGCATATAGAGAAGATGCTCAAATCTGGACACAATAGCGCTCCAACAGCGTCTTCCATTAAAAACAGCTTGGATGCCATTAAAGAGGGACTAGCGGCACTAAAAAATTTGGGCTACGACACTTCTTCATGGGGTCCTATGATTGTTCATATGACTACAAAGTCACTTGACACAGAATCAAGAAATTTGTTTGAACAAGGTTTAGAGGAGCCAAATAAAATGCCGAAAATGAAGACTCTCCTCGACTTTCTGGAAAGACGTTACCAAGCTCTTGAAGTAATGTCAACAAACAAAAAACAAAAGAACTCATTTGAGGAACCAAGATCTGGAGTCCGTAACTTCATCATAGATGCAAAAGTTATTCAGTGTCCAATATGCAAAGGAGACCATAAAATATACGCATGTCAAAAGTTTTTAAAATTATCGCCAAAAGAAAGATGGACACATTTTTTGTATTAGTTGCCAGCGTGATGCAAAAGTTATTCAGTGTCCAATATGCAAAGGAGACCATAAAATATACGCATGTCAAAAGTTTTTAAAATTATCGCCAAAAGAAAGATGGACACAGTGCAAGCAGGCAAAGCTTTGCCTGAACTGTTTGAGGCATAACAAACAGATCCAATGTTTTAGCAAGAAAAATTGCCAACATTGCAACAAGAAACATCATTCACTTCTTCACATGGAATGGACTGATAAGCCAAAACAAACAGAATTGATAGAAGCTGCAAGATCATCCGCACAAATAAATCATAGCGAACAGAACCAGAATGTTTTAATCGCAACGGCAATTCTAAAAGTTAATAATGACAAGGGACAGTACGTTACAGTCAGAGCACTTATCGATCCTGGATCCCAAGCCTCGCTAATCACCGAGTCGGTTGTACAGACACTGAAACTTAAGAGACAGGACGTTTGTGTTGAAGTCAGCGGACTAGGAGCAACAAAAGCAGGAATTGCCACCAATAAGGTAGATGTGACCATAATGCCACATTTTGCTTCGAGTTTTAAGCTAAAAATAGAAGCTCTGGTGCTGTCAAAATTGACAAGGCAGTTACCTTCGAAGCAAACAAACACTAAACAAGTTGAAAAGTTCGATCGTCTAGAGCTTGCTGATCCAACATTCAATATTCCTGGGCCAATTGATATGATAATTGGAGCTGATACATATGGCGACATCATGTTAAGTGGTATTAAACGAGTCGCTGCTAGATCACTAATCGCTAAAAGATCACAGTTAGGTTGGCTGATCTCTGGACGAACATCAAACGACATTCCCGACACATACAGGGTTACTGGACTAGTAGCACTTACATCAATTGATCAACAACTAGAAAAATTTTGGGAGATAGAAGAGGTTAATCAACCAAAATTCCAAAAGCCGGAAGATAAACGGTGCGAACAAATCTATAAGGATACACACTACCGAAAGGACAATGGGAGATATGTTGTGAAGATCCCATTCGACGAAGAATTAATCCAAACAAATCCACTTGGTGAATCAAGAAATAGAGCTACAGCTAGATTTCGACAGCTGGAGTTGCAGCTTAACAGGAATCCTACACTAAAAAACGATTATACACAAGTTATAAACGAGTTTCTCAACCTGGGGCACATGGTAGAAGTCAGTAACAACTCATCCAACAAAAACAATATTTTCTATATGCCACATCATGCCGTTATTAAACCTACAAGTACAACAACCAAACTTCGTGTTGTTTTTGACGGGTCAGCAAAATCAACGACTGGAGTAAGCTTAAATCAATTAATGCTGATAGGCCCTAAGCTCCAAGACGACATAACTACAATTTTGACGCGTTGGAGAAAATATAAATATGTTTTTTCTTCGGACATTGAAAAAATGTACCGCCAAATTGAATTACACGAAGAACACCAAGATTACCAGAGGATATTATGGCGCAGTTCTAACAACCAACCTATTAAAGAGTACAAACTAACGACTGTCACGTATGGTACAGCATCAGCACCTTATCTGGCTATTAGGACTCTTCAACAACTAGCTAAGGACGAACAATCCAACTATCCGACCGCTGCAGAAATAATTAACAATGACTTCTATGTTGATGATGTTATGTCTGGAGGAGATACCATCGCGGAGTGCAGGGCAGCTCAGAAAGAACTTGACGAGATGCTTAAGGGAGCAGGCTTTCAGCTTCGAAAATGGGCTGCAAACAACAGAAAACTACTACAACATATACCGATTGAGTTACGAAATCAACAAAACAAAGACGTGATGAAAGACGAAACTATAAAAACTTTGGGTATACACTGGAATCCTTTAAGTGACACATTTCAATTCAAGGTGAACGTCGATACAAAAATAACTAAGGAAATACTTACCAAACGCAAAACATTGTCCGAAATAGCCAAGTTATTCGATCCTCTTGGATGGTTGGCTCCAGTAACTGTCAGTGCCAAAATTTTAATGCAACGTATTTGGCAAGCAGAGCTTCAATGGGACGAACCACTTCCAACCGAACTGCATAAACAGTGGAACAAACTAAGGATAAACCTGATTGCAGTGGAAGACATTCGAATTCCAAGGTGGATAAACTCCACAAAGGTTCAAGAATTTGAGCTTCACGGATTTTGTGATGCTTCAGAGGAAGCATATGCAGCAGTAGTTTATGCGAGGATAGCTCTACCAACGGGTTTCTTTGCTACAACAATTGTAGCTGCAAAAACAAAGGTGGCCCCAATCCGAAAAAAAATATCTCTTCCGAAATTGGAACTATGTGGTGCTCACCTGTTATCAAAGCTGCTGGCAGAAACAATGAAGACATTTGGGTGCCAAGTTAAAAACATATTTGCTTGGACAGATTCGAGAATAACGTTGGCCTGGCTACAAAAATGTCCGTCGACCTGGAAAACATTTGTTGCGAACCGAGTCTCAGAAATACAAGAGGCAGTAAACGTTAGCTGCTGGAGACATGTTCGGTCAACTGATAATCCAGCTGATGATGGTTCAAGAGGATGCCTTCCAGAACAGATGGCAACCAATGATTTATGGTGGAATGGACCTTATTGGCTGAAATTCGATTCTGAACAATGGCCGTTAAATAACCAACAGCCAATCGCAGTGATCGATATACCCGAAGCAAAAAGGGTTTTAACAATTAGAGTTAAAGAAATTGACGACCTGACTAAGAGATTTTCTTCATACACAAAACTAATAAGAGTCGCTGCTTATTGCAGACGATTCATATCGAACTGCAAAAACAAACTAAAGAAGAAACCATCGGAAACGGGTAACCTAACAACAAGGGAATTGAGCGATGGAAGTAAAGGAATCATACGGTATCTACAAGAGAAGGTGTATTCCAAGGAACTAGAATCTTTACGAGATGGGAAGGCGATCAACAAAAAGAGTAAGGTACTATCTCTGAACCCGTTTCTGAACAACGAGAACATCCTTGTTGTGGGCGGGCGGCTACAAAACGCGGATCTGTCTAGCTCAGAGAAACATCCTATCATTTTACCACATCAAGAGTGGTTCACAAAACTATTAGTAGAAGATGCCCATGAACGCACACTGCATGGTGGTATTCGACTTACAATGGCTTAATTGAGACAACGCTACTGGATTATACAAGCAAAAAGATGTGTCCGTCAAGTTATAAATAAATGTATAAGATGCTTTAGATTTGCTGCTCAACCAAATACTCAACAAATGGGGCTACTTCCAGCAGCAAGAGTGACACAATCAAGACCCTTTACACATACGGGTGTTGACTATGCTGGACCAATTCAAATACTGATCTCAAAAGGACGAGGAAACCGGTCAACTAAGGGCTACATCGCTATATTTGTCTGCTTTGCTACAAAAGCAGTTCACATCGAGCTTGTGAGTGACCTCACTTCAGCAGCATTCATAGCAGCATTGAAGCGGTTCACATCAAGAAGAGGGATATGTTCACATTTCTACAGTGACAATGGAACTACATTCATTGGAGCTAACAAGGAAATCCAACAACAAGTGAGAGCAGCCATTAAGTACGGTGTAGTAGACGCATCATCAATGCTTACGAAACATGAAATGCAATGGCATTTCATACCACCAGCAGCACCGCACTTTGGCGGTTTGTGGGAGTCAAGCGTTAAATCCACAAAATTTCACCTAAAACGAATAATTGGAGACACCATGTTAACATTTGAGGAACTTTCGACATTGTTGACTCAAATAGAAGCATGCCTAAACTCCCGACCACTTACGGCAATCGAAAACGATATTGACAACACTACGATACTTACTCCGGGACATTTTCTAATCGGAAGTTCTCTGAATGCTGTACCCGAACAACCCATTGATGAAAAGAAAACGTTCCGCTCACGCTGGCAACTAATACAAAAAATGACTCAAGACTTTTGGAAAATCTGGTCATCAGAATATTTGTCACAGCTTCAACAATTGCCTAAATGGAAACAAAAAGAAGACAACATTCAAACTGGCGATATAGTTCTTATCAAGGAAGACCGGCTACCACCGACCACCTGGATGATGGGAAGGATATCAGAAGTTCATCCTGGGAGTGACAACGGTGTTCGGGCTGCAACTGTATTTAGTAACAATAAACAGTTCAAGCGACCCATAACAAAGTTATGTAAATTACCAATAGAAAATGATGAGGAAGATAGGGAAGTGAGACAAGTCAATACATCCACAAATCGCTCACATAAAATTCTTTCTTTATGCACTTTGTTTGCCTTTCTCAACATAGTCGGCTCCACTCCAGTCCCCTACGATGTCGAGATAGTTCCATTTCAAACACACCCTGGAATATACTTCGAAGATGTGGGACAGGCAAATTTGATTTCAAGCTCATGGAAGACAATTGTTTTCCTTAATTTGACGAACTATTGGCAGGAATACGAAGCATACAAGGAAATTGTTTCAAAAATGGAGAGAGTATGTTCGTCATCGGGAATGGAGGAACTAGATTCTATTAAGTGCGAAGGAATACTGAACCAATTTGAATATCAACTTCAACAAATAGAGCTCAACAATGAAATTCTCTTACACGCAAACGACGATTCATTAAAAAGGCAAAGACGATCACCATTTGACTTTATTGGAACAGTCACTAATGAATTGTTCGGAATACTTGATCAAAGATTTGCTGAGAAATATGAGCAAACAATAGAAGCTGTTCAAGAAAATGAAAAACACTTGCTACAACTCATGAAAAATCAAACAACTATTGTTGATTCCACGGTCAATATTTTCAAGAAAGAACAATCGAAAAATTCTAATCAAATTATGTTACTAAGTTCTATTGTCACGAATTTGGAAAACGAAACAAGTAAATTCGAGTACATGGAGAGATTTTCAGCAACTGCTCTTAACGGGATACTTATTATGATCAATTATAAAGCAACCCAGAGCATATTGCTTGATATTCTGCTATCAACGCATGCTGGAAGAATACACCCTCTTATCCTTTCAGTCCGACAATTCAAGGATGAGTTGACTAAGATTGATGAGAATATCCCTAAGTCTTTAATGATTCCTGGCGAAAGACATCACGAATCCATACTGCAGCTGTATAAAATTGTAAGCCCAAGAGCTAGAGTGACGAACAACAATATCATAATTGAGATCAGTCTCCCGTTGTTGTATAATCAAGAATTCAAGCTATACAAAGTATTGTCAGTTCCAACAAATCACAATGAACGCTTTACACGAATTGTTCCATCATCGGACTATTTAATGGTAAACTTACAAGGCAACCATGTTTATCCAATCAACAAAGATGAATTCCTACTTTGTAAAATAAGGCCTTCCGACATCTTCTGGTGCCCACTTCAGCATCCTCTGTATACAACCGGAGCGTCAACTAGTGTTTGTGAAACAAACATTATACAACACAAGAAAATTATGGACTCATGCACGATTGAGGACATATCACCAAGGCTGTACTGGATTGAGATGCATCAACCAAACGCATGGATATACAGCACTCCAAATTCAACCACAGTTAATATTAACTGTGATTACAATACTGAGCCCTTTACACTGCGAGGGAGTGGGCTGATTAAGCTACCAGCAAAATGTATAATTCATGACCAAACCACGACAATTGTTGGAAAGCAAACAATGTCAAGCCGACTAAAATCATCATTTCTACCGTCATTCAATCTTTCTGAGACGTTAACTTCGTTTAACTTCAAAAGAGAGAAACAGTCGATGCTGCCATCAAACACTTCGATAGAGTTTGCTACATTGGAAAATGCAATAAACCTTCAAAAAAATCAGGAATATATATTGAATGAATTCAGTACCCATCGAGTTCACCAATATTCACTGTTTGGAGTCACTGGCTGTTTTACTATAATAGTTATCGTAGCTGTTATCATCTTCATCATCTTTCGAAAAAGAGATCAGCCACTTGCACCACCAACCATCACCACTATTCCAATGCGAAGTCTCAACAAGACAAAGTCTCAACAACGACGTAACACACAAACATCCTTTGACGACATCGACTTCTGTGTATCTTCATTTTGAGGGGCCCAGCATGTTGTGACAACAAATGCAAACGACCGAATTCTACACTACAAACCAAGTAAACAACAGCAGGTGAATGACCAACAGGTTAATGAACGTCACCACCAGTTGGCGAATAAATATGACACCTCCTGCAACTATCAGCGTTCTCGTGCTCGGAGCCGTTGCAGTGCATTGCATTGTATTGCTTGCATTGCATTTCTTTCCATTTCAATTATGTATATATTGTTTGTCTGTATCTCGAATTATTTATTGCCTAGTTAGCAGTTAAGTTGTATAAATATCTTGAATAGGAAATAAATAATTCACTTGCTAGTAAACCAGCGAGCCAAAAGACATTTAAGTTTTCTCTTCATTGACTTCCTCCCACCAGCGGCAAGGAGTAAATTAACAACTTATTCTGTCAATTATTCACCTATCTATACGAGCAGTTGTGATCAAACGATTAGTATACGTAAAAAAAATACTTAACTATACTATATCAAAAAGAAAGGTAGGTACTTACTTTTCTCCGGCACTAGCAAACACTGATGATATAAATTTTCTCACACCTTTTTTTTCGAAATTCCGGAAACAAATGCATGAGTTCGCCGTTCATGTCTGAACAAGCACTAAGCATTGTCGGGAGGATAGCGCTTTGCAAGTCTGTACACGAAATTGTACGTAATATCGAATACGCAAGTTTGGACATGTAACAGTCGCTTGCCTTATTGAAATATTATCTTATTAGTTAGGTACTTAAAACAGTGTAGGTAGTAGGTCCTTATAAAAACTATGCTTACATTTTTGCTCTTTACTATCAAAAACAGATAAATTTTCGTGGACCCCCATTAACATCTTATGGACCCCCATTTTTTGTTCACCCCCAGCAAGTCTCCCGTGGACCCCTGGGGGTCCACCTGGACCACTTTGGGAAACACTGCTTTAGACCATACGAAACTGATACAAGCATTAAATAGGATTGGAATAAGAGGAGTAATGGCCGATTGGATCATGGACTATTTGAACAACAGGTCATTTGTGGTCAAGACTAGAGACGTGACGAGTGAAAAAGAGAATGTGCAATATGGTGTTCCTCAGGGATCTAAGCTTGGTCCGATCCTATTCATTCTTTACACCAACGAATTACTTCGCGTCTTTAAGAAAGGCATTCCATTCGCCTTTGCTGATGACACAGCGATTGTGGTCCGCCACCGATCTTTGAACATGGCGACGATGATAATGCAGGAGGAGTTCAATGCTGCAGTTAATTGGTGTCATGATAATGGCTTGGTTGTTACGTTCTGCCGTGCTTCAAAAGGAAGAGCAGGTGACGGAGAGTCGAAACAAAAGATAATACTTTGTTTAAATTCTTTTTATTTGAATATATTTGAATGTAGTAGATGGCCCGCTGTCTCAATGCATTTGGCTGCAACCTTTACTATATAAACTCAAATTTCAACTCTGCCCTTCTTCCCATTCGCTTCTCTATTTATTGGTTTTTATTCATTACTATTACTTAGTTAGCCGTTTACCATCGTCAGAACCATGTTACCTCATTTAGTTCATCCGAACTAGGCCACACACCATGGTCACAATTCTTCATTGGTCATTACATAGAACACGCTTAAAGCTATGTGCCGATCGTATGGTGACCCACTCAAGTACTTCTGGGTATGTCTTCATCGATCGCAGTTTGTAGGTCTCGTATTGCACATTGCACTTGACATACTCTATTGCATAGCAGTTGTCTACTCATCTGTTTTCGTTGCTATAGAGGCGCGCATATGGCTTGAGTCATAGTGACGTGCATACGTTGTTCTACATGACGAAAATGAAAACTATGCCCTGTGGTTGGTGTTTTTCTGAATGAGTTGGTTCTGAATGAAGGTTGGAGGTTGGGAATAGTTGTGGTTCTCGGATCACAACATGGTCATCGACGCCTCCAAGACTAAGATGATGCACATCCGCAGCCCACAGTTCAAATCCACAGAAAGCAGAATACTTGTAAAGAATGATGCCTGTCCCAACACCCCATTCGAAACTATAGAATTTGTAGAAACCTACAAATATATTGGAGTGATCATCGACTGTCATTTTCTATGGAGCCAACACATCGACAAGCTGCGCATGGATCTCAAAAAGACCTTATATGGACTGTCCCATTTGCGGTACTATACTACAGTTCCTGTGCTGAAGCAAGTGTATTATGCATTAGTGGAGTCCAAGCTTCGGTATGGCATACTTGCTTGGGGGAATGCTGCAACAACTCATATTCAAAAAATGCAAAAACTTCAAAACTCAGCTTTAAAACTAATAAATAATGGAAATACGCGAAACAATGATAGCACATTTAAAACTCTCAACGTCCGTCGTTCAAATTTTTAAGATGACCCTTATACTGGAGTACTACGATGACAACCGATTCATTCGACCAATTGACCATATGATCAACACCAGAAGACGCGCTTAAGGAATGCTTAAATTGCCCACAAACTACAATCTATACGGAAGACGTCAACTCCTATACAGCGTTCCTTCAACCATCAACGAACTACCTCGAAATCTAGTGAATATTGAAAATTTCAAAACAAGAAAAAAAAACACATTTTTTTGAACTCACATGAGTAATATCATAATAATTCTTTTTTCTTATAATATTGTGTAATTATTAGTGTCCGACCGAAGCTTCGACTTCGGTTTCGGCTTCGACCACGTTCGGCTAAAAAAACTACAATCGGCTAAACCTTCGGTTCGGTCGAACACTAGTAATTATGTAATATAACGTAAAATCTTGCTTTAAAATTTTATTTTTGTGAAACACAATCTCCTGCAGACAAGCCAAAAGGCTTCGCGGGAACTTATAATATTGTTAAATACCTTTAGATTACATGAATAAATTAAAATCTAAAAAAAAAAAAATCTTCTATCTTCTATCTGCATTTCAATGTACCACTGTCACTGAAAGATCGTAGAGAACAATGTCAGCGACTAAAAAAAAAGAGTGGAGGTGCTCAGCATTCGGGAAAGAAATAGCCAACTTAAACTTGCATAATAATGTTGGATTGACGGCAAATACTCCAAATCAACCACCACCAAAACGAACGCGAAGTACTTCTTCTCCAGAAGTCAGCAATAAACAGACGAAGGAGGAAATGCATTATAAGAGTTAAAAACAATGCGAAAAGAAATATTCGAAATTAAGTCAAGCTGTGATTTTGTGGCCAGCAAATATGAAAGTTTTCAGAAAGCGAGAAAAAAGTTCGAACTAATCTTCCTGCATATGACCCGATCCGTGCACTTCCCTTTTTTATTATACTTCTTCATTGTTTGTTTCTGTAATTTTGGCCTTGATCTAGAAATTACTTTTTTTCTATACAACACATCACAAACTCCCAAATGAATGCAATGTGCCAGGCTAATTTAGTGGTCTGCACTCAGTAATCGCAACACTTTAACCATTATATTTGGTCCATCGCTGATAATAGCCATATCTGTCTCAAAATTTATCTCAAACTCTGCAAGACGGTTCTTCAAAAGCACAATGCAGTTTTCTAACGTTAGGGAAACACCAATTCAGACTAGTGCAAGACTCCAAAATTTGTTTCTCCAATGGATTCACGAATAGTTTATTTGATGTAGAAATGTCAGACTTAATCTTTCGCTGGGAATCTTCAGCTTTCTAATTTCAGTAACCACTTGGTTTTTTATAGCATTATAAGAATTGATCACCCTTTGATCGTATATTTCGGTAAATTTGAGTATCCTTTTGCCGAAATAAGCCGAAGCAGATCCGCTGATAAAAATATAATAAAAATAAAAATTGAAAATTATAATCCAAATCCATCGAAAGCAGTCATACGCGCCTAAAAGTAGTCCAGTCTATCTTCATTTTCAAAAAGCAGTCAGTTCAAAAACCTATCGGATAGGCTAGGAACTGGTTGATGGGGCACTGTCATTCGAATTAATTTTTTTTGGCATGTCTAGATGATAAACGGGTGTCCCAAGGATTTCCACAGCCTGGCAGAGGTTGTACTGGGCACTTGTTCTATTTTTATTTACTTAAAAATAACTCCAAACGAAACTCTTATCATCGTCTTTCCTTTGAGGTTTGAAGACTTCGTAAGTTATTTTAAAAGTTAAGAAAAAAAAATATTTCTTAGTTCTTTTTCCTATTGAAAAATATTAAATATTTAAACAAATCCACAAGAACCGCTTCCCCTAAGTTCTTAAAATATTTTGAAATCTAGACCAACCACTACCACGGTCACAACGAGATTAACGCTCAAAAATACAATAGGGCTGTTTTGCTGACGACTCGACCCTCAGCTTTTCATATTCGTTTCCAAATTCACATCCCTGCTCTTCGGATGTGGAACTGAAACGGTTGCTTATGATAAGCTCATTGAATTCTGACCTTGACAGCATTGTTACGTGGGGTCATAAAAACCGAGTAGAATTCAATGCTTCGAAAACTCAATGCTGACTCTTGTCGTTGAAGCTTGGCCCATTGCCATTATTTTTTAGCTTGTATTAAGCCGAATAAATGGGGTTTTGCCCCCACCAAAATTATCCATGAATGGTATCTGCATCCAAGAAAGCGAAAAGCTGTCAGTACTTGGTATGTGTGTAAACGATGATCTTCGTTGGAACAACCACATATTAGAAGTCGCTAAAAACGCTGCTAAATGCTTAGGCTTCTTGAGACTATGCAGGAAGTTCTTCACCCCTTCTGATCTGGCTACAATTGAGCCCAAGTTCGGGCGTACAGTCAGGTATAAAGATTCATATTTTAGTCGCACCACCCGATTGTGGAATAAAAAGTTCAAAAGCAACGTGCGTCGCGTCGGTGTCTGCTTTCAAATCCTCTCCTATTTTCCTAAATGCTCGCACTGTGCTCTAT
The DNA here is from genome assembly GCA_949752695.1 of Melanostoma scalare. NCBI lineage: Eukaryota > Metazoa > Arthropoda > Insecta > Diptera > Syrphidae > Melanostoma > Melanostoma scalare. The sequence continues at coordinate 93,856,595 of OX456984.1, forward strand.
AACATTATAAGGGCATTTATAACCCCTTGATGTGCGCGTTAATTATAAAAAAAAATTAAAAAGGACTCGTTTCACTAGTTCTATTCACGTGAGAAAAGACATACATATCATAAGCTATGAAAAAACTGGTTTGAAAAATCAAAACGGAATCCTTTAACGCAGAAGAACAAGTGAAAACCAGTTTTCAACCACTTTAAACCAATGCCAAGGGATATGAAGCTATTCAAAACTTGGCTTTACAAAACAAAAGCAAAAATAGCAGAAAACAATGAAAAATGTTGAACTGGTTTTGTTAGTTTTGGACTACACAAAAGAGAGCAAATTGACGGCAGCCGAAATGAAGATGCTTCGGATGACAGCAGGAGTAACAAAGCTTGATCGAATTAGAAGTACTAAGATCCGTGGAAGCCTTCATGTCAAAAGTACCATCTTGGACAAAATTCAGCACGACCGGCTCAATTGGTATTGTCATGTTCAAAGGAGAGATCCGCAAAACCCCGTCCAAAAGGCAATATCGTACAACGTTTCAACAAATTCGCGACGAAAAAGAAAAGGCAGGCCAAAACACTCCTGGTACAAGCAAATGCAAAAACAGCAGCATTTGGTTGGCCTCAGACATGGAACAATCCAAAACCGGGAGGCTTGCCGACGCTTTCTGAGGTCAACGCGGCGTACCCCACAGGCGGATCACTAGTGTGAAGCAGAAAAGTGGGAGAGTTGTGATCGCTTCAAGATCACTACTCGTAACGCCGGAAATGGAAAGAAGAAGAAGGACTACACAAAAGACTCAAATAAAAAAGAAAACAGAAACGGAAAAGCGGAATCTGGTATGCTAATGGTTAAAAAATACAACCAAATTATGGCTTTGAACAAGGGGAACCCAGCTTATAATTTTTTCGTTGAAAAAATTTAAGTAGATAAAAACATTCAACCAAAATGTTCAAAATAACTATCCCAGGCTTATGTGATATCAATCCCGGAATTTTCGGGATGGAAAAGAGTTCGGGACTCCGAATCCCGGAATTGCAATCCCTAGGCCTGCGCTATGCCCGCCTGATTAATCAAGCGAATATCAGAACAACTGTCGTTTTTAGCTTAGTATTTAAAATTTAGATGTTCAATCTTTATATTAATGGGCTATTATTTCTATCGCATTGCTATATGGAAAATGGAAGTATTGACGACATATAAATCGTCAGCGGTGATATTTATTTCTCACTTCTCAGGCAGTCTTTCAGCTGATGTTAATGATTCTCATCATTCCTACAAAATACACTGAAGACTGAAGCATCTCAGTTGAAGAGACGGCTCCATTGTTTGTTCCTCTATTAGAAGTATTTTTCGTATTTTTTCGTTATTTTTGAGTTCTCTTTACTGGTTCGTGTTTCTTTGTGTTTTTCCAGGAGAAAAATCTGGTGATTAACTCTCCTGTACAGTTCTTCATTTTTGAAATTTTTTTATATGGTGAGTATGAGTAGCCAATATTCTTAACAGCTCTACGTCGCATTAACTTCATGTACGACCGTACACCTTATATAAAAATAAATGTGCGTTATATGAACCTATGGCCAATTTTTGCCTTTTGAAGGCCGCTATTGAAACTGTACAAACTTACCAATTATTTGTATTCAAACAGCACAACATAATCGGCTCTTACGCCGCGCCATGTGGAATTCTGCCGCTGAGCCGGCCGGTGGCATCGGCGGCATTTATTGACACAACTTGATCAACGCGTTGTTATTAGTTGAGTAAAGTTTCTACTTAATTGGCAATCCTATCGCTGATAATCTATCTGTTGTAGATAGATAATCAATTTTCTGTAAATACCTAATTTATCTATAAGTATATGCTCTCCAAATGCACTAGTATACATTTCTGATTTTGAGCAACTTCGGATCTCTTCGATCGGTTAATCGGGTAGATTTCAAGAGACGTACTTTTGATTAAAAATTTCTTCAGAATTTTTTTTAGTGGGCTTTTAGGGCTTATGACGATAACAAGTGAAGCAATCTAGTTCTAGTGTCTTGTATTGGTTTGTTTTTATTAGAAGAAAATGTTCGGAAAGTTGTTAAGGTTTACTATAATTTCGATCATTCTGTCATTGGTTTTTGGTGCAAAAATCATTCAAAATGACGATAAGAAAGCACCATGGGATCTACTGGAAGCAATGAGAGCTACTGGAAAACTAAAAGGGTTTAATGGATCTTGGATAACAGGTAACTAAAAAGCTTTTAAGAAAAAGTTTTTGGTGTGATAAGTGCAATCTTTTCACCGACTGAAATTGTTTGTGGTATGTACATATATTTTGAACAAATAGCAATGGTCTAAGACCTATTTATTATTTATTTATTGAAATGATAAAGATCAGAGAACCATAGATCATTTGCTATTGTTTCGGACTACCATAAGCTTGATATGTACAAATCATTATGTGATAAGAAGAAGTTATCGATTCGTTTTGCACCCGACTAAAAGATTTCCTAATTTAAAGTAGGACAATTGTGTAACTAAACGACATCAAAACTCGTGAGGTTATTCCAGTATTTAGTACATACATCCTAAAGTAACAAAGTTTAAAAATATGTCTGATTCTCAAAAGATATAAAAGGATACCTATATTCAATATCTCGAAAACTACAAGACAGAAATGTATGAGGTTTTTGGTAAAAGCTAAAAAAAGAACTGATTAAACCACGATATTGCACGTGTTGCCGCGGTATATAGATAGATAGATAGATAGTTTTTTATTAGTTTTCATAGATCAGATCAGATTACAAAGTTTACAAAAAAAAAAAAAAAAAAAAAAGCATGGCGTTTTTGCCGTCTGCCTAGTTAACAAAACATAAAAAATAAATCAATAAATATAAGTAAGATTTTCCTTTCAGTTAATTATCACAAGTTTTTAAAAAAGAACTTTCAGTTACAATATGTGACAAAGTTTACTTCAAAAATAAATTACCAAATATATTTTTCATTTAAAAGGTTTCATTTATGTATGATACATTTTCTATAAAGAGTAGCTAGTCTGCAGAATTGGAATAACTTACTTCTTTACATCCATGTCATTCAGCAAGCGTACGACTTGGTTTAGTGTTAGAATGTCGCTTCCAAAAAATTCCCTTCTTATTTCTTTTAAAAACGGACATTTTCCCATAAAATGAGCAACATCTTCTCTTTCGTTTAAGTTGCATAGCGAACATATAATGGGTAGATCTTCTCTATGCGGTATGTAGTTCAGTGGCAGAAGTTCTGCTCGCAGTTTTACCATTGTTGATACTTCTGCAATACTATTCATGTCATTGAAATAGTTTTTGTCCCCCAGATTGTGTTATAATCTGCTGCAAATTTGCCTATGCATAGATTCAGTTGCATCATTCAAAAATTTTTCTCGTTGTCTAAGGTCTGCTGCAGAAATTAACTGGTAAAGTGACGTTTCAAGATCTTTAATATTGGTATATTTTACGTTTATATCTATGCCACATTCTGTTGCTAGTTCTATCCAATCAGTATACCAGCCTGTTTTGTTCCTTATGGCTTGCAGAGCTGCTATCTTTGGAAGTCGATTATCATCCATCTTCAGTGCTTTCAATATGTAATCCACCTGAATTTTCAAAGTTCGTATGAAAAGCGGGGATAAACCGGTTTCTAACATGATTACGTAGTTAGGTGTGCTATTCGGCAATTGAAAAATTCTTTTGCAATAGTATCACAGAAGCTTCTCGACTGTATCATACATCTTAGTTCCCCAAGTTTGCGCCGCGTAAAAGATCACCGATTCTGATACTGCTTAAAATATCCTGTACTTGCTGCTATGGGTTACATTTTTGTTATAGAAACATCTATTCCAAACTGAGTTCACTGCACTTTTAGCTTTCATGAGTTTTTCTTTCAAATGTTTTTCCATATTTAAAGTTCTAGTGAAATAAACTCCTAGGTATTTAAATTCTGTACCAACTTCGATGAGTTCACCATTGTAGTTCCATTTTTCGTTTGCGCAATTGCGTCCTCCTCCAACTATGAAAATCAAAACCTTGGATTTTTCCAGGTTGGCAATTAAGTTCCAAACAATATTGATATAGACGATTTATCAGTAGCTGTAGCGATTCTGGTGAGGCTGCCAAAAGTACAATGTCATCCGCGAACATCAAAACTTTAATTATCATTTCACTGTACTCGACACCGCACGGTAAAAGGTCCGCAAGGTCATCAATGAATAATGCACACAAACTTGGGCTCAATGTGCACCCTTGCCTGACTCCCGATTGTGTATTGAGTCCTTCCGACAGCAATTCTCAATTCCATACTTTTGCCGTAGTGTTCTCATACAGATTCTGTAAAATTCTTTCAAACTTCCATGACATGCCGTTGTGGAAGAGCTTGTAGATACACTGCTGTTCACTTAATTAGACGCACAAATTTTTTTTTACATAAACCTAATTTTTTTGTAAGTGTGGGTAGCAATTGTCAAACAATTGCATTTATTTGAAAGCTTATTAAATTTTCAACAAAATAACACTAAAAAGTCCAAGGTGAGTGGAAGTAAACGGATATTTTTTTTCACTTTTGTCTACGCTCCAAGAAAAAGTACAGTTTTTTTTGTTCACATGATTAGACGCACCTGTAAAATTAGTTAGTTGGTCGCGATCTGTTACGTGGATTACAGATAGCTGCAAAGTTTAAGCAATAAAAAAGTGTTTGCCACAGATTTCAGTCCAAAATGTTGGAAAAAAAAGTTTTAGCTGCAGAAGAAAAAGGGAAAATTGACGTGTTGCAATCCGAAGAGTTTTCAATGAATCTGAAATGAAAAAAAAACTGCAAAGGAAGGACAAAAATGGCTTTAACTCCTCAGGATAAGAGAACAATTTTTAAAACTGCATCAATTTCAGCTCTCTCTACCAGCAAAATAAAGGAAAAAGCTGGGGTAACAGCCAGCACATTAACTGTTCGTCGAGCTATTTTAGGTGCAGACCAACTTCAATTAAAAAAAAAAAAAAATGCCTCCACTAAACGCCATAAGAGCAAACAGCGGTTTGAGTTCGCACGCGTTCACATGACCTGGGAGAGCAACTTTGGAAATGAGCTAAATTGGCAAATTGCGGTTTTTCTGACCAAAAAAATTTAACCTAGATGGTCCTGATGGATACAACAACTTTTTCCCTTATTATTTTTTTGGACAGAAAAACCGCATTTTGCCAATTTAGCTCATTTCCAAAGTTGCTCTCACAGGTCATGTGAACGCGTGCGAACTCCAACCGCTGTTTGCTCTTATGGCGTTTAGTGGAGGCATTTTTTTTTTTTTTTTAATTGAAGTTGGTCTGCACCTAAAATAGCTCGACGAACAGTTAATGTGATGGCTGTTACCCCCGATTTTTTCCTTTATTTTGCTGGTAGAGAGAGCTGAAATTGATGCAGTTTTTAAAATTTTTCTCTTATCCTGAGGAGTTAAAGCCATGTTTGTCCTTCCTTTGCAGTTTTTATCGTATGAATCACTGGTTTTAATAAAATTCCTCACAACATGGTCACTTTGGCCTATTTTTTTTGCAATTCTTCTCATTGAAAACTCTTCGGATTGCAACACGTCAATTTTCCCTTTTTCTTCTGCAGCTAAAACTTTTTTTTCCAACATTTTGGACTGAAATCTGTGGCAAACACTTTTTTAATGCTTAAACTTTGCAGCTATCTGTAATCCACGTAACAGATCGCGACCAACTAACTAATTTTACAGGTGCGTCTAATCATGTGAACAAAAAAAAAACTGTACTTTTTCTTTCACAAAAGTGAAAAAAAATATCCGTTTACTTCCACTCACCTTGGACTTTTTAGTGTTATTTTGTTGAGAATTTAATAAGCTTTCAAGTAAATGCAATTGTTTGACAATTGCTACCCACACTTACAAAAAAATTAGGTTTATGTAAAAAAAAATTTGTGCGTCTAATTAAGTGAACAGCAGTGTAAGTGCTTTTGTATCGATCAAATCAAAAGCAGATTTGAAATCTACGAAAAAAGCATAAAGCTTCTTTTGTTTGCGATGAAATGATTCTGCAATGCTCTTGAGGGTAAATATATGGCCCACCCTGGAATATCCTGACCTGAATCCTGCTTGAAACTCTTTCAGGAGTTTGTTTTCATCGATCCATTTGGTAAGGCGTTTTTGCAAAATAAGTGTGAATATCTTGTATGACGCATTAAGAAACGATATACCTCTGTAGTTGGATGGTTCATTCAAATTTCCTTTCTTGTATATCGGGAAAATAATGGATTCCTTGAATTCCTGTGGCATAAGACCAGTTTCCATTATTGTATTGTTATACCTAAGTGTCAGCTTACTGATTAGTTCCATTGTACCATACTTATAAAATTCAGCTGGTATGCCGTTTGATCCAGAGGCTTTCCCGTCTTTAATTTTCTCTAAAGTTGAGGTCACTTCACTATACCCTGTCGAAGAATCAAGAACTTCACAGTACAAAGATGGAGTTGCATATTGAAAAGAAAGTTTTTCTGTGCTGGATTCAACAATCTTTCAAAGTGAGCTGCTAGAAGTTGCGGACTTAAACTTGAATGTATTGAATACCTTTTGCCATTAAGTTGCATTGCCAGGTTCCAGAAACCCTTCGAGCTTCTACATAAACGCAGCCTCTTTTGTTTACATAATTCCTTGTAGACTAGATAGATTTTTTTATTAGTTTACACATATAATCTTTATAGCATGGCGTAACGCCGCCGGCGCCGCCGTCTGCCAGGTTGACAACATAAATAATTATTTGTAAATGGCTATTTTTTTTTTTTATTTAACTTTTTAAACAATGTTTTTTACTATTACTTTTTATATTTTTTAAACTTGTAAAAATCTTTTCATTTACTTTATTTCTCAAAACTCTTCATTTATTATTCTTTCTCTATATTTCAAAGAAATTTTGCAGTACTCATATAGTCTTGGTATATCCATCTCATCCAGTTTCATTAGAACCTGGTCCTCCGATAAGAAGTCACAGCCAAAAATACATCTCCTTGTTTCTCTCAGAGTTGGGCACCTTCCGACGAAGTGAATAAAGTCTTCCCGTTCCGCTAAGTTGCAAATACTACATTCCGATGGTAAATCTGTCCTGTGCGGTATAAAGTTTAAGCTTAGTAATTCGCTTCGAAGCCTGACCATTGTGCTAATCATGTCAACACTATGCGTATCTCTAAAATAGTTTTTATCTTCTAGATTGTGGTTAAGACGGCTATAAATTGATCTGAATAATGACCCAGTTTCTTCAGCGATAAAATCTGTTCTGCATTGCTCATCTACTCTTCTGATTATCTCGTACAGGTGTCTTTTAGTGCTTATTAAATCTTCGACGTTTATGTCCAAATTCATACCACAACTTTGCGCTAGTCCGAACCACTCGCTGAACCAGTTACTTTTGTTTTGTATGGCTTTGACAACTATTTTTCTAATAAGCCGGGTTTCGGGCATCTGAAAAACTTTAAGCAAATAGTCCGCTTGTAACTTGAGCGTTTTTATGTATAGAGGCGACAATCCCGTTTCAAGCATAACTACATAGTTTGGTGTACTTGGTGGTAGATGAAATATCCTCTTCACATAATCCCTTAACAGTTTCTCAACAGCGTTAAATTTTTGGCCTCCCCAAGCCTGAGAACCATACAGAAGAATCGATTCCGCTATTGCTTCAAATATCTTAAATTTGCTGCTATGCGCTATATTTTTATTCATAAATATTTTTCCACGAGATGTTTATTGCCATTTGTGCCTTTTGCAGCTTCTCCTTGAAATGTGTCTCCATATTAAGGTTTTTTGAAAAATATACACCGAGATTTTTGTATTCGTTGACACACTCTAGAGTTTCTCCATCAAAAAACCATTTTTCATTCGCCGCTCTTCGTCCACCTCCTCCTTTAAAAATCATTACGTTAGACTTTTGTGTGTTGACTATTAAGTTCCATAACCGACTTTATTCACACACTCTGTTTATCATGAGCTGTAGCGTTTCCAGGGAATATGAAAACATGACTATATCATCCGCGAAAAGTAAAGCCTTAATACGCGTACCAGCAAAGTCAACTCCACCAGGTAGATAATAATCAATCAGGTCATCAATGAAAAGTGCGAACAAGGTTGGACTCAATGGACATCCTTGTCTAACACCCGATTTTGTTTCGAGCCACTCGGAAAGTTCAGCACCGTTCCAGGCTGCCGCTTGCGTAGCTCTATACATCTCTTCTAGTACACAACCAAACTTCAGAGATAGTCCCAAACCATGTAATTTGTAAGGCATGGCTCCTCGGTCAATGGTATCAAAAGCTGCCTTGAAAAAAAACCGATAAAAAACACATAAAGTTTTTTCCCTTGTAGAAGAAAGCTCTCAGCCACACTCCTCAAAATAAAAATATTGTCCACTGTCGAATACCCTGCTCTAAAACCAGCTTGAAACTCTTTCTACAGGTTCCTTGACTCTATCCACGCTGTTAGTCGTTTTTGTAGAACAGATGTAAATATTTTGTATGTTCCATTCAGGAATGATATTCCTCGATAGTTTACTGGATCGAAAAAACAGCCTTTTTGTGCACTGGAAATATAACCGCATTCTGGAATTCCTTTGGGAAAAGATCGCCTTCAAAAACTTTATTAAAAAGTGTAACCAGCATTTTTCTGAGTTTATCAGTCCTATATTTATAAAATTCAACTGGTTACCATTCGATCCGGCTGCCTTTCCATCTTTCAAACTTCTAAACACTAACTCTAATTCTTGAAGTGTGATTGCAGAGTCAAAAATTTCGTCAGTAAATCCAGGTACAGCAAATTTAGCAAATTTGAGAATTTTATAATTGTATCATGCTGTGGGAAATCTATTCAGCCTTGATTGATATTTGGTCTTAAACGCAAATTTCCATTTCAATTTTGGCAAAGTGTTCATTTCTCTTGTTTCCTCAACATCTCTTGAAATAATCCGAAAGGTCAATGTTAAAGGAAAATGATCCGAAAAGGGGACATTTTCCACTTTCAAATCTGTCATACGATCATTCCATTCCTTGCCCACCAGACTATAGCCTATCACAGAACTTCCTTGTCCCCCAACAAAAGTAAATTCGTCATTCGTATCAGACACGCTTGTACCATTTTGGATCTTTAGGCCGTATGCATCACATAGCTCGATAAGCTTAAGTCCCCTTGAATTAGTAATCTTGTCCTTTGAGTTGCGTTCTATTCCCATAGTCACGTTTTTATTTCCTAATTGTCTTCCCGTTCGGGCATTCATATCCCCTATCACCAGTAAATTAGATGTTTTGTCTTTAGAGATTATTGCTTCCAGTTTCTCAAAATCGTTATTCCATTGATTACAATTAATGTAGGTCGGAATGATGCGAAAACTTTTTTCCACAATGCGGAGCTTAACATACGTAACCCCTTCATATGCTTCAAACTTACAAAACTGTTTTTTAAGGTCTTCTTAAAGCTAAAAAAAACATCCACCACTAGCTCTTCCTCTTGAATGTGTTCTTACTGCTGGTATTAGTTTAAATTCAAAACTCTTAAATTTACATTGAATACTCAAAAAATTGTTTTCCATAATAAATGTTTCATATAAAAAAACAAAATCAAATTGATTAACAAAATTATAAAACTCGACAAATAAAGCCTTATTATGTTTTCAAAACCTGGTTTTCTATGAATCAAGTACCATTGTTTGTATGTATATCCTTACTTATCCATACTAAAATCATAAAATGAAAGTAAATTTATTTGTTGCGTCATCCTGCCTTAAGTACTGAACCGATTCAAAAGAAATTTGGGACAGAGGTAGTCTAGAGTCTGGAATAGGGTATAGGTTATATTTCATCCTCATATTCCCACGAACAGGGAATGTAAACGGCAGGTCAAAAACTACTGGACAGATTTCAAAAATTCTTTCCGTATTAGGATGCTATATTAAACCTATATTCCCACGAGAACAGAAACGGAAACGCGAACGGGAACTTAAAACCACATGACTTTGATTTCAAAAATTCTTTCAACTTAACGATGTTACATTATCCGTCTGTAACATTGACTATATTTCATCCCCATATTCCCACGGGAATGAAAATCGAAAACGGGAACCGGGCGTGGCAGCTAGTAGTTCTAAAATGTGTGAATATTTCAATTGATGAATTTGAAATTTGTTACAAAAAAATTTATTTACAAATACCCCGAGCTTGAAATTTTCGATAAAATCAAATAACAATAATAGTTATAACTATTGTTATTTTGTTTTTAAGATTAATATCTTGCATTCTTGCTTATCACTAAGTACCTATATATAAAGGACTTGGCGTAAACTAAAATTTAATAGATCAAAATTAAATTCGTTACTCATGTCTTACACTGAACGTCAATTCTTTGTCAATTCGGTTCGTCTTTGGAACAATTTACCACGTCATATAAAAGAAATTCGAAACAAAGCAATTATTAAGAAGTCTATAAAGAAACATTTTAATCGCTATCTAACTTGGGATAGTAATGCAAATTCAAATTTGCGGTAGAATTAATATTTTCAATGAAATGTTTTCCAATTTTATTTCTTTTGTAAATTTACTTTCTTTCATTTTATTATTATTATTATAAATATTTTTTGCTCTTTTTTTTTCATATATTAGCTTAAAACTATTTAATAAGATATTGTAGTTTACAGTTTATAAGCTTTCACGAATAAACTAAACTAAACTAAACTAAACTAAACTAAACTAAACTAATTATCTCTAAATATGTATAATTGAAAATTGTATATTAAAAATAGAAGGCATAACAATAATGATGATTGGTAAAAGAAAATCCAAAGAAAAATATGACTTTCAAGTTGACTTCAGAAAAGCTTTTGTTTGACAACCACGTGATCTCTATCATCAATAATGCGTATGAGGAAGCAGTGGCTACTTTAAGATGTCCAGCTGAAACCACCAAATCATTCTAAGTCACAGTAGGTGTACACGGTACACCAAGGAAACGTTTGGAGTCCTTTGCTCTTTATTACAGTCAAAACACCAGATTACATCAACTAATATTTGCTGACGATGCGATGGACCCATCTTAAGCAAAATTTTTACATCCCTTCAAAAAGTACAAGTAAAAGTCTTAGAAGGTAGTGACTATCGTATTAGTCCAAAAGTACAGAGTTCTTTTTTGGCCTGTTCCAGAATATCTATTTCAGACATTAATTTGTTGTCCTTTGTGAAATGTTTAAATATCTGGAATGACATCAATCCAGTAAGCTTAGGGTGGATGAAGTGGCGAGAATACTTCGAGAGTGAGTTTGAGAGTAAGTTGACAGTAACTGATATGAAGATGCTCCTTATGACAGCAGTAGTAACAAAGTTTGGTCCTATTAGAAGTACCAAAACTCGCGGAAGTTTTTACGTCACTTGGAAGAAGTAAAGCACAACCGGTTAAGTTGGTTTTGTCATGTGAAAAAAATAGATCTAAGGAAGCCCGTTAAAAAGGCAATATTATACAATGTTCTGAAAGAACCGCGAAGGAACGAAAAGGAAGGCAGACCAAAACATTCTTAGTACACTAAAATGTTGCGACATCTGTATTTGGTTGGGCTTCTGACGTTCACCAATCCAAAACCGACTGGCTTGCCGACGCTTTCTGATATCATCGCAGCGTACCCGACGAGTGGATCACTAGTATGAAGCATTTAAGTGAGAGAGTTGCGATCCCTTCGAGATCTCGATGTTTCAAACAAGGAAGAACAAGAAAAATAATGATTCAAAATTGAATTTATCTATTATTACTTTTGACGCAGGAAGGAAAAACGAGATGAAGATATTTGGTACAAATGTCTTGACACGCAAAACTGGAGAGCTTCGTAAAGGTTGGAGGAATGGTGAGTAATGACGATTTTGAAGAGTGCGACAAGGATACGAAATTTAAGCAAGTTACAGAGTGAGATACTTTAAATGCTTCTGGAGAACTGAGATACGTTGCTGTAGCGCCTTAGGTTAAAAGTGTAGCCGTGCTATATGACCCTCACGTTTCGATGCTGTCGAGCATACACAAAATTTCTTCCTATTACCCCACACTCTAAACCCCACAAAACTTTTTTCTTTTTTCTTTCTTTTTTCAAAGTTTTAATAATTAAAAACAAAAACAAATAACAAGACTTCACTGAATGTATGCCATAAAAAATTATATTTTTTAAAGATAAATATAATACACATTAGTTTGAATATAAACTAAAATAAATATTGATCTAATAAGTAAAATAATATTAATTTAAAAAATAAATAACAAAATAAAGTACATTTTTCTGTTCTTTTTAGATAAAACACTTATGACCTCGCCTGCTGTTATAGGTATTTCGCGATGAATAGCTAGAGCAGCCAAACCATTCAAACGAGCAAATAAGTTAACATCCCTAGCTTTTCTTCACACTGTCATTATAATACAATCTCACTTCGTTGGTCATGCTTTTGTATTGTTTTTATTCTCTTTAAACTGGAGAAAGTTCTTTCAAGAGTTGACGTTTAAACCGGCTAATATCTTCAATAAAATATATATCAGGAAAGCTTTCTTCAGGGCAGCTATCGAGCGCTTCCAATGAATTCTTAGAGGAAGTATTATTCCTTCGGATCACATATCTCTTCCAAGTTGTTAATTTTACAAGAACAAAAGATGTTCCGGCAGCCAAATATGTTTGGTAAAACTCAACAGTTTCATTAATTTTTTTTGCTGCTATTGTCTATTTCTGACGAAGAGTCCTTAAAAAGAACCGAAAACCCGTATAGTATGTTTTCATGGTTTGTAAATTTTTCTCCAAGGTTCATTAGATACAAATCGAGAATAGGATTGAAAACAGTAACACGAAAATATTCTTCTGTACTTTCAACCGAAGGGTTCGACGTTCGAACTATTCTTTTGTTGGTTCACTATTTTCTTATGTTTAACGTCAATGTCAAGGACTTCAGCTAATTTTTTTTGCATTGAAATAATTGTAATTTGCTTCAATTGTGGTAGGGCTATCTCTAATAGCTGGTATTTTGCTGGAAATAGATATAGTTCAAAGAATGGACGTACAGATCATGCGTAGCAATTTTTGGGCGAATAATTGCCTGAACACCATTGTATTGACCAGACATATAGCTTGCTCCGTCGCGTCGTACCATTGGCCGATCAAGAAAGGAATGTCCAATTCACAATTTTGAAGATTTTCCACTATAAGCTTTGCAAGGGTGCCCTGTCATAAGACCATACGACATAAGGCCATATTCAAACATATGGCGTTAAGACGCTGTTGTAAACAGCCCATTACTGGCTGGAGGAAACGAAACTCCACTACTTTCGTAATAGTAAGTAGTCTATTACTTTCTTGTTTCGTTTCCTCCAGTTCCAAATGAAAAGGGCAGCCATTTTTTCTCTCTTTGCCAACCACGTACTACAACACACTGATATAGTAATGAGTTGGTGAGCAGACGTGCTTTAAAGTGCTGAGTTCAAATAATTATTAAACGCGCCAAGTTTTTAAAAATAACCCTTAGACACTTGCCATTGGAAGGCTCAATAAACAGACTATCGTTTTAAATAAGAAAATTGTGGTATTTTGGTTTCAGTTCAAGTGAAATTAAAGTTTTAAATTTGTAAAACAATTAAAATCAAATTGAATATAGCTCAAACCAACCAAAAAAAAAAAAAAAAAAATCCGTTTTTCCACTCTCAAAACTAATACCAACATGAATATCAACTCGCGAACAACAAGAGCCAACACGAAAAACCTAATTATTTCTCCCATCTTACAATCTCCGACACCAAAAAAATCATCTCCAGCAACACCAGTTCCTTTAATTTCCATAGCCTCAAGTGTTAGATCATCAGCTGCAACAACACCTGTAGCAAAACAAAGTCCATCAATATCCTCAATTGCAACAAATCGGGAAACAACATCAACCGGCAACAACAACAATTCTATGACAAAAGCAATGGATTTACAATGTAAGTCTATATTAGATAGATTAAGTACCATTGAAAAAAATTTAATAAGCAAAATAGAATCGGTAGAAAACGTTTTTACGAAAAAACTAGAAACACTTCTTACTAAAGTCCAATTACTTGATGAGCGCGTCACGACGTTGGAAAGTTTAAATGCAAACATTGATGGGATTAATGATGAAATTGCCAAGATAAAAGGTCAATTACAATCCTCTACGAACATCTCGCATACCAACAAAAATATATCCGAACAACTTAAGTCCCTTAAGATGCAGATGGAGAATATCAACATAAAAAATTTAGCATGCGATGCGATACTAATTGGCATACCTTTTATTGCGGATGAAAATCTAAAAAACACTTTCAATTTCCTGTGTCACTCACTGAACATAAAGCCACCACAAATTTGCAAAATTTTTCGAGCTAAGCCAATGCAAGATTCGACCGTCATAGTTAAGTTTTTTTCCTCACATGATAAATACACTGTCATGAAGGCCATATCAAATTTTCGTAAATTAAACTCGCGACAATTAGTTATTAAAAACATTTACGAAACCGATTCCAATGCACCGATTTACTTGCACGAAAGTCTAAGGCCGAGGCCACGCAGTCAGCGATAAGCGAGCGAGCGAGCGACTGAACGACATGAAAAAATTGAAACAAAGGAAATTGCATTGAACTGGCCATGCATTGAGCGAGCGATGAGCGATTTTTTTAAGCGACTGAACGACGTCGCTCTGTCACCAAACTTGTTCTAATTTTTAGTTTATCGCTTAGCGTCAAGAGCAACTGATGTATATATGAACATATATATACAGATGAATATAAACGTAGTGCTCTTGACAACGGCATTTTAACAACTAATCGCTAAAGAAATGTCGCTCACGAAAAGGCCACTCGTCGCTCGACTTTGTCGCTTAATCGCTGATCCTTCAATCGCTCGCTCGCTTATCGCTGACTGCGTGGCCTTAGCCTAACGAAAGAAAACAGAATTATAATGCGGCATGCAACTAATCTTAGACGTCAAAAAAGATTTTTTTCTGTTTTTACTTCACATGGGCTGGTGTGCATAAAAGTAAACAAAACTTCCAAAGCTGTCAACGTTCAATCTCTTGGTCATCTTGACACTTTATTAAACCAGTACTGCGTTCTTTTTTTCTTGGATGTTACGTGATGTAACATCGGGTAACATTATGTCGTTCTTAAATGCAAAAAAGTTACGATATGTAACACCGTGTCGTTCCTAAATGCAATGTTGAACTGTCAGAATGTTACGTTTCGTAACTTTTTCCAACTCATCTCTGGGACTTGAGTTTCGATGTTGATCTGTCAAACCTCTTTAAAATTGTTGTTGGTCAGAATTATTTTGGTTTTTTTTTTTTCATTAATCTTCCAAATTCTGTGAAAAGTTATTGATTTTCAATCTTGTTCATTTCGGAATTCATTTTTCTTTATCAATAACGAGTTTCCTTTAGCTGGGTTCGTATTTTAAGAAATACTTTATTAATATTTTTGACAGACCAGCAAAGTGTAACATCGAGTCGTTCCTAAATGCAATCATGATTTTGTAACAAAGTCAAACATACACAACAACAACGATGATTTTGACACTACAGCATCGCGTAACATCGAAGGATAAAAAGAACGCCCTACAGCGCATATCCGAAGAAACTCACCACGATAAGCGGCAGAAGCAGCACAACATAAATGAAAATGACATTTCACCACGAAACTACACTCAGGAGGAGCTGCCATCATAGCTTATTTTTAACTCTAAATTCAATTCTAAATGATATATTTCTAAAACTTATCCTAAATCTTAACTTTTTTTCTATTTTTAGTTTAACCTCTTCTTTTATTAAAATTTTAGCTTTTATGTTTTTAATTTTTGAAAAACGTAAATTGATTTTAGCATTTTCAATGAAACTGTTTCTAGCGACATCAGGTTGTTTACTCTCACTCGTTTGGCGGCGATATCATTATCAATTTTTTTCAACAACACATGAATACAAGTCCAATAAGTAACAGTAGGGTTCCACAGATAAGGCGTGATTCGCGATTTAACTCTACTAATGCAATGCTTAGAATTTTTCGTAATAGGTATGAAGGTATTTCTGTTTGTCACATAAACGCACAAAGTTTGCGATAACATTTAGATCTTAATTTTGAACAGGATGTTGTGGATGTTATCTGCGTATCGGAGACTTGGTTGAGGCCAGAAATAAGCAGCAGTGTCTTTGGAATGACAAATTATGATATTTTCAGGTCTGATCGTAATGGCAGAGGAGGGGGTGTTGCCATATTTGTCAAGAAAAAATTCAATGCAAGAGTTGTAAAAAAATCGGATGGAAATGGTTTGGAGTTTGTTTTCGTTGAATCCGTAATTGATGCAGAAAAATGTCTGATGGGAGTCATGTATAAACCTCCAGATGTATACGATTCTAGTTGTTTGACGAATGTTATTGCGGAAATTAGTCCATTCTACCGTCATATTTTAATAGCCGGTGACTTCAACACAAATTTTTTTGACAAATTAAATAATAACGTTATTAATTTTTCTAGGAGCTTAACTTCATTAAATCTTTTCCCAGTTAACGACTCTGTTGCTACCCATTTTACGCAGACTAGCTCTACGCTAATAGACTATATGCTCGTAAACCAACTCAGTAAGGTTAACTTTTATAATCAGTTAAATGCATCTGGCTTCTCAAGGCACGACTTAATTATTGCTTTCTATGACCTAAATGTTTGCCAATCTGTTGAATCAGAAACAATACAATACCGTGACCTTAAATCAATCGATCTATCATTTCTATCTGCTGAGACCTCTAATGTTAACTGGGAAACCATTTACTTCCAACCATCTGTTGATGAGCAAATACAGTTTTTTACAGAAAAAGTCAACCATCTGTTCAATATTTGTGTTCCAACTAAAACTATCACTGTTCGTAGTCGTCGATGTGGATGGTTTAATTACAGGATCGAACAACTGATCTCAAAACGAAACGCTCTTTTCAAGAGATGGAAACGTTTTCGATTTTCTTCTTTTTATGAAGACTACAAACAACATCGAAATATTGTAAATAAAGAAATCAAGAAGTCTAAATGCAATTACTTTAAGTCTAAGTCTAATGGTTTATCGTCAAAACAATTATGGCGTAATGTCAAAAGCTTAGGTATAAATAATAAGCCCAGCAACTGTAACATTGAATGTGACCCCAATGAATTAAATAAATTGTTTGCTAGTTCTTCTTCCCAAAATTCAACTGATCAAAACAGTACTTCTTCAAACTTTAATTTTGTGAGAGAACTTTCAAATGGATTTAGTTTTCGATGCATTACCGACTTCGAAGTATTAAAGGCAGTCCTTGCAATTAAATCGGAGGCAATAGGTTTGGACGAAATTCATCCAAAGTTTTTAAAGCTTATCTTACCCCAAGTTTTGTCCTTCCTTACACATATATTCAATTTCATGTTAACCACCTCTTCTTACCCTTCTATTTGGAAAGTTGCCAAAATTATCCCTATTCCCAAAAACTCAACTTCAAACCACGTGGAATATCGGCCAATTTCAATTTTGCCTTTTATCTCGAAGGCTTTTGAGAAAATAATATCTCAACAGATTTCCATGTTTTTAACGGAGCACAAGCTTTTATCTTCAATTCAAGCGGGCTTCAGACCAAAGCACAGTTGTCTGACCGCACTTTTAAAATTAGCGGATGATATTCGTCAAGAAATTAACAATGAAAATGTTTCGACCTTAGTGATGCTTGACTTCTCAAAGGCATTCGACACTGTGTCTCATGAGATTCTTTTGAGAAAACTGAATTTGAATTTTCGTTTTGAAAGAACCGCGGTTGCTCTCATTCAAAAATATTTGCAAGGAAGAACTCAAGCTGTGTCGATTAATAACAAGCTTTCCGATTTTTTGTACACTAACGCCGGTGTCCCACAGGGCTCTATTCTTGGACCCCTACTATTTTCGTTATTTATAAACGACCTTCCTGATGTTCTCAGGTCTTGTAAGGCTCTTATGTACGCAGATGATGTCCAACTGTACTATAGCTATCGAATCGGAATGATAGATGACGCTACCGTCCGGTTAAACCTTGACCTGAGCAAAGTATTTCAATGGGCAGTGGAAAATAAACTGCGATTAAACCCGAAGAAAAGTCAAGCCATTGTCATTAGCAAAAATGCATTAGATACGACCTGCTTCCCAGAGGTAGAACTTGGTTCTTCCATTCTTCCTTACATGAAAACAGTTAAAAACTTTGGCATCATTTTCAACCAAACTTTAACTTGGGAGGACCATATTTCTTGCGCCGTTGGCAAAACGTATGGTGCATTTAGAGTGCTCAGTTCCTCAAGGAACTATCTTCCGATTAAAACTAAAACCATTTTGGCTAAAACCTTAATCCTTCCCATCATGCTGTATGGAAGTGTAATTTTCTGTAACGTAGATAGCAATAGTCACCGAAAACTCCGAGTTGCTTTTAACAGTATAGCACGTTTTGTACACAGTCTTCGCAGGTTTGACCATGTCACACAGTATGCAAATGGTATCTTCAACATGTCTTTTCAAAATTACCTAGACAGCAAGGTGTTATTGTTCCTTTTTAATTTAATACAGACAAAGACTCCGGACTACCTTTACGATAAAATAGTTTTTGCACAATCGCAGAGAAGTAGAATACTTATTGTACCAACACATAGGTATACTGTTTCCAAAAGACAATTTTTCGTTTACGCTGTTGGGCTGTGGAACTCTTTACCTGCCAATCTGAGGAGAATCAACAATTTTCAACAATCATTTAAGGTGCTAAAATCTTTCTTTTTTTTT
This sequence comes from Melanostoma scalare, assembly GCA_949752695.1. Taxonomy (NCBI): domain Eukaryota; kingdom Metazoa; phylum Arthropoda; class Insecta; order Diptera; family Syrphidae; genus Melanostoma; species Melanostoma scalare. Next base: position 93,875,404 of record OX456984.1, read on the forward strand.
AAATCTTTCTTTTTTAAAATCTTTCTTTTTTCACTTTTCTTTTGTTTTTATTGATCTTAACATAGTTAACAGTTATTTTTCTATTGTTTTATTTGTAAATTTACTTTGTCTCCATTCAAAGATTTCTTAAGTAACCTAAAAATTGTACCTCTTATACTAAGTATTATCTAGGTTAGGTTAGGTGGAAGTGGCTGTCAGTCAATGAGTACATTGCCTAACACACTTAGGCCGCAAGGGCCCATTGTGATACCACAGAGATCAGCAAGTTAATCACCTACTGATCTCAGAAACCCGATGTAAGATTAACGAGTTGATCACTTATTAATCTTCCATTACGGGACTAGCCGGTTAATCACCTGCTAGTCGAACCACGTGGAACTTTTAATGTATTTTGAAAGACTTTTAGGGTCTATGTAAGCTAAGTCGCTTGTATCATCGAAGAAGAATTCACCAAGATGAGTTTTCTTCCTATGAAGTAGTGCAGGGCATGAGCAAAGAAGGTGTTGAACGGTTTCTTCCTCCTCCTCGTCCGTGCAGCTTCTGCGGAAATCATTGGAAAACACACCAAGTCTTTTGGCGTGTCTCCCTATTAGACAGTGTCCCGTAAGAACACCTATGGTAGAACCCAGACACAGACAGTTCAGGGCCAACAAACTCTTTGATCGTTTTGAGTCTACACACGGCCAAACTTTTTTGGTTGCAAGGCAGTTGTTACTCTCAGTCCATCTAGTGTTTGTTATCCCTGAAGCGTCCTGTCTAAGTAGGAGATTACATGTAGCGATAGGTACACCTATGTCGTTCCATTCTGAGCGTAGGGAAGTGGTCGTGCCCTTTTTGGCTAGTTCGTCTGCCATACAGTTGCCTGGTATGTCCCTGTGCCCTGGCACCCATGAAAGGTGAATGTTAAACTGATTTGACATCTCCCTCAGAGACATCTGACAATTTTGGACCGTGATGGATTTTGTAGAGACAGAGGCAAGAGATTTAAGGGCAGCTTGGCTGTCTGAGAAGAAGAAGGATATGACGTTTTCTTTGAGCCAAGACAGCACCTCCTTAATCGCCAGAATTTCCGCTTGGAACACACTACAATGATCGGGTAGGCGGAAGAAAAGACTGAGATTCAGTTTTTCTGAGTAGATTCCACTTCCCACACCTTCGCTGGCTTTTGAACCATCGGTGTAGAAGTGTATTGCTTCATTTTCCAAAAGAGCGCCATTTTCCCAAGCTTCTCTTGAAGGTATGGTTACTTGGAAATTATTGTCAAACACCAACTTGGGGGTGGTGTAGTCGGATCGATTCGGTAAGAATCTAAAGTTATCTAGAATGGTAGTGTGGCCGATTTGATTATTGGTCCACTGTGATGTAGCTCTGAGTCGAGTAGCTGAGCTAGCTGCGACTTGTTTGCTGAAGATATCTAGGGGTGTGAGATCTAGTAGTATATTGAGGGCGTCCGATGGGGTTGTCCTCAGTGCACCACTAATACACACACTAGCTGTTCTTTGAACTTTGGCCAGCTTGTTGTAGTTGATCATCTTGTCTAGTGCTGTCCACCAGACTATCACCCCGTATCTGAGTATCGGTCTAATTACCGATGTAAACAGCCAATGGGTGATTTGGGGGGAGAAACCCCATTTCCCGCCAATGGCTTTTTTTACAGGAGAAGAGTGCAACGTTGGCTTTATCTACTCTTTCCTCAATATTGGTTTTCCAGGTCAGTTTTTTGTCAAAAATGAGACCTAGATATTTAGCCTGATTTGACAGTGTGAGAGTTACCCCTTTAATAGTTGGGGGTCTGAAGTCCGGAATTTTGTATTTCGTCATAAAGAGAACTAATTCCGTTTTGTGTGGATTGATGTTCAGACCACACTCTGCAGCCCAATTGTTAAGCTTGTTAAGTGCTGTTTGTAGCAGCTCAGCTAGGGTTTGTGGGTGCTTGCCTGAAACGGCAATTGCTACATCATCGGCATAGGCTATTGTTTAGAAACCTTCGTCCTCTAGGTCGATTAACAATTTGTTAACGACCAGGTTCCACAGTAGGGGAGATAAAACTCCTCCCTGCGGGGTTCCTCTATTGGCCATTCTGCTTGTTTTGTAGTTCCCCATTTCGGAACTAATGATTCTGCTGCTGAGCATTGTTGTTATCATGTTTTTGATGTGTTCCTCTATGAGCAGCCCATCAAGAGCATTAGTGATTGCTGAATTTTTAACATTTTTAAATGCACCCTCTATGTCTAGGAATGCGACGAGAGAGTATTCTTCGTAGTGCAGGGATTTTTCAATGGTGCAAACTAGAGAGTGGAGTGCAGTCTCCACTGATTTACCTTTTGTATAGGCATGTTGCGCCGTTGAGATCAGACTAGGTTTAATTTCTTGTCTTAAATGTATGTCAATCACTCTTTCCAGTGTTTTAAGGAGGAAGGAAGATAGACTAATAGGTCTTAAATCTTTTGGATTTACATGGGAGCTTTTGCCGGCTTTAGGTATAAAGACGACCCTAGCTTCTCTCCAGGCCTTGGGAATATATGCATAGCTGATACATCCTTTCATGATCATCTCTAAGTTATAGATGATGATATCTGAAACCTGTTGCAGCTCCGCAGGGATGATTCCGTCAGGCCCTGGTGATTTATAAGGGTCAAAGCTGTTTATTGCCCATAACAGTATATCTCTAGAGATAAGACCTTTTCCTGATTGGTTTGCGAGTCGAGGCAAGTGCTCCTCGTCTGTTATTGTCAACGAGCTACCAGGGAAATGAGTATCCAGTAGCAAGTTTAATGTTTCTTCATATGAGTTGGTCCAGTTGCCGTTTTCATCTTTTATAGAACTTGGCATGTTTGGACTCGTTGATAGGATTTTCCTAAGTCTAGATGCCTCTGAGGAGTCTTCAATTTTATTGCAGAATTCTCTCCAAGAGTATCTTTTGCTTATTCGTAACCTTTTTTTGTAAATCCTTAGGGATTCCTGATAGAGATCCCAGTCTATGGGATTTCTGGAAGATTTGGCTCGATTGAAGAGCTTCGCACAACTTTCTTGAGCGGTTCTAGCTCTTTGTTCCACTAGTGTGGTTTCTTCTTCCCTCTTACTATGGTGAGAGGACAAGAGTTACACAAGGCATGGTTAAGAGCACTAGTTAGATCGTCGACTTTGCTGTCAAGATCCTTGGGGTTTGAAGGGAAGCTATTGTCATTGTAGTTGTAACAATGTTTGAAGATTTCCCTGAATTTTACCCAATCAGTTTTCCTATAATTACGGAAGCCTATGGGTTTTGGTGTGTCATCTGTTAGACTAAATTGGATGTATCTGTGATCAGAGAAGGAGTGATCCTTAGATACAGCCCAATTTTTAATCTTGTTATAGATTGATTGAGATACAAAGGTAACGTCTAAAACCTCTTGTCGGTTTTTTGTGACAAAGGTTGGTTCGTTACCGATATTGCATATAAGAAGGTTAGTACTTAGAATAAAATTAAAAAGAGACTCACCCCTTTCATTTACGTCCGTACTCCCCCATACTGCGTGATGTGCGTTGACGTCACTTCCTATTATGAGATCCACTTTGAGCTTTGTTGCGCTTTTTATTACGCACTCGAGCGTCTCTCCTGGTAGCGGCCCCGGTATTATCTAAAAAACATTATGTTTTACTGTACTTATGTTTAAAATAAAAATTTACTAATTACTAAAAAAAAAAAAAAGAACAAACCACCTGCCATTTTTTCCATTGCCACTGAGCAATTATCATTTTGAGAAATGTTAATTTCGGGAAATCCTTTCGAGTAAAGTAATCTTACAATTAAAATAGAAAGATTGTGCGTTTATTTGAAAATTTAGTTAAACCTAAGACCAGCGCAAACATTTGGTCCATCGTACCGGATTGCCAGAGCCACCTGTGCCACGGCCAATTTTTTGCCAAAGCCATCGCCGCCAGAGCCACCTTTGCCACGGTCAATTTTGGCCAAAGCCATTGCCGCCAGAGCCACCTTTGCCACGGCCAATTTTTGCCAAAGCCATCGCCGCCAGAGCCACGTTTGCCACGGATAATTTTTGCCAAAGCCATCGCCGCCAGAGCCACCTGTGCCACGGCCAATTTTTTGCCAAAGCCATCGCCGCCAGAGCCACCTTTGCCACGGCCATTTTGTGCCACAGCTATCGCCGAAAGAGCCACCTGTGCCACGGCCAATTTTTTGCCAAATCCATCGCCGCCAGAGCCACCTTTGCCACGGCCATTTTGTGCCACAGCTATCGCCGCCAGAGCCACCTGTGCCACGGCCAATTTTTGCCAAAGCCATCGCCGACAAAGTGCGTGTTACGCCTAGCCACACAACCTCTCGAGAAAGCCACTAGCAGCAGCACGAGGAAGCCACGAGCAACATCACGAGAAAGCCACTAGCAGCAGCACGAGGGAGCCACCAGCAATATCATTTAGGAGTCGACATCATACCAACATAAATTGTCAAGGTACTGTGAAATCTTATCTTTTGTAAAATACATGAGTACATATATATATTCTTTAAATTAAGAGTGCATTATTATGGTAGCGGTGTAAGATATATTTTGGAGGGGTTATATCCTAGCGGTCACAGCGGTACGCTATTCGGGGTATATCTTATGATATTGTAACGTGAACCCAACATTTAATACCAATTTCCTAATCGAAAACGTTCAGCCGAAAAACACATCTGGGAGCACTAGTGTACACGGTTAAAAATCCTGGGGTGTTTTTTAATACGGCCTTCGTAATACAGCCGTATGCAATACAGGAATAATTTGTTTTTAATATTCCAACTTTATTAAACATTGTTTTTAATAATTTGGTATTAAAATTCAATATATCTTCCACTAAAATGCCCTCTTTAATACTTTTCCACTGAAATTCAACCTTCAAATATTAAAATCCAATAATTTGTTATTTGATTTTAGTAGAAGATTTGGATAAAAGTGACCATAATATAATGTTCAAAAATAATGTATTGAAATTTTATACTTGATGATATATTAAAATTCATTAAATATTGTATTTAACGCGAAACTGTACTGTATTCCACTTATGGAACAGTATATTCTAATACACAACAATACTTATTTTTAATATTTCTGTATTACATTCAAGTAGAAACTGCATAGTAAAATAAAGAACTGGAATTTAATATTTGATTGTATTAAAATTCCATAAATTTATTAAGTGCGAAGCTCTCGAGGTATTTATTTTGAACACATTAATATTAGATTTTAATACCCACCAGGTATTAATTTTTAACCCTCCAGTATTGAACTTTAAGACCCAGATATTTTTAACCTTTAAGATTAGATTTTAATATCTTGGTATTAATTTTTAATTCTCCAATATTAGATTTTAGTATCTTGGTAGTAGTTTTTAGCCCTTCAGTATTACATTTTAATATCGAATATAGTTTTGTCGAAAGAAAAACTCCTTTAGTTTGTTTCAACACGTCGCGTCGGTCGTTCAACATGGAGTTCCAAATGGACAATTTAATTACATTAAAGTGAAAAACGTGGAAAAAATACTATCACTTTTAAAAAAAGTAAAAATCAGACGAATAAATCATCAAAATCTTTTGGCGTTCCAAATGAAGATATCCTTCTTACAAGTAAGTAATAAACAGCAAGTTTAAGTGTAATATATATTTATTTCCTGGTGAGTGCAAACCGTGCTAGTTTAAAATTTGCTTTTATTTTTGTCTTAGAAAACGAAGAACTGGTGAACGGATTCACGGATTCGATATAATGCGGTAGTATTCAGGCTGTGCCTGTTTCCTTGTGGTTCTTGACGCTGTTGATGAAGAGTCTCCTAATCAACTATCTGAAAACTTGAAAAAACAAGGAGCAGCAATTGGAAGCAGTCTTTATTTATACAAGGAAGTAAGTAGCTTTTTCAATATTAAATTTACTGTAATTATATAAATAAAATTTTCCTAATGTTACAGGGATTAAAAGCATTTATAAAAACAAGCTCAGCAGCGTACATTTTGGATGAGTACAGCCGAACAAATACGTTCAAGGACTCTTTTCAAAAGGCGTTACTGACGGCGGCGGCGGGAGCTGAGTACCTACGGTCAGTAAGTGGGAACCAAACAGTTTTCTTATAGTTCAATAGTATTATGCTTAGAAAGCCATTCGAGCACTATGTCTTAAGAAACAAAGTTTTCATATTGAAGCCTTTTTTTGTGAATAATAATTGTGTTCAAAAGCTTAAGTCATTACATAGTTATATAAGATTTCTTCTTTTCAATAAAATAACCTTTTGATAAAAAAAATGTTTCTTTGTTTACTTTGAAAGTTCAAGATTAACAGTTTGATATTCACAGGATCTATGGTTTTGTTTTGAAATCTAATAAATTAGTATTATTTTTTAATACTATGTGGATACAAAAGTAATCCAATCAAATCTTCAATAGTATTGAAGATTTGATTGGATTACTTTTGTATCCACATAGTATTAAAAAATAATACTAATTTATTAGATTTCAAAACAAAACCATAGATCCTGTGAATATCAAACTGTTAATCTTGAACTTTCAAAGTAAACAAAGAAACATTTTTTTTATCAAAAGGTTATTTTATTGAAAAGAAGAAATCTTATATAACTATGTAATGACTTAAGCTTTTGAACACAATTATTATTCACAAAAAAAGGCTTCAATATGAAAACTTTGTTTCTTAAAACATAGTGCTCGAATGGCTTTTTAAGCATAATACTATTGAACTATAAGAAAACTGTTTGGTTCCCACTTACTGGCCGTAGGTACTCAGCTCCCGCCGCCGCCGTCAGTAACGCCTTTTGAAAAGAGTCCTTGAACGTATTTGTTCGGCTGTACTCATCCAAAATGTACGCTGCTGAGCTTGTTTTTATAAATGCTTTTAATCCCTGTAACATTAGGAAAATTTTATTTATATAATTACAGTAAATTTAATATTGAAAAAGCTACTTACTTCCTTGTATAAATAAAGACTGCTTCCAATTGCTGCTCCTTGTTTTTTCAAGTTTTCAGATAGTTGATTAGGAGACTCTTCATCAACAGCGTCAAGAACCACAAGGAAACAGGCACAGCCTGAGTACTACCGCATTATATCGAATCCGTGAATCCGTTCACCAGTTCTTCGTTTTCTAAGACAAAAATAAAAGCAAATTTTAAACTAGCACGGTTTGCACTCACCAGGAAATAAATATATATTACACTTAAACTTGCTGTTTATTACTTACTTGTAAGAAGGATATCTTCATTTGGAACGCCAAAAGATTTTGATGATTTATTCGTCTGATTTTTACTTTTTTTAAAAGTGATAGTATTTTTTCCACGTTTTTCACTTTAATGTAATTAAATTGTCCATTTGGAACTCCATGTTGAACGACCGACGCGACGTGTTGAAACAAACTAAAGGAGTTTTTCTTTCGACAAAACTATATTCGATATAAAAATGTAATACTGAAGGGCTAAAAACTACTACCAAGATACTAAAATCTAATATTGGAGAATTAAAAATTAATACCAAGATATTAAAATCTAATCTTAAAGGTTAAAAATATCTGGGTCTTAAAGTTCAATACTGGAGGGTTAAAAATTAATACCTGGTGGGTATTAAAATCTAATATTAATGTGTTCAAAATAAATACCTCGAGAGCTTCGCACTTAATAAATTTATGGAATTTTAATACAATCAAATATTAAATTCCAGTTCTTTATTTTACTATGCAGTTTCTACTTGAATGTAATACAGAAATATTAAAAATAAGTATTGTTGTGTATTAGAATATACTGTTCCATAAGTGGAATACAGTACAGTTTCGCGTTAAATACAATATTTAATGAATTTTAATATATCATCAAGTATAAAATTTCAATACATTATTTTTGAACATTATATTATGGTCACTTTTATCCAAATCTTCTACTAAAATCAAATAACAAATTATTGGATTTTAATATTTGAAGGTTGAATTTCAGTGGAAAAGTATTAAAGAGGGCATTTTAGTGGAAGATATATTGAATTTTAATACCAAATTATTAAAAACAATGTTTAATAAAGTTGGAATATTAAAAACAAATTATTCCTGTATTGCATACGGCTGTATTACGAAGGCCGTATTAAAAAACACCCCAGGATTTTTAACCGTGTACACTAGTGCTCCCAGATGTGTTTTTCGGCTGAACGTTTTCGATTAGGAAATTGGTATTAAATGTTGGGTTCACGTTACAATATCATAAGATATACCCCGAATAGCGTACCGCTGTGACCGCTAGGATATAACCCCTCCAAAATATATCTTACACCGCTACCATAATAATGCACTCTTAATTTAAAGAATATATATATGTACTCATGTATTTTACAAAAGATAAGATTTCACAGTACCTTGACAATTTATGTTGGTATGATGTCGACTCCTAAATGATATTGCTGGTGGCTCCCTCGTGCTGCTGCTAGTGGCTTTCTCGTGATGTTGCTCGTGGCTTCCTCGTGCTGCTGCTAGTGGCTTTCTCGAGAGGTTGTGTGGCTAGGCGTAACACGCACTTTGTCGGCGATGGCTTTGGCAAAAATTGGCCGTGGCACAGGTGGCTCTGGCGGCGATAGCTGTGGCACAAAATGGCCGTGGCAAAGGTGGCTCTGGCGGCGATGGATTTGGCAAAAAATTGGCCGTGGCACAGGTGGCTCTTTCGGCGATAGCTGTGGCACAAAATGGCCGTGGCAAAGGTAGCTCTGGCGGCGATGGCTTTGGCAAAAAATTGGCCGTGGCACAGGTGGCTCTGGCGGCGATGGCTTTGGCAAAAATTATCCGTGGCAAACGTGGCTCTGGCGGCGATGGCTTTGGCAAAAATTGGCCGTGGCAAAGGTGGCTCTGGCGGCAATGGCTTTGGCCAAAATTGACCGTGGCAAAGGTGGCTCTGGCGGCGATGGCTTTGGCAAAAAATTGGCCGTGGCACAGGTGGCTCTGGCAATCCGGTACGATGGACCAAATGTTTGCGCTGGTCTTAGGTTTAACTAAATTTTCAAATAAACGCACAATCTTTCTATTTTAATTGTAAGATTACTTTACTCGAAAGGATTTCCCGAAATTAACATTTCTCAAAATGATAATTGCTCAGTGGCAATGGAAAAAATGGCAGGTGGTTTGTTCTTTTTTTTTTTTTTTTTTTTTTTTTTTTTTAGTAATTAGTAAATTTTTATTTTAAACATAAGTACAGTAAAACATAATGTTTTTTAGATAATACCGGGGCCGCTACCAGGAGAGACGCTCGAGTGCGTAATAAAAAGCGCAACAAAGCTCAAAGTGGATCTCATAATAGGAAGTGACGTCAACGCACATCACGCAGTATGGGGGAGTACGGACGTAAATGAAAGGGGTGAGTCTCTTTTTAATTTTATTCTAAGTACTAACCTTCTTATATGCAATATCGGTAACGAACCAACCTTTGTCACAAAAAACCGACAAGAGGTTTTAGACGTTACCTTTGTATCTCAATCAATCTATAACAAGATTAAAAATTGGGCTGTATCTAAGGATCACTCCTTCTCTGATCACAGATACATCCAATTTAGTCTAACAGATGACACACCAAAACCCATAGGCTTCCGTAATTATAGGAAAACTGATTGGGTAAAATTCAGGGAAATCTTCAAACATTGTTACAACTACAATGACAATAGCTTCCCTTCAAACCCCAAGGATCTTGACAGCAAAGTCGACGATCTAACTAGTGCTCTTAACCATGCCTTGTGTAACTCTTGTCCTCTCACCATAGTAAGAGGGAAGAAGAAACCACACTAGTGGAACAAAGAGCTAGAACCGCTCAAGAAAGTTGTGCGAAGCTCTTCAATCGAGCCAAATCTTCCAGAAATCCCATAGACTGGGATCTCTATCAGGAATCCCTAAGGATTTACAAAAAAAGGTTACGAATAAGCAAAAGATACTCTTGGAGAGAATTCTGCAATAAAATTGAAGACTCCTCAGAGGCATCTAGACTTAGGAAAATCCTATCAACGAGTCCAAACATGCCAAGTTCTATAAAAGATGAAAACGGCAACTGGACCAACTCATATGAAGAAACATTAAACTTGCTACTGGATACTCATTTCCCTGGTAGCTCGTTGACAATAACAGACGAGGAGCACTTGCCTCGACTCGCAAACCAATCAGGAAAAGGTCTTATCTCTAGAGATATACTGTTATGGGCAATAAACAGCTTTGACCCTTATAAATCACCAGGGCCTGACGGAATCATCCCTGCGGAGCTGCAACAGGTTTCAGACATCATCATCTATAACTTAGAGATGATCATGGAAGCATGTATCAGCTATGCATATATTCCCAAGGCCTGGAGAGAAGCTAGGGTCGTCTTTATACCTAAAGCCGGCAAAAGCTCCCATGTAAATCCAAAAGATTTAAGACCTATTAGTCAAAGTTTTCATATTGAACCCTTTTTTTGTGAATAATAATTGTGTTCAAAAGCTTAAGTCATTACATAGTTATATAAGATTTCTTCTTTTCAATAAAATAACCTTTTGATAAAAAAAATGTTTCTTTGTTTACTTTGAAAGTTCAAGATTAACAGTTTGATATTCACAGGATCTATGGTTTTGTTTTGAAATCTAATAAATTAGTATTATTTTTTAATACTATGTGGATACAAAAGTAATCCAATCAAATCTTCAATAGTATTGAAATTTAATAAATAAGTATTAGTTTTCAATACTAAGTGGCTTAAAAAGTAATCCAATCAAACCTTAAGTTGTATTAAGATTTAATAAACTTGTATTACATTTAAACCCGCTTTGTGTTTAAAACAAGTAAACAAATATTAAATTTGAATAAAAAAAATACACGTTTTCAATACCCAACGTAATTAGTTCTAATATAAATGACCTTAAAATCAATACAAGAAGTGATGAATTTTAATATTTTGTTTCAAATACTAATACTTATCTGTGTTACTATTTAATAATACGAACTTGTTTTTTAATACAAAACAGTATTGCATTCCAATATGTCTTCTATTGAATTTGAAAATTAAATATATTCAAAGTATTACATTTAAATACGATTTTGGACTGGTCATATATGCAACCTCAAAAATATTAAATTTAACGCCAGGATTTTTAACCGTGTAAGTGTAGAAATTCTAGGAGAGAAAATGTTTCACAGCCAAAACAGTGGAGAGTTGCAGACCATGTGGAAGTTACTGGAGAGTTCTAGATGAAATGTCATTCGATATAAATAGCCCGCCCGAGACAACCAGAGGGCAGTTTTTTGATTATAGAGTGATAAAGTTAAGAGTGAAATGTTGTTAACCAGTGATAGTCCAATAGTCGAGTTGAGTTCGAATAAAGTATAGATACTGAATAAAGTGGTAGAAATAAAGAAAAAGTAAAGTTTTATTTTGCGAACTAAGCGCACGTTACATTGGTGTCAGAAGTGTAAATAAAACTTATTTGATAAAAAAAAAAAAGAGAAAAAAAAAAACTAGTTAAGTGCAAAAAAAAAAAAAGAAAAGTTAAATACAGTGAAAATGGGTAAGTTGTTGGAAGAGCTCAACTGCACTGAGCTTAAAAGTGAGTTAGGTAAGCGAAATCTTTCTAGAGCGGGATCGAAGAATGAGCTCGTCCTGCGCTTGCGCAACTATTTGGAACAGCAAGGGGAAGACGTAAGCACTTTTGTTTTTGAAACAGAAGTGGAAAAAGAGGAAGAAAGTGAAAGTGTAGATTTTTCTAGTATGATGAAGCTTTTATTAGAACAACAAAAGAAGCTGATTGAAGAGCAACAGCAGAATATTCTCGGACGTCTGGAAGAGCAACGAAACGATCAAAAGAAGGAACAGCTGAATGTTCTCGAACAACTTGAAACACAACGAAACGAGCAAAAGAAAGAACAGCAGAATGTTCTCGAAGAACTTGAAGCACAACGAAACGAGCAAAAGAAGGAACAGCAGAATGTTCTCGAACAACTTGAAGCACAACGAAGCGAACAAAAGAAGGAACAACAGAATATTCTCGAAAGACTTGAGGCGCAACAGAATGTTTTGGAAGGTCAGAAAAACATTCTAGAAAGCAAATTGGGTAACATTGAGAAAAATGTTTGTGGCCTAGAAAAACGCATTGAATGTGTTGAGAAACGATTTTCCAAGCTTGAGAGTCAATGCGAAAGTCAGCTTGCCACTTTGGAGAAACGAATCGAAAACATGGCTAAGGAACTAGACCAGATGCGGAAAATGGAGCTACGGAAAACTTGTGGAGATTGTCTAAAGCAAAGAGAAGTACAACCACCAACATTCGATGGACAGTCGTCTTGGTCAGTTTACAGGAGACAATTCGAGGCAGCTGCGACAGCAAATGGCTGGGTTGACGAAGACAAATACACAGCACTGACTCTTGCTCTTAGAGAACCAGCAGCTGAATTACTTCAAACTGTTCCAGCTGGTAAGAGCAACGATTTCAGTTCTCTCGTGGCAGCTATAGATAAACGCTTTGGTGATAGCCACTTGAAAGAAGTCTTCCGAGTCCAACTCAATAACAGAGTCCAGAAAAGGGGTGAAAGTCTACAGCAGCTCCAAGCAGACGTCGAAAGACTGGTTCACCTGGCATACCCGGATGCTGGAGAAGAAATCATCAACCATCTGGCTGTTGAGTCCTTCGTTCGTGCCATTTCTGACAAACATCTTCAGAGATCTGTGCGAACTGCTAGAACACGAACTCTTTCTGAAACTCTAGAGTTTGCATTAATGATGGAAGCATCTGAGCAAGCTTCTCAAATGGTACATTGTCAAAGAGAAGCCATATTCGAGGCTGGATCATGCCCAGGAGTTAAGCTACAAAGGAACCAGCGGAACGGACTTGCCAGATGTTGGAATTGTAATAAGACGGGGCACTTACAGCGACAATGCCGGTTTCCACCAATTAAAACTGAAACTTCTTGTCGACGTTGTGAAGTCCAAGAAAATCAATCCGTGAGCTGTAGAGTAAGACCGCAGACTTATCAATACCGAATTGGACATCAGGTAGAAAACCCCCAATGGAATTGCTGGGGGAAAGTAGAGACCAAGACTCAGCGGATGAGAATGGAGCCCATATTCGGATGGAACAAGGAAGAATTGAGGTCTGCTCAAACGAAGGATCCAGACATCGGACCGATTCTCAAATGGAAAGAGAACAACACGAAACCTGACTGGGACGACATTTCTGACCAAAGCCCTGTTGTCAAAGCCTATTGGGCACAGTGGGATTCGCTTCGCGTGCAAGAAGGAGTACTCCAGCGCAAATGGGAATCTCCTGACGGTAAATCTTTTGTAATGCAGCTTATTGTTCCTCAATCGAAAATCAAGGAGGTTTTACAAAAGATGCATAGAAGCTCTACAGGAAGCCACCTGGGAGTCAACAAGACGCTGGAGAACGTGCGAAAACGCTTTTACTGGCTGCATGTTAGAGGTGACGTGGAGAAGTGGTTCCGAAATTGTTATGTCTGTGATTCAAACATAGAGGTGGGTAGGCTTACAGATAGACCTAATAGAACAGGGACATGGGTCACAGTGTATGGCGACCGGATGAAGACCCGGTATGACACAAAAGCGACAAAGGCAGGATTCCAAGCAGGAGATCGTGTGTGGCTTTATAATCCTCATCGTCAAAAGGGATTGTCACCGAAACTTCAGCGAAACTGGGAAGGTCCTTATACTGTTGTCACGAGGATTAACGACGTGGTTTACCGCATCCAAAGAGGACTAAGAGGCAAGTTAAAAGTAGTTCATTGTGACACGCTGCATCGATATAGTGGCGAGGCTGCAGATGGAATTATTCGGGTCGAACAATCTTAAGGAGGGGGCAGTGTAACGTGAACCCAACATTTAATACCAATTTCCTAATCGAAAACGTTCAGCCGAAAAACACATCTGGGAGCACTAGTGTAAGTGTAGAAATTCTAGGAGAGAAAATGTTTGACAGCCAAAACAGTGGAGAGTTGCAGACCATGTGGAAGTTACTGGAGAGTTCTAGATGAAATGTCATTCGATATAAATAGCCCGCCCGAGACAACCAGAGGGCAGTTTTTTGATTATAGAGTGATAAAGTTAAAAGTGAAATGTTGTTAACCAGTGATAGTCCAATAGTCGAGTTGAGTTCGAATAAAGTATAGATACTGAATAAAGTGGTAGAAATAAAGAAAAAGTGAAGTTTTATTTTGCGAACTAAGCGCACGTTACAATATATTAGCGGTAATATCGGTACGCTATTCGGGTTATATCATATGATATATTAGTGGTAAAATTGGTACACTAATCGGGTTATATCATAGGATATATTAGCGGAAATATTGGTACGCTATTCGGGTTATATCACATGATATATTAGTGGTAAAATTGGTACACTAATCGGGTTATATCATAGGATATACTAGCGGTAAAATTGGTACGCTATTCGAACGATTTAAAGTCATACGTGATAACGGTGGTAGATAGTTTTGTCTTTTGTGGTGCATAAATTCGGAGTGATAGAAATAAACTTTGTCGAATAAAATGAGTTTGGAGGATGTAATTTCGGCGTGCGATTCGATGACTGAATTTCATGAGCTATTCAAAGAAAAACGAAAAGAATTGTCGAGTTCCGTTATCGAAGCATACCGTGCAGAGCTTCAAGAAATATGGTTAGGCGTAAAGGAAGTATATCAGGAATTTATACGCGCGGCGGTTAAAGATGGTGATCTCAAGGCGTCACTCATTGAGGTAAAGGCAAAATATAAGCAGGCAACAACTACTTATATAGATTTTTTAAGCGGCATCGTTGAGGTTACGCGCGCATATGGGGATGGGTCAAAGGTTCGGAACGATGAAGGGCAAACGGGGAGTAAAGACAACGATGATGAGTTTTGGCATAATACACGTGTGCCGCCATGTGAAACCGAGATTTTCTGTGGCGATTACGTGAAATGGCCAACATTTAGTTATATGTTCACCGCACTTTATATTAGACATGCAAAGCTTAGTTCGGTTCAAAAGCTTTTTCATCTGCGTGCTCGAACTAAAGGTGATGCCCAAAATATCGTTTCGAAATTTGAGTTGACCAATGACAATTTTGAAGTAGCATGGGCTGCTCTTAAGAATCATTATGAAAATAAACGTGTACTAGTGAACAGCCATCTTAATATTTTGTTCGGGCAACCAAATATAGCAGCTGAAACTGCTGATGCCTTAAAAGAGCTGCAAAGCAATATTAACGACGCGCTTATAGCCATAAAATCATACGGCATCGAAGTCGACAAGTGGGATGCGTTCGTTACATACTTATGTGCCTCGCGTCTTCCGGCACAAACTTTATCTCTATGGGAGCAATCTTTAGCGATGCCAACTGAAATTCAGACGTGGGAAAGCCTGAATAATTTCATAACAAATAGGTATCGAGTATTAGAAAATGTGGCTGATATGCAGCAGGGAGGGAAAGTGATACGAACGTCAACCAAACCATCTTCAAGTAGTACACCGCGTGTACGCACGCACCATTCGCAGATCGATTCGCAATTAGGGTCGCAGATAGGTTCGCAATGTAAGGTGTGTCAAGGAAATCATACGCTACGATTATGCCCACAGTTTTTAAAAATTAATGTTTCGAAAAGAGAAACATAGTAAGGAAATTTAAACACTGCTACAACTGTCTCGCATACACGCATATGGCAACAGGGTGCCAAAGTAACAATACATGCTTCCATTGTAAAGGAAAGCATCATACGCTCCTACATTGGGAACCTACAATGCAAACAGGTTCTAGGAGCAATTTTCAAAATATACAGTCCACTCCACGGTCAACAACAAGTGTTAATTCGCGTCTCACTCCCACTACCGATGCAAGTTGCAGTCGAAGTCAGGCCAAAGCATTTGATCCCAGTAGTTCTTTTACAGTTCCATCGGAAAATCCTAGCGGCTCAACTAAGTCTTATTTTACATTGACACGATGCACGGCCCTTCTGGCGACAGCTATAGTTAGAATACGATTCCATAGAGCTGAGTTTGAATTGCGTGCGCTTATCGATCCGGGTTCAGAAGTATCCTTTATATCGGAAGAGGAACAAAGCAAGTTGAAGCTGCCCACAAGATCAGTGAGAGCTTCGGTCGCCGGAGTTAATTCGTCGCTTATAGCGACTGCGTCCCGGATATGTTCATTCACTCTTAGTTCAAAGTTGGATAAAACATTTTCGTTACTAGCTGAAGCGTTGGTGTTAAAAAAGGTGGCAGATAATTTGCCGTCAATATCCATAGAGGTCGGTGTTGTGACAACAAATGCAAACGACCGAATTCTACACTACAAACCAAATAAACAACAGCAGGTGAATGACCAACAGGTTAATGGACGACACCACCAGTTGGCGAATAAATATGACACCTCCTGCAACTATCAGCGTTCTCGTGCTCGGAGCCATTGCATTGCATTGCATTGTATTGCTTGCATTGCATTTCTTTCCATTTCAATTATGTACATATATATTGTCTGTCTGTATCTCGAATTATTTATTGCCGAGTTAGCAGTTAAGTTGTATAAATATCTTGGATAGGAAATAAATAATTCACTTGCTAGTAAACCAGCGAGCCAATAGACATTTAAGTTTTCTCTTCATTGACTTCCTCCCACCAGCGGCAAGGAGTTAATTAACAACTTATTCTGTCAACTATTCATGGTCCTTCGAGGAAATGAACAAGAAAGCGTAACCAGGGCTCAAACATTGGTTAAACAAACATTGGCTAGTAAAAAGTGAGCGGATAAGCGTAACCAGACATAAGCGTAATTAGACATTGGTTAGTGAAAAGCGTAGCCAGGGCGTCAAACATTGGCTAGTGAAAAGTAAAGTTACAAAAACAACGCAATCAAAGTACGAAAAAACTACTGTCGCTATCTATAAGATTATCTACAATATAGAACAAGACAATTCAAACAAAAAACTAGGATGTTGGATGAAACAGATGTGTTTATTATAAGCTCGAAGCAAAAAGTTTTGAGAGAAGAAATCGAAAAGCAATATCGAAACTTCGGCAAGGATAGTGCCTCCAGAAAAACACAGAAATACAAAGAAGAAAGGCTAGAACGCCTCGAAAAATGTTGGTCTGAATTTCACGCAAACCATATTGAAATAGTTCCCTTTGTAAAATTTGATACACCCTACATACAAAGGGATACGTACAACAGAGTAAAATCATTGTACGAAAGTTTTAAACAAGAATTGGAAAATATAGATCCAAGTGTCGCACAAGCTTCGAAGGAAATGGAAAGGCCTGAAGTCCCTCACGATGCTCCCACTGCAGAAACTTCAAAGAAAGTTGAAAATACATCTAATGCCTCTGCCTACAAAGCCGACACCGCAAAGCCGGACGAGAATTCAACTACCGTACAAGGTCAACGGTTGACAAAGTTAAAGCTGAGGATAACGGCCATTATCGAGAACATAGAAGAATTTGAACAAACATATGAATATTCCAAATACATTTACGACTTCCAACAAAAAATACAGCTGGAGCAGTTGCGAACATTCACTGAATTACATGAAGACTTCATCTGCAATTCATCTGAAGAAGACCTTGAGAAACCTTATGTAACGAATAACTAATATAAAAATGTCAAACAAGAGGTCAACAGATTTCTCAATACAATGGCATCAAATCTCTCCAGTAGTAACAACAAGCCGAAGGAACATAAGACTGAATCAATGCTTCCAAGACTTAAAATACCGAAATTTAAGGGTAATTATTTGGAGTGGCAGCAGTTTTATGACCTGTTCCTCAATATAATACACGCCAAGGCCAATTTAACAACGACTGAAAAAATGGAGTATTTAAAAACTCATTTGGAAGGAGAGCCCCTGCAACTCATAAAGCATCTTACGTTTTCAAGTGAAAACTATAATAGCGCTTGGGAGATCTTAAAAAGTAGATACAACAATGAGCGAAAAATAGTGTCTATGCATTTAGAGAAGATGCTCAAATCTGGACACAATAGCGCTCCAACAGCGTCTCCCATTAAAAACAGCTTTAATGCCATTAAAGAGGGACTAGCGGCACTAAAAAATTTGGGCTATGACACTTCTTCATGGGGTCCTATGATTGTTCATATGACTACAAAGTCACTTGACACAGAATCAAGAAATTTGTTTGAACAAGGTTTAGAGGAGCCAAATAAAATGCCGAAAATGAAGACTCTCCCCGACTTTCTGGAAAGACGTTACAAAGCTCTTAAAGTAATGTCAACAAACAAAAAACAAAAGAACTCATTTGAGGAACCAAGATCTGGAGTCCGTAACTTCATCATAGATGCAAAAGTTATTCAGTGTCCAATATGCAAAGGAGACCATAAAATATACGCATGTCAAAAGTTTTTAAAATTATCGCCAAAAGAAAGATGGACACAGTGCAAGCAGGCAAAGCTTTGCCTGAACTGTTTGAGGCATAACAAACAGATCCAATGTTTTAGCAAGAAAAATTGCCAACATTGCAACAAGAAACATCATTCACTTATTCACATGGAATGGACTGATAGCCCAAAACAAACAGAATTGATAGAAGCTGCAAGATCATCCGCACAAATAAATCATTTCGAACAGAACCAGAATGTTTTAATCGCAACGGCAATTCTAAAAGTTAATAATGACAAAGGACAGTACGTTACAGTCAGAGCACTTATCGATCCTGGATCCCAAGCCTCGCTAATCACCGAGTCGGTTGTACAGACACTGAAACTTAAGAAACAGGACGTTTGTGTTGAAGTCAGCGGACTAGGAGCAACAAAAGCAGGAATTGCCACCAATAAGGTAGATGTGACCATAATGCCACATTTTGCTTCGAGTTTTAAGCTAAAAATAGAAGCTCTGGTGCTGTCAAAATTGACAAGGCAGTTACCTTCGAAGCAAACAAACACTAAACAAGTTGAAAAGTTCGATCGTCTAGAGCTTGCTGATCCAACATTCAATATTCCTGGGCCAATTGATATGATAATTGGAGCTGATACATATGGCGACATCATGTTAAGTGGTATTAAACGAGTCGCTTCTAGATCACTAATCGCTCTAAGATCACAGTTAAGTTGGCTGATCTCTGGACGAACATCAAACGACATTCCCGACACATACAGGGTTACTGGACTAGTAGCACTTACATCAATTGATCAACAACTAGAAAAATTTTGGGAGATAGAAGAGGTTAATCAACCAAAATTCCAAAAGCCGGAAGATAAACGGTGCGAGCAAATCTATAAGGATACACACTACCGAAAGGACAATGGGAGGTATGTTGTGAAGATCCCATTCGACGAAGAATTAATCCAAACAAATCCACTTGGTGAATCAAGAAATAGAGCTACAGCTATATTTCGACAGCTGGAGTTGCAGTTTAACAGGAATCATACACTAAAAAACGATTATACACAAGTTATAAACGAGTTTCTCAACCTGGGGCACATGGTAGAAGTCAGTAACAACTCATCCAACAAAAACAATATTTTCTATATGCCACATCATGCCGTTATTAAACCTACGAGTACAACAACCAAACTTCGTGTTGTTTTTGACGGGTCAGCAAAATCAACGACTGGAGTAAGCTTAAATCAATTAATGCTGATAGGCCCTAAGCTCCAAGACGACATAACTACAATTTTGACGCGTTGTAGAAAATATAAATATGTTTTTTCTTCGGACATTGAAAAAATGTACTGCCAAATTGAATTACACGAAGAACACCAAGATTACCAGAGGATATTATGGCGCAGTTCTAACAACCAACCTATTAAAGAGTACAAACTAACGACTGTCACGTATGGTACAGCATCAGCACCTTATCTGGCTATTAGGACTCTTCAACAACTAGCTAAGGACGAACAATCCAACTATCCGACCGCTGCAGAAATCATTAACAATGACTTCTATGTTGATGATGTTATGTCTGGAGGAGATACCATCGCGGAGTACAGGGCAGCTCAGAAAGAACTTGACGAGATGCTTAAGGGAGCAGGCTTTCAGCTTCGAAAATGGGCTGCAAACAACAGAAAACTACTACAACATATACCGATTGAGTTCAATCAACAAAACAAAGATGTGATGAAAGACGAAACTATAAAAACTTTGGGTATACACTGGAATCCTTTAAGTGACACATTTCAATTCAAGGTGAACGTCGATACAAAAATAGCTAAGGAAATACTTACCAAACGCAAAACATTGTCCGAAATAGCCAAGTTATTCGATCCTCTTGTTTGGTTGGCTCCAGTAACTGTCAGTGCCAAAATTTTAATGCAACGTATTTGGCAAGCAGAGCTACAATGGGACGAACCACTTCCAACCGAACTGCAAAAACAGTGGAACAAACTAAAGATAAACCTGATTGCAGTGGAAGACATTTGAATTCCAAGGTGGATAAACTCCACAAAGGTTCAAGAATTTGAGCTTCACGGATTTTGTGATGCTTCAGAGGAAGCATATGCAGCAGTAGTTTATGCCAGGATAGCTCTACCAACGGGTTTCTTTGCTACAACAATTGTAGCTGCAAAAACAAAGGTGGCCCCAGTCCGGAAAAAAATATCTCTTCCGAAATTGGAACTATGTGGTGCTCACCTGTTATCAGAGCTGCTGGCAGAAACATTGAAGACATTTGGGTGCCAAGTTAAAAACATATTTGCTTGGACAGATTCGAGAATAACGTTGGCCTGGCTACAAAAATGTCCGTCGAACTGGAAAACATTCGTTGCGAACCGAGTCTCAGAAATACAAGAGGCAATAAACGTTAGCTGCTGGAGACATGTTCGGTCAACTAATAATCCAGCTGATGATGGTTCAAGAGGATGCCTTCCAGAACAGATGGCAACCAATGATTTATGGTGGAATGGACCTCATTGGCTGAAATTCGATTCTGAACAATGGCCGTTAAATAACCATCAGCCAATCGCAGTGATCGATATACCCGAAGCAAAAAGGGTTTTAACAATTAGAGTTGAAGAAATTGACGACCTGACTAAGAGATTTTCTTCAAACACAAACCTAATAAGAGTCGCTGCTTATTGCAGACGATTCATATCGAACTGCAAGAACAAACTAAAGAAGAAACCATCGGAAACAGGTAACCTAACAACAAGGGAATTGAACGATGGAAGGAAAGGAATCATACGGTATCTACAAGAGAAAGTGTATTCCAAGGAACTAGAATCTTTACGAGATGGGAAGGTGATCAACAAAAAGAGTAAGGTACTATCCTTGAACCCGTTTCTGAACAACGAGAACATCCTTGTTGTGGGCGGGCGGCTACAAAACGCGGATCTTTCTAGCTCAGAGAAACATCCTATCATTTTACCACATCAAGAGTGGTTCACAAAACTATTAGTAGAAGATGCCCATGAACGCACACTGCATGGTGGTATTCGACTTACAATGGCTAAATTGAGACAACGCTACTGGATTATACAAGCAAAAAGATGTGTCCGACAAGTTATAAATAAATGTATAAGATGCTTTAGATTTGCTGCTCAACCAAATACTCAACAAATGGGGCTACTTCCCACAGCAAGAGTGACACAATCAAGACCCTTTACACATACGGGTGTTGACTATGCTGGACCAATTCAAATACTGATCTCAAAAGGACGAGGAAACCGGTCAACTAAGGGCTACATCGCTATATTTCTCTGCTTTGCTACAAAAGCAGTTCACATCGAGCTTGTGAGTGACCTCACTTCAGCAGCATTCATAGCAGCATTGAAGCGATTCACATCAAGAAGAGGGATATGTTCACATTTCTACAGTGACAATGGAACTACATTCATTGGAGCTAACAAGGAAATCCAACAACAAGTGAGAGCAGCCATTAAGTACGGTGTAGCAGACGCATCATCAATGCTTACGAAACATGAAATGCAAAGGCATTTCATACCACCAGCAGCACCGCACTTTGGCGGTTTGTGGGAGTCAAGCGTTAAATCCACAAAATTTCACCTAAAACGAGTAATTGGAGACACCATGTTAACATTTGAGGAACTTTCGACATTGTTGACTCAAATAGAAGCATGCCTAAACTCCCGACCACTTACGGCAATCGAAAACGATATTGACAACACTACGATACTTACTCCGCGACATTTTCTAATCGGAAGTTCTCTGATTGCTGTACCCGAACAACCCATGATGAAAAGAAAACGTTCCGTTCACGCTGGCAACTAATACAAAAAATAACTCAAGACTTTTGGAAAGTCTGGTCATCAGAATATTTGTCACAGCTTCAACAATTGCCTAAATGGAAACAAAAAGAAGACAACATTCAAACTGGCGATATAGTTCTTATCAAGGAAGACCGGCTACCACCGACCACCTGGATGATGGGAAGGATATCAGAAGTTCATCCTGGGAGTGACAACGGTGTTCGGGCTGCAACTGTATTTAGTAACAATAAACAGTTCAAGCGACCCGTAACAAAGTTATGTAAATTACCAATAGAAAATGATGAGGAAGATAGGGAAGTGAGACAAGTCAATACATCCACAAATCGCTCACATAAAATTCTTTCTTTATGCACTTTGTTTGCCTTTCTCAACATAGTCGGCTCCACTCCAGTCCCCTACGATGTCGAGATAGTTCCATTTCAAACACACCCTGGAATATACTTCGAAGATGTGGGACAGGCAAATTTGATTTCAAGCTCATGGAAGACAATTGTTTTCCTTAATTTGACGAACTATTGGCAGGAATACGAAGCATACAAGGAAATTGTTTCAAAAATGGAGAGAGTATGTTCGTCATCGGGAATGGAGGAACTAGATTCTATTAAGTGCGAAGGAATACTGAACCAATTTGAATATCAACTTCAACAAATAGAGCTCAACAATGAAATTCTCTTACACGCAAACGACGATTCATTAAAAAGGCAAAGACGATCACCATTTGACTTTATTGGAACAGTCACTAATGAATTGTTCGGAATACTTGATCAAAGATTTGCTGAGAAATATGAGCAAACAATAGAAGCTGTTCAAGAAAATGAAAAACACTTGCTACAACTCATGAAAAATCAAACAACTATTGTTGATTCCACGGTCAATATTTTCAAGAAAGAACAATCGAAAAATTCTAATCAAATTATGTTACTAAGTTCTATTGTCACGAATTTGGAAAACGAAACAAGTAAATTCGAGTACATGGAGAGATTTTCAGCAACTGCTCTTAACGGGATACTTATTATGATCAATTATAAAGCAACCCAGAGCATATTGCTTGATATTCTGCTATCAACGCATGCTGGAAGAATACACCCTCTTATCCTTTCAGTCCGACAATTCAAGGATGAGTTGACTAAGATTGATGAGAATATCCCTAAGTCTTTAATGATTCCTGGCGAAAGACATCACGAATCCATACTGCAGCTGTATAAAATTGTAAGCCCAAGAGCTAGAGTGACGAACAACAATATCATAATTGAGATCAGTCTCCCGTTGTTGTATAATCAAGAATTCAAGCTATATAAAGTATTGTCAGTTCCAACAAATCACAATGAACGCTTTACACGAATTGTTCCATCATCGGAATATTTAATGGTAAACTTACAAGGCAACTATGTTTATTCAATCAACAAAGATGAATTCTTACTTTGTAAAATAAGGCCTTCCGACATCTTCTGGTGCCCACTTCAGCATCCTCTGTATACAACCGGAGCGTCAACTAGTGTTTGTGAAACAAACATTATACAACACAAGAAAATTATGGACTCATGCACGATTGAGGACATATCGCCAAGGCTGTACTGGATTGAGATGTATCAACCAAACGCATGGATATACAGCACTCCAAATTCAACCACAGTTAATATTAACTGTGATTACAATACTGAGCCCTTTACACTGCGAGGGAGTGGGCTGATTAAGCTACCAGCAAAATGTATAATTCATGACCAAACCACGACAATTGTTGGAAAGCAAACAATGTCAAGCCGACTAAAATCATCATTTTTACCATCATTCAATCTTTCTGAGACGTTAACTTCGTTTAACTTCAAAAGAGAGAAACAGTCGATGCTTCCATCAAACACTTCGATAGATTTTGCTATATTGGAAAATGCAATAAACCTTCAAAAAAATCAGGAATATATATTGAATGAAGTCAATACCCATCGAGTTTACCAATAATCACTGTTTGGAGTCACTGGCTGTCTTACTATAATAGTTATCGTAGCTGTTATCATCTTCATCATCTTTCGAAAAAGAGATCAGCCACTTGCACCACCAACCATCACCACTATTCCAATGCGAAGTCTCAACAAGACGAAGTCTCAACAACGACGTAACACACAAACATCCTTTGACGACATCGACTTCTGTGTATCTTCATTTTGAGGGGCCCAGCATGTTGTGACAACAAATGCAAACGACCGAATTCTACACTACAAACCAAGTAAACAACAGCAGGTGAATGACCAACAGGTTAATGAACGGCACCACCAGTTGGCGAATAAATATGATACCTCCTGCAACTATCAGCGTTCTCGTGCTCGGAGCCGTTGCATTGCATTGCATTTCTTTCCATTTCAATTATGTATATATTGTTTGTCTGTATCTCGAATTATATATTGCCTAGTTAGCAGTTAAGTTGTATAAATATCTTGGATAGGAAATAAATAATTCACTTGCTAGTAAACCAGCGAGCCAAAAGACATTTAAGTTTTCTCTTCATTGACTTCCTCCCACCAGCGGCAAGGAGTTAATTAACAACTTATTCTGTCAACTATTCAGTCGGTGACGCACAAAAACGCTTTGAATTCCCTTTAGCCAATCCGTTTTTTAATCGTAGTTCGAAGATTGATTTGTTGATTGGCGCCGATTTGTATCCAAGTATTATACGTGAAGGATTAAAAACACAAGTGTTTCAACAAGTTATGGCACAAAATACTGTATTTGGATGGGATGGGACCGGTAGAAAACTCATTCCCTAAGGCTACGTCAAGTTTTTCGACGTTTCTATCTTTTTTTAATGAGGTTACGTTGGATAATGAGATTCAGAAGTTTTGGCAGCTAGAAGAGATTCCAAAAACCACAAAGTTAACAACAGCTGATCAACAATGTGAGAGGTTGTTTAAAGAATCAACATATCGAGACAACACCGGTCGGTATGTAGTGCGCTTGCCCTTTAAAGAAGCATTTCTTCAGAATCCCGGGTTAGGCGCTTCACGCGAAAATGCACAACGCTCTTGATATTAAACTGGCGGCTTTATCGGTACCTACGTGTTCAACAGTGGTGTTGAGAAAATGTATCGGCAAATCAATATACACCCCGATCAAACGCCGTTTCAGAGACTATGGTTTCGGTCGCACCCGGGAGATCCTCTAACTGCCTTTGAAATGGTAACTCTCACTTTTGGAGTTTCGTGTTCCCATATTTAGCGATACGTTCGTTGCAGAAATTGGCCCAAGGGGTAAGGCTTTCACATCCTCAGGCCGCCAATATTTTAATGCGAGAGCTATTTGTGGATGACTTGCTATCCGGGGCTCATACAGTTGCAGACGCGCTTTCGGCTCAATCAGAGGTGATATCGGTTTTGCAATCCGCTGGGTTTCATTTGAGAAAATGGACAGCAAACTCAAAGGAGTTGTTAAGACATTTACCCCGTGAGTCACTTCTCAATGAAGATTTTCTGTATTTGGATGACAAAAGTTCCGTCAAAACTCTGGGAATGCAATTTAAAGCTACTTCAGACACATTCCCATTTTCGGTTACCCTGCAGCTACACGATCAAGATATGGTAAGCCATCAGCCTACATATATACTATGTCAAATTCCTGTTCGTGTTTCGGCTGTGACGTAGGCGACTTACCACTTCCCAGGGAAATGGCTTTCAATCGACATGTCATTATATATTTTCAAAATGGCACCCACAAGAAATTTGAAATTCAAACTTTTTTTCCAGGCACTCTTTTCTCTTTTTGAGGGTATTTGACGAAGCTGTCAATTTCATGGCTACTGAAACTGCTTCTCGGGTGGCTTTCAATATTCCATACCAGCTGGGTTTCAATTTCGAAAAGTTTGGTTGTGTATGTAAGAAAGTTCGAATGTATTGTAAATGGCTTACCATATCTTGATCGTATAGCCCCGGGGTTAATCCAACTGGTCAGTCAAATCCTATCACAAAACGCTCGGTGCTATCGGTAATCGCCAAATTGTATGACCCGGTAGGGTGGTTGGCCCCTGTCGTGGTCATAGCAAAAATTTTAATGCAGCAAATTTGGAAGGATAAGACTGAATGGGATAGTAATCTTCTTCCAGAAACGGAACAAAGTTGGAAGCTGTTTGTGTCTAGGTTGCCTGAAGTTCCCGCTTGAGTATTCCGCGCTGGGTGGAATATACTCCTGATGGTGTATCGTAGATACACGGACTCTGCGATGCCTCGACAAAAGCGTATGCAGCTTGTATCTTTCTCCGCGTACGAAATGAAAACCAAATCACTGCCCATCTGTTGTGGGCCAAATCAAAGGTTGCTCCAGTGAACACTATATCGCTACCAAGGTTAGAATTGCAGGGAGCCGTTTTGCTCTCTAAAATGCTGCACCATGTGTCGAACTCTCTCCCCATAAAGAATACGTCATCGATCAAGTTATGGACCGACTCCACTATTGTCCTGGCGTGGTTGCAAAAGCATCCGAGTGCCTGGGAAACATTTGTGGCAAATAGAACAGCCCAAATCTTAAATGTTACCTCCGTTACGGATTGGTCACATGTCGTTTCAGCAGAAAATCCGGCTGACTTAGTAACGCGGGGGGCTTATCCCATGGAACTGGAGAGAAGTTCGTTATGGTGGAATGGTCCGCAATGGCTAATGCAACCTGAGGCAGAGTGGCCGATAGCTGAGCAAAAGGTAGTGGATGAAACACTGTTAGAAAGGAAAAGGGCAACAATCTTAACAGTACAAGTCGTGTCAGAGATTGAAGAAGATCTCAGCAAGTTTTCGAAGTGGCATGAACTCGTATGTGTGATGGCATACATGCTTCGTTTTTTCTATTCTTTTAGTAGAAATGGATATGTTAAACACTCAACATCGGAACTATCTCATGCCGAAATAGTAAACGCTAAGCAAAAATTGATCATTCTCAGTCAGAAAAAATATTTTGCGAAAGAATATTCAGAGTTGATAGAAGGTAAGCCCATAGCGGCAAAAAGTTGGCTCGGAAAATTTAATCCACTGGTGGATGAAAAAGGCATTATCCGTTCAAATTGTAGACTGGTCTTATCCACTTTATCCTTCAACGAAAGGTTTCCCATATTGCTACCATGTAATTGCCTTTTTTTGCAACGCTACGTTGAATACGTTCACGAACTCTCCATTCATGGTGAGATCCAAATCATGATGCGATTGGTCAGATCTGAGTATTGGACACCGCAAATTAAGAAAATTATCAAAAAAAGCATTTTTCAATTCACCACCTGCTTTCGATACAAGCAAAAGGTACATACGCAATTAATGGGTGCGTTGCCGCGTGAAAGAACCGTGCTAGGACGCCCATTTGCAAATGTAGGAATCGATTTCGCGGGTCCCTTTTGCATTAAGACTTATTACGGAAGAAAATGTCGCCTTGATAAAGGGTATGTTTGCATCTTTGTTTGTTTTGCGACCCGAGCTATCCATTTGGAGCTGGTGAGCGACCTCACCACTCAGACGTTTTTAGCTTCATTTACAAGATTTATGTCCCAAAGAGGAACTCCAGAACAAGTTTTTCCGATCATGGTACCAACTTTGTCGGGGCGTCGAAGGTTCTGTTACGAGAGTTTCAAAAATCAACGTTGCATTGTCAAACCGCAGCTGTCCACAACTTTTCCCAAATAAAATGGAATTTCTTTCCTCCGGGAGCACCACACATGGGAGGGCTATGGGAAGCGGGGGTAAAAAGCTTCAAAAAACATTCTATGAAGATGGCCGGTAACGAAAAATTTACAAGAGTTTACAATTTTGCTCACGCGAATAGAATGTATAATTCACGTCCTTTATCACCTATGACTGAAAATGTATCTGACTTGTGCCCCTGTTCTGTAACTATCGCCTTGGCGATAAACGGTTGAAAATGGAACGAAATTCTATGAATTTAGTAGAGTTTCGTTCCGTTTTCCACCGTTTATCGCCTGCTTTTATCGAGGCGATAGTTACAGAACTGGGGTATTGGTTCCTTTAACGCCTGGTCATTTTTTGACAGGTGGTTTTTTGATTGGCTTACCTGAACCGTCATGTGAAGATCAGTCACTGAGTATAATGAATCGTTGGAGAATGTTGCAAATTCTTCATCATAAGATTGCGTCCAGATGGAAAGAAGAATATTTAAAGGAATTGCACAAAAGATATAAGTGGAAACACCCCCAAAGAAATATTCAGATAAATGACATAGTCATAATTCGAAACGGAAATTTGTCACCCAATGAGTGGCGTCTCGGGAGAGTCATCAACGTGCATCCTGGTAAGGATAATAAAGTTGGAGTCGCCGACGTGAAAACAGAAAAGGGAATCATAACTCGATCAATTGCCAAACTTTGCGTCCTCCTACCTCAATAACCTATTGCAGTATAACCAAAGACATTCACAGGTTTAATCATGTATACCAAAACACAAAACTAACATATCATACGTTATCAACCATTAGAACAAAAAAAAAAAAAAAACAAAATTTTCTTTCTAAATTACAATATCGACCCTATACTATGGTATATGCACCCACATGCAAAGTAAAAACAAGGGAAATAAATTATTTTGAATACTCATACGAATTTACAAAGGGTTTATTTGAAGTATCTCTAAAATTTGCAAAAGAAAAATTATTCCTAATTTATCATGTACAATTACTGAATAATATTCATTTATATTATCAACAAATCAAATGTTATAAAAATAGTTTATCAATATAATCGATGTTGGTGGAGTGGTCTGCTTCTGCCGTAGCGCTTTGGTTGCACCGATAGTGCAAGGCGGGCGATAATGTTTAAGTGTAAGCAGCCCATTTTTAATGTAAACAGCCCATTACTGGCTGGAGGAAAGGAAACTGCACTACTTTCGTAATAGTAAGTAGTCTATTACTTTCTTGTTTTGTTTCCTCCAGTTCCAAATGAAAAGGGCAGCCATTTTTTCTCTCTTT
Organism: Melanostoma scalare; assembly: GCA_949752695.1. NCBI lineage: Eukaryota > Metazoa > Arthropoda > Insecta > Diptera > Syrphidae > Melanostoma > Melanostoma scalare. Next base: position 93,904,515 of record OX456984.1, read on the forward strand.
GCCAACCACGTACTACAACACACGGAGAGCAAACCACCCGCCATTTTTTCCATTGCCACTGAGCAATTATCAAATTGAGAAATGTTAATTTCGGGAAATCCTTTTGAATAAAGTAATCTTACAATTAAAATAGAAAGATTGTGCGTTTATTTGAAAGTTTAGTTAAACCTAAGACCAGCGCAAACAGACGCTTTGAATTGTGACTTATTCCATATTCTTCTTTCATTTTAAGATTGCATAAAGTGCAAAGATTGCTGTTGATTTTTTGAACGGTGCATCAATCAAATTCAACATATAGCATCTCGATCTGTAAATCAGGGATATCTCTTTTATGCTATATCGCTTAAGTATGAAAAATATTTAAATTCAAAATGTTACTGATACTTTAACTATTCTTTATTGATTAAAGAAGTGTGAACATTATTGATCAAACATATTGGTGATAGTTCAACAGTGTATTTGGTATTTCAATCACAAACGTGATAGTGTTTGTAATTTCAGCCTTAATTGTTAGTTAAATATGTTTGTTGTTGATCAAGTATGAAATCAACAATCACGTTGTTGGTTAAAAATTAGAAAATATTCAAATCAACTACGAACATACTTAATTCAAACATTTTTATGATACCTGAAAAAAAATTGATCACGGCAGCATACTTGATTTGAAAATGCGTTCTTATTTGTATTCATCACGAAACTTGGTTAATTTCACAACTTTAGATGAATTGTTGATTAACACTGAAACATGTTTGAATCAACCAAGGTTTTTTCTTTCGGTGAGCCTCTGTTCGGGGGTATTTTCGTACTTTGAGTATGTAATCGAAGTGTAATTTTAATGTGAAATTAAAAGATTTGGCAAACTGTTTCTATGCTGAGTACATAAATGGGTGTCGTAAGAGGAAGACGGAAAAGTTTTTTCAAAAAGTATCGAAGAAGTTTTTCAACTTCTTCATATTGTTTGTACCCCAAGTTTGAGCACTATAATACATTACACTATTACAGATCGCATTATTGATTCAAATACTCGGTATTTCGCAGATGTTGGTATTTCTTGCTTGTTTATTATGTTTCCCCAAGACGCGTTAATTAGGCTTTTTCTGCTTGCCAGTTTTTTTTTCGAGGTGTAGATTGAATTTCATATTTGGTGTCAATAACATGCCCAGATTTTTAACATCAGTGTTTGTACAATGGACCATACAAAATAAACTACTTTCTCCATCCCTTATGCAAAATAACACTACTTAGTAATTTATAACTTTTTGGAAACTGTAACGAAAATTCATACTTGGCTACTCTTAAACTCTTAAAATACATGCGAAATTGGAAACGTCAAATATCTGCACTGTAGCGATACATGCTTTTCTAATCATAAAAGTACAAGTATTTCAATACCAAGTATGAATTTTCGATATAATTGAAATTAGACCGTATAGCTATGAAGTAGATGTGTGGTTTTATCATTCATAAGGATTGAGTTCGCGCAATGGATCCAGATTGATACTGCTCCCACTGTGTTTTGTAACATTGTAAGGGCACTCATAACCATTTAATGTGTATTGTGAACGTTAAATTTAAAAAAAATTATACCGTAAAAAATCTAATAACCTTACCTTTTTTAACATATCTGTCGACAGTAAGAGATACCTAATTATAAGTCTAGAGGCGTTGTCATACATAACAAAACAAATCCACTTTTGAAAATGTGAAGTCATATTAATATTTTTGTCGAATTTATCAAAAACTTTCAGATATGTTCATATTGCTCTTGCCTTGAATGAATTTATAAGAAACTTATTTCGTTGAAGCTCTGGGTTCGCCATGAGGTAGCCACAATTCTTTGCGTCGAGTTCACGTCACGAAAAGGGCTGTGAAAAGATATGTATTTATCATTAAGTGAAACGCATGTGTGGTTGTTCCGTGGCTCACCATTTCTTGAGAACCGGAAACCTCAAGCGATTCGACAAGTTATTGGAGAATTCAAACAATATTAGGGCAGTTTTTTTGGGAGGGAGTCCGGTACCTTGTATTGTAAATACATGTAAAGCAAAAACAACAAATATACATGGGATAAAAGGATGAGTAAATCTTACAAGGGATAGATTAATCGAGTATCCATAACCATCAAACATAAAACGCGAACAGTTTTTTTGGATTTACAATACAAGGTACCGGACTTCCTCCCAGAAAAACAGCCCTATTATTAATTATTGAATTGTCAAAGTGACCTCTGACAAAAGTTCAACGAAAGAACTTAGTGGGAGTTTTCTATATATCACACCTTGATTTATTGTTAATATATGTATATACAAAAAGGGTTTGTAAGTAATAATTCATATAATTTTATTCAGATGAAGAGTTCTACTATACTGCAGCTGATAATACAATTCGTATCTACAATGTTGCACTACAAAAAGAAACAGTGTTGGTATCTGAAGATTTTCTGGTAAGAATTTTAGTCTTTTTTCATTCAGTCATGGTTTATATTGTATTTATGCATTTCTAAGCAAAAATATCCAGGTGGAACTTTTACTTTATCGCCGGACAATAACAAAATTCTCATTCGTTTCGGTCTAGAACAGGTATTCCGTCATTCGTATGTTGCAAATTATGATATCTTTGACATTCAAACAAGGTATTCACATTTGGTCTGGTATTTTAAAACATAATTTTAAGGCTTTTACTTCACCATTTAGAAAAGTCCAAAATGTTCACGAACGAAAAAAGCTTCAGCAATGTGTTTGGTCAAAAGCCAAAAGTCGACTTTCGTACGTTTTCGAAAACAACGTATATGTGCGATTTGAAAACGATGTTGAACTTGCAATAACTAAAGACGGAGTCACAGGTGAAGTATACAACGGTGTTCCCGACTGGGTATACGAAGAAGAAGTTCTTAGCAGTGCCAGTGCTATGTGGTGGTCACCAGATGGAAACATGCTAGCTTTGGGATTTTTCAATGATACAAAGGTGGAAACATACAAATATGTGATGTACGGAGAAAGCGGCGATCCCGATAATCAGTATCCGAAAGAAATAACGTTGAAGTATCCCAAAGCTGGAACACCCAATCCGATAGTTTCTTTGAAAGTATATGATTTCTCAAGCGTAAAATTTGATGTCATGAATGTTATAGAAGCTCCAACTGAAATAGTGACTAAAGATCATATTTTACAAAGCGTTGAATGGAGTAGTGATAATCGAATCCTGATAACATGGTTAAATCGTAGGCAGAATGTTGTTTCAATGCAGTCATGTTCATTTGAAGGAAAATGTAAGGAGGTAAGTGATAAGTTGATAGGTATGAATTGCTTTCATGAATGAGACACTGTATTTAGTGTTTAAGGCAAGAACTCTACATTAGGAATGTTGAAAAAAAGAAATCCAAATTAATATCTTACTTGAACTTCTCACTAATAGGTCCTGCATATCTCAGAACCCAAAGGCTGGGTAACCATTGGCAATCCAATTTGCTTATCTAGTGTCCCCAATTGCCTGTTCCGTTATTGGATTGGAAATTGGTACCAAATCTGGAATCTAAATCTTACAACTGGGGAAAGTGTTTGGCAATCAAAAGGTCATTTCACAGTTACAGCTCTGTACGGATATGACGAAGTCAATGACAAAGTGTATGTACGAATATGACTTTATTTACAAAAATTGTGTTGCTTAGACTAGGTTTATTCAATATAACAGCTTTTATCAAGCCACTCTTCCCGAAGATCCGTCACAGTATCACGTCTTCAGTGGCGACAAATGTTTATCTTGTGAGTTGAAAGACGAAGACGGAGATGAATGTACTCAAGCATCTGCCACATTAAGCAAAGGCTACTCTTTCTATAGCTTAACATGCACGGGACCAAATCCTAGCTACACTGACTTGTTTGACACAAAGGTACCTACAAACTAAAATTCTTTTTTTGTATTGAATCTTTTGATTGCCGGGTTTATTCCTCGTTCAGACAAATAAAAAAATTCTTACTTGGCAAGCAAACAGCGAATTTCGAAAAATGCTCTCTTTAAAACTTCGCCCTACAATCAAGTTCATGAATGTCACTCTTGGTGGAGGCTTTACGGGGTATGCTAAGCTTTATTTGCCACCAAGTATCAACTGGGATAAACCACTGCAAAACAAGAAATATCCTCTAATAATCAATGTGTACGGGGGTCCTAATTCTGTGAGAGTAACAAACGCTTTCATAGTCGGTCTTGAGAGTTACATGACCACAAATAGAAGCATTGTCTATGCTATCATTGATGGGCGTGGCACAGGAAACAAGGGTAAGGATCTTCTTTTTAGTGTTAACAACAATTTGGGAGAACATGAAGTTGAGGACCAAATAGCCGTTACAAGGTATCTTCAATCGAAATTAGAATTTATCGATTCAAATAGAACCGCCATGTGGGGCTGGAGCTACGGAGGCTATATGACAGCTAAAACAATGGCTGCTGATAACCAGATGGTGTTCCAGTGCGGTATATCAGTAGCACCGGTTACTTCATGGATCTACTATGGTATATGAAAAGATTCCTTTGCTAAATGTAATTTGCAATACTCAGCTTTTCTTTTTTAGATACTATCTACACTGAACGGTTTATGGATCTCCCAACAGAAGATGGCAACTTAAGAAACTATAACAAAAGCAGTGTTTTTAATAAGCTTGATGGTTTTAAGGACCATGAGTTTCTGCTGATCCATGGTTCCGGCGATGACAATGTGCACTACCAACAAAGTTTGATGCTAGCAAAGGTATTGCAGCACCATGATATTCCTTTCAGCCAAATGGTGGGTATTACTTTGATAAAAGCTAAAAACGAATAACTTAATTTCTTTGTTTATATATATAAGACATACCCTGATGAGGATCATTCCATTGGAAGTTTTACGCCGCACTTGTACCATACTATTGACATGTTCTTCGTGGCCTGTCTGAAAATAGGAGCGTAAAGATTGAAACCCAAACATGTGCCGCATTATGTTTTAAAGATTTCTTTTGTTTGTTTAACACAAATTTAATTTGTTTCCTTAACATAAATCACTTCTACTGAAGGAGTTGTTTTGCGTATATGTATGTTGATTTTCTTTGATTTATCTATCAGATGGACGGACAGGACATTAGTGTGTGGTATTTTTAAAGTTTGATATTCATCGGTTGCAAAATGCCAAACTAACACACCGGTAAAGACGACTGTTAAAAACCATCTAGTTTTTAAATATCACCGCAAAGGTTCTAAAGAAAAAAATGTGAAACAGCTTTTAAGAACTTGATTCGTATAGATTTTTCTCTGCTAACTGGACTTATAGGACTGGTGTAATGTACTACCAGATAGCAACCTTCTTTTGTTATAGCTTTCCAGATGATCGGAGGAAAGCCAAAGGATAAGGATCCTAGATTACCAGCTGTCACCATGTCTGCGCAGACAATCCGTAACCTTATATGTACTAGAAAATTCAGGACGCTCACAGAGGAAGTGCTCCGCGCTCCGCGGTGTCATTATTTTCTCCACATGATTTGTAGTGGGTGGTATCACTTCAGCCAAACAAGTTTAAATGAGAGAAGTGCTATTTAGCAACGCCAACAAATTATCTACAGCAGTGGCGGCTCCAGGGGGGGTTCGAGTCAGGTCAGGACCCCCCACCAATCGGGAAAATAAAAGATGTTATTTGTAACATTTATCGTTTTAAAATTCAAGAACTGTATTGATTTATATTACATTTCATAAAAAACTGAAGAGCAGGCCACCTCAAACACTAGTAAATTTTCAAAGTTTTTTGAAAAATTCCACTAGAATCTCGTCTTCGGTAAGTTCAATATGGGTATGGATATTAAAAGACTTGCTGTAGTTACAGGAGTACTGCTAAGACTCGCAAAATATAATCGACATTCTTGAACGACTTTGCTATTGATAACCTGAAAAATATCGTCAGATTGATGTTTGCATATAATTATGTGACTTGATCCGATAAAAGGGACTTACTAGGCAAGAAATCGGTTGTTGGATCATGATTGATTACACAAGTTCTTTTACTGAATATTCATGAAGCGCAATCAGAAATTGTAATATCGCTATTATTTCACAAAATATAAATGCAGAGAAACGATTTTTTACATGGGTTTGAATGGTACATCAGCGCCTTTCAGAGCGTGCCGTGTAAGCTTTCACTTGCCACTAGAGCAAGAAAAAAGCAGAATCAAACACAATTTTCTAAAAATCGCCAATGACAGGTGGTCATCTTTAGAAACATGCCGAGTCTCTAGAAACCTTTGGCCAGATATTTCCAAGAAAAAAACAGAATTTCTACTCCAGCTAAGCAGACCTCGGCTCTCTCTGGTGATTGGCATTCTCACGGGTCACAACTCGTTGGGTACCCACATGATGAGAATGGGCATTAGCACATCCGACTTATGTAGAGGATGCCAAGATGAGGAGGCAGAGGAGGGATCTTTCCACTTCCTCTGTGAGTGTCCTAGCTTGGCCCACACTCGGAAAAAAACCCTCAGAGAATACTTCTTCGACGAACTGGGCGACATCTCTAACCTCCCACTGAGCAACGTCCTGAAATTTACTCAGGGCTCCAAATGGTTCAGTGGGAGTTCCCCACCACAATAACCATCCACCTCTCCAATCCTCCCATTTCCTCATCCTCTGATTTCCCGGGGAGCACAATGGATCCTCGAGATCCGAGTGAGGTGTTGCCACTTGTGGCTGCACCCCCCATTCAACCTAACCTAACCTAAGCTTTCACTTTTGCGTAAAAGGTGCCTTTTCTCGGATCGCGTCACATTTAAACTTTTTTACATGTAAAATTTTGATCGAAAGATACTAACCAGTAAAGCATCAAGCGCATTTTGGATGTTCTGCTCGTGGATTCGTTGTCTCCACATCTTGACTTCTGACAGAAAATTTTCCGATATATCTTCGTTAAATGTGTAGAGGTCAGCGCATTTCTTTTCGTTAAATTCTTGTTTAAGAGACAGTTGCCCACAACTTTGGAAAATGGATTTGTGTTCCGAGAACCGACTTTTGAGTTGAGAAATGAACGTATCAAGAAACGGAATGTAGAAAGAAATTCTGTGGTAGTCTTCAATACTTTGGGCTTGAAAGTTGTAACGATTTTTTTGTTGATTGCAACGGCGCGCGTGGCAATTTTATTGTGATTTCGTATTCAATTCTAGCAACATGTTCATAAATAACGTGGAAAGTAGAATCTGCGTTTTCGCGTTTGTATGTAAATTCATTCAAAGCGTCATCTGCCAGCTTAGTAGCCTCACCCAGATCTGGGTTTTTAGATTGCAATTCCCGACTCAAAAGCATGTGCAAATCCGTCTCAAAAAAGAGATCGACTGCAGTCGATTTTTTATCCTCCTTAAATGAATTCCATTGAATTTTTCCAGTCCAGTCGATTTTTTTGTTGAAAGGAATACGACATTAGTCTTTCGACCAAATTCCTGGATCGCTTTCCAAGTATTTACAGGGTTGAGTAAAGCCTTCAGCGCAGTTTGGTTGTAGCTGTAGACAGAAATGAAACCATTTGGATAGCATACGTCTTCGCTTGGAAGACGGATACATGCGCCTAATGAAGTATGCAGTCGTTTGTCATCAACAGCGCCAGATTCATCTTCGGTTTTTATTTATTTATTTATCTAGCTTATTTTCAAGCGCATATAATAACAACAATAATACTAATAACAAAAAATTTTTTACTTTAATTCTACTCTTTTTATTCAGTATCTACTTTCGATATACAACTCGACTAATAATCACATTAACTCGCTCTTAACATTATCACTCTATAATCAAAACTGACTTTTGGTTGCGTCATCGGCCTATTTATATAAAATAACATTACATCTAGAGCGTTCCAGTTTGTTCTACATTTTAGACCATTCCATTATTTAGCTGTCAAGCATTTCCCCTCCTGGTATATTTCTACACTTACACTCGTGTTACCGCTTGTGTTTTCGGTTGAACGTTTTCGGTTAGGAAATTGGTATTAAATGTTGGGTGGGATGTACACTGCTTCCTCAGGATTGTTCGTCCCGAATAATTCCATCTGCAGCCTCGCCACTATATCGATGCAACCGGTCACAATGAACTACTTTTAACTTGCCTCTTAGTCCCCTTTGGATGCGGTAAACCACGTCGTTAATCCTCGTGACAACAGTATAAAGACCTTCCCAATTTTGCTGAAGTTTCGGTGACAATCCCATTCGACGATGAGGATTATAAAGCCACACACGATCTCCTGCTTGGAATCCTGCCGTTGTCGCTTTTGTGTCGTACCGAGTCTTCATGCGGTCGCTATAGGCTTTCGTCCTTGCCCTTGTTCTTTTATGGATGTCAGCGAGTCTCTCCTTGAGGTCGTCCACATACTCGTTTGTGTCCTGTGGCTCCTCTGTCGGAAGTTCGTTGGGCAGACGTATGGGTAGAGTAAGATAAGAGTAAGATATTCATTTATTAACAATTAAATACAATAGATTATTACATAATTTGAATCTTAAAGCTATGGCTTAGCCGTCAGCCTGATTGACAAATTTATTACTTTAATTGTATAAATGTAAATAAAAATAAATTCTCAATAAATTTAAAAGACAAAATATTCAAACGTATTCAGACAGGGGCGCACGCAGAAAAATTTTTTGGGGGGGGTTTTGAAAAAATTAATTAAATATGAACGAAAAATTTGTTTTTAATATTTTTATGCTTCTTTTATACTCTGTATTGATTTGTATAAATACTCGTACATTGCTAGGAACAATCCTAACTAATATTATAAATGTGAAAGTAACTCTGTCTGTCCAGCTTTCTATGTTACCGTCGCCCGCCCAAACTACTGAACCCATTTGAATGAAATTTGGTACAGAAAGAACTTGAGGAAGGACACAGGCTATGCATTTTATCCCTATATTCTCATGAGAACGGGAACGTAAACGAGAACTTAGAAACTACTGCACCGATTTCAAAAATTCTTCCACCGTTAGAAAGAATGCTACACTATCCCGAGCGAGTAACATAAACTTTAACTCATTTCCATATTCCTATGAGAACGATCACCATATTCCCACGGGAACGGGAGTCGTTACTAATATTCCAAAAATTTCAAAATTAAATCTGTCTACTTTTTTTCTTTGTTCCATTATTCCCATGGGAACGGAAGTACTTACGGCAAAACAATTTTATTTTGCAAAATTTGAAAAAAGTAAGAAAATCGTGTGCAAAAATGTACTTAAGTAAAATTATATAACAATAGGTTACTGGAAAATTAAAAATTCTGCCGAAAGTCACTATTCCACGCTGTTGAAGTCGCGGGCACAGCTAGTATTTTATAAAATAAAATCAATGTGCCTTGGAACCTTTGCCCTTTTTTATATTTATAACGTCCTCATAGTCAACCTCAATACTCCTATAGATGTTCAGCAAACAGCAACATTAAACCGTTCAGTCGCTCCTCGCTGGTTCTTCCTCGCAGATAAGTTTTTAAACTGCGTAGAAATGAAAAAGATCGCTCGCTTGAAGCCACGGATACCGGAAGTGTCACACCGATCTGCATAAAACAATGAACAGTCTTATATATGGACAAATCGCAAACTTTTAAGGTGTCTATAAAGTTGTTGGGCTGTTTTTTGTTTGGCATACTCAAACAATGTTCAAGGGTGTGCATGTGCTTATTCGTACATAAGTATACCCTTTCCTAGTTGCCCTTGTCGATCCCATTCTTATACAGAGCCATAGAGCGACTGCCTTTTAGTATGTGATGAAAATTTTAATTTTCGTAGATTTCGGTCGCGACTGCCGTTGTTTTGTTAGTAAGTAGGAAAGTGAATTTTTATATATTTTTATCGCATGTCCCGTTAAATACGACCCAATACTAACTCCACATCAACATATCAAATTTACTTACACTAGAAAAGGGTGATCATGCTAAGAACATACCAAAACCAAAAAGTCCTTCCAAAACATATGAAATACCTTAAAATTATAGATAAAAATGGCTTCCGCATTTGGAGGGATTTTTTGGTTGACAGAATGAAATTTTCAGATGAATTTTATGTTTCCATGTTTTATATTTTGGTTTTTGTTTTAAAAAACATGTGGTTATTTTTTTATTTCACAAATTTCGGGGGGGGGGGTTTCAACCCCCAAAACCCCCCCCTGCGTTCGCCCCTGTATTCAGATATTAACAACTTTCTGAAATTGTAAACTCATTTCAAGAAATCGCTGAGGGTTTTCCATTCACACTCGTTTAGAAGTTGTACAGATTCCTGTAATGTTAATGTGGGTTTCCCGAAATACATAACTCTTTGCGGTCTGAATATAGGGCATATCGAATTAAGGTTGCACAGCGAGCAGAATTGATGAAAATTTCCATTATATGGGTTGCCATTGAGGTTTATTACCTCGCACCAACAATAACAAACTTGAACTATTCACTTCAACAGCAGTGTTGCCAATCAAAAACCATACCGTTTTCCCGGGAAGGTGCCGTGAAATAAGGTCGAAGGCAATAAGGCCGAATCGGCCTTATTACCTTTTTTGGGAAATAAGGTCGGAAACAACAACAAAAATATTTTTCTACTTTTTTTCGTATTGAAAAGGTAATAATGTCGAAAAGAAAAAACGAAAATATTTGACAAAAATAAGAATCCCAAAAGTTGAGAAATAAAGTCGAAATAGGTTGAGTAATAAAATCGAATTTAATTTCTGTTGGATAAAGAAGAAAAAAATTATTGGCAATGACATGCGTACGTATTTATACATTTCTATGTGCTTTAACTTGTCCTTACCGCTGCAATTGATTTATTACTATTTTTAACTAACAAATAGAACAACAAGCTCTTTAGAAGAATTTAATAGCATTTTGTCCTCGAAGCTGACAAAAAGGTGGAATTTTTTCAAGTTAAAGGAAGTGCTCCTTGAGCAACATGCTAGCAAGAGTATTGATTTCATCAAATCTTTGGACGGTTTAGAGATTAAGATAGATAGAACGTTTGACTAAAAATTATAATTTCGTAATTGAAACAAAATTGAATTAACTATTTTGGTTTCGCATTGTTTTGTTTTTTTTTTTCAAGTATACTGGAGACTCTTGTTCAATTCAATTTTGAAAAATTTTATGTTGCTATGAAAGTTTGTCACAATTACCTGAAAATTTTTGTTTTTCATTTCAAGACATATACAGGTGCATGCATATAATATGTAAAAAAATGTTGTGCAAAGTGCTGAGCCTCGCCGACCCGACTCCGGGCCGACCCGCGCTGACTTCGCGCCGCACGGGCCACGACCTCCCACCCCCCCCCCCCCCCCCCCACCCTCACGGACAAAAAGTTCAACTCCTTAAATCCAATGTTTCTCAGAACATTTCTGTTTCTACCAAAAGTAAAAGCCTTTATGATATTACAATGATCGCAAAATATTAAACAAAGAAATAAAAGAAAAGATTAGTAAAGTTTTTAACAGTTAAAACACTTTTTATATTTCCTCAGATGTACATTTCAGAAGCAATGGTTCCATCGTCAGTGAGATTTATAAATTAAATTAAATTAAATTATTTGTCAAAAAACCAATAATAAACAAAAATGTTTCTAAACAAAATTACAGTTGAGTTGAGTTGAATCTATTAAAAAATTTTTTGAATATTGAATCTTTGATTGGTCCATCATCACTATTCATTAGATTATTTTTGTTTTTAAATATGTAAAATGATTCAAAAGGATCGAATTCATAATTGCTATTTACATTTCTTATTAATTTTAAATTTTGCAAACTAAAGCTATGACTATTTTCTAGCATATGCCAGCAATTATTTACATTTCTTATTAATTTTAAATTTTGCAAACTAAGTTTTAAGCTTTTAGTTTGCAAAATTTAAAATTAATAAGAAATTTTAAATAGCAATTATGAATTATATGCTTTTGAATCATTTTACATATTTAAAAACAAAAATAATCTAATGAATAGTGATGATGGACCAATCAAAGAATCAATATTCAAAAAATTTTTTAATAGATTCAACTCAACTCAACTGTAATTTTGTTTAGAAACATTTTTGTTTATTATTAGTTTTTTCACAAATAATTTAATTTAATTTAATTTATAAATCTCACTGACGATGGAAGCATTGCTTCTGAAATGTACATCTGAGGAAATATAAAAAGTGTTTTAACTGTTAAAAACTTTACTAATCTTTTCATTTATTAGATTAAAAAACACGTGGAATATCTCATCTAAAAAACTCATCAAAGAAATAAAGTCGAATTCAACTGAGAAATGAAGTCGAACGCTATATTCGACAAATTTAGTGCCACAATGATTTTGGACCTTATTTCCCAAAATTGGTAATAAAGTCAAAAAAGAAATTCGACCTTATTGCCTTCGACCTTATTTCACGGCACCTTCCCGAACAGGATTTCAGATGTGGTCCTCTCGAGCTATGTACCGCACTTCTATAGGCCATCAGGAATAGCGGTACGTGCCTATCCCAGTCTCTTTGGTAGTCGCCTATGACCTTGGTGAGGTGTTCTTTCAAGATCCGGTTGAATCTTTCAACCATCCCATCAGATTGTGGATGAAGCGGTGTGGTTCTCGTCTTCTCAATGCCAAGTAATTCGCACACTCCTTGGAAGATGTTTGACTAGAAGTTCCTCCCTTGGTCGGAATGGAGTTCCATGGGTACGCCAAACCTGCTCACCCAGTTAAACACAATCTGGTCGACCACCGTTTTGGCTTCTTGATTTGGGATGGCATACGCCTCAGGCCACTTACTAAAATAGTCCATTACAAGCAGAATGTACTTGTTTCCAGCGTTGGTCTCTGGAAAAGGCCCAGCCACATCTACTGCAATCCTCTCAAAAGGCGATCTAACGTTGTACTGATGCATCTTACCTTGAATCTTTCTACCAGGTCCTTTGGTTGCAGCACATTTGTCACTCGTTCGGCACCACTTCTCCATGTCATCTCTAGCATGCAACCAGTAGAACCGATGTCGCACCTTCTGCAGTGTTTTATTAACTCCCAGGTGGCCTCCAGAAGGTCCGTCGTGCATCTCCCGAAGAATTTCACTGACTATCGATTGCGGTACGATCAACTGCATCACATATGATTTACCATCAGCGGATTCCCATCTTCGCCTGAGGACACCTTCTTGCACATATAGTGAGTCCCACTGTGCCCAAAAGGCTTTGAGAACTGAACTCCTGTCAGAAATGTCTCCCCATTCAAGTTTCTCTTCATTTCCTTTCCATGCGAGAACGGGTTCGATATCGGGATCCTCCTGTTGAGCAGTCCTCACTTCCTCATTCCTCCATCTACTTATGGGGTCAGCTCTAAGTCGCTGAGCGGTAATATTTTCACTGTCTTCTTGCCGCCTATAAAGCTTGCAATCCACTTTGCAAGGTCTTCGGGATAATGCGTCGGCGTTTGAGTGCAGCTTTCCTTTGCGGTGTTGAATCTGGTAATCATAAGTCTGCAGTCTTTCTATCCACCTTGCAACTTGACCTTCTGGATTTTTGAAGTTCAATAGCCAGTTCAGAGCACCATGGTCTGTCCGCAGAAGGAATTTCTGTCCATAGATGTACTTATGGAAGTGCTTTGTTGCCAAGATAAGAGCTAGCAGTTCCCTTCTGGTCACGCAGTAGTTTCTTTCAGATTTCAAGACGTTGATTGCATCTGCGTCGATGATGAATGCTTTGCCAGGTGTTGGATGTGCCAGCACTGGAGCGTTACAGAGGCGGTATTTGAGTTCCTAGAAAGATTGCTCACACTCACCTGACCATTTAAACTGCTTCCCTTTTTCGGTGAGCTGATGCAAACTCTTTGCAACTCCAGCAAAGTTCTTAACAAACCGTCTGTAATATGTGGCAAGACCAAGAAAGCTTCGGAGTTGATGTTTGTCCTGTGGTGTTTGCCAATTTTTGAGAAGTCAACCTTTTCAGGATCAATCTTCACTCCTTGGGAAGAGATGATGTGCCCCAAATACTTAACTTCGGTTTTGAAAAGTGCACTTTTTTCCGGATTCTGTTTAAGGTTAGCCTCTCGAAGTCTCTGAAACACGGCTTTTAGGTTCTTGCAATGTTGGTCAAATGTTTTCTCGTAAACAATGACATTCTCTAAGTAGACTAGGCAAGCTTTCCACGTCAGTCCTTGAAGAACGCACTCCATCAAACGCTCAAATGTTGCCGGAGCGTTGCATAGCCCAAACGGCATAACTTTGAACTGCCAGAGTCCATTACCTGTAGAAAACGCCGTCTTTTCCCGATCACCAGGGTGGATGTCAACTTGCCAATATCCACTCTTCAAGTCCAGGGTCGAAAACCACTGAGCTCCTTCCATGGCATCCAGGGTATCACTGATTCTCGGCAGGGGATAGCTGTCCTTCTTAGTCACATCATTCAGCCTTCGGCAGTCCACACAAAAAAGAGTGCTTCCGTCTTTCTTTTTCACTAACACCACTGGTGACACCCAAGGACTTTTGGAATTTTCGATAAGACCGTCCTTCTTCATTGTTGTAATTTTTTCTAAACCTCACCTTGTTTGGCCAGTGGAAGGCGTCTTGCGGGTTGACGAATCGATCTTGCATCTCCTAGTAATAATTATTTTATTGAACATTATATGTATATATACAGTAAAAATGATAATGTAAAAATGTTGGCACATAGGGGGCCTAACCAAATACATTGTCTAGAATTGAAATAAAAACTTAATATTATATAGCTGAAAAGAAAAGAAAAATCTTAACCATAAGTCGGTTGACTTGGGTGATCTCGGGATGTTCCGTCCCGGTTGTCGCTGTTGTCCCTCTGCGTGGGGAGGTGGTAGGGGATGGCATTAGCCGAGAAAATATGCTGACCCAGGGTCAGCGTAGAAATTGGTGGCTTCGTCGTTGGCTGGTATTATTTCTTCGTTCAAAGTGTTCATTACGCTTAGGTATCATGGCTCGGGGTGTTGGTCCTCACTGGTCATCCTTCTCACCAAACGATTTGAGTGGTTGTTGATATCTGCAGCCGTTTTCCTTACTGTCAATAACACGTATTGATCTAAGGGCATCACTTTGGCTTTCTCGTACACAAGCTGGTTGCTGTAGTCTCTTTGGCGCTGGTGGTTGAAAGTGAGGCCGGTGCAGAGTCTCAGAATTTTCCTTTCGAAAAGTAGGAGCTCCTTCATCGCTGTCTTGGAGATGGCAAACCAGACTGGGCTGCCGTAGTTGATGACGGGTCTCAGCAGTTGCATGTATATCAGAAGTTTCGTTGACTGATTTAGTCCTTTTTTTCTTCTCGTCAAAGGGTAAAGCCGGTGGAAAGCGAAGTTGGCGTTCTTCAGTACAGCGCGTGAGTGCAGGTTGAATCTAAGCACCTCGTTAAAGTTGATACCTAAATACTTCGCGTTCAGTTGGGCAGTCAGTCTGGTTCCATCGGGTAGCGATAGTGATGTTGCTCTGCACCTTTCAGCAGTACGGCAGCCTCTATAAACGCCAGGCCTTCTGAAGCAGACGAGTTCAGATTTGGTTGAGTTGACCCGTATACCCCACTTACTATAATAGGCATATAGTCTGTGCTTGCATCTCCTGTGTTGATGCGATGCTGCACCAACTGTGTCCTACCATATTGACCCTTTGGCGATGAGAGGATGTCAGTGTACTCTTGTAGGAGAGTTTCAGCCATCCTTGTTTGTTGGTGATCAAGGTTGGATGAATTCAGTATTCTAGCCTTGATGGTTTTGAGCTCTAGTTTTTCTCGGGGTTTCATCAGTGATCTTCGTAATTGCTGCAACCTATTCGCAACGTCCAACGACTTCTCCTTTCTTCAACCTTACATCGTACGGTCTGGTGTTTAGTAATCGTACGGGGACCATTTTGTTTTCGGTGCTACCAGTGTTTTCCCAATGATGACGCTTTGGGAGGAACACTTGGGGCCTGGTTCCACCATAAGGTATCGATGGTTTCCAAACTCACGTTCCAGTTTTTGTCCAAACGAACACTTCAGAAGAAGGAGGCAGAATCAGATCTTCCGTGATGACAGTCCTCAGTGTTGACGTTATTCCATTCGAATAGGTCATGGGAATTTCTTTATTTTGGTATTTCAAAACTTGATTACCCATGTCCAGAATAACTCCGTGCTGTTTCATAAAGTCGATTAAAATAATGCACTCGTCACATATATCCGCCACCAGGAATTGATGAGTAAAAACTAGATCGGCCAGTCTGATCTTAAGACACACTTCTCCATATACTCTTGCTGCTTCTCCCGTTGCGGTTCTTAGACGGTAGCTATTGGTGTTATGAAGCCACGTCGTCTTTACCAGGTCTCGACGTACTATGGATGCTGTGCCACCGGTGTCGATGGTAGCCACATGTTTGTTTCCGTTAATAGTTGTCTCCAAAGTCAGACTTTTGTTGTCTCGTTTGGTCTGAGAGACTTGGATGGTGGTTCTGGGGCCATCGATACAAGAAACCAGATTCTGCCCCTTGAATTTGTTGTTGTTGTTACCTTGGTCTGGGTTGGATCTCTTGCTTCCACAATGTTGACAAGCGGGTTTATTTGGTGGTAGTCGGCATTGACGCTGTAAGTGCCCGGTCTTGTTGCAGTTGCAACATCTTACTGGTCCGCTCCGCTGGTTCTTTTGTATTTCAGCTCTTTGGCACGAGCATTCTTCGACTATGGCTTCTCTAAGTCGATGTACTCCATGAGAAGCCTGTTCTGCTGCTTCAATTGTCAATGCAAATGCAAATATATCGGAAATGGCACGAACGAAGGACTCAACAGCAAGCTCGTTGATGATTTCTTCTCCAGCATCCGGGTATGACAGGTGAACCAGTCTTTCGACGTCTGCTTGGAGCTGCTGTAGACTTTCACCCCTTTTCTGGACTCTGTTATTGAGTTGGACTCGGAAGACTTCTTTCATGTGGCTATCTCCAAACCGTTTATCTAAAGCTGCCACGAGAGAACTGAAATCACCGCTCTTACCAGCTGGAACTGTTTGAAGTAATTCAGCTGCTGGTTCTCTAAGAGCAAGAGTCAGTGCTATGCACTTGTCTTCGTCATCAAAGCCATTTTTTGTTGCGGCTGCCTCAAATTGTTTCTTGTAAACTGGCCAAGAAGACTGTCCATTAAATGTTAGCGGTTTCATCTCCTTTTTCTTTGCAAACTCTCCATCAGATTCTCGAATTCTGATTTTCCGGATCTTGGTTAGAACAGAGAACTGTTTATCACATCGGATTTCTACGATTTCGAAACGATTCTCTGCAGCAGAAAGCTGTTCAACGCGTTCTTCAAGGGCACATACATTTTTCTCAATGTTGCCTTCTAGAATGTTTTTCTAACCTTCCAAAACATTCTTTTGCGCCTCAAGTCTTTCGAGAATATTCTGTTTTTCTTTCTTTTGCTCGTTTCGTTGTGCTTCCAGTTGTTCTAGAACATTCTGCTGTTCCTTCTTTTGCTCGTTTCGCTGTTCTAACAAAAGCTTCATCATACTAGAAAAATCTACACTTTCACTTTTTTTCTCTACGTCCACTTCTGTTTCAAAAACAAAAGTGTTTACGTCTTCCCCTTGCTGTTCCAAATAGTTGTGCAAGCGCAGGACGAGCTTATTTTTCGATCCCGCTCTAGAAAGACTTCGCTTACCTAACTCACTTCTAAGCTCAATGCAGTTGAGTTCTTCTAACAACTTACCCATTTTCACTGCATATAAATTTTTTTTTGTTTTACTTCACTAGTCTTACTTGTTATTTTTATCAAATAATTTCGTTGCAGTATAATTTACCACAACAAAAACCATCTTACGATAGTTTGCTCGAAAACCCTTATTCTCTTAATTTTGGTCTCAGCTGCATGGTTCTGGGTGAGTTGAGGGCAGCCATGGTCCCATCAACCAGTGGCGTACTCACAGAGAACCCTGCAAAAGCAACCAAACACTTGCGAACAGAACGGACGGTTCTGTAAAACTCTTTACCCTTCCTCTTCACTTCCTCATTCCGTATACCTACCCCATCTTTCCACCTGGATTGTCATCAATCGTGTCGAGCCAGCAGGTTCGCTGGAGACTCGCACGCAACATCATGTATGCATACTGCTAAAGGACAGAAGGAGTCTGTTCCCTATCATAATATTCACAAACCTACATTGATACACAATCGCCATCATACGTACATGCATACTTACACTGATCCATACACATCAATCATCGCACATGCACAAACCTACACTGTTCAGAAACATTGCATACACACACTTACACTGATACACAAATCATCCATCACACATATACACACAAATCAGTCATCATCCACATACAACAGCATTGATACACAAGTTGATCAACACCAAATCATCAATGGCAAAGTATCCAACGAACATACTTTTCTATGGCCGAGTGCCCAACTTTTAACTTTAATTCTAAATTTTTACTAATCGCCACTTAAATTTTGTTGCAAGAAAACCACGCTATTTGTCAGTCTTCCCCTGTTAAAAATCTGAACAAAAGTCCACCAGACCTAGATTGTAAAAATACGCGTTCCCAATTTTTCCCCCTTCTCTTCGAAACATTTTGCTACGTCGTTACTAGAAAAACTGTTTGCAGACATTGCATATAGAGACTATAGTACTATCACTTTCCCCTTTTGCACTGTCGAAATTGAATTCGAAAGTAGTCCACAAAAGTTCGAATGTGTTCCAATGTGTGCATATATGTAAGAACAGGAAGCAAATAACAACGTTTAAATTTCATCATATAGTGCCTGTCCAGACGCGTTATGCTGTTAACGTTATGCTGTTAACACCTAGTGTCCAGACGTTGTTATAATTCCTCACACAAATTCTCCATTTTGTATTGAAAAAAGCATAACGTTATGAGCATAACCCGTCTGGACACGCCAAGTGTACTGCTGAGGCAGATAAATCAAATTTCATTTTGCGCATCCAGCCTCTTTCTTCCTCACCCCTTTTGCCCAGAAACGACCGATATAACGTTATTGGAATAACACGTCTGGACAGGGACATATGCCTTTCTTTCTAGCCCATCGGAAATGCTCACTAGTCTTTATATACAATGTTTAAATTTCATCATATATGCCTTTCTTTCTAGCCCATAGGAAATGCTCACTAGTCTTTATATACAATGTTGCAGACCCGTTCTGCACATAACTTTTCCGACCACCGATGTAGCTTACCTTTTAGTTGCACAGAATGGTGCATGTCTCCGATTTATCGCTTTCACTGCAAAAAAGGGCACTGAACTCTTCCGTCAGCTGTAAGCTGACCATAATTTCCCAAGATTTTGGCTAAGGGGAATATTAGGTGCGTTTTTTTTATGCTAGTATAGTACAGTAAAAATTTCCCTTGGGGAACAACAACAAATCATTTTACTGTCGTAATTTTAAAAAGTAAAAACAGGGATGGCATTGCTGTGGATTAATAGTTTCCAGCTTTGAAAATAAGATGGCACCACCATTGATTTCAGTTCATCAAAGCTTTCCGAAAGGACGTGTTCAAAAAAAATGTAGTATTTGCAAAGAAATTTTTTCTCTCTATTAAAAATTAAAGAAATAAAAACTATATTCTATTGAATTTTCGCCTTTTTTTCACCTGGTGGTGTTCTTAACACAGGATTTTGCACTAGTTCTATTTTGCTGAAGCTAATAGCTTTCCCCATGGAATTATTTGACTAAAAAATATAGCCCAATGCAAGCAAAATACAAATCAAAAACAAAACAGTAGAAAATGATCAAAAGGGAAAGATATATGTATGAAAATCAAACATTCTCCAATAGAAATTCATGTTTGGGACTAGCAGTACGTGTTTCAACTTAATTTAATTTGGGTTGTGTTTATTAACGCGGTAATATGGTTCAATTTCATGGTTTTGTTAATAGAATCAACTTATTTTCTTTCTTAATCTATCGAAAAGACTGGTCAATAGTGTAAGATTGCTTTACCTCAGATTTGGATAAGAAATAAATTGATTCTGTTTGCCAATGGAAAATCTCATCAAAGATTAGTTTCTAAAATCTTTTTACATACTCCCCGAACAAACCCGAAAGTTTTTTTAACAGAACAGCTGACTTTGACATAGAGCTTTCTTCACTGCTGGCCGATGCCTCCAAAAATAGTAAAATAGAGCTGTAACAGAGAATCTGATGTATGGAAAATAAGAAAAAAATTACAAATTCATACCCGGCCTTGTATCGGTATTCATTTGATAGAACAAATAAGGAAACAAACCTTGTATGAGTTTGATTTTGTTTCATCTTAAAATTCACAGAGAGCTTTGAAAAGTAATAGCAAGCTTTCACGTTGAGCACCATCTTGTTGCTGAATATATAACTGAAAATACTGTGGATAAATCGTTTTTTTTAAATGGAATGCTGTACTATATCTAGCATAAAAAAAAACGCACCTAAAGAGACAGTAGGGTATTCCAAACAAAACGGTAGTCCTCTCACGCAAAACGCTGATTGGTGCTAAATATCCGTAATGGAACCCGCTGTGGCTGAATGAACGGCCAAGACAAATCGACGTACATGAGACAGCTTGACAAGAGAGTTGGGGAAGGCACTTCATTGTTGGCTTTCTAACAGAGAGGTTTTTGAGAAAAAGCGATAAAATGAGTTTTAGAGATTTTTCTTTGCTAGTTACAACCATTGTGACTTGTTTGAAATTTAATAATTTTCTTTGTAAGATTTTAATATTTTTCTCGCGTGTGGATAAAGGGTTCTGGCAGAACGCGCCAGCAACAGAACTTCCCAACCAGAGAAAAACAAAAAAAGGAAAATTAGAAACGTGTCAGATAAGGACACAGAAAGTGAAGGAGGAACAATTATATTGGAAGATAAGTACAGTGAAATCTGTTGTGTAAATTGTGCGTGATTTTGTTGAATTGAGAGTTGTTGAATTTTGCTTCAATTATGCATTGATATCTGGTTGTCTTTTGTGCCGATAACATCCCGTAATTTTATCTTTGCTTAATTTTGTTGTTTGGAATCGTAAATTCCTTTTGTTCTAGTCCGCGGTTTATTAGTTCGAGATCATCCTAAATTATTAACTTGTAAATTAACTTAAAATATAATAAGAAAAATAAAATAAAGATCCCTGTGGAAGAAAAAGTGCAACAAGTTATATTTACACTTCTGACACCAATGTAAGGCTCCAGTTATAGCGATAAGGAAAACGAATCAGGAAAAATTTTCAAATGGAATAAAAACTAGTTTTTCTTTCGATTTGAAACACAAATGCTATATCAATCGATGGCAAATGACTCAAAGAATTTTTTGAACCCAGAAAACGTATAATTAAATAAATAATTTCTTTTAAAATTGAATTTTTTTAATTTCCTGATGCAATTTTATTTCTCGTATCAGCTGATTGTGTTTTCAGCCAAAATGGAACAAATCGTTCCAATTATTTAAATTCCAATTTCTATTTGGTCCACTGGACGAGGAAGAAAAAAAAATCGTATGTATTTCAAACAGAAAAATTAATTGGTGGTTCGAGTTGTAAGTTCTTGCGGCATTGTGAGTACAATAATTATTGTTTTTTAATCGAAAAGTAAACATTTCAGTTGTTTCAGTTTGAAATGAATACTCAAGAGGAGAAAAGACTCAAGAAAGCCGAACAGAGAGAGTTCGAGACGAAGCTAATTGTGGAGGTGAAGAGCCACATTTGTTTGTACGCCAAAGACCACCCGGCGTACAGCAACAAAAATCAAAGACAGGCTGCATGGGAGGACATTTCTTCTATTTTGGGCAAATCAGGCAAGTTTAAATAGATTATAGTAATTATTTCACTAGTAACATTTTTTATTTTTAACAACAGCCGAAGAATGCCAGAAAAAGTGGACGTCTTTGAGGGACTCCTTCCGTTCATATTTTAGGATGGACACAAATGTTCCCAGCGGGTCTGCAGCAACTGCGTCAGTTAAGTGGATTCACTTCCAAAGTCTGACGTTTTTAATTTTTTTTTTTTTTTTATAAAAAAAAGAGAAGGCTTTATATGCTAATCTGGAGAACTCAGACCTAATAACCGGTCCATTGTACTACCAGAGTAGCAGCCTTTCCTTTTTTTTTGTGTTGCAGTAGTTGGAAATAAGTTGTCAGTAATTTCACATATATATAACCTCAAGGGCGGCGTCCATATAAAACTGGGAGGCTGAAAGAAAAGTAGATGCCCAGAGCGGGATACGAACCTATAGGCCTATCTACTAAACACTTTACCACTGCACCGCGGCCGCCCTGACGTTTTTAATTCCTTACGTAAAGGTTCCAGCAGAGTAAGTATTTTTTAAATACTCTAAATATTACGCAAGCTAATGGTTTATTGTTTTCCTTTTTAGAAAGTGAAACTAAACAACTCGTGAATCCAATCAACAATCACCAAGTCATCATGGCAACAGTTGGTAGCTTGGAACCTTTCGACTTGGGACATCCGCACAAATGGACGTCTTATGTGGAACGTTTCAGTTTGTACCTCCTGGCCAATGATGTCAAAGAAGATGAGCGTAAAAAAGCGTCGTTTCTTACGTTGGCTGGTGCTCCGCTTTACGAGCTTTTGACATCATTGGCGTCTCCGAAACAAGTAAGTGAATTAAATTTAGCAGAAATTAATAAAATACTAACCGATCACTTATCTCCACGCCCATCGGAAATTGCTGCGTTCTACCATTTTCATAAACGCGACCAACATATGGACGAGACTGCTGGGAACTATATGGCAGCGCTACGAACGTTGGCTGTGGACTGTTATTTCGGTACAGCACTGGACCGCATGTTGCGCGACCGTTTTGTATGCGGCATGAGAGACGAGACCCTTCAAAAACTATTCCTAGCAGAGAGTAAACTAACAGTACAACGTGTCATGCAGCGCGCCTTGACAAGTGAGGCTGCAGCAATCAGTGCTAAGGCCATGAGGCACACGGGTGAATCGCACCATCGCGATTCTCAACTAAATGAGTCTATTTATGAAGTCCAAGTCGGTCGTTCCCACCCAAAGCAGCGTAACGTACCCACCCATTATGAAAATTGTGCTGGCTGTGGGGGCCAGCATGTTCGCAAGCTGTGTCCTTATCGTGAAGCGGCCTGCCACGGCTGCGGTCAAAAGGGACATCTGCAGCGTGTCTGCCGCAGCTCTAGCTCATCAAAATCGTTCACGTCTACACCAAAATCAGCCCGTCAAGGTCCACGCCATTACAGACCCGTTCATGAAGAATCGGTTGTCAACCAAATATTACCATTGGTCAGCCAAAAGAGGTCAATATCCGTAGTCATTTTTGGGCGTAGATGCAATTTCGAAGTGGATTCAGGGTCTCCTGTGACGATAATGAAGGAAGCTGCGTTCGAGAACATTTGCCCTAGAGGTAATTCGGATCTATCCAAGTGTGACTTAAACCTGAGTGACTACCAACGCAATCCGATTCCGGTAAAAGGGGTCATTGATGTTTCCATTCAGTATAACAATCGAAATATTGATAACCTACCCCTTATCATCGCAACTGGTGGCGGATCTAACTTAGTTGAGTGTAATTGATTCGATGCACTTGGGATACGGATCGAAGGCATTCATTCCATCAACAGCGGAAACAGCATCAAATCAATATTAAGTAAGTTCGATCACTTATTCTCTCCTGAACTTGGTCGTTATACGGGACCACCAATTTCACTGCGCATCGATTCAGCCACACCACCGGTAAGGCTACCACCACGGCGTATTCCGTTCGCCATTAAGGGCCCTTATGAAGAAGAACTCTCTCGCTTATGTGATCAAGGCATTCTTCAACCAGTTGAGTATTCCGAGTGAGCCACCCCTACTGTACCTGTAGTAAAGAAAGATGGTTCTATCCGCATATGTGGAGACTACAAGTCTACATTAAATCGGGCAATTAAACCACACAGCCGGCAAATTCCAGCAATAACCACGCTGCTAGCGTCCATTGAAGGTGGATCAGTTTTTGCAAAGATTGATCTAGCCCAGGCATATCAGCAGTTGGTGGTCGATGAACGTTCAGCATTGTTACAAACGATATCCACTCACAAAGGCGCGTTCAAAGTAACGAGACTTCAATTTGGAATTTCATCAGCGCCTGGAATATTTCAAAATTGTATCGAAAACATCATACAAAATATTCAAGGTGTGTTACCGTATTTTGATGACATTGTCAACAATTGCAGTCATTCTTAGGCCTAATAAATTTCTATCATGCATTTTTACCGCATAAGGCAACCGCAGCAGAGCCGTTACACAGACTGTTGGATAAAAATGCACACTGGTCTTGGAACCAAAATCACGAAAAGGCTTTCTCTTCACTCAAGAAACTTATAGCATCAGACGACGTGTTGGTCCACTACGATGGAAAGCTGCCTTTAATACTCACATGTGACGCATCACCCTACGGGATAGGAGCTATTCTTAGCCATAAACTAGCAGACGGATCTGAGAAACCAATTGCGTTCTACTCGCGAACACTCTCTAAATCGGAACGTAACTATGCGCAAATCGACAGAGAAGCAGTGGCGCTCGTATCAGGCGTTAAGAAATTCTATAATTACGTATATGGACGTCGATTCACTTTAGTCACCGATCATCGACCACTATTAGGAATCTTAACTACAACAAAAGCAGTTCCCAACGTGATATCGAATGAAATGCTCCGTCGTTCAATATTTCTCAATGCGTATGATTTCGATCTAGTGTATCCACGGTTGCCACTTTGGTCGCATGCGACCAAATTAGATCGCTTTTTTTTTTATTTGGTCGCTTGGTAACTTTTTTTTTCATTTGGTCGCTTTTTTTAAAAATGAAAAATATGTTCAAAACAGGTTGTTCATTTACTGCAGTTTGCTAGTATTGAATCAGTTTGCACATTGGAAATTGCCGCATTTAGAGTACTGAACGCACAGATTTCAATGATTTAACTGACGCTGAATGTGAACTTCTTTCAGTCATTGACAAGGTGGCTCCCATTGGAAAATGTAATTAATCGCGTTTTGGAGTAGTGGGACGCCCTTCAGCTTTATTTAATATCTTCTTATTTAGAAATTAATGGAATCAGGACATGTAATTTGGCAAACGAAATGGGGAACCAAGAAACGAAAGCTTACTTTCTTTTCTTGTCTTATGTCTTGAAAATAATAAACAATTTAAATAAAGAGTTTCAGTCCGAGAAGGTCCATTTGCCTTATTTACATGAGCAGTTAGAGACAACTTTGAAGCTCATTTTAAGTAATTTTATGGACAATAATTGCATTAGAAACATTAATTCATGGACGGAATTTATTTTGCAAAACAAAAACTTTTATTTACCTTTGGAGAACGTTTTTATTGGAAGCAAGGCAGAAGAATTTTTGAAGAAGTCAAAGCTCACAAATTTCAGTAAAAATTATATAAAATCAAACGTTTTACAGTTCTATTTTGAACTAATAAAACAGATGTTAATCAGGTTTGATTTAAGCAACAATGAATTAAAAAATCTAATTACTCCTAAAAGTGTTTTATCAGAAAATAATAGAAAGTTTTCCAAATTTAGTTGAGGACGATCCGGAGAACGTGGTTATGGAGTGGAAAATGTTGAGGATTTTGAAAAATAATAACCTAGGCAATGAACTAGATGTAGCCAAATATTGGGAGAAAGTGAGCTACCTGAAAAATGGCCTGGGTGAATATAGCTTCGGAAATTTGACTGCTTTTGTTAATAACCTGATGTCATTGCCCCACAGCTCAGCCGCTGCTGAAAGAAAATTTTATGAGCTAAGTTTATTGAAAACAAAGCTGAGAAATAAACTGAACTTTGATACCATAAATAATATAATGTTAGCCTAAGAACTGAATGGAGCAAGTGACAATCATACTGTTTGGTCAGCAAAAAATTCTTTCTAAGTTTTATTTATTTTTATTATTAAATATAAATTACTCTCTTTCATTACTTATCATAACTCATAAGTTTTGAAGTATCTATAGTAGATCTTCAAATGTGATATGCACCAGATTTGATATTTAAGAAATATCTTGACTGTATTGTATAAATATACGATGTGATTTATTATTATTAATAAGTTATGAGCTGTGTTAAGATTAAACAATATGTGATTTAAATATTGTTCCTGTTTTGTGCAGTGAAATAAAATATGAAATTTATAAAACTATATGTTTTTGTAAGTTTTGCAATTTTTTCATGTAAGTTGTGTTTTGGTCGCTTCGTACTGCGTTTGGTCCTTTTTTTTATGAAAATTGGACGTAAAATTTTTTTTCGAGTGGCAACCGTGAGTGTATCGCGCCGGGAGCAAAATAAGTAATGCAGATTTCTTGAGCCGCTGCCCATGCCCAATATCCTACGACGCGGAAGAAACATCCACCGAAGACGTTCTGATGATCGAACTAACAGCTACTCCAGTCGTGAGCGCACAGTTATTAGCGTCGCTAACATCAAAGGACTTGCAGCTATCTAAGGTTTCGAACTGGGTGTTAAGGGGTTGGTCCAAAGCTAAAATAGACCGTGCAAGCGAACTGCATCCTTATTACATTCGTCGGAATGAATTATCCACCAATAGAGGTATTCTGGTCTGGGGAAATCGGGCAGTTATTCCACCCCTCGCCCTCAAAAAAATTTTGAAGGCACTTCATGCATCTCATCCAGGTATTGTCAAAATGAAAGCCTTGGCTCGCAGCTACGTGTGGTGGCCCAATATAGATGCAGAAATAGAATTGGCTGTTAAGAGATGCACATCATGCCAGCAACACCGAAACGAAGAACCACATACGACAACTTGTCATTGGGAATCAGCCAAACGCCCCTGGTCTCGTTTGCACGTCGACTTCGCTGGGTCATTCCAAGGCAAAACTTTCTTTTTAGTTGTTGATTCTTTTTCAAAGTGGCTTGAGGTTTCCGTTGTCAGTTCAACGTCGACAGCAGCCGCCATCAAGTTTCTGCGTCAACTTTTCGCAACCCACGGGCTACCTGACGAGCTAGTATCCGACAATGGTACTGCGTTTACATCCGAAGAATTCAAGACCTTCATGCAAAACAACTTGATTCGACACATTCGGTCCGCTCCTTTCCATCCGGCTACTAACGGCCAAGCAGAGCGAATGGTGCAGACGACAAAAAATTATTTGAGGAGATTGGAACATAAAGAAGATATCCACTTGAGCTTGGCCAGATTTCTATTCAATCAACATATTACTCCACATGCTACTACGAATCGCTCGCCTTCAGAGCTTCTGTTCAACCGCGTGCTTAAGTCATACTTTGACAAAATACAACCAAATGAAATAACTTGGGGTAAGGTGTGTAATCAGATAAGCGCAAAATATTTCATTACAGGTTGTCCAGTTTGGGTGCGGAATTACGCTGCGGGGCCAAAATGGATTGAGGGTACGGTGTCTGAACAAACTGGGCCAATATCCTACAACATATGTCTTAACGATTCTCGAGTGGTTAAACGTCATCAAGACCAACTACGTAGCCGAACGCCATCAGTAGCATACTATGATCCCACCGATAGTGAAACCCAACCCCAAAACGAATCGGAACTCAACGCATATCCCCAAGCTGTAGAAGCGGAGTCAAACACTTGTGAACCGCACGCGCATTCATCATGTCAAAACCCAACAGTTCCTATAGTGCCATCTTCTCTGGAATCGACATCAGCATCGACACCGACACCGACACTTCTCACCCCCCGCAGATCTGGTCGCAACAGAAAGGCTACGCAATTCTATGAAGCATCTGGGTGTTAAGGGGTGTTGTGTATGCAGTCATACGCAGTTGTTTGCTAGACGTCATCGCGATAACATCTCGCATCATAGTCCAATAGTTCATATCGTGTATATATACATATATATTAGCAATAAAGAATATTAGCTGTATACGCATATCTAAAAGCTAGTATATAGTACAGCATTCGAGTTAAAAAAAACGATCTGTCCACAGTATTTTCAGCAACAAGATGGAGCTCAACGTCAAAGCTTGCTGTTACTTTTCAAAGCTCTCTGTGAAATTCAAGATGAAACAAAATCAAATTCATACCAGGTTTGTTTCCTTATTTGTTCTATCAAATGAAAAACGATACGAAGCCAGGTATGAATTTGTATTTTTTTTTCTTATTTTCCATACATCAGATTCTCTCTTACAGCTCTTTTTTACTATTTTTGGAGGCATCGTCCAGCAGTGAAGAAAGCTCTATGTCAAAGTCAGCTGTTTTGTTGAAAAAAACTTTTGGGTATGTTCGGGGAGTATGTAAAAAGATATTAAAAACTAATCTTTGATGAGATTTTCCATTGGCAAACAGAATCAAATTATTTTTTATCCAAATCTTTGGGAAAGCAGTTCTACGCTATTGACCAGTCTTTTCGATAGGTTAAAAAGGAAAATAAGTTGTTTCTATTTACAAAACCGTGAAATTGAACTATAATACTACCGCACAAATAAACACAACCCAAATTAAATTAAGTTGAAACACATACTGCTAGTCCCAAACTTGAATTTCTATTGAAGAATGTTTAATTTTCATTCATATATCTTTCCCTTTTGATCATTTTTTACTGCTTTGTTTGTTTGTTTGATTTGTTGTTTTCTTGCATTGGGCTATATTTTTTAGTCAAATAATTCCATGAGAAAAGCTATTAGCTTCAACAAAAAAGAACTAGTGCTAAATCCTGTATTATATAAATTAAAACATTAAATGTTTAAATGAATTTTTAAAAAAGTTTTATTGAACTGGCAGCGATTCTGCCTCACAAATAATTCGCAAATAACTGACAAAAATTCTCATAATTCATTAAGCTTAAATACTAAATCTGCACTACTCAAAGCCAACAAAGACAACTCATTCTCGTAGGTATTCGAATTGCCGCATCTTTCCCACAGCGACGCTAGACGCTGACAGCAGCATTCTTTACTTCTCAGTTTTCGGCTCGTGTAGTGGCTGTCTATCTGACTGTTGTGAATTTGATCTTGTTGTCGTTAACTCCTCCCGCCTTAAGATCGGACGTCCACGTTCGACGTAGCTGGCCTCAAGAGGTGAGAAACATCTTCTAGACCCAAGGTTACAGTGGGTACTATGTTTTTGGGAACTTGATGTGGTTCATTTATCCTTAGATTTTTTCTTCGCATGAATCTGGTGACAAGGTAGGCACCCATCAAGATGAATACTATTGTTGTAAGTCCGATATTGATAGCAAAGTTAGTGTTGTTTTTTGTAGTTAATAGGCTTATCTGCGATGTACCGTTTATGCTGAGTTCTCTCATCATCTCGAGGGATAATTTTTCTTCAGTGATTGCACTTTCTGATTTAGGTTGTAGAATAGCGGGCAACGGTTGGTGCTTTGTGATCTCCATGGTTTCGTAGAGCTTATTATTAACTTCAATTGACGTATTGACATGTTTAATCAGGTAGGAGCCATTTAACATAATTGCTTCGTTGTTGATTTTGAGAGGACCATTAAACTGATTCAAGAATAGGACATCTGTTGATATTTCTTCCACTGAAGGTACGTGTTGGTTGTTTACCAGAGGACATGATGATTTTTGGCTTTTCAGTAGCTTGGGAGTGCATGTACTATTAGTTATATCTATTATATCAGTGGCAGCACTGGTTATCTCTGTGCATAGTTGTGTGTTTTCATAGCTCTGTTTTTAAACTAATTAAATTCTGTGTATTTCATACTTTAAAATTTAAACTGTGATCTGTTCAGTAATCTTTTTAGTTTGATTATCTACTTATGAGTTTATTTTGGTTCAAAGTGTTGTAAATAATAAAAATAGCAAAGTTGAATTAAATTAGATTCTGATTACGTTTTGTGTTATCTTTAGTTGTATTGGTAAGACATTATTTTCCGTTCTTATGTTGAGTGTGTTTTGAGTGATTTTTTTTTATTATTGTTTTCTCCGTTTAACCACTAATTATCCCTCATACATCTCTTTCAACTACTAATTCCTTTCTTTTAGAACATACCATTTTAATATGGATTGTGCAGCGGGTAAATGCCTCGACAATTCGAACTCACCTCTGTTTGCTTGCTATGGGCCATGTGGAAATGTTTTTCATGCCAAATGTATTGGCTCCAACAATGCTTTATTGGATAAAATTAGTGCATCGAAAATCGCTTGTTGGTATTGTGAAAACTGTAAGAAGATTTCCCTATCCCATTTAGCTGTAAAAATGTCCAATTTTAAGTTAGAAATTGAGAAACTCTCTAAAGGCTTCGAAACGCTTCATAAAGTTTTTAATGAATCGGTTTCAAACTTAGCGTCATTTTCTTCCCCTATTAGCTCTGTTGACATATCAACTTCAACAGATGACTTAAAGTTGCTGACTTCGGATAAACCCCAAGCTTTAAAGGATTTAAGTGAACAGTCCAGATCTTCAGTTAATTTGAACCCTGTCTCCGTTCTAAATAAGGGCTCCAAAAGAAGCAGTGATGGCATTGCTTCCACTAAGCAAAGTACTCCTTCAAAGCGAAAGAATCTGAGAAGCAATTCTAAAAAGGCGAACAGCGTTTCAGTCCCATTAGAACAAACTGATGTAGTTGATATGGTTGCAATTAGTTCACCATCAGTAAGTAACGATTTGGATGCTGTTCCCTTAGAATCTATTACTCGAATGGAAGCAGTCCCCAAACCTAGATCCATTTTTGTTTCTCGGCTGAGACCTGAGCTCATACCGAATGATGTTTTGCATTATTTAGTTACAAAGAAACTTATTCCTTGTGAAAACTTTATTAAATGTTCTAAAATAAGTAAAACTGATAGTTTTGTTTCGTCTTTTAAATTACTTGTCCCACCCTTATTGTTTTGAATTACAAATAGTATGTTTATTGTAAGATTTACATTTGTCTATAATTCCATAAAGTTTTTTACTGCAATCTGAAACATTATAGTATGGTATTTTATTAATTTTAGAACCAATTTTTACAGGCTTAAGTAAGAAAGAATTACAAATGATTGGACTTAAGGTCGGTAAACTGATAATATAGATTATGTTTTTGCCATCAGATGCAATTTTTACATCGGCAAATTCAAATGCTTCATTTATGTTCATATAAGGCATATTCTTAAGGATCTGTTCGGACAATTTTATTTCTGAGCTTGTTAAAATGTAGGAGTTTACAATATTTGCCTTAGCCCAATGAATAGCGTAGGCGACATTCACAATTTCTTCTTTAATTATATCTAGCTTATATTTTATTTCCCAAATTTCTTTATCTATGATTTTTTCATTTACAATTTTGAAAACTCTATTGGTCATATTAGTTATTTCATTAATTTTACTTACTGTAATCCTATTGATAACGGCTTGTTTGTTATTATTCTGTAGTACGTTATTAATTTTATTCTTAATGATTTCATGGTCGTGGTGATCAGGGTTCCCTGCAATCCACTTCCATGCACTGCCGATTACATTTATGGATCTTTTATCTTTTCTTTTGATTTGTAGTCTTTGAAAATGACTTCTTATTCTTTGGACTTCGAATTGCAAAATTTGATAAAAGGAGTGATTCTGATTTGTATTTAACATTTCTTTTAATTTCGTTATCAAATTGCCGTATCCTTCTAGCTCTATTACATGAATAATCTTGAACGTACCATCTTGTATCGTTGCGGTTCCCGTGCTAACCTTAATAAGCTGGGAGTTTGAATAATCTAGAATCTGGACCTCTGTACCGCAAAGGGTGGATAATGCCCTGTTGGAATAAAGGTTTAATTTTTTATCAGACTCTTGTGGACTACTTTGCCTGATCGCGTTTTAACTGTGGAATTAAGATTTTCTGTAACAATTTCCTTTTTATATCTAGGATCTAATTTATTTCCTACTCTTTTATTAGTTTTTACATAAATAGTTTCTCCCACACGATAAGTTCGTATAGGTTGTTTTCGTTTGTTATGGTAACCTAGATCAGCACTCTGTTTCTTTAAGATAGCCTCAACAGTTTCTCGTCTTGCGTTTTCTAGTTCTTCGGGCTTATTAAGCAATTGCCTACCAAAGAATATGTCCACGGGTTTTCTATTCGTTGTTGAATGAATTGACCTATTATATTCATAAATGCTTCTGTCTAATAGTTCGGAAAGGTAGAGTGGCTGTTGTCTGGTTTGAGACATCGTATCAACTCAGAAAAGGTCGAATGGAACCCTTCTATCTGGCCATTCACACAACTAGTGTAAGGAGGTGCTTTATAAACAGTTATGCCAAACATATTTTCTAACATAAATGTTATAGAATTTGACCCAAAGGACTTTTCGTTGTCCATTACTACTGTTTGTGGGACACCGAATGCCAGTATTAATCCTCTGAGAGGTTCTTTAATATCCTCTGCCGATCTTGATTTTATAATTTTGGCTAGGGCATATTTGGAGAACTTATCAATGGCTGTTAGGATTACCTTTTTGTTAGTAAAATAAATGTCTATATGAATCATCTGTCCAGGGTATTCTGGAATAGGGGTTGGTTGTAATTCGGGTTTGTTAGGATGCCTTTCATATTTATATTTTTTGCAAACTTTGCAAGATTTGGCTATCCTTGCAGCTTTTTCCTTCATATTATGAAAAAAGAAATGTTGTGAAATTTGTATCCTATTTTCGCGTGCATTCCTATGGACACGATTATGTTCTTTTATCACTTCATCTTCCTGCCTAATTTCATTCGTGAGATCTACAACCATGGTTTTGGAGAAGCGCGTCCTGTATTGCTTAAAATGTCTAGGATACACTTCCTGTATTAATTCAAATATATTATCTTCTGCTTTTATGACATTTGTGACGCTTGGGTTAAGATATTTTTTAAGTATTGCAATTAACTTTTCTTGATCATATCTTGCCTCTACTACTATATGCCGGTGGTAGGTTGGAAAAACAATCTTAAATTCATAAGAAAGAGGGTCGCCTACCGATAGCTGGATTTGGTTTTTGAACCCGTTTATAGGAGCTTTTAAAACTGGGATAGAGTCTTGATCCAGATTTTCGTCGTCGTCTTGGGACACGGGTAGATTATTGACGTGTGACTGAATGGGTGCTCTGGACAATGCATCTGCTACCACATTCGTCCTTCTGGGCTTATATTTCATTTCATAATTATATTCCTCTAACCTTGCTTTCCATCTTTTCATTTTAGTGTTATTATTTTTGTTGCTTAAAGCGAATGTCAAAGGTTGATGATCTGTGAATATTCACACTTTTGCTGAACCATAGAGATATGCTCTGAGGGAACTCAAGGCCCATATAATGGCTAAAAGTTCTTTCTCGCTGGCAGAGTAGTTCTCTTCCGGTCTGGAAAGTGTTCTTGAAATAAAGGTTATAGGCTTTCCCTTTTGTTCCAGTACGGCCCCGAGTGGAAAGTTTGAAGCATCCGTGGTCAGGTCAAATGGTTCAGAAAAGTCAGAATAGGCCAAGATTATGTCTTGGGAAACAAGAGAACTTTTTAATTTACAGAAAGCATCAACAGCTTCTTCATTAAGTTGAGTAGATAATTTGGACGATTTTGACTTCGAGACTCGTCCCTCCTCCCCCCTTAAGAGGGCTGTCAGGGGTTTAGCCAGCTTGGCATAGTTTTCGACAAAGCGCCTATAATACCCTGAGAGACCAATAAATGATCGTAATTGCTAAGGGTATTTGGTATTGGAAAATCAAGGATTGCCTTTACTTTATCCGGATTAGTTTTAATACCATTTGCTGAAACAGTAAATCCCAAAAATTCCACTTCTTGCTGAAAGAATTTACACTTATCTATTTGCACTTTCATATTTGCTTTATTTAATGTGAAAAAAATTTGTTTAATATGCTCAGCGTGCTCATTTTCATACCTACTGTAGATGATTATATCATCTACTAGCTGAGCCACCCGGCGTTGCTCGGGTCTGTAGTTTGAAGGTTCTCGTTCTTGTTTTTCCGCTTAAGTGGGAACTTGGGGATGAAAAATGATCGTTTTTACTTTGAGATTTTGTGGCATCCCAATGACGAAAGAATTTTTGAAATCTGTCCAGTAGTTTCTAGGTTTCCGTTCCCAGCCCCGTTCCTGTGGGAATCTTCCATTACCGTGGAAATATGTGAAATATAAGTCTATGTCACTGAGGGATAATGTTACATCCTAGAGTTGAAAGAATTTTGGAAATCGGTCAAGTAACTTTAAGGTTCCCGTTCTCGTTCCCATTTCTGTTCCCGTAGGATTATAGGGATAAAATATAGTCTAGGTTACTGATGGAGGGGGATAATGTAGCACTCCTAATGCCGAAAGAATTTTAGAAATCTGTTCAGTAGTTTCTAAGTTTCCGTTCCCAAACCCGTTCCTATGGGAATATCAATTTTTTAAATTTTTATGTCATAAGAACCTTATCCTGACAATAACAAACACAACAAAAAAAGAATTGGCCTAATTGGTCCAGGCGTTGTTGAGTTATGCGCTTACCAACACATTTTGCGATTCATTTTTATATATAAGATGTATACTTGACAAAACTTTCCAATATATTCTTGAAGTATGTCATCAAGAGTTCTTTGAAATATTGCCGGGGCGTTTTTAAGGCCAAACGGCAGTCGCACGAACTCATACTTCCCGTTATTAATCGAAAAGGATGTTTTCTCGATGTCTTCTTCCCTTAGAGGTATTTGGTGAAATCCACTCTTTAGGTCGAGAACCGAGAAGAATTTATTTTGCCCTAATTGTGAAATAACCATGTTAATATCCGGCATAGGATATCTGTCTGCAATAGTCACCGTATTTAATTTTCGGTAGTCTATTACCATTCGAAACTGTTTTGCCCCAGTGGAATCAGGCTTTTTTGGCACAATCCATACCGGTGAATTGTACGGAGACCGTGAAGGTCTTATAATGCCATCATCAAGCAGTTTCTGAACTTGTTTCTCTACTTCTCCTTTCAAAGACATAGGAAACGGATAGTGTCCACTATAAACGGGGTCTTCGGTAGATGTTCGAATCTCCGCGACTATTGACGTGGTATATGTCAATTTCTCATCGGGGTCTGCGAAAAGGCTCAAATTATTTTGTAGAATAGGGCACAGCAGATTTTTCTGTGAGGGTTTTAAGTTGCCAACCTTTTCTGAAAGAGAAGCTATATCGAGTGAATTAACAGCCTGCTGTTTAAGCTGTTTAATTTTGATATTGAAATTATTGAGAATTGACATATAGCTTTTTTTAGCATAGATTACTGCGGAGAGCTGTTTTAAGCTGTCATTCCCCAATATTCCATGAAAAGTTTTGAGATATGGCAGAATGTAAAATTTCAGTGGTGTATTTCTTAGACCAAATAAATTTATAAGGGTATGCTGCCAAATTTTGACATCCCCCGCAATTGATTGTGCATAAAAAATTTCTTCGTTATTGATAGGGTTTTTAACCAAATCGGGCCTAATATAATTTTTACTAGATCCGGTATCGACGAGAAATTTTAACATTTCCCCGCTTTCCGTTCGACATTCGAAATAAGGAAGCAAGGAATCGCTTAACCTAAAAAATGGATGTCGGTATAATCTTGATATGATAAATTAGGATTAGGAAAATTTTGAGCATATTCCTCTAAGGTTTGCTCGTAACCATTGTCGGATTCTTCCATATATCCTTGATACTCGGTGTGGGAAACATCAGAGGTTTCCGAGGTTTCTGATAAATGGAAATTCATCTGTGGGGTCTGATTACTATTTGGGCGATACTTATTGTTATTAAATTGTCGATTATTATTCCAATTATATTGTTGCTGGTTCCGCTGACCAAAGTTTCTTTGTGCAGAAGAACCTTGGGTAATAGGTTCTTTTTTTATTACAATATTATCGGGGATTGAATCACTATTATTAGTAGTTGGTTTAAAATTTCTCTGAAAAGTGTTATTATTGAAACGATTCCCTTGATTGAATGGTGGAAATGTACGGGTATTATTGAAACGATTTCCTTAATTTGACTGTGAAAAGGTTCGAGATTGATTGTTCTGATTGGAAGAACTAGGTCAAGGTTTTGATGTATATGCCTGGTTTGTTCTGTAATTCTGGTTTTCTAGTTTCATACACAAGCTAAGCGCATGAGGGAGATCAGTCGGCTCCCTTATACCAAGAAGTCTTGGTAGATCTCCTTTTAAGCCCCTAATAAAAGTATCTAGGGCCTTATTTCGATAAGTTTCAGTCAAAACTTCCATAGGTTCTGGGCCTATATTCATACAGGAAATATTATTTAGAATTAAAGAAAGGTGGGAATATATAGAATTATAGTATTCTTGCACAGTTTTTCCTCCTTGTACAAGCCTCATCATCTGATATTCCAGTGTCCCCAAATCACGTTTGTCCGCATAATGTAGGGTAAGACACTGGGAAATACTTCCCCAATCTAAGGGAGTATTGAATGACTCTAAAGCAATATCTGCCTTCCCTGTAATCTTATTTCTTATAACATTTAAAATTGCAAAGTACTTTTCAGTCCCTTTCAAACGTTCGTATATACCTAACACTCTCTCTACACTCTTTTTCCAGGAGCTGTATTCCCCTGGATCCCCAGAAAAATCCCTGATACTCCTCACTAGGCACTAGTTGTAGTTGACTGAGAAGATACGTTCAAATCTCTAGAAGGACCCGCTTCACTTTGATAATTATCTACTTCAATTGTTGCATTATCTACTTCGATTGGTTGATTGTTTGAATCACTACTTTCACCAGGTTTACTACCTGCAGCTTTTTGCTGTCTAGTCATCATTTTTAATACAACACAAAAATTTTAAGAACTTTGCTTTACTAACAAGAATAATGATACTTAATTTGTATTAATCAACTGATTCGGCACAGTTACTTATCTTAAATGTAAATAATCAGTTACAATAAAAAATTTTAATTTCTTACAGTAAAATCGTAAGTCTTAACATTCCGTCTCCCTCGTTGTTGGTTAGACTAGAGATGAGCTGGATGGTTCTGGTCCCAGGATTTATGCACTTTTACGGCGAGCTATTTCTTAGGTCGACTTAAGAAAGTTAGTGTAAGCGAATTTTTCTTTACCGCGGCGAGCTTAACAGGTCGACTTAGGCGATTCACTACGCGAACACTTTACTGCACTTTTTCACCTGGGCCCCACGTTGGGCGCCAATTAAAACATTAAATGTTTAAATGAATTTTTAAAAAAGTTTTATTGAACTGGCAGC
Source organism: Melanostoma scalare (assembly GCA_949752695.1). Lineage (NCBI taxonomy): Eukaryota > Metazoa > Arthropoda > Insecta > Diptera > Syrphidae > Melanostoma > Melanostoma scalare. The sequence goes on from OX456984.1 coordinate 93,941,612, forward strand.
GATTCTGCCTCACAAATAATTCATAAATAACTGACAAAAATTCTCATAATTCATTAAGCTTAAATACTAAATCTGCACTACTCAAAGCCAACAAAGACAACTCATTCTCGTAGGTATTCGAATTGCCGCATCTTTCCCACAGCGACGCTAGACGCTGACAGCAGCATTCTTTACTTCTCAGTTTTCGGCTGTCTATCTGACTGTTGTGAATTTGATCTTGTTGTCGTTAACTTAAGAACACCACCAGGTAAGAAACAGGGCGAAAATTCAATATGAATATAGTTTTTATTTCTTTAATTTTTTATCGAGAGAAAAAATTTCTTTGCAAATACCACATTTTTTTTGAACACGTCCTTTCGAAAAAGCTTTGATGAACTGTCGTGAAAGTGTTCCTTTGATGGTTTGTTTTTGGGGTAACATATTTTTCATGTTAAAACAGAGGCTCAAAGATATCAAAAACTAGATTTTTTCTATTTTGAACGCCTAATATCTCAGAATCGCGAGCTGTTAGGTAAATTCTAAGCTCATATTTAGATTCAGCGAAGCAAAAACCTTGAAAATAATATAGTTTGCTTTTGGCAACAACCAAAAAGTTCAATTTTGTAGACCAGTGTATAATGAATGGAAGCCCCAACATGTAACATTTCAAAAAGATCAGGAATGGCAAAAGTATTGCAGCAGTGTAAAATAATAATTTGGGACTAATGCACCATGGCACACAAGAAATCAGTAGAAGCATTCAATCGTACATTACAAGGTGTGAGAGGGGTTTTTTTGGAGGTGCATTGGTGTTATTTGCTGGTGACTTCCGGCAAACACTTCCGGTTATTCCTCGATCTACTACTGCTGCTGACGAATAAAGCGGTGGATTGAAATCTTCATATCGTTTTGGAAATATTTGAAAACGCTTTCTCTCAAATGTAAGAGTGTTATTGCAGAATGATTCAACAGCAAGCAAATATTGAAAATTCGAAATGGTGAATTACCTCTTGATATTGATGGTCCAATAAGATAGCCAAATAGTTTTTGTTCGTTATCAGAATCGAATGCTGCGTAAATACCGAAATTAAGATTGGTTAAGCCAAAGACGAATATTGGCATGTACGAATAGAGATGTTATAATTATCAATGTGGAAGTTATGAACAAAATACCAGGTGTAAGCGTAGCTTATAAATCTATTGATACCGTCATGAATCCGGATGAAGCTGTGAACTATCCAATCGAATTTTTAAATTCATTGGATCTACCAAGTATTCCGCCTTACTATTTACAATTAAAAGCAGGTATTCCAATTATAATGTTCAGAAATCTAAATCATCCAAGATTATGTAATGGCACCAGATTATCTAGTAGTTAAACGATTAAGAATATGTTATTGAAGCGAAAATTTTAACTGGTAAACTTAAAGGCGAAGATGTCTTAATACCACGTATACCAATGATTCCACCTGATTTACCATTTGAATTTAAGCGATTGCAGTTGCCTATTCGAATTGCTTTTGGCATGACAATTAATAAATCTGGTATACATTTGGAACATCCAGTTTTTTCTCATGGCCAACTTTATGTTGGTTGTTCACGTGTTGGAAAATCATCTGCTTTATTCATTTATACGACCAACTATGGAAAAACCAAAACTATATCTTATCAAAAAGTATTGAAAACAAGAATATTCAATAAAACACTTTTAAAACAAAAAAAATGGAATATTTTGCTTTTTATTTTCGCCCTGCGCGGCGGGCGGGGTTTTGCTAGTATTATATGAAAAAAAGAAATGAACCTTCTTAAACATATGCATTATATAATCAATCTTCTGTTTTTTTTTTTTTAATATATCAACTACTTCATCTACGTCAATATCTATCCAGTAGTCAATATTCATAAGAGCCAAGCCGTTCAGTATTGTAACGAAAGCGTCTCTCTTCCGGCGCGCGTCTAGATCACGCCGGAAGGGAGAATTGAAAGAATCAATTATTCAAAGAAAATATTTTGTATTTCATTTAAATTCTGGTTGCCGAGAGGGTTTTATTTTTTTATTTTCCTATTTTTAAATTTTTTGTTTTTCAATTTTTAACAATTTTATCGTTCTCCTTTCTTTAACTACCCCAAGACAACTCGCCCTTAAGCGATTTTAGTGTTTCTTTCATAGGAAATGTCTGCTTTCCAACCACTTCCTCATCATTCCAGAGTCCATTGTCGCTTTATTGGAAGCTTTCCAAGGCAATCTGTCATTTTAAACGTCATTAAGAATTTCGTTTTTTAATGTTTTCAGGCTCTCTTTAAATCAACTTGAAATCTTTTTATTCAGAATCACCATCAAATTCGCAGCAATTTCATGTGCCATACTTGTAGACACGTTCATGTACCACACTATTTGAAGTTTTTCACCTGTGATAGTTCTTGTTAATGAGTGGTACCAACTAGACGTGTGTTATTTAGCAGCCAGTTAAAGTTAGTTTCCAAGGCCTAAAACTACAAGCCAAGACTTAAAAATCGCCATAATCAACAAGACTGTTTTTCTTCATTCGAAGCAGTGATACTTTAGTGAAACAATAAACAATTAAAGCCACATTATATCAAAAACGATTAAATTATTATTTCACTGATTTTGGCATCAATAAGTGTTATACTCCTTTCTTTCGCTATCAGTGCTAATACATAACCTGAGTGTAACATCTCCTTTTCCCCTTCAATCAACTTACACGTATAAATATGAACGGAAGACGTAATAAACAACTTGATGACGTAAAAAAACCGCAATCATCACACCAGCACAAAAACAAACAGCAAAATCACTACAAGAATCTGATGACACTTTTAGCTCTGGAGAAATATGGACAAGACTAGAAGCGGCACTATTAAAACAAAGTGATTGCATCACACGCTCTCTTACGTTAAGAATTGCAGAGTCTGAAGCGAGGTTATCTAACAAAATTGAAAATGATATTACCGCTCTTAAATCGTCAATTGATGACATCAAGAAATGCATGCACATAATAGAATATGACTTACACTTTATAAAGCACGAAAATGAAACACTGAAGGAGCAAGTTAAGCAACACAGCGAAGCAATTAATAATATAAATGCACGTATGGAAGAAAATAAACAAAAACACCAACAAAAAGAAATTTGCAGTGATGCTCTTCTTCAAGGTGTTCCTTCACTACCGACAAAAAACTTAAAGTCAATACTCAATCACATGTGTGCAATCGTTGGTTTTCAACCACCTACACTAAGGAGTATTTTCCGACTGAAATCAACTAACCACACATGTCCACCAACTGTTTTAAAATTTTTGTCACCGCTAGATAAGAGCTCAGTACTGCGAGCTATTGCAAATCACAGAAAGGAAACCAAACAACCACTTCGTCTTCGCGATCTTGGATTTGACAACGGCGATTCTGCTGTTTTCATTCATGAATGCCTTACGGTTACGGTTGCCACTTGCCAAAAGAATATGTGCCCAAAAATGAAAATAAAAATGACCGAACGAAAAGTTAAAAAATAATGCCAACTAAGAACCAAGCCCTTTAAGACTACCAAGAAAACATAGCTGTAGAACCGCATTCATCTCTGAGGATCGTGAAAAGTTAATTATGCTGACTAAACTTAGACGATTATCAAGAATGCCATACTCTAGATCAGAAGAAGTTAGGGTTGCAAACTCGTACGTTAGCTTAAATTAAATAAAACTGGATTTCCAAACGGTCTCGACGCCGAAATTTTCAAAGAAGCTAGAAATTAGCTTGAAAGGAGAGTGCAACAGCTGCATGATTTAGTCGTGAGAAATCATGTTCAATAAATGGAAAATCTTACAATTGCACCAATTATAGAGGAATACTATTCCTTAACGTCAGATGCGATGTCTTCTCTTTGTGAAAGTCTGAAAACCCCCACGTCAACAAATTCGTACAGCACACGGGAGAGTATTGACAGAAACAAGCTGTGCAGCATCATGTCTAGTTGCCAAAAAACCTTGGTTTTCAGTTCGTAAGGCAGATTTAATCACGAAGTCACCACACATGCCGGTCATTTGAAGAAAAGCACGTGTCATTTGATATCAGTGTTTGCTACTAGAATTCTCCCCGGCAAAATACTAGTTCTACTTCAGGGCGAGCGCAGAACTCAAAAAACACCTTGCTTGGTATTAAGAGTAAACTGAGTCAAGAGAATTCATTGCGGCTACCTCAGAGCAATCGTTGGGCTTGCACAAACGAACTTATTGATGTACTTTTTACATAATTCGATTAGAAAACTGCCTTTCGCATACATTTCAATTTTAAGGACCTATAAACTGAAGGGTTTTTCTTATTTCATTTCATTGAAAAAATGACCAAATGGAATATAAAGTGACCATGTGACCAAGTGAAAAAATAATGACCAGATTTGGACATAAATGACCAAACTGGCAACCGTGCTATATGCCAAATAATGAATAGCACAACACTCAAAATAATAGCTTGGAACGCTAAAAGCATTCGATTTAAATGTATTGAATTTTTTGCTTTCTAAGCAAATATAATGTAGATATTGGTTTGGTGTCTGAAACATAGCTTGAGTGTTTCTTAAACATCGATAGTCTATCGATAGTATCGATAGTAAAAAACTATCGAACTGTTTGATAGTTTCAAAAAAACTATCGATAGTTTTTTGTCTCACAGTTTTCTGTTTTTCTTGTTCCCCGCAAGAACTTTGTTTTCAACACACCCACTGGAAATGGAAAGCAACTGGAAGTTTGTTGCTTTCGTCGATGCTGTTCAAATTTATTCATATTTTATCTGGAGAGTCTCCGCCACGACCATCTACATCTACGTCTATGCAGTCTAAAATGGAAGAGCTGCTTTTCATTGCGAGTAGAGCTTCTCAAGAAAAAATTGCCACCCCCATAAGTGACGCAATTGTTGATATTCGTCAATATTTAGAAAAACCCTCGACTAGTAGAGCAGACAGCTCAATGGCTTTTTGGGAAAAATCAAGTACCATGCTTCGTGAGGTAGCATTAAAATATTTATGTATTCCCGCTACCTCAGTTCCATGTGAACGAATTTTCTCAAAAGCTGGCCAAACAATGACAGAAAAGCGAAACAATTTAAAGCCAAAAAACCTTCACAATATGCTTTTTATCAAACAAAATTGTGATATGTTTCATTAAAATTAGTTTTCATTCATCTAATTATTAATAATATTACATATTCATTTATTTCAAATCATATATTTTAATTTTGTTTTAAATACTTGAAGTTCCTTTTTTTTTTATTTATTTTTGTTTCTTTTTCGTTAGTTAGTGAATCTCTTCTTTTTTTTTTTTTTTTTGTTAAGAGAGTATTAACTTATTTATTTAAAACCTTCATTTTAATATATAGTTTTAAGTATGTATATATTTCTATTTCTCATAAAACTAACAGTTATATAATTGAGTTTTTGTTCTTTTTGCTTTCGTTGTGCAATGCAAACTAATTTTATTTTTGGTTTACTAAAATTCTTTCTTAAAATTTTTCAACGTAACTAATAAAATGTATTTCACAAAAAGTTCTCTTTGTTTTTTTGAAAGATAAATAAATAATAAACAATTAATCATTTCGACGCCATTTATGAGAATTTTATTTCTTATCTCCTAAAACGGTGGTGATGTGTATTCGATTCTATGCAGTTTCTCGTTTGCTGTTTCCATTTTTCACGCCTCATTAGGGCTTTAAATTCACTTATTCTTACTTTAAGTACTATATTGGGTGTAATTTAGTGATATAACATAATTTTTCTTTAATATAGTTAAACTATGTAATATCACTAAATTACACCCAATATAGTACTTAAAGTAAGAATAAGTGAATTTAAAGCCCTTTTAAGGCGTGAAAAATGGAAACAGCAAACGAAAAACTGCATAGAATCGAATACACATCACCACCATTTTAGGAGATAAGAAATAAAATTCTCATAAATGGCGTTGTTACACGAACTTGGTAGCACCGACTACACCACCAAAGGAAGGAAAATAAGCTTCAAGCCGACGAGCCGAGTAAGCCATATTTATTTAACCCCGCCATATTATTTTCTTGTCTATTCAATAAGTTAGCCATTTTTTATTCTGAAAACTTTCATTCCTATGACAAATGTGCCCGCGCAAAGTTCAACTTAGTTACACGCTCTTTAGCTAAAAGTAAAACGTAAAATAAAAACCTAAGAACAGATTAAAATAAAACTTAAAATACACTAAATTAAGAAAAGAACATTAAAGACATAACAAGGAAACTAAAACGTAAGAAAACAATGTAAAACTATATTAGAAACTAATAAATTTCCTTCTAGGATATAAAAGCTTCGCTTAGGCTTAGCTAGAGTATCAAACTCCTGTAGTTTTGTTCAACAATTAGAAGTTCAACTTTAACAATCCTTTTATATCGTTTTACGATTGGATATTCAGCAAAATAAAACGAATTCGTTGAGAAATAAAACACACGCGTGCAAACTCAATAAGCTTGAAGCAATCTGTTTTTTTAAAGAACAAAAAAAGTGAGATTAGTCAGGTGTTAAATTTCAATAGAATTGAAGCAAGTAGTTTTAAAAAAAAAAAACAAAAGTAATTCCGAGACATAAGCAATCGTCATTCATGATCAACATTGTCGCCATCTCAACGTCATTTGGAATCAATATCGCCGTCATCTCATCATCATACAGCATCAGCAACATCGCCAACTACACCGTCATCTGCATCTTCACCTACATCAGCACCTACATCGTCAAACGATCAACATCGTCACCATCTCATCGTTATACAGCCTCAGCAACATCGTCAACTACATCGTCATCTACATCGGAACCTACATGGGCATCTACATCGTCATCAACATCTGCATCTGCAGCGTCATCCGTCACCATCATTACAACTTTGCACTCCAGCACATCGAGCTAAGCACCACATTTATTGATTTATTGGAAGAAAGGGGTAAGTCAGTATGTCTTATAATAATTCTCGTATTGGTAGTAATGGGTCGGGGTCAGGTATTCACAATGCTAGAGAGTCAGATAGTGAGAATTACAATAGCAAGTCCCGATGGTGGAGTGTAGTTCTTGTGAAGATTGGTTTCATTTCACATGTGTGGGAGTTACTCAGGCGGTAGAGCAAGTAGATTGGCACTGCAGCAAATGCGTTGTTAAACTTAAAGAAAAGGCTATGCGTGTGACAAAAAATGTTCACATTACAGGTGAAGAACCTCTGGCAACTCAAAAACAGAGTAATGTCAGGAAGGGGAAATAGAAAAATAGTAAAACTAGGGTAGATGTTGTAGTGCAAAAAGCTATCGATGCACTATCAATCAATAAGTCCGTAACTATAGATGATACTACAGTTCAAGTTTTCAATTCTGCCACAGAGGTGCAACCACTGAAGGCAAAGTCTACGGATAATAATATTGCACCGCAAATGTGCAGGCCAGTTTCAAAGCCTGATAGGCAAGGCATAGATAAATTATCCGTTACAAGAAGTTCAACTTCAACGTCTAGGTCTAGACAAATACAAATACAACTTCGTTTTGAATTGAAGAGGAACGCCAATTAAAAAAAATGTATTTAGATAAAAAATACGCGATTTTCGAACAATTGGAGTCAGATGCAGAGGGAGTTTCAAGTACATCCTCGATCATCAGCGGTAGTCGTATTCAACGGTGGGTAGATAGTTCGAAATCTCCAGTAGTAGGAAATAAAGTCGGTTATAATAAAATAACTGATGAAATAGGAAAGGTAGATGACGGACTTAGGGGTAGCTAATTGTTCAGTTTCAATTGTTAATGAAAAGGATTTATGGGTGGCTACGAGTTCAACTCCAAATTTAAATAAGGCTCAAATTGCATCGAGACAATTTATGTCTAAGGAGCATGTTCAATTTACTGGGCGACCAGAAGAGTGGCCGCTTTTTATAAGTTGGTGGAGAAACACATCGGAGGCCTGTGGGTTTAGTAAAAATGAAAACATGGTACGATTGCAACAGTGTTTAAATGGGAAAGCACTCGAGGCTGTGCAATATCGGTTACTTCACCCAGACCAAGTTGAGGGTGTGATAAAGACATTGCAAATGTTGTTTGGTAGGCCTGAAGTAATTATTCAGTCACTGATTAAGAAAGTCAGAAACGAGCCAGCACCTAAATGCGACAAATTAGAAACGTTAATTCAATTTTCTCTTGGGATTGATAATATGTGTCGTATGATGGAGGTCACCAACCTAGTAGCACATTTTAATAACCCATGTTTATTGCAAGAGCTGGTCATGTTTATTGCAAGAGCTGGTAGAAAAGTTGCCAGCGCAAATTAAATTAAACTGGGGTATATGCAAACAAAGTGTTTCTTGTGTTGACTTGTCGGTTTTTAACAGCTGGCTTTCCCAGTATGCCACGGCGGCTTCGGAAGTAACATCCACAATACCTCATCTGTTTGAAAATAAAGGTGATAAAAAAACAAGAGCCTTTATTAATGTTCACCAAAACTCTCCTTCGTTTCAAGATAATAGCAAGTGTATCTCATGCAAAAACAGTTGCAAATCGTTGTCAAGTTGCAACAATTTTTCAAAGCTTCCGCTTACCGATAGATGGAAGTTGGTGAAACGATTTAACGTATGTCGAATTTGCCTGCGTCGGCATGGCTCTCGACGTTGTCTGTCATCCCAACTATGTGGAGTTTCGGGATACACCTTCCGGCACAATGCGCTTTTACATAACGGTGACTTTCAGCAGAAGACTGAATCTGATGGTAACGATACGAAAATAAAGCAACCGGGATCGAGTAGTTCCTTGAAAAACGCACATTATAGCGGAACGACTCTGCGTTCGAGTACGATGCTCACACTATTCAAAATAGTTCCAGTACGATTGCACTTTAATGAAAAATTTATCGAAACCTTTGCCTTTATCGACGATGGATCCTCAGTGACATTGATAGATGAAGAGCTTGCGTTTGCTCTCGGGGCCAAAGGCAGTAACGAACCACTGTGTCTCAGATGGACCGCCAACACCCATCGTCGTGAAGAATCCTCTTTGAAAATAACTTTACAAATTTCGGGTATTGATGGCAAACGTAAGCACACACTTGCCAATGCACATACAGTCAAGTCATTGGATCTCCCTAGACATTAACATTAGCAACCTGACACAGCGTTACCCACACTTGAACGGCTTGCCGATAAAATCGTATAACAATGCAAAGCCACAGATTCTATTGGGACTACAACACTGGCAGCTAGGCATGCCTCTAAAGATTCGAGAAGGAGACGGTTCGCAGCCGGCAGCAATTAAGACAAGGTTGGGTTGGACTCTCTTTGGTGTAGCATCGGGCAAGGACGCAGGTCAAGAAGTTCACAACGCAAATATTAATATTCACCTATGCGACTGCCAAACTCAAGTGGATTCAGAGATGCATGAAGCGGTCAAGCAATACTTCTCTTTAGAAAATACGGGTACAAAGGCTACGAAACGAGGTCTTTCTGACGAAGATAACAAGGCACTACAACTGTTAGAAGAGAAGACAGTTTTTTTGGGTGACTCGTATGCGGTACCATTGCTGTGGAGATATGAACACATAAGCCTGCCAGCAACAAAAATGATGGCTGAAAAAAGACTGCGGTGTCTCGAAAGGCGTTTTTCAAATCAACCTGAGTTATTAGAGAAGGTCAAACTGCAGGTGGAACAGTATCTCAAGAAAGGCTATGCAAGAAAATTGACAGAAAAGGAGGTGAATAATCCAAGTTCGCGGGTATGGTATCTACCCATATTCCCGGTCACGAACCCTAACAAACCTGAAAAGTTACGGATAGTGTGGGATGCGGCAGCTAAGGTGGAAGGAGTCTCACTGAGCTCATGTTTGATGACAGGGCCAGACAATGTACCATCACTTCCATCAATATTATTCCGCTTTCGTGAAAGGAAGATTGCCATCTCAGGAGATATTCGCGAGATGTTCTACCAAGTGAAAATTCTGGAAGAAGATAAAGATTGTCAGAGGTTTTTATGGCGAAATGGCAAAACCGGAAATGTCGAAGTGTACCAAATGCAGGTGATGACCTTCGGATCTACCTGTTCACCGTTCTGCGCTCAGTTTATAAAAAATAAGAATGCTAAGAGGTTCGAGAATCAATTTCCGAAGGCTGCTAAAGCAATAATCGAAAACCACTATGTGGACGATTTATTAGATAGTGTAGATACAGAGGAAGAAGCTGTCGCTTTGGCGAAAGACGTGATATATATTCACAAGCAGGCTGGTTTCGAAATTAGAAACTTTATGTCGAATGCTCCAAACGTTTTACACGCTCTTCAGTCTAATGCTACGAAAGCACTCAAAACATTTTCAGAAAACGCTCAAATAGACTTTGAAAAACTTCTTGGGATGTGGTGGTCACCAAGCTCAGACACGTTCATCTATACGTTCCAGTCAAGCAAGTTGCCCAGTGAAATTATGAATGGTGAAAAGATACCAACGAAGCGTGAGGTGTTAAGAGCCCTGATGTGTATCTTCGATCCCCTCGGCCTTATCGCAAATTTTACAATACAATTGAAAATTGTTCTACAGGAAATCTGGCGCTCCGCCATAGACTGGGATGAGGAGATAAGGGACAGAAAACTCCAAAAATGGAAATCGTGGTTGAGCCTAATTCCCAGAATTAGGAACATACATATAGATAGAAAGTATTTAACCAATCTGCAGTTTGAAAGCAGCAGCCGGGTCGGGCTGCATATATTCGTCGATGCCGGAGAAGAAGCCATGGCGGCAGTAGCCTATTTGAGAGTATCAAATGAAAGCGAAGTCGAATGCGCTCTCATCAGTGCGAAAACAAAAGTTGCACCAATTAAAACTCTTTCCATTCCTCGGCTCGAGCTAGAAGCGGCCGTACTAGGCGTTAGACTTTCAAGATTGATACTTAGTGGTCACACCATAAAATTCAATAGTATAACATTTTGGACAGATGCTCAAGTAGTTATCCGCTGGATTAAATCAAGCAATAAAAAATTCAAAAGCTTCGTGGCCATCCGTATTGGAGAAATATTAGAAAGTTCGAATGCGAACAACTGGAACTGGGTTTCCACCAGAGATAATGTTGCCGACGATGCATCAAAAATTAAGATTAATAGTGATTTCACTTCCTCGAGCAGATGGTTCAAAGGACCAAAGTTTTTATACCAAAATCCTCTTCCACTGGAAAAAGATCTCCCAGACCAATCTTGGGACGACGAAGGTGCAGAAGAAGTTAAAGAATGCTTCATGCATCACATTTCAACAATTCCACTCGCGCTGGACCTCAGTCGATTTTCACGATGGAAGAGTCTCCTGAAAACAATGATGTACGTCTATCGCTTTGTCAGGCTCTTTGTGAAAAAATGGGGTAAACTAAGTGCTTTAAACACATCGATATTTGACGAAAAAGAAGCAGCCAAAACATACCTCTTCCAAAAATGTCAAAAGGAAGGATTTCCACAGGAATACGAGGCGTTCATTAACGGTTTAACCTCTGGAAGCGAAGTTAACATCAACAAAGCCAGTTCGCTTTATAAGCTTTCACCCTATCTAGACGAACAGGGAGTAGTTCGTATCTCTGGACGGATCGACGCCATGGACGGATCGACGCAAACTAAACGTCCAATTATTTTACCGAAAGATCATATAGTCACACATCTAATAATCCACGAATGTCACATCAAATTTCAGCATCTTTTTAACGAAACAGTTGTAAATGAGCTCAGGAGAAATTATTATATCCCGAACTTGAGACGAGTTCTGAAGAAAGTAATGCCAACACTGTTAAAACAATAGAACCAAACCATCACCCCCACTCATGGCCAAACTACCTTACGCCCGTCTCCAACCTTTTCAGAGACCCTTTTCCTGCACTGGAGTCGACTATTTCGGACCACTTTACGTTAAAGTTGGTAGACATCTCGAAAAAAGATGGGCCATGTTATTAACATGCCTGACGCTACGCGCAATTCACATAGAGATAGTCTACAGCCTCTCTAGTGATTCCTGCATTCTAGGCTTCAAAAGATTCGTTTCGAGACGCGGTATGCCGAAAGAGGTGTACTCAGACAACGGTACAAATTTTCGAGGAGCGAGCAAAGAGCTACAGCAAGCCATAAACAACTTGAACGAGAACGCATTAGCCAAAGAGTTTGAACTTGAACTAAAATGCAGCTTCATTCCACCAGCATCCCCCCATATGGGTGGGTGTTGGGAGCGCATGGTTAGATCAGTTAAAAATACCCTTAATGAAATTTCCCCAAATCGTATCCCCTCTGACGAAGTGTTGATAAGTATGATGACAGAAGTAGAAAGCATTGTGAATTCACGACCCTTAAGCTACGTACCCATAGATATTGAGAATTGTGAGGCTCTGACCCCCAACCACTTATTGGTTGGCTATGCAAATCAAGACAATTTGTGTCAACAGTTCATAGATGACGGGGCTGCTATAAGAAAAAATTGGTTAGCAGCTGAAAAATACGCTCAAGCCTTCTGGCGAAGGTGGGTTCTAGAATATTTGCCCGACTTAACCCGACGCACCAAGTGGTATGAACCACAAAGATCACTGCAGGAAGGCGACATCGTTATAGTGGTGGACCCTAACAGTCCGAGAAAGACATGGCCAAAGGGTAGAGTCCTTGAAGTAACAACCGGTAAAGATGGTGTAGTCCGGAGCGTAATGGTGCAGACGTCAGGAGGAATCTACAGACGCCCTGCTGTAAAGCTTGCAGTGCTCGACGTTCGCAAGTTCGAAGAAGATGGTAATCCAGGTCCTTCACCTGGTTACAAGGGGGAGTGTTACGCGAACTTGGTAGCACCGACTACGCCACCAAAGGAAGGAAAATAAGCTTCAAGCCGACGAGCCGAGTCAGCCATATTTATTTAACTCCGCCATATTATTTTCTTGTCTATTCAATAAGTTAGCCATTTTTTATTCTGAAAACTTTCATTCCTATGACAAATGTGCCCGCGCAAAGTTCAACTTAGTTACACGCTCTTTAGCTAAAAGTAAAACGTAAAATAAAAACCTAAGAACAGATTAAAATAAAACTTAAAATACACTAAATTAAGAAAAGAACATTAAAGACATTACAAGGAAACTAAAACGTAAGAAAACAATGTAAAACTATATTAGAAACTAATAAATTTCCTTCTAGGATATAAAAGCTTCGCTTAGGCTTAGCTAGAGTATCAAACTCCTGTAGTTTTGTTCAACAATTAGAAGTTCAACTTCAACAGGCGTCGAAATGATTAATTGTTTATTATTTATTTATCTTTCAAAAAAACAAAGAGAACTTTTTGTTCAATACATTTTATTAATTACGTTGAAAAATTTTAAGAAAGAATTTTAGTAAACCAAAAATAAAAATTAGTTTGCATTGCACAACGAAAGCAAAAAGAACAAGAACTCAATTATATAACTGTTAGTTTTATGAGAAATAGAAATATATACATACTTAAAACTATATATTAAAATGAAGGTTTTAAATAAATAAGTTAATACTCTCTTAACAAAAAAAAAAAGAAGAGATTCACTCCTAACGAAAAAAAAACAAAAATAAATAAAAAAAAGGAACTTCAAGTATTTAAAACAAAATTAAAATATATGATTTGAAATAAATGAATATGTAATATTATTAATAATTATATGAATGAAAACTAATTTTAATGAAACATATCACAATTTTGTTTGATAAAAAGCATATTGTGAAGGTTTTTTGGCTTTAAATTGTTTCGCTTTTCTGTCATTGTTTGGCCAGCTTTTGAGAAAATTCGTTCACATGGAACTGAGGTAGCGGGAATACATAAATATTTTAATGCTACCTCACGAAGCATGGTACTTGATTTTTCCCAAAAAGCCATTGAGCTGTCTGCTCTACTAGTCGAGGGTTTTTCTAAATATTGACGAATATCAACAATTGCGTCACTTATGGGGGTGGCAATTTTTTCTTGAGAAGCTCTACTCGCAATGAAAAGCAGCTCTTCCATTTTCGACTGCATAGACGTAGATGTAGATGGTCGTGGCGGAGACTCTCCAGATAAAATATGAATAAATTTGAACAGCATCGACGAAAGCAACAAACTTCCAGTTGCTTTCCATTTCCAGTGGGTGTGTTGAAAACAAAGTTCTTGCGGGGAACAAGAAAAACAGAAAACTGTGAGACAAAAAACTATCGATAGTTTTTTTGAAACTATCAAACAGTTCGATAGTTTTTTACTATCGATACTATCGATAGACTATCGATGTTTAAGAAACACTCAAGCTATGTTTCAGATACCAAACCAATATCTACATTATATTTGCTTAGAAAGCAAAAAATTCAATACATTTAAATCGAATGCTTTTAGCGTTCCAAGCTATTATTTTGAGTGTTGTGCTATTCATTATTTGGCATATAAGTACTTAATGGCTAATTGTGTAATTGTGTTAAACTGTTCACTCTTAGTTTTACATTTACCAAGCAAAAATATCATCTCAGCAGTGAGAGAGTTAATCTCTTCCATAGAAAAAAGTTCATTGCTGTTTTTAGGTCCAGCAGTGTTTTTGTTGGCCCATGCATTGATTTCTGGTGCACGAGCAGTTGATGTGGAAGGTAAGTTGGGCGCTGCATTGTTGTGTTGAGGTCTGAGAGGTGGGAAGTCGGCTACATTGGTCGTGGTCGTGGGAGCTTCAGCTTGTTGATACCGGGAAACGGACACAATCCCGAAAAAACTGTCCCCGAAAAGTCAAAATCACGAAAAAACATAATCCAGAAACAAACTTTCCCCGAAAATTCAAAATCCCGAAACAGTCTTTTCCCGAAAACTCATAATCCCGAAAACATCAATCCCGAATGGCCAAAATCCCGAAAAAAATAAGTTTTGAAAAATAAAAATTTTAACCAAAACTATTTTTTAAATGGCGCATTTATTTCAACAAAAACAGCAAATTCATAACATAAATATTAAATTCAAAACAAAAATACTAACAGCAACAATTAAAATAACCTTATGTTGTAAGCAATTCCTCTGAGATAATTTCCGTGAGACCGCTCACTGCGTTCACCATAAATTTTTTTTATTCGTTTTTCTTTTAGTATGTACCGTCTCCTTGTTCTTATTTCTTGACCTAAAATTATTTTTTTCGAGAGTGTTCTTCACTCTGATTTGCTCTTCTCCAAGAAGAGCAATGAGTGCTTTGCTTACACCCCAATATGAGGGCGTCCTGCAAACACATTTAGTCTGATAGTCAACGAGAATAACGGAACAACATTATGAACAATGATAACACTGATACTTACTCCAGGTAATCATTAATAAACATATTTCTTTTTACACGTGACGACCAAACTTTAAAAACATATTTTTATATCAAATTAATGCAAAATATAAATCTCGAAAGGTTTTCCCAAAAAACGATATAAAATTAAAAATTTGCGCAAATTTTTCATTTTATATCGTTTTTCGGGAAAACCTTTCGGGATTTTCGGGATTGTGGGTTTTCGGGATTATGGATTTTCGGGATTGTGGGTTTTCGGGATTTTGGATTTTCGGGATTGTGGGTTTTCGGGATTATAGATTTTCGGGATTTTGGCATTTCGGGAAAAGTTTTTTCGGGATTATGTCCCCAACCCGTTGATACCTTCTGTTGTGCGGCACAAGAGATGATGTTTTTTTGTTTTTCGAAGAAAGCTTTTCTCTTATTTCAATTTTCAATTTCAATTTTATTTTGTAAAGTAACAAATATTTGTACATTAAGATTAATATCTTTTTTAGTACTAAGAGATAAGCGGATAAAGACATGAATTTTTCTCTTATGTATTAAAATGAAATAAATGAAGACTTTAATCGCAAAAAAAAAAAAAAAAAATTAAAATTTAATTAACAAATGAGAAAAAGAGAATAATATAAACTTATGCTAATCATATCATAAAAGATTTAACAAAGTAAAGAATAACATGTAGGTTCAAGTAAGGGATGAGAAATAGTTAAAGATAGCAGTTTTAAAGCGAGTGATATTAGAGATAGATCTTATACTTATTGGTAAAGAGTTCCATAATTTAACAGCGTGAATGAAAAATAAACGACTAGAATTGAGGTAATTGTGAAGTGATGGGATAAGAATAAAAGTTCTATATGATCGGGCAAGTCTAAGCTTTTCATACAAATACCCCGGAGCCTTATCAGTTAAAAGATTATGAAGGAAAATACAATTTCTGGCATCAATATAGTGTTTTAATGTGGTGCCCAAAAAATTAAACGCGTAAAGAGAAACATGGTCATATCTTCGAAGCCCGTATACATATCTAATGGAATCATTAAACTCAACTTGAAGATAACGTTGGGATAATGAGTCGATATTAGGATATACAACTTCGGAGTACGTAATCAAAGGTAAAATGAGACTTTTTACAAGTCTTTTCCTAGTAGGTATCAGTGGGAGTAAAGCTAGCAGCCATCCACAATTTCCTGAGGCAACCATAGATTTTACCTACAACTTTATTTGTATGATCATATCCCGATAAGTTAGAGTTTAAGACAAAACCCAAACTAGTTGCAATATGAACAATTTTTAGTTTATCTGAAGAAACGTAAACATCCTGTAAGCATTCAATTCCAATTTTATACTTAGATATTGGTAAAACTAGTGACTTTTCGGCATTAAGTGATAGTTTATTTGTTCTAGACCACGAGCAGATATGTCGAAGATCCTCATTTGATTTACTCACAAGTTCAACTACACTTTTAAGTGGTCGAGCAATGTATAATTGAACGTCATCAGCATAGAGATGTACTTTAGTATGTTTACAAACACTTGGTAGGTCGTTAATATACACACAAAAAAGAATTGGGCCTAAGATTGACCCTTGTGGAACACCCTGTTTTACAGGTAAAAGGTTAGAAAAAGTGTCATTCGTTACAACTCCTTGCTGTCTGTTATCGAGATAACTTTCAAGTAGTCTCACTGTAGCGCTACAGAAGCCGAAGTGATGTTTAAGTTTCCAGATTAAAACTTTGTTGTTTACTTTGTCGAAAGCCTTTGAAAAATCAAGAAGGCATAGAAGCGTCCCATGTCCCTTATCGTATTCCAGTCTTATATTATCTAAAATATGAACCATGACAGTTCAACTGCGATTAGCTCTGAAACCAGATTGACCATTATAAAGGAGATTATGTATACACAAATGCTGTGCTATCTGCTTTGCCATTAATCTTTCGAAGACCTTCGACAAGCACGGTAAAATGCTAATCGGTCTGAAGTCAGATACTAACATGGGGTTATTTTTTTTTGCCACAGGTACCACCATTGCTATTTTCCACAGTTTTGGGAAAGTTGACGTTGTGACGCAGTGATTAATTATATGAGTCAAGATTGATATTATATAAGGCAGAATAAGTTTAATGAAACGAAGTGGAATCCCATCTTCCCCCACAGCATTAGAGCTGATTAAAGCAAAGCAACTTAAAACATCACTTTCATCCACGGTTTCAATCTCAAAACTTCTTACCGCTTCAAACAGTGGGTTGATACTTTGAGACAAGTTGACACTTGAGTCATTGGCTCCATTTTCAAGAAAAAAATTATTTAGTTCATCAGAATCAATTTCACATTTTGATACGTTTTTGGAGTTAGACAATCCGATTTGTCGAAGATTATTCCAAAGCTTTTTTGAGGGAAGAGATGAATCCAATTTAGAAGCATAATAATTTCGTTTGGAATTTCTACCTAAAACTGTGGATCTGTTTCTGGCTATCTTGTAGGAAACCCAATTGAAGTTTGAAGGAGAATGTTTCCACTTCCTGTATGATTTGTTACGAGTTTTGATAGCCTCGACAACTTCGGAAGTGAACCAAGGACAGCTTTTATCTCGGATATTAACTATTTTTAGTGGTACATAATCATTATATAGTCCAAAAAGTATATCTTGGAAATGGTTTAATTTAGCATCAGGGTCAGATAAAAGTTGACAGTCAATCCAGGGAGCTGAGAAGGCGGCCGGCGTATCGAAGAGCGTCTAAATTTATTGACCGATAGTCTTTGAAAGAGAATGATAAAGGAGTAAAAGTGTGGTTAAAATTTATATTGTGAGTAGAAAAAAGCAAATCATGATCAGATATGAAATCTAAAGATAGCTGGTCCGAAAGAAGAACCGATGATGGATCGGAAACAATATTTAAATCAAGAAGGCTTGGGATGCATCCTTTTGCAAATCTAGTTGGATAGGTTGTATTCAATATCTGCAGCCCCAAAGAAGAAACCATATCATTGATTTGGAAAGCCCGTGAATCATATTTCAGTAAATCAGCATTAAAGTCACCTTGAATAATTACGTGCTCATAATAAGGTGTAAACTGAGACAAAATATCAAAGAATGGTTGAGGAGAGCAGCTACGATTTGGAACATATGCGCAGGCAATCAAGCACTTGGTGCAACCATCATATACTTCAGCAATAATGAATTAAATGTCAAGGTCAGTCGATTTACTAATAACTTTGCATTTAAGTGAAGATCTACAATATATTGCAATCCCACCACCCCATGTAGTTGTACACCTATCATTCCTGATGATATAATAGTTCGGTATATTATACTGTATATCACAGACATCCTGCTTAAACCATGTTTCGCAAACACAAATCACATCAACTACAGAACCAACAAATATATACTTTAAATAATCCAATTTAAACTGATTTAAGCTACGAGCATTTAAATGGCAAACCCTAAAACCATCACGATAATTTGAAAGAATATTGAGCATAGTGTGGGTTGATTTTTCATTCACACTGTAGCTGGAGAACTCCATATTCATTAAATTAAAGACTGAACAAAAATAGAAAAGAAGAATAGCACTAAAAATATAAAATCAATATGAACCATATATTAAGAGTAGACAAGGAAATATAGAAAAGAGAGGATAAGAAGAGTAGGTAACTATATAACTATTACGATAACGAACTAAAAGATAGAGAACAATACAATTATAAATAATAAAAAAATACATATTATTGATGATTCGCAGCAGCAGAGACATCAGCATTAACAGCAGCACCAGTGGCAATGGAGTGTAGATCAGCTGGACATTCGATGCAGAAAACTTTCCCGTTCAAAGTATTTTTAGCATAGACAGTCCCATGTTTAGTATAGACAGAGAATAGCTGTTTTTTTCTCTTAATACTAAGAGCGCTTTGTAAAAGAAAGCGTGAGTGTTTGGTCAAGCTTTCATTTAAGTAACAGTTGTCATTTGATGTAAATCCGAAGTCTTTAAGTTTGAGCACTTTATTGTTTACCTAACGATAATCGGCTGCAGCTTATTTCAAAGCTTTTTTGAGGGAAGAGATGAATCCAATTTAGAAGCATAATAATTTCGTTTGGAATTTCTAACTAAAACTGTGGATCTGTTTCTGGCTATCTTGTAGGAAACCCAATTGAAGTTTGAAGGAGAATGTTTCCACTTCCTGTAAGATTTTTTTTCTCTTAAGACTAAGAGCGCTTTGTAAAAGAAAGCGTGAGTGTTTGGTCAAGCTTTCATTTAATAGCGTTTTTCATTGAAATCCGAAAGAACTACTCTCAAATGTAGAACTACTCTTTTCAATGAAACATTTTTCAACAGTTTTGTCGTAGTATTGATGACAATTGTCAGGAATAGGATTGGGTGCATTCACTTATGTAGTCACTATAGAGTCAAAATTCAATTAGTTTTGTGAATGCAAAATTGAACTACAAACACAGTAAATCCTTTTTTGTTTGTAACCTTTCGTATCTTTTCCGAACAGCCGATTGTGAAACGTCGTAATGATTCTAAATTAACTTTATATCTGAAATTTTTACATTACGTGGGGTGAAAAATTTTCAACTCATTTCGCAGTTGTTTCTTATGACTTGATTACGTAGCTACTAAAGCAGTGAATGCGCCCACTTGCATCTTTATAATCTTTATTTTTAACTCCATGTAGGTGATGGATGGAAAGGGATGACGACGAAGTAGATGAAAACAAATAATGCAGCGAACTAACAAATTCTAAATTATTTACATATTTCTGCACTCATATTCAATTACTTTCCTTTTTCTTTTCAATTTTAATAATCACCAAACAAATTTCACAACATTTTTTTTCCATTTGACGTTTGATAAAACATATGTTTTTGCATTTTCAGAGTAGATCTCCCAACCGATTGGGAGTAGATCTTTGGCGTTTAGAGTAACTCCAGAACTACTCTTTTTTTCAATGAAACATTAAAAATGGAAAAAGAGTAGATCTTTTCCCAATAAGAGTAACTCTTTTTGTCAATGAAAAACGATATAAGTAACAGTTGTCATTTGATGTAAATCCGAAGTCTTTAAGTTTGAGCACTTTATTGTTTACCTTACGATAATCGGCTGCAGCTTTTAGAACAGTATTTCTGTCATGTGTTGAATTGAATTTAATTACAATCAATGGTGGGGGCGTGTTAATCGGAGATTTGTTGTTGCTATTGTTTTGTTTTCTTGCACGGAAAATATTAGCTATTGAAGCCGAACTACATTTAATGGTGGTACAGAAGTTATTGACAATTTGTAGTAGGTTTTCATCAGGAAGAACAGGAACACCAAAAAGCACAGCATCACAACCAAGCTCTTTTTTCTCCATGATATTTATTTGTTGGCGAAGAGCAAGAATTTCAGCATTACACAAAAGAGTAGAGGCGGAGGTGTCTTTTTCGATTTTTGCAACTCGTGAAGATAGGTTGGAGAACCAGCTGTTGATGGACTCAAATCGTTGTTCCCATGCTGTTTTTACTTCATCTATCTTTACAATAAATTCAGATCGCAATTTTTCAATTCCATTGACAAAGGTATCAGTTAAGGATTTTCTGAAGTCATCCAATATTTTATCGAAGACATTTATCTCAACCATTTCTCCATTCGTACACGTAGGTTTTTTCACACAGGGCGAAGTATGAGAGCTTTTGGTGACCACGTTATTACATTTGCTACGAGTAACAGATGATGGGGGGCGCGTTGTGAAAGACATTATGAGCACAAGATTTTATTATTCTTTTTTGTTTTTTATTGTTTGTTACAGAAGAAAACGAACAAACTTATATTCCGCACAGGTATAGATTTTTAAAATTAAGGCGTGCAACACTGTTAGCCGACAAAGCTGGAGCGATCAAAAACACGTCTATTCACTACAACTGCACATTCTCTTTTTCGAAGAAATTTTTCCGACTCGGACAAGAGGGATCGATGGCTGTGTGTGTCTGACTGCAGTTTGCACACTTAATATTATTTGAAGTGTATTTACTAGTTTCATGCGGTTTGGAGCAGATCGCGCAGTGGGTGTTGATATGGCAATTTTTTTCATCATGCCCAAACATTATTTGACAGTTAAAGCATTGGAAATGAAAGGAAAATGGTGCATGTTATAATGATAATTTTTATTTTTTTTTTTTTTTTTTTTTCTCTTGGCCTTTGCTCTGCAAAGGTATTGAAAAACGACAAGAGGGAAAAAGAAGGAAAAAAAAAAAAATTAAAGAAAACCCTGGGACTGTTCTAGTTTTAATTAGTTTTAAGTTAGTTAAGGTATTTTTAAGTTTTAAATAAAAATCAAAATAAAATCACAAGAAACTAGGTTTTTCGTAAATAAATTTTCCTAAGTAATAATATAGAGATCCTTAATTATATATATTAGATAGATGTAGGCCGAAAGGCATTATACATAAGTAAGCTTAAGTTTATGTTTAGTTTAGAGCACCCGCCTGGGGTCAGTAAGCTAGTAGATTTATTAAATAAGCTAGATTTAATCATTTTTGTTAGCCTTAACTAGTTATAAGATACAAATTAATAAAAATGAAGTTAAAAATGAAAAAAAAAAAGTTAAAGCATTGGGTGAATTTTTGTAGCTGACGACGAGCAAAGTCCCATTTAACTTGTGTCTTAAAAATAGATTAAATGTTCTTTTTTAAGTAGGACAGTTTTATAGATCAAGGAAAACAATATAAAAAACTTCCACAAATTGGTTTCTATTTTTTTTTAAATTAATTTTTTGTTTTGGCACAAGGAAGTAAGTTCGTTTTTTAATGATTCAATGGGATATTCATCTTGCCCATATAACACAACCTTGAATGACCTAGCTGATGGAAGATTATGTGTAAAATATTGCCAATTTTTTTTTTTTTTCAAAGACGTGATCACGATTGCGTGATCTTCGATTCTTACACAGTTTATTTTAATGCCAATAGACATTTTTTTAATGGTGTAGTCTTTAACTTTTATTGCACTGAGAAGTGAATGAACATTTTCCGATGTTCATTCGCAATACGCAAATGGATGGAATTTTGGATTTTTTATTCGAGGGCAGATTTATCACTTCATCACAATCAATACTGTCATCTGAGTCAGGTAAACATTGCAAGTTAGTGTAATAACCAAACCTTGAATTGTTCCTGTCAGCAGAATCCATTTTTCTATTTTTCGTGTTGAAAGACAAAATGTCTTCAACCACAGAAGGGGATCGGAGCTGTTTATTAATATTTGTTTATTAAACAAAACTAAACTAATTTGCTCAAAAGAATTTTTCTTTTCCTTTTTATTAAAGTAATAGGACATCAGTTCATATCATATTATAAACTATTGCAGAAAATTAAAAATATAAAAAAAGGATGCTGGTTGTATCTTGTATGGCAAATACAAGTCATATAAACATTATGGTTTTTTGATATGACCAGTTCACTTATGCTTGTCATATATTTAAATGTCACAGACTGCCATACAAGTGTGATATCTTTGCAATTGTTTGTGGTATAATGCCAAAATTCATTAGCAGATTGTTGCCATACAAATAGTCCATATTATACGTTATATGGCATATTGTAATATCACTTGCCATACATAGAGAAAATCAGTCAAACATGACAGACTTGTCTATATGACTTTGAGACTTTATTACTCAAAAACCATTTACTTAAGGCGGTGTTACACTATCATATAAATATGACAAGTCTACAAATATGGCACAACATCGTCACATAAGTGTGATAGTCATAAATATATGGCAGTATTTGTATGTCACCATATATATGGCCATGATTCTAAGGCCATATACAGTATTTTACGGATATAAGAAAGTCTCATATAAGTAAAACTCGCTTATAAGATAGGCAATCGAAAGCACCGTGTCTTTTCTTATAGTATCTCTTCAAATTCAGACGTATAAAAGAAACTCGTATGTAAGAAAAACTCGGTTAAAAGAAACTCATTTTAATGCACTCCTTAAAAATTTTAAAATAAAATAGCACGCATATATGAAACTTCATGAAATTTTTTCCTTCCGCATCTTTCACCTTAAACAAAATCAGTCAGTTTTGCAATTGAATTACAGCAGAAGGAAAAGAAATCGGTGGATGGTCCCAATAGTATTTACTCTGGCAGTCTTCACTTACACATCGACCCCTCCAGAAGCTGATTTTACAAACACAACTTTATTTTTGAGTTGCAACTGGTATTTACAATCTCACTAACACAACTTCGTATTTCAGTTTTACATCGCTCACAGACAGATGTTTTGATTACAAAAGCTGAGCAAAAAGAAATCACGGGTCAAGGGAAGTAAATAATGGTTTGGCCTCTCATTGTTATTGTACCTTCTGATTGACAGCTTATTTGGTTTGTGTACATTTTATGTGAAAAAAGTGAAGTTTGAGTGGGATATTTATTAATTTAAAACAAAATGTATAAGAAACACAACACCGTTTCTGTAAAGACTAAAACCAAAATTTTAGAAGATATTAAGTCCGGGAAAACCAGAAAACAAGTCGTGATGAAGTTTCAGATCTCTGAATCCACATTGTGTAAAATAGTTAAGAATTCAGATGCAATTGAAACGAGCAAGTTTACCTGTAAAAATTTGGACAAAAAAAGAAACAGAAAACCAAAATATCAACTGCTTAATGACACTATGAGTCGAACAAATGTCTGAAAAAAATGCTAAACTAACAGGAAACATACTGCTTGAGAAAGCTCAACAATTTGCCACTCAATTGAAAATCGACGATTTTGAGGCTAATCAAGGCTGGCTTCATAGATGGAAAAAAAGCCAGAAAATTCGTTTCAAGAAACTACACGGTGAATCCCTTTCTGCAGATGAGAATGCAGCTCAAAATTTCAAAGATATTGTCATACCTAATTTACTAGAAAAATATTCACTTGAAGACATATTCAACGCAGACGTATAAAGCACTGCCTGAAGGAACGTATGTTTCTGGGAACCACGGACAAAAAATTCCAAAGGACAGGCTAACATTATTATTGATTTGCAATGCGACTGGATCCGAAAAATTTTTGTATTCGATTGGCAAAGTTAAACAACCTCCTTGTTTCCGAGGAAAATCAATTCCAGTTCCTTACAAGTGGAATAAAAAAGCCTGGATGACAAGCTCAATCTGGACGGAAGTCATAAAAGAGTTAGACGATAGTATGTCCAAGAAAAATAAGAAAAATTTTGCTACTTGTTGACAATACTGCTTGCCACAAACTCAATGATTATGAGCCTACTTACATTGAAATTGTCTTCCTTCCACCCAAAACAACTAGCCTTATACAACCTCTTGACCAAGGTTCAGTAATTATTATACTTTACATAAATCAATTTATTATTATAATGTTTTTTTTAGGAATAATTCAGTCTTTCAAGGCTCATTACAGAAAGAACTTGGTGCGAAAACAAGTTCTTGCAATCGAAGTCAATTCTATAAAGACTCCATACTAAAGGCTTTGCACATTGTAAAAATTTCGTGGTGGCTAGTTAAACCAGAAGTAATAAAACATTGTTTTAGGAAAGCTGGGTTTTCAAGAGTTGTATCAGATTCTGAAGTCATCAGTTTCGGTGAAGAAAATGAGTTTAAAGATGTTTTTCGTTATCTTGAAGTTGCTGAAAACAATGATTGTTTTGGTGAAATTGATGAGGGAGAGCTTTTAAATGAAATGCTAATGATTGAACAAGGTGGTGAAGATCTCGAAATTATTAATGAAGAAGCTACTGATGGAGATGAAGTGTTCGATTCGTCATCACCACCAACAAGAACCGAAGCCGTTAAAGCATTTTTTATATTAACCCTGGAAGGACATCCTTCGTCGAATCGACGAACACCTCACTTATTTTTTATGATTTTTCTTCAACTATTCATCCCCCTTAATTGTATCTTCGTACAACACCCGTTGGTGTGGTAATCTAACTGTGGGCAGACGTATGGTATCCTGTGAACTATAAAAATACGTATTGTTTACAGGTTTGTTCGTCGAAACGACGAAGCATGACTTTTGTGTGACTTTTTTTTTTGTTTGGGCTTGCTAATTTTTATTATTTTGGATTTTTTTGTTGTTTTTTATGACAGAACAAAATGATTTACAATTAGCAACAAATACATAATATGTTTAGTAACAAAAAAAACCGCTATGCCGTCGAAACTATATGAAAAAGTAACTTTTTAATCTTGTCAAGGAACATAATATGTCACGAAGACTGGACACACAAACTCTTACTACTACAACTAGGAGGAGAATCAAAAATGTTTTGGCCGATGGCCAAGGAATTTGTCAAGGCAATATTCAAAATCAATTAGCGGAAAAAAAGGAAAATTTGTGGATTTTGTCCATACTCCAATAGGGAAATGGCAAAATCTTTATGTTAGAAATGCAAGAAAAGCATCTGTGGCCAGCACAAAATTGAAGCTTATGCCTCTTGCATATAATTTTTTTTTTAAAATGCTTTTTGTGGTTCCAGTAGTTGATATGAACTAAAACTTTAAGTTTTTGGAATTATTTCCATAAACAATTTAATTTTACTATTTTTTGTTGATTTTTTTAAAGACAATGGCAGTATGTGTAACAAAATAAACTGATAATTTTAATTTTATTTTTAAAGGCCAAAAACATCGATACTGGATATCAATAAATTGCATTTGTTACTTAAAAACATTTTCAAGAGTTTCATTTAAAATTTTTGAGATCAAGGTCAACTCAGTACGGATAAGATAGGTTTAGAGCTGAGCTTCGTCGATTCGACGAAAGATGACCTTAGTGCGCGTAAAATATGCATGTCCTTCCAGGGTTAAAACGATTTTTGGATGATGAAGAAGAACAACATTTAGAGTCTGTTGAAGAACTTCTCTTCAAAAACATTGATAATAAATACATACAGAAAAGTATTGACGATTATTTTTCAAAAATAACCTAACTGCGATACTAAAAAATATTTTTTCAGTTCATCTTTTTGAAAACAAATGTGATCATTTTTATTTAAAAAAAAATTTACTTATTTACGTTTTACCTTTTTTGTTGTCGGAGAAAGATTTTAAAAATGGATTTCTTTTATAAATAATATGAGTTTTTGATAAAATGTTTGAAAAAAAGTTTATATAAGAAACATGTTTCTTATATGCGAGTTTCATATATAAGAAACTTTTTTCTTGTATCCGAGGTTTTCGTATAAGAAAAAGAGAGTACCCGATTAGGGTCAGTAAGTTAGTTAAGTTATTATATAAGCTAGTTTTATACGTTTTTGTTAGCGCATAAGTAGATATGTATAAGATAATCAAATAAAAAAAAATTAATTAAAAAAATTTTGAAAGCTAATACATTGTTCTTCAAATAACATTCTAGTTCAAATTAGCTTAAGGCGGTATTGCACTATCATAAATATGTACATATGTATATGAACACAGTTGTTATATAATGTATGACACATTTTCTGTAAATATTGCAAGTGATATTACACTATGCCATCCATATACAGAGTGTTCCGTAATTCCTGTATTATCTGGGGTGTGATTTTTGGTCATATTCTAAGAAGAAAATTGTTATACAGTAAAGCTCGTTTCTCAACTTTAACATAACTTTTTGACAATTTAAGAAAAGGCTAACTTTGGTGACCTGTGTTAAATTCGATATCTCTGTCAATACTGACGATAGAGACCTAATCTTAGACTTAATTTTTTGTAGAAATAACAACTTTTAAGACTGTATTTAAGTTGAGCTTCCATAGGTTTTGATCTGCCAGATTTTCAGATTTTAAGTGCTGTTCAAATTTTCATCCCGAAGAAAAGCTTTGACTTTGAGGTAATTTTTTTTTCAGAAAATGGCAAACAATAATTACATATATGACAAAGAAAAGTATCGCTATCATATTTATATGACAGCCTGTGCCATATAAAGTATGACAAGCATGAATATATGAACTAGCCATATAAAAATAGATTGATTTTATATGACTTGCGCTTGTATTTTAATTTTCATTTCTCTATTTGTAGTTATTTTTTTACTTCTATTTGCTTATGTTAGATCTAAAATTTTATTACACATGCATACTCGTACATAGATGTAAATTTCAATAAAAAAATGTTACAGAGATAAGATTGAAAAAAAAAAGGAAATGTGCCTTTATTTCTACACGACTTGACACAAGACAATTATAGTTTTGTATTACACTTAACCATATACAGTGTAACACGGATATAAGAAACTCCGAAAATGCAAAATTTTTTTTGAGAATTAATCAATATCTTAATTAATTTAATTTAATTGAATTAATCAATATCTTAATGCTAATGTCTTTCGGCCTAGAGATAACTTATATATTAACAATCTAGAGCTAAAGTTTAAACTAAAAGGGCCCATACACTACACATGCATGCATGCGCAATCAAGTGACTGTGCATGCAAACTGCGAGTGTATGGCATAGCATGTGTGGTTGTGCATGCGGCATGAGTGATTTCAAAATTTTTTGATATTTTCTTGTTTGTGCATGCAAGCATGTGTAATCGTGTAGTGTGTGGGCAAATTTGTTCATTCAAGCGGTCAATTTCGAGAAGTGAACATCAAGAGAAATTAAATTTAGAAAATGTCAGCGGGAAATAAAAAATTTTGGGCTGAATTTTTAGAGCTTTATCGAAGCCTACCGGTTTTGTGGCGGGTGAAAAGCGACGAATACAGTAACCGGGTCTTAAAAACAAGTGCCTATGAAAAAATGGTAACAAAATTAAAAGAAATTGATCCAATGGCCGACCGTGAAAAAGTTACGCGAAAAATAAATACATTTCGGTGCAATTATCGCCGCGATTTAAAAAAAACTAAACAAAGTGAAAAACTGGGGCTGGAGCAGAGGACATTTTCCAGTCCTCATTGTGGTATTACAATCATCTGCAGTTCCTTGAAGACCAGGAAGATTGTTTGCAAGGGAGAACTACCCTCGAAAATGATAGACAACTAGAAACACCAACGGTAAGTTTATTTATATATATTTATTTATGTATTTAATTATTACATGTGCTTTAGAGGATACACACATTTTTTTCCTACATATGTAGGTTTTCATATACTTTGTTTTGCCATGACACTGCTCCTGAACTAGAGTTAAAATATTCGCAAAATTTGTTTCGTATATCTTTTGCTTCATTGCTAGGATTACGAGCTTGAGTACACGCAAGACTGTCCAGGTTCAGATTTTCATTTCGCCAATCAGCATATCTCGTTTGAATTAAATTTGTATGTTCAATGTCAAAACCATTTTGCAAATAACTTATTTCTTTCTTTTGCCTCAAAAAATTATGCAATTGACAACATGCCAGTACAATAGCTGACACTTTGTCCGGATTAAAATTTATTGTTCTTAATAAAATTCTAAATCTTGATGGTAATATGCCGAACACATTTTCAACAATTCGCCATCGCGTGCGAGTCGGTAATTAAAGATGATCTCGTCTCTCTTTAAGGTGTTGTGGTTATAAGGTTTCATTATGTTTTCCGTTAAAGGGAAGGCGTCATCAGCAACCAAAACAAACGGCATCTTCCCACAAGATTCGGATAAAAATTCAGGTTCTGGGATTTCCAGAGATTTGCTTTCAATATTTTCATAAAACTTTGTTTGCTTAAAAACGCCAGCATCTGATGCTCTCCCATTAACACCAACATCAACCATCAGAAATTCATAATTTGCGTTTACAATTGCCATCAATATAATTGAAAAGTTCTTCTTGTAATTGAAATAATATGATCCTGACCCAGGAGGCTTTGTTATGTTAATGTGCTTCCCGTCGATGGATCCGATGCAATGAGGAAAATTCCAAAGCTCCTCAAATTGTTTCGCCTCTTTTTTCCATTCCATTTCATTCATAGGGAGCTAGAAAAATCAAATCAATAAAAAAAATCAATTATAGCAAAATTTTTCATTCCAAGTAATTTATCTTAAATTATTGTTTTCTTTTCAGAGTGATGAAAATACATATGATTCAGAGACACCCAAAAAGAAAAAAAGAGTTTCTAAAGAAGACGCATTGATAAAAATGGCTTCTGATCATTTGAAAGAACCTAAGGACGATGGGACAATACTAGCAAGAAGTTGGAGTACTCAATATAATAAGCTTCAGCAACAACTTTTTGCAAGAAAAATATTTGCTGATGTTTTGTTTTACGGGGAGTTGGGACTACTTGACATAAACTGTACTCGGGGAATTCAATCAGTTTTAGAAGAAAGAAGTCGATCCTCGACTCCCTTGTGGAGTTCCAGTGCCAGTACATCACCTCACCAACCAACAAAAGTGTATTATGTGCAAATCAAGAAACACTCAACCTCAGTCAGCCAGAAGCACAAACATTTCAAATACAAATGGAATTCAAACATATACCAGCTTCCAGAATTTGTTTGACAGCGTCTCTCAGGATGTAGATTTAGAACAGGATGTAGAATAAAATAGATATAGACTGAAGTTTAAATAAAATGTAACTATTTATTCAACCTGCCTTAATATTATCTTTTAGTACATGTATAATAGCTTCACAGGTTTCTATAACAATTTTTCCAACTGTTTGAGGAGCAATCATTGTTGAAAATTTTAAATCTTCGAACGTTTGTCCACTTGCCAGGAGCCGAAGTGTTAATGACAGCCGCTCATGGGGAGAAATAGGTTCTCGGAGTTTCGTCCTTTTTTTTATTATTATCCAAAAGTTCCATATAATTTTTTTTTTCCATTCTTAAGAAATTATTGTAATCGCTCGTCGATGATTCCTCAAGTGATTTTAATAATTTAACGTGGCCTGCTTCATTCCTCCTCTGCAGCCATTCTTTGCACCACAATCGTTTCTTTTTGTTTTTTTTTTTTTTATTGCCAATGCAATCAAAATAGCTGCTGCAGCGGACTTTGAATCTGACATTTTTAAAGATCGCACCTCCGGTGGAATATCGACGCAATTGCAATTTTTCCTGAAATTGAGTTAAGAACGACCCAAATTAAAAGTTTTATACGTGGTAAAATCGACGTAATTGTATCTTTGCTAGGGCCCAAAAGAGGCAATTTTGTTTTTGACACCAAAGATAAATCTATAAAACTTTTCGGAGCAATAAAGTCGCAATAGTCAATTGCGCGCGTAACGTAAGAAAGGTCAGAAAAAAAGAGTGTTTATCTTAGTACAACAATGACATAACTGCACTTTGCGTCGTTGTTGCAAGCAAACTTTAAACGTGATTCCTCAACATTTAAGGAAATTGCATTTACGTCGTTATTGCACCGGAGGTGCGAGATGTTCTTTAGTCAGCGATGTACAATGTACATACGACTAAAGAATGTACAGTTTGCATGAGTAGTGTAGGGCGAAAGCAATATTGCGCAATCTTCTGATTGCGCATGCATGCATGCGTAGTGTATGGGCCCTATAAGAAAATTTGAAAAACTTGGTTTTCTTGATCAATTTTTGTTTTGTTTTTCTTAAAAGTACTAATCAAAACTACTTAAATCTACTTAAAACTAGAGCAGCAACAGTAGCATTTTATGTTTTTTTTTATTTGTGTTTTAAATTTTTTTCTTTGTTTATTTTTCGATAATTTTTAAATTTTTTTATTTTAGAAAAAGTACAGTATATGGTAGTAAGCGGTTAAGTTGATTTGTAATAATAAAAAACTAAGTCATTTTTTGATTGACTTTTTGCGATCTGTCAAATACCAGTGGAAATTGAAGAGCTCATAGAAAAAGTGTGTGAAAACTATATATTAAAAACCCTAAAAAATTATAAAAGTTAAACTAACTTGAAACTTGACTGAAACTTAAAAGTTGCTATTAAACAGACACAAACTCACAAATCTTAGTTGTCCCACTAAAGATAACCTAACTTAATGAATACAATCCAACGAGGAATCCTTGAAACCTCAGTTGAGCTAAATTTCACCGAAAAACGCCCGCCGTTCCAGCTTTATTTTAACCAAAATGCCATCAGGAAAGATTACCGGCATATCTATGGATATGGACATGGCTATGTTTAAACAAATACTCGATGAAAAAAACAAGGAATTAATCAAAGAACTTGCTTCAAAGGCCGATCTTCAACTGCTTATAGATGAAATATCTAGCATCAAAATCATGATGAGATAGATAGTAAATTTAAAAAACTGTAAGCGCGAAATAGGCATTTAGAACTGCAACTAGATAAAATATCACAAAATATCACAAAAAAACACCGAAAAAAGTCTCATCGTTGTTGCAAAACATTGAAGTGAATGAAAGGACCAAATCTATATGCACTGAACTTCTTGGTCCAGACAGCACGAACGAAGTCGAAGCTGCGTATAGTATACCCAGTAGAGACCCACATTCTAAAACAGTGATTGTCAAAATGAGATGTCGTGAATCAGTTTGGGCAGTACTCCGAAATTCTCAAAAGTTTAAATTTTTTAAATTTCTTTTTTAAACAAAGGAGTTTTACTAACTTCTTAAAATAAAATATTATCTCTTCTTATCTCTTCTTGAAAACCATATCTCTACTTTGCGAATTTTAACTTTTATTTTTCTTAGTTCTCAGAAGCAAAATCTTATTCCGCTTTCTTTTGTTTTTTTCTAATTTTATTCACTCTTTTCTGTTTGAGGAAAACAAAAGAAAGCAGAATGATTTTGTTTAATTTTTTTCTTTTTCCTTTCCCTGCTACATTAAAATTTTTCTACAGTTTTTTGCTTATAAATTCGAAGAGCGAGCGGCGGTATTCTAACAACCTTTAGTTTTCTAACTGTATTTCATAAGGTTTTTTATTTACTATTATTTATTGAAAAATTGAGATTCTATGCAAATTGTGAACTTATGTCTCAGCTAAAATAAAAAAAATTGTGGACTTATGTCCCATATTGGTGGGAAATAAGTCCATAATCTACTTTTAATCCAGTTTTGGACTTATGTCCTACTGAAGTGGGACACGAGTCCATAATGGACTTATGACCCGAGGAGTTATGTCCCTGCGCCGACAAACTACTTGTTGAAAACACAATTTTCACATGGGATACTTCTGAAGGACTTATTTGCGGAGAAGGGAATGGAATAAATGTAATAAATAAAGCTGGGGCCCATATTTTTTATCACAGTTCATCGATCGCTCTTCAAGGTTAGTTGTTTTTTATAACTACCTATCCGTGTCCGTCCGTGATTAAGTCCTGTTCTAGTTACACCTAAGAAATCATTATCATTTCTCCGCTTGTAAATTGTGGTGTTAGTGAAATTGTAGTCAAATCGTATAGTATAACTACTTTACGTTGAGTTGAAAATTTTATTATTCCATGTAATAATAAATCTTGTTTTCCGGTCGATTCACTATAAAAATATTTTTAAGATTGAAATGTTTCATCAGTGAGATTGAATATTTTCGTTTACATTTTGTAATTATGAGCGCGCTAAGAAAAAAGCTATCGGGAGCTGAATAAAGGAAAAATGCTAAATATAAGAAGATGCAAGGAAAACAATGTGCAGATTATATAAAAAATTGGCTTCGCAGGGAAGGTGATCCGCCAGTATCTGCTGCATCTTCCGAAGTTGATATTGAAATAGAAGATGTTTCTCAAATGTTCTCGGACAAGATCAAAAGGATAAAGATTTTTCTTAGTCTGATTTCATGTTGATGATTTAGATATTGGATGGATTGGACTTTTGATAATGGTTAATGGGTCCAATATGGCCGGCATCCATAAAGGAGTACCTACAAGACAGTTTTGCAGAAAGAAGTGAGCTGGCCGAGATCGTACCGCGCTTGGCTCACTCCTTAAATCTTGTAAGTCTTCATTCTGCCTCATCATGCCAGGAAGCTATTAACCCTTTTGGACTGCGGTTCAAAAAGTATATTGCTTTTTTGTTGGCTCCACTACTAAGTGGGACATTATGAAAAAAACCTTAAGGCAAACTTAAAAGGAAGTAGTCAAACGAGATGGTCGGCGAAACATGTTGCTGTGAATGCCCTATTAAATATTTTTACAATATAGTACTGGATAAATGAGGCTAGAGAAGTTGCTGAAAAAAGTGGTGTTGACCCTATTTTGCAAAACAAACGAAATCCGAAACATAA
This sequence comes from Melanostoma scalare, assembly GCA_949752695.1. Lineage (NCBI taxonomy): Eukaryota > Metazoa > Arthropoda > Insecta > Diptera > Syrphidae > Melanostoma > Melanostoma scalare. The sequence continues at coordinate 93,974,942 of OX456984.1, forward strand.
AAAACATTTCGATGAGATATGTGAAGACGAATTAAAGGCACTCCAACTTGTTCAGCTATTTTCTAAAGAAATAATGATGGTATTTGATCGAACTATGTATATCTGAAATTAAAAACGTAACTCGTTTTAAAGAGCAAGCTCCGCTTTTATGTGGTGACATAGAAAAAACTAACGGTTTCTCTCTCTTGCAACAGATCTATGCGCATGATTTGCAGGATGCTTTTCCAAATATTTGTATTACCTTGCGAATTTACTCTACGCTTCTCACTACATCCGCAGGCTTATCCAGTCTTGCAATCTTAGAAAGTCGAATTGCACACGAATTAAATTACGACAAGGTTATAGATTTATTTGCTGAACAAAAAACTCCAAGAGTAAAATTGTAGTTTCAATTGACAAATGCAATAATTAATTTGATTTTTGTTATACATAATTATAAATTTTAATAATGTGCTGTGTATAAAATGTTTATCCTACACGTCTGTAAATAAATAGGATTAGCACATAAAAAACAGCGGTGGAAGTATTATTTCTGGAAGGCCTATGTCCAGTTGTCAATCAATTAGTGGTTATCTAATGAAATTGCTCGCGTTCTCCGCACCAGGCCTAAACTACTGTCAGTTTTCGTCGTTCTGATTGGTCAAAAGTGTCAGAAGTTTCAGCTGAAATTTAGCTAACAGTTAGATTTTTCAGATTTTCGAACATAGATTTTCAAATGGAAAAACAGTCTGAAAATTCTAAAAAAAGTTCTTGCTGTCAAAACAAGGAAAACAACATAGGTATATGACAATCGGACTTTACTCGGTATTCTTGGGTTGGTGAATTAATCAGCAACGAAAATATATATTTGAGGATACATGATTTTAATTTTTTTATCAAAATTGATTGAAGTGAATTTAATTTGCATACTACCTTACAGGGGCGGCAGAACACAATTTTTTTAGGTGGGGAGCATGGTAGAATAAAATAAGGTATGGTAGTTTTATTTTAGTTTTATTAAAGAATATATAATATTTATAATTTTCAATAAAAGAGTAACCTTTAAAAAATACTATTTTTATTATTATTATTATTATAATGCGATAAATATGTATATTAAAAATCATACATGTTATGTTCAACAAACATAATAAATAATTTTTTAAAGTATTTTATCACTGGCTCAGTGCAAATACTGCACCGCGTTTGGAATTACTTTTTACGAATCTATCAATCAATGGCTCCAAGTGGAGTGCTTTGGTCATAGTGTATGTGTAAAGTCGCAATGTTTTTGAGTCGATCTTGCAACATAGTAGAACGAAGATAATTTTTGAAAAGCCTGAGACTCGAGAAACTCCTTTCATTAGTGCACGTGGAACCAGGTATACTGTCAAAATGAGCTGAACGAGTTTGAAAAATTCTGGGATAAGAGCTGCACACCAACAATTTTTTTTCGACGTTACTACATCTTTTACATGTTTTAAATTTATTTGTTTCCGGCTTATAATGTCGACAAAGGTGTTCCGATCGCGAGTTAACTGGTCTTCTGTGAAATCGTTGCCATAAAATTCTATAATTTTACTGACTTCAATATCTTCTCCTGTTACAAAATTTTCAAGCTCATCGAGGTGACAGAGTGTACTTGAATTAAATCGTTCTCTTAATTACGCCAGCACACAATCATAGACTTCGCAATAAGTTTTTTATAATATTCTTTGGGAGTTTTAAAGACGTGCATTGAGTCAGGATTAGAATCTAAACGTTTACTAACCGCCCGGATTCGCCGCAGTGCCGGTTTTCCCAAACCAATTGCGTCAGATTCCGCTTCAGCTTTTTCCCATATTGTTTCAAATTTTGAATCTCTCATCGCTTCCAAACTAATTACTACGTCATCTACTTTTTGATGTGATTCAAGAGCGCGAAGATTCGCCCGTTGGAGCTCTTTGTTGAAAAGTTCAATCTTTTCAAAAACTTCAAAGAACATAATCAATAAAAAAAAAATTCAAAGGATTCTAATTGCTTCAAAAATCCGTTGGCTTTCGCTGGAATGTCAGCGGATCGACAATAATTCTTCTTAACTCACGCGTATGTGTGCATAATGAATATTCCGTGAAATGTACGTTTTATTATATTTTAAAAAAAGAATGGCTAAAATCAAGGAGAAAAGACCGGGAGCTGCTCTCGACGCACTCCTGAATCTTCCTCCCCTTGATGTCCACATCATGGGGTGTACTCTCAAGACCATTTCTCGTTTAAAGAGATGTGGTCTCTGGTACCATTCGTACTGGAGCTTTGAGGAACTCTCAAGCAGCATATCTTTTGAGTCACGACAAATGGATATGCTGTCCGACACGATCATCCCGTTTCTCAAACTACGTCAAACATACACAGTCAACTTTTCTTCGGTTCAGGAGTGGTCCACTCTAGAATCTGAACCAGGAAAGGATATTTATCGAATTTTCACAGATGGTTCCAAAACCCATGATGAATCTGACGCTTGTACCTTTGTGGAGAACGATGATATACGACTGCATGCCTTTTTAGGCTCATACGCATCAGTCTTCCAAGCGAAGGTGTATGCTATTCAAATGGCTATAAGCTATATTACGAACAATGGTTGGATGGGGAGAAGTATTTGTATTTACAGCGACAGCCAAGCTGTGATTAAGGCCCTTCTCAACTAACTACTTCGAAAGTGATCCAGGAATGCATGAGCTCTCTGAATGCGATCGCAAGATTGAATTCCTTGAGTCTCATTTGGGTTCCGGGCCATCACGGCATAACTGGAAATAAAATCGTCGATGAACTTGCTAGGCAAGGATCGCAGACAGCTTTCTCAGGACCCGAACCATCGCTTGGTCTGCCAGCGTCCTCAGTGAGGGCTTCAATATACGGTTGGATCTGTGAAGAGCACAACCGTAGATGGCATGCCTCCATTGGATGCAGACAGACCAAACGTATGCTCCCCAACGTAAGTAATAAGACTGCAACATTTTTGCTGTCTCGTAGCAAAAATGTAGAAAGCTTATTGGCGTTGCCAGCGGGCACTTCTCTTTCGCCATCAAGCACTTAAACGTGTTAGGCTTAATTGATACCACACTCTGTGAGTCTTGTGGAGAAGATGAGGAAACCGCAGAGCACTTCCTCTTTGAATGTCCTGCTTTTCCTCGCATGAGGTTACAGATAATCGGCGCAGAAATGGTGAGAGCTGGTAACTTAGGCTCGTTATTATGACAGCGTCTTTTGGCTTTTCTCCGAACATCTGGAAAGCTATAACAAATAGAAGGTTGCTAACTGGTAGTACAATGGACCGGTATTTAGGTCTGAGTGGTCCAGCTGGTATTTTTAAAACCACCAACAGGAATAATAATAATATAAGGAGAAAAAAAAGGATAAGAAATAATTCATAACGTTGAGTCTGCAACCGATAAATAAATGATTCAAATCACTTGGTCAGTCTCAGTCAACCAAGCAAAAATTTGTATAACAATATTCATAATTTCATAACATTTTTTTTTGCCTCATTCAACTAAAAAAATTGGTATATTTCCAAGTCCAGAAGGTGGGGTGCACCCCATACTCAGAAAAGTTAGGTGGGGTTTAAACCCCACCCTCCCCATACCTTCTGCCGTCCTTGCTACCTTACACTTGGAAATCGAATTCCTTAATTTCAAATTGGGAAAATCTGTATGTTTTGATGTTTTCCAATTACTTTTACCACTAACTATGTAGAACCGAAAGGTGAATCACAGTACCATTTTACATCTGACACAGAGCTTAAATTACGTTCTTGAACTGACAGATTGAACTTCGAAGATTCGAAACTGCGACGAACGCGATCATTATAAAAATGATAAAGGTAAAAATAAACATTAGTTGGGTAGGGGCGGCATTTTTCAGTATTTGGAATCTGACTTCGATGAACTAACTGATCTGCTTAGTAATCTTAACTCATCGGGCATAATGATAATCGGGGATTTCAATGGAATGATTGGTCTTTCGCAGAACAACTTTGCGACCGGATTCTCTCAGGCAACACTTCATGCAGAACGTAAAACAAAAGACGAAATATGGGATAGCAAAGGAGGCAAGATTATTGAACTGATGGATGCTTTTGATAGATAGATAGATAGATAGATAATTCGATTTATTATTTCAGAATAGTATATCTTTTCACATTAATTTTTAACAAAATCGTTTGAGCGTGGCCTAGCCGTCTGCCCGATTGACATCATTTAAAAATAAATTCATATGTAATGTATTATATATAAATATATTAGTTTGATAGGAAAACAAGTATAAGAATTTCTATAACTATAGTAGATTTTTTTTTTTTTTTACTTTTTTGTATTTAAAAGGCTTCGTTTATTATTTGATTCCGATATGACATCGCAGTTTGGTAGTAATTGTATAATTGTTGAGAAAAACTCTTCTAATTTCGCTTAAAATTGGGCATTTACCGATAAAATGAATGACATCCTCCCGTTCTCTTAAGTTGCATAAGCTGCAGAAGATGGGTAGATCATCTCGATGAGGAATATAGTTCAATTCAATTAACTCTCCTCGCATTTTGAAAATTGCTGAAATTAGGTCTTGTTTGTTTTCGATTTTAAAGTAGTTCTTGATTGTAAATAAATCTATGTACGGAGGATGAAGCTTCGTGCATACAATCCGCTCTGTATTGTTCATCTACCTTCAACACAAGATTTAACAGATCTTCTTTCAAATATTTTCCATTTTCTTCAAGAAATCTTAAGTTGATTTGGCAGTACCTCCCAAGTTTTTCCAACTTTGGATACCAGACGTTCTTTTTCCTTATTGCATCTAAAATAAAATAAAATTTTGGGTAGCCTTTCGTCTGGCATATCCAGCACCTTTAAAATGTATTCTACATGATATTTCAGGGATTTTGTGAATAGAGGAGAAAGTCCTGTCTCAATATTGATCATATAGTTGGGGCTGTTTTTGGGTAGGCGAAAGCATTTTTTAATGAAGTATCTTTGTAACTTTTCAACCGTTTCATACTTTTCTCCTCCCCACACTTGTGAAGCATACAACAATATTGATTCTGCAACCGCAACAAAAACTTTGTATTTAACACTATGCGATATTGATTTATTTGAAAAACATTTTTTCCATGTATCGTTAATTGCACTTTTCGCTATGAGGAGTTTATTTTTAATGTGAGGTTCCATACTTAGACTGCTAGAAATAGTAACTCCAAGATATTTATAAGTTTTTACGACTTCTATAGGCTCTCTATTGAAGTACCATTTTTCGTTCCTCGGAGTTCGACCCGACCCTTTTCGAAAAACCATCACCTTAGATTTGGGCAAGTTTATCCTTAAATTCCATAGTTGACAATATGATTGCAGGCGGTTTATCATCAATTGCAATGTTTGGGGTGAGTAAGAAAACATTACCACATCGTCAGCAAATAAAAGCGCTTTGATATTCAAGCCTGAAATTTCGATTCCACCTGGAAGGAAGTCTACAAGGTCATTTATAAACAAATTAAAGAGGCTTGGGCTAAGACTGCATCCCTGCTTAACTCCCATTTGTGTCTCGAACCATTCCGAAGTTTCTGATCCGTTCCAAATAGCTGATTGATTTTCATTGTACATGCTTTCGAGCACTTTTCCAAATTTTTCTGTCATTCTAACGTTGTAGAGTTTGTAGAATAATGCTCTACGATCCACTGTATCGAAGGCTGCTTTGAAATCGACGAAAAAAGCGTACAATTTCTTCTTTTGGTCGATCAAGTTGCTGGCAATGCTTTGTAAGATGAAGATATTGTCCGTGGTCGAATAACCCCTCCTAAATCCTGCTTGAAATTCTCCGAGTAACTTTCTGTTTTATATCCAACTCGTCAGCCGCTCATTTAAAATTGTGGTAAACACTTTATAAAATGCATTAAGAAAGGAGATTCCACGATAATTGCTTGGATCTGTTATATTACCCTTCTTATGTATAGGAAAAACAATGCATTTTTTGAACAGCACTGGAGATTCACCTGTGTTCAAAATAGTATTATAAACCGTTATAAGTTTGTCTATTAACATTTCCGTACCGTATTTTACGAATTCTGTTGATATTCCATCCGCACCTGCAGCTTTCCCGTCTTTAAGTTTATTCAGAATGTTTCGCATTTCTTCACGACTTATAGGGCAATCCAAAATTTCGTCCTGATATTTAGGCTTTGCGAAGTGAATCGGCGGTGCTAGGTTTTCAGGGTTGAGAAGTTGTTTAAAGTAATCATGCAATAAATCCAAGTTTAATTTTGCGCTTATTTGTAGTTTTCTGCCATTTAGTAGGTTCACTCCTTTCCAAAATTCCTTAGAATCTCTGCAATTAGTAAGCTTGAGAGCTTCTTTTTCCAAATAGCTAATTTTTTTGTCTTTGCATATTCTTTTATACACACAGTTTGCTTCAATGTACATCTTTTGTAAGTATTTACCGCTATATTTTCTAAAGGCTTTTAACCACCCAAAGGATTTTTTGCGAGCCTGCTCACACTCCGCATCATACCATTTTTCCATTTGTCTAAAAACCTTAGTATCATTATGAGGAGGATATGATGCCTTAATTGCATTTTCAATTTCATCTAGGCCAAATTGACAATCTGTTGAAATGTTTGCTTCCAGATTGGATCTGTATTCTTCACTCTTGTTGTTGTGCCATTTCAGTCTTGGAGGAAAACTTAAATCAATCAACTGTTCCTCTACGATATCTGTTCCAAAATCAACAGTTATTGGCATGTGGTCGGAATATGGAACACTCAGGACTTCGAAATCGGCTACCACTGTAATCCAGTTGCCTCTAACCATGCAGTAATCTATGACTGAAGATCCTTGTTATCCTATGAAAGTAAACTCTCCTAATTCATCCGAGTCTGTAACGCCATTCAACAACCTAAATCCATAAGAATTACAAAGATCTAACAGCTTCACTCCTCTCGCATTTTTAGTGGTGTCTTTTGAAATTCTACTCCTTCCAGCAAATCTGTTCTCTCTTCCTTCTTCGGCACCTATTCTCGCATTTAAATCACCAATAACCATGACGTTATCGCAGTTATATTGCTCAATAAAATTATAAAGTGTGTTAAAATCTTGGTCCCAGTGGTTGCAATTTATGTATGAAGGTATTATAGTGTATTTTTTATGGTTCATTGTGACATTAACAAAATAAGTTTCCTCTTCAGTTTTAAACTCACATGTTATATAAGTAAGTAATAAGTAAGTAATCCATTTATTGACTTTATAAAGTAAACACAATTACATAATAAGAAATGAATTAAAAGCAATGGCAATGCCGTCAGCTCAGTTGGCAATAAATATTTTTACAATTTAAAATTTTGGTAAAGAGGTTAAATTAACAATTTTGTTCTAATCAAATTCAGTTATTAATAACATTCGATATTTATAAACATTTTTTATGAATAAATGAAGATTTTTCCAATTCGGGCCATTAAGTAAATGTACTGTTTCCTGCACTGTTAAAGAACTTACTCCTAAATATAGTCGCCTTTGTGCTGCATAAATAGGGCACACTCCAATAAGGTGAAAGCAGTCTTCTTTTGAGTTAAGGTTACACAAAGTGCAGAACTGATTAAAGCTTCCATTATAGGGGTCTCCGTTTAACCCAAGGACCTCGCATCTGGTTTTGAATATTAGTGATATTTGTTTGTAACTATACAAGTCATTAAAATAGTTATCAGCTTCTAAATTAAAGTTGAGTTTTGAATACAAAAGTCTGCTCTCCGACTGTTGGGCTTCCGCTACAAGCAACTCCCTCTGAGTGTCTTCATACTTTTGAATTATACGGTACAGCCGATCTTTTAAAGTACTCATATCAGCTGCGACTATGTTTGTATCTTCTCCATATATTTCGCCAAGATTTCGCCATCTCATCATCCACCAGTCATTATTTCTGATTTCATACTGGAGCATTTTGTTTACAAGCCTCGATGCGGGGAAATCAAGCACTTTTAAAATATAGTCGGCTTGTGTTTTTAGAGTAGTCGTAAATATTTTAGGTAAACCCGTTTCTAAATAAATAGCATAATTTGGAGTTTTAATTGGTAGGTTGAATAATTTTTTGATGAAACTTCTCTGCAGTTTTTCCATTTCTTCAAATTCTTCGGATCCCCAAACTTCTGCAGCGTAACACAATGTAGATTTAACGACTGAGTTGAAGATTTTGTACTTAGTTGACAGGCAAACGTGTTCATTGAACAAAACTTTTTTCCAAGTCATGTTTATAAGTTTCTGACAAGTTTTAGTTTTTTCTTCAAAGTGGGCCTTGAAATCAAGTGTTGTATTTAGCTTTACTCCCAAGTACGTATACTCTGTCACGACATCAAGACGGTTACGTCGCAGAAACCAATTACAGCTTTGTGTTGAGTTACCTCGATTACTTCTTGAGAAAACCATTATCTTCGATTTATCAGTGTTTATGATAAGTCCCCACTTTTCGCAGTATGAAACCAGGCGATTTATCATCAATTGTAGATTTTGGGGAGTTTCTGACAAAACCACCAAGTCATCAGCATACAATAAAACATTAATAATGCTACCTGCCATTCTGATTCCGCCAGGTAGTTCAGTCACAACATCATTGATAAAAAGAGCAAATAACAATGCACTAAGCGGACATCCCTGTTTGACCCCACTATCTGTTTCAAACCACTCTGACATATTGCTTCCATCCCAAACAGCTGCATTAGTTCCACAATACATTTCACTGATGATCCGAATGAATTTAGTAGAAAGCCCGATTTGCGATAACTTGTACAAAAGTGCATTTCTATTGACGAGATCGAAAGCCGCCTTGAAATCTACAAAGAGCGCATACACTTTTTTGGTTCTGGCTTGAAAACTTTTCACTATTGTTGTTAAACTAAAAATGTGATCGATTGTAGAATAGTTTTTCCGGAACCCTGCCTGTAGTTCAGTCATAGTTTTATTTTCATCAACCCATTTGTCTAGTCTATCGACAAGAACTCCACAAAAGAGTTTGCCAATGGTATTCATAAAGGAAATTCCACGATAATTTTCAGGTCTATCCAATGCGCCTTTTTTGTGTATGGGGAAGATTACAGACCGCTTAAAAGATTTTGGTACAACGGAACTGGAATAAATATTATCATACAATTTTTTGAGGTGTAATAGAAATACGGGTGTTGCATTTTTGAAAAACTCGTATGGGATTCCATCTTCTCCCGGTGCTTTTCCATTTTTTGATCTTCTAAAAACATTTTCAATTTCCACCAGAGACATTTCACAATCAAGAATATCATCGACGATAAGTGGTTCAGCAGTTAAAAAGATTATATTTCTTTGATCACGAAGTAGAGTTTGAAAGTATAGTGATAGATTTTCTGCAGAAACACCAGTGCCTATTTTAAATCCAGAACCATTTATTTCCTTTGTAACTTTCCAGAATTCTTTTGAGTTTTTAATATTTGATACATGTTATATTTTTAAGACATTTCTTGTAGCCAAAGAAACATCCTCCGCTTGTCCTCCCTCGTGTGTTCTGTCTTGTAGCAGGAATCCAAATAAATTCAAAGTTTATAAAACTGTTATTGTATAAATTACATTCGTTTTCAGCTAAAAACGTTTCGTACAGAAACACGAAATCATAATTGTTAATTAAATTAAAAAATTTGCATATAAGGATTTATTTTTCAAATCTGATATATTATAACTTATAATTTTAAATCTTTCAAATTCAATACTTTTGTTTTTAATATTATTTTTTTGGCAGACGGCGCGTTAACCCTATACTCTAGAAGACACGTTGGTTTGTGTCTCTGCTACAATACTTCCACCAGCTGGTGTTGACGTTTTGTCACTGTCCAAGATAGAAGACAGGTGTTGTTTTGTATCCGCATGGTAAATGTCATTCAAAACTCGAATGCCATCCATATTATTATGTAAAATTCCCTGCGATGGGCTCCAACGAAAAACATTGTTGTTTACATACATTTTGTCATCTCTTACTAAAACTTTTATCTCCGGGTTTAATTCATTCAAGCGACGTTTGATAGACAACAATTTGTTTCTTTTTTGTCTAATCGATGCGGGAAGATCTTTTGCCAATGACACTCCGGTATTTCGAAGGGTGTTCGATGCCTTAAGTGCAGACACTACCTGTTGTTTGGTTGCAAGTTTGACAATGAAGTTTTTTTTGTTTGGATTTATCGACTTGATTTCGTATATTTGCAAGTTTTCTACATATGATGGCGGTTGAACTATTTGTGCGCAGATGTTCTTTGCATGTTCCTTTTCATCTCGTCCTAGTACGATCGGTATCCTCATCATAAGATTTTTTTCGGTGTTCTTTTTTTGCATTTCTTCCAATTGATTTTCCATTTGGTCTTGTTTTTTTTCTAAAGCAATTATTTTGGAAGATAACACTGCGTTTGCTTCAACAATTTGTTGGTAGGCCGCCGTCATAGACTCAATGTCACTTTTTTATGCCACCTCTGCCATTTTTGCATCAAGAAGCACCCCTAGCATTTTACACAGATCGGATTTGGACATTGATCCAACTAGGTCCGTAGACATTGTGTTTGGTGCTTGTGTCTTTTTCGATGTAGGAGTTTCTGGGGAAATTTGGTGCACTTTTCTCTTGTTGTTAGGCATATATAATGTGTAATTGAGGTTATGCTTTCGCTACAGATTGCAAATCTTAGATTATAGCTTAATACTTTAAAACTCACTTGTGTCTCGTATGCGGTAGCCTTTTGCGGTTTTCGTTTTCACTATAGAACATTAAACAGTCTTATTTTGTGTGCAAAATATAACAACATTTTGATTTAAAAATATGATCAAACTAAAAGACAACTTCTCGACTTACTTGACAGATGTCAATGATGCTTTTGATTGCAGAGCTTTAAATGAAAGCTGTGATGGTGACCCTAATGGAAAATTTACCTTTTTGCGTGGAACGGCGTGTTCTGTGATTGACTGTTGCTTTATTGCTGGGACCTGGAATTCACTGATACTGGACTTCAAAATAGGATTACAAACATTATCCGATCACATGCCATAAGAAGTCATGATTAAAGTACCAAACACAGATAACGTACGAATTGATGAAAATATTCTAAGCTTATTATTTAAAATGTTTTGGGGTGAAAGAAACAGTCATTTGTATCAGATTAACTTAAATTCACAATTGGAAATCTTAACCAGAACAAATACCTCCGTAGACATTGAAGTTTTGACAGAAATTATAAAAAAAAGATGCGCCTGCAAAACCAAATACATCAAACACGACCGGAAGGAACAAGCAAGATTGGTTTGATAATGACTGCAAAAGGGCCAGACAGAAATCGTTTGCTCTTCTTAAACTACTCATGCTACACAATTCCGACTAACTTAGAATTAAGTATGCGAAATCAAACTAAGAATATAAAAAGCTTTGCCTCACAAAAAAGACTGAATTCGAGCAACAAAAAATAACTGCGATAAGCTGCGGCCAGTGACAATCAGCAGGTTGAATATTGGTATACCAATCGCTACATGTAAACTTATGCTAAAGCAAGAGGCAATGGATAGAACAAATCAAAGGTGGAACAATATTACCACGTGCGTGGCAACAAAACGGATATGGCCAGGACTAGATCCAAAACGCACAAGACATTTGTTATCCATTACCAGATTGCAAGTTAGCTCTGTAATCACTGTCATCACCGGACATTGTCTGATAGGAAGACACGCCATAAGACTTGGCGTTCCCTCAAATGACTTTTGGAGAAGTTGCTTAGATGAGGAGGAGGAGGAGACAATCCCACACCTCCTCTGCTCATGTCCTGCACTCTCTTTTAAAAGAAAAAAGCATCTAGGAAAATATTTTCTTGATGATCCAAGGGCTCTGGCGAACACAGATCCCCTGCATCTCCTTAGCTTTATTAAAAGCTCCAAATGGTTTTGTTAAGTGAGATACTTCCTCGCATAATTTTATGGTATCACAATGAACCTAATATTGGTATAAGTGTGTCAGTTTGTTTTCCTGACAGCCATTTGAACCTAACCTAACCTAACCTGCGGCCAGTGGCGGATCCAGGATTTGGGCTAGGGGGGTCTATTACTCAAAATCATTGCATTGCATCTTTATTCGATTCTTTTGCCTTTGAGTCGGGAATTGCAATCTAAAAACCAAGATCTGAGTCAATTTACGTACAAACGTGAAAACGCAGATTCTACTTTCCACGTTATTTATGAACATGTTGCTAGAATTTGTTCTGAGTACGAAATGACAATGAAATTGCCACGCCGTTGCAATCAACAAAAAAAAAAAAAAAACCGTTGCAACGTTTAAGCACAAAGTATTGAAGACTACTACAGAATTTCTTACAACATTCCGTTTCTTGATACGTTCATTTCTCAACTCAAAAGTCGGTTCTCGAAACACAAATCCATTTTCCAAAGTTTCGGGCAACTGTTTCTTAAACAAGAGTTTAACGAAAAGAAATGCGCTGATCTAACCTCTACACATTCTACGAAGATACACTGCCAACCAATAGGATGAGGCCATAAATTTTGCAATCGATTTTCGCATCAATTAGGGTGTCCTTGTCTTCAATTTGTCTGCCACCTTCATAAACTTTACGAGATAGCCAAGACCAAACGTTTTCAATAATGTTTAAGTCCGGTGAATATGGCGGCCATGACAAAAGTTCCACGTCTTCTGATTGAATCCAGCTTCTGACAACCCTGCTAGTGTGGATTGGGCATTATCTTGTTGAAAAATCCAAGTCAGAGGTCCAAAAATGTTTTACATTTTGGGAAATGACCGTTCCAGCAAATATTTGTAGCTATTTTCGTTCATTGTTGTGGACAAAAACTCCAACTAAAATTCCAATATTCGTGCCATAGTAGGTAATAGCTCCCCACACCATTACACCTGATGTACGGCTATGATGTCTTGCCAAAATAAGCTCATCTTTTCTAATATCATGAAAATAAAAGTTGTAACCATCAGGACCGCAAAGGTTAAAAATTTTTCATCCGAAAAGACAACGCGTTTCCATTCACTGCCCGAATCAACATGCTGTCTTGCAAAGTCCATACGATGAGTCTTGTGTACTGGCTTCTAAACAGGTTTCTTTCTTAGTTTCCTCCTTTGAATAGTATTACTTTTTTGTATTATTCCGTTGTTATGCTTGCTGAAACTCCGCTTTTGGCCCTTATCATAGTCGGTGGTAGAGTGGAATTTGAGGCAAGTCGTAGAATCAACCGATTTTCTCTTGGTGTTTTCTCATAGTTTTGTGGATCAGCAAGATAATTGTTTACAACTGTCTTGCTCCTGTTAAGTCTCCTTGCTATTTCACGTCCTGAGAGTCATATTTCCTTGAAAGCATCTATTTTTGCTCTTTCTGTCACTGTCAAAGTCTTTCCGGAACCCATGTGTGCTTCAAACAAAATAAAACGGTTATTTTTAACACTCCCTTAGATTTTTTATACAATAAATCGCACATGCGAACTCCTGCACAGAAATATTCGCAATGGCCTCATCCTAGTGGAGTACCTTTTTATAGATACCTATTTTCAGTAGTTCATTAATTGATCTTGGGAAATTCCAACGGTCGTTTCGAATTAACCCTTTAATTTTATGAATTTGTTTTGGGAAAATACGTGGATTCGTCTTTGAGCTGCGCTATTTCCTCATCTGACTTTTGGAAGGCTGTAAAACAACTAAGCGGGAGGAAACATGTCATTGCTCCGAGTTTAGACGCCCAACAATTGAAACTTCATTTCAGAAACCTGCTTAATACTGAACAAGAATCTTTAACTCACCAATACGCTGCTCCTCTATTTCTTGACGATGTCTTAGATGCACCATTCACATTAGATGAAGTCAAAAATGTTATTAAATGTTCAAAAGATAACAAAGCCCTAGGAGAAGACCGAGTCCAGTTTGCGATAGCTCTTACACATATGCGTTCAATAGAATATAACAGGGAATATGCCTATGAGTTTCAAAAAAAATCTATATTATTTCCTCTACACAAAAAAGGTGACTATAATGATCCACAGAACTGCAGAGGAATATCCTTTTTTAATACAAACGCAAAACTATTTGGTGCCATACTTTATAAATGGCTCACCCACTGGGTAAAAGAGAGAGGGTATACTGCATGAATTTCAAGCTGGCTTTAGAGAAGGTTACTCTACATTCGACCAAATTTTTACACTTGTGAATACTGATGAAATATGTATATACTAGCTGTGCCCGCGACTTCATCCGCGTGGAATAGTGACTTTCAGCAGCATTTTTAACTTTTTAGGAAATAAAACTTCTAGCCTTAAAAATGGCGGTATTTCCAAAAAAAAACATTCAACCCCTATTTCAACACCTTGTAGCCCTGTTAAAAATACTTTTGAGACCGTAGTTTTTGAATTCCCATTTCCGTTCCAGTGGGAATATAAGGATAGATATATAGCCTTTATCCTTCCGCATGTTCTAGACCATCTCTGTAGCTAATTTAATAAAATGTGTTTAGCAGTTTGAACGGGAGACATACGAAAAACATACCGACATAGCTACATTCGCATTTTCAATATATGTAAAGACTCCCGTTCCCGTGGGAATATGGTGACCGTTTTCGTGGGAATATGTGGATAAGTTAAAGTTAATGTTACTCCGGGATTATGGAGCATTCCAACGGTGGAAGAATTTTTGAAATCGGTGCTGTAGTGTCAAAGTTCCCGTATACGTTCCTGCTCCCGTGGGAATATAAGGAAAAAATATATAGTCTATGTCTTTCCTCAGGTTCTGAACAATCTTTGTTTAAAATTTCATTTAAATCGGTTTATTAGTTTGGCGGAAGATGGTAACATAGAACGACGGACAGACAGAGCTCCTTTCACACTTATTATATTAGTAAGGACTCCCGTTCCCGTAGGAATAGTGGATGAATTAAAGTTAATGTTACACAGGGATAGTGTAGCATTCTAACGGTGGAAGAATTTTTTAAATCGGTGTTGTATAAAGGGAGCCATAGGAATATGGGGATGAATTAGTTTTTATGTTACTCGGGGATAGTGTAGCATTCTAACGGTGAAAGAATTTTTGAAATCGGTGCTGTAGTGTCGAAGTTCCCGTATACGTTCCTGCTCCCGTGGGAATATAGGGAACCGTAGGAATATGGGAATGAATTAGTTTTTGTGTTACTCGGGGATAGTGTAGCATTCTAACGGTGAAAGAATTTTTGAAATCGTTGCTGTAGTGTCAAAGTTCCCGTATACGTTCCTGCTCCCGTGGGAATATAGGGAACCGTAGAAATATGGGGATGAATTAGTTTTTATGTTACTCGGGGATAGTGTAGCATTCTAACGGTGAAAGAATTTTTGAAATCGGTGCTGTAGTGTCAAAGTTCACGTATACGTTCTTGCTCCCGTGGGAATATAGGGAACCGTAGGAATATGGGGATGAATTAGTTTTTATGTTACTCGGGGATAGTGTAGCATTCTAAGGGTGAAGGAATTTTTGAAATCGGTGCTGTAGTGTCAAGGTTCCCGTATACGTTCCTGCTCCCGTAGGAATATGGGGATGAATTAGTTTTTATGTTACTCGGGGATAGTGTAGCATTCTAACGGTGAAAAAATTTTTGAAATCGGTGCTATAGTGTCAAAGTTCCCGTATTCGTTCCTGCTCCCGTGGGAATATAGGGAACCATAGGAATATGGGGATGAATTAGTTTTTATGTTACTCGGGAAAAGTGTAGCATTCTAACGGTGAAAGAGTTTTTGAAATCGGTGCTGTAGTGTCAAAGTTCCCGTATACGTTCCTGCTCCCGTGGGAATGTTGGGAACCGTAGGAATATGGGGATGAATTAGTTTTTAAGTTACTCGTGGATAATGAAGCATTCTAACAGTGGAAACATTTTTGAAATCGGTGTTGTAGTTTCTAAGTTCCCGTATACGTTCCCGTTCCCGTGGGAATTTAGGGATAAATTTTAGTCTATGTGTTATTCTGATGCATAAGCTATATTGTTGGAAAGTTTAAGTAAAATCCATCCAGTACTTTTTGCGTGAAAGAGGAACAAACATACATCCATACATACAAACTTTCGCGTTTATAATATAAGTAGGAAGTAGGATATACATAATATAAGTCTATATATATATAAAAGAAAGTCGTGTTAGTTGGTGGTGGGGAGGGAGCTTAGGACCATGAGACGGACATAGGATACTTTTTATCCCTATATTCCTATGGGAACGACATTAATGCAATGCGTTAGTTTTCCTTATATACAAAACACTGTTCTTTAAAAAAACAAAAAACAAATTGACTTATTGTGAGAAATAAATTCGATTTTTGTATGACATCAATAGCCCTGTTCACACTGTACAATTGGTTGGACAAACCTAGGTTTGACAAACCAATGCTTGATAGTGTGAACTCTTCATACGACCGCTTGTCCAATTTGTTGGATGGTTTTCAAAAATTTTTGAAAATCTAGAAGTTGGATGGATTGGAAGGGTATGTGACATAAAATTGGACGACAAGCTTGATAGGTGTGAACGAAAACTACATCAGACCATCCAACTTCCATCAAACGAAGTCTGTCCAACTAATCGTACAGTGTGAACTGGGCTAATATTAAATAAATACATATAATATACATAGTCTATTAAAATTCCATTGTCTATTTAATAAAGTGAAGTAAACTTTAAAAGGTGGTAAGCCAAAAACGCATCAGAGTTGTAATAACAAAATGCGCATCTCGAGCAAGTAAGTAATTTTGTCTATGAATGAATGGTTGAAAATTTGAGTTTTGAAATAAATAAATTTTTAGTTGAATTGAAGAAAGTTGAAGTTTGATTAACAATGCCGCCACCAAGAATATCTACTCTTTCCCGGCAAAGCCGTAATGCAAGAAGGCTACGAAACACTGCAAATGAATGGACTGAAGAAATTGCACGTGAACAGCGCCGCGTAAGTATTCCTCGACTTCGTGCTTCTCAATTACGAGAGCAAAATGATGCAGCCCGTGAAAGGGCTCGGAAGACCATCTGCATTGTTTGTTTTTGCGCCTTATAATAAAACAAAAATGTCGTGTATCACAAGGTGCTTAAGTGATGAAGGGCAACCTATATGTACTAAAATACAGAAACATTGATGAATGATTAATGTAGGTACTTAATTTTTTTTGTATTTTTCTAATAAAAAAAAACTTAATAAATTCAAAAATCTGCTTATTTATTGCCTTTAAGATGTATTTAACAGAGATTTTAAAAATTCTTTCAGCATCTTCCATCAGTAACTTAGACTATATTTCATTTCTATTATCTCATGGGAACAGAAACAAGAACGAGAACGGGAACATTAAAGGTACTTGACCGATTTAAAAAAAAATTTAAACTCTAGGATGTTACATTATCCCTCAGTGACATAGACTTATATTTCATTCATATATTTCCACGGGAACGGAAGATTCCTAAAGAAACGATGTCGCAAATGGAATCTTAGAAACTACTGAACAGATTTCAAAAATTATTTTGGCGTTGGGATGCCTCATAATCCCACAGTGATAAAGACTATATTTCTTCCCCATATTCCCACGGAAGCGAAGAACGAGAACGGGAACCTTAAAACTACGGACCCGAGCAGCGCCGGGCGGCTCAGCTAGTATAATATATATGGGGTATTCCATACCAAATCGACCACTTTTGAACCCGACCCCTTTAGATTTTGCTGAAACCTTACCATTCTTTTTTGCCCTTTGAAAAACATTTTTGAGAATTTTTTCAAATTTTTTTGTCCAATCTCAAAAAAGTTATGAATTTTTCAAAAAATGGCTTTTTTATTTTCAAACAGCCATAACTTTTTTTAAAAATTGACTTTTGTGGACATTTTTTTTCAAATTGTTTGTTTTTGAATGAACTTTTCGAAAAAATACACGAACAAAATTTAGCATGATCAATTATATAAAATAATCGGTTTTTTTGAGTAAAATCGTCATTTTTTTGAAGTTCGCCATATTTTATTTTCTTCATTTTTTTTTAAAAAAAACTTCAATCAATTTGACAACTATTTTCACCAATTTCGGAGTGGGCCGACTTTTTTTTATATTTTTTTATTTATTTAAAAAAAAATCAAAATTGAAAAAAAAAAAATTTTTTTTCGTAAACTTTACTCGGCACTAGAACGATAACTTTGGCGACAAAAAATAATAACGGTTTTTGGTGGAGGGGTTCAATACAATCATTTTTTATTACAGGAGGGGGGTCTATCTCCCCCCGCTTAGGCGGTAGGGGCAATTTTATAAAAATTGACTTCAAAAAATATTGTTAAAGAACGGGAACATTTACAGATACAAATTATACTTTTTATGAAAGCCAGAAATCTGCACTTCTTAATAAAGTGGTTTCAATTTACAGTTTTTGAAATAACTGACTTCAAAGCCAAAATTTACGAAAAAAAGTAAAAAAATCACTTTGAGTATTATGTTCCTCATGATTACAAATGAAAATAAAAAAAAATTGATGTAGTAAGTTGCTTCAATAAATTTTTCATCAAACGCTGTAACCTACTTTTTTCTATGTCTTGTAGTTTTTGAGATAATTTAAAAATAGTAAAACTATTTCTTCTAAAACTATTATAATAAAAGTTTCTTAAGATTAGAGACTCCTTTAGTTTTAAAGAAGAAATATAGTTTTACTATTTTTAAATTATCTCAAAAACTACAAGACATAGAAAAAAGTAGGTTACAGCGTTTGATGAAAAATTTATTGAAGCAACTTACTACATCAATTTTTTTTTTATTTTCATTTGTAATCATGAGGAACATAATACTCAAGGGCGGCCGTGGTGCAGTGGTAGAGTGTTTAGTAGATAGGCCGGATGCGTGGGTTCGTATCCTGCTCTGGGCATCTACTTTTCTTTCAGCCTCCCAGTTTCATATGGACGCCGCTCTTGAGGTTATATATGTGAAATTACTAACAACTTATTTCCAGCTACTGCAACACAAAAAAAGGGAAAGGCTGCTAGTCTGGTAGTACAATGGACCGGATATTAGGTCTGAGTTCTCCAGATTAGCATATAAGCCTCCTCTTTATAAAAAAAAAAAAAAACAAAAAAAAAAAAAACATAATACTCAAAGTGATTTTTTTACTTTTTTTCGTAAATTTTGGCTTTGAAGTCAGTTATTTCAAAAACTGTAAATTGAAACCACTTTATTAAAAATTTATTATGAAGTGCAGATTTCTGGCTTTCATAAAAAGTATAATTTGTATCTGTAAATGTTCCCGTTCTTTAACAATATTTTTTTAAGTCAATTTTTATAAAATTGCCCCTACCGCCTAAGCGGGGGGAGATAGACCCCCCTCCTGTGGTAAAAAATGATTGTATTGAACCCCTCCACCAAAAACCGTTATTATTTTTTGTCGCCAAAGTTATCGTTCTAGTGCCGAGTAAAGTTTACGAAAAAAATTTTTTTTTTTTTCAATTTTGATTTTTTTTTAAATAAATAAAAAAATATAAAAAAAAGTCGGCCCACTCCGAAATTGGTGAAAATAGTTGTCAAATTGATTGAAGTTTTTTTTAAAAAAAAATGAAGAAAATAAAATATGGCGAACTTCAAAAAAATGACGATTTTACTCAAAAAAACCGATTATTTTATATAATTGATCATGCTAAATTTTGTTCGTGTATTTTTTCGAAAAGTTCATTCAAAAACAAACAATTTGAAAAAAAATATCCACAAAAGTCAATTTTTAAAAAAAGTTATGGCTGTTTGAAAATAAAAAAGCCATTTTTTTGAAAAATTCATAACTTTTTTGAGATTGGACAAAAAAATTTGAAAAAATTCTCAAAAATGTTTTTCAAAGGGCTGAAAAGAATGGTAAGGTTTCAGCAAAATCTAAAGGGGTCAGGTTCAAAAGTGGTCGATTTGGTATGGAATACCCCATATATATATGTACATGAAAGGGAATAAAAAGTTGTACACTCTGTTTGTAGACTTTCGTGCAGCTTTTGATTCCATACCACGAGAAGCACTACTTATCTATAAACTATATTCGATCGGAATCTCAAGCAAAATGATAAAAATATTAAAAGGCTTATATAAAGATAACTCAGCTATGGTATGGGATGGAAAAAGCGTCTCAGATGAATTCTCTACCACGATGGGCGTAAAACAAGGATGCATTCTGAGTTCTTTGTGGTTTGTCTTATTTATCAATGACTTAACAATTAAAGGTATCAACATAGGCACAACAAATATTCCTGCATTAATGTTTGCCGATATTGCTATCCTTTCTGAAACCGTCACTAGCATGCAGCTTAAGTTAAATAGACTGGCACAATACTGCCGAAAATGGAACTAAAATGATGATATTCAGAAATGGTGGCGGAAGTCGGGAGATAATCAAGAAACGAACAATAGTGCAGTCATTGAAGCGAAAAATACTGCCTAACCTCCGAATTTTTTTTACTGTGAACCGATCTGCATGAAATTTTGGAATTAGGCTCATCTTACCCTTAACTTCAAAAGTGAAAATGATTTGAACCCCGCCTATTATTTTTAAGGGGTGTAAACAACCCCTTAATGGAAAAATTGACAATGAGCCATTTCATCGCTTGAAAACATGTCTGAAATTAAGTGGTGAAATTGTAAAGTATTTTGTAACATAATAACCTCATATTTAAATCATTTTCAACCCCTTGAAAATCTTACAACCCTTGCAAACAACCCCTAAATTCAAAAAAATACTTTGGTATGACATAAAAAGATGTAAGTATAGAGTATGTAATATTTTATATTCTCTATAATAATTATAAAATTTTTAACCCCCCTTCAACCCTTGAAAACTGCCCCTTGATAAGAAATTGTTAAAAAACTTTTTTTTGATAAGTGAAAAGGATTTAAATATTATTCCATACTCTCGAAAATGATAATCATATTCTTCAGCTTTTCTACCCTTAAAACTACCCCTAAATTAAAACAGTAAAATATATATAATTACATATTTAAAAATAATTTAATTTAGAGTACCAAATTGCCTCTTATTGTATTTACAAATTATATAAAATTGTACTATTATTATTAAAATACAATATTATTATTATTATTATCAATGTCGGAGTCGCTGTCACTTTCAACATCTTCTGGCTGAATTGGAGGGCTATTTTGGCAGTTATCTCCACTGCACGTTCCACAGGTACTATTACAAAACAGACCAACTTTTCTGCATCCGCAAGACGCTCCACATCCTTTTTTTGCAGTTGCAAAAAATCATTTTCAACAGTTCCTGTGGTGCGGGTGAGTCTAAAGACTTAAGTGGATTTATGTACACAATTCTGGTTGGCTTCGATATTCTGGCCAGACAACACACGAAGGAAAATGTGTTGAGTTCTTTGCTGAGTTTAACCAATTAAGTGCCGATCTGCTACCGAACGCGTAAACAAGCACCGTGCCAAGTGTCCGCTTACCATTCCCCAGTTCACTTAATAAAGCAATAGATTTCTTACCCCTAAAAAATAATTACACCAAAAAAACAATAAAACAAACGTAAAATGAATAATCAATAATCTTATCCTCCGCCGCGCCGTGATTAAAACACATTCTGTGAAAAAGTGATCAAGTTTCTTGTGCAAAAATTATTCAGTGCGCTGTGCTTCAAAAATTCAATTAAAGCAAAAAAAAAAAAAAAAAGCCCATCAATAGACCAAACACTGTGCAAGTGCATATACCTCCTTATCTTCTCCTCCCCCACACCACTCTCATAGTCTCAGTGACTGCACACATTTCTTCGATTTGATAATTTCTTATCTTATCTGGGTGGTGTGTGCAGTCAATGAGACTGTGGGTTTGCTAGGCGGATAGTGAGATCAGCGGTGTTGATCACGTTGGTGAACCAAAATCAAATTGCTTGCTGGGCATAACACCGCTAGTAATTTTTTTTTTGGTTTCCCAATAAGATTTGCACTTGTTGATTTTACTTAGATAGCGTCTGCGTTCGATATTTTGTTTTGTGTGTTTTTGTGAATGGTGATGTCGGGAAAATTTCTGGTCGATTTTAGCAACATTAGGGGGCTGCGATCGAATTTCTTTGCTGTGTACGCTCACACTGCAAAATGCAGGCCAGCTGTTTTGGCACTAAGTGAAACACAGATGGGTGTTGGTTCTGATCCCTCAGAATTCAACCTGCCTGGATATAGCTTAGTGCCACTATTCTTTTCCTCCCATGGCCTCGCCGTTTATGTTCGAAATGATATTGCTTACCAGCTTCTACCACAATACGGCCTTTGTTCCAATACGAACTTTAATTTCATGTGGTTAAAATTCATCGTCCGTAAGCATAGCATATCATTTATTTATAGAAGCCCCAATTTAGATAGCAATTCAACCTCTAACAAGTTTGATGCGCTATCTGAGTCCATAATAGGAATTATCTAACTTTATCCTGACACTGAAATCGCAATTGCGGGCGATTTCAATGTACACAATTCTGGTTGGCTTCGACATTCTGGCCAGACAACACCCGAAGGAAAATATGTTGAGATCTTCGCTGAGTTTAACGAACTTACTCAACTTGTTGATGAGCCCACTCGGGTTCCAGATATTGAAGGCCATGCGGCCAACACTCTTGACTTATTTCTCACTTCTCATCCCGAAAAATACAGGGTTGTAGTATCATCTCCTTTAGGCAAATCGGACCATTGTGTCATATCGGTAGATCTTTCGTTTTCCGTCACGGTAATAAAAGAGAAAGTCCCCAAGAGAACTGTATGGCAATACGAGAAAGCCAATTGGGACGGCCTGAATAATTTCTTTCGAAATTTTAATTGGTCATTGTGCTTTCTCGACGGAAACGTCGATGCATCAGCTGATATGATATCTAACGTAATTCTCAACGGCATGAGAAATTTTGTTCCTCACAGATTAAAAAGTATCATCCCCAAAGAGAATTCGTGGTTTGATTCAAGCTGTAAAGAGGCGATTAGGGATCGAGAAAGTAGTTTTCGAAAATTTAAAGACAACCCGACTGTAGAAAACCGAAATTTGTTCAAAAGGGCTAGAAATATCTGTAATGCTCAAATACAAAGGACTAAGTTTTTACATGACCAAAAAGTAAGGCAAAAAATACTATTGTGTCCAAAAGGAAGTAAAAACTTTTGGTCTTTTGTCAAGAACATTAAGAACTCGACCACGTCATCGGTCCCAACGCTCGTCTTCAATGACTCTCCGTATGTCAGTTCCATCGACAAAGCCAATTTGCTGGCAGATCGATTTGCTGCCAACTCGACACTTCCTCACAGCATATTGGCCCCACCTGAGCTCGAGTCTGCAAATTCTTTGATGAAGCAGATATTTTTTCGAACTAGCTCGGTTGCGAAAGTCCTCAAAGATCTCAACATACATAAATCCGCTGGTCCAGATGGTATCCCCGCCGTTATTCTGAAGAGGTGTTCTTCTACGCTGGCAAAACCACTGCGTAAACTTTTCCATCTTTCCTATTCTGCTGGGATTTTTCCGAGCAGATGGAAAACTGCATTAGTCCAGCCCGTCCCTAAAAAAGGCGAATCTTCCTCCCCTTCCAATTACCGTTCAATTGCACTAACGTCCCTTCTTTCCAAGGTCATGGAAACGTTGATAAACCGTCAACTTATGAAATATCTTGAAGAACGAAAGCTTCTTAATGACCGTCAGTACGGCTTTCGTAGCAAACGGTCCACTGGTGATTTGATGGCTTATCTCACCGAAAAGTGGAACCAATCCTTACATTGTTTTGGAGAAAGTAAGATTATTGCGCTTGATATTTCTAAAGCATTTGATAGAGTTTGGCATCAGGCTCTTTTATCGAAAATGCGTGCTTTTGGTATCGATGAGTCTCTTCTTCGTTGGATTAGAAATTACCTTTCCGACCGTTCAATACAAGTTGTGTTTAATGGCTTCAAGTCTGATACCCACTTAATAAATGTTGGTGTGCCCCAGGGCTATGTTTTGTCTCCGACTCTCTTCCTCATTTTCATTAATGATCTCTTGTCTGAAACTTCTAATCCGCTTAACTGTTTTGCTGACGACTCGACCCTAAGCTTTTCATATTCGTTTCCAAATTTACGTCCCTGCTCTTCGAATGTGGAACTGGAACGGTTGCGTATGATAAGCTCATTGAATTCTGACCTTGACAGCATTGTTTCATGGGGTCTTATGAACCGAGTAGAATTCAATGCTTCGAAAACTCAATGCTGTCTCTTGTTGTTGAAGCTTAACAATCCCCCATTGCCATTATCCATGAATGGTACCTGCATCGAAGAAACCGAAAAGCTGTCAGTACTTGGTATGTGTGTAAACGATGATCTTCATTGGAACGACCACATATTTGAAGTCGCCAAAAACGCTGCTAAATGCTTAGGTTTCTTGAGACGATGCAGGAAGTTCTTCACCCCTTCTGATCTGGCTACAATTTATAAGGCCTTCATTCGCCCAAAACTGGAGTATAAATCTCATATCTGGTCAGGTGCTTCTCAAACATCTTTGCGCCTACTTGATAGGGTACAAAATAGAGCGTTAAGATTGATAGGTTTTAGTTCAATCGTAGAATCGATTGATTCTCTTGGACATCGTCGAAACGTTACCTGTCTCTCTCTCTTTTATCGCTTTTTCCACAAACAGTGCTCTAGTGAAATAGCCAGCTGCATTCCTCCCTTGAAACAATTTAGCCGCAACACCCGCCTCGCTAGGAATGCTCATCAGTTCTGCCTTGAGCCCAACTTCGGGCGTACAGTCAAGTATAGAGATTCTTATTTTAGTCGCACCACCCGAATGTGGAATGCTTTACCTGGCTCTGTGTTTCCCCTGCATTACGATTTACAAAGATTCAAAAGCAATGTGCATCGGTGTCTCCTTTCAAATCCTCTCCTATTTTCTTAAATGCTCGCACTGTGTTTAATAACATTCTAAGGGTAGTCATAACCCCTTGATGTGCGCGTTAATTATAAAAAAAAAAAAAAACTCAACTTATTGATGAGCCCACTCGGGTTCCAGATATTGAAGGCCATGCGGCCAACACTCTTGACCTATTTCTCACTTCTCATTCCGAAAAATATAGGGTTGTAGTATCATCTCCTTTAGGCAAATCGGACCATTGTGTCATATCGGTAGATCTTTCGTTTTCCGTCACGGTAAAAAAAGATAAAATCCCCAAAAGAACTGTGTGGCAATATGAGAAAGCCAATTGGGACGGCCTGAATAATTTCTTTGGAAATTTTAATTGGTTATTGTGCTTTCTCGAGGGAAACGTTGATGCATCAGCTGATATGATATCTAACGTAATTCTCAACGGCATGAGAAATTTTGTTCCTCACAGAACAAAAAGTACCATCCACAAAGAGAATTCGTGGTTTGATTCAAGCTGTAAAGAGGCGATTAGGGATCGAGAAAGTAGTTTTCCAAAATTTAAAGATAACCCTACTGTAGAGAACCGAAATTTAATCAAACGGGCCAGAAATATCTGTAATGCCAAAAAGTAAGGCAAAAAATACTATTGTGTCCAAAAGGAAGTAAAAACTTTTGGTCTTTTGTCAAGAACATTAAGAACTCGACCACGTCATCGGTCCCAACGCTCGTCTTCAATGACTCTCCGTATGTCAGTTCCATCGACAAAGCCAATTTGCTGGCAGATCGATTTGCTGCCAACTCGACACTTCCTCACAGCATATTGGCCACACCTGAGCTCGAGTCTGCAAATTCTTTGATGAAGCAGATATTTTTTCGAACTAGCTCGGTTGCGAAAGTCCTCAAAGATCTCAACATACATAAATCCGCTGGTCCAGATGGTATCCCCGCCGTTATTCTGTAGAGGTGTTCTTCTACGCTGGCAAAACCACTGCGTAAACTTTTCCATCTTTCCTATTCTGCTGGGATTTTTCCGAGCAGATGGAAAACTGCATTTGTCCAGCCCGTCCCTAAAAAAGGCGAATCTTCCTCCCCTTCCAATTACCGTTCAATTGCACTAACGTCCCTTCTTTCCGAGGTCATGGAAACGTTGATAAATCGTCAACTTATGAAATATCTTGAAGAACGAAAGCTTCTTAATGACCGTCAGTACGGCTTTCGTAACAAACGGTCCACTGTGATTTGATGGCTTATCTCACCGAAAAGTGGAACCAATCTTTACATTGTTTTGGAGAAAGTAAGATCATTGCGCTTGATATTTCTAAAGCATTTGATAGAGTTTGGCATCAGGCTCTTTTATCGAAAATGTGTGCTTTTGGTTTCAATGAGTCTCTTCTTCGTTGGATTAGAAATTATCTTTCCGACAGCTCAATACAAGTTGTGTTGGATGGCTTCAAGTCTGATACCCACTTCATTAATGTTGGTGTGCCCCAGGGCTCCGTTTTGTCTCCGACTCTCTTCCTCATTTTTAATAATGATCTCTTGTCTGAAACTTCAAATCCGCTTAACTGTTTTGCT
The DNA here is from genome assembly GCA_949752695.1 of Melanostoma scalare. NCBI lineage: Eukaryota > Metazoa > Arthropoda > Insecta > Diptera > Syrphidae > Melanostoma > Melanostoma scalare. Next base: position 94,001,358 of record OX456984.1, read on the forward strand.
GACGACTCGACCCTCAGCTTTTCATATTCGTTTCCAAATTTACGTCCCTGCTCTTCGAATGTGGAACTGGAACGGTTGCGTATGATAAGCTCATTGAATTCTGACCTTGACAGCATTGTTTCATGGGGTCTTATGAACCGAGTAGAATTCAATGCTTCGAAAACTCAATGCTGTCTCTTGTTGTTGAAGCTTAACAATCCCCCATTGCCATTATCCATGAATGGTACCTGCATCGAAGAAACCGAAAAGCTGTCAGTACTTGGTATGTGTATAAACGATGATCTTCGTTGGAATGACCACATATTTGAAGTCGCCAAAAACGCTGCTAAATGCTTAGGTTTCTTGAGACGAAGCAGGAAGTTCTTCATCCCTTCTGATCTGGCTACAATTTATAAGGACTTCATCCGCCCAAAAATGGAGTATAACTCAGGTCAGGTGCTCCTCAAAGATCTTTGAACCTTCTTGATAGGGTACAAAATAGAGCGTTAAAATTGATAGGTGATAGTTCAATCGTAGAATCGATTGATTCTCTTGAACATCGTCGAAAAGTCACCTGTCTCTCTCTCTTTTATCGCTTTTTTTTACAAACAGTGCTCTAGTGAAATAGCCAGTTCCATTCCTCCCCTGAAACAATTAAGCCGCAACACCGGCCTCGCTAGGAATGCTCATCAGTTTTATCTTGAGCCCAATTTCGGGCGTACAGTCAAGTATAGAGACTCTTATTTTAGTCGCACCACCCGAATGCGGAATGCTTTACCTGGCTCTGTATTTCCCCTGCATTACGATTCACAAAAGTTCAAAAGCAACGTGCATTGGTGTCTCCTTTCAAATCCTCTCCTATTTTCCTAAATACTCGCAATTTGTTTTAATAACATTAGCCGTATTTCATTATCACAATGATCCAATCCGGATCGGATCTTGATAATAAAACAGCTTTAGATCATCATATTTTTTATTATTTCCAGTTGGAAGCTGTGAGAAACTCGCTCTTTCAACTGACATTTCAAAAGAGTTGCAGAGAGAATTTTCTGTTCTTTTTTTTAGGGAAAAATGATACTTATGCACTTTGTCAAACATGCATTTTTTTGCACTAATTCTTATTAATTTCACGAACATATGTTTTGTTTTGTAAAACTTTTTCATTATGTCATGTATTATACAAAAATGAATAAATGTGAAGTTTCTCGCTATCTAAAATATATTTCATTTCTGATCTGATCCGGATCAGATCAATAATAAAACACGGCTATTAGCCGCGTTTTATTAGCCGCGTTTTATTATTGATCTGATCCGGATCAGATCATGGGTTTATTAGCGTTACAACAACAAAGCGAAATCCTGCTTTTTAGTTGGATCTATTTTTGTGATCTAAAAATTAGTTCTTCTATTTCACACAAGAGGAGACTTTCCATTGAAACGTTGGTATCATTTCCAATATTTCCAATAACAACAGTATTGCCACATGAACATTTTTATCTGTGTGAAATGAAATATATTTTAGATAGATACCGAGAAACTTCACATTTATTAATTTTTGTATAATACATGACATAATGAAAAAGTTTTACAAAACAAAACATATATTCGTGAAATTAATAAGAATTAGTGCAAAAAAATATATATTTGACAAAGTGGATGAATATAATTTTTCCCTAAAAAAAAGAACAAAAAATTAACCATTGAAAAAAAAGTTCGTAGGGCAACTCTGCAACTCTTTTGAAATGTCAGTTGAGAGAGCGAGTCTCTCACAGCTTCCAACTGGAAATATGATGATCTAAAGCTGTTTTATTATCAAGATCTGATCCGGATTGGATCATTGTGATAATAAAACGCGGCTATTATCACAATGATACAATCCGGATCAGATCTTGATAATAAAATAGCTTTAGATCATCATATTTCCAGTTGGAAGCTGTGAGAGACTCGCTCTCTCAACTGACATTTCAAAAGAGTTGCAGAGTTGCCCTACGAACTTTTTTTTTCAGTGGTTAATTTTTTGTTCTTTTTTTTAGGGAAAAATGATATTCATCCACTTTGTCAAATATATATTTTTTTGCACTAATTCTTATTAATTTCACGAATATATGTTTTGTTTTGTAAAACTTTTTCATTATGTCATGTATTATACAAAAATGAATAAATGTGAAGTTTCTCGGTATCTATCTAAAATATATTTCATTTCACACAGATAAAAATGTTCATGTGGCAATACTGTTGTTATTGGAAATATTGGAAATGATACCAACGTTTCAATGGAAAGTCTCCTCTTGTGTGAAATAGAAGAACAAATTTTTAGATCACAAAAGTAGATCCAACTAAAAAGCAGGATTTCGCTTTGTTGTTGTAACGCTAATAAACCCATGATCTGATCCGGATCAGATCAATAATAAAACGCGGCTATTATAAGGGTAGTCATAACCCCTTGATGTGCGCGTTAATTATATATAAAAAAAAAATAATAATAAACCATCATTCATGACCCACCCCCAATCCGTTGGATGAATGTTTTTTTTGCCAAGCCAAATCTGGGTTTGAAGATAAACCCTCTTAGTAGGTATGCTCATTTATGGCACCAACGCAACGGTTGGAACTTAGGATGATAATTTTACGGCAGTGTTTTTCGTAGCAGCTTTGAGAAAACTTTCATAGCGCATCTTTTCGAGATATTCTGATAAGCTTTCTACTCTAATCAGGATATTTTGTTGTGTATCTTTAGCAAGTCCATAAAAACATACCATGCAATATCTACCTGACTCTAAAATATTTGGATTTCAGATGTGTTATTCAAAAATATCCCTGCCTTACTTCTCAAATCTTGCCTTCGTTCCAAAAGATCCATACATTTTTTTTTTGACTTTATTATATGCCGCCGAAGTTGAGTCACACCCAGTAAATGAATGTGCAAAAAGAATAAATTTCGAACTACATATTTGAGTATTTTATTTCCAAACTTTTCAATGAATATATTACTGTTTGCACTCTTTGTTTGCCTAATTTTAAAAATAAAATTTCTTCGTCTTCTGTAAACCGGGCAGTTAAAATTACTAAAATTTCAACACCTTCTGAAACAATTATTTCTGTCAAGTCAGTACTAAATGGTACTGCTGTATCAACAATTAGTTCGTCAGCTTCACCTTCCCCTTGGCAGCATTTAATAGATTTTTTTTCCAATTCTTCCATAATTAATTTAATAAAACGTCTTCTGTTTTTATAATTCGATAAGAATTTATCTTGGCTAATATTGACTGGCATATCTTTGGTAAATTGGTATTCCTTTGAAGTAACTTTCAGTGCTCGACGATTTCTCTCTGGATGCTTTATTACTTTCTCCATCATAACAATCAAAAACTATCGTAATATTATTGCCAAAATGATTTTTTAAATATAAAATATAACTGTCAAAAACGACTGCATAATTACAATTCGAACTCCATTTTACTCTATATAATAACATTCCTCCATCAATAAAGTACACTGATGCTACTGTTGTAGCAAGAAAAAATTTATTTTTAATTAAATTAAAAGACGTATAAACTCCAAAATAGTTTTAATCCGATATTTGAACCCTGTTCTTTGAGATATAAAAATAAGAATTTCCATTCTCACACGCGAAATAATAAAATAAAACATCATCCTGAGTCGACCATAGCAGCAGCGGCGGCGCGGCAGCAGTGCTCCATGTCATTGAAAATAAGAACCAACTACACTGGCGTCAAAACAGATAAACGAATAAATTTTTCAACAAATTAGCAAACAGGTACGTGAGCGTTCTAGTCCATTAAACACGTAGTGGCAGAGTTCTTTAACCTACCTAAGTTGAATTTTTGAGCAACATTCAATGCATTCTAAAACCCCTACATTCTAAGTTGGACTTTGAACCTTATGCTATGTCCGCACCTGAAGATAACCTGGGTTTCGTTCCAGGATGGTTTGAGTTAACCAAGTAGTGTCCGCATATGCATAAAAGTTGTCAGTTTATCTTTTTGTCTTAAGTTAAAAAGAGACAGATATAAAGTGTGAGCAGAACGTCAACGACGTATGAGAGAATTCATTCTCTCTCCACTCACTTCCACTCTCTTAAATGTCAAATTCAATGGAATATTGGAAATAGTGCATTCAGCGCACTTGGTTTCGAGTAGGTTATCTCGGAACCCAGTGACTAAAAAGGTTTCATTTTGTATGGCAAACCACTTGGTTATCATGTTGGTTTGGGATTGTTTTGAGTTAAACAAGTTTATCTCTCAGGTGCGGAGCATTAGATGTAAACAAAACTCTTAATTGGGCGCGTTCGAGAACCTATCGGATATTCTATCCCGGATAGCCGTATCTTGGATACCTTTTTGAACGATCCAGATATCTTTTTCCAGATTGCTGCAGACAACAGCTGTGAAATATTAAAATGCGATTTCCCATACGTTTTAAAAGACTCTTATGCTAAAATAAATGCACACCAAAACAAAAAATCAACATGAAAAGAAATAAAAATAAATTTTCTATATGTTTGTATCAGCTGTTCGCTAAGGTATCTGAGGTATACCATTGTATATAAAAACTATAGTAAGTTCATCATTCAATTTAAGAATCCTTTAAACCGAGGGCGCATGGTGGCGCTGTGAACGCTGAGAAATGTAAAAAAAAATTGTGTCCTTTGTGTGGAACGTATTTAAGAGAGTAAGCTTTAAATATCAAAAGAGCATAAACAAGAGGAAAAATACTTTGGCAAGATCTGTGATGACGCAATTTTATTTTTTTATTATGTGTATGCAAAAAGGGTTGAAAGAATTTCGTTATCTCAAGGGGAAGAACAAGAACTCGTTTGAGAAATAGCCAAATGATTTTGTAATTCTTCTTTACTTCAAGGTTTACTACCTACACCAATGTAGAGCAAATTGTCACATTGCATCATTTTGCTTTGAAAAACAATTTGACTACTTTGAAATACATTTTGCAATTGATGAAAGAAAGAATTACGCAAAATGTATATCAAGTAGGCATATTCTGGAGTTATTGAAAAAATGCAAACATAATGTAGGTAGGTATAGGTAGTGATTGAAGATATCAATTTTGTAAAAACATGAAATTGAAGTCTGTTCGATCAAAAGTAATTGTATGCCACAATCTGTTACGAATTATAAAAGTTCCATAAAAACAGGTGCATTAAACACTTTAGTAGGTAGGTACATTTACCAGTTCTATTTAAAGGAGAACAACTATGGAAATAGAGAATTAGAAATGTATTTACTTATGTTTTTCGAGCCAATTAAGTTGCAACAATTGTAAGATATTTCGGAGAATTGGAAAAGTGAAAACTTAAGAAAAAGCTGCAAAATAATATAAATAAAATAAATGCATCAGTTATGTAAGCAACCAATTTTGGAGCTACTTTTCTTAAGGTCACATTAGGTAGTTGGATTTTAGAAGTCATACCTAGCATGTCATCAGAAATACATCTAAATATTGGAGTGAAAAAGTTTCTTTCATTTTTACTTGCGATTATAGGTACTACTCGTATAAGCTAAGTTTTGTAATCGTGCAGAGAAAAATGTTTGAGATAACAATTAAACATGATATTACGATGTTTGTCTGTCTGTCTTTATATTCCAATGTGTATAATAAGGGCAAGCATAATTACTTACTCGCTTGATAACATCTAAAAACTATTTTTCCTTTAATGATTTGGGCTCTCTGATTACGAATCTGCATCAGTATTGATGCATTTCAATGTCTTGAGATAAATGTGGTAAAAGGGTTCATTATCGGTTTGCTTAGTTTAGCTATTGGGATTAGAAAAATCCGGTAAAAGATAGTAGGTAAATCCTGTTTTCAATTTTTCTATTCTAAGGATGTTGATATATTATATACTTATTGTTATTACATTATGTTCGTACTATATTGTGTAAAAATTAAGCTCTTAGCAGAACACAGTAACAACTCGCTATGCAAGTATTCAAATAATTTTTTTTTTAATATGTCTTTTTTCAAAAAGTGTTTTATTATTTATAAATAACATTGAAAATATTTTTTGGAATGCCAAAGAAAAAATAGGTACCAAAAAAGTTTGAGCTAAGAAAAAGTAGAAGTTTACTAATAGTGTTTTCTCTTCTTTGTATATTTTATAAGGTAAGGTACAAAAATTAGAAAACACGTCAAAACTGTTGAACTATTTTGAGTCAAACAAGTTTATCGATACGCATTTTTGTAGGAAATTTAATTTCCTTTAAAAAAGTTATTTTGAAAATTTTTGTCAAGGTAACTGTTTATAAGAAATCAAGCTTTAAAAACCTGGGAAGTATTTTTAATTTTGCTTTTTTTCTTTGAATTTTTTTAATTAAGGAACAAATCAATATACGAAAAATTGCAAACATGTTTCTTAAAGAAAATTTAATGTTCTACAAAAAAGGTGTTTTAAAACTTTTCAATGAAGTACTTCCTTCAGAAGTTTTTTTAAATTAATTAATGTTAAAAAAATAATGAATTCCTTTGGTCGCTTAAAAATTAATTAAAAATCAATCTGCAAGTTTCTGCAGCTGATTGAACGTGCACTAAGTAGTTTATTTAATAACCTATCTAGCAACATATAACTTTTTAGTGGTGTTGCGGGGCGTAACAGTGACAAACTTAAGGCAAGTATCATTAAGCTTTTTTATTTATTTATTTTTCTATCTAGGCCCAATTCATATACGATTTATGACTTTTGGATGTTCTTAGCTTATTTAAACGGTTTTTATTATAAACGTTGTAATGTTTTTTTTTTTTAATTTTTTTCAAAACAACTTCTAGATCTTTAGCTTTGCATATAAGATTTCTAAAAAACTCGTTTTAAAAGCGAAAAATAAAAAAACGGTTTTTTAAACTGATCCAACGATTTTAATAAAATGTTCAGAATTTATGTAAATAAGTAATTGCAGAAAAATGGAGTTTTTAGATTTTCGCTTGAAGCCTTTGGAATATTTAATTAATTTTTTTTAATATTTTGCGTGATTTAGTTAAATTTTCAAAATTAATGTATAGTTGGCAATCTTGTACTACCTAATGTATTATGAAGACTTTTTTTAAAGGAATTCTTTTGAGCAGGAAGAAAAGAAAAACGTTAGAAATATAGAAAGGGAAACGCTTTTGTCTTAAAATGTTAACATTGAAGAAATGGGCAAGGCTGGGTCGCGATTGAGTGCTAAGTATTATATCAAAATCTTAAGGCTGAGTAAAAGGTTTCAGTATTAGCTCTTTATATATTTGGTGGTACAGTGTTCCCAAACTACACATAATTATAAAAAAATTTAATTAAGGGGCTTGGCTAGTTTCTCGAGCTCAAATGGAGGTGATTTTTTGAAGGCGTGAAAAAATATTCAAACATTCATGTAAATTGTCAGGAAATTTCGAGTCAAAATATTGAAATCCAAGAGAGATATGGAACATGTCTTGAACTCCTTGAAATCAGAAGACGTCAATTTGCCGCATTTTTTTGAATTTTTCTGGTACCAGTAACAAGAAAATAAAAAAAAAGGCGTTAAAAAAGTGAAAAATTAGAAATTTACGAATTGGCCGCAATTTAAAAAAAAGAGGTCCAAATCTTCAAGTCAAATCTCAAGTCTTTCGATGGCTTTCAAATTTACAATTTTCATCAGATATATTATATCATATCAGAAATATAAAATTTCGTCAAAATCGCGGCTTTGAAAAAGCGGTACTATGGGTGGTACCGTTTTTAGACTTAATCCGAAAAAATGTTCACATCATAAGAATAGCTATTCAGAAATAAAAACTCACGTAAAATTTTATCAAAATCGTTAGAGCCGTTTTCGAGAAAAATAGGTATTGTCATATGGGTTGTATGGCAGCGTCAGGTACAGTTATTTCAAGACCTAGAAACCCAATTCCAAAAGCTTCTCTGTAAACTACCACATAAACCATAACTGAAAATTTTTAAGAAAATCGGTCCATCGCTTCAGGCTGTAAATATTTATTCAAATATTAAAAAATATTAAATATTCTTAAAATAATTTCAAAACAATGTTATTTATTTTTTTTTAATTTTTTGTCTAAACAACTTCTACCAAGATCTTAAACTTTGCATACTGGATTTCTAAAAACCTCGCTTTTTAAAAAAGTGAAAATAAAAAACGATTTTTCTTTGATTGGTCCAATAGTTTTGATTAAATTTTCAGCGTTTATATGTATAAACAACTGCAAAAATAATGGGGTTATTCATTGTATATATAGTCAATTCTATATACAATGGGTTATTAGATTTTCGCTTGAAACCTTTGGAATAGTTAGTAAATTTTTTTCAGTGTTTTGCGTCATTTATCTCAATTTTCATAATTGATGTGTACTTGGCAGTCCTGTACCACCAAATATATTATATTGGTTCCAGCGACCCAGTCATGCTCATTTTTTTAATTTTAATCCGCCCTTTAAACTGCTATAATGAATATCCGGAATAGATAAAACAAAATAATATTAGATAAACTAGAATTTTACTTTGAAAATTAATTTATATCAATAAATAATCAATCAATGTTTCAGATGCAGAATTTGTTACTAGGTATACCTATAAGATTTCAACGAAAATGTACAAATCACAAAATACACGCAATGACTTTGCCAAAACTTAATTTTCATATGCCTGCCTCCAATAAAATTTCTGACCTACCTCACTAACTCACAAACGAAAAGATCTCAAACATGCATTTCCTTGAAAATGATTATCCTTACGAGCATTGTCTTGCATATCTTTTTTGTCATCCCTTGTACTTTACCTATGCCATTGCCATACATTATAAATACACCCCTTTTACGGTTTCCTCTTTGGTTGGTGCAAAGCTGATCAAAAAGAGAGTTCAATGTTTACAAATTGAATTTGCTCTTTGAAATCTTAACATCCACAAATATCCTTTTTCTTTTTGTAATAAATTTCATGTAGAACATATTGTTTCGAACCGCGGGCTGGTGGTGCGCCACCAGTCAAAAAGTCTACACAATCCTACTATAGTTTTTATATACAATGATACTATCATTGTATATAAAAACTATAGTAAGTTCATCATTCAATTTAAGAATCCTTTAAACCGAGGGCGCATGGTGGCGCTGTGAACGCTGAGAAATGTAAAAAAAAATTGTGTCCTTTGTGTGGAACGTATTTAAGAGAGTAAGCTTTAAATATCAAAAGAGCATAAACAAGAGGAAAAATACTTTGGCAAGATCTGTGATGACGCAATTTTATTTTTTTATTATGTGTATGCAAAAAGGGTTGAAAGAATTTCGTTATCTCAAGGGGAAGAACAAGAACTCGTTTGAGAAATAGCCAAATGATTTTGTAATTCTTCTTTACTTCAAGGTTTACTACCTACACCAATGTAGAGCAAATTGTCACATTGCATCATTTTGCTTTGAAAAACAATTTGACTACTTTGAAATACATTTTGCAATTGATGAAAGAAAGAATTACGCAAAATGTATATCAAGTAGGCATATTCTGGAGTTATTGAAAAAATGCAAACATAATGTAGGTAGGTATAGGTAGTGATTGAAGATATCAATTTTGTAAAAACATGAAATTGAAGTCTGTTCGATCAAAAGTAATTGTATGCCACAATCTGTTACGAATTATAAAAGTTCCATAAAAACAGGTGCATTAAACACTTTAGTAGGTAGGTACATTTACCAGTTCTATTTAAAGGAGAACAACTATGGAAATAGAGAATTAGAAATGTATTTACTTATGTTTTTCGAGCCAATTAAGTTGCAACAATTGTAAGATATTTCGGAGAATTGGAAAAGTGAAAACTTAAGAAAAAGCTGCAAAATAATATAAATAAAATAAATGCATCAGTTATGTAAGCAACCAATTTTGGAGCTACTTTTCTTAAGGTCACATTAGGTAGTTGGATTTTAGAAGTCATACCTAGCATGTCATCAGAAATACATCTAAATATTGGAGTGAAAAAGTTTCTTTCATTTTTACTTGCGATTATAGGTACTACTCGTATAAGCTAAGTTTTGTAATCGTGCAGAGAAAAATGTTTGAGATAACAATTAAACATGATATTACGATGTTTGTCTGTCTGTCTTTATATTCCAATGTGTATAATAAGGGCAAGCATAATTACTTACTCGCTTGATAACATCTAAAAACTATTTTTCCTTTAATGATTTGGGCTCTCTGATTACGAATCTGCATCAGTATTGATGCATTTCAATGTCTTGAGATAAATGTGGTAAAAGGGTTCATTATCGGTTTGCTTAGTTTAGCTATTGGGATTAGAAAAATCCGGTAAAAGATAGTAGGTAAATCCTGTTTTCAATTTTTCTATTCTAAGGATGTTGACATATTATATACTTATTGTTATTACATTATGTTCGTACTATATTGTGTAAAAATTAAGCTCTTAGCAGAACACAGTAACAACTCGCTATGCAAGTATTCAAATAATTTTTTTTTTAATATGTCTTTTTTCAAAAAGTGTTTTATTATTTATAAATAACATTGAAAATATTTTTTGGAATGCCAAAGAAAAAATAGGTACCAAAAAAGTTTGAGCTAAGAAAAAGTAGAAGTTTACTAATAGTGTTTTCTCTTCTTTGTATATTTTATAAGGTAAGGTACAAAAATTAGAAAACACGTCAAAACTGTTGAACTATTTTGAGTCAAACAAGTTTATCGATACGCATTTTTGTAGGAAATTTAATTTCCTTTAAAAAAGTTATTTTGAAAATTTTTGTCAAGGTAACTGTTTATAAGAAATCAAGCTTTAAAAACCTGGGAAGTATTTTTAATTTTGCTTTTTTTCTTTGAATTTTTTTAATTAAGGAACAAATCAATATACGAAAAATTGCAAACATGTTTCTTAAAGAAAATTTAATGTTCTACAAAAAAGGTGTTTTAAAACTTTTCAATGAAGTACTTCCTTCAGAAGTTTTTTTAAATTAATTAATGTTAAAAAAATAATGAATTCCTTTGGTCGCTTAAAAATTAATTAAAAATCAATCTGCAAGTTTCTGCAGCTGATTGAACGTGCACTAAGTAGTTTATTTAATAACCTATCTAGCAACATATAACTTTTTAGTGGTGTTGCGGGGCGTAACAGTGACAAACTTAAGGCAAGTATCATTAAGCTTTTTTATTTATTTATTTTTCTATCTAGGCCCAATTCATATACGATTTATGACTTTTGGATGTTCTTAGCTTATTTAAACGGTTTTTATTATAAACGTTGTAATGTTTTTTTTTTTTAATTTTTTTCAAAACAACTTCTAGATCTTTAGCTTTGCATATAAGATTTCTAAAAAACTCGTTTTAAAAGCGAAAAATAAAAAAACGGTTTTTTAAACTGATCCAACGATTTTAATAAAATGTTCAGAATTTATGTAAATAAGTAATTGCAGAAAAATGGAGTTTTTAGATTTTCGCTTGAAGCCTTTGGAATATTTAATTAATTTTTTTTAATATTTTGCGTGATTTAGTTAAATTTTCAAAATTAATGTATAGTTGGCAATCTTGTACTACCTAATGTATTATGAAGACTTTTTTTAAAGGAATTCTTTTGAGCAGGAAGAAAAGAAAAACGTTAGAAATATAGAAAGGGAAACGCTTTTGTCTTAAAATGTTAACATTGAAGAAATGGGCAAGGCTGGGTCGCGATTGAGTGCTAAGTATTATATCAAAATCTTAAGGCTGAGTAAAAGGTTTCAGTATTAGCTCTTTATATATTTGGTGGTACAGTGTTCCCAAACTACACATAATTATAAAAAAATTTAATTAAGGGGCTTGGCTAGTTTCTCGAGCTCAAATGGAGGTGATTTTTTGAAGGCGTGAAAAAATATTCAAACATTCATGTAAATTGTCAGGAAATTTCGAGTCAAAATATTGAAATCCAAGAGAGATATGGAACATGTCTTGAACTCCTTGAAATCAGAAGACGTCAATTTGCCGCATTTTTTTGAATTTTTCTGGTACCAGTAACAAGAAAATAAAAAAAAAGGCGTTAAAAAAGTGAAAAATTAGAAATTTACGAATTGGCCGCAATTTAAAAAAAAGAGGTCCAAATCTTCAAGTCAAATCTCAAGTCTTTCGATGGCTTTCAAATTTACAATTTTCATCAGATATATTATATCATATCAGAAATATAAAATTTCGTCAAAATCGCGGCTTTGAAAAAGCGGTACTATGGGTGGTACAGTTTTTAGACTTAATCCGAAAAAATGTTCACATCATAAGAATAGCTATTCAGAAATAAAAACTCACGTAAAATTTTATCAAAATCGTTAGAGCCGTTTTCGAGAAAAATAGGTATTGTCATATGGGTTGTATGGCAGCGTCAGGTACAGTTATTTCAAGACCTAGAAACCCAATTCCAAAAGCTTCTCTGTAAACTACCACATAAACCATAACTGCAAATTTTTAAGAAAATCGGTCCATCGCTTCAGGCTGTAAATATTTATTCAAATATTAAAAAATATTAAATATTCTTAAAATAATTTCAAAACAATGTTATTTATTTTTTTTTAATTTTTTGTCTAAACAACTTCTACCAAGATCTTAAACTTTGCATACTGGATTTCTAAAAACCTCGCTTTTTAAAAAAGTGAAAATAAAAAACGATTTTTCTTTGATTGGTCCAATAGTTTTGATTAAATTTTCAGCGTTTATATGTATAAACAACTGCAAAAATAATGGGGTTATTCATTGTATATATAGTCAATTCTATATACAATGGGTTATTAGATTTTCGCTTGAAACCTTTGGAATAGTTAGTAAATTTTTTTCAGTGTTTTGCGTCATTTATCTCAATTTTCATAATTGATGTGTACTTGGCAGTCCTGTACCACCAAATATATTATATTGGTTCCAGCGACCCAGTCATGCTCATTTTTTTAATTTTAATCCGCCCTTTAAACTGCTATAATGAATATCCGGAATAGATAAAACAAAATAATATTAGATAAACTAGAATTTTACTTTGAAAATTAATTTATATCAATAAATAATCAATCAATGTTTCAGATGCAGAATTTGTTACTAGGTATACCTATAAGATTTCAACGAAAATGTACAAATCACAAAATACACGCAATGACTTTGCCAAAACTTAATTTTCATATGCCTGCCTCCAATAAAATTTCTGACCTACCTCACTAACTCACAAACGAAAAGATCTCAAACATGCATTTCCTTGAAAATGATTATCCTTACGAGCATTGTCTTGCATATCTTTTTTGTCATCCCTTGTACTTTACCTATGCCATTGCCATACATTATAAATACACCCCTTTTACGGTTTCCTCTTTGGTTGGTGCAAAGCTGATCAAAAAGAGAGTTCAATGTTTACAAATTGAATTTGCTCTTTGAAATCTTAACATCCACAAATATCCTTTTTCTTTTTGTAATAAATTTCATGTAGAACATATTGTTTCGAACCGCGGGCTGGTGGTGCGCCACCAGTCAAAAAGTCTACACAATCCTACTATAGTTTTTATATACAATGATACTATCATTGTATATAAAAACTATAGTAAGTTCATCATTCAATTTAAGAATCCTTTAAACCGAGGGCGCATGGTGGCGCTGTGAACGCTGAGAAATGTAAAAAAAAATTGTGTCCTTTGTGTGGAACGTATTTAAGAGAGTAAGCTTTAAATATCAAAAGAGCATAAACAAGAGGAAAAATACTTTGGCAAGATCTGTGATGACGCAATTTTATTTTTTTATTATGTGTATGCAAAAAGGGTTGAAAGAATTTCGTTATCTCAAGGGGAAGAACAAGAACTCGTTTGAGAAATAGCCAAATGATTTTGTAATTCTTCTTTACTTCAAGGTTTACTACCTACACCAATGTAGAGCAAATTGTCACATTGCATCATTTTGCTTTGAAAAACAATTTGACTACTTTGAAATACATTTTGCAATTGATGAAAGAAAGAATTACGCAAAATGTATATCAAGTAGGCATATTCTGGAGTTATTGAAAAAATGCAAACATAATGTAGGTAGGTATAGGTAGTGATTGAAGATATCAATTTTGTAAAAACATGAAATTGAAGTCTGTTCGATCAAAAGTAATTGTATGCCACAATCTGTTACGAATTATAAAAGTTCCATAAAAACAGGTGCATTAAACACTTTAGTAGGTAGGTACATTTACCAGTTCTATTTAAAGGAGAACAACTATGGAAATAGAGAATTAGAAATGTATTTACTTATGTTTTTCGAGCCAATTAAGTTGCAACAATTGTAAGATATTTCGGAGAATTGGAAAAGTGAAAACTTAAGAAAAAGCTGCAAAATAATATAAATAAAATAAATGCATCAGTTATGTAAGCAACCAATTTTGGAGCTACTTTTCTTAAGGTCACATTAGGTAGTTGGATTTTAGAAGTCATACCTAGCATGTCATCAGAAATACATCTAAATATTGGAGTGAAAAAGTTTCTTTCATTTTTACTTGCGATTATAGGTACTACTCGTATAAGCTAAGTTTTGTAATCGTGCAGAGAAAAATGTTTGAGATAACAATTAAACATGATATTACGATGCTTGTCTGTCTGTCTTTATATTCCAATGTGTATAATAAGGGCAAGCATAATTACTTACTCGCTTGATAACATCTAAAAACTATTTTTCCTTTAATGATTTGGGCTCTCTGATTACGAATCTGCATCAGTATTGATGCATTTCAATGTCTTGAGATAAATGTGGTAAAAGGGTTCATTATCGGTTTGCTTAGTTTAGCTATTGGGATTAGAAAAATCCGGTAAAAGATAGTAGGTAAATCCTGTTTTCAATTTTTCTATTCTAAGGATGTTGACATATTATATACTTATTGTTATTACATTATGTTCGTACTATATTGTGTAAAAATTAAGCTCTTAGCAGAACACAGTAACAACTCGCTATGCAAGTATTCAAATAATTTTTTTTTTTAATATGTCTTTTTTCAAAAAGTGTTTTATTATTTATAAATAACATTGAAAATATTTTTTGGAATGCCAAAGAAAAAATAGGTACCAAAAAAGTTTGAGCTAAGAAAAAGTAGAAGTTTACTAATAGTGTTTTCTCTTCTTTGTATATTTTATAAGGTAAGGTACAAAAATTAGAAAACACGTCAAAACTGTTGAACTATTTTGAGTCAAACAAGTTTATCGATACGCATTTTTGTAGGAAATTTAATTTCCTTTAAAAAAGTTATTTTGAAAATTTTTGTCAAGGTAACTGTTTATAAGAAATCAAGCTTTAAAAACCTGGGAAGTATTTTTAATTTTGCTTTTTTTCTTTGAATTTTTTTAATTAAGGAACAAATCAATATACGAAAAATTGCAAACATGTTTCTTAAAGAAAATTTAATGTTCTACAAAAAAGGTGTTTTAAAACTTTTCAATGAAGTACTTGGCAAGGCTGGGTCGCGATTGAGTGCTAAGTATTATATCAAAATCTTAAGGCTGAGTAAAAGGTTTCAGTATTAGCTCTTTATATATTTGGTGGTACAGTGTTCCCAAACTACACATAATTATAAAAAAATTTAATTAAGGGGCTTGGCTAGTTTCTCGAGCTCAAATGGAGGTGATTTTTTGAAGGCGTGAAAAAATATTCAAACATTCATGTAAATTGTCAGGAAATTTCGAGTCAAAATATTGAAATCCAAGAGAGATATGGAACATGTCTTGAACTCCTTGAAATCAGAAGACGTCAATTTGCCGCATTTTTTTGAATTTTTCTGGTACCAGTAACAAGAAAATAAAAAAAAAGGCGTTAAAAAAGTGAAAAATTAGAAATTTACGAATTGGCCGCAATTTAAAAAAAAGAGGTCCAAATCTTCAAGTCAAATCTCAAGTCTTTCGATGGCTTTCAAATTTACAATTTTCATCAGATATATTATATCATATCAGAAATATAAAATTTCGTCAAAATCGCGGCTTTGAAAAAGCGGTACTATGGGTGGTACAGTTTTTAGACTTAATCCGAAAAAATGTTCACATCATAAGAATAGCTATTCAGAAATAAAAACTCACGTAAAATTTTATCAAAATCGTTAGAGCCGTTTTCGAGAAAAATAGGTATTGTCATATGGGTTGTATGGCAGCGTCAGGTACAGTTATTTCAAGACCTAGAAACCCAATTCCAAAAGCTTCTCTGTAAACTACCACATAAACCATAACTGCAAATTTTTAAGAAAATCGGTCCATCGCTTCAGGCTGTAAATATTTATTCAAATATTAAAAAATATTAAATATTCTTAAAATAATTTCAAAACAATGTTATTTATTTTTTTTTAATTTTTTGTCTAAACAACTTCTACCAAGATCTTAAACTTTGCATACTGGATTTCTAAAAACCTCGCTTTTTAAAAAAGTGAAAATAAAAAACGATTTTTCTTTGATTGGTCCAATAGTTTTGATTAAATTTTCAGCGTTTATATGTATAAACAACTGCAAAAATAATGGGGTTATTCATTGTATATATAGTCAATTCTATATACAATGGGTTATTAGATTTTCGCTTGAAACCTTTGGAATAGTTAGTAAATTTTTTTCAGTGTTTTGCGTCATTTATCTCAATTTTCATAATTGATGTGTACTTGGCAGTCCTGTACCACCAAATATATTATATTGGTTCCAGCGACCCAGTCATGCTCATTTTTTTAATTTTAATCCGCCCTTTAAACTGCTATAATGAATATCCGGAATAGATAAAACAAAATAATATTAGATAAACTAGAATTTTACTTTGAAAATTAATTTATATCAATAAATAATCAATCAATGTTTCAGATGCAGAATTTGTTACTAGGTATACCTATAAGATTTCAACGAAAATGTACAAATCACAAAATACACGCAATGACTTTGCCAAAACTTAATTTTCATATGCCTGCCTCCAATAAAATTTCTGACCTACCTCACTAACTCACAAACGAAAAGATCTCAAACATGCATTTCCTTGAAAATGATTATCCTTACGAGCATTGTCTTGCATATCTTTTTTGTCATCCCTTGTACTTTACCTATGCCATTGCCATACATTATAAATACACCCCTTTTACGGTTTCCTCTTTGGTTGGTGCAAAGCTGATCAAAAAGAGAGTTCAATGTTTACAAATTGAATTTGCTCTTTGAAATCTTAACATCCACAAATATCCTTTTTCTTTTTGTAATAAATTTCATGTAGAACATATTGTTTCGAACCGCGGGCTGGTGGTGCGCCACCAGTCAAAAAGTCTACACAATCCTACTATAGTTTTTATATACAATGATACTATCATTGTATATAAAAACTATAGTAAGTTCATCATTTAATTTAAGAATCCTTTAAACCGAGGGCGCATGGTGGCGCTGTGAACGCTGAGAAATGTAAAAAAAAATTGTGTCCTTTGTGTGGAACGTATTTAAGAGAGTAAGCTTTAAATATCAAAAGAGCATAAACAAGAGGAAAAATACTTTGGCAAGATCTGTGATGACGCAATTTTATTTTTTTATTATGTGTATGCAAAAAGGGTTGAAAGAATTTCGTTATCTCAAGGGGAAGAACAAGAACTCGTTTGAGAAATAGCCAAATGATTTTGTAATTCTTCTTTACTTCAAGGTTTACTACCTACACCAATGTATAGCAAATTGTCACATTGCATCATTTTGCTTTGAAAAACAATTTGACTACTTTGAAATACATTTTGCAATTGATGAAAGAAAGAATTACGCAAAATGTATATCAAGTAGGCATATTCTGGAGTTATTGAAAAAATGCAAACATAATGTAGGTAGGTATAGGTAGTGATTGAAGATATCAATTTTGTAAAAACATGAAATTGAAGTCTGTTCGGTCAAAAGTAATTGTATGCCACAATCTGTTACGAATTATAAAAGTTCCATAAAAACAGGTGCATTAAACACTTTAGTAGGTAGGTACATTTACCAGTTCTATTTAAAGGAGAACAACTATGGAAATAGAGAATTAGAAATGTATTTACTTATGTTTTTCGAGCCAATTAAGTTGCAACAATTGTAAGATATTTCGGAGAATTGGAAAAGTGAAAACTTAAGAAAAAGCTGCAAAATAATATAAATAAAATAAATGCATCAGTTATGTAAGCAACCAATTTTGGAGCTACTTTTCTTAAGGTCACATTAGGTAGTTGGATTTTAGAAGTCATACCTAGCATGTCATCAGAAATACATCTAAATATTGGAGTGAAAAAGTTTCTTTCATTTTTACTTGCGATTATAGGTACTACTCGTATAAGCTAAGTTTTGTAATCGTGCAGAGAAAAATGTTTGAGATAACAATTAAACATGATATTACGATGTTTGTCTGTCTGTCTTTATATTCCAATGTGTATAATAAGGGCAAGCATAATTACTTACTCGCTTGATAACATCTAAAAACTATTTTTCCTTTAATGATTTGGGCTCTCTGATTACGAATCTGCATCAGTATTGATGCATTTCAATGTCTTGAGATAAATGTGGTAAAAGGGTTCATTATCGGTTTGCTTAGTTTAGCTATTGGGATTAGAAAAATCCGGTAAAAGATAGTAGGTAAATCCTGTTTTCAATTTTTCTATTCTAAGGATGTTGACATATTATATACTTATTGTTATTACATTATGTTCGTACTATATTGTGTAAAAATTAAGCTCTTAGCAGAACACAGTAACAACTCGCTATGCAAGTATTCAAATAATTTTTTTTTTAATATGTCTTTTTTCAAAAAGTGTTTTATTATTTATAAATAACATTGAAAATATTTTTTGGAATGCCAAAGAAAAAATAGGTACCAAAAAAGTTTGAGCTAAGAAAAAGTAGAAGTTTACTAATAGTGTTTTCTCTTCTTTGTATATTTTATAAGGTAAGGTACAAAAATTAGAAAACACGTCAAAACTGTTGAACTATTTTGAGTCAAACAAGTTTATCGATACGCATTTTTGTAGGAAATTTAATTTCCTTTAAAAAAGTTATTTTGAAAATTTTTGTCAAGGTAACTGTTTATAAGAAATCAAGCTTTAAAAACCTGGGAAGTATTTTTAATTTTGCTTTTTTTCTTTGAATTTTTTTAACTAAGGAACAAATCAATATACGAAAAATTGCAAACATGTTTCTTAAAGAAAATTTAATGTTCTACAAAAAAGGTGTTTTAAAACTTTTCAATGAAGTACTTCCTTCAGAAGTTTTTTTAAATTAATTAATGTTAAAAAAATAATGAATTCCTTTGGTCGCTTAAAAATTAATTAAAAATCAATCTGCAAGTTTCTGCAGCTGATTGAACGTGCACTAAGTAGTTTATTTAATAACCTATCTAGCAACATATAACTTTTTAGTGGTGTTGCGGGGCGTAACAGTGACAAACTTAAGGCAAGTATCATTAAGCTTTTTTATTTATTTATTTTTCTATCTAGGCCCAATTCATATACGATTTATGACTTTTGGATGTTCTTAGCTTATTTAAACGGTTTTTATTATAAACGTTGTAATGTTTTTTTTTTTTTAATTTTTTTCAAAACAACTTCTAGATCTTTAGCTTTGCATATAAGATTTCTAAAAAACTCGTTTTAAAAGCGAAAAATAAAAAAACGGTTTTTTAAACTGATCCAACGATTTTAATAAAATGTTCAGAATTTATGTAAATAAGTAATTGCAGAAAAATGGAGTTTTTAGATTTTCGCTTGAAGCCTTTGGAATATTTAATTAATTTTTTTTAATATTTTGCGTGATTTAGTTAAATTTTCAAAATTAATGTATAGTTGGCAATCTTGTACTACCTAATGTATTATGAAGACTTTTTTTAAAGGAATTCTTTTGAGCAGGAAGAAAAGAAAAACGTTAGAAATATAGAAAGGGAAACGCTTTTGTCTTAAAATGTTAACATTGAAGAAATGGGCAAGGCTGGGTCGCGATTGAGTGCTAAGTATTATATCAAAATCTTAAGGCTGAGTAAAAGGTTTCAGTATTAGCTCTTTATATATTTGGTGGTACAGTGTTCCCAAACTACACATAATTATAAAAAAATTTAATTAAGGGGCTTGGCTAGTTTCTCGAGCTCAAATGGAGGTGATTTTTTGAAGGCGTGAAAAAATATTCAAACATTCATGTAAATTGTCAGGAAATTTCGAGTCAAAATATTGAAATCCAAGAGAGATATGGAACATGTCTTGAACTCCTTGAAATCAGAAGACGTCAATTTGCCGCATTTTTTTGAATTTTTCTGGTACCAGTAACAAGAAAATAAAAAAAAAGGCGTTAAAAAAGTGAAAAATTAGAAATTTACGAATTGGCCGCAATTTAAAAAAAAGAGGTCCAAATCTTCAAGTCAAATCTCAAGTCTTTCGATGGCTTTCAAATTTACAATTTTCATCAGATATATTATATCATATCAGAAATATAAAATTTCGTCAAAATCGCGGCTTTGAAAAAGCGGTACTATGGGTGGTACAGTTTTTAGACTTAATCCGAAAAAATGTTCACATCATAAGAATAGCTATTCAGAAATAAAAACTCACGTAAAATTTTATCAAAATCGTTAGAGCCGTTTTCGAGAAAAATAGGTATTGTCATATGGGTTGTATGGCAGCGTCAGGTACAGTTATTTCAAGACCTAGAAACCCAATTCCAAAAGCTTCTCTGTAAACTACCACATAAACCATAACTGCAAATTTTTAAGAAAATCGGTCCATCGCTTCAGGCTGTAAATATTTATTCAAATATTAAAAAATATTAAATATTCTTAAAATAATTTCAAAACAATGTTATTTATTTTTTTTTAATTTTTTGTCTAAACAACTTCTACCAAGATCTTAAACTTTGCATACTGGATTTCTAAAAACCTCGCTTTTTAAAAAAGTGAAAATAAAAAACGATTTTTCTTTGATTGGTCCAATAGTTTTGATTAAATTTTCAGCGTTTATATGTATAAACAACTGCAAAAATAATGGGGTTATTCATTGTATATATAGTCAATTCTATATACAATGGGTTATTAGATTTTCGCTTGAAACCTTTGGAATAGTTAGTAAATTTTTTTCAGTGTTTTGCGTCATTTATCTCAATTTTCATAATTGATGTGTACTTGGCAGTCCTGTACCACCAAATATATTATATTGGTTCCAGCGACCCAGTCATGCTCATTTTTTTAATTTTAATCCGCCCTTTAAACTGCTATAATGAATATCCGGAATAGATAAAACAAAATAATATTAGATAAACTAGAATTTTACTTTGAAAATTAATTTATATCAATAAATAATCAATCAATGTTTCAGATGCAGAATTTGTTACTAGGTATACCTATAAGATTTCAACGAAAATGTACAAATCACAAAATACACGCAATGACTTTGCCAAAACTTAATTTTCATATGCCTGCCTCCAATAAAATTTCTGACCTACCTCACTAACTCACAAACGAAAAGATCTCAAACATGCATTTCCTTGAAAATGATTATCCTTACGAGCATTGTCTTGCATATCTTTTTTGTCATCCCTTGTACTTTACCTATGCCATTGCCATACATTATAAATACACCCCTTTTACGGTTTCCTCTTTGGTTGGTGCAAAGCTGATCAAAAAGAGAGTTCAATGTTTACAAATTGAATTTGCTCTTTGAAATCTTAACATCCACAAATATCCTTTTTCTTTTTGTAATAAATTTCATGTAGAACATATTGTTTCGAACCGCGGGCTGGTGGTGCGCCACCAGTCAAAAAGTCTACACAATCCTACTATAGTTTTTATATACAATGATACTATCATTGTATATAAAAACTATAGTAAGTTCATCATTTAATTTAAGAATCCTTTAAACCGAGGGCGCATGGTGGCGCTGTGAACGCTGAGAAATGTAAAAAAAAATTGTGTCCTTTGTGTGGAACGTATTTAAGAGAGTAAGCTTTAAATATCAAAAGAGCATAAACAAGAGGAAAAATACTTTGGCAAGATCTGTGATGACGCAATTTTATTTTTTTATTATGTGTATGCAAAAAGGGTTGAAAGAATTTCGTTATCTCAAGGGGAAGAACAAGAACTCGTTTGAGAAATAGCCAAATGATTTTGTAATTCTTCTTTACTTCAAGGTTTACTACCTACACCAATGTATAGCAAATTGTCACATTGCATCATTTTGCTTTGAAAAACAATTTGACTACTTTGAAATACATTTTGCAATTGATGAAAGAAAGAATTACGCAAAATGTATATCAAGTAGGCATATTCTGGAGTTATTGAAAAAATGCAAACATAATGTAGGTAGGTATAGGTAGTGATTGAAGATATCAATTTTGTAAAAACATGAAATTGAAGTCTGTTCGGTCAAAAGTAATTGTATGCCACAATCTGTTACGAATTATAAAAGTTCCATAAAAACAGGTGCATTAAACACTTTAGTAGGTAGGTACATTTACCAGTTCTATTTAAAGGAGAACAACTATGGAAATAGAGAATTAGAAATGTATTTACTTATGTTTTTCGAGCCAATTAAGTTGCAACAATTGTAAGATATTTCGGAGAATTGGAAAAGTGAAAACTTAAGAAAAAGCTGCAAAATAATATAAATAAAATAAATGCATCAGTTATGTAAGCAACCAATTTTGGAGCTACTTTTCTTAAGGTCACATTAGGTAGTTGGATTTTAGAAGTCATACCTAGCATGTCATCAGAAATACATCTAAATATTGGAGTGAAAAAGTTTCTTTCATTTTTACTTGCGATTATAGGTACTACTCGTATAAGCTAAGTTTTGTAATCGTGCAGAGAAAAATGTTTGAGATAACAATTAAACATGATATTACGATGTTTGTCTGTCTGTCTTTATATTCCAATGTGTATAATAAGGGCAAGCATAATTACTTACTCGCTTGATAACATCTAAAAACTATTTTTCCTTTAATGATTTGGGCTCTCTGATTACGAATCTGCATCAGTATTGATGCATTTCAATGTCTTGAGATAAATGTGGTAAAAGGGTTCATTATCGGTTTGCTTAGTTTAGCTATTGGGATTAGAAAAATCCGGTAAAAGATAGTAGGTAAATCCTGTTTTCAATTTTTCTATTCTAAGGATGTTGACATATTATATACTTATTGTTATTACATTATGTTCGTACTATATTGTGTAAAAATTAAGCTCTTAGCAGAACACAGTAACAACTCGCTATGCAAGTATTCAAATAATTTTTTTTTTAATATGTCTTTTTTCAAAAAGTGTTTTATTATTTATAAATAACATTGAAAATATTTTTTGGAATGCCAAAGAAAAAATAGGTACCAAAAAAGTTTGAGCTAAGAAAAAGTAGAAGTTTACTAATAGTGTTTTCTCTTCTTTGTATATTTTATAAGGTAAGGTACAAAAATTAGAAAACACGTCAAAACTGTTGAACTATTTTGAGTCAAACAAGTTTATCGATACGCATTTTTGTAGGAAATTTAATTTCCTTTAAAAAAGTTATTTTGAAAATTTTTGTCAAGGTAACTGTTTATAAGAAATCAAGCTTTAAAAACCTGGGAAGTATTTTTAATTTTGCTTTTTTTCTTTGAATTTTTTTAACTAAGGAACAAATCAATATACGAAAAATTGCAAACATGTTTCTTAAAGAAAATTTAATGTTCTACAAAAAAGGTGTTTTAAAACTTTTCAATGAAGTACTTCCTTCAGAAGTTTTTTTAAATTAATTAATGTTAAAAAAATAATGAATTCCTTTGGTCGCTTAAAAATTAATTAAAAATCAATCTGCAAGTTTCTGCAGCTGATTGAACGTGCACTAAGTAGTTTATTTAATAACCTATCTAGCAACATATAACTTTTTAGTGGTGTTGCGGGGCGTAACAGTGACAAACTTAAGGCAAGTATCATTAAGCTTTTTTATTTATTTATTTTTCTATCTAGGCCCAATTCATATACGATTTATGACTTTTGGATGTTCTTAGCTTATTTAAACGGTTTTTATTATAAACGTTGTAATGTTTTTTTTTTTTTAATTTTTTTCAAAACAACTTCTAGATCTTTAGCTTTGCATATAAGATTTCTAAAAAACTCGTTTTAAAAGCGAAAAATAAAAAAACGGTTTTTTAAACTGATCCAACGATTTTAATAAAATGTTCAGAATTTATGTAAATAAGTAATTGCAGAAAAATGGAGTTTTTAGATTTTCGCTTGAAGCCTTTGGAATATTTAATTAATTTTTTTTAATATTTTGCGTGATTTAGTTAAATTTTCAAAATTAATGTATAGTTGGCAATCTTGTACTACCTAATGTATTATGAAGACTTTTTTTAAAGGAATTCTTTTGAGCAGGAAGAAAAGAAAAACGTTAGAAATATAGAAAGGGAAACGCTTTTGTCTTAAAATGTTAACATTGAAGAAATGGGCAAGGCTGGGTCGCGATTGAGTGCTAAGTATTATATCAAAATCTTAAGGCTGAGTAAAAGGTTTCAGTATTAGCTCTTTATATATTTGGTGGTACAGTGTTCCCAAACTACACATAATTATAAAAAAATTTAATTAAGGGGCTTGGCTAGTTTCTCGAGCTCAAATGGAGGTGATTTTTTGAAGGCGTGAAAAAATATTCAAACATTCATGTAAATTGTCAGGAAATTTCGAGTCAAAATATTGAAATCCAAGAGAGATATGGAACATGTCTTGAACTCCTTGAAATCAGAAGACGTCAATTTGCCGCATTTTTTTGAATTTTTCTGGTACCAGTAACAAGAAAATAAAAAAAAAGGCGTTAAAAAAGTGAAAAATTAGAAATTTACGAATTGGCCGCAATTTAAAAAAAAGAGGTCCAAATCTTCAAGTCAAATCTCAAGTCTTTCGATGGCTTTCAAATTTACAATTTTCATCAGATATATTATATCATATCAGAAATATAAAATTTCGTCAAAATCGCGGCTTTGAAAAAGCGGTACTATGGGTGGTACAGTTTTTAGACTTAATCCGAAAAAATGTTCACATCATAAGAATAGCTATTCAGAAATAAAAACTCACGTAAAATTTTATCAAAATCGTTAGAGCCGTTTTCGAGAAAAATAGGTATTGTCATATGGGTTGTATGGCAGCGTCAGGTACAGTTATTTCAAGACCTAGAAACCCAATTCCAAAAGCTTCTCTGTAAACTACCACATAAACCATAACTGCAAATTTTTAAGAAAATCGGTCCATCGCTTCAGGCTGTAAATATTTATTCAAATATTAAAAAATATTAAATATTCTTAAAATAATTTCAAAACAATGTTATTTATTTTTTTTTAATTTTTTGTCTAAACAACTTCTACCAAGATCTTAAACTTTGCATACTGGATTTCTAAAAACCTCGCTTTTTAAAAAAGTGAAAATAAAAAACGATTTTTCTTTGATTGGTCCAATAGTTTTGATTAAATTTTCAGCGTTTATATGTATAAACAACTGCAAAAATAATGGGGTTATTCATTGTATATATAGTCAATTCTATATACAATGGGTTATTAGATTTTCGCTTGAAACCTTTGGAATAGTTAGTAAATTTTTTTCAGTGTTTTGCGTCATTTATCTCAATTTTCATAATTGATGTGTACTTGGCAGTCCTGTACCACCAAATATATTATATTGGTTCCAGCGACCCAGTCATGCTCATTTTTTTAATTTTAATCCGCCCTTTAAACTGCTATAATGAATATCCGGAATAGATAAAACAAAATAATATTAGATAAACTAGAATTTTACTTTGAAAATTAATTTATATCAATAAATAATCAATCAATGTTTCAGATGCAGAATTTGTTACTAGGTATACCTATAAGATTTCAACGAAAATGTACAAATCACAAAATACACGCAATGACTTTGCCAAAACTTAATTTTCATATGCCTGCCTCCAATAAAATTTCTGACCTACCTCACTAACTCACAAACGAAAAGATCTCAAACATGCATTTCCTTGAAAATGATTATCCTTACGAGCATTGTCTTGCATATCTTTTTTGTCATCCCTTGTACTTTACCTATGCCATTGCCATACATTATAAATACACCCCTTTTACGGTTTCCTCTTTGGTTGGTGCAAAGCTGATCAAAAAGAGAGTTCAATGTTTACAAATTGAATTTGCTCTTTGAAATCTTAACATCCACAAATATCCTTTTTCTTTTTGTAATAAATTTCATGTAGAACATATTGTTTCGAACCGCGGGCTGGTGGTGCGCCACCAGTCAAAAAGTCTACACAATCCAACTATAGTTTTTATATACAATGGTATTACTAATTGCAGCGAGATCTAGGACATTTTCTACACCTACACTACACTAACAATACTCACATCTCTTTAAATCATTGTATATAAAAACTATAGTAAGTTCATCATTCAATTTAAGAATCCTTTAAACCGAGGGCGCATGGTGGCGCTGTGAACGCTGAGAAATGTAAAAAAAAATTGTGTCCTTTGTGTGGAACGTATTTAAGAGAGTAAGCTTTAAATATCAAAAGAGCATAAACAAGAGGAAAAATACTTTGGCAAGATCTGTGATGACGCAATTTTATTTTTTTATTATGTGTATGCAAAAAGGGTTGAAAGAATTTCGTTATCTCAAGGGGAAGAACAAGAACTCGTTTGAGAAATAGCCAAATGATTTTGTAATTCTTCTTTACTTCAAGGTTTACTACCTACACCAATGTAGAGCAAATTGTCACATTGCATCATTTTGCTTTGAAAAACAATTTGACTACTTTGAAATACATTTTGCAATTGATGAAAGAAAGAATTACGCAAAATGTATATCAAGTAGGCATATTCTGGAGTTATTGAAAAAATGCAAACATAATGTAGGTAGGTATAGGTAGTGATTGAAGATATCAATTTTGTAAAAACATGAAATTGAAGTCTGTTCGATCAAAAGTAATTGTATGCCACAATCTGTTACGAATTATAAAAGTTCCATAAAAACAGGTGCATTAAACACTTTAGTAGGTAGGTACATTTACCAGTTCTATTTAAAGGAGAACAACTATGGAAATAGAGAATTAGAAATGTATTTACTTATGTTTTTCGAGCCAATTAAGTTGCAACAATTGTAAGATATTTCGGAGAATTGGAAAAGTGAAAACTTAAGAAAAAGCTGCAAAATAATATAAATAAAATAAATGCATCAGTTATGTAAGCAACCAATTTTGGAGCTACTTTTCTTAAGGTCACATTAGGTAGTTGGATTTTAGAAGTCATACCTAGCATGTCATCAGAAATACATCTAAATATTGGAGTGAAAAAGTTTCTTTCATTTTTACTTGCGATTATAGGTACTACTCGTATAAGCTAAGTTTTGTAATCGTGCAGAGAAAAATGTTTGAGATAACAATTAAACATGATATTACGATGTTTGTCTGTCTGTCTTTATATTCCAATGTGTATAATAAGGGCAAGCATAATTACTTACTCGCTTGATAACATCTAAAAACTATTTTTCCTTTAATGATTTGGGCTCTCTGATTACGAATCTGCATCAGTATTGATGCATTTCAATGTCTTGAGATAAATGTGGTAAAAGGGTTCATTATCGGTTTGCTTAGTTTAGCTATTGGGATTAGAAAAATCCGGTAAAAGATAGTAGGTAAATCCTGTTTTCAATTTTTCTATTCTAAGGATGTTGACATATTATATACTTATTGTTATTACATTATGTTCGTACTATATTGTGTAAAAATTAAGCTCTTAGCAGAACACAGTAACAACTCGCTATGCAAGTATTCAAATAATTTTTTTTTTAATATGTCTTTTTTCAAAAAGTGTTTTATTATTTATAAATAACATTGAAAATATTTTTTGGAATGCCAAAGAAAAAATAGGTACCAAAAAAGTTTGAGCTAAGAAAAAGTAGAAGTTTACTAATAGTGTTTTCTCTTCTTTGTATATTTTATAAGGTAAGGTACAAAAATTAGAAAACACGTCAAAACTGTTGAACTATTTTGAGTCAAACAAGTTTATCGATACGCATTTTTGTAGGAAATTTAATTTCCTTTAAAAAAGTTATTTTGAAAATTTTTGTCAAGGTAACTGTTTATAAGAAATCAAGCTTTAAAAACCTGGGAAGTATTTTTAATTTTGCTTTTTTTCTTTGAATTTTTTTAATTAAGGAACAAATCAATATACGAAAAATTGCAAACATGTTTCTTAAAGAAAATTTAATGTTCTACAAAAAAGGTGTTTTAAAACTTTTCAATGAAGTACTTCCTTCAGAAGTTTTTTTAAATTAATTAATGTTAAAAAAATAATGAATTCCTTTGGTCGCTTAAAAATTAATTAAAAATCAATCTGCAAGTTTCTGCAGCTGATTGAACGTGCACTAAGTAGTTTATTTAATAACCTATCTAGCAACATATAACTTTTTAGTGGTGTTGCGGGGCGTAACAGTGACAAACTTAAGGCAAGTATCATTAAGCTTTTTTATTTATTTATTTTTCTATCTAGGCCCAATTCATATACGATTTATGACTTTTGGATGTTCTTAGCTTATTTAAACGGTTTTTATTATAAACGTTGTAATGTTTTTTTTTTTTAATTTTTTTCAAAACAACTTCTAGATCTTTAGCTTTGCATATAAGATTTCTAAAAAACTCGTTTTAAAAGCGAAAAATAAAAAAACGGTTTTTTAAACTGATCCAACGATTTTAATAAAATGTTCAGAATTTATGTAAATAAGTAATTGCAGAAAAATGGAGTTTTTAGATTTTCGCTTGAAGCCTTTGGAATATTTAATTAATTTTTTTTAATATTTTGCGTGATTTAGTTAAATTTTCAAAATTAATGTATAGTTGGCAATCTTGTACTACCTAATGTATTATGAAGACTTTTTTTAAAGGAATTCTTTTGAGCAGGAAGAAAAGAAAAACGTTAGAAATATAGAAAGGGAAACGCTTTTGTCTTAAAATGTTAACATTGAAGAAATGGGCAAGGCTGGGTCGCGATTGAGTGCTAAGTATTATATCAAAATCTTAAGGCTGAGTAAAAGGTTTCAGTATTAGCTCTTTATATATTTGGTGGTACAGTGTTCCCAAACTACACATAATTATAAAAAAATTTAATTAAGGGGCTTGGCTAGTTTCTCGAGCTCAAATGGAGGTGATTTTTTGAAGGCGTGAAAAAATATTCAAACATTCATGTAAATTGTCAGGAAATTTCGAGTCAAAATATTGAAATCCAAGAGAGATATGGAACATGTCTTGAACTCCTTGAAATCAGAAGACGTCAATTTGCCGCATTTTTTTGAATTTTTCTGGTACCAGTAACAAGAAAATAAAAAAAAAGGCGTTAAAAAAGTGAAAAATTAGAAATTTACGAATTGGCCGCAATTTAAAAAAAAGAGGTCCAAATCTTCAAGTCAAATCTCAAGTCTTTCGATGGCTTTCAAATTTACAATTTTCATCAGATATATTATATCATATCAGAAATATAAAATTTCGTCAAAATCGCGGCTTTGAAAAAGCGGTACTATGGGTGGTACCGTTTTTAGACTTAATCCGAAAAAATGTTCACATCATAAGAATAGCTATTCAGAAATAAAAACTCACGTAAAATTTTATCAAAATCGTTAGAGCCGTTTTCGAGAAAAATAGGTATTGTCATATGGGTTGTATGGCAGCGTCAGGTACAGTTATTTCAAGACCTAGAAACCCAATTCCAAAAGCTTCTCTGTAAACTACCACATAAACCATAACTGAAAATTTTTAAGAAAATCGGTCCATCGCTTCAGGCTGTAAATATTTATTCAAATATTAAAAAATATTAAATATTCTTAAAATAATTTCAAAACAATGTTATTTATTTTTTTTTAATTTTTTGTCTAAACAACTTCTACCAAGATCTTAAACTTTGCATACTGGATTTCTAAAAACCTCGCTTTTTAAAAAAGTGAAAATAAAAAACGATTTTTCTTTGATTGGTCCAATAGTTTTGATTAAATTTTCAGCGTTTATATGTATAAACAACTGCAAAAATAATGGGGTTATTCATTGTATATATAGTCAATTCTATATACAATGGGTTATTAGATTTTCGCTTGAAACCTTTGGAATAGTTAGTAAATTTTTTTCAGTGTTTTGCGTCATTTATCTCAATTTTCATAATTGATGTGTACTTGGCAGTCCTGTACCACCAAATATATTATATTGGTTCCAGCGACCCAGTCATGCTCATTTTTTTAATTTTAATCCGCCCTTTAAACTGCTATAATGAATATCCGGAATAGATAAAACAAAATAATATTAGATAAACTAGAATTTTACTTTGAAAATTAATTTATATCAATAAATAATCAATCAATGTTTCAGATGCAGAATTTGTTACTAGGTATACCTATAAGATTTCAACGAAAATGTACAAATCACAAAATACACGCAATGACTTTGCCAAAACTTAATTTTCATATGCCTGCCTCCAATAAAATTTCTGACCTACCTCACTAACTCACAAACGAAAAGATCTCAAACATGCATTTCCTTGAAAATGATTATCCTTACGAGCATTGTCTTGCATATCTTTTTTGTCATCCCTTGTACTTTACCTATGCCATTGCCATACATTATAAATACACCCCTTTTACGGTTTCCTCTTTGGTTGGTGCAAAGCTGATCAAAAAGAGAGTTCAATGTTTACAAATTGAATTTGCTCTTTGAAATCTTAACATCCACAAATATCCTTTTTCTTTTTGTAATAAATTTCATGTAGAACATATTGTTTCGAACCGCGGGCTGGTGGTGCGCCACCAGTCAAAAAGTCTACACAATCCTACTATAGTTTTTATATACAATGTTTAAATCAACAGAGGTGGCTGTTGTATTGGCTGTCTGGTTTTGCTTCTAACTGCGCACACTATTTTATTTTATAGAGTTTTAGGTGTTTTTAGCGATCTTGTTTAAACTGGAGCAGGGAGGTAAAAAAAAAAACGTCTAAGAGGACAAAACTCACCGGATCCCTTACAACCGAGCAGCAAGGAACTTCAAAAAAAGAAAATGGACAAAGGAGATAGAAATAACTCCCTTAATACCACAATGGTCGAAACAACAACATGGAGTGAAATGATGGTGGAATTCCGAAAAATGCTCAAAGAGGAAATGTTAATGACATTAAATAAAGTAGAAACTAATACAACGGATATACAACTTTTAAAAACTCAAAATCAAACCTTACAAGAGGAAATAAAAGCGCTTAAGGAATTCAAAACCGAAAGTGAACTGAAAAATGAACAATTTGACAAACATATGAGAAGAAACAACCTAATTTTTCACGGATTCGGAACACGAAAAGTGGATAGAAAAACTGTTTTAGACCTACATAAGTAGAGATATCCTTGGAGTCACCGAAAACATTGAAATAATTAGATTAATGCAAATCGTAAAATCAAACCACCCTAGCTACTTAGTGGAGTTTCAAAACAACAGAGTCGTAGTCGAAATTCTAAGAAAACGTCGAAACTTGCAAATTCACCTTATGGTATTAAACGAGATTTGACGAAAACTGAACGTCTGCATCAAAATTGTCTCCTCCGAATCAGAAGTGACATAAAAAAGGTCGACCGGGCTAAGGAAATTAAGTTCAGAGGCAACTACCTAGAAAGGAGGCAACATCCTCAAGATAGTGGAAGGTGAACTGAAATGCGGGGAAAGAGCAGCGAAGGAGGTCTTGGATCTACAAAAAAGATCTATCTAACATAAATTTCAAGTTAGTTAATAACTAGCAGCTAGAAGTCTGTGGCGATCTTAGAATAAGTAAAAATGTAAATGAAGTAAAAAATCCAATCAAAATTATTTCTTATAATGTACACGGCCTAGGCAATAAAACATTATACCCAAATTTTTTCAATAATATTTGTAATCATCAAATCTTCTTTTTGTTTGAAACATTTTTAACCGAGAATTTTGAAAGGTATGCAAAATTTTTTAATGGTTTCAATCTTTTGTGGATACCTGCCGTAAAAAATGCACGTTTTGGAAGAGCAAGTGGAGGGGCAGTGTATGGAATAAAATCAGGTGTTAGCTTCGAAGCAAGCTTCGTCAAGAAAATGGAAGGGGATCTAGTTCGTATAGTTAAAAATGGTTCTGAGCTCTACATTATCCCGGTCTATTTGAACTGCAACAGATGGGAGGAAGACTTCCAAGGACTTAGTAGCTGCCTTCAAGAAGGAAACATTCGCCATTCTGTTGCAAAAGGGGACTTCAATGCCAGGATAGGAGAAAATCAAGTGATACCAAATGAAATAACAGCTCTAAACAGCCAAATATCAAACGAAAGAATGATTGACATTTCAACTGTCAAAGTGGAAGTGTAAAGTTTTTTGAAGCTCCTAATTTTTTTCCATTTTTTTACAAGTTTAAGTTATTAATAAAACCAAAATACCAGTCAACTGGACTCACTTCACATTGGTTTAAGGACTCATAAAAAAAAACACGATTTAATTCCAAATTCTGCTAAAATCAGTGAATATTTAAGTGGTGTACACTAGCGGAACATATTCTACTTTGATGTACCGCAAACGCTCTATAGCCGAAACTTCGCCAGAACCTAACACTATAAATAAAAAAACACCGGCTTACAAAAATCCCACAATGGAAGTAGGTAGCCTATCTGTGCAAGAATTAAAAGTTATTCTCAACGATACGCTCACGGAAAAATTGAAAGATCTGGCCACAAAAAGTGATTTTAAGACACTTTCTAATGAATTGACCTCACTCAAGGCTATCAACACCGAACTTAACAACAAATTGACGGTCATGACAGAAAGGTGTGAACTACTCGAGACACAATTGGAAATCTTATCCCGCAAAACCAACGAAAGATCTATTGTGGTACACCTCCCTTTAGTCCCAGAAACCGATGCAATCCAAACAGCTAAACAGACTTGCAAGGGGCTTCTGAAGTTAAATGAAGGTGAAGATATCGAAGTAACTAACACCCGGCAAATACGCAACAACAACACTCAACGCGGCACTGTCATCATGGAGCTTTCATCAGCAGAGCTAACCGAAAAAATTATATCCGTCGCACACAAACTCAAAGGTTCCGGATTCAGTGTGTTTCGAGAGCAATCTTTGATATACCGAAAAAAGAAACAATCGTTAGTTGCTGTGAAAAACAGATAACTACAGATTAACCCGACGGCTAAAATTTTAGTTAAAGGAAATAACGCACTACAAATCAACAATCACACTTTTGTTGACAAATTAACACGAGGACTCATTGTCAAAACCGCAGCTGAATTGTCATTTGTGAAGGAGACGTTTGGTGACATTTGCTTTGAAATATTTGACTGCAGCGAGGGAGTGAAGTTAGCCCCGGTTGAAAATGGAACATCATCTTCTCGATCGGTAGCAGCGCCACCTAGGGGTCAAACAAGCAAACACGTTGCAGTTACTCAAAAATAGGTAATGTCTGTCGTCTGCCAAAATCAAAATACTTTTTTAAATTTGAATATATGTTCGTATAATATCACTGGCCTCAAAAGTAAACTATTATATGCAGATTTTTTCAAATATTTACAACAATTTGATATTATAATTCTTTTAGAAACTTTTGTTGAAGAAAATAATCAGAACGAATTCTTAAAATACTTTAAAGAATTTAAAATTATGTTTAAGCCTGCCTCAAGAACAAATATGCATGGGAGAGCCAGTGGGGGTATTTTGTATGGTATTAAAAAAAGCTTATGGGGTAAATGTATTAAATTTAGAGTTATTGAAAACAAAATCATCTTTCATATAGTTAATAACAAATCAAACTATTATATTGTACCAGTGTACTTAAATTGCAATAATTGGGGGAACGATTTCAATGAATTAGTAGATTTTATGAACAATGCTTCTTTAGAGAACTCAATGATCATTGGAGATTTAAATGCCAGGATTGGTACATATCAAAACTTTTCTCTTCTTTATTCTGTACAATCGCATTCGACATTAGTTAATAATAGAAACTCTAGAGATGAAATTTTCAACCGTAACGGACGAAAACTAGTGGAATTTTTTGAGTTGTATGGGTTATCTGTTTTAAATGGGTGCTCTAAGAGCGATTTTTTTTGGTGAATTAACGTTTATTAGTGGTCAGGGCCAATCTGTTATTGATTTTGCGGCGGTGATGAACAACTTTGCGAACGCGGTTGAAGATTTTAAAGTAGATTTGATAAACTTTTCGGGTCATTTGCCAATTGTTGTGAAAATGATATTTTTCAATAATATCACGGATAGAAATGCTCCCAATCCGTATAAACTCAAATGGTCTAACAACAATGAAGCACTTTACAAAAGACTATTAACCCGTCACTCGCAAGTATTGTCAAGTTTCGGAAATAACACGGTTGATGAGACATGTGAAAATATTGTCCGAGTTATTAAAGCTTCAGCTCCTTTTGCATCTAAAAATCCTAATACATTCGTCCCTCTTAACAAGTGGTTTGATAATGATTGTAAACATCTGCGAAAGCTATCATTTAAATATCTTAAACTTTTTAGAACAACAAACTCTCAGTTTTTTAAAAATATCTATCTTCACATAAATGAAGAATATAAAAAGACTTGCTCTGACAAAAAAGTAAGCTATTTAGAAAAATTGGCTAAAAATCTAGTAAACTGCAAGGATTCCAAAATTTTCTGGGAGACCGTGCGAGAGCTTGGTGGTCGTAACTATGGTGTGAAGCATTCCTTGGAGGCTGACACGCTAACAGCACATTTTAAAACTCTACTGTCAGCTGACGAGGATCTTCACACCTTTGATTACGCACTACATAACTTTGAGGTTACCGAACTTGATGAGGATATTTCCTTAGTTGAGCTTGAAAATACGCTTCATCGAATGAAAAACAATAAAGCTCCTGGTATGGATGGTATCCCAGTCGAATTTTACAAACACGGTACGACTGAATTCAAGAATTTTCTCGTACAGTTCTATAATAGAGTGTACAATAACGCATCTGTTCCTACTATTTTTAATTCTTCTGTGATATTTCCGATTTACAAGAAAGGAGATGTGAATGATGTACAGAACTATAGAGGAATATCCGTACTAAACGCAGTAAGAAAGATTTTTTCTGCAATTCTTAACGGAAGGCTAACAAAGTGGATTGAGGATACTAATCGCCTAGGTATATTCCAAGCGGGTTTCCGCCCAGGTTTTTCAACCATGGACCACATCTTTGCCATATCCAGCATTGGAAGAAAGTTTATCGAAAAAAAGAAGAAACTATACGGATGCTTTGTTGACTTTAAAGCTGCTTTTGACAAAGTCAATAGACAAGCCTTAATTTACAAGCTATCTTGCTTAGGTTTTTCAAGGAAATTTCTTCTGATGTATTCGAAACTCATTTTTTCATCGAATGCAAAGGTATGGGACGGATGTGAGTTCTCCACTACATTTGAAACTACGGCAGGTGTTCCACAAGGATGTATTCTCAGTCCGTTACCCTTTGCCCTTTTCATAGACGAGATCAGTGATGTCTTACCTGGTGGCATTGTTTTTGGTAACACCAGGATTAAAGTCTTGTTATATGCAGACGACTTGGTTATGTTTGCAGATAATCCTTTTTCGCTCCAGTTGCAAATAAACAGGTTAAATTCCTTTTGTGAGTCTTGGGGCCTGTGCATCAATACCGAAAAAACCAAAATCATGATCTTTGAAGCGAGAAGTACTAGGAGACTTCCAGAAGAAAGTTGGTCATTAAACTCTACACGGATTGAAGTTGTGCAGGAGTTTAAGTATTTAGGTGTTCTATTAACATACAATTTAAGTTTTGTCAAACACTCTATCGAGAAAAGCAACCAAGCCAAATTGGCTTTAAATATGATGTGGACTAAGTTTTTCTCCAACCAAAACGTCGATATATCGTCTAAATACCAAGTGTTTAATGCAACGGTAAATACATGTATGTGTTATGGTGTACAAGTTTTTGGATACATATACCTTGAAGTTTTTGAATGTTTTCAAAGGCATTTTTTCAAGCGCCTCTTTCGACTCCCAAACGCCACACCGAATTATGCAATATATGTAGAATCAGGTATAGCTCCAATATATGTACAAAATCTCAAGGCCAACGCAGACTTTATCACTAAAGTAATGAAAAGGAGTGATTCATGTTTACACAGGATAATTCTGAAAAAATTACTGCAAACCAATGCATCCCCTTTCAAGGAGTGGAATCAACTAGCCATTAATCATGACTCCTCTTTAAATTTGTCGGAATCTAACGTCGATAATTGGCAAGCTCAGTTTGCAGACGTTATCGCGAAAGTTGACCAAAAAATGTTTATAGAAAATCTTTCTAGAGCAAGTTCGTCCGCTTCCAGACTTATCTACAGGCAGTTAAATCACCAAATAAATTCAAATGTCAGTTACTTCCGAAAAGAATACTCAGCGTCCGAGATAAGCGTTATATTTAGAGCTAGGGTAGAAATTTTGAATCTAAATTTCATACCACACCGAAATGATCGACCGCAGCTTTG
The DNA here is from genome assembly GCA_949752695.1 of Melanostoma scalare. NCBI lineage: Eukaryota > Metazoa > Arthropoda > Insecta > Diptera > Syrphidae > Melanostoma > Melanostoma scalare. The sequence continues at coordinate 94,037,780 of OX456984.1, forward strand.
TACTTTATGTAACAGAAGAGAAAATGAAGATATTTATCACTTCATAGCGATCTGTCCAATGTTACAGGAAATTCGACGTTTATATTTTCAAGAAAGTTTCTTGACATTGCCGAAACTTTATGATATTTTAAATGGATGCCGGGGTTGGCTTAATTTGTACAAGTTTTGCAAACATGCCATTACTTATCGGAACAGTTTCCCATAAGTTGCGAATTTTCCCAGTTAGTGCAGTTTCTCGAGTACACATTTAAAATTGTTTTTTGCTTTTCTTTTGTGTTTCAAATCACGTTAAAATTGAAAATTGTATAACAATTTATGTTACAAACCATTCAAAATGCTTTTTTTGTGTTTCCAATCACTTTAAAATGGATATTTTACTACGCTTTCTATTTTTAAACTCATGTAAAGTTGAACTCCTAAAATTTTAGAAACACTACTGTACTTTTATTCTTTTTCTCAATTTGAATCTAATTTATAATATTTAACTTGTTTGAAATGATTATAAGACTTTATGTAAATATTACCTATAAAGCTTGACACTTTTATATTTTTCTTTATTTTTGAAATCAAATGAAATGTTATTTCAGGCAGACGGCAGCAAAGCCATGTCCTTATTCTTAAGAAAACTAATTGTTACGAATATTGATGTAATAAAGAATCTATCTATCTATCTATCTATCAAACGAAAGAAAATCAAAGGACAAGGTTATAAATGGCAAAGGTAGAAGGCTTTTAGAGATATGTGATGATTTTGGAATGACCATTCTTAATGGACGGACAAGAGGTGATATGGACGGATGCTTGACTTTCGTGGAAAGAGTTGGTTCATCTACGATCGACCTGTGTTGTGCATCTTACAATAGGCTTCAGTACGTTGGAAGTTTCAGTGTACAAGACCAGATGCACTCGGACCATATGCCCATAGTTCTAACGCTGGAGCTTAATACTATTGATGAGCAATCTGTAGAGATGAAACTACTCCCTAAACTAAGATGGACCAGCAATCTCGAAAATAACTACACGCAAAAGCTGCATGAATACATCAACGCTTCAGAGCATACAGAATGGACTAGCCAAAACCTTACAGATGCTATAAAAACTGTCGTTGGGGATCAGAGGTACACCCAAAGAGCTGTCGGAAAGGAAAAATGGTATGATGAAGCTTGCGAATGTGCTCGGAAAAAATCTTTCTTTTGGCTAAGAAAACTGCGGAGCAACCACACCCTGGCTACAAAAGAAATGTATCTACAATGCAACACAACATATAAGGCCATCTGCAAAACCAAGAAAAGGGAGTGTTACGAAACCTTGGGAGAAAAACTTAAAATGGCAAGAAACACACAAGACTGCTGGAAACTTCCAAAAGAGCTTAAAATAAATAACTTTATGAAGGGTAACAACATAACAGGCGATACCTTCAAGAACTATTTCCATGCCCTTCTTAATCCACCGACGCGACGTTGATCGTATAAATAGAAGACATAACCCCCTGCACAAGTATTCCTTTGCTAGATGGAGCTACTTCAAACGCGGAGATACGTGACTTCTTGAATAACACGAAGAACAATAAAGCGCCAGGACAAGACAGATTACCTTATGAATTCATCGTAAATGCACCAGACTCAGCTATAGACATATTACAAAAAGCTTTCAACCATATGCTTTCTTCTGGAAAAGTAGAACCAAACTTCAAAAAATTACTGATATTTCCAATCCACAAAAAAGGAGACTGCAATTTGGTGGCAAACTACAGAGGAATATCTTTTATGGATTGTGTAGCAAAAACATTTGCCGGTGTTCTGTTGGCAAGACTCCAGAAATGGGAAAAGGAATATGGAATTTTAAACGAATATCAAGCCGGTTTTAGAGAAGGATATAGTACTGCAGATAATCTTTTCAATTTATTCAACATAATAAATCTAAAAATGCATGAAAAAAAGAAAGTTTACTGCTTCTTCATAGACTTTAAGGCTGCGTTTGATCTCATTGACCGCAATGCTCTCATGTACAAGTTAAAAAAGTCTGGAATATCAGAGAAAATCTTAGAAGTTGTCAAAGACCTTTATGAAGACACTGCGTCAGCGGTTTGGGATGGAGAGAAACTTTCGGAGTGGTTTAAAACATCAATGGGCGTAAAGCAAGGATGTCTTCTTAGCCCACTTTTCTTTGCCCTATACATCAACAATTTGCACGAGTATATTGGTGGCGGGATCGACGTGAATGGAACTCTGATACGCCTACTCATGTACGCAGACGATATTGTGCTCATGGCTGATAATGCAACTGTTCTCCAAGGAATGATAGACAGGATTGCTGAGTACTGCAGACGCTGGAACCTGACAATCAACCTCGAAAAATCAAAAGTTGTTGTATTTAGAAAAAGAGGAGGGCGGTTAAGTGCACAGGAACAATGGAAGCTTAAAAACGAACAAATAGAAGTCGTAACAAAATATAAATATCTTGGTGTATGGCTAACCCCTAGTTTGAGTTTGACCGAACACTTTAAGGAGAGGACAAAGCTGGCCAGGCAAGGTTTGAATTTGACATGGTCAAATTTCATAGCCAACAAGGATGTAAGACTCTGCTCAAAGATAGAACTCTTCAACGCAGTCATCAGAGCCGACGGCGTCGTAGCATATGGAGCACAGGTATGGGGACACACAAAATATGACGAAGTGGAGAAGTTACAAAGGTATTTTTTTAAAAAAGTTCTCGGCCTACCAAGAGTACCTCCAAACTACGCGCTAACGCTGGAATGCCAAATGAAGCCTATTCTCGAATTTACGATGCGGTGCCACATGAAATATATAGGAAAAGTCTTCAATTGCTATGAAGAAAACAGACTACCAAAAATATTGGCTAGGAAAGTTAAGGAAAAACAAATTAATAGGTTCGAAGCTTGGCGAAACTCTTCTGATCGATTTGGGTTCACTAACCTAGAAGAACTTGTGGCAAACAGGAACCTTTTTCATATGTTTGTTGAGAACACAACTCAAAATATTGTTACGGAAGAGCGCCAAGAGGCACTTCAAAGAGCGAATCTGACGAGATCACATGGGCTGTACCATCAGCTTAACTACGAAGTTGGTAGGAGCTATGTCTGCGATGGTCTAAAAACGTCAGTAACGAGATGGATATTCAAGGCAAGGACAGGACCCATAAGGCTAAATGGAACATCAAGAACACCACAAGAAAATACGAACTTTTCACTCTGCAACATGAATGAAACAGAATCATACATGCATTTTATGGAGTTTGTACAATTCTAAGAGGAATACGCAGAAACTGCTTCGGAACTGCGACACTCGATGAGAACACCATAGTCAGTCTATTGGATGGAGAAAGGGATTGGTGTCATCTTATAAAATATCTGGAAATAGCCCTCAAATATCGACAGAATTTGATCAACAATCTTAATTTATTACAAAAAAAAAAAAAAAAAATCAAGAGTTTGTACAAATTATTGGCGATCGATCGCGGCAGACGACGAAAGTCATTGTTGTAAAATTTTTTTTAAAATTATTCAAAATATCTTACGTTGTTATTTAAACCTATCTTTTAAGATATAAAAATAAGGAAATTGGTATGAAATTTATGTATTATTATTATTATAGAAATGAAACTTTAATAAAACATACTACTACTACTACTACTACTACTATTACTACTACTGTTGTAGCAATTTATCTCATCAGTACCGATCAACCCTGTTATAATGTTTTGTAGGTGATCAATGTCTTCAAATGGATTGTGCTCCAACAAAAATGTTTTTAAAACCAACAAGTCTTTCTTATCTTTTTTGATTCTCGCATTTCTCGTGTCAACATGCTTATAGCTTTTATTAAATGCGATATCACAAAATTTCTGTAATGCTTCAATTACATCCTTCGTGTATATGATACTTTCAATCCATTTGAATACAGTGTTTTCCGTAGTGCCTCGTTTGAACGGGCCACCTTCTACGCTCATTGCTCTCATCAGAGTTAGTTCAATGGTTTGGTCGGAGAAAATACCAGCATAAAACTCATTGGACCTCCGGGAAGTAAGAAATCCTTGCTCTGTAATTTTTTTAAACTCACGTGGATTCATAATAAATTTCAAAAGTCTCATTTTTTTAAGATAAAGTCGAGCAGATTTTGCATAATTTTTTTTTTTTTAAATTCTTGAAACTCAACATTGTTTTCTCTTTTTAATTCATCAAATAAGCGATAATGCCTGCGGCAAAATAAAATGAGCTCGCACTGCACGAGGATACGAATGCCCATTTAGAATTTGATCAACTGATCCTTCTGCAAAGATGAGCGAAAATATTTCCTTAATTCCACTTCCTTCCACAATAGTGCCAATGCATCCCATAAAAGACATTAAGAGATGAAAACCTCCGAGTCGCACAACTATTAACACGTCATCGAAAACCAAAGTCTCGGCAATATCACAAGCCTTCATATATAAAGGCTGGTCAAATGTTACGATGCAGGTTTTCATGCCTTCTTTTGAAACAAGTGCAGCAGCATTGTTTAAACCTGTGAATTAAGTATTGTAATCACTTGGGGATCCATTAATAAATGGCAAGAAATTTATTTTAGACACTTTATAATTAGTGTTTTCAGAACATAGCATAGACATGAATCCATTCCAACCCAAAAAATCGAGATCTCTTGCATACTTGAAATAACTCCATAAGGCATTTAGCACATTGATTATGGTTATTGTAAATTTCGGTTCAGAACTAATTTTTTTAACTTCAATGGTACCCAACCCACTTCCTTTTTTTTTAGTAGGTATATAATTGAATATCTATTCGGTTTTCCTCCACCACTTCTGATTCTTGAGGAACTTCTGAACTACGCAAACGTTTAATGGGTTTTCTTGTTTGTAAACATTCTGCAGGAGTAATTATTTTAATCGATCCTTAATTGTGAAAAGTTCCTCGTCCATCTATTGTGCAAACATTAAAATCAGAAACGATTTGGAACGGTTCTTTTAGAAGTCTCTCGTCTTGGCATACAGCTGAAATGTCGTACAGTTGAACTTCAGCATAGCTGAACGAAAAACCAAGATTATAACATAATTCAATCATCTTTTTCGAACCAATTTTCTGTAGAGCGTTGCACCTGTAGCAAGTTGAAGTGGAGAAATAAAACTTTTAGGTCGAGCGGAGGACATAATTGCATGAGCAATTATTTTTTTGAATACCAATTAAAATTTTGTTCATTATGATGCTTATCTTTATAAATAATATGTTCTAAAAATCTGAGCAATTGAGGCGGAATGCTCTCGTTAACATTAATTAATATTTTATCACTTGGCGAAAGGTGAATACTGATTGACATCGCATATGACGGTTCTAATTTTTCTACGTATGAGCTCGGCAGCAGAGTCAATGAGTGCATTTTCTTCCTCTTCGATAGTTTTTGATTTTTGATTTCGCCATGAGTCGGTCAATATATCGTACAATGTAGTTGAAAAGCATACGTACGTTACACCACCTATTCTGCTAGAAATTACTATTTGATTTCCAAACTTTTTTTTTAAATGATTTTTTATAGTATCTTCATGTGGAATTACATCACATATCTGTACAGCTTCGATTAGTTGAGTCATAGTAAATTGACACTCTTCACTAGAGAGCATGAAATCGTAGATTTCTTCAATTGCTTCGCTGATTTTGATAGATTTTTGACATGATTTTCCGCGCTGTGAATGCGCTTCAAAATCTCTCGATGTTCGTCGTCTTTGAATATTTTTTTTAAATTTTGCATACATTTTTGCTAAATTTTGCATAAAACCAAAAGACTGAACTTTCAAAGTTTTCTTTTTCATTGTAGACCCTTTTCTTTTTCTTGTAAGGTATTTATCTCATTATCGCAGATAAAACAATTTTTATGCCAGTCAAAAAGAGTAGCACTTACATCACTTGCTGAACCAACACTTGCACTTGTTCTTGATCTTCTCAATTTTTTCTTTGTTGGACTTACACTGTTTTTTACAGCAGCTCTTTTTGCACTTGCTGCAATATTTCCCTTGTGTACATAATTACTTCTGCACGTATGATGAACATACACGGTTTTAGAATTATCCATATTTGAAAACAATTTATCACGTCTTTTTTTTGAAGCTACTTTTAAACCTTCTTTACCCTTTGAAGTCACCAGCACAAGTCTTTCTGACGTATAAGGCAAATTTCACAGAATTTTTCTTCAGTATCATTGCTACTGCTTGTACTAGGTTCGTCCATGTTCATTTAAAATAAAAATTTAAGAAAAAGTTCTGAAAGAAAAATTAAGAAATTTATTCAATATTTGTTGTTTTTTAGCTTATTCGATATTTTATTTTAACAGTTAAAATAAACTTACCAATACAGATACGCAATTAGTGAAAAGCTATTGGAAAAATATCGCTTCCACAAGTATTCTTTGGAAGATGCTTTTAAGCTTAAAAGCCGACCAGACTAGTCAATAAATAATTAAACAATTTACTTTATTTACAATATACATGCCTGTTCTGATTTTCAACCGGATTTAAAACGGAAACCGAAATTTAATCCGCACGGATTTAAATAATGCGTTCTTATTTCCGAACGGATTCACTTCTAATTTTATGCTACAAAAAAGTTTTGGAAATTAAATCTTTGTGTTCATTGGAACGGTTTACTACTTTAGTACATGTTAATGCTAATATAGTTTATTATTTTTAATTTTTAGCAATAAATGATGTTCTACAAAATTCATCAACCGGATTCAATTCCGCTTACAAAATGATAAGCTAGTTGAAAACGTACGAATTCGGAATTGAGAACCGCAAAAATTCTAAAACGGGGGATATGATATCCGAACGAAAATCAGAACAGGGGCCATAAATTCAATTTTATAAAATTACCTGATATAAGATGCAGACTGGATTAAGTGCTGCTATCGTGCTCTTTGAATAGTACGAACGTCAATACTAGTAGAATATATTTTGATTAGATTTTTGGATAATATAATTTTATGGCACAATTTTAATAAGATACACACAAAAATACCGTTAGATACAAATAAATTTTTTTTTTGTCATATACAACACTGCTAAACCAAAATAACGGACAATTTTTTTTTTTGTTGATATTTCATTAATTGTAGTCAAGTGCAAAAAAATATCATGCTACAAAAGTTTGTATACAGGTTGTTTTTTTTTGTTTTGTTTTTTTGGTTTTACATAGTTGAAAAGTTTTTTCCAGTCAGTTAATACTTTTAAGTGAATTTTTGTTCGAAAGGTAGTTCATATAATCTAAATTGAGCTCAGTAAAATTAAAGAATTTCCTCTTATTCTCATCGTGTATACTTACTTTTGTGACTGAGTGTATATACTTATCAGTGGCGTGGCGTGGATATTTTCAAATGGTAAGTCGAGAAAAATGAATCACCTACGAGCCATTCCATATGAAAACGGTCAATCCGAAATGTTGCTATACCTCTGATTTTGCTCAAACTTTGTAGAAATGTTCCTTTGCTATCGAAATACGAAATCGTAAGGATTTTTTTTTGTAATTTTTCTCTCCCCTCCAGCCATACTCAAAGAACCGAACATATTGATTTTATGGGCTTCAGACTTTGCACTCTAAAATTTTCTGTATTCAAGGACGATTAAGGTGTCATTTTAAAGCTGATAAAGCATTCTTTTCAAATCAATCAAAAGGTTTAAGATATTTGAGTTGCTTTAGAAACCTGATCCTTTTGAAATCAACACATTTTATATACATTTTTGCCATTTTTGAAGTAGTCATGTGCCCTAAGATATCAATAGTAAGTCCCTAAAAATTTCCCGAATTAAACCTTACAATAATTACAAAATAAAAAATCCAAAGTTGATCAAAAAACAAATTTTTTTATGTGCTTTACAAACATCCCTTTCAAACTTTGAGCTTTTGAAAAAAAGCCAATCTTTAGGAACATTTTCGTGAATGTTGACTACCAGATATCAAAATGAAAGTAAGTAGAATTTAAAGGTCTATTCTTCAACTACAAGTCCTGAATTTCATTTTGTTATTTGCATGCACACTGAAGTTACAGATGATTAAAAACAAGCTTATTTCTAAGCTATGGAAAAAGCCAATCTTTGGGCACATTTTTGGGAATGTTGACTGCCAGATATCAATACGGGAGTGGACAGGATTTAAAGGTCTATTCTTCAACTTTAAGTCTTAAAAAAGTCTTAAGTCTTCAAAATTTGATTTTGTTATTCGAATGTACACTGAAGCTACAGCTGATTAAAAACAAGCTTACAAAAAAAATTAAAATTAGGCCTTCTATCGATATCCGATACATATATTTATATATATATTTCGATTATTTAGAAAAAAAAACTTTTGAAGTTAAGGGTAAGATGAGCCTTATTCCAAAATTCCATGCAAATCGGTTCACAGTAAAAAAATTCGGACCAATAATGCTTCAATGACTGCACTACAATGGAATTATGAAGGAGAACCAATAGAAGTTGTTAGAGAGTATAAGCATTGTATACAATGGTATAAGTATTTGGGTGTTTTGATCACAGCAAAATTAATATGAAAAAGCTTTTTGAAACCAAATTATCTGAAGCAAAACGTGCGATCGACTCAATATGGGTCAGATGTATTGGTAACAAATATTTAAACCATTCTTCGAAACAAAAAATGATCCGTACAACTGCAACATCTATCATGATGTATGGAGCTCAAGTATGGGGATAGCGCTGATTTTATACTGTTGAAATTTTCAATAGATACTGTATCAAAAGAGATTTTAAACTTCCAAACAGCACACCAAATTACATGATTCACTTGGAGACAGGAATACCACCAATCTTTTTGGAAACGCTCAAATTGCATTTCGACTATGTGAATAAAATTATGGGAATGGATGAGAGAAGACTACCGAAAATCGTACTCTCCTATGTTACATGCTTACAAGGAGATGTAATTGTGTTAAAGAATGGTTAATCATTGCAAGAAATTGTGGGCTGGTTACAAATTTCAAAAACTTCGAGCAAGTTACAGTTCGAAAAAATATGTTCTGTAAAATTATTGAAAAAACAGGTAATCTACTCTTCGACTCATTTGTTGATGAAGCTCAGTCATCACAATATCGCATGTACTATAGCAAACTCAAGTAGATACTATCTGCAGGAAAAAACTTATTTCGTGAATACAAATTACATTGAAAAAAATAAATGTACGAGGAGAGCTCACTAACCTGAATTTCATACCACATCGAACTGACCTACCAATTGAATGTAGCCTCTGCAATCTAAAAGAAAGAGAAGATGTGTTCCATTTCATTGCGAAATGCCCAATTTTTTGTGAGCTAAGAAGGATATACTTTGGAGCAAATACTCTGGAGATGGAAGTGGCATTGAATATTTTGAATGGTGACCGTGGATGAGATTTGCTTTATAATTTCATCGTAAGCTCATTGCGCTACAGAACCCGTATAATGGAAGTCAATTTAAAAAAAATTAACTTGTATTTTGTTGAAATTTTACTTGAAGCTAAATGAATGAACGTCAATCCGGTAGACGGCATAACGCCAAACCATTTAGGATATAAGATATTTATTAAATGTAAATATATTTGTAAGAACGAATACTTAGTCAACAAAAATAAAAAAAATAAAGCCATTTTTTGTAAAATTGCCCCTCCCGTCCAAACCTTTCAAAACTACTGCGCTGATTTGACAGCAATTCGGAATAGATAAATGTTATAAAGCCTCAAAAGAAACAGGCCATTTCTTATAACAAACTAAAAAGAAAACATTTATAAAATTGAAACAAAACACTCTCTGGGGCTGCTTTGTAGATCCTGTACAGAATTAGTTTTCAATATTAATTTCAAAAGGATCGGATCTGTTGATTTGAAGTAAGAAGAAGCTCCCAGGGAAGAATAGCGCGTTCAGGTCAAGCAGGTATGCAAATATTCACAACGTCGATTTTGCTACGACGTATTTATTTCTGCAACATAAATTTCTTAAATACATAAATTTTATCGTATTAATGAGAATACAAGTAGCTCTGAATCACAATCTTCCTGTATCAAATGTCTAACCCGCCGCTGGGCGGGTTAGTATATATTTATGTATAAAAAACGCAGTTTTGATCAACCCTTAAAAAAGAATCTATACTATACCAACGGTTATGCCGCCTCAACTGTTTTTCTATAAGAGTTTCCAAGTCACCGTTCCACCGAGATCCACATAGGACGACAAGGATTACCTACGGGACGATTTAATTAATTTCTGTAAGGAGTTAGTGGCGGTTCAGTGTGTAGGGTGACGTGGTCATAGATGCACCACCCTCTTTTCAAATGATCATAACTTTTTTAAAATAAGTCGTTTCTATTTGGCTTTTTGATATCCTTTTGATAGATTAGTTCTGAAAATATTTACAAAATTCAACTGTCGATATGATCTGAAAATTTGAAGTAAACATAAATTGTTCGAAAAATGGCAAATGGTGCATAGAGCACCATGGTTGGTACTAAATGCACCAGTCATATGTCCACAATGAACCAGTGTGCTTAATGCACCACAAATTGATTTAAAGCATTACTATTTTTTATTAAAACAAAAGTAAACAGAAAAACAATAAATAAAAATAAACCGAAAGACTTCATATCACACAAAAAATTAACAAAAATAAATTATTCTCAAAAAAAAGAAACAAAACTAAATAACAAATAGTAATTCCTTTCAACGAATATTTAGTGAACCCAGGGATTCGGAAAATTTATATAAGGAGTGCTGCCGTTTGGTAGGTCCCGATACAGGAGGATCATTGAGTGTGCATTGAGCACTATGCTTGTTTGGTGCATTTTGCACCACCATGGAATTTTTGATACAAATTATAGCTGTTCAAAAAGAACGTAACAAAACTACGCACTCTTCACATGAAAATAAGAACAAAAGTCCAAGCAAATCTTTTAGTACTTTCAAATGAACTAACACTGGAATTTCATGGAAATATTACAAAAATTAACTCACCTTCTTTTTTTCGTTTTTCGCTATGAAAGTAAAAAAATCTCCGCACACGTGCGACAGCTAAGAGAAACACTACCAGACTGAACTCTACCGTGGTAACTGGAAGTAACGGATACATTTGAGTGAGCCATACGCCAATACAGTGGCGTATTTGGCAAATATAGCTATGGTGCATCTTGCACCACTGGTGCATTTATGACCACATAACCCTACTCATAAGAAGAACAAAATATTAGTCCCTCACTCTGTCTCCCAAACCACTGTAGCTGTTCTCATCAGAAATTCTGGAGATCAGAGAGATCGTGACTCACATAGCAAATCTTCTCGGACAGTCAAACAGCTCTACATAAAAACTTTTTGATCTTAATTTTTACCACCGAATTAAATTACTACTTTTTTCGGGACATGGTAACGCTGCGAATAGTAACATAAAAATGTTCCTAGCCTAAGGTCATATCCTTTTCTTAAATCATTACTCCTAGCCAAGTGGCTCTCATTTGCTAGTTATGGGCAAAATTTAACGCGCAACTTATTGCGCATACACCAAAATGTTCTCTTCTTGGTTAACACTTGCTAGTCCTCCTCACCTCATACTATTTTGGTGCAAGCTTTACCCAACATTCAACAAAAATAGAAAGCACGTGGCCAAATAGAAAAACGCACATGTTGAATATAAACGAGATGCAGTGGCAGTGGCCAGAGGGTTGAAGGATAAATTCTCCTCTAAATGCGCATGTTTCGATGTTTCGATATCAGCCTTTGAAATACCGCCAAAAATTGTACAAGCGAGAAAGCAATCTTAACAGTGAATATACAATATACAATTATATACCTATATAACGAGAGCAGAGGGCACTGTTCTCTGTTGCTCAATATACGAATTACCACATTCAGTCAGTCGCTCAGTTTGCTTTCGTCATTCTCGATGTGTCGTTTGGTTGATCTGAGCCTTGAATCTGTGACTTCGCGGGTTTTCTTTATGACGGTATTATTGCACCGTTGAAGTTGAAGTGCGCTTTCTTATTCTCAGTTGAATGAAAAATCTACGTTCTATCGGGCGAAAGTCTTTTCCGTGTCGATTTATTTTTATTGTAAAAACGCATTTCTTGTGGGTGTTAACTGTAAAGTTCATTGTGACAGTGACATTCGAAGAAGCGACGGTATTTCTCATTTTGTTTGTATCCTTTTGAATTGAGTTTGAGTTTGACAAAAAAGGAGGGAAACAAATCGCTTGGAAATATTGCAACTGCAATTCTCAAGGTTTTGTAAAATTTAAGTGAAAATCAAACTTGAAATAAACGAGTGCGCTGAGGTGAATAAATTTCTAAGTGAATGTTCAAATATTTAAGTAAATAAAAAATAATTGCTGAAATAGGAAAAATGAAAGTGTTTGTGGATTTCACTATAGCCTAAAGGATAAGGACGAGTTGTATTTAAAGTGGTAAGTTTAACAGGCCCATAAATACCCAAATCATACAATCCAACTTACCCACATAAAGTGAATTTACTGCAAGACGTCCTTCATGTTGCTAATGGATGGATGTGCGTCAAAAGTTGAGCCGTGATTTATGTTCAGTTTACTACTACCATAACAGATATGTCTATAGGTAATTTTTTTTTAGCATAACCAGTTTTTGGATTTATTAAGCAAAGGATTGGATATGCGTATATTGAATAGTGCCGGACTATGTATATTGATTGGTTTTTATGGAAAAACCATTTGTGAGTATGGAGTTTCGAATAGAATTGCCCTTCCTGTTTTTGAATTTTCTCAGGATTTTTTTTATAAATCGAGCAGCAAAGGTCTAATTATTTTATTATGGAATCAAACTCCTAAGGCACTTATTCTTTTGCTAATGGTGAAACTGACCACTAATTGTTAACAGCTATTAGATAAACAGTAAAGATTTTCTTTCATTACTTAGGGCTGATTTTTCAACAGAGCATGGAGCCTCGGGGCTCAGCGCATTTCTCATAACGATATCTTCATGAGGAAATGGAGGAAACCTTAAATTATTATCTGCTGATTCCGAAAGGCGAATCGAGAAGGGGCTTTTCGTAGCAGTGTATTTATTATCGGATGACTTGTCGCTTGTCGGTTAATCACAAAAGCGATATATGTACGTGGAAATACATTGTTGTTTTCTGTTGGGATTTGAACCACGAAGCTCCACCATAACAGGCAGAGATTCCAATCATTATGCCAGGGGAGTCAAAGAAAGTATATGGCTTTGATAACTCAAAAACATATGATCAGAGAATTAAATTTATGTGATGCTAGGTGGATCTTTTTAATCCAGTAGCTAGTTCAGCACTCGAGTTGAAAAAGCGTTCTATCCTCAGTATTTGCAATTATGTTTCCCGTAATACCAGCACTCCAGCAATGTTCAACGTAAAGAAAATATATATATATCAGCTGTAAAATGATTCAATTTACTAATGGATCGTGAAATTGATTTAAATTGCCGATTTAAATTGGCGCAACAGAGCGAGGAGCCCCTGGAGTAACAGGAAGCTCCTTCCCACCTTACAATTTTTCTTAGAATGCAATATCAATTGCTATCTTGCATTCTTAGAAGGAATGTAATGCTTTGCATCCGATCATGTTAGCGTGCATTTGTGGGAACAGACACTACGTCAGCATTTGTGCTGTCGCATGTCGGTGTTTGTTTTCACAATCATGATTTGCCTTCATCATCATCATCAACATCTCGATGCAACCGCAAAAGCTATTCATGATATTTTTAAGAGAAAATAAAGTCAGTCTATAGATACACACCAAGAAGAAACAATCTTTTATTTCGTTCGGAACAGACATATAACTGGCGCAATCGATAAAAAATCGGGTTTAATTGTACCAAAAAAATTCATAAAAATTATGTTTCCATTTATATCATGAAGTGAATAAAATTGGTTAGTTACATAAACGTAAGAAAAAAAAACAGGAAACATAGTGAATGCATTACAAATTGTAATAAAAATAGTTGAAATACATCCTAAATAATTAACGAATAACCCGTCATACGCGTTCCCTACGCAAGGCTTAAAAAGAAACAAGTTAAAAAGAATAATGAAACAAAACCTAACCAAGTTCCAAAATTAACCATTATCAAAATTTAAATAGACTCAATAATAAAAACCTTCAACAATAGTAGCTAACTATAAAAAAAAAAACTAAGCTAAACTACATACTGTGAGTGTCAAAATACATATTAACTGTGAAGAATAAAAAAAACAACTAAGCCATACATACATATTAACTGTGAAGGAAAAAAAACAACTAAGCCATACATACATATAAGCTGTGAAGAAAAAAAAAACTTTACCAGAGAAGACAACAAAAAGAGAGGCTGCAAACTAATCAACAAACGCACTATCTTCTTCAAGTGAGTAACAACAAATCACAATGGAAACCTTCAATGCTGTAGATAAATTAAAAGTACTTTTAGACTTAATAAATAAGATTCCATTGTTTGATGGAAACAAAAGTTGTCTTATACATTTCTTGGACAGGGTAGATTCGTTAGCACCAATTTTGTCAACTCTTGATGAAGGCTCCTTGACAGTCATTTCAGGGTTTCTAAGAGATAAAATAGTCGGAAAAGCTAGGGTTGAACTTCAGAAACATGGTAGAGTTAGTGATTGGACACAAGTCAAGCAAATTTTGATTGATAATTTTGGAGAAAGGCTTTCAACTGACAAGTTAATTGACCAAATTAGAACAGCTCGAGTTAAAACTAATATTTCAGACTTTTATAGCAATATTAATTATTTACTAAGTAGAATTAATAATAAACTTTTATTAAATAATCAAAATGACGAATTAATAATTGCTTCTAACAATAGAATTGCCCTAGATTCTTTCAAAAATAATTTACCTGAGCCTACCAAATCTATCGTGCTAAGTCGAAATCCAAAAACAATGAACGACGCTTATAAAGTTATCCTAGAAATCGGTCACCAACATTTAGGATACCAAAATTATTTTCAAAACCTCAAACAAAATCAAAACTTTTCCAGACAGGACAATAATAATAATTATAATCAAACTTATAGTAGTAGAAATAATGGTCAGAGTAATAATTATAGAAACAGTTATTCGAACTTTAGAAATAACAACAACACAAACTATAACAGTACATACAATAATAATGCACAAAATAGTAACCCATACAACCCTTATACGCAAAGTAATCAAACAACAACAACACGTCAAAATGTTTACAATCCACAGCAACAAAATCGAAACAACACAAACCATTTAGGGCGTAATACACACAATAATAGGTCTGTTCGATGTGCAGTGCTCCAGTACGCACTGGAAAATGTCAACGCACTGAAATTATCTGTCAATGCACTGAATACCTGCTCTGGATTTGATTTCACATCGAACACTTAAGAGCTAAAACTCACGTAGCACCGTTATTTATAAATTAGTTTCCTCCATTTGGCAATAAATATGGTTGCATTTCTTTCATAGATGTATGAAAAGATATGAAATATTAAAATGAAACACAAATTAATCATGTGCGCACATCGAACAGACCTAATAATAATAATAACAGACAGTTTAGTTGTCAAAATAATACGAACGTTTCTAGAAATTCAAGAAATAGCAATATGATGGAAGTTGATCATATTGCAAACGAGGTAAATTGTGGTTGGAACTAAATCTTCGCCAATTAAATTATTGATAGATTCCGGAGCAGCTACTTCTTTAATACAAAAAGGACTGTTTCACAATTCTTTTAGAACTCCATTAGATAAACCATTATCTTTAAAAACTCTGAACTCAAATATAACAATCGATTCGAAAATAAAGATTCCTCTTTTTAAGGAATTTTGTAACCCGTCCAGTATGATAGAATTGCTAGAAACAAATTTTAATTCTGATTTCGATGGTATTTTGGGATGCAATGTATTAAATCCATTGCAAGCAAAAATCGATTTTAAGAATTCAAAACTTGTAACAAACAATGCAATCTTGCCTTTGATTTTCGATATTCCATATTATCCTTCAGTAGAAGAAATAAACACTTTAGCAGAAGAAACAAAAGAAATAGTTTTTGAAAGCCCGAACATAGATAATATTACTCAAAATCTTATACTTGACGATTTAAATGATGAAGAAATTTGTTGCTTAATCAAAATTATAAAAAAATTCGAAAATGTGTTTCATAATAAAGATGATAAATTGTCTCCAATGGTTGGATATTCGCATAAGATACCAACTAAAAACGATATTCCTATATTTTCCAAAGCATATATATATCCTGAAGTGCACAAAGACGAAGTAAATAAGCAAATAAAAGAAATGCTTCATTCGGGAATTATCACTAAATCAAATAGTCCATACAACGCCCCAATTTGGATCGTTCCAAAAAAATCTGACAATTGAGGTCTACAAAAATATCGCATCGTAATCGACTATAGGAAGCTTAACGCAAATACAGTTGATGAAATATTCCCAATGCCTGATATAACAGAAATACTTTCAAAACTAGGAAATGCACAGTATTTCTCAACACTAGATCTGGCAAAGGGATTTCATCAAATCCCTATAGACGTAAAAGATAGACACAAAACAGCGTTTTCAACAGCAGATGGACATTACGAATTTACTCGTATGCCATTCGGTGTCAAAAATGGACCTGCATCCTTTCAACGGATGATGAATGAAGTCTTATATGACTTCATTAATAAAATTTGTGTCGTATATCTCGATGATATACTCATCTTCTCAACGTCTTTACAGGAACATATTGATTCTTTGAATAAAATATTAAAAAGGCTTCAAGAATTTAAACTTAAAATACAAATAGACAAGTGTAATTTTCTTGAACGTCAAACAGAATATCTTGGTCATATAATTGCTGTAGATGGTATCAAACCCAACCCGTCAAAAATCGAAGTAATTCAAAATATAAAACTCCCTCACACCGTTAAGCAGATAAAATCGTTCTTAGGCGTAACCGGGTTTTACCGGAAGTTTATAAGGGACTACTCAAAGGTAGCTCTTCCATTGACTAAATGCCTGAAGAAAAACGTCAAAATTAACATCCATGACAAACAGTATATAGACTCCTTTAACAAGCTTAAAGAGCTCATATGTACTTGTCCTATATTGACACATCCCGATTTTAAAAAACTGTTTACATTAACTACTGATGCTAGTAACGCAGCATTAGGAGCCGTTTTATCCCAAAACCAACATCCTATCGCTTTTGCATCTAGGACTTTGAACAAACATGAACTACACTACAGTACAATAGAAAAAGAGCTTTTGTCCATAGTATGGGCAACCAAATACTTTAGACCCTACTTATTTGGACGAAAATTTAAGATACAAACAGACCATCGACCACTTATATGGTTAAATTCTCTCAAAGAACCGAATATAAAATTACAACGCTGGAAAATTAAGCTTAATGACTTCGATTTTGACATTGAGTATATTAAAGGCAAAGAAAATTGCGTAGCCGATTTTCTAAGTCGTATGCAAGTAAATCATATATATACAAATGATATTTGCGACGACGTCGGATCTGATAACGCAACTATTCATAGCGGTATTGAAAATTTGAATGATCACATTTTTATTACAGAAAACCCATTGACTCTATATAAACATCAAATAATTTTGAAAAAAACAGATACGACTCCTTATAAAACAAAAATTTTGTTCAAAAAAAAGAGAAGATCTGTCATTTCACAAACAGAATACAATGAAACTAACGTCCTAAACATTCTTCAAGGTTTATTACCAATCGAAGGAACGTTAGGCGTTTATTGTAAAGACGATAATATGTTTATTAAATTTCAGAGCACTATTGTAAAGCATTTTTCAAATTCCCCAAAAATGAAAATCTTAAGATGTATGAATTTTATTACTGATATTACAAACAAAGAACATCTTCTTGAACTGATAGAAAAAACTCATGCTAGTAAAAATCATAGAGGAATAGAGGAAACTTATTCAGAACTAAAAAGTGAAATCTATTTTCCAAATTTAAGATTAGGAATACAGAAGCTCATTAATAACTGCATAATATGCAATATGTGTAAATTCGATCGCAATTCAATAAAACCGAAGTTAATGGTATCAGAAACTCCAGACAAAGATAACGAAATTGTACACATAGATATTTGGTTTTTAAATAAAGGTAATATGTTTTTAACCTGTATTGATAAACTTACTAGACATGTCTCAATACACTCTATTACAGATAGAAACTCCATAACCATAGTCAGCTTACTTAGACAAAGATTCGCTTGTTTAGGAAAGCCATCCAAAATAGTCGCAGATAATGAATTTAACACTGCATACATTAAAAACTTCCTTAATGGAGAAGGTATAGCCCACCACTTTACATCACCAAATACACACACAGGAAACGCCGTGATAGAAAGGTTTCATTTAACTCTTAATGAGCACATACGATTACTCAAACTTAGTAATGCAGGAAAAGAAACATTAAACGATAATGATATGGTGTTCAAAGCAGTTGAAATTTATAATAATACAATTCATTCATCTACAAATTTTAAACCAATCAAACTTTTGCATTCAACCTTAAATAAAAAGCAAAAGATGACCTAAAATTAAGATTAAATCAGATTGAGGAAAAACAAATAGGAAAAATAAACGAATCCCGAGCAGAACAGCAAAATTTTAAGGAACATGAATTAGTTAAAAATTTAGGCTTTTATAACAACAAACACCTACCAAAATATATAATAAAAAAAGTTAAATCAAAAAAAAACAAACTTATTTTACCGATGAATTAGGAAATAAACGTGATAGACAAATAGTTAAAAGGAAATATAAATACCAAAATTCAATCCCAAGCATTAAATTCGATAGAAATAAAACTGGAAGAACTTACTCAAAAAAATAATAATATTAAGTATCACTTAATGTACTATAAAAGACTAGGTCTTACTTGTACATAGTAAATAAATAAATGAAATGAAAATGAAATGAAACAAACAATACTTTAAATTGAAACTTATTCTTTGTTTCATTTCCTTTCAGAGAAAATATGAAGATTGCATACATTTTGGCAATTGTCGGTTTTTTTAATTGCCAGGCATATCTTAACGTTGAGAAAATCGTGGAAGAACACGGTTTCCTTAAACTAAGGGACGAACCGTTAAAAGTTATTAACAAAACAAATAAAATTTTGCATTATATCGATTTAAAACAATATGATTATATGTTAGAAATCGTTAAAACATCTATAGATAGTTTTGAATCCAAATTTAAAGAAAAAAATATAACTCCGATTCTTCTCAATAGTCTCAGGAAACTTCAATTTCAAATAAGATCTTTGATACCTCATAATAGACAGAAGAGAGGAGCACTTAACATTATAGGTTCAGGGCTCAAATTTATAGCAGGAACTATGGTTGATGAGGATAGACAAGAAATTATAAATCATTTAAGAAATATAGATTTTAATAATAGAAATCTCATCGAGCAAAGTAATAAACAGGTTAGATTAAACGAACAGTTTCATTTAGAACTAGGAAGTATTATAAGCCAGCTTAACATTTATCAAAATGTAGCATCGTATTTGTATAACAATTTAATCAAAGAATTCAACGATATCAAATTAGAACACCTAAAATTAATTGAGAAACTCCAAATTGAAAGCAATATGAATCTCATTAGAACGCAAGTAGAGAAAATCAAAGAAAACATAAAGGCCCCGGCCCATAGAACGCGGTGCGTGCGGTAGGAGCGGCGTGGCAACTGATGCGGTGGGTTTTGCCGCACGCAACTGATAGGGGTGACCCATAGAATCCGTTGCGGTGTCTCAACTCAACAAGGCCACTCATGTTAACAGAAGAGAAGATTTCAAATTGGTTCTTACTGCGCATGTCACCAGAGAGAAAATTTCAAATTGGTTCTTACTGCGCATGTCATCAGAGAGAAAATTTCAAATTGGTTCTGTCACCGCGTGAGAGCCGCGGCAAAATAGAAGTTTGGCTACTCGGCGCGTGCGGCGCGTTGCTCGCGGTGCTTATGGGTCACCTCTCATAAGAACGTGTGTATTTAATCGAGCTGTCAGTTGAAAGCGGTGCCGCACGCACGCACCGCGTTCTATGGGCCGGGGCCTTAATGCTTAGTCGGCTAGAAGTTTTAGGAAGAGATTTGCTCTCTGAAAAAGAAATAATTGACAATAACATAAACCAAGAAACGCTTAAGTATCTCCGCAGCTCAGTAATTTATAAAAATAGATTTATTATTTTTATTGTTTCCATACCAACATTTTCAGAGAAAAAATATTACAAAATATACGTTCAACCAGTTCCAAATTCAGACGGTTTCCAAATTGTATTAGATAAAAAAGTTTTCATAACAGACAACAGTAAAATATATGAATATAATCAAGAAATATTATTATACGAATCTAAACTAGAAGAAACAAAGAACAAATGTATCAAAAATATATTTCACACAAATAAGTTCTGTGCTGTAGAAAAAATGGATGAATAAGAAATTGATGTTATTAATGACGGTTTATTAATTTTAAAAAATATGAAAAATGCTTCAATAATTCAAAACTGTAACGATATAGAGTACACTGTTTATAAAAATAATCTAATAAGATTTTCAAATTGTTTTATTTAAATCAATAATATTAAGTTTTCAAAGGAATTTTATACTTTTAAAGAATTGTTAACCTTGCCAAATAATTATAAAAGTGAAAATATAACTATTAATGAAGGGGTCTTATTATTGAAAAACTTAAAACAAGAAAATTTTACAAATATAAAAGAAATCAAATATGTTAAAACGATGCAAATTGTTAATCATTCATTAAATATTCTATCATTAATCGCAATTATTTTTATAGCAATTATTGTTTTCACCTTACTTAAGAAAAACAGAATTGAAAAAGAAAAAGAAAATATCCAACTAAATGTAATACCCACAACAATTTCAACAGGGACTGTTGAAAGTAGGGAGGGAGGAGTAACAGGAAGCTCCTTCCCACCTTACAATTTTTCTTAGAATGCAAGATCAATTGCTATCTTGCATTCTTAGAAGGAATGTAATGCTTTGCATCCGATCATGTTAGCGTGCATTTGTGGGAACAGACACTACGTCAGCATTTGTGCTGTCGCATGTCGGTGTTTGTTTTCACAATCATGATTTGCCTTCATGATCGAGATGCAACCGCAAAAGCTATTCATGATATTTTTAAGAGAAAATAAAGTCAGTCTATAGATACACACCAAGAAGAAACAATCTTTTATTTCGTTCGGAACAGACATATAACTCTGGGCCTAGTGCTTTTCTCACAACCATCCCTTGTGAAGGAATGGAGGGGACCTATAATTTTCTGCCGGTTCCGAACGGCTAATCGAGAAAGCTCTTTTCATGGCAATGAATACTAACGGAGGACTTGCTAATTCCTCGCGAAAGGTGATACCCGTAGAAAAAACATTTTTGCCTCTGTTAGTATTCGATCTCGAACCTCTGGATTAACAGGCGGACATGCTATCCATCACACCACGGGTACCACAATACTACTTACTACTTTACGGTGTTTCGCAAACCTCTCGGTTAATTGGTGAATTGTGTGCTGTCGAAATGGGATGAATAAATTAATTTTGTAATGCGTGTATAACTGTATATATACGACGCAGGAGGAGATTAAGTTTCCTTCCAACGATAAGTGGCATTTGCAGTATACGGCATACCACCGTTTTCATCGAGCATCACATTTGCTTCTTCATATAGATGACCGTGCTCTTTGTCAACTTTATTTCTCAAAAGTTGCAAAGCATTAATAACTTTATCCACGTGACTGAATGCTGTTATCGGTGTTAACTGTTTGAAGTTGTTTTGATAGCCAAAATGTAAGGCTCATGACTTTTTGAAGAATCACTAGGTACATAACATAATTCGAAGATCGAAGTGTGTTAAGCATTGTGAACAGTTTGCTGCAATGTTTCTGTATTGTGGCTAGTTTGGAGTTCTTTGAGTGCATTGACAGTTGCTGGATAAATTTCCTTAAATCGCATAACGGCTTCATGCTTGTGAACCCACGTTTCACACACTGCCAGCAAGGTTTTTTGATTTCCAGTCGGTAATAGCTCCCGAATTTAACCATTCAAACCAGGAAAGTGCGTTGAGCAGAATGTCTAAGGTAGGAACCAATAGACTGCACGATCCCAACGCAATTTCGCACGTCTGCTTGTGAGCACGAGTCAGCAATAGCAATGTTGAGAGAATGTGCACTACAATGTACATTGTACATACAGAATTAAAGCACATTCTTTACGAATATACGCTTGGGCACCGTACAAATACCCACCATTATTATACATATACACTCTGGTTTTGATCTTCTGAAAACAAAGCGAATCTCAGAAATAGTCTTACGTGACCCACAATGGAAAAACTCTCTTAAAGGTTAGAGTGAGAATGCTTTAAGAGAACCATTGCAGGGGTTCTGTGGAGTTTTGATAATGTTTTGTCGGAAGCGAACATTTTAGTAATTGGAAAATGGCGGGCGAAGTAAAATAAGTGATGCCAATTAAGAAGCGTTATTTAATTATCATTGATGTTGATATTCTTACATTTCGGGGGGTTTGAACCCCTGAAACCCCCCCTGGCTACGCCCATGAAAAGACACGTCTGTTCGATAAGTAAAATTTTATTCAAGTGAGTAAGAAGAGAAAGTTAAAAGAAAGAAATGAGAATAGGAAACTTAAGCAATTGACAGAAGGTAATGAAAGCTTTCGCAGTTGGGTTGCCAAAGCGTAAATTCAAAATAAAGGGGTTCATTTTCCAACAGTTTACATACATTTTTTTCCTTTGATCATATTCTACTGCATTCGCAATGTCAAAAAAAGTAGTATAAATTTAAAGGAGCCCTGGAGACTAATTATTTAGTTGAAGTAATGAATATCAGCCGTATTTATGAACACTGCCTTCTAAATACACTTTTTCTGACATATCTAGGTATATTGATCATAATTAACAAAAAAAGAAAACGAGTCATTTATAGACAAAAGCGAGACAGCATACTTTTGATTTGTTTTCTGGTTGCATTCGAGATATTTATCAAATTCAAATTTTATTTTTATTTTTGGATGTGTAACATTGGGAGGTAATTATTTTGTATAGAGATTAGATTAGAATACAAAGATCCTTAGCAACTAAGGATTTTATGATAAGATAATTCGGATGGAAGTGTAAGTTTTTATGAGAAAAATTAAAAAAAAAACTTAATTGATACAAAAAAAAAAAGAAAATTATACAAATATGTGTGGTGTGGGTATTATAGTAAAACCTAAATATAAACTAAGCAACTTTTGATATAAGATACTTTATTATAAAACTCTCTTTGGTTGGCAGCTCTGCTGTAAAAGTGATATTAATTTTAGTTTCGCTCCGACAATTTTTTTATTTTTAATTGGAAAGTGTTCGTTATTAATCTCAAAATAAATATATTCGTGTTTTTCAAGTCAGTTTGAATACGACCACAAACAATATTTTGCTGATTTAAAAGGTAAACAAGAAATAATCAATAAAATTGCTTGGCTGTCACCGGTTTCATATGTCCGATCACAAAAGAAAAATTAACCAAACTTCCCCCGAAAATGCTCCCACCCCGAAACCAAAATTCTCCAATCGTGTAACAAATATATGCCCTTCTGTCAAAAACATGTCCATTACTGATGCAGACTTCGAAAAAATTAAACAAATCATCGACTCATCTCTGCAGAAAGAGCTCACTCTAGCGACTGCAAAGCTTGCCACAAAAGATGACGTACTCAAGTTGAACGAAAAAATCAATTTTCTGAGCCTGCAAAATGAAGAACTAACAAGAAAGGTACAACATTTTGAAGAGAGGTGCGAGATGTTGGAAGATGAGCTAGAAATGCAAAGTCGCATCCTGCGAGGAAAAAACATCATCCACACTCTTCCAAGCAACCTCGATGCTAGAGAGAAAGTCCAAGACATAGGGCACATTTTACTTGGCTACTCAAACCAAATAACTGAGATGACGAAAATGAGTCAAAATAACACTGTTTTTAAATTGAAAATCAACACTGGCTCTAACGATAATGCTACAAAAATGCTAAGAAATTCAGCAAAACTTAAAGGAACAGGTATTTTTATTCAACGAGACCTATCAAAACAAATGCAGTTTAAACGTCGAGTTTTTCTTGCCTATAGAAAGGTCATCAAAACAAAAAAACCGAAAGAATCCATCCAAATCAAAAACAGTACGCTTGCGTTTGCAGAAAAAGTATTTTATTTAAACAAATATAATATTTTAAAATATAAAAATGAAGATGGCGAAAAACAACTTCGCGAAATGTATGGCGATCTAGATTTTGAACTTGTCAAGATGCTGACACTTTCAAGGAAACGTTAGAATGAATTGTATAAACCAGTCAATGGAAATATACCAGAGATGCCTTTGTATCAAAATAGTACGAAGTCTAGTACGATAGTACAAAATTGAGATTGTGATGCCGTCAGCTCTCTACCTTTATGTAATAGTAATATTTTATCGTATAATGTGTCAGGTCTCAATAATAAACTATTATTTACCGATTTTTTTAATTATGTAAAAAGCTTTGATTTGTTTTTTCTATATGAAACTCATATACCTAACACTAGAAAATTTTAACAAGTTTATCAAATACTTTAACGGTTTCAAATTAATATGGAAAGCTGCAGTGAAAACATTTACCAAAGGTCTCTATGATATCAAGACAATGCTTGTAAAATACTACAACTTTGATGAACATGAAGGAATCACTTTAACAACAATCCGGAAGCCTAATTTTATCATCATCCCCTGTTATATCAACTGCAATAAATGGAACGAAGACTTCGATCGTTTTAACAGTATGATGATGAATATTGCAAATAAAAATATTTTATTGATTGGAGACGTTAATGCTAGAATAGCTAATCTACATGTAGCAGTAGGATGCAATACAAACAATATCGATTTAAACATCAACCATAGAGTATCAATGGACGAAGTACATATGTAATTAAAATGGAAAAAATTTAATGGAGTTCATGCAGATGTACGACTTTGAAATCCTAAATGGATGTACCAATGGTGATTCTGAAGGCAGGTTTACTTTCCTTGGAGGACAAGGAAAATCGGTCATCGACTTTTGTATGGTGAATAATAACTGGAAAGATGTAGTGAAGAAGTTTGAAGTTCAAAGTAAAATATTTTCCGATCACATGCTAATAATTGTGGAACTGAGTAGTAAATTGCATCTACGGGAACAAACCTTAAACTCCTTCCGCGGTTAAAGTGGAACCAGAATAATGTCTATTCTTTCCAGCAGAAATTGGATGAAAATTTAGCCTTAATCGATACATTGGCTGAGTCAGTCGAAATATTTGCAGAAAAACTCGTCCAAGCGTTAAAAAGCTCCTCAAACAACATTTTTCAAGATAAAGCGTCAAAGTACAAAACAAAATGGTTTGACCAGGAATGTATGCTGGCCCGAAAAGTGTCGTTCGACTTGTTAAATACACTGAGAAACTCGTATAATGCAACCCTTAAGAAATGGTACAACGAAGCGAATGCAGCGTACAAAAAATTGTTTTACAACAAGAAAACTAATTTTGAAAATAATCAAGCCTACACACTTGGCCAAATTAAAAACTCGAAAGAATTTTAGAAGGTAGCAAGAGAGATTTACTGCGAAAACTTTACAATTGGAATAGGAGTTTCAGCTGATGACCTGTCTAATTATTTTAGTTCTTTACTATATGGTCAAACTAATGTAAAATTTTTGTATGCCGAACCATGGGTATCTGACGAAATTTTGGATTCCGAAATCTCTCTGGAAGTGTTAAAATCGGCTGTTCTCAAAGGAAAAAATGGAAAAGCCCCTGGAGAAGACGGAGTCCCGTACGAATTTTACAAGAATGCTACTGAAACGTTTAATTCACAACTTCACTCGTCGTTCAATAAAATTTTTTCGACGGAAGAAATACCATCTTCATTCAGAAGATTCGTAATTTTTCCGATACACAAAAAAGGTGACTTGAACAACGTAGAAAATTATCGTGGCATGGATACTACTAAACTGATTAGAGACTTGGGTGGAGATTAGCTGTGTCCTGTCAGATTTTCAGGCCGGTTTTCGGAAGAATTACTCTTCGGTTGAACCTATCATTTTTTTCACTATCAGAACAGCTTATTTCAAGCTTGTGAAACAATGTATCTTTTCTTCAAGAGTTTTTTTACCCTTAAGTACTCAGAAATATGTATCACTGTCATCATTTAGCGAGGTGTAAGTTGTTAGCAAGCAGAAATTAAGTCTAACACATTCAGACAACAGAGCTAAAAAATATTACAAAATTATTGATAAACTTATAAAAAAACAAATTAAATTGCTACATATGTACGTAAAATTAACTATTAAATATGACAATTATTAAGATATAGGTTAGGTTAGGTGGAAGTGGCTGTCAGTCAATGAGTACATTGCCTGACACACTTAGGCCGCAAGGGCCCATTGTGATACCACAGAGATCAGCAAGTTAATCACCTACTGATCTCAGAAACCCGATGTAAGATTAACGAGTTGATCACTTATTAATCTTCCATTACGGGACTAGCCGGTTAATCACCTGCTAGTCGAACCACGTGGAACTTTTAATGTATTTCGAAAGACTTTTAGGGTCTATGTAAGCTAGGTCGCTAGTATCATCGAAGAAGAATTCACCGAGATGAGTTTTCCTCCTATGAAGTAGTGCAGGGCATTAGCAAAGAAGGTGTTGAACGGTTTCTTCCTCCTCCTCGTCCATGCAGCTTCTGCAGAAATCATTGGAAAACACACCAAGTCTTTTGGCGTGTCTCCCTATTAGACAGTGTCCCGTAAGAACACCTATGGTAGAACCTAGATGCAGACGGTTCAGGGCCAACAAACTCTTCGAGCGTTTTGAGTCAACACACGGCCAAACTTTTTTGGTTGCAAGGCAGTTGTTACTCTCAGTCCATCTAGTGTTTGTTATCCTTGAAGCGTCTTGTCTAAGTAGGAGTTTACATGTAGCGATAGGTACACCTATGTTGTTCCATTCTGAGCGTAGGGAAGTGGTCGTGCCCTTTTTGGCTAGTTCGTCTGCCAAACAGTTGCCTGGTATGTCCCTGTGCCCTGGCACCCATGAAAGGTGAATGTTGAACTGATTTGACATCTCCCTCAGAGACATCTGACAATTTTGGACCGTGATGGATTTTGTAGAGACAGAGGCAAGAGATTTAAGGGCAGCTTGGCTGTCTGAGAAGATCCGAATATCCGTGGAAGATATGACGTTTTCTTTGAGCCAAGACAGCACCTCCTTAATCGCCAGAATTTCCGCTTGGAACACACTACAATGATCGGGTAGGCGGAAGAAAAGACTGAGATTCAGTTTTTCTGAGTAGATTCCACTTCCCACACCTTCGCTGGTTTTTGAACCATCGGTGTAGAAGTGTATTGCTTCATTTTCCAAAAGAGCGCCATTTTCCCAAGCTTCTCTTGAAGGTATGGTTACTTGGAAATTATTGTCAAACACCAACTTGGGGGTGGTGTAGTCGGATCGATTCGGTAAGAATCTAAAGTTATCTAGAATGGTAGTGTGGCCGATTTGATTATTGGTCCACTGTGATGTAGCTCTGAGTCGAGTAGCTGAGCTAGCTGCGACTTGTTTGCTGAAGATATCTAGGGGTGTGAGATCTAGTAGTACATTGAGGGCGTCCGATGGGGTTGTCCTCAGTGCGCCACTAATACACAGACTAGCCGTTCTTTGAACTTTTGCCAGCTTGTTGTAGTTGATCATCTTGTCTAGTGCTGTCCACCAGACTATCACCCCGTATGTGAGTATCGGTCTAATTACCGAGGTAAGCAGCCAATGGGTGATTTGGGGGGAGAAACCCCATTTCCCGCCAATGGCTTTTTTACAGGAGAAGAGTGCAACGTTGGCTTTATTTACTCTTTCCTCAATATTGGTTTTCCAGGTCAGTTTTTTGTCAAAAATGAGACCTAGATATTTAGCCTGATTTGACAGTGTGAGAGTTACCCCTTTAATAGTTGGAGGTCTGAAGTCCGGAATTTTGTATTTCCTCGTAAAGAGAACTAATTCCGTTTTGTGTGGATTGATGTTCAGACCACAATCTGCAGCCCAATTGTTAAGCTTGTTAAGTGCTGTTTGTAGCAGCTCAGCTAGGGTTTGTGGGTGCTTGCCTGAAACGGCAATTGCTACATCATCGGCATAGGCTATGGTTTTGAAACCTTCGTCCTCTAGGTCGATTAACAATTTGTTAACGACCAGGTTCCACAGTAGGGGAGATAAAACTCCTCCCTGCGGGGTTCCTCTATTGGCCATTCTGCTTGTTTTGTAGTTCCCCATTTCGGAACTAATGATTCTGCTGCTGAGCATTGTTGTTATCATGTTTTTGATGTGTTCCTCTATGAGCAGCCCATCAAGAGCATTAGTTATTGCTGAATTGTTAACATTGTTAAATGCACACTCTATGTCTAGGAATGCGACGAGAGAGTATTCTTTGTAGTGCAGGGATTTTTCAATGGTGCAAACCAGAGAGTGGAGTGCAGTTTCCACTGATTTACCTTTTGTATAGGCATGTTGCGCCGTTGAGATCAGACTAGGTTTAATTTCTTGTCTTAAATGTATGTCAATCATTCTTTCCAGTGTTTTAAGGAGGAAGGAAGATAGACTAATAGGTCTTAATCTTCATCTCTAAGTTATAGATGATGATGTCTGAAACCTGCTGCAGCTTCGCAGGGATGATCCCGTCAGGCCCTGGTGATTTATAAGGGTCAAAGCTGTTTATTGCCCATAACAGTATATCTCTAGAGATAAGACCTTTACCTGATTGGTTTGCGAGTCGAGGCAAGTGCTCCTCATCTGTTATTGTCAACGAGCTACCAGGGAAATGAGTATCCAGTAGCAAGTTTAATGTTTCTTCATATGAGCTGGTCCAGTTGCCGTTTTCATCTTTTATAGAACTTGGCATGTTTGGACTCGTTGATAGGATTTTCCTAAGTCTAGATGCCTCTGAGGAGTCTTCAATTTTATTGCAGAATTCTTTCCAAGAGGATCTTTTGCTTATTCGTAATCTCTTTTTGTAAATCCTAAGGGATTCCTTATATAGATCCCAGTCAATGGGATTTCTGGAAGATTTGGCTCGATTGAAAAGCTTCGCACAACTTTTCTTGAGCGGTTCTAGCTCTTTGGTCCACCAGTGTGGTTTCTTCTTCCCTCTTACTATGGTAAGAGGACAGGAGTTACACAAGGCATGGTTAAGAGCACTAGTTAGATCGTCGACTTTGCTGTCAAGATCCTTGGGGTTTGAAGGGAAGCTATTGTCATTGTAGTTGTAACAATGTTTGAAGATTTCCCTGAATTTTACCCAGTCAGTTTTCCTATAATTACGGTAGCCTATGGGTTTTGGTGTGTCATCTGGTAGACTAAATTGGATGTATCTGTGATCAGAGAAGGAGTGATCCTTAGATACAGCCCAATTTTCAATCTTGTTTTAGATTGATTGAGATACAAAGGTAACATCTAAAACCTCTTGTCTGTTTTTTGTGACAAAGGTTGGTTCGTTACCGATATTGCAGATAAGAAGGTTAGTACTTAGTATAAAATTAAAAAGAGACTCACCCCTTTCATTTACGTCCGTACTCCCCCATACTGCGTGATGTGCGTTGACGTCACTTCCTATTATAAGATCCGCTTTGAGCTTTGTTGCGCTTTTTATTACGCGCTCGAGCGTCTCTCCTGGTAGCGCCCCCGGTATATATAAGAAACATAAAAAAAACATAGTCAAGAGAGTGGAGCTCTGGTTCGAATCAAGGACTTTAACGTAGTTTTACTATTATGAAAATCTATTAAATTTGAGTTTAGGTACAAAACTTTTATCATACGAGTAATAGGCTCATTCATTTCGTAATTAGTTCTATGATGAGGACAGTGAAGTAACTCCAAGTTGCGCAGTTGGTATGAGCCTCCCCGGTAGTTAAAACTTTTGCATGAGAGCAAGTCAGGAGCATCAATTTGTCCTGTTATGAGCTGGTGAATAAAGACTAAATCATTATTTATGCGCCGATGCGAAAGCAGTTGCATCTGCAAAAGTTGAATACGATGCTCATACGGTGGAAGGTCATAAGGATCACTCCGAGGAAGTCCCTTGAGAGCAAATCTAATAAATTTTCGCTGTATACTTTCTATTCTTGAATTGTGGACTGCATAATAAGGAGACCATATTGGAGAAGCATATTCTAGATGGGGTCGAATATGACAGTTATACAGCGAAAGAATGACGTAGGGGTCCGTAAACTCCTTAGCCCATCTTTTAATAAAGCCTAGCATTGAATTTCCTTTACTAACATTATAATTGATATGAGATGTAAATTCTAAATTGGAACTAAAGTAAACACCAAGGTCCTTAATATTATGGACACCCTGCATAATATTTGATGAGAAATCGAGTAATTATGCAAAGCCGTTATACGTTTCTCCGAAAAAGTTATACTTTGACATTTGCTTGGATTGAGAATCAATCCATTTTTATCGCACCATGTGGCAAGTTTTTCAACATCAGATTGTAAAATAAGACGATTGGCTGCGCAGTCTATTTTCTTGAAAATTTTCATATCATCCGCGAAGATCAAAATTACGCTCGATGACAAGCTAAAAGTAACATCATAGAATAAAGAGGATAGGTCCAAGGTGACTGCCTTGTGGTACTCCTGAGTGCGCCTCAAAGGAGTCTGAAAGAATACTTCTAAATTTTACCACATATGATCTATCAGTTAGGTACGACCTGATCCAATCGACGAAGGTCGAAGGGAATCCATGCATTTCGTTTTAACAATATAATATCGTGAGATAGTTTATCGAAAGCCTTTGAAAAGTCAGTATACATATATGTATACAATCTAACTCTTGCCTGCTTTCAAGCGCGTTTGAACATTTATGAAGGAAATATACAAAGTTTGTTACTGCTGATCTTTTCTGTACAAAACCATGCTGCTGTTTGCAAATTATATTTTTAATATCGAAAGTTAAGCTTTCACAAACAAGTTGTTCAAATAATTTGGGGATACACGAAAGCTTAGATATGGGTCTGTATTTAAGGATATCCGATTTAATACCGTTTTTAAATACAGGTATAATAAAAGATCTGTTCCACAGTAAAGGGAATCGACCAGAATCTAACGATAATGAAAACAAATAATGAAAGGGAAATGTAATTTGGGACTTACACTTGTTTTAAATTATTGGAGGGATGCCATCAGGGCCAACAGAGTACCTAATCATCGTTCAAATCAAAGATGAAATATTGTGAAGGACTTTTTCTAGGTTAATTGGAACATTATTAAAATTAACTTGAGGACATTTACGTATAAACTCGAAAAAACTACGATCTATATCAACAATAGAATCAGAGAAGGAATTACAAAAATGGTGAGCAAAAGAGTGGCAAATGTCGTATGGTTATGTCATTGTGACATTACCATATGTAAAGTTATCTGGGTATCCATCCTTTTCTTCTTCTTTTCTTTGAATTGATAAAGTTCCAGAAACTTTTTGGATCATCCCTTAATGAGTTGCTTATTCTATGAACATAATTTGAGTACAGAATTTTTGATAGTGATTTAAATTCATAAAAAAAAAAAAGATGTAAGAAAGGTGATTAGATTCAGAACGCGTCTTAATGT
Source organism: Melanostoma scalare (assembly GCA_949752695.1). Classification (NCBI taxonomy): domain Eukaryota; kingdom Metazoa; phylum Arthropoda; class Insecta; order Diptera; family Syrphidae; genus Melanostoma; species Melanostoma scalare. The sequence goes on from OX456984.1 coordinate 94,069,504, forward strand.
AGGTCCGCCAAGCACTATTTCTTTTGTTGCGAAGCTTTTTCAGTTCCTTAGTGTACCAAGGGTGATTACAGCTCACATTCTTTGAAATTTTGAGGGGTATAGCTTTGTTCATGCAGTCGCTAAGGATCTTCTTCTTTCCATTTCCGGCGTTACGAGTAGTGTTCTTGAAGCGATCACATCTCTCCCACTTTTCTGCTTCACACTAGTGATCCGCCTGTGGGGTATGCCGCGTTGACCTCAGAAAGCGTCGGCAAGCCTCCCGGTTTTGGATTGTTCCATGTCTGAGGCCAACCAAATGCTGCTGTTTTTGCATTTGCTTGTACCAGGAGTGTTTTGGCCTGCCTTTTCTTTTTCGTCGCGAATTTGTTGAAACGTTGTACGATATTGCCTTTTGGACAGGGTTCTGCGGATCTCTCCTTTGAACATGACAATACCAACTGAGCCGGTCGTGCTCAGTTGGTGGACGGACAACTGCTGTGTAGAGTCTTCCCTTCAGCTTAGGGGGCATTTTTCGATCACAGAAGATAGCGGAGTTTTCTCGCCACTTCATCCACCCTACGCTTACTCAATGATTGATGTCGTTATCACAAGTTGCTTCACTATTGATCATAGATCCCACATATTTAAACTTTTCACACTTGGGAAGCACATTTCCATTCAAATAAATGTCTGGAATAGTCTTGTCTGGATCAGAAAAAGGGCAGCACAGATATTTATTCAGTCTTTTTAGCGCTAATACGGTACCCATTTCCTTCCAGAACATGAGTCCAAACGTCAAGTGCTCGTTGCAGGGATGTAGGATCCTCGCTTATGATGGCTCCATCGTCAGCAAAGAATAATTGTTGTACTTTATTGTCCGTTACTTTTCCTTCGAGCAAATAATCCAGAACAGCAATAAAGAGCAGGGGACTCAAGACACTTCCCTGATGTACACCTACTGTTATTTGGAATTCTTCGGTGACTCCAGCTGGGCATCTCACTTTTGTAACTGCTCCCTCGTACATGTCCATAATTATTCGCACATAGGCTTCAGGAACTCCTCGGTGTCTGAGGGCCACCCATATCAGATCTCGTGGTTGTCGATCGAATGCTTTTTCGAAGTCAACCAACACAATATGCAAATCCTCTAAGGCATCTCGGTGTTTTTCCATAATGATCCTTATACTTTGGATTGCGTCTGAAGTTGACTTACCCGCGACAAACCCGCATTGGTCATCAGACAGCCTTATTATTTTCCGCAGTCGGCTATCCAAAACCCGCTCAACGATCTTCATAGTGTGGGACATCAACTTGATCGAACGATAGTTGTCACAGCTTCTGGTATCTCCCTTTCCCTTGTACATTGGAAGAAGAAAACTTTCCCTCCATTGATTAGGCAAACTGTCACCTCTTATAAGTTTGGAGATGAGAATCGTGAGCCATCTCAACCCGATGTCTTCCGTATTTTTCCAAAACTCATATGGTACCTCGTCTGGCCCAATCGCTTTGCCTTTTTTGGAGCTCTTAACTGCCTCCCTAACTTCTTCGACTGTGACGTCGGATACTTCCGTAAAGTTAGGTGCAGCTGTTGGAAAGTGGCGCCGAGGAAACTGTTCATTCAAAAGGTCATCACAATACTGTCGCCACCTGTGAAGAATTTTGTCGTCATCCACAAGTAGCAGTCCTTGAGCATCATTTATGAACTTCGGCGAACGAATCTCCTGCGCATTTCTCCTTCTCTGAGCGGCTATTTTGAAAATGGTTGCTCCCTTATTCAAGTTGCTTTGTCTTAGCTCTTGGATTGCCTGATTTGCTTCAGCAGCTGGGGCAGAAATCTCTTCCAGCTCTCGATACAGGCCCTCCGTGGTTTTTGCTTGAAGTTGGGAGCACTTTTTCTTCGCTTCTTTTCTGCAGCTCCTGTATTCCATTTTGAAACGCGCTTTTTCATTTGTATTTCTTGAGGGGCACTTCGACCAAGCTTGGAAAGCTGCTTTCTTCTTTCTAATCACTGCTTTAGCTTCATCATCCCACCACCAGGTTTCTTTAGCTTGTTGGTGGTGTCCTTTTGAGACTCCTAACAGTGATTTGGCTCTCTCTAAGCTGGTTCGTTGTAGGCGATCCCACATATTTTGTGCCGTGATTGCATTTGAAACTGCGTCGATGGTATTACACAGCTGACTTTGCATATACGAAATGAATTGCTGTCCTTTGGTTTTCTCCAGATTGTACCACTTGATTCTCCTAAGAGCCTTTGTTTGTTTGACTTCCTTCACCGCATCCGTAAAAAATTCTGTTAAAAGAAGACGGTGTTGTTGAGCGGCAGCTTCTCCTAGAATCACTTTGCAGTCTTTCACCCGAGATTTCATGTAATTGGTTACCAAATGGTAATCAATCTGGGTTTCATTTCCTCCACTGCTGTAAGTGATAAGGTGTCGGTCTTGTTTGATGAACATGGTATTTAGTACGATTCGACCGTATGACTTGCACATATTTAGAATATCTTCACCAGGAGTGTTCCTGGTGCCGAATCCCAAACCTCCATGGCAGTCTTCATAATCCTCGTTTGTCTTCCCGACATGTCCATTCAAATTTCCTTCAACAGACAAATACTCTTCTTTTGGGATGTTCTTAAGTAGGTTATGAAAATCAATCCAGAATGCATATTTTTAATCCTGCTCACACCCTATTTGGGGAGCATATGCACTGATTATATTCCAGACCTTTCCTTCCATCACCAATTTAAGAGACATCAAATGGTCCAAATGGTCAACACGCTGTTATATAAACTTTGGTCAAGGATGATACCGACTCCGTTCCTACCTTGATGCAGTCGCTAAGGATAAAATCAAAATGTCTAATTGCTTCGTCAATATTAGTGAAAGCTGATACATTTTGAATATTAGGTCTACTTAATTCATCAGAAAGTATTTGAAAGTTAGTCTTTAAATCCTACTAATATTATAAACGTGAAAGTTTGTATGTGTGGATGTATGTTTGATCCTCTTTCACGCAAAAACTACTGAATGGATTTTACTTAAACTTTCTAATAATATAGCTTATACATCAGAATAACACATAGGCTACAATTTATCACTAAATTCCCGCGGGAACGGGTATCAGATATTCAATGAACTTTGACACTACAGCACCGATTTCAAAAATTCTTTCACCGTTAGAATGCTACATTATCCCCGAGTAACATAAAAACTAGTTCATCCCCATATTCTTACGGTTCCCTATATTCCCACGGGAGCAGGAACGTATACGGGAACTTTTACACTACAGCACCGATTTCAAAAATTCTTTCACCCTTAGAATGCTACACTATCCCCGAGTAACATAAAAACTAATTCATCCCCATATTCCTACGGCTCCCTTTATACAACACCGATTTCAAAAATTCGGGAGTCCTTACTAATATTGAAAATGCGAATGTAGCTACGTCGGTATGTTTTTCTTATGTCTCCCGTTCAAACTGCCAAACAGATTTTATTAAATAAGCTATATATCTATCCTTATATTCCCACTGGAACGGAAATGGGAATTCAAAAACTACGGTCTCAAAAGTATTTTTAACAGGGCTACAAGGTGTTGAAATAGGGGTTGAATGTTTTTTTTGGAAATACCGCCATTTTTAAGGCTAGAAGTTTTATTTCCTAAAAAGTTAAAAATGCTGCTGAAAGTCACTATTCCACGCGGACGAAGTCGCGGGCACAGCTAGTAGTCAAATATACGCGAGCAGTCATATGAATTACTATAATTATGAATGTGACCGCTTAGGTCAAGGAAAATGCCAAGAGGAGGGAGATAGTCATCTACATTAGTTAAGCCGGAATTAGATTTAAGAACGACAATACAAACTGCTTCAGAGGTAAAGACTAAATCGAGATTTCGATTTAAAGAGTTTATAATACAGCTCACTTGTTGTAAGTCAGTAGAAATTTGATAGTCCAATAAGATAAGCTCTTGTTGAGAGGATGTCAAGGAAGCTTTCTGAGATGAACAGTCAATCGAAGGAGACCAATCTATATAAGATAGATTAAAGCCACCCAGCAGTAAAATATTTATATCTAAAGAAGCAAGATTGTTTAAATAATCTAACACTTAAGCCACTTCATTGTAAGCAGGGGCAGAACTTTTTGGGGGAAGGTATGTGCCAATTACATAGACTGTCTTAGACTCAAAGGTAACTTCGATGCAAATTAGATCTATTGTTAAAATAAAAGGAAAAGTGATATTAGACGACAAAAAAACTATTGCGACAAGCTATGAGAACACCCCATCCTACGTCTGCGTCTACGTAAGAATGGCGGTCCTTTCTAAATACTTGAAATTCTGAGTTAAAAAGTTCTGTATTCAGAATGCCTGAATGAAACCAGGTTTCTGTCAGAACAAAAATATCATGGGCAAAAGCTTGAGGATTAATACAAAAATCAGTAGTTTTACTAAGAAGCCCCCTTAAACATTCTGGTAAAATAGGGAAAGTCTCATTAAAATTATTACAGAGTTCATCTAATCCTTTCTTGATTTTGGTTATATCAGTTTTAAATGGCGACATTTTAAAAGTAAGTTGGGCTAGAGAGATTTTCCTACAATCAGGACAGAACCAGACTGCAACTTTTAATGTGTTAACCTTTTCTATAAAATAATAATAAGTGGTTGACCCTACGCATTTAGCATGGTAAAGCTTCCCACAAGGGCCGTAACATGCAAAGAGGAATGCATTAGGGGAAGAGTCAAGACATTTCACCGCTGAGCATTCCATTTTAGTTTAAAAATTAAAAAAAAAAAGTGAAAATAAGAAAAAATAGCGGGAAAAGAGATTGAGAAGAAAAGTTAAGTTGTAAGTTGTAATTAAAAAAAAAAAAAAGTTTGCTTGCGAAGTATGAGATTTGAACCTGAGATGCTTGACACAACTATCTTCGCTCTATTTTTCATTTCATTTTCAATTCATTTTTATTTAACTTTTCTTATATCTACTTACATGCAAACAAAAATGTGTAAAACTAGCTTATATAATAACTTAATTAACTTATTGACCCTAGGCGGGTACTCTAAATTATTCAATATCTTACTACTAATGCCTTTCGGCCTTAAAATACCTTATGAATTAAAAACTAGAATTAGTTAAAACTAAGAAAATTTTTAAAAAACCTAGTTTTCAGGATCATTCTTTTTTGTTGTTTTCTTAAAACTAATTAAAACTAATTAAAACTACTTAAATCTACTCAAAACTAGAGCAGCCACAGTACCAGCATTTGGGGTTTTTTTTTTGGTTTTTTGTATTTTGTAATTTTTTTTTGTTTTTTTTTAATTTTTTTTTTTTTTGTGTTTTGTAATTTTTTTTTTTTTTTGGATTTTATGTTTTTTTCTGTTTTTTTGATTTTTGTGATTTTTTTGTTTGTCACTGTGCCCACCTCCTAAACCCTAAGACTTACATGCTAAGCCTGTGTAAGCCAGCCATTGGCGACTCGCTATCAATATCAAATTCATGTTGTTGCTCCGACAACCACCAGAACATTTTCGACGTTTTAACAACGTCACGACGATCGCGATCTGAGACCGCCCTACTGAACCGGAGGAGCTCTTCAGCTTCTCCGCCTACTGCGGTGACGTCTCGGTTGTAAAGGAGCCGTCGTTCCACGGACTTCCGGCAGACGTGGTAGATTAGCGGAACCGCCAACCTATCCTGAATCAGCCCTACCATATCAAAATAGAGGAAAGCCTCCGGTGGAACAAATCCACTGAAGCGCGTTTTCTCCATATATTCAGTGTTGGGGTTATAAGCCCCAAAAATCAGGCCATTGGTCGAGGTCATCGCTCTAGCAGTGTGACCACGAGTCAGTTTTATAATGAAGTTGTCGATCCTGTTTATTTGAGCCCCGTTGTAAAGGACCTCCTTAGGATAATATTTTCTGTACTCCGACTCTGGTGTTCTGTGCAATCCAAGACAGGTACGCAGACACTGTCTCTCAAACACCCGAATCTTTTCCATTTGAGACGCTGTAACATTGAACCACACGGGGCACCCATAGACAATCATTGGCCTTATGAGGGCCATGTAGCAAATCACCTTCACTCTGCTATCAAGTTGACTGCTGTGAAACAGTCGCCTTGTCAGAGCAAAAGCTCCTCTAGCTCTGGCCACAGGCGCATCCATATGTTTGTTAAAATATAGATACTGATCTAGCCAGATGCCGAGGTACTTGACTACTACTTTGTTTGGCCGAGGGTGGCCATGTAGATCAACGATCACCAGCTTTCGCCAGATCTTTCTCGTATCCCATGAGGCCCGAGCCAACGAGGTTCTAAACACAATTGTTTCCGATTTCTGGACTTTGATTTTCAACTTCCAGTCATCGCAATATTGCTAGATCTTATCGAAGTCACCCTGCAAAAGTATTCTGATGATTTCGATCTTTGGACCTCTTCTGTATGCAATAAGGTCGTCGGCGTATGCTATAGCATGGTGAAGAGAACCAATTAGATCGCCAGTGAAAATGCTAAATAAAATAGGCGAATTCACCGCCCCCTGTTGTAGACCGTTCTGTATTTTAAAAGTTCTGGTAGAAGTTATGTTGCAACTTTTCACAACAAACGTTCTACCATGAAGCATGTCATTCAGAATATAATGCAGTGGTTTACTCATGCCATATCTGATCAACTTATAGAAAAGACCGTCTAACCAAACGGTATCGAAAGCCTTCTCCAAGTCAACCAGACATGCACCCGTACACTGTTTTTTAGCTTTGTTCCATTGAATATCTGATACTAGTTTAGACGCGGCATGTGTGGTATCATGGCCCGCCTTAAAACCGAACTGATTTTCTGGAATAATATGTTTGTCCTCAGCCCATGTGGACAGAGCTCTATTGAGAACTTTTACGAATACTTTGCTGATACTCGGAAGAAGACTAATTGACCGGAGATTTGCTTGATTGGAACCATCCTTACCTTTCTTAAGGAGAGGATGGACCACTGCCGTCTTCCAACGCACTGGATAATATGCATTATTCAGTGCATTGTTGAACAACGTGGTGTATATGTCCACCGCTTCCGAAGGGAGGTTTCGCAGCACAGCATTGGGTAGCCGTCGACTCCTGCTGACTTCTTTTTCTTTATTTTGTGAAAGATGTTCAAGAGGTCCATCTTAGTAACGAACAGGGTGTTATCCCCGTTTTGCTGGGCGATGACTGCATTTGCAAGTCGGTCATCATTGAACCTAGTGAAACCAGGATTCTCGGATCGCCAATGCGAGATCTCGTCTCTAAGTTAGAAGTGTCCAACGAAGGCTCTATTCTCAAGGTCGTAATTCGGGCGAATGCACTCATTCACCTTATATACTCGCTCGAAAACAGCACCCACCGTCTCTACCTTCTCCTGAGCATCTTCCACTATAAAGTGGTCATCATCCAAAATGGCCTCATCCGGATCTATCCCTATTGTCAAAAGTAAGTTTTTGTTTTCTGTCGTCCTTTGGAGTTTAATACTCTGAAAGTCATTTTGATCTTTTCTCCTAAAAATTTTATTTATTTCCGGAAACATACTCGGGTTGTTGGACTGTACAGCCCGAATTTTGTTGTTTCAGAAAAGAGATATAGATATTCTGTAATTTTCTTTTATTAACTGTTGGAGATTTTTGATCTGTGACTTTAGAGTTCTAATCTCCAAATCGTGTTGGTCAGTAAACCTCCTGTGCAAGAGTTTGAGTCTTGACAGCAGTCTACTTTTTTGTCTGTAAAGTGCGTCTATTGTCGCGTTTCTGTACATGTTCGTAGAGTCATGTTGCCTATATTTAGGAATTGTCCTGTCCATTGTACTACGGATTGCATCCTCCATACGTTGCAGGTACCCATCGATCTCAACGTTCGACAGATTCCTGTTGCGTGGCGGCGCAATACCGTTCGAACGAAGTTCCCTTGAGACGGCACCGGAAAAGCGTGGCCAACGTGTCTTACCGTAGTTGTAAGAGTGCGTCGGCACGTACTCCTTCAGTTCCACAAGGTTGTTCGGAAGCAGTATGACGGCGGCAAGTCCACAGTGGTCACTGTCGTACTCAACAACAATTTTTCGTCCGTCGAAGAATGTCGTCGGTCAGTTTAAGTCTTGAGTCTAAAAGCAAAAGATCCAAATGAGAGCCACTTCGAGGATATGAAGGCCTGTCAGCAGCCAGCAGATCGACTTTACAATCAATGCTGTGGAGCCCCAGCCAATTGAATAGCTGGGTCCCCCTTGGATTGGCTAATTGATTTCCCCAATCTTGGTGTTAAGCATTGTAATCACCGGCCAAAAGGAAATAGTTTTCTTCTGAGTTCAGTTTCAGACATCGAAAAAGTGTTTCAAGCTCTGTTATAAAACATGAATTTTGAGAAGCCTCCGGCGCATAGATCGCGGCCACATTCAAGCGGCTCCCCTGTTGGAGAGGGATGCATACGATACACGCTTCAAGCAACTGGAATCGGCGTACTTCACCACTATATATTACCTTATGAGCAATGCCCTTACGAATGAAGATCGCAACCCCACCTGCGAAAATCGAATTGGGTCGGTCCCTCCTTACGATATTGTAATTATTATTCGTCAAATTGTGATTATGGTTTAGCCTAGTTTCGCTTACCATACAAACATCGGGACGTTGGTCTTTTAACAACTCAGAGAAGTTGGCTCGTCGTTCTACCCTAACTAGCAAATTCACATTCACGGCTAGGATCTTGAAAAGCCTCTCCGGCAGCGTGCCCGTTAACCCAAAAATTGCGCAAGCGAAGGCACTGCACGGTAGATCAAATCCACCCTTAGCGCCTGCTCACTTATTTGCCGTCATAGTCCGCTCATTCGTGCCTGAATGACACGCAGAGCGACCATCACCTCTGACTCCCTAGTAGCAGCCTTTTACACAGATGGCTGTGCGACCGCTTTCTGAGGAGGCTCTACCGTTTTCCCAGCCCCCTATGCCATTTGGGCGTAAGAGACTTCGGGAACGACGGCCCTTGGAATTGGTCTGGCTTTTTGCCTTTCCTCATCCTAAGTTGCTGTTGGAGCAGCTTTTTTTGATTTTTTATTAATCTGGTATCGAGGACAACCCCGATAATTAGCAGGGTGTCCATCTCCACCACAGAGAACGCATTTCAGTATGGTCTTGTCTTCAACCCTTGTCTCACCGAGCTTACACTCTTTGTTGTGGTGGTTCTCTCCTTGAATTGTGGAGAGGATGGACGGTTGACGAGAGAATGTAACTGTCATCCACACAGAGCTGCTGTCATGGACACTCAACATCGTAACAGTGATCCGTCACCATTTAACCCCAGCGACTTATTGATTCTTCGTAGTCATCCCAAGGACTTGGCAAAACGGCGCGCCAGGCAAACAGAGTTAAATCCTCTGCAATTCCCGAAGATCAGAAAACAGATTATACCGTAAATTCCCCGCTCATCCGTTTTGCAGTCAAAGAGAAGACTAGAAGTTATGTGTACCATTGACTAAAAGAAAAAAATCATGTGCAAGAATCATGACAGCACGACAGATGGACACCTTGGTAAAGTAAAGGGGAAATTCATCCGTGAGAGAAGTACCGTTCGCGCTTTTGTAAAAGATCTGAGAGGATTCCTGTCGACGGATGACGAAAGTATAAATAAAGAAGATCAACTGAATTTCATTCAGTCTGCTTTAGTCAACCGCCGAGATCACACGACAATGAAATATACCGAGGAAGAGATGGACGCTGCGCAGCCCTGGAAACGCCTCCAGACCGCGCCACACAAAGTAACGACCGGCAAACGGACTGCATAATATTGTACTGAGGTATACCACAGCGTGGTAGGCTGTACTATTAACAACAACAGCGGTGTGTCAAGCAGAATACACACAGCGTAGGTAAATGGCAAGGGGGAGATAACGAATGGCAGACAACAATGTACATTGCTTATGGGCTGCACACGACACTGCCGCGACGAACACGCATATGCTTTAACTGTGAGGAGGTAATCTCATTGTTGTTATTATTAAGCAGCAGCATGACAATTTCACCGTGCATTACTTTTATATGGGTTGCACACGTTACCAAGAATGGAAAACGAGTATAAATAGGGCCGCCAAAGGATGGAAAATCATCAGTCCGCCGGCACCGGTCCAACAGTGCAAATCACCAGGAAGGAAATAAAGAACAAAAGAACCAGTAAGGGTAAGAGCCAAAATAATTAAAACAATAAATTTATTAAGTATTATGCCACAGGGGGCAAAGAATAATACCCGTGGATCCGACCGGCCATAGCTTGAGTTTCTATCCCACCAAGACCCTCGTGGTGCTTGTCGTTTCTACCCCACCAAGACCCTCGTGGTGCTTGTCGTTTTTACCCCACCAAGACCCTCGTGGTGCTTGTCGTTTCTACCTTACCAAGACCCTCGTGGCGCATGTCGTTTCTACCCCACTTAGACCCTCGTGGTGCTTGTCGTTTCTACCCCACCAAGACCCTCGTGGTGCTTGTCGTTTCTACCCCACCAAGACCCTCGTGGTGCTTGTCGTTTCTACCCCACCAAGACCCTCGTGGTGTTTGTCGTTTCTACCCCACCAAGACCCTCGTGGTGCTTGTCGTTTCTACCCCACCAAGACCCTCGTGGTGCTTGTCGTTTCTACCCAACAAAAACCCTCGTGGTGCTTGTCGTTTCTACCCCACCAAGACCCTCGTGGTGCTTGTCGTTTCTACCCCACCAAGACCCTCATGGTGCTTGTCGTTTCTACCCCACCAAGGCTTTCGGGCGCTTGTTAACGCGGCTACCTATTGGGTGTATCGCCACGTTTGCCGTGCCACTGGTGGCCGAATAAATAACCAGACGTAACACAAATTTGTTTCTCTTCTCCTAGGTGACAAGACTACTAGAGTGACGACCTACTATACGAAGTACAATTAGGCCGCCCCCGAAGTCTAGTGTCACCCATACCCAGCTAAAAAGTTTTCCCGATACATTCGGAGGTACCAGATTTTAACGAACGCCAAAATATATACACTCATGGTCACAGAATTAAGTCATTTTTATAAAATTAGGCTTACATATCCATATATTAAGTACAAATTACAACGAAAGAAAAATTTGTTTAAATTCTAAATATTTACAATCACAATCATTAAAAAAAAACCAAAGAAAATAAATTCCACTATAACAATAGTCATTTCTTTAACAAAAAATCAATCCTACTAATATTATAAACGTGAAAGTTTGTATGTGTGGATGTATGTTTGTTACTCTTTCACACAAAAACTACTGAATGGATTTTACTTAAACTTTCCAATAATATAGCTTATACATCAGAATAACACATAGGCTACAATTTATCCCTAAATTCCCACGGGAACGGGAACGTATACGGGAACTTAGAAACTACAACACCGATTTCAAAAAATTTTCCACTGTTAGAATGCTTCATTATCCCCGAGTAACATAAAAACTAATTCATCCCCATATTCCTACGGTTCCCTATATTCCCAAGGGAAAAGGAATTTTGACATTACAGCACCGATTTCAAAAATTATTTCACCCTTAGAAGGCTACACTATCCCCGAGTAACATAAAAACTAATTCATCCTCATATTCCTACGGTTCCCAACATTCCCACGGGAGCAGGAACGTATACGGGAACTTTGACACTACAGCACCGATTTCAAAAATTCTTTCACCGTTAGAATGCTACACTATCCCCGAGTAACATAACAACTAATTATTCATCCCCATATTCCTACGGCTCACTATATACAACACCGATTTCAAAAATTCTTCCACCGTTAGAATGCTACACTATCCCTGTGTAACATTAACTTTAATTCATCCACATATTCCTACGGGAACGGGAGTATGTTACCATCTCCCGCCCAAACTAATAAACCGATTTAAATGAAATTTTAAACAAAGATTGTTCAGAACCTGAGGAAAGACATAGATTATATATTTTTTCCCTATATTCTCACGGGAGCAGGAACGTATACGGGAACTTTTACACTACAGCACCGATTTCAAAAATTCTTCCACCGTTGGAATGCTCCATAATCCCGGAGTAACATTAACTTTAACTTATCAACATATTCCCACGAAAACGGTCACCATATTCCCACGGGAACGGGAGTCTTTACTAATATTGAAAATGCGAATGTAGCTATGTCGGTATGTTTTTCGTATGTCTCCCGTTCAAACTGCTAAACAGATTTTATCAAATTAGCTACAGAGATGGCCTAGAACATGCGGAAGGATAAAGGCTATATATCTATCCTTATATTCCCACGGGCACGGAAATGGGAATTCAAAAACTACGGTCTCAAAAGCATTTTTAACAGGGCTACAAGGTGTTGAAATAGGGGTTGAATGTTTTTTTACGGCCATTTTTAAGGCTAGAAGTTTTATTTCCTAAAAAGTTAAAAATGCTGCTGAAGTCACTATTCCACGCGGACGAAGTCGCGGGCACAGCTAGTAATATATAAAATAAGTGTGGCCATATAATTAAGTCACATGAAAAAAATAAGCAAAATATGATAAAAAACATAGTTTTTTAACCGCACAGTTGATTTTTCGTAGGATAGCCTTTCTGTTTCGATACGGCGGATATTCTCCTTGGCATGGAGCCCACCAAACCTTTCCATTGCTCTACGCTACTATTTTTTCACTCTTTCTGCAAAATACTCCAGAGAGTAGTCTTGCTGGTTGGTTTTTTTTCCGCAACTTTTTTTTTTAGAATGTCCCCAAATTTCCAATAGGGTTTAAGTCCGGTGACATTGCTGGCCACCCCAAAACATTCACTTTACGCTCTTCAAGGAAAGATTTCACAACTCTTTACTTGTGTTTGGGGTCATTGTCGGGCTGAAAGATCCATCATTGGTGTAATTGGTTCTGGCAGTCGCCGAGAAGATTTGTGTCCAGTATGTCCCGGTAGTCAATACCTGTCATTTTACCGTTTATTTGACACAGCGCCAGCGGACCAACACACCATAACCTGTGAAACACGCCCAAACCATTATAGAATTGCCGCCATGCTTAAAGGTCTTTTTGGTGTATCTTGGGTTGAGCTCAGCATTTCTCATCAACAAATATTGTGTGAGGTGAAGGTCAACATTATGGAAATGATGGCAAACTGTGTTAGACTTCCCAGAAATGCTGAGCTGAACCCAAGATACACCAAAAAGACCTTAAGGCATGGCGGCGATTCGATAATGGTTTGGGGGTGTTTCATAGGCTATGGTGTGTCGGTCCGCTGTGTCGAATAAACCGTAAAATGACAGGTATGGACTACCGGGACATACTGGACACAAATCTTCTCGGCGACTGCCAGAACCAATTACCCCAATGATGGATCTTTCAGCCCGACAATGACCCCAAACACAAGTAAAGAGTTGTGAAATCTTTCCTTGAACAGCGTAAAGTGAATGTTTTGGGGTGGCCAGCAATGTCACCGGACTTAAACCCTATTGGAAATTTGGGGACATTCTAAAAAAAAAGTTGCGGAAAAAAAACCAACCAGCAAGACTACTCTCTGGAGTATTTTGCAGAAAGAGTGAAAAAATAGTAGCGTAGAGCAATGGAAAGGTTTGGTGGGCTCCATGCCAAGGAGAATATCCGCCGTATCGAAACAGAAAGGCTATCCTACGAAAAATCAACTGTGCGGTTAAAAAACTATGTTTTTTATCATATTTTGCTTATTTTTTTCATGTGACTTAATTATATGGACACACTTATTTTATATATTATTGATTTTTTGTTAAAGAAAGGACTATTGTTATTGTGGAATTTATTTTCTTTGGTTTTTTTTAATGATTGTGATTGTAAATATTTAGAATTTGAACAAATTTTGCTTTCGTTGTAATTTGTAATTAATATATGGATATGTAAGCCAAATTTTATAAAAATGACTTAATTGTGTGACGATGAGTGTATATATATAATATACATATGTGTAGCAATTTATTATAAATTATCCTTACTAATATTATAAATGTGAAAGTCACTCTGTCTGTCCGACTTTCTATGTTACCGTCTCCCGCCCAAACTACTAAACTGATTGATATGAAATTTTGTACAGTGATAGTCTAGAACCTGAGGAAGGACATAGGCTATATATTTTATCCCTAAATTCCCACGGGAATGGGAACATATACGGGAACTTTGAAGCTATGGCACCGATTTCAAAAATTCTTCCGCCGTTAGAATGCTACACTATCCCCGAGTAACATATACTTTAACTCCCCATATTCCTACGGGAACGGGAGTCCTTACTAATATAATAAGTGCGAAAGAAGCTCTGTCTGATCGCCTTTCTATGTTACCATCTCTCGCCCAAGCTACAGAACCGATTTAATTGAAATTCTATTCAGAGATGATCTGGAACCTGAAGAAGGACATAGGATACATTTCATTCGAATATTCCCACGGGAACCGGTCTTCACTAATATTGTAAATGCAAAAGTAGCTCTGTCTGTTCACCTTTCTATGTTACCATCTCCCGCCCAAACTAATAAACAGATATAAATGAAATTTTGTACAAAGAAAGTCTAGAACCTGAGGAAGGACATAGGCTATATATTTTATCCCTCTATTCTCACGGGAATGGGAACGTATACGGGAACTTTGAAGCTACAGCACCGATATCAAAAATTCTTCCACCGTTAGAATGCTACACTATCCCTGAGTAACATCAACTGCAAGTCATCCCCATATTCCTTCGGGAACAATCACCATATTCCCATGGGAATGGGATTCTTTACTAATATCATAAGTCTGAAATGAAATCTGTCTGTCTAATTTTATTTGTAATCAAAAACCGCCCAAACTATTAAATTTATTTATACGAATTTTGGTACAGAGTCATAGTCTTGAGCCTGAAGATGGACATAGGCTATAAGAATATGTTATCCCTGTATTCCCACAAGAATTCAAACGTAAACGGGGCCCTACAGAACTGATTTCAAGAATTATTTCCCCGTTAGAATGCTACACTATCTCAAAGTAACATTAACTTCAATTTATGCCCATATTCCCATGGGAACGGAAATACTTACTAATATTATAGATCCAAATCAACTCCGTCTGTCTGTTTTACTTTGTTACCATCTACCGCCCATACTATTGAACCTATTTGTATGAATTTTGGTGCAGAGATAGTCTTGACATGGGCTGTATTTGTTTTCCCAATATTCCTATGGGAACGGCAACGTAAACGGGAACCTTGAAGATACTGGACCGATTTCAAAAGTTCTTTCACCGTGAGGTGATTTCTGTCAAATTGTTGATTACACAGTTGACCTGAGAAGAAATTTCTATCTTGATCTTCAAATAAATATTGGCAATCGGTAATGACTGTGTGGAAAGTCGATTTTGGCGCCGACTAATGAGATGGTTAACCATATAAGCGAATGTTTGACGTATTGGGGGATGTTGTCGAATGTCTATCAATAGACAATATTATGGACACTGAGCAAGTCACATCATACCCTATAGAGTTTCTCAATTCCTTAGAATTATCAGCAGTGGCTGGTGGCTGCAAGTTGGTGTTCCAGTGCCAATAATGAGTATTCTAGAATTGTACACAGCTACAAATTACACATCTGGGATATGGCATTATAAAAGTTTTAATAATGACTGGAACAGCGTAATTAGAAAACTATTGATTCCCCGTATTTCTTTAATTCCCACTGATTTGTCACTTTAGTTTAAAAGAGTGTATCAAACTCGCAAAACCTTTTTAATTGACAAAAAAAAGGAAAAAGTAAGAACGTCGTGTGCAAAAATGTACTGAAATAAAATAATATAAAAATAATTTACTAAAACGCATGAATATGTCTTATTTGCAAAATAAGTATTCTAAAAAATTAAAAATGCTGCCGAAAGTCACTATCAAGTAACGCGGACGAAGTCGCGGGCACAGCTAGTAATAAATATTTTAAAGGAAGTTCTAATATAGAGAGAGTTTCCGACCATTGTAAATTTTTCGTATGTTTATTTTACTCACCCTGGCCAGCCGCGAGTTTTACCCCGGCTGAACAAAAACACATCATAATTTGGCTCCTATGAACTTGACGCACCTCGACTGCATTTGGCAGTTAAATGCGGCGTGCCCGAACCGTTGGCAACGAAGACATTGTAAAATGTCCCCGTGCCTGTTTAATTTTTCCCATCTTACCATCTGGTAGTCCAGGACGGAGATTTTCCTTAGACTCTCCAGACGGCTATTGGGTGATAGGGTGACGAGGAACATCGGCAATAGCCGCTTCTCCCGTCCTGCCTTGGCCGTGGTGAATGACTAGACCCCGATAAACTCGAGATCGTCGCCCGCCAACCTGCGGAGTTCAACTAAGAGCTCCTCTGGTTCAGAGGTAGGCTCTACCCCTTTCAAAAGCATGCTTTTCGGCTTCTCCTCTTTGGGAGTAAAAGTAAAATGTTCGGTGGTTGTTGTTTGCAATAACGCCCGAACGATCTTGTGGTCACCAATGTTTTCACATTGGATCGCATGTCGATCTTTGTGTTTGTTTATGGAGTGAATTGAAGAGCCAACATGTGTGTAGAATAAAACGGAAAGCAGAGTGGTAGTTGTTAAAAAAATGTTGGCAGCGAGTTCATGTGTATGATTAAGTTTGATTCATGTTGCCAGAAGTCTAAGATGTTTCGGATGTGAATTTCAAAAGGTAAGTCGGAAATAATCGACTTATATGGACGCTTCGCCACTTCTTCTTTCCATTTCCGGCATTACGAGTAGTGATCTTGAAACGATCACAACTCTCCCACTTTTCTGCTTCACACTAGTGATCCGCCTGTCGGCGTCGGCAAGCTTCCCGGTTTTGGATTGTTCCATGTCTGAGGCCAACCAAATGCTGCTGTTTTTGCATTTGCTTGTACCAGGAGTGTTTTGGCCTGCCTTTTCTTTTTCGTCGCGAATTTGTTGAAACGTTGTACGATATTGCCTTTTGGACAGGGTTCTGCGGATCTCTCCTTTGAACATGACAATACCAACTGAGCCGGTCGTGCTCAGTTGGTGGACGGACAACTGCTGTGTAGAGTCTTCCCTTCAGCTTAGGGGGCATTTTTCGATCACAGAAGATAGCGGAGTTTTCTCGCCACTTCATCCACCCTACGCTTACTCAATGATTGATGTCGTTATCACAAGTTGCTTCACTATTGATCATAGATCCCACATATTTAAACTTTTCACACTTGGGAAGCACATTTCCATTCAAATAAATGTCTGGAATAGGCTTGTCTGGATCAGAAAAAGGGCAGCACAGGTATTCAGTCTTTTAAGCGCTAATACGGTACCCATTTCCTTCCAGAACATCAATCCAAACGTCAAGTGCTCGTTGCAGGGATGTAGGATCCTCGCTTATGATGGCTCCATCGTCAGCAAAGAATAATTGTTGTACTTTATTGTCCGTTACTTTTCCTTCGAGCAAATAATCCAGAACAGCAATAAAGAGCAGTGGACTCAAGACACTTCCCTGATGTACACCTACTGTTATTTGGAATTCTTCGGTGACTCCAGCTGGGCATCTCACTTTTGTAACTGCTCCCTCGTACATGTCCATAATTATTCGCACATAGGCTTCAGGAACTCCTCGGTGTCTGAGGGCCACCCATATCAAATCTCGTGGTTGTCGATCGAATGCTTTTTCGAAGTCAACCAACACAATATGCAAATCCTCTAAGGCATCTCGGTGTTTTTCCATAATGATCCTTATACTTTGGATTGCGTCTGTAGTTGACTTACCCGCGACAAACCCGCATTGGTCATCAGACAGCCTTATTATTTTCCGCAGTCGGCTATCCAAAACCCGCTCAACGATCTTCATAGTGTGGGACATCAACTTGATCGAACGATAGTTGTCACAGCTTCTGGTATCTCCCTTTCCCTTGTACATTGGAAGAAGAAAACTTTCCCTCCATTGATTAGGCAAACTGTCACCTCTTATAAGTTTGGAGATGAGAATCGTGAGCCATCTCAACCCGATGTCTTCCGTATTTTTCCAAAACTCATATGGTACCTCGTCTGGCCCAATCGCTTTGCCTTTTTTGGAGCTCTTAACTGCCTCCCTAACTTCTTCGACTGTGACGTCGGATACTTCCGTAAAGTTAGGTGCAGCTGTTGGAAAGTGGCGCCGAGGAAACTGTTCATTCAAAAGATCATCACAATACTGTCGCCACCTGTGAAGAATTTTGTCGTCATCCACAAGTAGCAGTCCTTGAGCATCATTTATGAACTTCGGCGAACGAATCTCCTGCGCATTTCTCCTTCTCTGAGCGGCTATTTTGAAAATGGTTGCTCCCTTATTCAAGTTGCTTTGTCTTAGCTCTTGGATTGCCTGATTTGCTTCAGCAGCTGGGGCAGAAATCTCTTCCAGCTCTCGATACAGGCCCTCCGTGCTTTTTGCTTGAAGTTGGGCGCACTTTTTCTTCGCTTCTTTTCTGCAGCTCTTGTATTCCATTTTGAGACGCGCTTTTTCATTTGTATTTCTTGAGGGGCACTTCGACCAAGCTTGGAAAGCTGCTTTCTTCTTTCTAATCACTGCTTTAGCTTCATCATCCCACCGCCAGGTTTCTTTAGCTTGTTGGTGGTGTCCTTTTGAGACTCCTAACAGTGATTTGGCTCTCTCTAAGGAGGTTCGTTGTAGGCGATCCCACATATTTTGAGCCGTCATTGTATTTGAAACTGCGTCGATGGTATTACACAGCTGACTTCGCATATACGAAATGAATTGCTGTCCTTTGGTTTTCTCCAGATTGTACCACTTGATTCTCCTAGGAGCCTTTGTTTGTTTGACTTCCTTCACCGCATCCGTAAAAATTCTGTTAAAAGAAGACGGTGTTGTTGAGCGGCAGCTTCTCCTAGTATCACTTTGCAGTCTTTCACCCGAGATTTCATGTAATTGGTTACCAAATGGAAATCAATCTGGGTTTCATTTCCTCCACTGCTGTAAGTGATAAGGTGTCGGTCTTGTTTGATGAACATGGTATTTAGTACGATTAGACCGTATGACTTACACATATTTAGAATATCTTCACCAGGAGTATTCCTGGCGCCGAATCCAAAACCTCCATGGCAGTCTTCATAATCCTCGTTTGTCTTCCCGACATGTCCATTCAAATCTCCTCCAACAAACAAATACTCTTCTTTTGGGATGTTCTTAAGTAGGTTATGAAAATCAAGCCAGAATGCATCTTTTTCCTCCTGCTCACACCCTATTTGGGGAGCATATGCACTGATGATATTCCAGACCTTTCCTTCCATCACCAATTTAAGAGACATCAAACGGTCACTGGACTTCAAAATGGTCAACACGCAGTTACATAAACTTTGGTCAAGGATGATACCGACTCCGTTCCTACCTTGTTCTGTTCCATAGTAGAACATCTTGTAAGCCTTGGTCTTTACATTAAGAAACGGGCTTTGTTTGCTGTGTTTCGCCATTTCGTTTCCTGAACACACAAGATGTCCACTCGCCTCCTTCTCATCATCTCTTCGAGTTCAAGACTTCTACCAGTCATACTTCCAACGTTCCAACTCGCGACTCTAAATTTTCGTCCAACTCGTCGCATTACTTTGCTAGCCCCCGGAATCCGTATAGCTCTGACCCGAACATTGCTGCTCGGTCCAGGATCAGCTCCATGCATAGCAATGGAACTGCCTGGCGGGGTAGTGCTTCTTATGTTTGCAAGTACTTCCATAATGCTCAAAATTTTTCAAAAATTTTCCTTTCATCCTTTTCGACACATGCATGCTCCATTTAATAAGTTTGATTTCCCTTTTACTACACCGGTAATCTCCAGTCGTGTAAACCCCGGGATCTGCATGCATACTTGGGGAGAGTTTTAGGTGGTATGTGTGTCGCTAGACTCACTTTGATGTTAGTCGTCTAGATATGATTGCTCCTTTAGTCGCCTTTTACGACAAGCGGGGAGGCGCTGCAGTGCTATTCTAACCCGACACTGCACGGGAAATGGACGCTTCGCCACTGAAATGTATTAATGTATGCTGATGATCTAGTGATTCTATCTGAGTCACCTGAAAACTTTCAACTTATGATCAACCGACTGTCGGAATACTGTCATGATTGGAATCAACGCAAGCAAATCAGAAGTAATGATGTTCAGCCCGTCAACCAGAATCCAAATATCTTACAATTGGTTCTATAATAGTACTAAACTGGAGACCGTTAACGAATAGGTACAAATATTTAGGTTTAAAACTGAATCGGTCTTTAGATTTTAACCTACATCTCCAAGAAAAGTCAAATTATCACAAAGCCTTATCAATATGTATGTCATGTCATGGTGTCATGGAGAAAAATCTTTTCCAATAATCGAATAAGTCTCTCAGCAAAGTACATATAAAATTTTTAATGCTGTTGTTAAGTCTACCTTGCGTTATGCTGGACAAATTTGGGGTATTGATGAATACGAGCCCATCGAAAAATTCAAAGGAACTTCCTCAAAAAATTGTTTAACTTACTTAATGGTAATACACCCAATTATGCAATTTATCTTGAAACAGGACTATTAAAGCTTTTCACATATACTCTTAAACTGCACGCCGACTACATTATCAAATTTGTATCGCACGCAGATACTCGTCTGACAAAAAAATGAAGTTTTATGAACTAAGAAATCACGATTGGTGGCTATCCAAGTGGAAACGCTTAGGAATCGTTTGTGGAGAAATCTTTTGGATAGGCACGAATAACTCAAATTGCATCAAAGAACAATTTTATCGAATTATTGAAAAGTATGAGAATTCTGTTCGTGATGAGTTTTCATCTATTGCTCGAGAATCTAAGAGTAGCATCATATACTCGCAACTTAACACTACTTTGTTAAGCATGAATTATTTCTACGATATGTACGTCTACAGAGAAATATCTCTTATTTTCAAAACAAGATGTGAAATCCTTCATCTAAATGGAAGTCCATTCAACGGAAGTTTCAACCAATTCTGCTCATTGTGCAACCTGAAAGCAAAAGAAGATTGTTTTCATTTTTTAAGTATCTGTCCGATATTCTCTCCTTAGCGCCTAGCATATTTCAGAAAGAAAACCTTAGCTATGCAAGAAACAATTATAATCCTGAACGAGTTCAACTGGAAAAACCTTTACAAATTTGTATATCAACTCTACAAGTATAGAATTCTACTGATAACAGAACATGATTAACTTTTCGCCTGGGAATTCTGAGCGAAAGAGAGAGAGGAATAGTCTAGAGTGAGACAGAGTATGTTGTGAACGTTGTATATCAGCGGTCGGGTGTGTGAAGTGTAATTGAAGGTCATTAAGATAACTAGTCATGTATGTTAATGGGTTTTGGCCGCGTGCCAGGTGTAAGTCAGCAGGTGGTGGCGCCTAGTCGGCATATCAAAGGGCGGTGGTGTTTGTGCGTCGGCTTATCAAAGACTCAAAAGAATTCTGGAAAGTTACAAAGGAAATAAATGGTTCTGGATTTAAAATAGGCACTGGTGTTTCTGCAGAAAATCTATCACTATACTTTCAAACTCTACTTCGTGATCAAAGAAATATAATCTTTTTAACTGCTGAACCACTTATCGTCGATGATATTCTGGATTGTGAAATGTCTCTGGTGGAAATTGAAAATGTTTTTAGAAGATCAAAAAATGGAAAGGCACCGGGAGAAGATGGAATCCCATACGAATTTTTCAAAAATGCAACACCCGTATTTCTATTACACCTCAAAAAATTGTATGATAATATTTATTCCAGTTCCGTTGTACCAAAATCTTTTAAGCGGTCTGTAATCTTCCCCATACACAAAAAAGGCGCATTGGATAGACCTGAAAATTATCGTGGAATTTCCTTTATGAATACCATTGGCAAACTCTTTTGTGGAGTTCTTGTCGATAGACTAGAGAAATGGGTTGATGAAAATAAAACTATGACTGAACTACAGGCAGGGTTCCGGAAAAACTATTCTACAATCGATCACATTTTTAGTTTAACAACAATAGTGAAAAGTTTTCAAGCCAGAAACAAAAAAGTGTACGCGCTCTTTGTAGATTTCAAGGCGGCTTTCGATCTCGTCAATAGAAATGCACTTTTGTACAAGTTATCGCAAATCGGGCTTTCTATTAAATTCATTCGGATCATCAGTGAAATGTATTGTGGAACTAATGCAGCTGTTTGGGATGGAAGCAATATATCAGAGTGGTTTGAAACAGATAGTGGGGTGAAACAGGGATGTCCGCTTAGTGCATTGTTATTTGCTCTTTTTATCAATGATGTTGTGACTGAACTACCTGGTGGAATCAGAATGGCAGGTAGCATTATTAATGTTTTATTGTATGCTGATGACTTGGTGGTTTTGTCTGAAACTCCCCAAAATCTACAATTGATGATAAATCGCCTGGTTTCATACTGCGAAAAGTGGGGACTTATCATAAACACTGATAAATCGAAGATAATGGTTTTCTCAAGAAGTAATCGAGGTAACCCAACACAAAGCTGTAATTGGTTTCTGCGACGTAACCGTCTTGATGTCGTGACAGAGTATACGTACTTGGGAGTAAGGCTAAATACAACACTTGATTTCAAGGCCCACTTTGAAGAAAAAACTAAAACTTGTCAGAAACTTATAAACATGACTTGGAAAAAAGTTTTGTTCAATGAACACGTTTGCCTGTCAACTAAGTACAAAATCTTCAACTCAGTCGTTAAATCTACATTGTGTTACGCTGCAGAAGTTTAAGGATCCGAAGAATTTGAAGAAATGGAAAAACTGCAGAGAAGTTTCATCAAAAAATTATTCAACCTACCAATTAAAACTCCAAATTATGCTATTTATTTAGAAACGGGTTTACCTAAAATATTTAGGACTACTCTAAAAACACAAGCCGACTATATTTTAAAAGTGCTTGATTTCCCCGCATCGAGACTTGTAAACAAAATGCTCCAGTATGAAATCAGAAATAATGACTGGTGGATGATGAGATGGCGAAATCTTGGCGAAATATATGGAGAAGATACAAACATAGTCGCAGCTGATATGAGTAGGTACTTTAAAAGATCGGCTGTACCGTATAATTCAAAAGTATGAAGACACTCAGAGGGAGTTGCTTGTAGCGGAAGCCCAACAGTCGGAGAGCAGACTTTTGTATTCAAAACTCAACTTTAATTTAGAAGCTGATAACTATTTTAATGACTTGTATAGTTACAAACAAATATCACTAATATTCAAAACCAGATGCGAGGTCCTTGGGTTAAACGGAGACCCCTATAATGGAAGCTTTAATCAGTTCTGCACTTTGTGTAACCTTAACTCAAAAGAAGACTGCTTTCACCTTATTGGAGTGTGCCCTATTTATGCAGCACAAAGGCGACTATATTTAGGAGTAAGTTCTTTAACAGTGCAGGAAACAGTACATTTACTTAACGGCCCGAATTGGAAAAATCTTCATTTATTCATAAAAAATGTTTATAAATATCGAATGTTATTAATAACTGAATTTGATTAGAACAAAATTGTTAATTTAGCTTCTTTACCAAAATTTTAAATTGTAAAAATATTTATTGCCAACTGAGCTGACGGCATTGCCATTGCTTTTAATTCATTTCTTATTATGTAATTGTGTTTACTTTATAAAGTCAATAAATGGATTACTTACTTACTTACTTACTTACTCAAAGACTTGTTGTTGGTTGTGTGTTTTTAACCAAAGAGTTGGTGTATGTTGTTTTGTCAAATGGTTGTTTTGAAGGTTATGGTTCTATTTTTGGATTTTTGAGAAGTGATGTTTACGGTGCCGCAGCTCTTAGCACTAGGGATTTCGTCATCCAGTGTATTATGAAGAAATATGATCTGACTGTTGTCTGAGTTTGTTGTTTTTAAATTTTTCTTATCAGTATGCAAGGTGTTGTTGGATGAGAAATGTAAGATGCGTGAAATATGATTTGACTGTTGACTGTGGGTACTATTTTATGATACGATATGTGGTGTCTTGGCGTCGTATATGGCCCATAGTATCGCTTGATCGAGCAAATGACCTAGCTATCGGAGATGACATTGAAGCGGGCATCCCGTTGTGGATAAATGCAGGCGTATATCCATACCAATTGTTGCTTGTAGCCCCTGTAAATAAATTGTTGCTTTGTGCTGTGCTGGCTGTAATGTTGTGGCATACTGGTGGTATATACGTGGTAGATATTGGAAGCTCTTGTGCTGCAGAGTAAGTTGTTTGTGATGCCCATACTGGAACGGTATTGGAAATGCCGTAACGATGAGCATCGTTGTTGTACCAAGGTATATACCCTGCATTATTTTCGATTGCTTGTCCGTTGCTTGTTGCACTACAGAAGCAATTTTTTTTAATCAATCATATTGCTAGACAATAAATTATTACTCGTTAATTAATTTAATTGCTATACTTCATAGCCCGGATGTCAAATCAACTAGCCATGAACTTAAATATTGAATCAATTAGCCTAGAATTATACTTCATAATATTGATAAGCCATATACACGCCATATGGGCCCGGCACAGCCACAATCGTCTATGTGTTCGCACTCAAACTTGCCTTATATGCAAAGTGGTTTCCCTGACAAAACCTTAACAACATCCCAAATTACCTCTCGCCATGTAATATCTAAGGATATGCCCAATTTTTCGGGAAAACCTGAGGAATGGCCACTTTTTATTACCAACTATATACAATCAACAGAGAGATGTGGATTCACCGATCAAGAAAATCTTTTAAGGCTACAGAAGTGCTTGAAAGGACCAGCTTTGGAGGCAGTGCGAGAAAAACTTATTGTGCCGAGTACAGTCCCGTCGGCAATTGAAACTCTGAAAATGCTTTAAGGATCTCCCGACGTGATCTACCAGAATTTACAGCGTAAGCTCAGGCAAGAAGCTTCTGTTAAGTCAGACAAATTGGAAAGTTTAATTAATTTATCTTTGGCCGTGCAAAATTACTGTTCAACTGTTCAAGCTATCGGTCTCAATGACTATTTAAATGACGCCGTATTATTGAGTGATTTGGTAGGAAAACTGCCGTGTGACTTGAAGCTCGATTGGAGCTGGCGTTAGTTCGAACGAATGTTCAAGCATTCAATAGTTGGTTGTTAGTACTCGCAACTTGTGCAAGTAGAGTCACAAATTTGAGTCAACACAACCCAACAGCATCGAAAATCGAAACAAAAAATTTAAAAAAACCGTCGATCATAATGGTGCATGATGTTGTAGAACCGTCTACTCAAATTACAACAGGTCCTAAATGCTCATTAGATCACCGCTTAGCAGATTGCAAGAAGTTCTTATCACTTAAAACGCAAGATCGTTGGAAGATTATTCGAGAGAAAGGGCTCTGTTTACGTTGTTTTAAGAAACACTACGTGAGGCGTTGCAATTCTAAAAAACGTTGTGGTGTTGACGGTTGTGTGATGTCTCATCATCATCTTCTCCATTCAACAAATGTTCAATATTCCACTCAGTCCAAACCCAGCCAAATAGAGGAAAAAGCCGGACAAGAAGGTAAATCAGTTCGAGTTGTGTCGTTTCACTCAAACGAATCTCGAGGGGCGATGAATTAGAATTTAGAATTAGAATTTTTAGAATTAGAATTAGAATTAGAATTAGAATTAGAATTAGAGTTAGAAAAATTTTATTCATTCTTTTTTCGTTTCAACTTAAGACTACTTATATGGTACAATGGAAAATGGAAAATGAAAAGAATAAAAAAAAGCTTTCATTCTTTAACTTCAAAGTTAGTGTTGAATGATACATTTGTGATGTTCAGGTATGTTCCTGTGAAGTTATCTAATGGTGATAAATCGATTCAGACCTTGGCCTTTATTGACGAAGGTTCGGCTATTACATTGATGGAAAACAGAATGAAACAGCTCGGTCTAGATGGTCGCGTAGAAGAACTTTGCTTACGATGGACCAACGACATAAATTAAAACGATGTGAACTCTAGAGTGGTAAGTTTGAATATTTCATCTAGTGGAAGAAAGGCACAACAATTTACCTTGCACAACGTTCGTACTGTCTCCAGATTAGATCTTCCAGTTCAAACCATAAGCCCTTCATTCATAAAAGAGCATAGTCACCTAGCTAAACTGCTGATCGTTCCATATGAAAATGGTAAAGCAAAAATTCTTATCGGAATCGACAACGCGAAAATCGGAATGCCTTTAGAAACCCGAGAAGTAAGAGACAATGATGTGATCGCTACGAGGTGTAGAATCGGATGGGCAGTTTACGGACGACAACGTGGTCCGCCAACATCGGAACTAGCAAGAACTATTCACGTCTGCCCTTGTGGCTCTGGAGCGAAAATGGATCAATTACTAAAAAACTTACTTTTCGCTAGACTCGGTTGGAATCTCCAATACGTCACCCACACTGCTATCTAAAGAAGGTCAACGTTCGCAAGAAATAATGAAGCAGACAACAACCTATCTTTCTTCTCAGAAAAGGTGGGAAACTGATCTCCTCTGGAAACACAACTTTATTCAATTTCCGAATTCTCTTCCAATGGCCAAACGTAGACTTCAAAGTTTGGAATCGAAGATGAAACGCGATCCTAATTTGAGTAGCTTTTTAATAGACACGATCAAAAGTTATCAATCGAAAGAATACGTTCGAAAACTTAACGAGAACGAAATTCCTACAGATGGAAAGGCTTGGTATATCCCTGTATTTACGGTGACGAATTTGAACAAGAACAAGAAAATACTAGTCTGGGATGCCGCAGCGTCAGTAAACGACGTTTCTCTCAATTCCAATTTGACGAAAGGGCCTGATTTCTTGACTTCTCTTGTGGGAGTGCTCATTAGATTTCGTGAAAAGCGTATTGCGCTGTGTGGTGACATCAGAGAGATGTTTCACCAAATTCTTGTCCGCAAAGAAGACCAAGTATCTCAAATGTTTTTATGGCGAAACGGTGACGACATTAGGGAGGCTGATACATTTGTGATGAACGTAATGACGTTCGGCGCTACATGCTCCCCGTCACTGGCGAATAACATCAAAAACAGAAATGCAATGCGTTGGAATAAATACACTCCTAATGCCGTTGAGGTATTTTGAAGAATACGTATGTAGATGACTGGTTGCAAAGCGCTGACAGCGAAGATGAAATGATCAAGTTAGCTCGTACTGTTAAGCATATTCACACTGAAGGGGGTTCGCAATGAGGAACTGGACTTCAAATTCAGAACGTGTCTTAGCCTCACTGTCCGGTGTAGCATCTCATGAGGACAAGCGAATTGAAGAATTTTCTGATACAGTTTTCCCTGAAAAGGTTTTGGGGCTATGGTGGTGCCCCGATACAGACAAATTGACATTTTTTGAAAAATTTTGCTTTTTGAAGGAAGTGCTTCGGCTGGTAATGAAAATATTTGACCGGCTTGGATTTCTGGGGTTTTTCGTTATCCAAGCCAAGATTATTCTTCAAAACATATGGCGTTCTGGTGTAAGCTGGGATGAGCCAATTCACATTGAAGAACGACAGCACTGTTGGCAGTAGATTCGATTGATTCAGTCGATTAAATTGATTCGTATTCCTAGATGTTATCCCTTAGTTAGTGGCAGCGATGAACTTCAACTACACCTTTTTGTAGACGCCAGTATTGAAGCCTATGCAGCTGTGGCATATTTGCGTGCAGACACTGGAGGAAATGTAAGTTGCTCATTTGTTATTTCAAAAACCAGAGTTGCCCCTCTGAAACCAGTTTCAGTCCAGCGGCTGGAACTGATGGCTGCAATTCTGGGACTTCGACTAGCCAAATTTGTTGCCACGGAGATGTCTATTCCTTTCAAACGACGACTGTTCTGGACTGATTCTAAAAACGTCTTGCACTGGATAAAATCCGGTACTTGAAAGTTCCATCAATTTGTAGCGGTGAGAGTGGGCGAAATTCTTGAGAACTCCGAAGCTAAAGAGTGGAGATGGGTTCCAACAAAGCACAATGTTGCCGACAATGATCATCAATCACGTTGGTTCATCGGCCCTTCTTTTCTTAATTCGTCCGAATGTGAGTGGCCTGAAACAACAGTGGCATGCCCTTCGGAAACGGAATCGGAGAATATTTACCACATCAATGTTACCGAAGAAAACGTCATTCAAGTTTCAAACATCATACCCGATCCTTCGAGGTTTAGCAAATGGGAAAAACTTCGAACTGCAACGCAATACTCACCGAAATTCATCAAGACTATAATCAAACCAAACCAACGGCTCGAGAGAATAAAAATGCTTTGCCTGACAGGAGAAATAGATGAAGCCAGAAGTTATCTTATTCCGACTCGCTCAAGAAGATGCTTTTTTTGAAGAACTTTCGTGTTTGAGATCCCACAATACCAGGGTAAGTCCAAAAAACTGCATTTATAAGAATTCACCATACTTAGACCAAAATAGCTTGATAAGAGTCTCAGGACAAATTGATAAGATTCGGAATGTGCCTTTGGATGTGAAATGACCTATTATTTTGCCTCGACATCATCAAGTAACCAGCCTAGTTGTTGAGTATTACCACCGCAAATTTCGTCATCACCATAATGAGATCGTAATAAACGAGATAAGATAACGTTTTTCTATCAATGGCCTCTGAGCCTTAGTGAGACAAATAACTAAAAACTGTTTCTTCTGTCGAATACGTCGAGCATTACCAATACCTCCAAGCATGGGAAATCTTCCTTCTGAGAAACTTACTCCTTTTACGCGGCCCTTCACGTTCACTGGTGTAGACTATTTTTGCCCGATGCATGTAGCTGTTGGAGGACGAAGAGAAAAGCGGTGGGGCGTTCTCTTTACTTTGCTGCACCACAAGGGCTGTGCATATAGAGATCTCGCCATCGTTATCAACAGAATCATTTCTTCTTGTATTCAAACAATGCATTTGTCGGCGATGAGTCCCGAATCGCATCTTGTCAGACAATGGCACTAACTTTAAAGGGGCTAGTCGTATTCTGGCGAATGAGATCGAGAAAGTGTCATCAAATCAGCTCGAGAAAATATACTGAAATTGAGTGGACGTTCATACCACCCGCTTCTCCTCACATGGGCGGTGTGTGAGAAAGGATGATACGATCTGTAAAAAATATTTTGGCGGATGTTTTGCACGAAAACAGCATGCGCGAAGAAGTCTTGAGAGCCACTTTGGCCGACATTGAACACATTTTAAATTCTCGACCATTGACTTATGTCCCGTTGGACTCACCTTTAGTTTAGACGCCTTTAGCTTTGACGCCGAACCATTTCCTGGTATAATGGCATCCGAGAACTTAACAATGACGACAAAAGTGGCTCAGCGTTACGTCAAGCCTTCAACCTATCCAACCAACTTGCGAATCAGTTCTGGAAACGCTGGATTCGAGAATATCTTCCGTACTTAACTCGTCGAACCAAGTACTTGCAACCACCGTTGGATCCAATCAATATAAACGACGTTGTGATTATTGTGGATGTTGTTGACTTGCATCGCTCAAAAGATGGTCAAGCTCGAAGTGCTGTGGTGAAAATAAAAATTGGCATGACAACTCGCCCTATAGTGAAACTGGCAAAGTTGGATTTAAAGAAGTAAATATCATGCTCGATGAAGCACGCAATTTACGAAAGGGGGAATGCCGCCTCGCTACGATGTTATGGCACGAACATCTAACACTAGCTTTAGACATAACGAAACCTTTTTGACATTTAGTCTTTGATCATCTATTACATTCTTTCTTTTGATCTCTAAAGTACAAATTGTAAATCCTAGCCTTAAAACTTTCTTTTGAATTTAACCTTTGGAGCGAACGGCCGGTGCCTTGCACAATTGTAAGAACTTATAATTGAATTTTAAGTATATTTCCAAATTAATATTGTTCAATAAAGATTTTTGTTGCTGTTATATTATCAATTCAAAATACGTGTTTTTATCACCCGGGGCCGACTGCTCAACACATAGATTCGGTTTGTTCACGAAATTTTTAACCAAGAAATCTCTGATCAGAGCTTTTAATCAAAGATTTCGCTAACCAGTCAATTTTTCTATGTTAGCTCCATTTAAAAAACGATTAACTGAAATTCAGTTTGTTCAGGCTTGATTTTTGTTCAAATCACAGCTATTCCTTCAAAATAAAAAACTGTCAGGCTGACATATCACCTTGAATGAGGCATATTGACGCTGTAATTTTAGCTTTTTTATAAGTAAAATAAATAATAACAAAATTAAAAAAAGTGCAGGCTTGGCTGAGGTGGTATTTTATTTACTCATAAATGGAAGAATTTTCTTTGAGTTTGAACTCCGCTTGGAGAATTTCAGCAGCGTGTTTAGTTTTTTGTTAAATGCGCTTCCTTATTTTGTGCTGTTGCCGCAGTATTTCATTTTTAAAACTTACAGTTTTTTCATCTTGACCTTTTTTTTTTGTTCTGCACTGCTTTAAGCTTGAGTCAATGTCCTCAGTTGTGTGGTTGCTTGTTGAGCAGCTTGCATGTCATTATTTACATTGTTTTGGGTGTTTTGTATGGAAGCAGTATCTTCTTGTACTACAGCTTCAGCTTCGCGAACTTCTTTTTCAGGTTGTTCGACAATTCCCTGTTTTCTAACCAATGCAGCTTCTGCAGCACGAGCAGCTTGCAAAGCCTTTTTCAGTCAACTGAGCTTAAACCTGATGATAACCCTGTTGTCCGGGGCGGTTTGAGCATTTGATGATGCTTTTGCTTTGATGCTTTTTGCTGTGATGACCCACTCATAGCTCTGTTAGATTGGCAATTAGTTTGCTTGTAAACTTGTAAACTAAAACGAAATTTAATTCAAATCTCAATAGTTTTGACAGCCAAAAAAAAACCGAATCTCTCATGAAAAAATGTATTTATTTTCAATAGATTTCCTAGATTAAGTTTTCACATAAAGACTGGAAAATGGAACGATTTTTGAATAACCAATGATTTGCTAACCAAGCTAAGAAAAATGTGAACAAACACTCTTTGGTGATCACAGATTCTTAATCATGGATTAAGAAGAATCCTTGATAACCAGATTGCTTATTTAACCCGCTCTGAACAAACCGGCCCTTAGACTTCGCTTTTTTGCAGAAATAATAATCTTTTAAACCGTATTTAAGTTGGGCTCTTATAGGCTTAGGGTTGCCAGATTTTCATTCTTAAATGGTATTTCAAATTTTCTTATAGGCTTAGGGTTGCCAGATTTTCAATCTTAAATGGTGTTTCAAATTTTCAAATTTTCTTCCCCAAGCAAAGTTTTGTCTTTGAGGTAATTTTACCACATTTATATTTTTACACACCAATATTAGGTCCATTGTGATACCATAGAAATCAACCATCATGCGAGGGAGTACCGAGTACCTCACTTAACAAAACCTTTTGGAGCTTTTAATAAAGCGAAGGAGATGCTGGGGATCTGTGTTCGCCAGATCGCTTGGATCATCAAGAAAATATTTTCCTATATGCCGTTTCCTTTCCTCCTCATCTAAACAACTTCTGCAGAAGTCATTAGAGGAAACGCCAAGTCTTATGGCTTGTTTTCCTATCAGTGTCCGGTGATGACATTGATTACGGAGCTAACGTGCAATGTGGTTTTTTTTTTTTTTTTTTGTTTTTTTAATATACGCGCAAATCAAGGGGATATTAATACCCTTATAATGTTATTAACACAGTGCGAGCGGTTAAGAAGGAAGTAAAGGATAAGAAAGGAGGTGCCGATGCACATTATTTTTAAACTTCTGTGTATTACAATGAGAGGGGAAAACAGAGTCAGGTAAAGCATTCCACATCCGAGTAGTACGGCTAAAGAATGAATCTCTATATTTCACTGTACGACCGAAATTGGGCTGAAGGTAAAACTGATTTGCATTCCTTGCGAGGCGTGTATTGCAGTTAAATTGCTTAAGGGGAGGAATGCAACTGGCTATTTCGTCCGAGCATTGTTTGTAAAAAAAACCTATAGAAAAGAGAGAGACATGAAACATTACGACGATGATCAAGACAATCAATTGATTCAACAATTGAACTATCACCTATCATTCTTAATGCTCTGTTTTGAACCTTATCGAGTAGGCACAATGATGTTTTAGGAGCACCTGCCCAGATATGTGAATTGTACTCTAACTTAGGACAGATGTAGGCTTTATAAATAGTAGCCAGATCAGAAGGGGTGAAAAATTTCCTGCACCTTTTAAGGAAACCTAAGCATTTAGCAGCATTTTTGGCGACTTCAAATATGTGGTCATTCCAACGAAGATCATCGTTGACACACATACCAAGTACTGACAGCTTTTCGGTTTCTTCGATGCAGGTACCATTCATGGATAATGGCAATATGGGAATGTTAAGCTTCAACGACAAGAGACAGCATTGAGTTTTCGAAGCATTGAATTCTACTCGGTTCATAAGACCCCATGAAACAATGCTGTGAAGGTCAGAATTCAATGAGGTTATCATACGCAACCGTTCCATTTCCACGTCCGAAGAGCAGGGACGAGAATTTGGAAACGAATATGAAAAGCTGAGGGTCGAGTCGTCAGCAAAACAGTTAAGCGGATTAGAAGTTTCAGACAAGAGATCATTAATGAAAATGAGGAAGAGAGTCGGAGACAAAACATAGCCCTGGGGCACACCAGCATTTATGAAGTGGGTATCAGACTTAAAGCCATCCAGCACAACTTGTATTGAACGGTCGGAAAGGTAATTTCTAATCCAACGAAGAAGAGACTCATCGATACCAAAAGCACGCATTTTCGATAAAAGAGCTTGATGCCAAACTCTATCAAATGCCTTAGAAATATCAAGCGCAATAATCTTACTTTCTCCAAAACAATGTAAAGATTGGTTCCACTTTTCGGTGAGATAAGCCATCAAATCACCAGTGGACCGTTTGCTACGAAAGCCGTACTGACGGTCATTAAGAAGCTTTCGTTCTTCAAGATATTTCATAAGTTGACGGTTTATCAAAGTTTCCATGACCTTGGAAAGAAGGGACGTTAGTGCAATTGGACGGTAATTGGAAGGAGAGGAAGATTCGCCTTTTTTAGGGACTGGCTGGACAAATGCAGTTTTCCATCTGCTCGGAAAAATCCCAGCAGAATAGGAAAGATGGAAAAGTTTACGCAGTGGTTTTGCCAGCGTAGAAGAACACCTCTTCAGAATAACGGCGGGGATACCATCTGGACCAGCGGATTTATGTATGTTGAGATCTTTGAGGACTTTCGCAACCGAGCGAGTTCGAAAAAATATCTGCTTCATCAAAGAATTTGCAGACTCGAGCTCAGGTGGAGCCAATATGCTATAAGGAAGTGTCGAGTTGGCAGCAAATTGAGCTGCCAGCAAATTGGCTTTGTCGATGGAGCTGACATACGGAGAGTCATTGAAGACGAGCGTTGGGACCGATGATGTGGTCGAGTTCTTAATGTTCTTGACAAAAGACCAAAAGTTTTTACTTCCTTTTGGACACAATAGTATTTTTTGCCTTACCTTTTGGTCATATAAAAACTTGGTCTTCTGTATGTGAGTATTGCAGGCGTTCCTGGCGCACTTAAACTTATTTCTGTTTTCTCCTGTAGGGTCATTTTTAAAAATCCGAAAACATTTTTCTCTTTCCCTAATCATCTCCCTACAGCTCGAATCGAACCACGAATTTTCTTTGGGGATGATGCTCTTTGATCTATGCGGAACAAAGTTAGTCATGCCGTTGAGAATTACGTTAGATATCATATCAGCTGATGCATCCACGTTACCGTCGAGAAAGCACAATGACCAATTGAAATTTCCAAAGAAATTATTCAGGCCGTCCCAATTGGCTTCCTCATATTGCCATACAGTTCTTTTTGGGACTTTTTCTCTTTTTACTGTGACGGAAACCGGGAAATCTACCGATATGACACAATGGTCCGATGTGCCCAGAGGTGATGACACTTTAACCCTGTATTTTTCGGGATGAGAAGTGAGAAAAAAATCTAATGTGTTGGCCGAATGGCCAGAAATATCCGGAACCCGAGTGGGCTCATCAACAATCTGAGTTAAAAGATTTAATTCAGCAAAGATCTCAACATACCTCCCTTCGGGTGTTGTCTGGCCAGAATGACGAAGCCACCCAGAATTGTGTACATTGAAATTACCCGCAATGGCGATTTCAGTGCGAGGATAGACATCGAACTCGTTAGAAGTTGAATTACTATCTAAATTGGGGCTTCTATAAATAAAGCAGTAATGGATGATATGCTTATTGACGGTGAGTTTTAACCACATGAAGTTAAAGTTCGAATTTGAACAGAGGCCGTACTGTGGTAGAAATTGATAAGCAACATCATTACGGATATACACGGCGAGGCCATGGGAGAAAAAGAATAATGGCACCAAGCTATACCCAGGAAGGAAAAACTCTGAAGGATCAGAATCCGGACCCACCTGTGTTTCACTCAGTGCCAAAACAGCTGGCCTGCATTTAGCAGTGTGAGTGTACACTGAAAAGAAATTTGATCTCAGCCCCCGGATGTTGCTAAAATCAACACTGAAAATACCCCTCATTACAACACACAGAAATAAAAAAACAAAATACTAACAAAGACAACTAAGTCAAACCATCAGGTGAAGTTCCCAAAAGAAAACCGAAAAAACTAATTGCAGCCGGTGTTATACCCTAGCGCAATATGAATTTGGTTATCTAATGAGAAACAACACACGATGATTAACTGTTCGCCTTACAAATCAATGGGCTCCATGCAAGCATACATTAGACAATGTATGCAAGTACAGAGACGATCGACTTGGCTAGGAAAGGAGATCAAGGGTAAAAGAAAAACAAACCGCTCGCTGCGAAGAAGCTGATTATTGTTGTTGAAATTATATATATATATATATATATATATATATTTTTTTCTATTTTTTGGTGGTTTGGTGGGTGCACTACACTTTTCTTTTTTTTAGCACTGCACTGGCTTTTGAACTGATTTTTTTTTTTTTTTTTTTTTTTTTTCTATTGCGCGGCAAGAATATGGGTTTTAATTATGATTAGCTAGTCGGATGAATTGATGGTTGATTTTATTATGGTATGTTTATAACAGAATTGGGGAATGGATGGCAGATAAATTTAATTTGTAGATAAGGGCAGACACGGCGCGGCGATGGTTTGATTTTCGTTCACGGTTAGGCGAGGTTGTCCCGTCGAAGTGCAAGTCGACACTGATTATTGATAACAAATGTCTTGTGCGTTTTGGATCTAGTCCTGGCCATATATGTTTTTTTGCCACACACGTGGTGATATTGTTCCACCTATAATTTGTTCTATTCGTTGCCTCTTGCCTTAGCATAAGTTTGCATGTAGCGATTGGTATTCCAATATTCAACCTGCTGGTTGTGATCGGTAGAACAGTTCCTTATCGGCTTTGCAGTTACCCACGATATCTCTGTTTCCCGGCACCCAAATAAGGTGGTTGAACTGTTCAGCTATCTCCTTAAGAGATAGGCGACAGTTGAGGGCGGTTACTGAGCTCGTAGAAACAGCGCCGAGTGATTTGAGGGCTGCTTGACTATCTGAGAAAATAGGGATATTCGTTGAGGATATCACGTTTTCTTTTAGCCATGATAGGACCTCTTTGATCGCCAGAATTTCCGCTTGGAACACGCTACAATGGTTTGGAAGGCGGAACGAGAGACTTACGTTAAGTCGGTTTGAGTACACCCCGCAGCCTACCCCTTCTTCGGTTTTTGAACCATCTGTATAGAAATGAATTGAATCATCTCTCAAAAATTCTTCGTCTTACCAGGTCGTTCTCGGTGGGATTGAGACTTGGGACTTATTATCAAAAACCAATTGGGGGATGGTGTAGTCGGAGTGGCAAGGGATTGATCCGAAAAAATTCAGGATTGTATCGTGACTGATGTTATTTACGGTCCATGGAGAAAGATCTCATACGAATGGCTGTACTGGCCATTTGTTTGCTGCAAATATCTAGTGGTGTGAGGTTAAGGAGTGTATTTAGGGTAGCTGAGGGTGTTGATCTCAGTGCTCCGCTTATACACAGACAGGCTGTTCGTTGGACCCTGCTTAGATTATCGCAGTAGGTTCTTTTATCAAGAGCCGTTCACCATACCACTACTCCGTATGTGAGTATTGGTCTGATAACCGCGGAGTAGAGCCAGTGGGTGATTTGGGGGGAGAAACCCCAATTATTACCAATGACTTTTTTTACAGGAAAATAAGGCTACGGTGGATTTCCTGATCTTTTCCTGTATATTGGCTTTCCAATTTAGCTCTTTGTCGAGGATTATACCTAGATATTTAGCTTCGTTTGAAAGTTCAAGTGGGATTCCATTAATTGATGGAGTTATTAGTTGAGGAATTTTGTATTTCCTGGTGAAGAGAACGAGTTCAGTTTTCTTAGGATATATCCCTAGATCACATTTTCCCGCCCATTTTACTAGTTTTACTAGTATATTTAGAGCGGTCTGCATCAGATCCGTAAGGACGTGAGCATGTTTGCCAGATACCGCAATGGAGGCGTCATCTGCATATGCAATCACTTTGAATCCCTCAGCTTCTAAGTCAACTAGAAGTTCATTGACGACTAGATTCCATAGAAGAGGGGATAGGACTCCGCCTTCGGTGTTCCTCTACTGACAGATCTCTTTGCAGAGCAGTTTCCTAGAGTAGAGTTGATTCTCCTGCTTTTTAACATTAGATTTATCAACTCCACTATGGAACCATCTACTTTGAGCTTTGTCAGTACTTTAGTGATTGCAGAGTTGCTGACGTTACTAAAGGCTGCCTCTATGTCGAGGAAAGCGGCCAGAGTGACTTCTTTGTGATAGAGGGAATATTCTATAGTACGAACCAAGGTGTGTAAGGCCGTTTCTACTGATTTTCCCTTACAGTAGGCGTGTTGTGCTGTAGATAACAATTTTGGATCTTTAGCTATACGCAAGTGGATATCAATCAGTTGTTCTGAAGTATCTTCTATTTTTCCACAGAAGTTTCTCCAGGAAGTTATTTTATTGTTCCTCAGTTAATAGTTATGAGCTTTGAGGGATTCCTTGTAGGAGTCCCAGTCTATTAAGATTTTGAATTGTTTAGCTCGGTTGAAAAGTTTTCTTCATTTCTTCTTGAGCGGTTCTAGCCCCGAGCTCCACCACAGTGGCTTCTGTTTTCCTTTTATTTTTATAAGAGGACAGGATTTCTGCAGTGAATGGTTAAGGGCAGTGCTAAGATCAATGACTTTTATGTCTAGATCTTGTTTGTTTGTAGGGTTTTGTAAAAGTTCAGGTTTAATAAACTTTTTCAGAGTTACCCGATATTTTTCCTAATCAGTTTTCCGATAGTTTCGGAAGATTGGTTGCTTAAGAGGTTCATCACTAAGATCAAATTGAATGTATTTATGATCAGAAAAGGAGTGCTCAGTAGATACTTTCCAATTAGTAATCCTATGATGAACCGAATCGGAGACAAGAGTGATATCTAACACTTCTTGTCTGTTTCTGGTAATGAATGTTGGTTCATTGCCAGTATTACTTACTATGAGGTTAGTACTTAAAATAAAATCAAAAAGTGACTTTCATCTATGTCAGTATTTCCCCATACTGTGTGATGCGCATTAGCATTGCATCCAATAATGGGGCAGATCTTCTGCCGTTCTGCTTCAGCGACAATCCTTTTAAAAAGTCGCCTGGAGGAGGGCCAGGATGGTCGTGGCCGAGGTAAGCAGATACCAGCCAGTAGGGGTTGTCACTGGTCTGGTATCTTACAGTGGTAACATCACGATTTGCTGTATAATGAGTAAAATTACATAAGTGCTACTTCTAACCAATATGCAAGATCTGGGTTCACCTTTGTCCTTCATATACAGTAGAGTATATCCAGGAGCCCCTAGTAAATGAACGATGGATTTGATGATCCAAGGCTCTTGGATAAGGGAAATATCTTCTCCTCTTGTTGAGGCGGAGAAGAAGGGAGGCCGAAGACTGCTTGGAGTGTTGGAGGTTGATCTGAGTTAGCTGCACCATCATGGTAACAACTAAGTAGACCAACCCCCACCACAGTCTGGTTGAGGTCGTCGTCTGTTTCGCTCTCAGAGTTTGAACTAATAAGGTCATCCTCGCTGAGCGAAACCTAGTTTGTGGAGTCATCAGTCTTTAAGTTGGAGAATTTGATGAAGTTTTGGGCATCCAAGTGGGATGTGGAGGGTTTATTTTCGTACGTAGAGGATGTGCCGAGCTCTTCAGATGGAGAGTCGACTTGCCCTGCGGGTTCTTCCACTGAAGACGCACTTTTTGTTTCGGGAGATGGAACGATGTTCTGTTCTTCATCTTTTTTATATATTTTTAGGGCAATGTTAGACCAGCCGAGACGAATCACGCCTTTAGTCGCAGCCAGGGGAGCTAAGGGAGTCCTTATTGATGACTATTATAGCCGATCTGTAGTGACCGTCCGGCTCTTCCAGCTTCGCGACTTTCCAGTCGTGGGTAGGTAGGGTAGGATTGCCAAATTGAATCATTTTCATGATCGTGTCTTTGCAGGAGAGTTCTGCTGGTAATCTTTGTGAACTCTCTTTACGATGAATTTGTCCTATTGAAAACAAAAATTGTCAGAAATCCGGATTATCCCTGGATGTCTATTTCCATTCAAAAAGCAAGGGTCCTGCGTGATAAACATTTTCTTAGGTGGAAAACATATAAATGTGCCGAAATGCTGAGTGATATTAAAAAGGCTCGAAATAGAGTGACTTGTATGATACGTCAAGCTAAAAGTTCACAAGTTTAGTCTCTCTACCTCTTCAAAACATTTTTGGGAAACAAGTGAAAGATATTGGAATTTCACAGAAATCTTCTAATGACAATGTTGATGTGCTAAATATCGACGGTTTGAATGAAAAATTCGCAAATCCTATTCAAGGCTTCCAAAGAAACAGTGAGCAACTTGTATACAATACAGCTCACAATGCGTTGAATTTCAGAGAAGTAGACGAATACGATATTGGGAATGCAATTTTGCAGTTAAATCGAAATGCATCGGTCTTGACGAAATCCATCCTGATTTTATAAAAATTCTTTTACCGAAAATACTTCCATTGACGACGTATGTTTTCAATAAAAATATCCGCACAAATCAGTACCCCATGGATTGGAAGCGTGTCAAAATAATACCTGTACCAAAAAATTCCAACAAAAATACCGAATATGGGCCAATTGCAATTCTTGCGTTTCTATCCAAAGTTTTTTAAGTTATTGCCAGTAACCAAATGAAAAGCTAGAATGACAGTTTCAATGCACTAAATCCACTTCAATCCAGCTTCAGAAAAAGCACAGTTGCACAACTGCGCTCCTAAAAGTTACCGAAGATGTTAGTCTTGCTTCAGAAGAATCCAAAGTGACGCTATTGACCCTCTTGGACATTCGATTCTGTTGAATCCACAATTTCATGTAACAAACTTAGCACACAGTTCAACTTTTCTTCAAACGCGATGGAGCTTATTTTTTCATATCTTAGTTTTTCATAAAGACAAATTTTCGAGTTTTTTAAACTTAAAGACGGGTGTACCACAGGGTTCGATACTTGGGCCTCTGCTTTTCTCTTTGTTTATAAATGATCTTCCTAGCAAAGTTAAATATTGCAATTATCATATATGTATATGCAGATGATGTTCAACTGTATTACAGTTTTCCTCTTGAATTGGTTGAAGATGCAATTATGAAAATAAACCAAGACCTAGATTCTGTTTTTGATTGGTCAGTTCGGAATCAACTTCTATTAAATCCATCGAAAACTAAATGTGTTCCTATGTTAAAGCAACTCGTATCCCATCGAAATTTCCCCAATATAATTTTAAATGGTCAAGTAGTTGAAATGCTAGATAAAGTTCGTAACCTTGGTGTTATATTCAATAACAAAATGACTTGGAAAGACCACATAGTTCACATAGTAGCTAAAATAGTAAATGCAGCACTACGTAGTCTAGCTGGATCAAAATACTTTCTTCCTTGTGAAGTCAAATTAAAATTAGTTAAGTCTTTGATTCTGCCTATTGTGACTTTTGGCTGTGAAATTTTTGCTGATTTGGACTGCGAATCTTTTCGCAAGCTCAACTTGGCCTTGAACTCTGTTACCAGATTTGTATTCAACCTTCGTAAATATGTTCAATGTTCATGTTTCAAGTTTTCTTTAGAAAATTTTGGGATGTGAACTCCGAAGCTTTCTTAAATTTTAATCCCTGTCTTTTCTCATCAACTTAGTAAAAAGTTAATTACCCATTTATCTGTCTGCTAATATTTGTTCTACATTTATGTCATCGCGTAGTCTATCTATCAAACCGAAAACTTATAGCTGTGTTAACTCGCGTCGTCAGTTTTTCATTTTTGCCGTAGCATGTTGGAATGGTCTTCCTTTGTCATTGAAAAACATGATATAGTCCGGTCAAAATAGACATTCAAGGTTACATTAATTCGCACCTTGCTAAAAATTGGCATGAATGTTGGGAACCCTACTACTTACAATTTGTCAATTATCCACATCAATCCGCAAAAAAATTTATTCAAGGTCAAATGTTGCAAACATCGGTTTTTTGAGTTTTCCAGCTAAACGGTAAGTTTTATCATAAATACAGAGAGGCAAAAGTTATTCATCATGCAATTATCTATAAAAATTGTCTATACACTTTTTTTCCTCAGAATCACCATTTCGGAGATATAGCTATGCAAAAAGTTGAAAAGTTGTATTCTTCATAATATGTATGTCAATTACCGTTATATGCATTACAGAACGATAACCTAAGTAAAAATAATAGTTTTCGTGGCGTATACATACACATATACAATTGTAAGATTAACTCGAAAAAAACCCAGTCCCTCATTTTATATTACCGTACGGTCTTGTATCAGCGCTGCCACTGTTTGAAAAATTTCCGAAGTAGATTTTTAAAAAAAGTGCAGTAGACTACATTTTCATGCAGTAGATTTCCAAGAAACTCATTTAAAAATACACAAATAAATTCACCGATCTATTTTCAAAACCTTAAAATAAATTATTCATTAATAAATTTAAAAAAATCAAATTCTCTGCATTGAAAAGTCTATCCATAGCCATAAGCAGAGTGTACCCATAATACGGGTGCGTTTGGAAAATGGTTGCACTCAGTATATGGACTAAAAAGTCATTTATGAGCATTGCAATTACTAAAGCATAGTTTTAATTCGTAAAACCAAAAGTGCAGTGGATATTTTTTATGCTGTACAATCAATTTAGGAAAAAAATAAATAATAAGTAACTGGTTGCGACACGACATCAGCATTTTTCAGGAGAGGTAAGAGAACAGTTTTGTGCTGACGTTTTCAAAGAAAGTACCTCTACTCCACAAGCTGTAATCACCAACGGAATTCGCTTTCTTCTTTCCGTTTACGGAGCTCCAAAAAAAATTACGTGCTTGGATAAGTTTCGGTACTTATATTTCGCTAAGAACACGCATAAGAAGAAACAAGTACAATTAGCTTGTCTTCCTCCAACTTCTGCTTCTGCTGAGCAACATCTATTTCGGGTATATTACCAAGTTCAAATATGGCTCGGTAATAAACTAAACCCAGAAGACTGGGGTTGGAAGTTGATTGACAATATATTGGAACCAGTTAAAACTTTACTCCCTCCTGCACCGGAAAAACTCCTCAACTCAATTTTTTGCAATTGCAAAAAGGGGTGTAATGCAAAATGCGGCTGCAAGAAAGATGGGTTGTTTTGTTCATTAGCATATATCAGTTGTCGAGGCCAATCGTGCTCCAATGTTCAATCGCCAGTAGAAGAGGATTCCTACGATATATGTGAGGAGACTTCTGATGTATCGCTCTTTGAGCAATTTATTTGCACCAGCAGGAAGAAGAAGAAGAAAAGAAAGAAAGACAGTATGGATTATGTTCCATTAGAAGAGTTTCAATCAGACGAATAGTTTTTTTCAAATTACTCATTACTTACACCGCTCTCATTCATTACAATAGTCATTACAATAGTAACATTTTCAATTTACTACAATAGAACCCCAATAGATAGTGGAATAGGCCTACCGGGGAAACCAAGTAAAACAAAACGCGCCATGCACACTACCTCACGGGTGGCGCAGATACGTGTGCATATTAGGAGTAAAACAACTTTTCAACTTTTTGCACAGCTATATCTCTGAAATGGTGATTCTGAGGAAAAAAAGTGTATTTACAATTCTTATAGATAATTGCATGATGAATAACTTTTACCTTTCTGTATTTATGATAAAACTTACCGTTTAGCTGGGAAACTCAAAAAACCGATGTTTGCAACATTTGACCTTGAATAATTTTTTTTCCACACAGCGGATTGATGTGAATAATTGACAAATTGTAAGTAATAGGGTTCCCAACATTCATGCCAATTTTTAGCAAGGTGCGAATTAATGTAACCTTACCCCTATTTTCGAAGTTAATTTGACCGGACTAATACAACAGAAACATTTTTGTCCTTAGTTTTCTCTCATTTATCACAGTAAATTTAACCTTTTTTTTGTAATATCATGTAAATTTTCTTTGCTTTAATTTTTAATTATAATTTTTAGACTTGTGTAAAATATGTATATAAAATAAGAATCTTGTTCCTGTACTATTTAAAAGAATTTTATTCTTACTGTACAGCGTTGCTTTTATGAATAAATAAAAAAAAAAAAATATAAAAAATCTAGCGCGAGCCCTAGGTCTGCAAGTGATATCCTCCCTTGACACGATTTCGAGCCTAGCACCAGGCCAGAGTCCCTCTAACCTGCTGATCGCGAGCTTATACAGATCACGCGATCTCTCTCCATCAAAGGCGACTAACCTGACGTGTCCCTGATACCATCCTGCGTCCTCAAAGATGGCAGGTTCCCTGGGTTTTCCATCATAAGAGTCCAGTAGGAGGCCTGAAGCTTGTTCATGATAATCGCCCATTGATCGAAAGAGATCGCACCATCCGCGTTACTCCTGTCAATGACAGCGAAAATGGTTTTGTCCTTCAGTGCGTCACTGTACGACATGTCCTTTTCCGAGCTGAGGGTGCTTTATTTTTGCACCTTAGGCCTTTTGGCGTTCGGGGTTGATTCCTCGAACGAACGTTTGCGCTTAGACGTTGAGTCAGCGCAGTTTTTTTCTTTAACCCTTAAACCCTACCCTGGGGTCCAGCGCCATTGCAAACATACATTTTCTTGAATTTTTTAAAAACTAAGCAACTCACACCAGTGCCACCCATGGAATTCTCATATTATCGCAGCAGACGTCTAAAAATCAGTCACTTATTAATTTTCGAGTGGTGCAGTTGAAAATATTTGAGCTTCAGGGTCCCATAGACCCCAGGGTAGTGATAGTTAAAGTTTTTGAACAGTTTGACAGTGTTTCAAGAAGAGCGAAACGATGGCCATTGGCTATGTTTTATGGAATCTTAAATATTGTTGGTGTGAATTCGTATGTCCTCCTCAAAATAGCGTCCGATAAAATTCAAATAAGTCGAAATTTCTTAAAAAACTTAGA
Organism: Melanostoma scalare; assembly: GCA_949752695.1. Taxonomy (NCBI): domain Eukaryota; kingdom Metazoa; phylum Arthropoda; class Insecta; order Diptera; family Syrphidae; genus Melanostoma; species Melanostoma scalare. The sequence goes on from OX456984.1 coordinate 94,112,949, forward strand.
CTTGGAACTCATTAAACCCCAAATGGAGGAGAGGTTTACTTGGCCAACTTTGCCATCCAATCTCCAGGTCCTCATTGGAGATATTTTAAAAAAGAAGCTACCTGTGGCTGAGTCAACATCTTCAGTCACTACAAAAAATAGATGTGCCGTGTGTTCACGAGACAAAGACCACAAGACCAAGATACGAAGCACCAGTTGCTGAAATCCACTTTGTGGCGAACATAGCCGCTCAGTGTGTCATAATTGTCTTGATGTAAACTTTTAAAACATTTTTCACAATTAAACATTCCTATCTTTTATGTTAGTAAATAAAATTTTTGATTAAATTGTTTTTTTTACTAAATTGGGGCAAAAACTTTTTGGGGTCCCTAAGACCCCAGGGTAGCAATAGTGTTTCTCCCGGGATGGGTAGGGTTTAAGGGTTAATGGCAATGATTTTCATTGCCGATTCAAGCTTGGCAGATTGCGTTGAGTCAAGCTTAGGTTTAGGTACCTCACCTAACACCTTCGCAATTCTCTCCGTTTTCCGCCTCATTTTGTGGTTTGGGATGGTAGGGAGGTTGGGATCCCCTTCGTTGTCCGTTCCACTGTTAGACACAGTTTCACCTTCAACTTGGGGGGTTGGGGGATTGGACACCCTTTCGTTGTTCGTTCCACTGTTAGTCACAGTTTCACTTACAACTTCGGGAGCTCGAACGAGGTCCTCCCCTTTCAGCCACGGAGCCGATAGTCTCGACACCCGTATCGTCCGGGTTATTCGACCTCGAGTCCTTTGACATGGACGGGATGAGGTGGGAGGTTGGAGCAGCGGAGTTTTTGATGTGGGTAGCCCCTTTGTCAACACATCACAGTTCGCGTTAGAAACGAAAGTTTCGGCCCCTCTACTTGCTGCAATGGTTTTCTCCTGGGTCCTTTCAATACGGGCAGCATGAGTGGAAGTATTGCATTACCCTTCCACTGGTATGGGCATCCTCCTTAGAAGGGGCGTTAAACCAGAGGGCTCTTTCTGTTTCATTGTCGTTAATAAATGTCACTGGCGACTTATCCTCTTTCGAGGCCAAGCCATCGCCGGCAGTCGCGACACCTGCCGACTCCTGTTAAACATAGAGTTCCTTTATTTTTTTTATAGATGAACAAAACAATAACTAAAAAAAACTCTTAAGTAAGTGCCCTCAAAAGCCCATACATTTTATGATACTTGGAAAATCTAAGACGTGAAAGAAATCAAATTTTGGGTTTTTTTTACGAACTTTTATTGCAACAACTTGCAATGGGAGTAGTTTTCCAAGACTTAATTGTTTAAAGGTAATTTTAATGACTGTGCACTGTTGAAAAGTGTATTTGACCAGGTCAAAAGGTTTGTAGCTGGTCAAATACACTTTTTACCCTTTTCAACAGTAGTTATAAAAATTACCTTTAAACAATCAAATCTTGGAAAACTACTCCCACTGCAAGTTGTTGCAATAAAAGAAACCCAAAATTTGATTTCTTTCCCGTTTTAGATTTTTCCAAGTGTCATAAAATGTATGGGTTTTTGAGGGCACTTACTCATGAGTTTTATTTTTATTATTGTTTTGTCCATCTGTAAAAAGTAAAGAATTTCTATGTTTTACAGGTATTTTCTGAAAAAAATGACTTCAGAGTCAAAACTTTGCTTGGGGAAGAAAGTTTGAACACCATTTAGAATTGAAAGTCTGGCAACCCTCAGCCTATAGAAATTCGCGCGAATTTTTACACCTCTAGCCTCTTTTTTCATCCACAAAAAGCAAAATACCAATCAAACGATGGCGAAATAATCAAAAATTGAACAGTATACCGGTTATTTTTGTATTTTAACAGTTTGCTTAGCAAATCAAATCAAACTTTATTGAAAATTGATTAGAACCATCAAAGATATATCATATTTTAGAAGCATTCTAAGAACCAATTAGTCAGAAATAATATCAAATTTCGAAATATTTATTAAATTTCTGAAAAACCGAACCGCGCGATTTCACAAGCAATAATAATCTGATAATGAGCGAACTAATTGAATGCCAAAACAATAGATTACCGTAGAGACAAAATGCGATGAGATAACTAAAGCCTAAATAATAAATTTGTAAGTTCAATGGAAATGCGAAAAAAATGGTAAGCAAAATAAGAAATGCAAAGTAAGTGTGCAGCGAAATGATTGAAAATCCAGGTAACAGAAAAACAAAACAGGAAATGCGAAGTAAACAAAAATAATTGTGTCAAAAACAAAATAATAGAAGGCGTAATAAAATGTGCGAATCAATAGGCACCCCTTTAGTGCGTCAGCCTTTTCTATAAAATAAGTCTTTTACCTTACGCATTAAGCATGGAAAAGTTTTCACTAAGGGCGGCAATGCGTAAAAAGGCAATTGTTATGGAGCGTTTCAAAACATTTTGCCCTTTCCATTCCATTACATTTTAACCCTCGTTTACAAACCGGCAATAGTCGTGTCCACCCGAACAGGGGTCCAAATGGACCCCACGATTTTTTCTTCGAAAGTTTTTTGATTTCTGACTTATATTGTTCAGTTATAGTTCTTCTGGCTATTGTATGAATTGTTTCTAAGTATTATATATAGCAGGGATAAAGAAATTTAAGCAGAGATGTCATTATGCAGGTATGTAGGAGGTCAGCAATAAAATTTTTCAATTTCAAAAACGATGGAAATTGCCTAATTTTGCAAATCTGGGATTCCCGCTTATCCCTTTCGATATGTCTGTTTTACGTTATTACTGATTGTAATATTGATGCATATCAATGTTCTTGCCAGTCCGCCTATCAAAAGAAAAAAATAGTCATTATTTCACTTTGTTCAGGTAAAAATTATTGAATTTCCTCAATACATGCCAAGCAAGCCTGCAAAAAATGGCTTGAACTTTAGGTGGATGTATGAAAGCTCAACGGGCTATCCACTGAAGTTTTCTGTCTACACTGGTAGCTCTGACCAAAGTACAGGACTTGGTCGTGGATATGATGTGGTGATGTCGTTGATGCCATCATATTTCAATTCTGGACGCAACCTCACTATTGATAATTTCTTTACGTCGGTGGATTTGGCATTGAAGTTGCTGGATAAGAAGATCAATATTCTTGGCACGATTCGGAAAAACAAAAGAGATTTGCCTTAACCTTTTGTAGCGAAGGAGGTTCTTGATGAGCAGAATGAGCCTGTAAAGGTCAATAACAAAAAGCAGTATCGTCCAGTCCACTCATCCTTTTATGGATTTTCTGGAAAAATGGCGTTGGTGAGTTATGGTCCGAAGCCAAACAAACAAGTGGTATTGCTATCAAAACATAACTGTGAGAAAGCCACTTCCGGTCATCAAAGTAAGCCTGCAATGATACTCGATTATAACCGCACCAAAGGTGGAGTCGATGTATTCGACCAAATGGTCTCAATTTATTCATGTACACGCAAAACAAATCGCTGGCCGATGGTTGTATTCTACAACTTACTGGAAGTAGCAGCCCTAGCAACTGTTATCATTTTTCGACAATTCAATCCACTTAGAAGAAACAAAACTTTGTACAGAAGTGATAAACTCATCGAACTAGCGGAGGAACTGGTTGAGTCAGAATTGAATAACCGTTCCCAACCTGCAACACAATCTGGCATTGGAAAATCTGCATTGGATGCTCTCTGTATTTTGGGGAGAGTTCAGGAAAAACAACCAACAGTCCCTGAAAGATTCTTTTGTAAAAGAAGCAGATGTCACCTTTGCCCAAGAGCAGATGACAAGAAAACCAGAACCACCTGCGATGGATGTGGCAGATGTTGTTGCCCTTGCCACACTAGAACCTTATGTGTTAAATGTCTCCCGAAACTGCCCACAACTTCAAGTTAAATTCTTCTAAACATAAACTAGGCTGCTTTTAAAATAAAATAATTATTTACTAGAAAAAATATGATTTTTCATAGAATTTCAGTACTGGGGTCCAAATGGACCCCAGTTCGGGTGGACGGGTTCTTTTCACAAAAAAATCGCAGAAAAATCTGTAAACATCTGATAATCGTTTCAACTTAAGAAATAAATAAAAAATTGAATTTTGTTCACTGAGTAAAAATCCCATTTAAAAAAAATTAAAAACAAAAAAGTTATGAGTGTTCAAACATGCTCTGGGGTCCAAATGGACCCCAGTTTGTAAATTAGGGTTAATTTAGTAATTATTAAAATAAGCACTTATTGCTTTATCTAAAGAAAAATAATAATATCTAAACTATACATAAATGCTTCTTTCGCTTCCATTTCGAATAATTTTAATGACTTCATATTACAATTTTGTGTTTTATAAAAATGATTCAAAACTATAAATACAAAGTAGCTAAAAATAAAGTAACAACAAGTAGCTGAAAATAAAGTACTAGTTACACATTCAAGAAGAAAAAGGTTATAAAAGAAAATAAGTAGGTAAACAAAAAAAAAAAAGATTCTAAAAGAATAAAAAAAAAAGGAACATTTATTTCATTGGGCATATCCGATTCGAGCTTGACATGCTTAAACAACAATCCTAGAGCTCTAACTTACTGCTGCGAAGAATAGCTAAAAACAATCACCAAAACTGAACAATTAATTTAAAAATAGTTGCAAAGTTTGTATTTGAAAACATGCACAAAGGAGTGTCACTCATGTTAAAAACCAACCAATCATCCAAAGTCTACAACAACTTTCTCTGACAGATAATATATTATTTTTGTAATGGAATCGATGCTTTCAGATATTTCAACTCAAAATTAAAGACCCTAGCTATTCCGTACAAAAAGTCTCGCTTAAGGGGCAATTCGTTTTATGCAAAGAGCAAAGCTATACAAAAGATTTTCTCATCAATCAATGTAGTTTATAGTTTCAGCGAATTGCAACAATCCTATTGATCTCTATCTTCTAATATACATTAAACTAAAGCCCAAAGAAAATCAATTGATGTCAGTCTTGTACGAGAAAAGTAAATTGGTCCAATAACAAAAATAAACACTCCATAATTGGATTGTTATTAACAGAATCCTTCCCCTTAGGAACTGATGAGTATCATTCGGTTGACGGTATATTGCAAATTGATTTATGAAGGGATATATTGCCAAGAGCTGTGTTACCATCATTATATGATAACTGCCTACGCACTAACATATTTCTGGTTTTGTTCGAAAGCTACCACCTTGGTGACACCGACGCGACGGGGTATCTTATAGCCAACAAATTGTACACAACTCTGCCCAAGAAAAAGTTGTAACGTGGCTACGCATTTTTCCAGATATTTTTTTTAGACGTGTCTGAGTATCAGGATGACAAAAATACTACATAATGTATTTTGATTTTTAATAAAAGAGAAAAAAAAACAGGTTTTACAAATAGTAAACTAGTTGAGTCGAAGAACTGCGTACGTCGTACCACTTAACAGTAAACTAATATAGTGAAACTGTGGGTCGGTCGTTGACTGCGAGAATTTAGCGAAGAATTTGAAACTTATCGCGAGACGTGAGTTAAGTTAATTCGACAGAAAAAAAAAACATATTTTAAAAAAAATAATGGATAGTGTTTGTTAATTGAAAAGTTTACATATAATAAAATAACAATTGAACAGCATTCTCCTAAATTTGCATTGCAAAAGATTTAAAACTAGCTGAGCCCCCCGGCGGCGGCGGGCGTTGCTCGGGTCTGTAGTTTTAAGACCACTTTTGGATTTTTTTTAAGGTTCCCGTTCTCGTTGTTTCGCTTCCGTGGGAATATGGGGTTGAAATATAATCCTTTTTACTGAGGGATAATGTAACATCCAAGAGTTCAAAGAATTTTTGAAATCGGTCAAGTAACTTTAATGTTACCGTTCTCGTTCCTGTTTCTGTTCCGTGGGATTACAGGGATGAAATCTATGTTTAGTTCCTGAGACATTATGTGGCATCTCAGTTTTTTTTAAATCTGTCCAGTAGTTTCTAAGTTTCCGTTCCCAACCCTGTTCCTGGGGGAATTTTCCGTTCCCATGGATTTATGTGAATGAAATGTAAGTTTATGTCACTGAGGGATAGGGTGTCCATCTGAGGTCTGTCTAAAAAGAGAACATTTTGCTCTAGAATCCAAAAAAAAAGAGAGACATTCGAAAAATACTAAAGAGAACACCAAATAAAAAGATATTTGTTGATATATTTTTTATTAAAGTTAACAACATTAAAAACAATGCAGTTCCAAAATAAAAGCAGGTTAACATGTCAATAAATATATTAGTAAAAGATAACTTAACAATTATTTTATAAGTCTTTTAGTTATAAACACGGATCACATTATTCATTAAGTTGCTTACTACGAAGCTTCCTATTCAACATAATAACTCTCTTCTTCATCGATATGAAATATGAAGTATTTCTCTTTTTTCTTTATTTTTGTAGTGCTGCTTTTTTTATCAAAAGATTTTTATAAAAATCTTAACTGCTGCATTCTCTATTATTATAAACCAAGCAAAGAATAGAATTGATAGTCGAAATTTTGAGTCTATTTCTTTCTTTGGTCTATTGACCCTCAATTAGAGAAAATACACATTTTAGAAAGTTCTGAAAAGTGCTCTGAATAATTCACACTATGAAAAAACTTTCGTCCATTTTGCAGTTGACATTGACTGTGATTTATTAAAATTTAAACTCTTTCAATTTGTCTTAAGAAACTTATTCAATTCGCAAAATTCATCAAAACATTTACTGTCGTTTAAAGTTATGTACATTTTTGGAAAGTGAATATAACAGTTTTTTCGACTTCTTCCCATTGTAAGTTTAAAAAATCCAAGAAAAACATGAAAACTCTTCTTCTGAGCCTTCACTCAGTTTTTTTAGGTAGACAATCAAAATATTTTTGAAAACATATAATGCAATCACTTTTAAAAGCATTTTCTTCTTCTTCACGGCCTGTTCTTTCAGCCAATGTGTTTGATTTTGCAGCAAAAAATTGTTGAATGTTCGTTGAGCCAACCGCAGATTGAAGAATAAGTTTTGTTTTTTTGTTTGGAGATGTTGCTCTAAGAAGTTGTATTCTTCTTTAATTGAGACATTCACATTTACTTTGCAGACAATAAATACACTGCGCATCCCATTTAGAATTTGAATCTTTCACGAAACTTGTACAATGTTTTTGCATTTCGTCGGAAAAATGCTTTTCCTTTTTGTGATTATCGCATTAGTTTTCTATGAAATCATAAATTTTAGGTACATGAATACATTAATTAATTTTCAAAAGAATATTTAAAGCTGGTTTATTATTAAATTATGACGTATTTTGAAAATATCGCCGCAGTTCGCACAACGCACAATTTAAGAGGAATAGAGAGAGAGAGGTCTTTTATATTTAACAACCAACCGGCTTTCACTTTACATACCATGAGTTTGTGTATGTGTAGCATTCCTTGCTTACAGGAAATATAGCGCGAACGAGTGAGATGAATTGATTTCGAAGTAGTAGTAAAACTGACATCTTTAAGAAAAGCTGAATCTAAGGTTTTTTTTAGTATGAAAAATTGTATCTCATCACGCCAATGTATTAGAAAGAACTGCAATAATCCTTTACACCACGTTTACATTTAATTGAGGTGTTAAAAAATTGATTAAAAAAATTCGAATAAAAAAAACAGAGAGAACATGTTCTCTTTTAAAGAGATAAGATGGACACCCTACTGAGGGATCATCTAACATCTTTGAGTTGAAACAATTTTTGAAATCGGTCAAAAAAATTTAATGTTCCCGTTCTCGTTCCCGTTTCTGTTTCCGTGGGATTAAAGGGTTGGACAGAACCTTCTCCTGACAATAACAAACACAACAAAAAAAAAAATAGTGAAATCGGTCCAGCAGTTCACGCGTGATGGCGTGACCAAGGGATATAAGGATTCATTTTTATATGTATAGATTGATCTAGTGAATATTAAACTCCCGAGACGCCTCGAAAAAAAGTAGTTTGCGATGTGCACCATAACTCGCAATAGAATCATCTGAAACAAAAAAATCAAAATGCATTCGATAAAGTAGATTTGGTAGCCAAAAACCCTGGCTTCTTTGTTATAAGTAGTCCTATTGAAAAGTAAAGCTATCTACAATACCTGTGAAGAAGTACTGTGCACAATTTTAAAGCGATTGGTCCAGTAGATTTTGAGTCATCGAACACACGGATTTAAAATATGACGAATCTTAGAAAAACGATTTTAAAAACGCTTTAGAGTTTTGTCGTTTAGTGGCGTAAAGAGGTCAACTGATGTACACACAAATATACACCATACCTCAAATATAAATATCAAAACCGGAACAGGTCCGTTTATGAAAGAATTTATTCGGGGTCGAAAAATACAATAGTGCGCCGCGCAGCACTTCGTCAATTTTACTCTGATCGACTTGAAATTTTAACACAATATTCTTGAGATATTCATATATATATCGTCAGTCGATCTTTGACTTTCGTGCAGGAAAGACTATAGCAGAGCAGTGACAGTGTTTTTTCAAGTGCGTGAAAGTTTAAGTGCTAACTTAGCTATCGATTTGTCAACTGAAAAGTTAGCAGAGTGGTAGAGTGGTGGACTCTGAAGCCAAGGGTCGTGGGTTCAAATCCCACTCAGAGGCGACCAAAATTTTGGAAGCTTTTTTTCATAACCGGGCGGTTGAAAACGTCATTGATTGGAAAAAAAAGCAGATGGTGAAAGAGAAGAAGGCAGGGGAATCGAAAGATGCTTCTGCGAGTAAAGAATTGTTGGAATCAACAAATTCTACAGCAGCGGCAACAACAACAAATACTACAGCAGCGGCAACAACCGCAACAACAGCAGAGGCAGCTGGAACTGCAGTTAAAAGGAGGCGGCGCCTAAAGGGAAAGCCGAATTTAGTGCCCCGAAAGCAGAAGGCGAAGGGAGCGGCAGAGGAGGTCGATGACGATTTAATGTCGACGGACACAGAAAGCATCGTAAGTCTCAACTCGACTTACGATTATGAGTCAAACGGTGGCGGGGGCCGTTATACAGGTAGCGGCAATTCGTTCGCTGCCTTGGCAGATAACATCAACAACGACGATGAAGAAGAAGAGCGGATCCAGTTTCTCACGGAGACACTGGCTAAGTTCAATAAAGAAATTGCCGAAATAAAACAAAGGCAAGAGGATCGTAGGCGAGCGGAGAGGGAGGCGCATCAACAACAGTCGCAACCAAAAGTTGATGCGCCAAAAGAACAGCGACCAGCAGCAGCAGCACAAAATGCTGCAAACAAAAAAACTGCGCCCGTGCAGCAACGCGGGACTACAGCTAAAAAAGCTGAGTTAAATAAAAAAACTGCTACCGAAGAGCAGCCACGGGGGACCGCGGCTATAAAAGCCGCGGCACCGAGCCAGATCCAGAAGCAGCAGAAGAAGCCAGCAGACCAACAGCAGCAACCAGCAGAGCAGCAGCCAACCCAACAACAACAAAAGAAGAAGACAAAGAGCAGGGTGCCCCCTATCAACACCCTAAAGATGGAACTTCAAGCTACCAAAAACTTATGTAAGTCCGCCATTGGTGACAAATTTACAATTAAAAGATTAGGCCAAGATCGATATGCGATCCAATGCGAAAGCATTGGTGACCACAAGATCGTTCGGGCGTTGTTGCAAACAACCCAACACTTTAGTTATACTCCCAAAGAGGAGAAACCGAAAACAATGCTATTGAAAGGGGTAGAGCCTACCTCTGACCCAGAGGAGCTCTTAGTTGAACTCCGCAGGTTGGCGGGCGACGATATCGAGTTCATCGGCGTCAAGTCGTTCACCACGGCTAAGGCAAGATGGGAGAAGCGGCTATTGCCGATGTTCCTCGTCACCTTATCACCCAATAGCCGTCTGGAGAGTCTAAGGAAAATCTCCGTCCTGGACTACCAGATGGTAAGATGGGAAAAATTAAACAGGCACGGGGACATTTTACAATGTCTTCGTTGCCAACGGTTCGGGCACGCCGCATTCAACTGCCAAATGCAGTCGAGGTGCGTAAAGTGTGGAGAGAACCACAAAGACAAAAAGTGTAAGCTCGGTGAGACAAGGGTCGAAGACAAGACCCTATTGAAGTGCGTTCTCTGTGGTGGAGATGGGCACCCTGCTAATTATCGGGGTTGACCTCGATACCAGATTATTAAAAAATCAAAAAAAGCTGCTTCAACAGCAACTAAGGATGAGGGAATGCAAACAGCCAGTCCAATTCCAAGGGCCGTCCCGTTCCCGAAGTCTCTTACGCCCAAATGGCGTGGGGGGCTGGGAAAACGGTACAACCTCCCCAGAAAGCGGCCGCACAGCCATCTGTGTCAAAGGAAGCTTCTGGGGAGTCAGAGGTGATGGTCGCTCTGCGTGTCATTCAGGCACAAATGAGTGAACTATCACGGCAAATAAGTGAGCAGGCGCGTAGGGTGGACTTGATCTACCGTGCAGTGCCGTCGCTTGCGCAATTTTTGGGTTAACGGGCGCGCTGCCGGAGAGGCCTTTTAAGATCCTAGCCGTGAATGTGAATTCGCTAGTTTGGATAGAACGACGAGCCAACTTCCTTGAGTTGTTAAAAGACCAACGTCCTGATGTATGTATGGTTAGCGAAACTAGGCTAAACCAGCATCACAATTTGACGAATAATAATTACATTATCGTAAGGAGGGACCGACCCAACTCATCTTTCGCGGTGGGGTTGCGATCTTAATACGAAAGGGCATTGCTCATAAAGTAATATATAGTGGTGAAGTACGCCGATTCCAGTTGCTTGAAGCGTGTATCGTATGCATCCCTCTCCAACAGGGGAGGCGGTTGTATGTGGTCGCGATCTATTCGCCGGAGGCTTCTCAAAATTCATGTTTTATAACAGAGCTTGAAACACTTTTTCGATGTCTGAAACTGAACTCAGAAGAAAACTATTTCCTTTTGGCCGGTGATTACAATGCTAAACACCAAGATTGGGGAAATCAATTAGCCAATCCAAGGGGGACCCAGCTATTCAATTGGCTGGGGCTCCACAGCATTGATTGTAAAGTCGATCTGCTGGCTACTGACAGGCCTTCATATCCTCGAAGTGGCTCTTATTTGGATCTATTGCTTTTAGACTCAAGACTGAAACTGACCGACGACATTCTTCGACGGACGAAAAATTGTTTGACGACGGTTGAGTACGACAGTGACCACTGTGGACTTGCCGCCGTCATACTGCTTCCGAACGACCTTGTGGAACTGGAGGAGTACGTGCCGACGCACTCTTACAACTACGGTAAGACACGTTGGCCGCGCTTTTCCGGTGCCGTCTCAAGGGAACTTCGTTCGAACGGTATTGTGCCGCCACGCAACAGGAATCTGTCGAACGTTGAGATCGATGGATACCTGCAACGTATGGAGGATGCAATCCGTAGTACAATGGACAGGACAATTCCCAGGTATAGGCAAAATGATCCAACGAACATGTACAGAAACGCGACAATAGACGCACTTTACAAACAAAAAAGTAGACTCCTGTCAAGACTCAAATTCTTGCACAGGAGGTTTACAAACCGACACGATTTGGAGATTAGAAATCTGAGGTCACAGATCAAAAATCTCCAACAACTTATTAAAGAAAACTATAGAATTTCCATTTCATGTTTCTGGAACAATAAAATTCGGGCTGTGCAGTCCAACAACCCGAGTATGTTTCCGGAAATATACAAAATCTTTTGGAGAAAAGATCAAAATGGCCTTCAGGGTATTAAACTCCAAAGGACGACAGAGAACAAAGACTTACTTCTGACAATAGGAATAGATCCGGATGAGGCCATCTTGGATGATGACCACTTTATAGTGGAAGATGCTCAAGAGAAGGTAGAGACGGTGGGTGCTGTTTTCGAGGGAGTATATAAGGTGAATGAGTGCATTCGCCCGAATTACGACCTTGAAGATAGAGCCTTCGTTGGACACTTCTATCTTAGAGACGAGATCTCGCATTGGCGATCCGAGAATCCTGGTTTCACTAGGTTCAATGATGACCGACTTGCAAATGCAGTCATCGCCCAGCGAAACGGGGATAACACCCTGTTCGTTTCTAAGATGGACCTCTTGGACATCTTTCACAAAATAAAGAAAAAGAAGTCAGCAGGAGTCGACGGCATACCCAATGTTGTGCTGCGAAACCTCCCTTCGGAAGCGGTGGACATATACACCACGTTGTTCAACAATGCGCTGAATAATGCATATTATCCAAAGCGTTGGAAGACGGCAGTGGTCCATCCTCTCCTTAAAAAAGGTAAGGATGGTTCCAATCCAGCAAATCTCCGGTCAATTAGTCTTCTTCCGAGTATCAGCAAAGTATTCGAGAAAATTCTCAATAGAGCTCTGTCCACATGGGCTGAGGACAAACATATTATTCCAGAAAATCAGTTCGGTTTTAAGGCGGGCCATGATACCATACATGCCGCGTCTAAACTAGTATCACATATTCAATGGAACAAAGCTAAAAAGCAGTGTACGGGTGCATGTCTGGTTGACTTGGAGAAGGCTTTCGATACCGTTTGGTTAGACGGTCTTTTCTATAAGTTGATCAGGTATGGCATGAGTAAACCACTGCTTTATATTCTGAATGACATGCTTCATGGTAGAACGTTTGTTGTGAAAAGTTGCAATAAAACTTCTACCAGAACTTTTAAAATACAGAACGGTCTGCAACAAGGAGCGGTGAATTCGCCTATTTTATTTAGCATTTTCACTGGCGATCTAATTGGTTCTCTTCACCATGCTATAGCGTACGCTGACGACCTCATTGCGTACAGAACAGGTCCAAAGATCGAAGTCATCAGAACACTCTTGCAGCGTGACTTCGATAAGATCCAGCAATATTGCGATGACTGGAAGTTGAAAATCAACTTCCATAAATCGGAAACAATTGTGTTTAGGACCCCGTTGGCTCGGGCCTCATGGGATACGAGAAAGAACTGGCGCAAGCTGGTGATCGTTGATCTGTATGGTAACCCACTGCCAAACAAAGTAGTAGTCAAGTACCTGGGCATCTGGCTAGATCAGTATCTATATTTTAACAAACATATGGATGCGGCTCTGGCCAGAGCTAGAGGAGCTTTTGCTCTGACAAGGCGACTGTTTCACAGCAGTCAACTTGATAGCAGAGTGAAGGTGATTTGCTACATGGCCCTCATAAGGCCAATGATTGTCTATGGGTGCCCCGTGTGGTTCAATGTTACAGCGTCTCAAATGGAAAAGATTCGGGTGTTTGAGAGACAGTGTCTGCGTACCTGTCTTGGATTGCACAGAACACCAGAGTCGGAGTACAGAAAATATTATCCTAAGGAGGTCCTTTACAACGGGGCTCAAATAAACAGGATCGACAACTTCATTATAAAACTGACTCGTGGTCACACTGCTAGAGCGATGACCTCGACCAATGGCCTGATTTTTGGGGCTTATAACCCCAACACTGAATATATGGAGAAAACGCGCTTCAGTGGATTTGTTCCACCGGAGGCTTTCCTCTATTTTGATATGGTAGGGCTGATTCAGGATAGGTTGGCGGTTCCGCTAATCTACCACGTCTGCCGGAAGTCCGTGGAACGACGGCTCCTTTACAACCGAGACGTCACCGCAGTAGGCGGAGAAGCTGAAGAGCTCCTCCGGTTCAGTAGGGCGGTCTCAGATCGCGATCGTCGTGACGTTGTTAAAACGTCGAAAATGTTCTGGTGGTTGTCGGAGCAACAACACGAATTTGATAATGATAGCGAGTCGCCAATGGCTGGCTTACACAGGTTTAGCGTGTAAGTCTTAGGGTATAGGGGGTAGGCACAGTGGCAAACAAAAAATCACAAAAATCCAAAAAAAAAAAAAAAAACATAAAATCCAAAAAACAAATACAAAATACAAAAAAAAAAAAAAAAAATTACAAAATACAAAAAACCCAAAAAAAAAAAAAATTACAAAACTTAAAAAACAAAAAAAAAAAAAAAAAAAGCCAAAAGCTACTGTGGCTGCTCTAGTTTTGAGTAGATTTAAGTAGTTTTAATTAGTTTTAATTAGTTTTAATTAGTCTTAAGAAAACAAAAAAAAAATGATCATTCAAACTAAGTTTTTTAAATAAATTTTCTTAGTTTTAACTAGCTCTAGTTTTGGATTCATAAGTTATCTTAAGGCCGAAAGGCATTAGAAGTAAGATATTGAATAATTTAGAGTACCCGCCTAGGGTCAGTAAGTTAATTAAGTTATTATATAAGCTAGTTTTACACATTTTTGTTAGCATGTAAGTAGATATAAGAAAAACTGAATAAAAATGAATTAAAAATGAAAATGCAAATGATATTCATATTATGCATTCATTTAAAAAATAAAAAAAATTAAATACTTTGCCCCCTCTTAAGACATTAGTTTCGTAGCAAATACGCCTTATGTAAGCAAATCTGCCAACATCCGATCATTCGGAAGGTATTGCAGTTTGACTTCTGAAGTCTTTTTTTTTTTTTTTTAGTTTTAGTTTTTTAGTTTAGTTTAGTTTAGTTTATTTTTAGATTTGCTATACATATTAAGATACAATATCTTATATAAGTTGTGATAGCTTTATAAAGTTCAGTTTAGGTATAAAAGCTAACATTATGAAAATAATAAGTAGCATAGCGAGAAATTAATAAAATATTTTACAGTAAGCAAACAAAATTCAAAATTGTAATGGGAGAATGGAAAACTGAGTAGTTAACAATCTATTTAATTGCTTCTTTAATTTATTAATTTTATAAATTTTAAGGTTTTTTATTAAAGGTAAAAGTAGTTACTGAAGAGATTATAAGTAAAGTGATAGTTTTTGTTGAAAAGTGTGAGCATGAACAATTCTTCTTATATCATTTGGCAGAGAATTCCAGAGGCGTACGGCGTTGACAAAAAACTGTTGTTCTGATGTTTGGCAGGTATGTCGCGGGATAATAAATTGGTTTAATCTGTTAGAGGTAGGAAATTGAAGTCGAAAAAACAGGTACTGAGGTTGATGTGTCTGTTTGATTCTGAAGAATAAAAGGAGTGTTCTTTATTGAATAACCTGTACAAACTGCATGTTGTATAAAGTTCGGACATAGCCAGAGATGTGGTCATATCTCTTAAGACCATAAATGTATCTAATAATGCTGTTAAAGGCGACTGTAAGTTTTCTTCTACTCACGGAATCACAATTACTATAAATTTCACAACCGAACATAAGAATAGGCATTATCAGAGTTTTTGCCAACATAATTCGAGTTTTTATAGGAGTAAGATATTGAGATTCCTGAAGGACACGAAGGGATCCGTAGACTTTACCAACAATTGAATTTATATGATTTTCCCAGGTTAAGGACCTGTTAAAGATCACTCCCAGATTCTTGGCTGTTTCTGCAAACTCAATGACTGTATTATTGAGAGATAAGCGGGGAAAATACGAGAGATCAAGCGGTTTTTTAGAAATAACTAAGCATTTGGTCTTTGAAAGATTTAAGTACAGGCCATTTTGCTGGGACCAAATATGTATGTTTTGGAGATCTTGATTAATATTGTGGACGCAGTTTTCAATGAGACCAAGCGGGCTGCTCAAATACAGTTGGACATCGTCAGCATACATATGTATTAGTGTGTAGTTAATGATGGATGGTAATTCATTTACATAGAGAGAGAACAAAATCGGGCCCAAAATCGATCCTTGAGGAACACCTTTTGAGACAGGCAAAAAAGTCGAGAGTTTATCAGCAAAAGATACAGCCTGTTTTCGTTCACTTAAATAAGATGAGACCAGATTTGCTGCAGATAATGAAAAATTGAATTGTTGTAGAGGCTTACAAATGAGATTTGTGTGATCAATTGTGTCGAAAGCTTTCGAAAAATCTAGCAAGACCAAGAAATTCACCTTGTCATCATCAATTGCTTGCCTTATATCTTCAGCCACATTCAAAAGGGCTGTGATACAGCTATGTTTTGGACGAAAGCCAGATTGAAAAGGTGTAAGGATATTAGATCTGTTAAGATAAGTCTATATCTTTATTGTCCTCTATATCCAAAGTTTTTGAAAAAATCATGAAAGTAAGGATTCTTGCATATTTGAATAAAAATAACTTCTTTAGTCCCTCACAGTTTGGTTTCAGAACAGGGCTTTCCACCGAAGATGCTTTATTGGAGTTTTGTAGTGCATTACAAAAAGGATTGGATGTTAAAAATTATTGCTCAGGTCTTTTTGTTGATATTACTAAGGCATTCGACATGGTAAATCATAGTATTCTTTTAGGTAAACTCCATAAAGCTGGTTTCCGTGGGTTTATTTACAATTGGTTCGAGTCTTACCTTAAAAATAGGACCCTATTTGTAAAAGTTGACAGTAATTTAAGTAGTCCTGTTACTAGTTCTTTGGGTGTTCCCCAGGGGTCTGTTCTCGAACCAATTTTATTTTTGGTCTATGTCAATTCCCTTTTTTCACTTCCATTTGCTGGTACAGTTAAAGCCTTTGCAGACGATCTAGGAATAGCTTACTGTTCTAGTAGCAAGCTTAATTTGATTGCGGACATAAACCATGATGTACACCTTTTAAGATGCTGGTTTGCCGAGCATAATCTTATTGTAAGCAGTAAAACCAAATTAATGTTTTATAGTCTTTCTGGGCAGGAATATCCGGATATTGATATTACTTTTCATTCAGCTGATTGTTACAGATATGATTTGCTCAAATCCAATTGCAATGTACAACGTTCAATAACTTTTAACTGTGATATTAACTGTCATGCTAATTGTTTTAATATTGGTGTTGTCGATGACTTTAAGTATCTTGGTGTCACTATAGATCATAATTTCAACTGGTCAAAGCATATTTCTAATCTGAAACAATACTTCCTCTCATCTACTCGTTGTTTTTATAATCTTCAAAAGTTTTGCTCCATGAACTTGCTGAAAACAGTTTATTACGGTATTTTCCAATCGAAACTTCAGTACGGTTTGTGTTGTTGGGGTGGTGCTTACTATAACAAGCTTCAACAGCTCTTAGTAATACAAAAATCTGTAATTAGGAGGATATGTAAAGTACACCGTTATGCCCATTCAATGGATCTTTTTAGGAAACTGGATATTCTGCCGGTACGTCACCTGTACTATTTCAAGGTACTAAAAGTTTTTTTTGTAAGAGGGGGTTACCTCCAAAGCCCAATATCTAATTATCGCAACCTAAGAAGTAATTCCTTGTTTCTCGTTAATATCCCTCTTTTTTACACTACAAGTTACAGAAACTTCTACTCCATTGTGTCTTGCAAGTTATTTAATTTACTGCCTGTTGAAACTCGGCTTATAAGAAGTCTGCGCTTATTTTTACATGTTACAAAGAAATGGCTTTTCAGTTTTCACCATCAACAAATTCAAAATTTGATTCGTTACGTGAACTAGAACTATTTTCTGGTTTTTTCGTGTAATTTAATTTTTTATTATAATGTTTTGCAACTTGAAAATTTGCAAACTTGAAATTTTGTAAACTAAAATTTGTAAACTTAAATATTTATTTCTTTTCTTCTTTTTGTTTTACGTTCATATATTTTCCATAAATCAGTTATAAATTTATTACTTTTTCCGTTTGTTAATTTCCTAAACTTTATTCTTCATTATTTTTCCCTTCTTTTAAATAATAATGTTTTTTCTTTAACTTTTTCAAACTTTGTTCACCCCACACAAAGTAAACACAAATTATAAATAAAGTAAATCTTTTATTAATGTGGCATCATCACAATTATTGTTAATTCAAAGATGCCACTAACTATTCTAATTTTCGCAACTATAAATACTTAGATTCTTATTAAAACTGTAAATATTTAATTATTTTTAAGTGAGAATAGAATAAAGATACAAAATACAAATACAATACAATACAAGTATTTATTTGTCTTTGCATTATTCTTTCAAAGACCTTACCTAAAAAGGGTAATATTGAAATTGGACGAAAATCTGTTCCATTTGAATTTTTAGGTACTGGAACTATCTTGGCTAGCTTCCACTGTCTCGGGAAAATGCTAGTTGTAAGTATTGAATTAAATATAAATGTGATATAAGTCAAAATGAGTGGAAGTAGAACTTTTACAAAATTAGGATGTATGTCATCAACTCCAACCGCATTTGACTGCACCAACATAAAAGCTTCAGCTACATCAGTACTGTTGATTCCAGAAAACTCAAAGTCAAATTCAGAGGGAGAAGAACGATCTACTTCTCTATTGCGTAATCCATAGGGATTAGGTGAAGGTGAAGATGCAGAGGAGAATGTTAAAAATTGTTTATTCAACTCATTTACGTTAATGTTATGCAGCTCAGACTTTTTTTGCTTACCAATGCCAATATCACGAAGATTGTTCCAAAGTTTTCGACCTAGGCTTTTTCGTTTCTTATTTTGCACACAACAAGGTTTCTTAGCGAGCGATAAGATCTATGAAATTCTTCTAACCTATATCTTTTCCATCTTAGGTAAGCTTGATTTCGCTGTAACATAAGTGAAGAAATTTCAGGCGTATACCAAGGTCGAGATTGATGTGTTATACATTTTCGTTTAAGGGGAACATGCGAGTTGAAAAGATTCTTTATGTTCGTTTGAAGTAATTCTACTTGTTCATTAGGTGATGGCATATAAAAAATTCTATCCCATTCAATCATAGACACTTCTTGTTCAAGAGCAGAGGTATTGATATTTTTGAAATCTCGATATTCGAAAATTGTTGGTGGTGTTGAAATTGATAGTTAGAAAAATAAGATCATGTTGAGAGAAAGCTGGTGCATTGAGTTGGTCATAAAATAAAACATCGCTCATATCACTGACAAAAACAACATCAAGCAGCGAATTTGAGGTACTTGTGAAGTGAGTAGGAACATTAACGTTAACAGCAGAAAGATCAAAGGAAATCATAGTGTTAATTAGAATACTTTCAGTTAAAAGATTGCTATTTATATCACCGCACAAGACAATCCTTGATGACGTTACAGCGATTTCTTCCAACACTGTTTCAAGGCTATTTAAATCAACATATCTATTGGGTCTGTACACTGTGCCAAGTATTAGTTTTTCATCTCCACAAAATAAATTTACAAAGACATATTCTATTGCACTGCCTGGATTGGTTATACAATTTAACTTACAAGTAATGCCATCTCGAACATAAATTGCGGCACCTCCTCCTCTACCACTTCGATCGCCTCTAAATAGCTTATACCCATTTAAGTGAAACATTTTACTAGAAAAGTTGGTAGGAAACCAGGTTTCAGAAACACAGATTGCATCAACTCCAGAGCCCTCAAACACGAATCTGAACTCATCAATTTTTTTTCGTAGGCTTTGCGCGTTTATGTGACAAACTTTAAGTCCCGTACATTGATTGCAAAACACCCTAATCATTGAACGCAGCACTAGTCTATTGCCATCGCCTAAACCATCAAGGGAATTCATATTTTAGGTTGTAATTTTTTACCAGTAATTTACAAAGAGTATACAAAAAGTAATTAGAGATTAAGTATAAAATATAGAAAAAATTAAATATTTCAAAATAAAGCGTAGTTAAGAAAAAAAGAAAAAAGATAGAGAAAATTGAAATTTAATACTACTGAAATTTACTACTACTGAAATTCTCTAACTTTTCACGAGTAAATTTCGCTTTTACGTACAAATAGATGAACAGACTTTGGTCTGAACGAAAAATGTTGGATAGGTAATGTGAACCCTCAAGCGACCGCTTTTGGAACTTGTGTGATTTTTAACTTCGACAGACTATTCTGATAAAGTAAACTGGAAACTATCCAAATCGAGAAAAATTTCATGTAAACCATGAAAAAGGGTATTTGATGACGGAAAAGTATGAAATAAGGAATAACTTAATAAAATAAAAAGATTTGTATGACAGAAAGGACTTTTGTTGCGTATATGGCTGTATGCTAAATAATACGACTTGCTACGATCACGAAAATTATTTGTGAAAATTAATAGAGAAAAATAAAAAAATTGGGCGACCAATTTGACAGTCTGAAAAAAAGTGACAAGAGACCATCCAACTTACATCAAACCACAGAGAATAAATATAAATATACATAAAAAAGCGTTAGCGTAACACCCGCAGACTTATTTTTCAAACACCACTTTATTTTTGGATTTTAAAACCAGTTTGATATCCGAATATAAAGTTGCATGAGGAATTTCACTAATACTTACATATTTGGATTTAGCTGAATATGTGTACTACTTATCACAAATAAATCAATGTAAGCAAATGAAAGTTGTGTTGCAAAAGAAGTTAGTTGTTTCCCTCTTGTTCTACACTCTTTGAATCCAGCAAATGAAACGTCAAATGAAAATGAACTCTCCTCATACATACTTTCATAAATTCACAGACAGAAAATGTGATTACAAGAACAACAATGTAAGCAAATGGAAAAAGTGCGGCAAGAGAAGTAAAGGTTTGCCCTCTAAATAATTTCTTTTCTTTGATATTAATGCTCTTGATTTGACACTTGGGGTTGGATTTTTCTTGACGTTTGGTACACATTGTTTTGTTTAAGAAGATCATTCATAACCTTTTCGATGCCTGACGGCAGGAATCCTATAATTCTATACAGCGCATTTAATCCGTTTTCCAAACCACTGCTTCGCGACACTTCATTTTAACGATCACGGATTTTGAGTGTGGTTTTTGGATGGGGATTATAAATGCAGCCTCAATGTCGTTTGCGTTGTTAGCACCGAGAAGTTCATTTTGATCTTCTGGTTAGTTACAAGTTGCAAGTTAACTTTATTGAGGCATATAAAATCTGTACATTTATCTTTGGTCGTCTTCATGACATGTCTGACTTTAACATAAATTCAAAATATTTCAAAAGTATAATAAAAATAAAAATATCTAGTCGATTGTCGATAATTAACATATTGATTTGATTACTTACTCCCGTGATCAATACTCTGCTTTGCTCTTTTATGGCATTCTTAACTCAATGACTAGGACTAAAACTATAAAACTTAAAAACTAAAAATTCACAGTTTTGAGGGGGATATCTGAATTTATATCAGGTATGATAAAATAGTGCAGATATCAAGAAATCCCTATTAATTTATAAAAACAAAAACACAATGGTTTATGTTAACAGCGCCTACCAAAACATGTCTAAAATGTTTTATTTTATTTTACTTTTTTTAATTTTTAACAGCATAACAATTAACAATTATCATCCCCTATAGTTAAAGGGAGATACCTTTTCAAAGAACGGCACTTTTGTAGTTTCGTTTGTATCTTGTTCTAAAAGAGAAAGAGAGAGAAAGAAAATTAAATGGTTATAAATAATAGTTATCAAATAGGCAGTTATTAATATTAGAGCCCATCAAGGATCTTACGAGTGGGTTTTCATGAAATCTTATACGCTCCATCTTTTTTATCAAAAGTTCTATTTGATATTTCATTATGGGAGTTACCTGAGTTGCTTCATGTAAAATTTTATTGGAATACCACTTTTTATCTGCTCTTCTAAACAGACCGCAACAAAATCTCAAAATTTGTCTTTCAAACAACTCCATTTCTTTTGCAACACTAGGTGATATCGTACAAAACTCACACGTCAAAATCGGTCTTATAAGCGTCTTCTACATAAGAATTTTTGTTTTGTCTGACAAGCTCTTTGAATTAAGTAGAAGTTTAAGGGATCATACAACCATCTTTGCCTTATTAAGCACAGTCTTAGCCTCCTAAAATGTTTGTTGAACAAGAATCGGTTATGGAAGTTTATTCCCAGGTATTTTGTTTCCGTTCGTAATGGAATTTGAATATCATTCACTTTTAAAGATAAAGACTTGAAACAAGTTAGGGCCGGTTTGTTTAAGCTTGATTATTTCTAATCAATGATTATTCCAGATGATAATCATGGATTCGGTTTGTTCACAAAATTTTTAATCAAGGAATCTCTGATCAGAGCTTTTAATCAATGATTTTGCTAACCAGTCAATTTTTCTGGGTTATAGCTCCATTTAATCAACGATTAACTGAAATTCAGTTTGTTCAGGCTTAATTTTTGTTCAAATCACAGCTATTCCTTCAAAATAAAAAATTGTCAGGCTGACATATCACTTAAAATATTTTTTTTGACATCAATGAGCATCTCCACTGAATTGTTTGAAATGGAGTAAGTTCTTCTATAAATTTATTAATGAAGAGATTCCACCAGATGTGCATGAAGAAAACATAGCACTTGTTGAATCAATTGATGTCGACAGGATGAAATTAAATTCAAAATCTCGATAGTTTTTCCAAACGAAAAAAAAACTGACTTTATCATGAAAAAATGTATGTATTTTTAATAATTTCCTTGATTAAGTTTAGACATATAGACTGGAAAATGGAACGATTTTTGAATAATCCATGATTTGCTAACCAAGCTATAAAAAAGGTGAACAAACACTCTTTGGTGATCACAGATTCATAATCATGGATTAAGAAGAATCCTTGATAACCAAATTCCTTATTTAACCCGCTCTGAACAAACCGGCCCTTAGTCCACATTTTCTTGTATTCATTTTCAATCTCCACTTTTTGAAATAATTTTCGACGAGAGGAAGCCCTTGCTTTATTTCGCTAAGAGCTACAGTTGGTCGGGTACTACTAGCCAATATGATAGTATCATCTGCATAATGAATTGAACCTAGCTTATTAGTCATTGGGTCAGAGAGAGGAAAATCTTGCAAACAAATATTGAAGAGGAATGGCCCCATTATCGATCCCTGTGGAACGCCTGTGATGAAAGAAGGTCTCCTGACATACATAAGACCATACGACATAAGGCCATAATAAGGAAAATTTTTTCCGCTTCGCTCTTATCTGCATTATTCTATCGTGAGTAAAAAGCAAAACAAACATAATTTGCCTCCGGATAGCAACGGGCTTGTTGTTGGTGAACATAAAAAATGTGCGCACAAATTTTGTTGAGATTTTCTTAGTATCGTACGAATATTTACAATCATGACACACTTTTCTTGACAAAAGTCTCTTGAAATTTGCTATCGTACGGTTATCCAGAAAGGAACAAATTTATTTTTTTCTACAAATGCAAAATTCACGCGATAAGGAAAATGATTTTGTTAAAATTTTGTATTTTGAATACTTGGATTGATATTTATATTTATAAACTTATTTGAAATCCGGAATATAATGCCATTTGCTGCCATATGTTCGAATATGGCCTTAAGTCACAATTGAAAGCGTCATAACGCACGCCATATGTTCGAATATGGCCTTATGTCGTATGGCCTTATGTCAGGGCACCATGACAGAATAGATAGATAAATAGATAGATAAAATTCTTTATTACTATATACCAGTTTTACATTCCATTAGAATTTAGAATATAAGGAAATGGCTATGCTGCCGTCTGCCTGATAGACATTTTTTAAACTTAAATACATTCATAATATAATGTGAAAGTTCTACAATCTTCATCAAATACTTTTTACATATTTTTTTAAAAATTGTTTTATAAGATTCTTCGACTTTCAGACCATTCTTTAAAGAAGTTAAAAGCAATTTTAATGATTTGCTACATGAAAAAGTTATACAATTTTCACGTGATTTGAAACACAAATATTTGAGAAAAAAAAAAACAAAAATATTGTTGTCAAAAATCTTTCCTAACTTCATCTACCAACACTGATTTCATAATACAATAACATGAATTCTATATTGTTTCTCTAATGTACTTACTATTGTATTTGTTCATATATGTATTTACTTTAAAGCTTTTAGAATACATATATCCTACTAATATTATAAACGTGAAAGTTTGTATGTGTGGATGTATGTTTGTTACTCTTTCACGCAAAAACTACTGAATGGATTTTACTTAAACTTTCCAATAATATAGCTTATACATCAGAATAACACATAGGCTACAATTTATCCCTATATTCCCACGGGAACGGGAACGTATACGGGAACTTAGAAACTACAACACCGATTTCAAAAATTCTTTCACCGTTAGAATGCTACACTATCCCCGAGTAACATAAAAACTAATTCATCCCCATATTCCTTAGGTTCCCTATATTCCCACGGGAGCAGGAACGTATACGGGAACTTTGACACTACAGCACCGATTTCAAAAATTCTTTCACCGTTAGAATGCTACACTATCCCCGAGTAACATAAAAACTAATTCATCCCCATATTCCTACGGCTCCCTATATACAACACCGATTTCAAAAATTCTTCCACCGTTAGAATGCTACACTATCCCTGTGTAACATTAACTTTAATTCATCCACATATTCCTACGGGAACGGGAGTCCTTACTAATATAATAAGTGTGAAAAGAGCTCTGTCTGTCCGTCGTTCTATGTTACCATCTCCCGCCCAAACTAATAAACCGATATAAATGAAATTTTAAACAAAGATTGTTCAGAACCTGTGGAAAGACATAGACTATATATTATTTCCCTATATATTCCCACGGGAGCAGGAACGTATACGGGAACTTTTACACTACAGCACCAATTTCAAAAATTCTTCCACCGTTGGAATGCTCCATAATCCCGGAGTAACATTAACTTTAACTTATTCACATATTCCCACGAAAACGGTCACCATATTCCCACGGGAACGGGAGTCTTTACTAATATTGAAAATGCGAATGTAGGTATGTCGGTATGTTTTTCGTATGTCTCCCGTTCAAACTGCTAAACAGATTTTATTAAATTAGCTACAGAGATGGTCTAGAATAGTGGTGGGCAAACTTTTTTAATGGTGGGAAAGAAAATTCAAGAAATCACAGAGGAGGGCCAGAATTATTTAAAAATATTTTGTGTTGAAACTTTTAATAAAGTTTTGTTTATTTTTGCACAAATGTTCAAAATTACAATTTAACTTTTATTTAAAGGCCCTGCCATAGTACTCGTGTGAGATGTATTAAATTGCTTTTGATTTCATCTTCGGGAATTCAGCTTTCGCCAGTGTTCTATAAAAATCTAATTTTGGGGAGTTTAAGAACAGTTGTTTTAAACGGGTGCTGCACAGCATTTCAATAATCTTCAAATGCAATCCTGCAGAGAAATTTTTCCGGATCTACATTAAACGGCATCGAGAAAACATCCAGCGACGACTGATTGTTCTTAAAATCTTGAAACCTAGTTTTGAATTCAGTGTGAACTTTTTTCAACGCCTGACTGAATTCTTTTAGTTTTATCTCACCAACTGGTGACATGGATTTCAAACGCGGAAAGTGAGTTAAGTTGTTTTTAGTCATGCAGTAGTTGTAAAACAGAAAAAGCTTGGCTTTAATTGATTTTACACAACCCCAAGTCTCATCAAATTATTTCTTTTCTTGCAATTTTTTGTTTAATTTGGTGTAGTGTTGGAGAAAATCGTTAAAAATTTCAAAATCGATATGCCAATCTTTGTCTTTGAAGATTTGGAAATCACACCATTTTTCTGTTTTATTCTTTAGGAAATCCTGTATATCTTCTATTAAATTCCAGATCCGTTCAAATGCATGGCCACAACTTAACCATGTTACTTTCGTATGGTAAAGAAGGTCCGAATAATCTGTGTCGACTTCAATTAGAAATTCTTCGAATTGCCAGAGTAGGTACCATGCCCCGGGATCAAATTGTATTAGTTAGTTTTATTACCACATTTAGTACATGGCTAATATCTATTGCAGCTTTACAAAGCACGTTCGCTGGTGAATTATACAATGTAAAAATACAACATTGTGATTAGGATTTTTAGGAAATTTTGAATTACGAGGGATGTTTTTGTTGTTGGAAAAATGAAATAAGATATTGGTGAGTAGGAAGTAGGCCAAATTATAATTATCGAAGGCCATATACTATTCATTTCTAAGACCCAATCAGGGCCTGATTAAATGGTTTTGCGGGCCGGAGTTGGCCCGCGGGCCGTACTTTGCCCATCACTGGTCTAGAACATGCGGAAGGATAAAGGCTATATATCTATCCTTATATTCCCACGGGAACGGAAATGGGAATTCAAAAACTACGGTCTCAAAAGTATTTTTAACAGGGCTACAAGCTGTTGAAATAGGGGTTGAATGTTTTTTTGGAAATACCGCCAATTTTAAGGCTAGAAGTTTTATTTCCTAAAAATTTAAAAATGCTGCTGAAAGTCACTATTCCACGCGGACGAAGTCGCGGGCACAGCTAGTAATACATATTCCTCTCTTCGACTCTCATCACTACCACTCAACAAACTTTATGGCTATTATCAGAACACTGGAGGCATGCCAACGAAAATTCAACAAATATTTTTGTTCTCCTCTTCGCAACAATATGATTTCATAGCGCTCACTGAGACATGGCTAAAGAATGATCATCACACTGCAGAATTAATTAATTGTCAACATTATGCAGTTTTTCGTAAAGATCGCTGCCCCCAAACAACTGGATTAGAAAGAGGAGGAGGTGCGCTGCTGGCAGTACGAAAAACTTTTTCCTGTATTGAATTGTGTCTACCTTCTTCTTCTATATCTTGTTCTTATGACATATGTAGATCAAATTATTGTAAAAGTAATCATTGATCGTCGTAAAGTTATTTATTTTATGCTAAGTTATATTCCACCAAAGAGCTCGTTTGAACTATTTTCTATGCATGTACAAAATTGTAAATTTTATTTATCTCAACTTAAAGACAATGAACATGTTATTATTTTAGGAGATTTCAACTTAACAAATATTGAATGGGTCTATGATCCTGAAGAATCGCAATTGCTACCCTTTAATGTTTTTATGGATTATGAGATTGAAGTTGTCGATTCATTTTCTAGTTTTGATCTAATCCAATTGAATGATAGTAAAAATAATTTTGGTAACATTCTCGATCATATGTTTGTAGACAGAGAAGTCAAAATATTTTTTCAAACACTGTTTTTCATAATGCATTAGCTTTTGATGTAACTTTTTTAAACTATTTTAACTCAAACAACTTTGACCAGTTCAAATTAAATTTTGCAAAAGCTAATTTTGAAGGCATAGCAAGTTATATGTCGCTCATTCCGTGGCATCTTAACATAAGTACATTAAATTTAACTCAGTTCTATGAATTTTTTGTTGAGTCTTTGAAAGAGGCAATTGATATGCATGTGCCAAAAGAGAAAGTTATTCGAAATTCAAAACCACCGTGGTTTAATAGAAGACTTTGCAATTTAAGTAATATAAAAAACAAAGCGTATAAAAATGTTCGAAAGTATTCAAATAACTTAGCGCTAAAAGATAACTTTATTCGTCTAGAGAGGGATAGATAGATAGATATTTATTTTTTCGTATTCACATTTACATTTGGTAAGCTACCGCACAGTATATAATACAGAGATTTGATATATTTATATCTTTCTACTGAAGTATTATCTATAATTAAAAAGAAATTTGGAAAACAATGGAAAAAATGACTTTGAAGGAAAGTACAAATAAAACCTTCAATACAAAAAAAAAAAAAAAAAAAATTGCCATATTTAAATAGTAATAAACGAAGGCAGGTACATTTCTACTTAAGGACTATGATTAAACTTGAAGCTTAATCATTATTGCACAAAATAAATATATATATATTATTATTAAAATATCAAACTGACAAACAAATAACTTAATAAATAAATAAATTAATTAATTAATTAATAAATAAATAAACAAATAAATAAATAAGTAAATAATTCTGTAACTAAATTAATTTGTAAATAAATAAATAAGTATTTGAATTAATAAATTGAATTAAATCAGATGTGTTGAAATAACTTTAAAGATAGTTATTAAAAAAAGGAAAAGGATAATAGATAAATAAATAAATAAATAAATTAATAACTGAATAAATAAATCAATAAATAAATCCTACTAATATTATAAACGTGAAAGTTTGTATGTGAGGATGTATGTTTGTTCCTCTTTCACGCAAAAACTACTGAACGGATTTTACTTAAACTTTCCAATAATGTAGCTTATACATCAGAATAACACATAGGCTACAATTTATCCCTAAATTCCCACGGGAACGGGAACGTATACGGGAACTTAGAGACTACAACACCGATTTCAAAATTTTTTTCACTGTTAGAATGCTTCATTATTCCCGAAAAACATAAAAACTAATTCATCCCCATATTCCTTAGGTTCCCTATATTCCCACGGGAGCAGGAACGTATACGGGAACTTTGTCACTGCAGCACCGATTTCAAAAATTCTTTCACCGTTAGAATGCTACACTATCCCCCAGTAACATAAAAACTTATTCATCTCCATATTCCTACGGTTCCCTATATTCCCACGGGAGCAGGAACGTATACGGGAACTTTGACACTACAGCACCGATTTCAAAAATTCTTTCACCGTTAGAATGCTACACTATCCCCGAGTAACATAAAAACTAATTCATCCCCATATTCCTACGGTTCCCTATATTCCCACAGGAGCAGGAACGTATACGGGAACTTTGACAATGCAGCACCGATTTCAAAAATTCTTTCACCGTTAGAATGCTACACTATCCCCGAGTAACACAAAAACTAATTCATCCCCATATTCCTACGATTCCCTATATTCCCAAGGGAGCACGAACGTATACGGGAACTTTGACACTACAGCACCGATTTCAAAAATTCTTTCACCGTTAGAATGCTACACTATCCCCGAAAAACATAAAAACTAATTCATCCCCCTATTCCTACGGTTCCCTTTATTCCCACGGGAGCAGGAACGTATACGGGAACTTTGACACTACAGCACCGATTTCAAAAATTCTTTCACCCTTAGAATGCTACACTATCCCCGAGTAACATAAAAACTAATTCATACCCATATTCCTACGGTTCCCAACATTTACACGGGAGCAGGAACGTATACGGGAACTTTGACACTACAGCACCGATTTCAAAAATTCTTTCACCGTTAGAATGCTACACTATCCCCAAGTAACATAAAAACTAATTCATCCCCATATTCCTACGGTTCCCTATGTTCCCACGGGAGCAGGAACGTATACGAGAACTTTGACACTACAGCACCGATTTCAAAAATTCTTTCACCGTTAAAATGCTTCACTATCCCCGAGTAACATTAAAACTAATTCATCCCCATATTCCTACGGTTCCCAACATTCCCACGGGAGCAGGAACGTATACGGGAACTTTGACACTACAGCACCGATTTCAAAAATTCTTTCACCGTTAGAATGCTACACTATCCCCGAGTAACATAAAAACTAATTCATCCCCATATTCCTACGGTTCCCAACATTCCCACGGGAGCAGGAACGTATACGGGAACTTTGACACTACAGCACCGATTTCAAAAATTCTTTCACCGTTAGAATGCTACATTATCCCCGAGTAACATAAAAACTAATTCATCCCAAAATTCCTACTACAACAACGATTTCAAAAATTCTTCCACCGTAAGAATGCTACACTATCCCTGTGTAACATTAACTTTAATTCATCCACATATTCCTACGTAGGTCCCCTCCATTCCCTCACAAGGGATGGTTGTGAGAAATGCGCTAGGCCCAGGGGCTCCTCGCTCTGTTGCGCCACCCTATTTATTTATTTTTTTTTATTCCTACGGAAACGGGAGTCCTTACTAATATAATAAGTGTGAAAGGAGCTCTGTCTGTCCGTCGTTCTATGTTACCATCTCCCGCCCAAACTAATAAACCGATTTAAATGAAATTTTAAACAAAGATTGTTCAGAACCTGAGGAAAGACATAGACTATATATTTTTTCCCTATATTCTCACGGGAGCAGGAACGTATACGGGAACTTTTACACTACAGCACCGATTTCAAAAATTCTTCCACCGTTGGAATACTTCATAATCCCGGAGTAACATTAACTTTAACTTATCCACATATTCCCTTGAAAACGGTCACCATATTCCCACGGGAACACGAGTCTTTACTAATATTGAAAATGCGAATGTAGCTATGTCGGTATGTTTTTCGTATGTCTCCCGTTCAAACTGCTAAACAAATTTATTAAATTAGCTACAGAGATGGTCTAGAACATGCGGAAGGATAAAGGCTATATATCTATCCTTATATTCCCACGGGAACGGAAATGGGAATTGAAGAACTACGGTCTCAAAAGTATTTTTTACAGGGCTACAAGGTGTTGAAAAAGGGGTTGAATGTCTTTTTTGGAAATACCGACATTTTTAAGGCTAGAAGTTTTATTTCCTAAAAAGTTACAAATGCTGCTTAAAGTCACTATTCCACGCTGACGAAGTTGCGGGCACAGCTAGTAAATAAATAAATAAATAGCAAACAAATTAGTAAATAACAAATAAACAATAAATAAATAAATAAATTTGTAAATAAATAAAGAAACTTATAATAAGAATGTTAACCAAGAAAAACAAATACATACTTCAATCACTAAGTAATTAATAGACATTTAATATACATAAAAGTCGATACGCAAAGACATAGGTAAATTATAATATCATTCAGAAACTATTCAATTCATATTTAAAGAAATGGTTAGGATATCAGCTGATTTATAAGTGGATTGTCACAACTATCACAGTTTTCTAAGAATTTGTTTGTAAGTTTATGAATTCTTTCAGTGATAATTTCAACATTTGCTCTTGAATGCAAATCAATCGTAGAGTGGTAGCGAGAAAGGTTAAGCATCATTTTTAGTAATTTGTTCTGCGATACTTGTAATTTATAAATATGACATTTAGCACAACTTCCCCACACCTGACATCCATACAAAAGGATAGCCTGGAAGACAACTTTATGGACAATAATTTTGTTGGCGTTGCTCAACATTGATTTTCTATTTATAAATGGGTACAGCATCTTGGTTGCTATGCTTACTTTTTGTAAGGTTTTGGCAACATGCACATTAAATGTTAATTTTTGGTCTAAGTGAATCCCCAGATACTTTTACGGTCAAATCCCAATTGACTCTTACTCCGTTTATGCAAAGCTGATTGGTTGGGAGGTAGCAAGGTTTTCTTTTTCTGCTAAAAAAGATTGCTTGCACCTTTTCAACATTAAGTTTAATTTTCCATTTATTGTAATACTGGATCATCCTTTCAACCGCATATTGTAAATTTGTCTCAACACCGAGACCGAATTCATGAGATGAAAAGATGCCAGTATCATCAGCGAAGATAGCTATTTCACATTCAGGCAATCTGGGAATATCAGATGTAAAAATGTTATACAAAAGTGGACCCAGGACTGATCCTTGTGGAACACCTTGATTGACAACATTACAGTTCGATGAACTACGATTAACAAAAACACGAAAACATCTATTGGACAGAAAATTTTGGGTAATTTTTACCAGGAACGCAGGGAACCCAAGATTTACCATTTTGTGCACAATCCCATCATGCCATACTGTGTCGAAAGCTTTTTCAATGTCAAGCAGGACTAGACCCGTTGATTTGCCAAGAAGACGATTTTTTTTAATATGGTTACACAGCCTTAAAACTTGATGAGATGTGCTATGAAACTTTCTGAACCCAAATTGTTCATTTGGTATTATTTTATTATCATCATTTCCACGTCATTGGAAAGTATTGAATTTTAAGACACGCATTTATCAAAAATGCAAGAAATTGAATCCCTTCTTTAGGTAGTGCTTTTATATAAATATTTTTAATGCCGTCAAGACCACCGGACTTTCTTGACTTTAGGTAACTCACAATATCTTCCACATCTGTCCTTGAAACATACTGATTGATAGGTGTATCAACGATCTGTTCATTGAATAAAGTTACTGTGTTGTTAACGAGGTTATTTGTAGTACTATCACCAAGGTTTTGGGACACACTGTGATTATTCAGAAACGTTGAGGCAAAAACGTTGGCTTTACTGCTATCTTCGTAAACTACCTCACTATCATTTTCAAGGTTTGGTATTTGTCTGTTCTTATTTTTAATTATTTTTGCGATATTCCAGAAGGGTTTAGAATTTTTATCTAATTCGCTTAGTTTTTCGTTCCACTTTCTGTTCCGATAGTTTCTTATCTCCTCAACAATCTTTTTGTTGTAGAATTTAAGTTGAATTCTGTATTCTGGCAATCGGTAGCGTTGCCATTGCCTTTTAAAGGAGTTCCTTATGCGAACATATTCCAAAATATACTCCGGCATTTTGTTAAAAAATGGCTTTTTAAGTTTTTTTGGCACGCATGACTGTATTGATTCAGTTATTTGACTAGAAAAGGAATCGACAAGTAAATCAACATCTTCCTTAGAACTTATTCTATCCATATCAGCAGGAGATGACCTTACCTTGGATTTTATCTCTGATCGAAAACGTTGCCAATTAGCATTCTTTAGGTCTAAAAAGTACTGTTCGCGTGACTCTACAGACTCATTCATTTTGCAAAGGACTGGAATATGGTCCGAACTTAGTTCATTTACTGTTATTGGCTGTGTAAAAAACCTTGCAACATTTGTTATAAAGAAGTCAAGAACGGAAGGACTACCTCTTGACCCTGCTGGAAAATATGTTGGACTAAACGGAAACAACAATGAATACGGAAACACAATAGACAAACTTGCAAGAACATTACCCCATGAATTTGCACGATTACATCCCTAATCTCTATGCCTACAATTGAGGTCACCCCCTACTATATAACTCTCATTACGTATTAATAATTTTCTCAAGTCATTTCTAAAATATCTTCTTTTTTCATCAGATGAATTTTTACCTGGAAAGTAAACACAGAACATTTTTATAGTAGTACGATTTCTTAATTTCACCTCTACAACGACATTCTCGATGCATCGAGTACGAACGACTGGCAAAAGAACATGTTGAATGCATCTTTTAATGAAAATTGCAACACCTCCACCTCTATCATCATTTCTGTCTACGCGATAGCATTTATAACCCGGGGTGGAAATAGATATTTCAGAATTTAACCATGTCTCTGTTACAAAAGCAATATCAATTGAATGATCATTCAAGAATTGAACAAATTCTACATGTTTATTACGGATGCTTTTGGCATTCCATGTTATTATATTTAAGTCTAACATATTACTTGACATTGGAATAAAGAAATTTAGTTGCTAACTGTGCGATAGCTTGAAATTGATCGAATTTTGTTTTACAAGAACCTAATTTATTAATCATCTCCATTACAAGAATATTCAATTCTTCCATGGAAAACAACTCACCACCGGCATGGCAGTTGACGTAGGTGTGTTGATGTTGTTGCTTACGCTGGGTTGCACTTGCACATCATTTTGTGGTGAGGTTTTAGTCCATGTACTTGGACTCGTGACACTGGCGCTTTGCAAATTCACCTGCCTGCCGTGAGCACGTTGATGTAAAGGTGGGAAGTCGCTCATTGACAGATAAGATGAGTTGAATTTCGGGATGTTGACGTGATGGTTGGTTTTTGTCTGGACCTGGGCACGCTGACTTGTTTTGTTTGAAAGCTTTTCTCTTATCTCTAAATATTTTTTTCTGATTACGCAGTTGCTGTCAGTAGATTTATGTTGTTCTCTGCAGTTTGCACATTTGTGCATTTCGGTATTGTTGCATTCTTCGGTTTTATGGGAAGCCGCACATATAGAGCAATAAGTTTTTACATGGCAATTTCTCTCACCATGACCAAACATTTGGCAATTTCTACATTGAGTTAGATGATTTCTCTGTTTTCGTTGGAAAGACCAGTTGACTTGGGTGTGAAGTATAGTACGATATTTTTTCCTAAATTCAAACATTTTTATGGATCCACTTTCTAAAGAAACTAAATAAATAGTATCGGTGTATTGTTCATATTGTCTATTAATCAATTTGATTTCTTTACACAACAATCCAAGATTGTTCAATTCATCTTTTAGCACTGTTGTGTCAATTTCATTAAATGAATGAATGATTTTAATGAATGAATGACTTTAATAAAAAGCTTTTTCATTTTTTAGTTCATGACTGAAGTACTGACAGTTCTCTTGATTTAATTTAGCCAGAACAAGGTTATATGAATCCATTGATTCGCACATAATTTTAATGCCAATTGACATTTTCTTTATGGAATAATCCGAAACTTTAATGGATTTTATCAGGGTATGCACATAATCACACGTTTTTTGAAGCAGTTTAATGGGTGGGATAAACACTTTTTTAAGAACAGAAACAGAAACGTTTGGCGAAATAGAATCGTCCATAGGTTCAGCATCGTTGTCTGTGTCACTATCCGGCAAACACTGTAAAGGACTCCAATAGTTTCCCCTGGAGTCCTTCGCGGTCACATTCATGGTTTTTGTTTTCCGAAATTTACTACCCGAGGACATTGTTTTGTCCTCGGAATTAGGCGATCTCGCGCGTTTATTAATTTTGGTAAAAGAAATCACAATTGAATTTAAAGACTGGCTCAACTTGACGTTTAGCTCTCTCAAAAGCTTTGTGATGACTGTCGTCTAGAGAGGGAATTCGATGTTCTCAACAAGTTTCTTCACAAAAACTATATGTTGTCAATTGAATCTAGTTTGAAAACCAACAGTAAATCTTTTTGGGCGTTCATTAAAAATAAAAAAGGGTCTAATGGAATTCCAATTAGTATGCAATATCTTGGCTATACATATACTGATCTTCCGACGATATGTAATTTGTTTGCCGACTACTTCGAGTCAAATTATAAAACTTTTAATCCTCAGTCCTATGTAAGACCTGAATTTTCTCCAAACCTTGTAGATATTGGGCATATTGATATTAATATTTTTAAGGTTGAAGCTGCTCTGTTGAGTTTAGATTGCGATAATAAGCCAGGGCCTGATGGAATACCTCCAATTATTCTTAAAAAGTGTGCTGCAGTGCTTTCAGAGCCTCTTTCTTACATCCTACTAATATTATAAACGTGAAAGTTTGTATGTGTGGATGTATGTTTGTTCCTCTTTCACGCAAAAACTACTGAATGGATTTTACTTAAACTTTCCAATAATATAGCTTATACATCAGAATAACACATAAGCTACAATTTATCCCTAAATTCCCACGGGAACGGGAACGTATACGGGAACTTAGAAACTACAACACCGATTTCAAAAATTTTTACACTGTTAGAATGCTTCATTATCCCCGAGTAACATAAAAACTAATTCATCCCCATATTCCTACGGTTCCTTATATTCCCACGGGAGCAGGAACGTATACGGGAACTTTGACACTACACCACCGATTTCAAAAATTCTTTCACCGTTAAAATGCTACACTATCCCCGAAAAACATAAAAACTAATTCATCCCCATATTCCTACGGTTCCCTATATTCCCACGGGGGCAGGAACGTATACGGAAACTTTGACACTACAGCACCGATTTCAAAAATTCTTTCACCGTTAGAATGCTACACTATCCCCGAGTAAAATAAAAACAAGTTGATCCCCATATTCCTACGGTTCCTTATATTCCCACGGGAGCAGGAACGTATACGGAAACTTTGACACTACAGCACCGATTTCAAAAATTCTTTCACCGTTAGAATGTTACATTATCCCCGAGTTGCATAAAAACTAATTCATCCCCATATTCCTACGGCTCCCTATATACAACACCGATTTCAAAAATTCTTCCACCGTTAGAATGCTACACTATCCCTGTGTAACATTAACTTTAATTCATCCACATATTCCTACGGGAACGGGAGTCCTTCCTAATATAATAAGTGTGAAAGGAGCTCTGTCTGTCCGTCGTTCTATGTTACCATCTCCCGCCCAAACTAATAAACCGATTTAAATGAAATTTTAAACAAAGATTGTTCAGAACCTGAGGAAAGACATAGACTATATATTTTTTCCCTATATTCCCACGGGAGCAGGAACATATACGGGAACTTTTACACTACAGCACCGATTTCAAAAATTCTTCCACCGTTGGAATGCTCCATAATCCCGGAGTAACATTAACTTTAACTTATCCAGATATCCACATATTCCCACGAAAACGGTCACCATATTCCCACGGGAACGGGAGTCTTTACTAATATTGAAAATGCGAATGTAGCTATGTCGGTATGTTTTTCGTATGTCTCCCGTTCAAACTGCTAAACAGATTTTATTAAATTAGCTATATATCTATCCTTATATTCCCACGGGAACGGAAATGGGAATTCAAAAACTACGGTCTCAAAAGTATTTTTAATAGGGCTACAAGGTGTTGAAATAGGGGTTGAATGTTTTTTTTGGAAATACCGCCATTTTTAAGGCTAGAAGTTTTATTTCCTAAAAATTTAAAAATGCTGCTGAAAGTCACTATTCCACGCGGACGAAGTCGCGGGCACAGCTAGTATTTAATAAATCTCTTTCGAGTGGTGAATTCCTCTCTGTGTGGAAGAAATCATTTGTCTGTCCTATTCACAAAGCTGGTTCCAAACAGGAAGCTTCTAATTATCGTCCTATTTGTAGGCTATCCTCAATTCCAAAAGTTTTTGAAAAGATAGTATATGACAAATTGGCTTTCTTGGCCAAAGAAGTTATATCTCTTTTGCAGCCTGGCTTCGTGCCGGGTAGATCCACATCTGCTAACCTTTAAATTTTCAGTAACTATACTCTTAATAAGTACCCGTGGTGTGATGGAAAGCATGTCCGCCTTTTAATCCAGACGTTCGAGTTCGAATCCCACCAGAGGCAAAAATGTTTTTTCTACGGGTATCGCCTTTCGTGAGGAATTGGCAAGTCCTCCGTTAGTATTCATTGCCATGAAAAGCGCTTTCTCGATTGGCCGTTCGGAACCGGCAGAAAATTGTAGGTCCCCTCCATTCCCTCACAAGGGATGGTTGTGAGAAATGCGCTAGGCCCAGGGGCTCCTCGCTCTGTTGCGCCACCCTATTTATTTATTTATACTCTTAATAATCTTGAAAAGGGTTACCAGGTTGATGTGATTTACACGGACTTCGCAAAGGCTTTCGATAGAGTAAGTCATAATATTTTGATAAATAAATTGGAATGGCCTGGCCTCCATTCAAATATTTTAAAATGGATTCAATTCTATCTTATAGGGCGAATTCAGTTTGTGTCGATTGACCAAATTCTTTCTAGGCCTATTCTAATACCCTCTGGTGTTCCTCAAGGTAGCCATCTTGGTCCACTTCTTTTTCTCTAGTTTATTAACGACATGCCTGATATTTTTACAAATTCGTTCAGCCTGCTTTTTGCTGATGATTTAAAATTCTATCGCTGTATAAAGTCGATTGATGATTGCCATTCTTTACAAGAAGAACTTCATAAGCTTACTGATTGGTGTATGTTAAATCAATTGTTTTTGAATGTTTTAAAGTGTCATT
Organism: Melanostoma scalare; assembly: GCA_949752695.1. Taxonomy (NCBI): domain Eukaryota; kingdom Metazoa; phylum Arthropoda; class Insecta; order Diptera; family Syrphidae; genus Melanostoma; species Melanostoma scalare. Next base: position 94,150,185 of record OX456984.1, read on the forward strand.
GTTTTTCGTTTTTCCGTTTGGCATCACCAATTTTCTTTGAATACAAAATTACTAACCATGCTCTTGAAAGAGTATCTGAAAAAAAAAAAGATCTTGGTGTTATCTTCGACTCTAAATTAAACTTTGTTAGACATATTGAGTATATTGTTGCTAAAGCTAATTCAATGCTGGGGTTTGTCAAACGCAATTCAACGGACTAAAGATCCATACACGCTTAAATCACTTTATTCTGCTTATGTTAGATCCAATTTAGAATACTGCACTGTAATTTGGAATCCCTGTTACATGATTCATTCCTTTAGAATTGAACGTGTACAAAGAAAATTTACGAGGTAGGTATGTAGTTTGGAAACTAGGTTGGAACATCGAAATGCCATCCTATTCTACAAGGTTACGAGTGTGATGTGTTACTAAGCAGACGTGTTTAAGTTGAGTTTTAAGTGGTAGTTTAACTATTCCAAGTCACCTAAGTTGATTAAAAACATTGTAAAACAACGCACAAAGACATTTTTTCCCACAACTTAACAAAACTCAAATTGTTTTATTGAATAAATTAGTTTTTACCCAAAACCAAAATCATAAACTCTCATAAACAGTTTCCATCTCACTCACCAAACTTTAAACACATTCATATTTAAATCCACTCTTAAATTTTTCCCACACTATCAAAACAATTAAATATGAGTACACGAAGCAAATTACGGTCCTCCGAATCGCCTTCTCCATCTAATCCGAATATAACATCATTATGGAAAGTAGGTACTACCTCCAACACAATCACCAGCGACAAGAGAAATGTCAAGCAACAAAAAAACTTGCGAAGAAAACTCTTCCTTCTCTTCCATAATGCAATTGATAACCAAAATTGAGAAATCTATGCTCGCACAAACGGAGGTTATAACGTCACAGATCACGTCACAAATCGCTGAATCCGAAAAAAAAAATCACAGACAAAATAAGCACCGATGTAAACGAATTGAAATTTTCTATCGAAAATATAAATTCACGGTTGTCAACGATTGAAGGAAAGCAAGCAGAGATTGAACCCTTAAAAGAGGAAATCCGCGAACTGAAACACCAAATACTTGAGCAGGAAGAAAAAATTAAAAACATTTCCTTGCAGATGGAGGATAATGAAGCACAACAATTGTTTAAAGACACGATGAGTGATGTACTTTTACACGGAGTTCCACTTTTGCCAGACGAAAATCTTCGCTGGATATTTAATCAGCTCTGCACTAAAAATTTTAATTTTAAATCACCTACAATCAAAAGCATTTTCCGTCTTAGATCGAAATCATACACCGAGTCACTATCCTCACCAGTTATTATAAAATTTTTTACTCCACAGTCCACACGACAAGCTGTTGGTCTTGCGATCAGTTGCAGAATACAGAAAAACAACAAAAAACCGCTCCATCTTCATGATCTTGGCTTTTGCACTGAAAATGATAACACAACGAAAAAAAATAATGTGTACATTCACGAGAGCGTAACACCCAAAAATCGATCTATTCTACAGAACGCATTGAAAATGAAACACAACAAACAAATATACTCACAGTCGTATTTATAATCCCATTCCAAAGTATGTCTAACTTTGGACAGCTCTTAGAACAGTGTCCAACTCCAAATCGTATTTATAAACACTTTCATCGCTGTCTAAGGAACGTCTAACTTTAGACACCGAAATTGGTTGTCTAAACTATGGCTAAAGTGGCATTTGCTACAGCAAAAAAGAATTTTGTTGAACATGTTATAAAACACTGTTGAGAGCTCTAAGATCGAAAAAAATAAGTAGTTTGAGGTGCAAAAATACTACTTTCAACAATTTAATTTATAAATTGCACAAATTTCATCGTTTTATGAGACTTGGAAAAACTGTAACTCAAAGTCAAATCAGCTGCTTTTTTGGTCTGGTTCAAGTGCTACGCCACACTCTTTCAGAGCCATTTAGTTGTTGCACTCGTATATCAAAACACAAAAAATGGTACTGCACGGATACATCATGAACGCCAACAGTTAGTTTTTCATTCGAAGTTGACAGTTTGAGGGGTTGCTTAGACAACTGTTGGAATGCATTTATAAATACGAAATTGGCTAAGGGTTGTCCAACTCTTTAGACACCGTCTAGTTGGACAGTTGTCTAAGGATGTTCTAAGCAAATTTTATAAATACGACTGTCAGTGTTTACTATTCGCGGCCTTGTTTATGTGAAGAGGAATAAAGAAGAAGATGCACAAAGCACAACTAATTGAAACCACCTGATGACTTAGCCAAAACTGTCACAACAACAACAACTGCTACAGATGTATAGAACACCTTTTGCAACTAGTAAATCTTTATTTTTCTGTTTCTTTGCAAGCTTTTATCAATTATGTTTTTCTTTTTTTTATATTATTTTGCCATTTACCATTTTTTTTTTTTCTCCTTTTTTCTGGAACAGGTTACTGCTATGTTCGGTGCTGCTTATTGGGCACCTATTATTATCGTTCACCTAAATGGGTGGCCCTAATGAGCAAAATTATATGGAGTCCGTAGACGTTATCAATAGAGATAATACGCGGATAATGATAAATGTTTTATGCAATCAACATACTGGGTTGCAAGTTTGCCATCTTAATACACAAAGTTTAAGATCAAGAGAAAAATTGGATTGGATTGGATGATTCAGATTCTTGTTTGCCAATTCTAAAGTTGATGTGATATGCGTTTTCGAATCTTGGTTCTTAAGTGATGTTGATGATAGCATTTATAATTTGAGTGGCTATAAGCTTTACAGATCTGATAGAGTTAATCGTGTTGGTGGAGGTGTAGCCGTTTATGTTCGTGCAAGTTTTGATTGTCAACTTGTTAAAAAAAGCCCCGAAATGTAGTGAAATGCAATATGTTTTTCTAAAAATTACTTGTCAGTCCAACAAAATATTACTGGGTTCTGTTTATCGACCGCATTCTTCTATTGAAATTTCACCGCTGACTGCTATTTCAGATGAGCTCACCCACGTATCACCTTTTGTTATTCTGTGTGGAGATTTCAACAGCAACGTTCTTGAAGATACATCATTTGTAAATAATATGAGAGCATTTAATCTCACACCTGTTAATACATCCCTTCCCACTCATTTTACTAAGGATAGTAGTACTATTCTTGATCTGTTTTACGTGAGTCATCCATACAAAGTCCTACACTTTAATCAACTTTCTGTTCCTTGTTTTCCCGTCATGACATGATTCACTTAACATACCAATGTGATGTTGTTAATATTGAACCCAAAATTACGTTCCGTGATTTCAAGAACATCAATGTAGATCAACTTAAAGAAGATATTTCTGCAGTAGAATGGTATAGGATCTATTGAATGCCGTATGTTGATAACCAAGTAGGATTCCTTCAAGACAATATTACCAATCTCTTTAATACTCATGTTCCTCTGATAACCAAAAGGCCAATAACAAAAACTTGCTCATGTCCTTGGTTTACAACAGGTATTAAAAATCTAATATCCCAACGTGACAAGGCATACAATAGATGGAAAAGATTTCGCTTACACACACTTTACAGTGCGTACCATACTCTGAGAAATAGGGTAACTTGTGAAATACGTGACGCTAAAAGACTTTTTTTTGCTCCACACCTTGATCCTGCTCAGGCTAAGCATAAATTATGGAAAAATTTAAATGACATTGGGTTAGGAAAGAAAATTAAAAGAAATATTGAACATATTGACTGTAATGAGTTGAATAGGTCCTTCGTATCTGTCCCATATCTTAATAGCGATGAAACTTTGAGTGGCATAAATAATCTATACAATGCAGACCAGGTCAGGAACGAAAATTTTTGCTTTTCAGCAGTCGATGATGCGGATGTTTTACAAAGTATTTTATCTATTAAATCTAATTCAACCGGGTTTGATGAAATAAGTCCAGTTTTCGTTAAAATTATTCTAATTTCTCCAAAATAATAAACTATTATGCGACAATCAGTCTGGCTTTCGTCCAAAACACAGTTGCACAACTGTTTTCATAAATGTGATTGAAGATATAAGGAACGCAGCTGACAATGATCAAGTAACTTTTCTTATCTTACTTGACTTCTCTAAGGCGTTTGATATGGTAAACCACAATATTCTTTGCAGGAAACTTCAAAACCAATTCAATTTCTCTTCGTCATCCACTAATCTAATATCTTCTTAATTGAGTTTTAGATCTCAGGCAGTTGTTTCAAATAATTCCTCCAATTTGCTCAGGCGTTCCCCAAGGCTCGATTCTTGGCCCAATATTTTTCACTATGTACATCAATGACTTGCCTAAGTTGTTATTAAGCTCTTCAATTGATATGTACGCAGATGATGTGCAGATGCGGAAAAGTTTTCCTTTGGGTCTTGTAGAAAATGCTGCCTGTGAAGCAAATGCAGATCTCGACAAGATTTTGCAATGGTCTCCGCCTTCTCCCCTTTTAAATCTCCGGGTCACGATGGCATTTTCCCTATGATTCTTCAAAAAAGCAGCAGGAAAGTCATCCCACATCTCAAGAACATTTTTGAAAATAATATAATAAATATGGCGGGAAGTTAAAGTCGTTTTCATACCGAAAGCCGGCAAACCCAGCCATACAGAAGCAAAAGACTTCAGACCTATAAGTCTGACCTCCTTTATACTGAAAACTTTTGAAAGGTTGCTTTATTTACATATCCGTAGCTTTATGAAACCGGAAGTAATATCCACCTTTCAACATGCTTACACAAAAGGAAGAAGTGTGGAAACAGCACTTAACTGTGTAGTAAGAACCATAGAAAAAACGCTGCAAGATAAGGAATACACTCTGGCAGCCTTCCTGGACATTAAAGGAGCTTTCAACAATGTACAGAACAGTGCAATTAAGAAGGCCCTAAATGATCTAGAAGTTGAAGAAACAATCACAAATTGGATCATGAATATGCTAACAAAACGTCAGATCCACAGTGAACTGGGAGGTGCAAACTTGAAAAAGTGTGTGTCAAGGGGAACCCCACAAGGAGGTATCCTCTCACACCTGCTCTGGATCCTGGTCATGAATGAGATCCTCGTAGCTCTCAAACATGATGGCGTAAAAGTGGTCGCCTATGCCGATGATCTAGCTCTTCTGGCAACGGGGAAATTCCCTTCCACTATTAGCGCACAATTGATTTATACACTAACCAAGGTAAGCGCTTGGACAAAAAGATGCGGCCTTGCAGTTAACCCCCTCAAAACAGAGCTGGTACTCTTTGCAAATAGAAGAAAAATACCTACTTTTGAGTTACCAAGACTAAATGGGACCCCTCTTAAGATCTCTGATCAAGCCAGATACCTGGGAGTGATCTTAGACAAAAAACTAAATTGTGGTCCCAATATACAAGAAAGATACAAAAAATCTATGATAGCACTGTATTCGTGTAACAGGATTTTTGGCAAAAACTGGGGACCAAATCCCAAAATCATCCTGTGGATGTATACTGCCATTGTTTGACCTATCCTATCTTATGGCAATTTGGTCTGGTGGAAGGCGCTGGAAAAATCCACGCATTTAAAAACCCTAACCAGAGTACAAAGATCAGCCTGTATTTGCGTAACTGGTGCAATGAGAACTACACCAACCGCGAGCTTGGAAGTAATCCTCAATCTCACACCTCTTGATCTCTCAGCAAAAAGAACAACAACAACACCAACAACAGCAACAACAACAACAACAACAACAACAACAACAACAACAACAACAACAACAACAACAGCAACAACAACAACAACAACAACAACAACAACAGCATCCACAACAACAACAACATCAACAACAACAACAACAACAACAGCAGCGGCAACAACAACTGCAGCAGCAGCAACAACAACAGCAGCAGCAGCAGCAACAACAACAACATCAGCAGCAGCAACAACAACAACATCAACAACAACAACAACACCAACAACATCAACAACAACAGCAGCAAAAAGAATCACAACAACAACTTCAACTACGTAAGCAGAAACAACAACATCAAACTCTCTTTGTGCCGGATGCTAGAGTGCTACGTTCTGGAAAAAGCACTATTAATCACCTCAGTGCTAGTAGTTCTTCCCAAAGTCAGGAAAACTCTAGTAGAGTGAATGCTAATGATCCATTGGAATCCCCAATAGCTTCCATTGCGGATGAGGGGTGTTCTAACCCAGTAGCATTTTGTTCTACTGAAAACAATTTAGCTATGGAAGAACTCATCGCTATACCCCCAGCTAAGAGCATATTTGTTTCCCGTCTTTCTCCTGCTACTTCACAGGATGCAGTATATAACTATATAAAAAAGAAACTGCCGTTAATTAATTTGACAGCTCTCAGCATACGAAAATTTAATGTGACTCCCGAAAAAGATTATTCATCTTTTGAAATCAAAGTCGGGAGAGACTCTGAAATTTACAAATTAATATGCAACCCATCACTTTGGCCTTTGCACACAGTTGTGCATGAATTTTTTCGGGGCAAAAAACGTAGATCCAACGTTAGCTGAGTCGGAATCGACTCTGCTCTCAACACATACTACTGCTAATTCTTCAATCTGCTTATCAAATGTTCATCGTCATCATCATGGTACATCACTCTACTATCAAAATGTTGGAGGAATGAGATCGAAGACTTTTGAATTCTGTGCTGCTATTGCTGATTCATCGTTTGTTTTTATTGCTCTCACTGAAACCTGGTTCAATGAAAGCATTCAATCTTCTGAATATTTTGACACATCCTACGAAGTCTATAGAAAAGATCGTTGCTATGCTCTTACTGGTGGCACGAAAGGAGGTGGTGTGTTACTTGCGGTTCGTTCGGCTCTTAATAGCAGACAAGTTATGCTCGAAGATTCTCCACGTACAATCGACCAAATATGTGTGTGTGTCGAGGTCGTCTCTCCTGGTTTTGCTATGTTTCAACTGTACATATTTTTATCTTATATTCCACCACGTTCAGATTCAACGGTTTATGATTATCATGTAAAAAATATTAAAAATGTAGCTAACACCTTAGATGAGCATTCCTATATCTTAGTGCTAGGTGATTTCAATTTACCTACTATTGATTGGATTTTTTCTGTAGACGATAAATGTTTAATTCCTTTTAACGTAACTCATGATTATGAAGAAGAAGTTTTAGATACAATGTCAGCTTTTTACTTAAATCAGTTGAATTCGGTTTTGAATTCTTTGGGAAGAATACTTGATTTAGTTTTTCTTAGTAAAGATCTTGAAGCTAAAGTTCTTGAAGCCGAATTCAAACTCCTTGAAAATTCATTTCATCATAAGGCATTAGAAATAAGATTCAACTTTTCTGTACTGGATTTTCTTAAAAACAATAATAACTCAAATAATACTATGTATGATTTTTCTAAAGCGGACTATGTTTCCATTGATAATTTTTTGTGTTCGATTGATTGGGATATTTTATTATCAACATCTGATTTAAATCTAGCTTATTGTTCTTTTATGTACACAATTGAAGATGTTTTCTCTAGATTTGTGCCGTTGAAGAGGTTCAAGCGATCTGGTAAGCCAGTCTGGTTTAATTATCGCTTATGTAATTTAAAAAAGGCTATGCTTAAAATGCATAGGAAAAGTGTTAAAAATACTTCCTTTCGAAGCGAGTTTTGTCGCCTCAGGAAAGAATTTGAATTTTTGAAAAGGTTTTTGTACCGTCAGTATTTACTTTCTGTAGAATCTAAGGTAAAAAAAAACTCCAAGGCCTTTTGGAAATTTATAAACCATAAGAAAAAGTCCACTGGCCTTCCTGCTACAATGAAGTTCAAGGATTATACTAGTTCGGATACCAACGATATCTGCAATATGTTTGCTAACTTTTTTCAAACAAACTTCTGTTCCGAAACCTGTGTTTTCCATCCAGCGTCAGGTTCAACATCTTCCATTGATATTGGTTCCCTTACACTTTCTGTTGATGAAGTGCTATCGGAACTGGAGTCTCTAGATGACAACTTTTCTTGTTCGCCTGACAATATTCCACCGATATTTTTGAAAAAATGCAAAAACAGTTTAAGTGAGCCACTCTTGAAATTATTTAATTTGTCTTTGAATCAAGGTTTATTCTTAGATTCTTGGAAAAAATCATACATTTTTCCAATTCATAAATCGGGTTCTAAACAAAATGTTGAAAATTATAGACCTATAGCAAATCTTCAACTTATTCCTAAAATTTTTGAAGCTATAGTAAAAAAGCATATTTACTCTGCAGCTAAAAATTGCATATCTTCATACTAACATGGCTTTGTAAGTGGTAGGTCTACAACCACTAATTTAGCATTATTTTCCAATTTTTGCCTTAATACCATGGAGAAGCGTTACCAAGTAGACACGATATATACTGACTTCTCAAAGGCATTCGACCGCGTTCAACATAACATTCTACTTAATAAACTTAATAGTATTGGAATTCATTCCAATCTACTACAGTGGATAAGTAGCTATCTTACCAACCGTACACAGTATGTTAAAATTAATCAGTGTTTTTCAAACGTAATTCAAAACTTTTCTGGCGTTCCTCAAGGTAGTCACCTAGGTCCGTTACTTTTTGTCCTTTTTATTAATGACTTACCCAATGTATTGTCGTATTCACAATGCTTACTATACGCTGATGACCTAAAATTATTTAAATCTGTTGCTTCGTTATCAGATTGCCTTGAATTGCAAACTGATCTTGATAATATTCATACTTGGTGTACTAGGAACTGTTTACATTTTAACATATCGAAATGCTCTGTTTTAACTTTTAATCGCACCCTAGATCCGGTAGTTTTCCCATATAAAATTAATAATGAAACTTTGCTAAGAGTATCGTTTCAAAAAGATCTTGGAGTTTTTTTTGATGCTAATATGAGGTATGATAAGCATTATGATTATCTTATTTCAAAATCGAATTCTATGCTTGGTTTCTTATTTCGAAATAGTAAGGAGTTTGTTGATCCTTACTCATTAAAATCTGTTTATATTTCCCTTATTCGATCATTACTTGAATATTGTTGTATAATTTGGAGTCCCTATTATAACAACAGCATATTGCGTATTGAAAGGATTCAAAAGAGGTTCACAAGATTCGCTTTGCGGAAGCTTTTTAACTTTGATAATATGCCATCTTATGAAGCCAGATGCTTATTGATTGCTTTAGAACCTCTATATAAAAGAAGGTTTGCTTTTTCAGCATTATTTGCTCGTGACATTATTTGTCAGCATATTGATTGCACACAGTTGTTAGAGTTATTGAATATTTATGCTCCTTCTCGGCAGTTAAGACCTAGAGAACACATATTCTTCTTTACTTGTAGGCACACAACTAATTATGGTCAAAATGAACCTTTGTCAAATGCTATGTCATGTTTCAATGAATTAAATAATGTTATTGATTTTCATTTCAATAGAAATTTATGTAAGAAATTTATTATGAATGCTTTGTAATTAAATTATATCTGTCTATGAAAGTTTATACTTGGTAGAAATAAATAAATAAATAAATAAATAAATGAATGTCTATGTTCAAGAAGCGGCAGCAAACATAGCACTTAGACTAAACCAGTGTAATGTCTGGAAATCCAGCCAAACAGTACACGCACAGATCCTATCGCGATACGCAGATAACAATATCTGCACGGATTACATAACTCCATACCGGGACTTTAAAAAATCCTTCACAACCAGCTTCCCCAATAGACAGGATTGGGAGAATGAAACACCTTACCTGAACGAGACGTCTATATCAATCTATACCGACGGTTCAAAAATGGAAGTTGGAACAGGGGCAGGTTTCTTTTCAGAAAGCCTAAAACTTGCCAGTTCATTCAGACTTCCAAATCACAGCAGCGTCTTCCAAGCCGAGATCTTGGCAGTTACAAACGCTGCAAAACAGGTGTCCATGATGGCGCTATCACATGCTGATATCACTTTTTTCATTGATAGCCAAGCAGCAATAAAAGCGATTTCTGCCACTCTTGTCAAATCAAAGCTTGTTTCTTGCTGTCGCGAAGAGCTAAGGGTTCTTGGCACGCAGCATAACGTTAGACTCTGCTGGGTTCCTGGTCATAGGGGTATACCTGGAAACGAAAAAGCGGACGAACTAGCGAGGAAAGGATCAGCACTTGACCCTTCTCTCATTGATAAATCAATCAGGATTCCACCCTGTGAAATGAAACAGATCATTGGTAACAAAATAATGCGAAAATCCAATGAAAGATGGGAATGCCTAGATTCCTGTGTTACTTCCAGGAAACTATGGCCGAAATATGATAAGAAAGAATCTGAAAAGCTGCTATCATTGAATAGACTTTCATTACGAATGCTTATCAGTATCATAACTGGACATAACCTACTAGGTTATTACAAAAAGAAAATGGGTCTTTGCACCGATGACCTATGCAGAGGATGCAATGACGAAGATAAACATGAGGACACAAGTCACTTCCTTTGTCAATGCCCAGCACTCTGCCATACTAGGAAAAAATTTCTAGGCAATTCCTTTTTAAATGAACTAGAAGAATTATCAGACGCTCCAAAAAGCAGCCTGTTAAACTTCACTAAGGCCACAAAATGGTTAAACAGTGAACAGACATAAAATCATAGGTTTCTAGGACGTTACAATACGCCAGGGTATCACAATGGATCTACATTGATCTAAGTGTGACGGAAATAAGATCAGCCGTCAGCCCATTTTACCTAACCTAACCTAACCATCCTTGCTATTTAATTGAATAAAAACAGTTCTTTGTTAGTAGTTTTAATAATATTCACTTATATCTTAAATTGTAACACAAACACTTAAATATTACAAATAGAATTATCATTGAAGCTTGCACTATCAAATGAGATATGTATCTTACTGTGTAAGTTATGAAATAAAATTTTTAAATTGAAAATTGAAAATTGAAATTGATGTCAACTTATCGGTACTCAAGCTCTTGAAAACAGACGTAAAATTTTTTCTGTAATGTTTACCTTCGATATTTTGTCGCATCATATTATCTGTCCCTTTCTCTTGTCCTTGCTTAACCTCTATGTTCCATACAGGCTGCTGAGAAGCCGTCCTTTATTACGGGAAAATGAACACAGGGTTAATTATGCGCGTAATGAGCCGATATCTCGCTGTGTAAGAGAAAGCATTTCCCATGTTATTGATATTAACTTTCATAACAGTAGACTAAATCTTAAACGCATGCTATTGCTGCATTTTTTAAGTTGATAATGTACATACAGTGCTCCACAAAAATCTGCGCACAACGATGACATATTGAAAAAAGTAGCTGTTATTCACACACTGTGGGTGATACATTGTTATATTAGGTATATTTCAATAAAACAATGTTCAAGGTTTTGAAATATAATAACATCTATAAACTAAATATTCTTTAATAAAATAAAATAAATAAAAATAACGAAGAAGCTTTGAAAATCGTCCACAAAAGTTTGCGTACAGAATATTTTATGCTTGCATTACATACTGTTTAGGTAACTGTTAATCTTTTTGCAAAACAGGTTTGTTTCTTCAGGCTTTGTTTGTGCTTATCACTTGTGGAAAGTAGTTGTTTGTAATTTTTTCTGTGAAAAAAAACTATAAAATGACAAATAAAGAATTAAGTTTAAGTGAGCGGCAGTTAATTATTGATCTGAACATAAAAAAAAAATGTCCTACTCGGAAATATCAAAAATAACTTCTAGAAGCCGGTCAACGATTCAAACAACAATAAATCGCTACAAAAATACGGGAAAAGTTGATTCAAGACCAAGATCTGGCCGACCATCGAAGATCTCTGTAAGAGATAAGCGTGCAATAAAACGGATGGTGGACCAAGATCCTTTCACAACGACTAACTCGGTAAGCGCACAACTTGAAAAATATAACAAAATCAAAGTGCATCCAGAAACGGTAAGAAGAGTTATAGTTCAAGAGGGGTTGAAGTCATGCACACCCAGGAAAAAACCATTTGTCAATAAAATCAACAGGCGCAAACGACTTGCCTTCGCAAAGGAGTATGTTGACAAACCTCCGGACTTCTGGCGAAAAGTTATATTTTCGGACGAGTCGAAATATAACATTTTTGGGTCTGACGGTCGTTTGAAGGTGTGGCGAAGACCAAACGATGCCCTTAATCCTAGGTACACTATCAAGAATGTAAAGCACCGTGGTGGAGGAGTTATGGTAGGGGGCTGTATGACGTCTTCAGGGGTCGGAAAACTGGAAATAATCGAAGGGATCATGGATCAATATGTTTATATTGACATACTCAAACGAAATTTAAAAACTAGTGCCGAAATACTGGGTATTGCAAACGATTACTATTTCCAGCAAGACAACGACCCCAAACATACCGCACATAATACGTGTATGTGGCTGACATACAACACTCCCCACTTGCTACGAACCCCACCACAGAGTCCAGATATGAACCCCATTGAGAATCTATGGGATGCTTTGGAAAGGAAGATTCGCATTCACGATATACGAAATAAACCTCAGTTAAAAGAAGCCTTATTATCTGAATGGAATAATATTAGCAGTTCTTATACAGAAAAACTTGTAGGGCCTATGCAAAACCGCTTAAGAGAGGTCATAAGGCTTAAGGGATATCCGACGAAATACTGACACCAAAAGTAGTACAAAAGAATAATTATTTTTCCTTTTTTCTAACATTTTTTTCATATCTTTTGCAGCAGTACGCAAACTTTTGTGGATCATTTTCAAACGTTTTTTTTGTTTCAATTCGATTATTTTTGACTAAGGAGTATTTTGTTTATTTATGTTATTAAAAATCAAAATCTTGAATACTGTTTTATTGAAATATACCCTTCAACAAATTTTAACACTTAGCGTTTGTGAATAACAACTACTTTTTCAATATGTCATCGTTGTACGCAGATTTTTGTGGAGCACTGTATATAACACGTTGCTATATTTATATTGTTTTTTGCCTGTATGTATATTATTCTCTCGCATACTTAGTCCTGTATAAGAAGATGTTTGTATCTCTGATTGATGTTAAATAAACTAAACCAAACTATTCATATAACTTTACTTAATATCATAAATCACATCATAGTTCAGTTATTATCTTGCGGCTATCAGATTCGTTATAATGTTAGCTCATTTTCTAAATTAAAGTTGATACTTTATTAAACGGTTTGTTTTTCTTTCATTTTTCTTTGGACCTGGGTAAACGTTTTAAAAGTTGTTGATATTCTAACTGGGAGAATGTTTCTCAAGATTTAAAAGCTATTGCGATAAGACAATGCATGTTTACAAAATTTATAGAAATTCACCCAACCAATTGATCCGTTGAGAATATCAATAAGCTCATTCAAAGACAAAAAACTTGTTTGGAAGTATAATCGCCGAATTTCTTCCAATAATGGACAAGCTTCTATAAAATGGTGAGTGCCTTCAAGTTCCCTTAAATTGCAGAGAATGCAGATTTGTGAAAGATCGGATCTACTCGTATAAGGCACAAAGTTTAGATTCAGGATTTCCACTCAGGCTCTAAAAATGATGCCGATAGCTTCTGCGGTCAGTTCTTTGCAAAAATAATTCATATCGGATGGCAATTGTTGGTTCAGTTTCCTGTACAGGTTTCTACTGTCAGAAGAGGATGCCCTTTCTAGATATTGCAAATATATCGCATTATCAGTTTTTGCAATTACATCATCAAGTAAACTTTGCCATTCGATAATGTTATTCTCTGTTAGGGAAAGAGTTACATTTTGTGCCGCGGCAAGAAGGTTCCATTCTTTATAAGGTGCAGCGTTTCTTCGAAGTCTTAACAATATTGACTTATGTAGTCCGTTTTCTCTATTCACAACTGTATTCAAACAGTTGGCATGCAATTTAAGATTTTGAATGTAAATCGGTGCTAGACCTGACTCCTGACTAGGCATACGTTGGTGTTGCGTTTTGTAATCGGAATAGTCGTTTTAAAAAGAACCTTTAGATACTTTCGAATTCCTCATGTTGTGCATACCCAAATGCTTGCACCCCGTAACACATACAAGTTTAGACTGTTGCTTTAAATACTCGGTACTTTGATGGTACATCAATGTTTCAGTTGCTAAAAAACGTTGGCCACATCAGATTTATGGCTAGTTTAGGTTAGGTAAGGTAAGGTGGAAGTGGCAGTCAGCCAATGAGTACATTGCCTGACACATTACGGGACCAGCCGGTTAATCACCTGCTAGTCAAACCACGCGGAACATTTAATGTATTTCGAAAGACTTTTAGGGTCTATGTAAGCTAAGTCGCTAGTATCATCGAAGAAGAATTCACCGAGATGAGTTTTCCTCCTATGAAGTAGAGCAGCTCATGAGCAAAGAAGGTGTTGAACGGTTTCTTCCTCCTCCTCGTCCATGCAGCTTCTGCAGAAATCATTGGAAAGCACACCAAGTCGTTTGGTGTGTCTCCTTATTAGACGGTGTCCCGTAAGAACACCTATGGTAGAACCTAGATACAGGCGGTTCAGGGCTAACAAACTCTTCGAGCGTTTTGAGTCTACACACGGCCAAACTTTTTTGGTTGCAAGGCAGTTGTTACTCTCAGTCCATCTAGTGTTTGTTATCCCCGAAGCGTCTTGTCTAAGTAGGAGTTTACATGTAGCGATAAGTGCACCTATGTTGTTCCATTCTGAGCGTAGGGAAGTGGTCGTGCCCTTTTTGGCTAGTTCGTCTGCCATACAGTTGCCTGGTATGTCCCTGTGCCCTGGCACCCATGAAAGGTGAATGTTGAACTGATTTGACATCTCCCTCAGAGACATCCGACAATTTTGGACCGTGATGGATTGTGTAGAGACAGAGGCAAGAGATTTAAGGGCTGCTTGGCTGTCCGAGAAGATTTGAACATCCGTGGAGGATATGACGTTTTCTTTGAGCCAAGACAGCACCTCCTTAATCGCCAGAATATCCGTTTGGAACACACTACAATGATCGGGTAGGCGGAAGAAAAGACTGAGATTCAGTTTTTCTGATTAGATTCCACTTCCCACACCATCGCTGGTTTTTGAACCATCGGTGTAAAAGTGTATTGCTCCATTTTCCAAAAAAATGCCACTTTCCCAAGCTTCTCTTGAAGGTATGGTTACTCGGAAATTGTTGTCAAACACCAATTTGGGGGTCTTGTAGTCGGATCGATTCGGTAAGAATCTAAAGTTATCTATAATGGTAGTGTGGCCTATTTGATTATTGGTCCACTGTGATGTAGCTCTGAGTCGAGTAGCTGAGCTAGCTGCGACTTGTTCGCTGAAGATATCTCGGGGTGTGAGATCTATTAGTATATGGCTAGTTTGGCTTCCCTAAGTTTTTCCTTTGCCTGTTTGCTCCAGTTAAGGTTATATGTTAACACCACTCCCAGGTACTTGAATTCCTTTACTACATCGATGCACTCATTATTGATGGTCCATGATTCCTCCGGTAGCCTTCTTCGGTGTCTAGATTCGAAAATCATAGCCCTTGTTTTATTGGTATTGATTTTTAAGCCCCAAGTTACGCAGGACTTTTGAAGACTATTAATTTGCAGTGGCAGAGCGAATGGATTATCAGCTACCAATACTAGGTCATCAGCATACAGTTAGACTTTGACTAAGGAGCCCGCAAATAATACCCCTCCAGGAAGAATGTCAGTGACAGCATCTATATAAAGGGCAAACAAAATTGGGCTGAGAATGCATCCTTGAGGCACACTTGTTGACGTCCCAAACCATTCCGATAAGTTGCTTCCATTCCAAACTGCTGCATTTGTTGAATCCAGAAACTTGGAGTATAATAGAAGAAAATTCCTAGAGACACCAAGAGAGATAGTTTGTAAATCAATGCTTGCCTGTTTACCGTGTCAAAACCCGCTTTAAAATGCACGAAACAAACGTAAAGTCTCTTAGATTTCTCTAAATACTTTGATGCAATACTAGTGAGCGCAAAAATATGATCTACAGTAGAGAATCCGGAACGAAACTCTGCTTGAAAGATACTTAAGCGGTTTGTTGACTCAATCCATTTGGTAAGTCTCTCATAGAGAATTGAGATGAAAATTTTTCGCACAGAGTTAAGAATTGTTATGCCCCTATAATTCTCAGCTAGGCTTGCCTCCCCTTTCTTGAAAATGGCATGGATAATCGCTTTATTGATACAGAGAGGTACGATAACATCGTCATTAAGTTGGTTGAAGAAGTTTACTAGGTAGTTTTTGAACTGTAACGTAGCGAACTTATAAAATTCTGCAGGGATTCCGTCGATACCTGGTGCCTTGTTATTTTTTATTTTGTCCAAAACTGTGTGAAGTTCGTTCAGTGAGATTGTATTGTAATTGTAGGGGGAGGGAAAGGATTAAAGTTAAAACGCTAAAGATTATAGTTTAAATAAAGTTTTAATTCACTTTAAAGGTTTTAAATAGTTTTGATTTTTAAGTTAAATATAGAAGATATAAAAAAAAGTAATATAATTTTGTATATTCAATTTGACACACACTTGACTTTGCTTCTTTTCTTGTCTTTTATTTTACTGTTCATAACCGAATTCTTTTATCGAATAATCCTTAGTTACTTTACATTTATAGTTTTAGCTCTAACCTTAAGTCTTTACATACAAAAGAAATGATTTGGAATTAAAATGGTGCAAATGCCCAAATGTTTGGCTTAAATTTAGGTTGTTTTCGTATTTGATAAATGTAGTCATCCTACATTCGGCCATCCTTCTTCTCAGCTGTCTCAGACGACCAGTCATCTTCAGGTACGTACATCATCGTCTTCATCATCATCTTCGCTTTCCATCTCATCGCATTCACTACCATCTTCGTTGCGCCATGGATTCATAAAGTCGGCTGATGACGAAGTAGAATTCGGTCCCTCATGAGTTCCAACTTTATGCATGTCGTATCTATCATTTCGTTTTAGTTTGACAACTTCATACGGGCCAAGATACATTGGGTACAACTTGGATCCTGGTGCGAATTGCGTTTTCTTGATCGCAACCAGATCACCTAGCTTGTATTGCACAGCAGCTTTTCTCTTCCGGTTGTACAATTTTCTGTTTTCTTCTTGAACCTTCGCAATTTGCTCCTTAGCCTGGCTTCGCATCTCCTTCCTTTCATTTTCGAATTCCTCGATAATAAGCTCTTCCATCAGCTGTTTCAGATCAATATTTTCGATACATTTCATACGAACTCCGAACATTAGCTTAAACGGAGTCTTATTTATGCTTCGATTTATTGTCGAGCTTATGATACATTGTAGTCTTGGAACATGCTTGAACCACTTATCAGGAGCATCGATTGACATTTTCGTTAACATTTCGACAATAGCGCGGTTGATTCTTTCCACCTGCCCGTTTCCGCGAGTAACACCTGTAGTCATCAGTGAATGAATAATTTTCCTTTCCTCACAATACTCTTTGAACAAATTCGATGTAAAAGCGGAGCCTTTGTCTGTTATCACCCTTACTGGATCGCCAAAAGTTTTGCTCTGAATCGACAGTTTCTTCAATACTTCTTCAGCTCCTGTAGACTTCACCGGAAAGATCCAAGTAAACTTCGAAAAAGCATCAACGATGACTAACAAATGCTTGTAGCTCTTAGCTGTTGAATTCATAGGTCCAAGGTGATCGAGATGAAACGTATTAATAGTGCAGTCAATGAAGCATTTTAGGTCCGAATTTTTTTACTGTGAACCGATTTGCATGAAATTTTGGAATTAGGCTCATCTTACCCTTAAATTCAAAAGTGAAAATGATTTGCACACCGCCACCACCCTGGGGGTGGTTGCCACCCCTTCTCGGGGGTGAACTTTTTTTTTTGAAATAACCTCGGATATCGATAGAAGGCCTAATTTTAAGCAAAAAAAGAAATATAAAGTTTTTTGTTAAGTCCAATACTTTTCGAGTTATTGGCAATTGAAAATTCGCAATTTGTTCACGTTTTTCATCTATTTATTGCAAATATCTCCAAAACTATACGTTTTATCGAAAACTTTGTAAAAAACAAAATTGTAGCAGGTAAAACAATGAACAATTTGGTTTTTTATAAAGTATTCTAAGTACAATATTAAGCTAAATATAAAAGATCAAAGTCATTTTTTATTTTGTCTGAAATTTAATCGATGTGTTCAATGCCATCTAGCGGCGAGCAGAGGCATTTTATTTACTCTAATATAAGAAGATGTTTTGTAGTGCTTGAAATAAGCTTTAAAATGAGCACTATTAAAAATCTTTTGCACGTAAAATAAGTGAGCTGTAGTGCAAATAACGGGAGCATCTAGTGTTTTTTTCTTTTAAATCAATGAGTTTTTGGACCATAACTCCTTCAATTTTTATGCTATCACAATTTGTAAGAAACCATTGTAAAGGTAATTAAGAGAGCTAAAACATCCTTGAATGCAATATATAGTAAACAACTTTTTGCTTAAACGGTGAAGGGGTAAAGACTTAAGAGAGGCTGCGATTGCGCTGCCACGCGCTCTTTAAACAATTATATCTCCGTCAATTTTTGTTTGACAGAAAAAACTAAAAGACCAAATTGTTTGTCAAAAAAATTACAAAATTTTTTATTCTTACGCTATTATACGTATCTGTCGTCATTTTTGAGATATTATGAAAAAAATTGGAGTTTTTAAAAATTTGAAAATTTGTTGTTTTTTTTTAATCGTGACTTTTTTGAAAAATATGTGTCCAAAAGCAGCCAAACTGATACTATCTATCAAACTCTTTATAACAAACTTAATTTTAGGCGGAATACGATTAAATTTAATTTCGGTGGAAATGGCATTTATGAAACCCATTGATTTAAAAGAAAAAAACTTTAGATGCTCTCCTTATTTGCACTACAGCTCACTTATTTTACGTGCAAAAGACTTTCAATAATGCTCGTTTGAAAGCTTATTTTTAGCACTACAAAATATCCTCTCCTATTAGAATGCATAAAATGCATCTGCTCGCCGCTAAATGGCATTGACTACAACCATTAAATTTTTGACAAAATAAAAAATGGTTTTGATATTTCATATCTAGCTTAATATTGTTCTTAGAATACTTTATAAAAAACCAAATTGTTCATTGTTTTATCTGCTACAATTTTGTTCTTTATAAAATTTTCGATAAAACGTATAGTTTTGGAAATATTTGCAATAAATAGATGAAAAACGTGAACAAATTGCGAATTTTCAATTGCCAATAACTCGAAAAGTATTGGACTTAACAAAAAACTTTATATTTGTTTTTTTTGCTTAAAATTAGGCCTTCTATCGATATCCGAGGTTATTTAAAAAAAAAAAAATTCACCCCCGAGAAGGGGTGGCAACCACCCCCAGGGTGGTGGCGGTGTGCAAATCATTTTCACTTTTGAATTTAAGGGTAAGATGAGCCTAATCCCAAAATTTCATGCAAATCGGTTCACAGTAAAAAAATTCGGAGGTTGGGCCCTATTTTTCGCTTCATTGACTGCACTATAAGAGGAGTATCAAACTTTTCGATTGGGTTGAGTAAACACTCCTGTTTTCCACTTTTCCTCGCTCCAAGGATGCATGGTATACAGTTCGCAATGATTTGTGTTGTGATCCCTTGCGATCACACAAATCCTGTTTAAAATGAAAGGAAAAATTATAAAGTGCAATAGAATTTACTTCACGTGGTTTATTATATGTCTAGTTAGTTCAAGAATCCAAATTACAATGTCGAAAAGAGAAGTAGGAAATAAAAAAGCATGAAAAGAATTATAGTTGTCAAAATGGGCTAATAATAATTATAGCGTTGCCAACACCTTCCCCTTTGAGTTATCTTCTGTGATGATAAAATCATCCAGGAACAAATCTATCGATTGGTCGTCTTGTTCGCTTGGGTCGACGTGGTATAGCTGATGGTAAAGCTGCTACAATATCTCTTGGCGAAGTTTTAACATTGGGAGAGTCAACCCTGTCTGGTAGCGTAACTAGTTCAAAAGGTGTCTTCTCGCATTCATACACGTCAAGCGCCATGTTCCATGGTTTTTCGATTCGGGGGTTGGAACTTGGAAGCAATATCTTTTGCATGACGTTGTCGAAGTTGATTTGCATGTGCTCGAACAAGTCTGCCGCTCTGCAGCAAAACATTATATAAGACCTTTCCAAAACGTTCAATAACTTGTCCTTGTTGCAACTGGAAGTTTTTATTGTTAGTATGTATACTCACATAAACTTGTCTGTTAAATGACCTGAACTTGGCACCAAATTTCCGATTAAATTGTTCTTTCATACTAGTTTGACTTTTAGTAGTAATCTCAAATTGGCTTCCATTTGGCTTGGGTTTAATAAGGTTCAGGCTGATGCGAATATTTCTACCAAACATGATTTCGGCTGGAGACTTCGAATTGGGTGTGTTTCGGTTTGGTGTCGAGCTATAAGATTGAAGAAACGTTTGAAGATTTTGAGTGATTGTTCCCTCTGTGTTTAACTTTTGAAGTGAACGTTTGAACGTGTCCACAAATCTTTCGGCTTGTCCATTAGACATCGGATTGTATGGACTGGAGCAAAGATGTTTGATGCCATTTTCTGCCATGTAATGTTGAAACTGCGAGCTTTTAAACTGAGTTCCGTTATCTGAAACGATTGTCTTCGGTAAGCCAAATCGGGAAAATATCTCGGTTAGAATTTCTATTGTACGCTGAGTAGTGATGGACTTCGTTGGAACTATTTCTGGCCATTTAGAAAAGGCGTCCACTAAAATCAGAAAATAAGTACCCTCGATTGGCCCAGCGTAATCCAGATGGAGACGTTCCCATTGATCCGTTGGTTGTTTGTTGGCATCTTGGCTGCTGACGCACAGTTGCTGCAATTTTGAATTAATACTTTGATGTCGGCATCTATGCATGGCCAATAGACAAAACTTCTGGCTAAAGATTTTGTTCTTTCAATGCCTTGGTGACCACGGTGGAGTTGTTTGAGAACTCTTTTTCTGTATAGCTTGGGAATGACGACTCTTTGGCCAGACATAATACATCCTTCGATGATACTGATATCTTCTCGGCGGTTGAAAAATGCCTTTAGCTCGTCGTTTTCTTTGATTTTATTTGGCCAGCCATTAGTCACAAACTTTAGTACTTGACGTAGTGTACTATCCTTAGCCGATTCAACCTTAACCATTTGGTGAGTGACTGGCAGATTTTCGAGATTATCAGTAAGGATTTGTTTTACTTCCTGTTCAATTTGAATTGATGCAATCATAAAATCTTCTGCTACTTGGATGTTTTTATAGATGAGTCGTGACAGTACATCTGCATATCCAAAGCTATTGGTTGAAATAAAACTGATGTCAAAATCGTATGCCAATAACTTGACTGCCCAGCGTTGAAGGCGATTGGCTTGATGAACGGCAAATCCTGTCTTTTTCCCAAATATGGCAAGCAGTGGTTTATGATCCGTGTGTAGTTTGAACTTTCGACCAAAAATCATTTTGTGGAACTTAGTAACTGCAAAGACAAGAGCGAGACCCTCCTTTTCGATCTGGCTATATGCTTTTTCAGTTGGTGTGAGCGATCCTGAGGCATGGCAGATGGTTTTTATGGTTCGGTCGGGAAATTCATGCAAAATACATGCACCTACACCTAAGCCGTAGTTGGATGCATCTGCTGCCACGATGATGTTTTGCTTCGGATCATAATGAGCTAGTAGCAGATCAGATGATAGAGTTTTTTTTCAGGTTGAGAAAGCTATTATGATGTATTTCTGTCCATCTCCATCGTGTATTTGCCTTCAGCAACTCATCCAATGGTCCTCTGTGTTGTCGCATGTCGTTCACAAATTTGCAATAAAAGTTGATTGCACCGAGAAAAGACCTAAGCTCGGACACGTTAGTTGGCTCTGGCATGTTGTTGATGGCCAATATACGTTCCGGGTCGGGATGAAGTCCATGTTGGTTAATAACGTACCCAAGATATTTCACTTCGTTGACAAAAAACTTACATTTAGCGAATTTAACCTTAAATCCGTAATCCTGGATACGACACAGAACAGCATTCAAATTCCGATTGTGTTCCTCCAAGTCTGCTCCGGATACAAAAATGTCATCAATGTATGCTGCTGCGCCTGAGAGTCCAGCGAGCATTTGGTCCATGACTTGTTGGAAAATTGATGGAAAAGTTTTTACACCGAACACCATTCGGTTGTATCGGAAAAGACCCATATGTGTGTTGATAGTGAGTAAATGCTTTGATTCTTCGTCGACTTCAATTTGCAAAAATGCATCCGACAAGTCAATATGACTAAAGAATCTCGCGTTGGCCAGTCTTGCGAAAATATCCTCTGGCAATGGCAGAGGATACTGATGGTTTTCGAGCGCTTTGTTAAGACCAGTGGAGAAATCAGCACAAATGCGTATGTTTCCATTCGATTTCCTTATGACAACTATAGGAGCAGCCCACTCCGAGTAGTTAACTGGCGAAATCACATTGATGTCTTGTAATCGCTTTAGCTCTGCTTCAACAAGATCTTTGACAGCATAAGCGACTGGCCGCTTTGGTCGGAAAACAGGCTGAGTGTTTGGCATTGTCAGTAGATGCGCTTTTGTTTTATTGCACAGTCCTAATGATTCCTTGAAAACTTCTGGAAAAGAAAGTTTTAAAAGGGTAATACTTTTTTGAATATACTCATCAGAATTTTCCAAGTTTTTGGTTGTGACTTGATTGCAGATTGCGTTTATTGACATATCTTCGAGACTTAATGCCTTTATCCAGTCGAGTCCCATGACATTTAAATTGTCAATTGGAGTGACATAACATGTGGAATCGTCTGAACTTTATATAGCGATCAAATTGAGCTGATAATGGTAATTTGCTGGTTGCACTTCTGGCGGTATGTGAAACTTTGTTTACAAGTGGAACATTAATTTTTTTTAAGTTTTTCTTTGATATTATTATAATATCAGATGCTGTGTCCAACTGCAAGTCGATATTTGTACCATTTATGTTGACGCTCACGTACTTTCGCTCAGATGGATCAATTTTGTTGGTGATGAAAATGCTTTTTAGTTCTGGTTTGAATGTTTTGTTGTTATGCATTGTATTTGGTTTTGATCTGTTGTGCTTCTGAATTTTGCTTTTCTGCTTTTTCCCTGCATTGCAGTAACCTTCTTTATGACCAACTATGTTACATTGCCCACATTTGTGCTTAGTATATGTGCAGTCACGTGCGAAATGCATGATACCGCAGAACGAGCATGGAGATTTCGGGATAGCTTTTGGCTTGTTGTTGGTATTATTGGTGGTGTGCAGTCGGTTCACTTGAGAATCTGCTTTGGTATTCCCAATGAGTGCTGTGTCTGTTTTCAAGTTGATTAAACGTTGACACTCTCTTGATAAAACGTCTAACGTAATTTTAGAACCTTCACTGTCCAACTTGGTCAACATTTTAGTGCGTATTTCGAAGTCGGATGTTGATTTCATTCCCATTACATATATCAAGCATTTGAATTGATCAAGGTTAAGATCTTTTAGCTTGAATTGTTCGCAATGTTTGTTCACTATACCTGCGTATGTGATGAAATCACAATTTGCTTCTTTTGTGAGCTGAAGACATTTATATCTTAAATTAAACTGTGATGTTTGGAAGCCAAATAGCTGGGTGAGCTTTTGCACAGTTTCCTTGAACGGAAAGTCACGAGGGTGCTTTGGCGAAATATAGTTGATATATTTGCTGTGAACGATCGAATTAAGTTTTCTCAATAAAAGCCTGACTTTGGCTGCATCGTCCAATTTTGCAGCATCTATTTCGAAGAGATCTTCGTAACGAGCATACCATGTGTCGAATGTAAGGTTATTTTCGATGTCGAAACAAAATTCCGTGATGTTTGAGGCAAGTGCTTCCATGATGAATTCTGGCCTATTTTTATCCGCTTTAACGCTGTCTGCGTTACTACTGAATGCTGCTTCTGGTTGCTTTGATAGCAGCTGTGAAACCAGAGTTTGCATTGCCAGGTTGTCTCGGTGTTGCTGTTCCTGCATCTGCTGGAGCAATTTCTGGAATGTTTCTTCCATGATGGAACAATGATTTGCTGAAATGCGTAGTTCTTAATATCCTCGTCGCCACTGTTGTGATCCCTTGCGATCACACAAATCCTGTTTAAAATGAAAGGAAAAATTATAAAGTGCAATAGAATTTACTTCACGTGGTTTATTATATGTCTAGTTAGTTCAAGAATCCAAATTACAATGTCGAAAAGAGAAGTAGGAAATAAAAAAGAATGAAAAGAATTATGGTTGTCAAAATGGGCTAATAATAATTATAGCGTTGCCAACAATTTGTTTAATTTTTGGCGATAAACTTGGAATATAAAAATCCTTCCTTGCTAACACTTCAACTTTTCTGGCATTTATGTGACCTTGCTCGTGTATGCTTCGTAGTACTTCTTGTTGCAGCTTTTTTGGGACAACCAAAGAATAGTCACCTTCAACAAATTTATAAAGAACACCATTGCGCATCACAAGATCCACATGTTCTTCGTGCTTCAATATATTTGCTACCAGTGAACAAAATTCATCACTTTCTTGTGCTTTTCTAACCCGATGCAGAACACCATCTTCCACCTTCATTATTGCAGGATAACGACTAAGTGCGTCTACGTGTCTCATTGATGTACCCGCTCTATGAAGGACTTCGCAGTTGAAATCTTGCAAAAATATTGTCCTCCTGGCAACACAGTTCCTTCTTTCGCATAGTGGCTGTTAAAGCCTTGCAGTCCGTAAAAATTTTAAATGGTATTCCCAAAAGATACACCCTTAACTTCTGCAAATACTTATTGATTGCTAAAACCTCTTGTTCGTAGCTGGTAAAATTCATCTCAGATTTGCTTGATTTATAACTTATATAAAAAACAGGATGCATTTCATTGTCGTTGTGTCTTTGAAGCAAGACACCTCCATATCCAACCTTACTTGCATCAGTATGCAATTCCGTCTCCAGCCCTGGATTATAAAGTTTCAAAACTGGATCTTTGCATAAGGCAGCCTTCAAACTTTCAAATGCTTCGACTTGATCTGGACCGAAATTAAATGGCGTTTCTTTACGTAGCAAGTCCGATAATGGCTTCACAATAACTGCATATCCTGCTATGAAGCGTCGGAAAAAACCTGTGAGTCCGAGAAAGGACTGAATTTTCTTCACCTTGTCTGGTCTTGGGAAATTTTGGACGGCATTTAGTTTTTCTTGAGATGGTTTCAATGATCCATTTTCCACGACATGTCCTAAGAACTCATTTGTTTCGGTGATAAATTTACAATTCTTCCAGTTTATAACCAGACCATTTTCAGCCGCCACTTCGAAAATCAACTTAAGTTTATCGAGGCATTAATCAGGACTTCTTGCTTGGAAAACGAGATCATCAACAAAGATTCGCAGCCAATCCGAACGTAAAAGCCTTTCAAAAACTGCATTCACAAACCTTTTGGAAGACTGATGGCGAATTACAAAGACCAAAGGGTGCCTTAAGGAATTCATAATGCCCATCCGGTGTTACAAACGCTGTGTATTTTTGACTCTATTTTTCAACTGGCACGTGAAAAAATCCATTCTTGAAATCAAGAACAACGAAAAACATTCCCTCAGCTAGATCTTCTAAGATTTCCTCTATCAACGGCAGTGGATGTCGATCTTTGATAATTTTTGCATTAAGCATTCGATAATCAATACATATTCGATTGGTTCCGTCTTTCTTTTTCACTAACACTATTGGACTAGCGTAATCTGAATAGCTATGGCATATTATTCCTTCCGAAAGTCAAGTATCTATCTGCTTCTTTACGTCTTCCTTTTCTTTTGGGGCTAGTCTTCTTGGTTTTTGATAGACTGGGCGGTCATCGGACAACACGATTCGCATTTCAACTAAACACTTCTCTGGTTTACGTGGCTCATATGTGTTTATCATATCTATTATCTGATTTTTGATTTTAGAATCAGATAAATGACTCAGTTTTGTGTCAAAAATTAAATTTAAATCATTCTTTTCTATCAAATCAACAACTTCAATTTTCGAAACATTGTTCTGTTCTAAATTAAAAGCTTCTGGAATTTTAGAAACAGAAATGAAACCATTTTCAATTTTAACTTTAGCAACGCTTAAGAAATTCTTTATTAAGATCATGCAATCTGACACAGTGCCGTATCTAGCCTTTTATGCACCCGGTGCGAGCTTTCAAAACTGCGCCCCTGAAAAATGCTCTAACCAGGCTCTGAAAATAAAATGGACAAATGTGCATACAAATAAATCTATCTTTTTATTGTTAACCAGTGTCAGCACTGGTTTGTGTGTTATTAGTCTTGCTTAATTTAGCTCTGTCGAAAATTTCATTTCATTACAGTATTTCTATTGATTTTAATATCATTGTGAATTGTTTTAGTGTTTTGAAGTGTTTAAAATCAATTAAATCAATTAAATTTGTTTGTTTCCTGCATTTTTGTAGTGAATTAGTTTTATTTGTTTGTCGCTCTGCATTCATTGTGTTTGGTGAGAAACAGATTTTTTTTTTTATTTTTCTGTTCCGTTTGAGTGTGTTTTGAGTGATTTCAATAAACTTTCTCTTCTCTTTCTATTAATTTGTAAATCTTAACTATCATCTTTGTCTAAATTAAGTATATTCCAATTTAATTCTGTATATCAAAAGTAAAAACTTCCCCTAAATTATCTGCTTGGTGGTGCAATCGTCTAGCAGACCAGCATTTTTAGTACAATTCAACTCCCGGGACACAAGTTCAAATCCCATTGGGGTCACTTTTTTTTTTTTTGTTTTTTTTTTTGTTAATAATTATTATTTTGATTTCAACTTATTTTTATTGCACTTGCAAATTAATTTAATTTTTAATTACATTTTTAACATGGCTTGTGCAGCGGGTAAATGCATCGAAAACGCCAGTGCTCCTCTCTTTGAATGCTATGGGCCTTGCGGGAATGTCTTCCATTCCAAGTGTATTGGCTCAAGCAATGCATTTTTGGACAAAATAAGTGCATCAAAGATTGCTTGTTGGTATTGCTCAGAATGCAAAAAGATATCCCTGTACCTACTGGCTATTAAAATGTCCAATTTTAAACTAGATATTTTGAAGCTGTCGAAAGGCTTTGAGGATCTTCTTAAGGTTTTCAATGACAGTGTTTCTAACCTTGCTTCATTCTCATCTCCTTATAGTTCCGTTGATACTTCAACCTCAACTGATGAATTGGGGCCTTTAGTCATTGAGAAACCCCAATTGTTAGTAGACCTTCAATCGCAATCGAATTCCTTAGCTACCAGCTCGGCCATAGCATTATCCAAAAACTCAAAAAAAAATCGCGATGGTGCAGTAGCTAATCAAGTTTCTAGTCCTCCTCCAAAGCGCAAAACACTGAGGAGCAATACGAACAAAGATCAACTGAACAGTTTACTCGTTCTTCCTAAGTCCAATGCGTCAGTTAGTAAAAATCCCATCTCTAATAGTAACCTAGATGCAATAGAATCCACCACATCAATGATCGAAAACTCGCTTTCTATGGACACGCAGGATGTAATTGAACCTGTTTCTCTGGGAATAAATGTCCTTATGGAAGCAGTTCCCAAACCTAGATCCCTTTTTGTCTCACGACTTAAACCAGAAATCACGTCAGATGATGTTTTGCGTCATTTGGTTGACAAAAAGAGTATCCCCTCTGTTACGTCAATTAAATGTAATAAAATCAGTAAAAACAATAGCTTTGTTTCTTCATTTAAGTTAGTTGTTCCTCCCTCCCTCTCTAATTCTGTACTGAATAGTGATTCTTGGCCTGATGGTACACTCATTAAAGAGTTTACATTACGCAAGAAAAAAGCAGTTAGAACTGAACGGATACCTGAACCAAAAAACTAAATAGAATTACCCTCTTCTACCAAAATGTAAGAGGGCTTCGTACTAAAATTACGGATCTTTACCTTAACTCTCAAGTCTTCTCGCATGACATATTTGTCTTAACTGAAACCTGGCTCAATCCAAGTCATTTGGACACTGAGCTCTTTAGTCAGGACTTCTCAGTTTATCGTAAAGACCGTCATTACGATAAGCCAGAAGATGTGGGAGGTGGTGCATTGATTTCTGTAAGAAATATTTATATGTCGTCTCAAATCACTTTTCCTTTTTCCTTTACAATTGATGTATTATCTGTCAAAGTATCCGTACAGTTAAATAGTATGTATGTCGTAAACGTCTATATTCCTCCAAAGAGTCCTGTCTCAGCTTATACTGAGCTCTCTTTAGTTTTAGATTATGTAATGGCGATTTTAATTTGCCAGAAGTGAATTGGGTCCCTTCTAAAGACGGATCCTTTCAAGTTGCATCTTTGACTTCGTCTCAGCAAGAGCTTCGTTTACTTGACAATATCATTTCCTCAGACTTACAGCAAGTAAGCTGTATTAGAAATTTTATGAACCGCATGCTCGATTTAGTTTTTTCATCTGACGCAGTTAGTACTGTTGTTCTTAAATCTAAGTATGGCATTACTAACTTAGATAATCTTCACCCACCTTTAGATATTTTTCTGGATCTGAGCTCTGATTTATATGTTCGAAGTAACTCATTTGACTGTTCATATACTTTTGACTTTCGGAGAGCGAATTTCGATTTGCTTTCCGAAGAACTCATCAGAGCCGGTATATGTAATATATCAGCTTCTGACAATATCGACGTTGCAGTCAAATGCTTTTACTTGATTTTAGAAAATTGTATGAACAAAATTATTCCCCGAAAAATACTTAAAAATTCCTGCTTTAATCAGCCTTGGTATACCAAAGAACTAAAGATTCTGCGGAACAAAAGGAACAAAGCCTGGAAAGCCTACATTAAGACTCATTCTACATCTGACCACAATGTTTATATTAGTTTTTTTGAAAACTTTAACACGCTCTCTAAAACTCTTTACTCCAACTACCTTAGACAGATGTCTTTCTCTTTAAGGGATGACCCGAAAAGTTTTTGGCGATTTGTGAATTCAAAGAAAAAATCTGATGGCTACCCAGTTAACTTTATTTCTGGTGATACTCCTCTAGAGAATACTAACGATATTTGTAATGCCTTCGCTAATCATTTTCGAAGCTCTTTCTGTGATACCCCCGTAGTAATCGATGAAAACTACTTTACGTATTTACGTAACTGCTCTCAAGTAAGCTTTAATAATATCCCTGTTCATAGTGACAAAATTTTAAAATATTTATCACTTCTGCAAGATGACTTTTCGTCCGGACCGGATGGAATCCCGCCAATTCTTTTAAAGAAATGCCGTTCCATAATAGTGGTCCCACTTCAATATCTTTTTCAGCTTTCAATCAAAACAGGCGTTTTCCCAAGTCTTTGGAAAAAGTCCTTTATCACTCCGGTTTTTAAAAAGGGTGATAAGATAAAAATAAAAAACTACAGGCCTATATCCAAACTGTCTTGCATCCCCAAACTCTTTGAGCAAGTTGTTTGTGACAGCCTCTCATTCTTTACAAAAAATATTATTTGCAGGCAGCAGCATGGCTTTATGCAGAAAAGATCAACGGTAACAAACCTTCTTTCTTTTCTTCACAAATGTTCCAATGCGCTTGAAAATGGATATGAGCTCGACTGTATTTACACTGATTTTTCCAAAGCATTTGATCAACTCTCTCATGATGTTATATTATATAAGCTTAAGGCTTTCGGATTTCCTACAATATTTATTGTATGGATTTGCTCTTATCTCGAAAATAGAACGTACCAAGTAAAATTTCGTAACAGATTTTCGAATCCCTTCAATGCTCTGTCGGGTGTACCACAAGGCAGTCACCTTGGGCCTTTGCTTTTCATTGTTGCCATTAATGACGTTGTCTCGTGCATTTCGTATAGTGAAATTCTAATTTTCGCAGATGATATGAAAATTTTTAAATCCATTCAAAATACTTCTGATCGCGCACTCCTTCAAAAAGATATCGATAGCTTTGGAACATGGTGTAAAAAGAATGGTCTTAGTCTCAACCCCTCGAAGTGCCAAACTATGACTTTCTCGAAAAAACGTGAACCTAGTAGAGCTATGTATTTAATGTCTGGTCATTCATTGTGTAATGTCTCAAGTTTTCGTGACCTAGGTGTTTACTTCAATATTAACCTTGAATTTAGTGAGCACATAAACTCAATTGTTAGGAAAGCAAATTCTATGCTAGGTTTCATAAAGAGGTGGTCAAAAGAATTTGATGATCCTTATGTAACACTATCTTTGTATAACTGCTACGTTCGCCCTCATCTCGAGTACGCCTCACAAGTTTGGTCTCCCCTATATGAAATTCATAAACATCGTATTGAGGCAGTACAACACAAATTTATACGTTTTGCTTTGAAGGGTCTTCCTTGGGAAGATCCATTCAATCTACCTCCTTACGAACATCGAATTCAACTTTTGCAATTACAAACCCTTAGTCAAATACGTATCAACAATGACCTAATATTTTTCCATCAGCTTATGACTGGCTTTATTGATGCTCCCTACCTGCTCTCGTCCATAAGTTTTAACTACCGCGGAGGATCTCACCACTTGCGTAATTTAGAGTTGATTCATATCCACCATCATAGAACCAACTACGGCATGCATGAGCCGCTGTCGCGCATGAGTAGGCTATACAATTCTAATTCCCTACTTATAGATTTCAATGTTAATAAAAATTGTCTAAAACAAAAATTTAAAACCAGTGCTCCACATGCATGATTTTTGTTCAACGTTTCTTAGTTTATTATGTCCATGACAGTATTTGTAGCTTATGTTTTATTTTATTTATAGTAGTTTATTTAATTATTATTGTAATTCATGTTAGGTGTTCTTATTGTATGTCATTATTTGTTTATTTTTTTTTATATATATATAATACATTTTCTATACGTTCTCTTTGTGCTGGTGTTGGTGTTTACTAATCTCTAACACTTGCATTTATGATGAAGAGCGTAGATAAGTACGTACAAATGAGTTTGCTCTAAACTCTGTGCGACTTAGTCTCTGAGATGCAAAAAAAAAAAAAGTATATACATAAGTACCTGCTTAGTATATTTCTTTAAGATAAAAATTGTTTATTCAAAAATATTTGCTCTCAAATATAGAAATGAAACAAAATACTCGATAGCAACCCAAGGCTGTAATTACTTAGATTACTTAAAGATTTACTTTCCACGCTCTTCTCATTGCGAAGTCCTTGATTACATTTTCATATGACAGGAGCCGTGCTACGTCGCATTCAATCGACAAAATCGCTAGGCCAGACAATCTTTCTTGACCCATCGTCGAACACAGGTACGTTTTTATTAATTTGAGCTTATTATTAAAAATATCTTTATGGCGACTACTACATTGGGAAACATTTCCTTTAAATCCAGTTCGACTATAGCTTTGAGAAGACCCATACTTGGCTGACATTCACATTTATCAAATAATGTAGTCGCTTCAACTTGACTCTTCAAAGTTTCTATTTCGGACCAAAATTCTGTGGCATTTATATCTGCAGAATCTTTGATTCTCAAATCAGCTGCATGTTTTTTAGTTCTTCAACCGAATATGTAGTAATGTGTTTTAAGGTCTAAAACCGAAAGAGTTTTGTTTGTCACGTAGTTTTTCGAATCGCCATTTTATTTCAGAAATGATTGTATCTATTGCTTCATTTTTTATCTGCATTTTGAAACTTTGTTGCTGAGTAATGTCGTAGCCGGTGTCTGAACTTTCACTTAAATCGTGTCTTTTTACTCGCTTTCGTCGTTTTTCAGGAAAATTGTCTTGTCACATTGTTCACAAATTCTTTTTGCCTTTTCGAAAACAATGACTACAGTCTCGCGAATATTTTGTATCTGGCTTGTTACTCCCTTGATAAGTTCAGAAGCTTTGTCGATAGTCATAGTTTTAGACTGTAGAGCTACACTCACTTTGTCAACAGATACCAAAATTTTATCCCAAATTTGGAGAGTAAATATGAATTTATAATTAAAATGTATGAAACCGATAATCCACCTTTACGTGTGTTGTTTTTTCAAGATCGCTTGAGAAATGCGATATAGATATAGATAGTACAGTAGGGCGCGTCTACACCATGTTTGCAATAAAACAAAATATACCTACTAGCTACCATGCATGAGACAAAACTAGATACTAGTCTGGTCATTTCTGCGCCCCTCCAGGGTATGCGCCCTGTGCCTGGGCACTGCTGGCACCGCCCTAGTTACGGCACTGATCTGACATCCATTCATCTGGAACGATATGGAATCGAATGAAATAACAATCTTCTCCGATGAAAATCGATGTCATCATCACCATTCCTCCAAACGCTTTTTTGTAAAAAACATACAAAACATCGTACATTTCTCCAGCTAACTTTTCCTTTACACAACAGTCTAGTCTGTTAATTCTTTTTGGTTCGAGTTTTTGACTTCTTTCTTTGGACAAGATGTAGAAATATGCCCAAATTCGCTACATGCAAAACATCTGGCTCCTTTACTTTTGTTTGGACAAACATTTTGGCTATGTGAAAAAGAACCGCAGTTTGTACAACGCCTTTGACTCACGTTTTTTGAATTATTTGAAAAATTTGTCTTAGAATTTTGAGAATGGTTTTGATTTTGGTTTCTATAACCACTTGTTGTCGCTATCTGACTTTCAATAGTTTCATAACTAAAAACTTTTTCTTAAGCTCCTCCAAGCTCGTTGCTTCATACAACACGGTTTTATTTAAAGGGCTATCTGAAATACCTTCAATAATATAGGCTATTAAAGATGTGTCATCGAAATTTCCCTTCATCGCTATATGTTTCATTGTAGGTAAACATGTACTCTAAAAAGGTTTCATTAGATTTCTTCTTCCTAGACTGGAGCTCTTTATGAATACTTATACAAGACGGTACATTATTAAACTCTTGCAACAAAAATTTCTTTAAATTTTCCCAACTGCAAATACCACTCTTCGCTTCAACTGCCAGTTTAGCAGCTCCTTTTAACAAACGCCTGGCATAGAGATATCTTTGTATAGGATTCCATTTACATACATTTGAAATGTCTTCAAAATCTTTTAACCAAAGCACAACGTTTTTTCCAGATTCACCAGAAAATCTCTCCAACGATTCCTCGACATCTTTAAAGACAAAATTATTATTCTCCGACATCTCTGCAACTTCTTTTAAATTTTCTTCAACTTCCTCTTTATTAATGTCACCAGTTAGTTTATTATTACTTGTATCGTCGATTTCTTTTTCCGTTTCTTTTTTGGCCAATTCTTCCATAAAATTGCTAACTTGCATACCTTCTCCTAATATAGCATTATATAACCTCTGGACTAACTCGATTTTCAAATTATATCGATATAATAAATTCTTTTCTTTTAAAATAAATTGTAGCTGTTTCGTAGTTAAGTTATTTAACTCTTCCATTCGGAATTCTAAAATTTCCTTTCCATCCTTACATTACACTTGCGTTATCAGAGCAAAAAAAAAAATTATTGAAATAAAAAGCTTTTGTCTTAGTAAACAAAATTATTCGCATGCGATAAATAGCTTTTTTTTAACGCTTTCCAAATATTTATATAGCATGCAATAGTCTTAGCTTAAGCACATGCAAAATAATTTTCGAACCAAATTTCACTCAATGTAAGTATGGCTCAAAGCTTTAAGTGCAATTAATCTCGATAGAAAAATAAAAAAAAAAAATATGTTCTAAACATGCAAGATGTAAGAGAAAAGTAAAAGTATGAAACGATCTCACCAATTTGAAAACTATGCACGTTGCACGCGTGAGACGACTGTGTGCATTTCATTTGCAATTTCTGATGTAATTTCTCTTATGTCGCTCTCTTATTTTTTCCTATTCTTTATTTTCTGTTCTTAGCTTTGCACTTTTTTTTTCATTTATTCATATGTACCACAATCTCACTTGGTTGAATTTAATGCATGCACTTTTCAGTTTTTTGTTTCAATATTATTTCTTAGCTTTTAAATCTTTTAAACTTTTCACTTTGTCACTTTGTACAAGTTTATTTTCGTTTTATGTTTTCTTCTACTTTACGCGGCACTTGTCCAGCAACACTTCTGACACCTGGGCAGTCTAGTTCGTATACACAGGTGTGTGTTTGTGCATAGCTTAACTCCAAAAAGTTGGCATCATAAGTTGCTAACAGCATTTTAAAATTATCTGCAAGACTGTCTTCTCCTATAGCGTTATTGCTTGCAGTTTTTTGGGCGCGTCCCCCTAGTTCCCTCACTTTGTTCCAAAATGCTTTCGAGTCCTTGCAAGAAATAAGTTTTTGAGCTACAAGTTTCAGATAGTCGATCTTTTTTGTTGAACATAGTTGTTTGAATTGCGTATTATAGAACAGATTCTGGGTTTTGAAGAAAACAGCGTTGGTAGATCTGAAAAGCTTTAAGAACCAATATGATTTCTTTCGAAAACGCTTACAGTCATTATCAAACCATCTATTTACTGGTTCAGCTTTTTGGTTTTTGATGACTGCGTATGACACTGAGGTCTTTATGGCTCTCATTATACTTTCTGCGATCTCATCTATTGATCTTGATGATTGTATCAAAGGTAGGCTGTTAAAATTACTATTAAGACGATGTTGGTAAAGTAAGCATTTATTCTCTATCCATTTTAATTTTTGTAAGTTAAATGAGGATCTTTAAAGCATTTCATTTTCAAAACAGACCTTTACTACAATTGGTTGATTCGCAGAAAACGTAGCTGCAAGCACTTCGAAGTCAACTGCTGTTTTGACCCATATACCAGACACAGCACATCAGTCAATGACTGATTATCCTTGACCACTTATAAATGTGAGTTCGCCTTTATTATCTCCTTTAGAAGCTCCATTTAACACAAATAAACTAAAATTTTCGAACAGATCTATCAAAGTTCTGCCCTTTGAGTTAAGTGTAGTATCTTCAGAATTTCTCTTCACTTTAAAATCCGTTTGTGATTCTCATCATACGATGAGAAAAGGGATTTTGGTATTCACCAATTCGAGCATTGAGGTCTCCAATTAACATTATATTTCCAAAAGAGCTGGTATTCATTAAATTATACAAGTAATCAAAATCATTCTGCCAGTTATTACAATTTAGATAAAGTGGAATATTAAAGTACATACTTGGAAAAATTGTTATTAATTTGTATAAAAACCTTGTTTTCAATACTTTTAGGGCCGTTTTCTTCACTAGGCCTGTTTTTTTGGGAAGATGTCCGGTACCTTGTATTGTAAATACATGTAAAGCAAAAACAACAAAAGATACAGGGGATAAAAGGATGAGTAAATCGTACAAGGGATAGATTTTTCGATATCGAATAAGTTTTTCGATGTTTCATTTTTAAATGTTGGTGCGACTAGAGACTTTCATGTATCTCGAACAACAGAAAAAGGGGGTGTTCACAAGTGAATGGAAATGAATTTTGTACAAGAATAGAATAGAATAGAAAAGAATTTTGGTAACGATTTTTGAATTGTAGAAATTTATTGATTTTGATTATTTAATTTGCAGGTTCATAGGTATATAATAATATATCGTAAAAGAAACGAAAAAAGCTCTGTTAAACTATTTTTTTTTTCTTTTTTGCATAGTTCCTTAACACATTTTTCGGTGAATGTTGAAATTTTTTTCCAATAGTATTTACTACGTCTTATCTTAAAATAGATTTATTTATTGATTACTAGCAGACCCGGCCACGCGTTGCTGTAGGTCGCCATCTGTGAGGTGCAAGGGACAATGTTTTACAGTTCTCTGTGAAGAAATTCGCTTAAGGCGCCATCTGTTCCAGATTTATGCAATCTATGATTAATAACAACAAAAGCGCCATCTGTTCCAGACTTATTTAATCTACAATTAATAACCATTGTATATACAAGGAATAGTAAACTCGATTTCGTTTTTAGCGTGTAGCGCCACCATACGACTTCGGTCACAGCTCAAATGTGCTTTTACATTTATAAGGAAGTGACCATTGTGCCTCCCCGTGGCCTCGGTCCAAAGAATTAGTAAATGGGAAATCGAGTTTACTATTCTTTATTCATATATACCATGAAGCGGAAGTTGATTCTTATACAGATAAGTATCCGCTTGTGTCTAGTTTCTTAAGACACTTTTAAAACATAAGAAGTATTGAACTTTTAAACTTCTAAGTAATGTATTTTAGCGTATTACCGACATTTAAAAGTTTTTCGCACTTGTTCTCATTCACTCTCAAGTGAACTGAACCCAAGCGTGTAAACAGAGAAAAAAAACCACAAGAAAATACTTTCATACTTTTGTGAACACCGCTATTTTGTTTGTTTATGTTTGACAACTCGTCACGGATACGAACCATCAAACATAAAACGCGAACCGTTTTTTTGGATTTACAATACAAGGTACCGGACAGCCTCCCAAAAAAACAGCCCTACTATTTCTCAACTTGCCTCAAAATCTCAAGTTGGCCGACTGTAGAGTTGAGGCAAGCAAGAGAGTTGAGACACAAGTTGAAATTTGTTTTTCTTCACTAATTTAAATTTCTACTCGAGAGTTGAAATTCAAAGGTTCACCTACTTGCGATTTTAAAAATTTCCTTGGGATAATTTTGACAGATACATAAATTTCAACTTTAGATTTGAATTTCGATTGCTCGATTGCTTTGAAAATTAAAGTTCCAGTAGTTGACTTCTGTTTTTTTCGAAAATAAAATTTAAAAAAAAATGCACATGCTAAGAGAGCAACCACAATACCCATTTCCAACAGCTTCTGCAAAGAAGTCTTTTTTTTAATTTAAAATCTAGTTTTTTAATAAAAATATTGAATAGTAAAAATCTATTTATGTACAAATATACATAGATACATATTTATATTAGGTTAGGTTAGGTGGAAGTGGCTGTCAGTCAATGAGTACATTGCCTAACACACTTAGTCCACAAGGGCCCATTGTGATACCACAGAGATCAGCAAGTTAATCACCTACTGATCTCAGAAACCCGATGTAAGATTAACGAGTTGATCACTTATTAATCTTCCATTACGGGACTAGCCGGTTAATCACCTGCTAGTCAAACCACGTGGAACTTTTAATGTATTTTGAAATACTTTTGGGGTCTATGTAAGCTAGGTCGCTAGTATCATCGAAGAAGAATTCACCGAGATGAGTTTTCCTCCTATGAAGTAGTGCAGGGCATGAGCAAAGAAGGTGTTGAACGGTTTCTTCCTCCTCCTCGTCCATGCAGCTTCTGCAGAAATCATTGGAAAACACGCCAAGTCTTTTGGCGTGTCTCCCTATGAGACAGTGTCCCGTAAGAACACCTATGGTAGAACCTAGACACAGGCGGTTCAGGGCCAACAAACTCTTTGATCGTTTTGAGTCTACACACGGCCAAACTTTTTTGGTTGCAAGGCAGTTGTTACTCTCAGTCCATCTAGTGTTTGCTATCCCTGAAGCGTCCCGTCTAAGTAGGAGTTTACATGTAGCGATAGGTACACCTATGTTGTTCCATTCTGAGCGTAGGGAAGTGGTCGTGCCCTTTTTGGCTAGTTCGTCTGCCATACAGTTGCCTGGTATGTCCCTGTGCCCTGGCACCCATGAAAGGTGAATGTTGAACTGATTTGACATCTCCCTCAGAGACATCTGACAATTTTGGACCGTGATGGATTTTGTAGAGACAGAGGCAAGAGATTTAAGGGCAGCTTGGCTGTCTGAGAAGATCCGAATATCCGTGGAAGATATGACGTTTTCTTTGAGCCAAGACAGCACCTCCTTAATCGCCAGAATTTCCGCTTGGAACACACTACAATGATCGGGTAGGCGGAAGAAAAAACTGAGATTCAGTTTTTCTGAGTAGATTCCACTTCCCACACCTTCGCTGGTTTTTGAACCATCGGTGTAGAAGTGTATTGCTTCATTTTCCAAAAGAGCGCCATTTTCCCAAGCTTCTCTTGAAGGTATGGTTACTTGGAAATTATTGTCAAACACCAACTTGGGGGTGGTGTAGTCGGATCGATTCGGTAAGAATCTAAAGTTATCTAGAATGGTAGTGTGGCCGATTTGATTATTGGTCCACTGTGATGTAGCTCTGAGTCGAGTAGCTGAGCTAGCTGCGACTTGTTTGCTGAAGATATCTAGGGGTGTGAGATCTAGTAGTACATTGAGGGCGTCCGATGGGGTTGTCCTCAGTGCGCCACTAATACACAGACTAGCCGTTCTTTGAACTTTGGCCAACTTGTTGTAGTTGATCATCTTGTCTAGTGCTGTCCACCAGACTATCACCCCGTATGTGAGTATCGGTCTAATTACCGATGTAAACAGCCAATGGGTGATTTGGGGGGAGAAACCCCATTTCCCGCCAATGGCTTTTTTACAGGAGAAGAGTGCAACGTTGGCTTTATTTACTCTTTCCTCAATATTGGTTTTCCAGGTCAGTTTTTTGTCAAAAATGAGACCTAGATATTTAGCCTGATTTGACAGTATGAGAGTTACCCCTTTAATAGTTGGGGGTCTGAAGTCCGGAATTTTGTATTTCCTCGTAAAGAGAACTAAT
Organism: Melanostoma scalare; assembly: GCA_949752695.1. Taxonomy (NCBI): domain Eukaryota; kingdom Metazoa; phylum Arthropoda; class Insecta; order Diptera; family Syrphidae; genus Melanostoma; species Melanostoma scalare. Next base: position 94,188,682 of record OX456984.1, read on the forward strand.
TCCGTTTTGTGTGGAATGATGTTAAGACCACAATCTGCAGCCCAATTGTTAAGCTTGTTAAGTGCTGTTTGAACAAGCTCAGCTAGGGTTTGTGGGTGCTTGCTGAAACGGCAATTGCTACATCATCGGCATAGGCTATAGTTTTGAAACCTTCGTCCTCTAGGTCGATTAACAATTTGTTAACGACCAGGTTCCACAGTAGGGGAGATAAAACTCCTCCCTGCGCTGCGGGGTTCCTCTATTGGCCATTCTGCTTGTTTTGTAGTTCCCCATTTCGGAACTAATGATTCTGCTGCTGAGCATTGTTGTTATCATGTTTTTGATGTGTTCCTCTATGAGCAGCCCATCAAGAGCATTAGTGATTGCTGAATTGTTAACATTGTTAAATGCACCCTCTATGTCTAGGAATGCGACGAGAGAGTATTCTTTGTAGTGCAGGGATTTTTCAATGGTGCAAACCAAAGAGTGGAGTGCAGTTTCCACTGATTTACCTTTTGTAAAGGCATGTTGCGCCGTTGAGATCAGACTAGGTTTAATTTCTTGTCTTAAGTGTATGTCAATCATTCTTTCCAGTGTTTTAAGGAGGAAGGATGATAGACTAAGGTCTTAAATCTTTTGGATTTACATGGGAGCTTTTGCCGGCTTTAGGTATAAAGACGACCCTAGCTTCTCTCCAGGCCTTGGGAATATATGCATAGCTTATACATCCTTTCATGATCATCTCTAAGTTATAGATGATGATGTCTGAAACCTGTTGCAGCTCCGCAGGGATGATTCCGTCAGGCCCTGGTGATTTATAAGGGTCAAAGCTGTTTATTGCCCATAACAGTATATCTCTAGAGATAAGACCTTTTCCTGATTGGTTTGCGAGTCGAGGCAAGTGCTCCTCGTCTGTTATTGTCAACGAGCTACCAGGGAAATGAGTATCCAGTAGCAAGTTTAATGTTTCTTCATTTGAGTTGGTCCAGTTGCCGTTTTCATCTTTTATAGAACTTGGCATGTTTGGACTCGTTGATAGGATTTTCCTAAGTCTAGATGCCTCTGAAGAGTCTTCAATTTTATTGCAGAATTCTCTCCAAGAGGATCTTTTGCTTATTCGTAACCTCTTTTTGTAAATCCTAAGGCATTCCTTGTAGAGATCCCAGTCTATGGGATTTCTGGAAGATTTGGCTCGATTGAAAAGCTTCGTACAACTTTTCTTGAGCGGTTCTAGCTCCTTGGTCCACCAGTGTGGTTTCTTCTTCCCTCTTACTATGGTAAGAGGACAGGAGTTACACAAGGCATGGTTAAGAGCACTAGTTAGATCGTCGACTTTGCTGTCAAGATCCTTGGGGTTTGAAGGGAAGCTATTGTCATTGTAGTTGTAACAATGTTTGAAGATTTCCCTGAATTTTACCCAATCAGTTTTCCTATAATTACGGAAGCCTATGGGTTTTGGTGTGTCATCTGTTAGACTAAATTGGATGTATCTGTGATCAGAGAAGGAGTTATCCTTAGATACAGCCCAATTTTTAATCTTGTTATAGATTGATTGAGATACAAAGGTAGCGTCTAAAACCTCTTGTCTGTTTTTTGTGACAAAGGTTGGTTCGCTACCGATATTGCATATAAGAAGGTTAGTACTTAGAATAAAATTAAAAAGAGACTCACCCCTTTCATTTACGTCCGTACTCCCCCATACTGTGTGATGTGCGTTGACGTCACTTCCTATTATAAGATCCACTTTGAGCTTTGTTGCGCTTTTTATTACGCGCTCGAGCGTCTCTCCTGGTAGCGGCCCTGGTTGGTCATGGCCTAGATAGGCGGACGTGAGCCAGTAAGTCCCACTGGTGGTCTGCAGTTTTACTGTTGTGGTGTCGCAATTGCTGTAATTAGGTAGTAAAAATACGTTAAGTGTTTTCTTTGCCAGTATGCAGGATCTTGGTTCACCTTTGTCCGTCACATACAGCAGAGAATAATCTTTCGTCCTGAGTCCTTTTACCACGGATTTATTAATCCATGGTTCCTGGATCAGGACTATATCCTCGCCGGACTTGCTTAGTTGGAGAAGGAGTCCGGCTGAGGCTTTGATCGAGTGTTGGAGATTAATCTGGAGTATTTGCAGCATCGCTACAATCATCCAGCTTAATCTCCAACACTGTAGCATTAAGGTCCTCCATATCTGAGGCGGAGTCTAGCAACTCATCCTCAGAAAGGAGAACCCCAAGCATTATCGTCGGAGTCTAAGACTCCACCTTTGTTGTTGTCGTCCTTATCGGACGATTTGTTGTCAGTTGCGTCTTGATCAGACACTATTATTGTAGTCTTTTCGACCAGTTTCGAGCAAGACAGCTGTTCCAAAGAATCAGAGCAACTTGCCGCGTCTGTCTCCATGATGGAAGATTCGACGCTCGCAGTGGACTCTTTGGCTTCGGATTCAGCCGCTTGCTTTGGAAGCTTTGCAGCGTCCTCATCTTTTTTGTATATTTTCAGCACTAGGCTATCAAAGCCGTACTGAATAACACCCCCGCGTGCCGCCAGGGGTTCTAATGACTCCTTATTCAAGATGACAAGAGCCGACCGATAACGACCCACCGACTCTTTTTCAATAACCGGAACCGTCCAATCGTGAGTGGGCAGATCCGGGTTGCTGTATTTAATCAACTGGAGAACCATCTCCCGCGATTCGTGTGGGGCCGGTACCAAGGCACGAGCTCTCGGTCTGCTTGGGATATCCTCCCTTGCCACAACCTCTAGCTTAGCACCTGGCCAGATCTCACCTAAACCGCTGACAGCAAGTTTATATAGGTGAAGCGATCTCTGGTCTTGGCAGGCGATCAGCTTGACGCGGTTTTGATGCCAGCCAGCGTCGCTAATTCTTGGGAGGGGTCCCGGATTCGCCTCGATAACAGGTATAAACCTGAAAGCGAGGTGAGCCTTGACGTCCGCCCACCTGTCGGCAGAGATGTTTCCATCCATATTGCTCCCGTCGATGACCGCGACAACAATCTGTCCCTTTACCACGTCACCAAAGGATTGCCCCGGCACCAGTGTCGATGGAACGCTAACCCCGACTTTTGGCTTTTTTGGTTGAGGTTTTTCAACCTCAAACGACCTGTTTCGCTTCGACGTTGAGTCTTGGCTGGTCTCTTCTGCAATTTTACTTGCCCACTTCAATTTATTAACCTCACCCGGGGTTCTCTCCACTGCGGGCTTACCACCCACCGTTTCAATTACCCTTCTGGCTTGGCGACGTATCTGAGCGGGCGTTTTTTTGATCTGAGTCCCCCCCTTGGCCGAGCTAGAGTTGTTAATCACCTCTCCCGCTCCACCAGTTGGAGGATTCATGGTACTCGACGAGGGTACGTACCGACCCGCAGAGGTAGGGTTGCTATTCGCCTCCCCAACCCTGCCAGTCTGAACGGCCCTCCCGGTGTCCTTTATTTTAAGGGCATTCAAGGTGGAGACGGAGTCGTTAATCACCCCTCCATATCCCCTCTTTGTTAGTTTCACCTCGTCCTGTCTTGATGATGGCACCAAAGCAGGCGAATTGTTTTCAAAGCTAATATTGGGGACTTCATCCCCACTATTAGCAGTGGCGGTCCGTTTGCCCTCCGATTCACTGGCTAGAACTAGCTTTGCAGCATGCTCTTGACCAGTTTCCAGCGGGCTGTGCTGCTCGCCAGAGTCGGGATTCTTGGTTCCCACTGCACAGACCTGAACTGGCTTTTCAGCTGGTTCAGAGCCTGTGTGCGAACCTTGTATCCCACTGGTGGAAGGTTTGCTCGTTGGCTCACATTCCTGCTTCGAACTTGCAGCCAAATCGGAGAATGTGTACAACTTACGTTGCCTCCCCCCAGTTTTCTTTTTTGTCTTTTTGTTCGTTTTTTTGTCTGTTTGTTTGTTTGTTTTTAAAAATTCCATAGAAGGTCCCACGAGTAACTCCGGAAGGAAAAGGTCAGCCCCGGCAGAGCCGTGTACCGGGGTAAGGCTAGTCTATTCTGGACCCTGCCAAGCATCCAGAAGAGCTCGTTATTGATTGGTTTATCCCCCAACCTTTAATTCTTCGGCACGGATTATAAATGCTCACACCACCACTGAAACTAGGAACCTCGTATCTATGGTGAGATTGGATTTCTAAGGATTGTGCTATTGAGAAGTCACAACCACCCAGCGATCCAACCTAACCTTGGCTGTCACCGTCTGACATCGTACAGACACTGATAAGTATATGTAGTGAACATTGCCCGCCCGGCACCCACTTGGAGGGTTCGATCGAGGATTTTTGCCAGACATATTTATATTGAATATGTTTGATTTTTAACTTGTTTGTTCTTGGTCTAAAATTGACTGAAAATAACATTGAGGACCTGGCGTTTCCAAACGTTGCTAAAGGTATTTGATTTTGCTTAGACGATGAAACATGGATTTCCGGTGGAGTTTGTGGTCCTTTTTGTCAATGGCTATCTTGTGAAGGACGGCACAATCAATTATAATCAACTCTACATCTTAACACAGTTGCCAATACTGGAAACCTTCTTCAAATCGTTGTTTCAAAGTTGGCGAATTAAAAATACGTTGATCGTTAGAACCCTGAAGAAGGATAGAACCAGAAGTCAAGTGCATAGCTTTTATCAACTTTCATTTAATGTGCAGATACTATCTGCCAATGACAAACGATGTCTATTGTTTTTAGAGCTGCTGAAACTACAGTCGGAAAGAGAACCAACCCATGTGGTTTGCAAAAAGTTCTGCATCGTTTCCACCAGGCGATTGGATTCTTATATGTGTGCAAACTATTGCCCCAATAGTTCTTGGAAACTTGGCTATAGCATAAAATTCAAGTGCCACTTCTAACCGTTCTCTTCGTGTTTCGGGCATGCAAACAAACTGGGGTGCAAGATTAGCAATTGCGTCCGACAACCGCTTTATCAATCGATGCACTGTTGAAATGCTTACGCCAATAAAATCAGCAATGGCCAGTTGTATTGACCCGTGCAAAATATCTCAGAACTATCAATAATTGGGTAATTAGTCGTATTTCGTGCAATCTGCACATAATTTATTATTTTTTAAACTAAAAATATTGAAAATACCTTGTGTTACTGCAAGGCAAACTACCCTCCATCAATTCCAACAGTTAGTTCGCTACTAGCTGTGCCCGCGACTTCGTCCGCGTGGAATAGTGACTTTCGGTAGAATTTTAATTTTTTAGGCTACTTATTTTGTTAATAAATAAATACGCGTTTTAGTAAACTATTTTTATATTATTTTATTTCAGTACATTTTTGCACACGACGTTCTTAATTTTTCCTTCTTTTGTCAAATAAAAAGGTTTTGCGAGTTTGATACACTCTTTTAAACTAAAATGACTAATCAGTGGGAATTAAAGAAATACGGGGAATCAGTAGTTTTCTAATTGCGCTGTTCCAGTCATTATTAAAACCGCAACCCAGAATTTGTAGCTGTGTACAATTCTAGAATACTCATTATTGGCACTGGAACACCAACTTGCAGCCACTGCTGATAATTCTAAGGATTTGAGAAACTCTATCTATAGGGTATGATGTGACTTGCTTAGTGTCCATAATATTGTCTATTGATAGACATTCGACAATATCCCCCAATACGTCAAACATAATTTATAAGTTTATATGGTTAACTATCTCATTAGTCGGTGCCAAAATCGACTTTTCACACAGTCATTACCTATTGCCAATATTTATTTGAAGATCAAGATAGAAATTTCTTCTCAGGTCAACTGTGTAATCGACAATTTGACAGAAATCACCTCACGGTGAAAGAACTTTTGAAATCGGTACAGTATCTTGAAGGTTCCCGTTTCCGTTGCCGTTCCCGTAGGAATGTTGGGAAAAGAAATACAGCCCATGTCAAGACTATCTCTGCACCAAAATTCATACAAATAGGTTCAATAGTTTGGGCGGTAGATGGTAACAAAGTAAAACAGACAGACGGAGTTGATTTCGGATCTATAATATTAGTAAGTACTTCCGTTCCCAAAGGAATATGGGGATAAATTGAAGTTAATGTTACTTTGAGATAGTGTAGCATTCTAACGGGGAAATAATTCTTGAAATCAGTTCTGTAGGTTTCCGTTTACGTTTGCATTCTTGTGGGAATACAGGGATAACATTATACTTATAGCCTATGTCCATCTTCAGGCGCAAGACCACGACTCTGTACGAAAATTCATATAAATAAATTTAATAGTTTGGGCGGCTTTTGATAACAAATAAAATTAGACAGGCAGATTTCATTTCAGACTTATGATATTAGTAAAGACTCCCATTCCCGTGGGAATATGATGACCGTTCCCATAGGAATATGGGGATGACTTACAGTTGATGTTACTCGGGGATAGTGTAGCATTCTAACGGTGGAAGAATTTTTGAAATCGGTGCTGTAGCTTCAAAAACTCCCGTATACGTTCCCATTCCCGTGGGAATATAGGGCTACAATATATAGCCTATGTCCTTCCTCAGGTTCTAGACTATCTTTGTTCAAAATTTCATTTAAATCTGTTTATTAGTTTGGGCGGGAGATGGGTGACATAGAAAGGCAAACAGACAGAGCTACTTTTGCGTTTATAATATTAGTGAACACCGGTTCCCGTGAGAATATTCGAATGAAATGTAACCTATGTCCTTCTTCAGGTTCCAGATCATCTCTGTATAAAATTTCAATTAAATCGGCTCTGTAGCTTGGGCGAGAGATGGTAACATAGAAAGACGAACAGACAGAGCTTTTTTCGCACTTATTATATTAGTAAGGACTCCCATTCCTGTAGGAATATGGGGATGAATTTATGTTGATGTTACTCGAGGATGGTGTAGCATTCTAACGGTGAAAGAATTTTTGAAATCGGTGCTGTAGCTTCTAAGTTCCCGTATATGATCCCATTCTCGTGGGAATATAGGGATAAAATATATAGCCTATGTCCTTCCGCAGGTTCTAGACTATCTCTGTACAAAATTTCATATCAATCAGTTTAGTAGTTTGGGCGGGAGACGGTAACATAGAAAGTCGGACAGACAGAGTGACTTTCAGAGTGGCTCGACACTGCTTAACTCCGAAGAGACGTCGACGAATGTATCACACTACCGCCAACCAACACAAACCTCCGGAATGAGGAAATTGATACAGCAATTGACAATCTGGAAACCGTAATTGAATCCTCGCTTGGGAAGCAAAGGCAGCCAAGAACTTCCCGGGGCAGATACGAGCACCTGCCCGACTACATACAGAAGCTCTACCACCACAGGCAACACTTGAGTAAGTTTAAGGAACTAAACACCATCAACATCAACTACCAGGCCGTCTCCAGCGAGCTCAGATGCGTAAACATCATGTTCAAAAACGTGAACTACCACAACGACATTCTTCTCCAAAACAGGCTCCAATCCATAAAGCCAGGACCCGAAACTTTCCAAAAAATCAACAGTATTGTAACGTGCGCTTAGTTCGTAAAAATAAAACTTTACCTTTTAATTTAATTCTACCACTTTTATTCAGTATCTACTTTATTGAATTCAAATCTACCAATAATCACATTAACTCACTCTTAACAATATCACTCTATAATCAAAACTGACATCTGGTTTAACTGTTTAACTATTTTTATTGAACAGGTATATATACAATTGGTTCTTAATTCTAAGATTACACTACATTTAGATATATTTTTGTTTTGTTGGCACAGAAGGGGCCTAACTTTAAATAATGAGTTGTTTGCTAAAATAATGATAATTATTGCCTATGATAAGAAAAAAAATAAATATTTATAATGTTATTAAAAAAATCTCGGGTTGTTTAGATCCGGTTGTCTTTATGTTGAAGGGGGTTTGTATGACCTCTAGCAACGGTGATAAGCTGAGGCTGCTACCTCGTAAAAGGGTATAGACTCTTCGTCATTGATTGGAATGATTTCTTCGTCCAGTAGTGCCATCATATCTAAGTATCGCGGCTCGGGATATCTCTCTTCGCTTGTCATGCTTCTCACCAGTGGATTGGGATGGTTGCTCAGGTTGTTGGTTATTTTCCTTGCAGCGTTCAAAAGGAATCTGTCGATGGGAAGGACTCCTGATGCTTCGTAGAGCTTTTTGTTGCTGAAGTACCTCTGTCGTTGACGGTCAAAGTTGAGTCCTGTGCAAATCCTGAGAATTTTCCTTTCAAATGCTCCGATTTTTTTCATGCTGGTTTTGGATATACTAAACCAAGCAGGGAAGCAGTAAGTGATGATTGGTCTGAGGAGCTGTTTGTAGAACAGCAACTTTGTCTTCTGGCTGAGTCCGTTCCTTCTTCGCGTTAGGGGGTGCATGAGGTGGAAGGCGTAGTTTGCCTTTTTGAGAACTGCTGTTTCATGTGGGTTGAAGCGTAATCTTTCCTCAAAGTTTATGCCAAGGTACTTGATGCTTTTTTTCGTCTTCAGCTGTGTTCCATCGGGTAGTTTGATGGTTGTTTTGTGACAGTTTGCGGCTGATCTTGTGTTTCGACGTCTTGTGGGTCTCCTGAAGCAGGCTGATTCGGATTTGGACGAATTAACTTTGATGCCCCATTTGGTGTAGTATTCCCAGAGACGTCTAACGTGATCCTCGACTCAGGGAATCATCTGCATACAGCAAGTTCTTGGCGTTGTTTGGCTGAGGCTGATCTGAGGTAAAGATGTTGTAGAGATTGGGCCCGAGCTTTGATCCTTGAGCTACTCCTGCTCTGATACCTTTGGTTGCTGATTGGCTGTTTTCAATTTGGACGAAGAATGACCTGCAATTGAAAACTGACATTTGGTTGCCTCGGCGGCCTATTTATATCGAATGACATTACATCTAGAACTTCCCAGTATATTCTACATGGTCTCCACATTCCAGTATTTGCTTTCAAACATTTCCCCTAGTAGTATATTTCTACACTTACACTAGTGTTGCCACTTGTGTTTTCGGTTGAACGTTTTCGATTAGGAAATTGGTATTAAAAGTTGGGTTTGCATTACAGTATCATAGGGAAAAACCCCCCAATGCCGGAAACCATAACTACAGCCTATGGCGAAGCTTCAACCGACGCGGATAAAGCCAAAGGATTTGCGGACTTCTTTGAAGAACACTTCAAACCAAATCCACCCTTGGAACCTGCATTTTTGGAAGAAGTCAACTCCTCAGTTCAACTCGCACAAGCCCCCCAACAGACCATCCAATTAAGCGATGAAAATCCGTCCAGCGATCCAACACACAACCTTGAGCTCACCACTTCTGAAGAAATTCAACAGTTCCTACTCAGAAGCCGCCCAAAAAAGTCAACAGGACAAGATATACACATTCCTCCTCAAAAGACTACCTCAATCAGAGCATTTGTTGTCGATTCCTTGTTGAGATCAGAGACAAGCTGCAGTCAGCCTATTCAACGAGATGGAAACCCTAATGAAGCGGTTCGTTTCGACGACATGAAACACACTATCATCAAAACAAAAAAACGTCTTCGCTGTCGGAAATGTTGTAGTCAAACCATTTTTTTCTGCAAAAAGTGTAACGTAGCATTTCATCCAAAATGGTTTTATGGATAACATAAAACACACAAAACAAATATTCAATAAATATTTTGTCAATAAAACTGATTTAAACTCCGTATCAAAAATTTTTTTCTTTAATGATTTTGCTACTACATTTGGCGGGTGTTGCGAAAACGCAACGTCATTTTCCGGGAAACTAAAAGCTTTTCCAAAATTTTTTTTTTAGATTTTCTCTAAATAGCCCAAAAATAGACAAAGTGTGAAATTTCAGGTTCCTACCACACCTGGAACTGGTGGCCTCCGGAAATGGGTTAGTTAGGAAGTTAAAAATGATTAGAGTATAATTTTTTTCTGAGAGATGGTAAGCTTGCGTTGAAATCAAGAATATCTTGTGCACCATTGGCTATGCGCAACATTCGAGTACCTAATGGGGTTAAAATGGCCATAGTTAGTGCGGTGAGTGGGAAGGTTGTAAAAAGGGATGGACCGTAGACTACGAGGATTGGTATTAAGGTAAAAAATTTCAAGGAGAGCGGGAGATTCAATTGCACCAGTCATTATTTGGTGTACAAAAAGTATGTCAGCAATTGCACGACGTTTGGCGAGGCTTTGTATCTGAATTAGTTGTAAACGATCTTCGTATGGAGGTAGGAAGAGAGGGTTTGACCACGGTAGATGGAGTAAGGCAAAGCGAAGGAATCTACGTTGGACGGCTTCAATTCTATGTGACTGAGTGATTTGATAGGGGGACCAAACCTGAGATGCGTACTCTAGGATAGGTCTGACAAAAGTTATGTATAGTGATTTGGTTACATAAGGATTGCAAAATTCTTTAGAACACCGTTTTATGAAACCAAGGGTAGAGTTCGCCTTAGCGATAATTTGGTTAATATGGAAACGAAAGTTGAGCTCTTTATCACAATAAACTCCAAGGTCTCGAATAGAAGAAACAACTGGAACGGGAACCCCACAAAAGTCATAAGTCCGAGGGAGAGTAGGTATTCGTTTTCGTGAAAAAGTAATGAATTGACATTTACTCACAATAAGATCAAGCAGATTCTTATGACACCAATTAAGAAAATAATCTTAGTCATGTTGAAGTAAAGAATTATCACGAGGTGTTGATATTGATTTCATAATTTTTATATCATCTGCATAGATTGAAAGATTTGAGTGCGAAATAATCATAGAGAGAGGAGAGGACCGAGATGGCTACCTTGAGGCACACCGGAGGAGGCAGAAATGGGAATAGATAAGAAATTTCTAAACAATACCTTATAGATGCGGTATCCCAAATAGGATTTCACCCATTGGATAAAATGCGGGGGAAATTCAAAAACACCTAACTTCAGATAAATTATATTGTGTGAGATTTTATCGAAAGCTTTCGTGAAGTCCGTAGTGATTACGTCAACCTCGTAGCCATGTTCAAGTTCAAGAGCACAGAGCGTCGTAGAAACAAATTGGGTTAAGTTAGTAGTAGTAGATCTTCCGTTTAGAAAACCATGCTGCAGTGGAGAAACAATAGACTTACAATGAAAGTATAACGAAATGAAAGTATTCGTGATGACAGCTCCTTTTCAATTCGCCATCAGTTTTCATCCTTCCTCATTCTTCACCACGTGCTTATCTGTGAAATTCATTTTTTTGCACATGTGTTTTCGCTTGTTCGCCGAGTTGTATCAATAGTCTCTTTCCAGTGGTATGTTCACATCATTCGAGCATTCGAGGTTTCGTAACAGTATTGAGCTATACACTATCGTAAAGAAAAACTACAGAACAAATTCAAATGAAATTTTAGATTTAGATCAACGGGGCAAACACCTGAAAAAAATTTTCAATATGGTTTTTAAAATAAAATTATATACATTTTTCGACCGCCAGTGGTCCGCACCGCCAGGTAAATGAATTTGCCTGTGAACTACCGGTTGTCCACGCCACCTGATAAGGGTAGTGCCCGTGGACCACCGCACCGGTGATCCCCGCGCGCCGGGTGGAACGTGCTAGGTCTCTTCAATAATTTGGAAGTTACAATTATTTACCCTTTGAGTCACAGTGGTACTGCCAGAGTACCACCAATTTAAACCGCTGTCAATAAAATTCTACTCTGACAACGGCCTTGTCATCCGAAAAGTAACGGTTCCCATTAGAACACCGTAATTAAGTCGGAATGAGCGCTGTTAGTGACAAGATGGGGGACCGTCCTGTACTACTGCGTGCTGTTGTCATGTGTTATTGTTGTTCTATGTAATATTTGTGTAGTTAGTCTTGTGGTGTATCAGCCAAATGATTTTTGTCGCCCGGCTGCAACCTCCCTACTCCGCAGATTTATGTGTGGACTAGGAATCATGTAAAATGTAAATGTTAATATTCTACTGCATATTTTGGTTTGAATTTTCATACTTTTTGTATTTTTTCGTTTTTGGGGTCGCTAAACATGAATCTGAGATTATATTGACGCAATTCAAAATGGTGGATCTAAGATTGTGGGCATAATATGTGAAACTGAACTTATATTTTAGACTAACCAGACAAACAATTATTTCAGAGCATATTTTGGTCTGAATATTTGTACACGAGGGTTTTCAGGTTCGTGGATCACGAAACCAAAGTAATATTAGCAAAATTTAAAATGGCGGGTCCAAGATGGCGGAAAAGTTGTGTGAAAGTGAACTAAACATTTTGACAAACCATTCATTCACCAAAATTTTAGAAATTCACAACCAATTCATTGGTCAAGCCAGTATATCTCGGACGTGTCTAAATGCACCCACGGTGTAGTTCGTTTAGGTGGTGTTACACCGCACTTTTGAATAACCACTACACCGCATTTTAAATAATGAGTGGAAATAAATGGAGTAGGTTCGTGTTACACCGCATTTTTTTAGAAATCTCTCAAATCATTTGACAGAAACGAATGCTCTTTAGTAGCTTTTCAAATATAAAAACAGTATGAGTAAAAAATATGCGGTGTTACACCGCATTTTCTTGGAAATCTCTCAAGTCATTTGACAGAAACGAATGCTTTTTTGTAGCATTTCAAGTATAAAAACAGTATGAGTAAAAAAATATGCGGTGTTACATCGCATTTTTTAAAAATCTCTCAAGTCATTAACAGAAAAAAATGCTTTTTGTAGCTTTAGCTGTAGGCCATCTAGCGCTGTATAGAAGAACAATGAAGTAGCTTTTCGCTATCATCTTTCTAACTTTCCCTTTTGATCATTTTCTACTGCTTTGTTTGTTTGTTTGTTTGATTTGTATTTTGCTTGCATTGGGCTATATTTTTTAGTCAAATAATTCCACGAGGAAAGCTAAAGCTTCAGCAAAATAGAACTAGTGCAAAATCCTGTGTTACAAGAACACCACCAGGTGAAAAACAGGGCGAAAATTCAACATGAATATAGTTTTTATTTCTTTAATTTTTAATCGAGAGAAAAAATTTCTTTGCAAATACTACATTTTTTTTGAACACGTCCTTTCGAAAAGCTTTGATCTTAAAGGAAAAATTAACAAGAGGGAAAACCATTACGTCTCTTGCCCCGCAACTTCCATTCGTTTACATTGTTGTTTTTGTAATCGCAGCTTCCATCTGTGAATACGTGTGAGCTGCAGCAAAAAGGCGCGAAAAAGTTGTGGAAGTATATATGCGGTGAGTTTGTTTTCATTTGACGCTTGGCAATTTAAAACATAACCTGAAGTTTAGTTTTCACCACACTACTGAAAAATTCTTAAGGGCAGGGTTTGAGCAACACCAAAGTTATTGTTTTTTAAAAACTAATTTTTTTTTGTAAAGCTGGGCAATTAAAAGCTGGAATTAAAACTTTTTTTTTGGTTTGTAAATAAAATTTATTTGTGATTATGTATGTATATACTTTTTTAAGGATTTGGAAATAAAAATTTTAGCATCAAAATATGACTGCTTAAAAAATATGTACTAAAGCAAAACAGTAACAATTAAATATGAATTCATTTTGCATTTGTTTGATGAAAGAGATTGCAACTTAAGTTTTCGATTCTCTTCTTGAAGCTGTGTTGAAAATTTAATCAGTTAATTAATTGAATTTAATAAAAAATCTAAAGTAAAATAATTGAAAGCGGATATCAAACTATGTAGATATTTTTTGGAAAACTTATCTTAGTCAAAATATTGAAATGCAGCACTCTTTTAGATATTATGCAAAGTTCAGAAAGCCTTCATTCATCTCTGTAGCACAATTATTAACAAAGAACCAACACTTTCCTTCATGTTTTCCAAATGATTTTTTGTCAGTTCCATTACTTCATTAAAAGTCTTCCTATGGTTAGGACTGATTCGAGTTCCACATTTGGAGCAATTGTTAAATGACATACCATCGCACTACAATTTTTATTACGACACACCCCTGCGTTCATTTCAACTGTTTCTTGTTGATCTGTGCATTTGGAACAAATACAAAGGAATAAGTAATTGTCTTTCAAGTCTTGTCTCCTCTGTTCTGGAGTGTTTAGAAGATCAACGTAGCTGATGAAAATCTAGGAAAAAAAACTCGAATTAAAAGTAAGTAGAACAAGTTATTGCATATCTCTTACTTTTGACCAGTTAACACATTCCATATCCTCTATTGCATGAATATGTAATGTTGTTCCCTCAAAAGTAGCAACAGCATTAGGCTTACAACTATAGTCTGTAACGGAAACGCCCAAATAAATTCCCATGGCAATAGCATTTATCTCGGCATGAAGTATGTTGAACCCATTTGTTACTACCCAAAAAAAAACAAGAGAAGAATAATTTTAAAAAACTCTCATATTATGTACTGAAAAATGTGCTGCGTGACCTAGCGAGTTGTCCCAAAAATCTTAGATAAAGAAATTATGCGTTAAGTTCCCAAATAGTTGGCACATTGGCAGATTTAGTGCACATATACTGATACATGTTGCATTCATCCAAGCTCCAAGTTTAGCCGTGGAAATTGACTTGGTCATGGGAATCGGTCTGATTTGACGTGGTGTTGCGCTGAGAGGGACTACCGACGGCATATCGCTGAGTTGCATTCACGTCAGGGCTATACTTCTGCGACTGAGAGTTCGACACTGGAGTGTAAACGAGTGTTGTGATCTTCTGAAGTGAAAGAATAGGCTCCAGGGAGGCTACAAAAGTTTGCTTTCTCGACACTGTTTGTAGATCTGTTAATAGAGATATCAATTAAATCATTTTACAAAGCAAAACCTGGTTACATACTTACATTGATTACCAAATTGTTGCTGCGATGATTGGGAGCAAACTGTTACATCCAGTGACTGCTGAGGTCGTCATATTTCGAGTTATCAGACTCTGGCTGGGTAGGTCAGCAAACACCAATAAATAAGAAATAAAATTGTTACCTAGGTATTGGCTTTTTAAGCACGATATGCTTGTGTCTAGAAGCAACCTTTCGTTTAAAAAAGATTAACAAGGGTATTACAAACGAATGGTTGTCAAAACGCAAATTAAATTGGACTAGATTTCTGTTTTTACTACTTTATTTTGACACAACTATCAATTAGTTTAGCATCAGCGCAGAATCGATTATCGATGAGAATTTAATCAACCTCTCTTAAGTTCCAATTAAATTTTAATTGAAACTTAACTAATCAACGTCTAAGAGCCGTCTTAAGAAAATCTAATAAATACGGCTGATAATGTTAAGATTGAGTTAAATAAAGAAATTCCAATGACCTAATTGAATGAAATTACGTCAACACTGAGGACTGTCATCACGGAAGATCTGATTCTGCCTCCTTCTGAAGTGTTCGTTTGGAAAAAACAGAAAGGTGAATTTGGAGGCCTTCGATACCTCATGGTGGAACCAAGCCCAGAGTGTTCCTCCCAAAGCGTCATCATTGGGAAAACACTGGTAGCACCGAAAAACAAGATGGTCCTCGAACGATTACTAAACACCAGACCGTACGATGTAAGGTTGAAGAAAGGAGAAGTCGTTGGACGTTGCGAATTGGTTGTAGCAATTACGAAGATCACGGATGAAGCCCCGATAAGAACTTTAACCCCGGAGGATCTCAAAACCATCAAAGCTAGAATACTGAATTCATCCAACCTTGATCACCAATAAGCAGGGGTGGCTGAAAATCTAAAACAAGAGTACACTGACATCTTCGCATCGCCAAAAAGGCAATATGGTAGGACACAGTTGGTGCAGCATCGCATCAACACAGGAGATGCAAGATCGATTCGTCAACCTGCAAGACGCCTTCCACTGGCCAAACAAGGTGAGGTTGAAGAAATGATAACAAAAATGAAGAAGGACGGTCTTATCGAAAATTTCAAAAGTCCTTGGGCGTCACCAGGGGTGCTACTGAAAAAGAAAGACGGAAGCACTCGTTTTTGTGTGAACTGCCGAAGGCTGAATGATGTGACTAAGAAGGACAGCTATCCCCTGCCGAGAATCAGTGATACCCTGGATGCCATGGAGGGAGCCTAGTGGTTCTCGACGCTGGACTTGAAGAGTGGATATTGGCAAGTTGACATCCACCCTGATGATCGGGAAAAGACTGCGTTTTCTACAGGCAATGGGCTCTGGCAGTTTAAAGTTATTCCGTTTGGGCTATGCAACGCTCCGGCAACATTCGAGCGTTTGATGGAGTGCGTTCTTCAAGGACTGACGTGGAAAGCTTGCCTAGTCTACTTGGACGATGTCATTGTTTACGGGAAAACATTTGACCAGCATTGCAAGAACCTAAAAGCCGTGTTTCAGAGACTTCGAGAGGCTAACCTTAAATTGAATCCGGAAAAATGTGCACTTTTCAAAACCGAAGTTAAGTATTTGGGACACATCATCTCTTCCCAAGGAGTGAAGACTGATCCTGAAGTTGACTCCGTCAAAAATTCGACAACACCACAGGACAAAAATCAACTCCGAAGCTTTCTTGGTCTTGCCATATATTACCGACGTTTTATTAAGAACTTTGCTGGAGTTGCAAAGAGTTTGCATCAGCTCACCGAAAAAGGGAAGCAATTTAAATGGTCAGGTGAGTGTGAGAAATCTTTCAAGGAACTCAAATACCGCCTCTGTATTTCTCCAGTGCTGGCACTTCCAACTACTGTCAAACCATTCATCATCGACGCAGATGCAAGTAACGTTGGAATCGGAGCGGTACTATCCCAAGTGAATGATGGCGAAGAGAAAGTGGTGGCATACTACAGCAAGGTCCTCTCGAAACCCGAAAGAAACTACTGCGTGACCAGAAGGAAACTGGACTGCAAGCATTGTAGGCGGCAAGAAGACAAAGAAATTATTACCGCTCAGCGACTAAGAGCTGACCGCGTATGCGGTTGGAGCAATGAGAAAGTGAGGGGTGCTCAACAGGAGGATCCAGATATCGAACCCATTAGCGCATGGAAAGAAAATGAAGAGAAACCTGAATGGGGAGACATTTCTGACAGGAGCCCAGTTCTCAAAGTCTATTGGGCTCAGTGGGACTCACTGTATGTGCAAGAAGGTGTCCTCAGGCTGACGGTAAATCATATGTGATGCAGCGGATCGTACCGCAATCGAAAGTCTGTAAAGTTCTTCGAGAGATGCATGACGGACCTTCTGGAGGCCACCTGGGAGTTAACTAAATACTGGAGAAGGTGCGACATCGGTTCTGCTGGCTGCATGCTAGAGATGACGTGGAGAAGTGGTGCCGAACGTGTGACAAGTGCAACAACCAAACGACCTGGTAGAAAGATTCAAGGTAATATGCATCAGTACAACAACGTTGGATCGCCTTTTGAGAGGATTGCAGTGGATGTGGCTGGGCCTTTTCCAGACCCCAACGATGGAAACAAGTACATTCTGGTTGTAATGGACTACTTTAGCAATTGGCCTGAGGCGTATGCCATCCCAAATCAAGAAGCCAAAACGGTGGTCGACCAGGGGCCTATTTCACAGATCATACATCACATACAATGAATGATTTTAAAATTTATTCTACAAAATACTGTTTCACAGAAATGTTGTATGACTGCTGTCATTGATTGATTAATTAGACTGGAATATTTCCAGTATAAATTCTGTTTCACAGAATTTTGTCATACATTATGTGTATACAATGTATGATAAATTTTCTTACATTTGATACAGCAAAAAATATTGATGTATCAATCGCTTTTTTCCTAAAGGAATCCAAACTATTGGTCTTTGGAATTGAAAGCGAGATTTTATGAGTCTAGAATAGTATGAGAAGAAGATTGAAAGACCAAGATTGAAAGAAAATTGATAATTCTACTTCCATTTAGTTATGTATGTAAGTATACGGTATAATAGCATTTAATTTTTTGAATTTTGTTTTTTTCAATAATTTTTGCTGTCAAATCATACAACAAATTTGAATATCATACAATCTTTCCAATGAAATCTGTGAAACAGAAAATTGTAAGTGATGTATGATTTTGAAATTGTTGTATGTTGTATGAAATGTAGTGTTGTATGATCTGTGAAACAGGCCCCAGATTGTGTTTAACTTGTTGAGCAGGTTTGGCGTACCTATGGTACTCCATTCCGACCAAGGGAGGAACTTCGAGTCAAACATCTTCCAAGGAGTGTGCGAACTACTTGGCATTAAGAAGACGAGAACTACACCGCTTCATCCACAATCTGATGGGATGGTTGAAAGATTCAACCGGACCTTGAAAGAACACTTCACGAAGGTCGTAGGCGACCATCAAAGAGACTAGGATAGGCACGTACCGCTATTCCTGATGGCCTATAGAAGTGCGGTACATAGCTCGACAGGACAAACACCATCTGAAATCCTGTTCGGGAAAACCATACGGCTGCCCACTGAACTTAAACTTGGATGCCCCACAGAGGAGCCACAGGACACAAATGAGTATATAGACGACCTCAAGGAGACACTCGTTGACTTCCATAAAAGAACCAGGGCGTGGATGAAAGCCTATAGCGACCGGATAAAGACACGTTACTAAACCAAAGCGACAACGGCAGAATTCCAAGCAGGAAATCGTGTGTGGCTTTATTATCCTCATCGTCAAAAGGGATTGTCACCGAAACTTCAGCAAAAACTGGGAAGGTCCTTATAGTGTTGTCACAAGGATTAACGACGTGGTTTACCGCATCCAAAGTGGGCTAAGAGGCAAGTTAAAAGTAGTTCAATGTGATCGGCTACATCGATATAGTGGCGAGACTGCAGATGGAATTATTCGGGACGAACAATCTTAAGAAGGGGGCAGTGTAATGTACACCAAAGATTCAATACTAATTTCCTAATCGAAAACGTTCAACCGAAAACACAAGCGGCAACACTATAATTAATGTACCTACATCTAATAGAAGACGTTGCTTGTTGAGTCAGTGTGTGTGTGTGTGTGTAGAAATATACCAGGAGGGGAAATGCTTGGCAGAAAAATACTGGAAGGCTCTCGATGTGGATGTGGAAATTACTGGAAAGCTCTAGATGTGATGTTATTCTTTATAAATAGGCCAGAAGTCAGTTTTGATTATAGAGTGATAATGTTAAGATTGAGTTTATGTGATTGTTGGTCGAGTTGAGATCGAATAAAGTAGATATCGAATAAAAGTAGTAGAGTTAAATTGAAAGGAAAAGCTTTATTATTGCGAACTAAGCGCACGTTACACTTTTATAGGGCAATCAATAAAGTATTTCGAATTTGCACCACCAACTCAACCTCCTCTCAGTTCGCTGTCAATACCAAACCCAATGTACAGGGCAGCACAAAATAGTATAGAAGATATAAGTAGTAGGCACCTACATTAACTGAGAATTTTGCTTTTGGACTGACTTTAAGAAACTATGTCCTGTAAATAGTGGTGATTTTCTAGTTTGCACACACGGTTGGCTTTAGCGTGTTCCATCCAGCTTTTCGCAAAAATTTTGGTTTAACAGCCGAGATTTCATTTCGAATGTTGGTTTTTAGTTAAGAGATGATTCTTGGCATGTTACTCTTATTCATTCCAAATATCTCCAAAAGAAAACTGTCTGAAGCTGTTAAAGTTGATAAATTTGAAGGGCGTTTCAATCTTACCAAAGCCATTAAGACACGGTCAGTGCGGAATATCAGCAGCATCAGATATTCAGCATCATTCGAAACACCAATGTTGTTTTCAGAAAATTAAAAACCAATTATCCTTTGCAGTTGCCAAGACTACAGAAACAGATGGTGTTTGCATCACCACTCCTTCACTTTCTACATTGGAAGATAACGCTGCTATTAGTAAATCTATTTCGTTACTCGTTAGAAGCAATTTAGAAGGAAATTGTGGATCTTAAGAGAATTAACTGTGAGTTTCTCTCTGCTGTGAAAATTCTAAAAGATGAGAAGAAAGAATTACATGATAAAATTGGTTCGCTTCAGCCTAGAGTAAATTTGTTAGAGCAACGTGAACTTGCAAACACTGTTGAATTGTTGGTTTACCCGACATTAACAAAACTAATGCTATTGAAAAGGCTCTTAAGCTTTTCTCTGAGGGACTAGATGTAAAAATAACTGAAGAGCAAATAGACAATTTTTACATAAAAAAGATCCGAAAACAGAAACAAAAGAAAAATTCTCCTGAAATTACTGATGCTGCTGTTCTTTGTGTGAAACATTGTTCTAACCTTACCAAGCTTAAGCTAATGAAGAATAAATCTATCCACAAAAATCGCTTATCTGCCAAGCTGTTCGGAAACAACTACAGTGATAAAAGTAACATTTACGTAAATAATAGGCTCACCTTTCATACGCGTGGAATTTGGAAAGCAGCTGAGATTGTCAAAAAAACTAAGGACTATAAGTTCTTGTGGTTACAAAATTCAATTATTTTGATGAGGAAAAAGGAGGGTGACAAGGCTTAAGGCTATTGAAATAAATTGCTAGCGGTCAAAAAAATAAAATTTTTATGGGTTCTTAGTGCTGTTTGAAAACATTCTGCATTAAAAAAACACAAAAAAGTTAATTTTTTTAAAAAATAAAAACAAAAGCCAAATTTGGCTTCGTATGCAGTAAGGTGTTAAAAATCTTACGAATTTTATTAACATATTCACTTTACGAGAAGAATTCAAGAAAATAGCAAGAAATAAATATTTTTCATTCAAAAACATAACAAAACAATTCATTGCTAGAACGTTATGAAAAAAATATCGAAAAATGAAAACTTTTCATTAAAAAAAAAGCAAAATAATTTATTTCATAGATTATGCACCGTGGAACTGAGAAAAGCAATTTTTTTTTTTGATTATAACATAGAACAACTTTATATTTTTGACAAAAGGTAAACGAACGTCGCGTCCGTTACAATTATTTTGGCAAATTTGGCGATTTTTTTTTAATTTGTGGAAAATGGCCATAGTTATCACAGCGTACGGATGAAAGGTGGTTGTCGGTGTTGTAATGGAGTTCCAATAGTCTCAGGAGTTGCAAGACTAATTGAGCTGCATGGTTGGCCGCGTCTTTTCAAAGCCATCTTATCAGCCTCGCATAAGTTCTCCGCTAAGTGGAAGTCGTTCCCAAGATGATCCATGTGTTCGTCGCCAGATGATCCATGCATGCACTATACATAAGTCTATCATATGAAAAAATATTCTTTTGTACCATTCCTTGGATCGCAAAGGAATACGGTATAGTCCAAGCATCGAATCTAACAAATCGACGCCGTGTACTTGTTGTACACCTCGCAAATTTAGGAGCGGAAATATTTCTGTATTGCTTATCCTTTCTAAAATAACGGCGTCTTTCTACAATTGGTTCGCTGCCCACATACGGTGCCATCATGCTTACAACTTTGTTGTCAAACCAAGGAACCAAGCTCAATTTGACTCCATCAATTGGGGCCAGTTTTTCAACCATGCTTCCATGACCTCCTTTTTCAGCTCTTCAATCGGCATTTTTGAATTTGGAACTCTGTTGAGCCTCACGGTACCCAGTGGTAAGAGCCCATTTTTGAATAAATGAACCTGCAAATTCGGGCTTTTGTACTAGTTGTCAAAAAATTTTCCAACCAAACAAAAAAAATAAACAAATATGTAGATTTGCAACCCCTTACTGCATACGAAGCCAAATATGGCTTCCGTATCTTTTGCTCTCCCAAGACCAGCCCAGTCATTTTTTTAAATAAAAAATTGGTTCATTGCATGCGGAATTTAACACTAATCACAAATATATTTTTGATTTCACTTTAGTTACCAAGCAATAGCAATAGTTAACACTCAAAATATGACGTCTGACCTTTGATCACGAAATGCATACTTCTTTGCTGTCGCACACACAAAAAAAAACTACCGTTAAGCGTTCTTAGAAATGCAAAGAAGAGGATCATTCTGTATTTCGATCTTTTCCTTGTGACAGAGAACAGAAAAGAGGATACAAACAGCCAAAGCCATACTTGGCTTCGTATGCGGTAAAGCGTAAAGGGTTAAATAACATTTTATATTTGTTCATTTATAAGTCTTATTTCTTTTCTCTTTTATTTCTCCTTTCTTTATTACTTGAATTTTGTTTTTATATGTCACTGTCAAATTGAAATGATTTACAAACAGATGATAATGTTGTAACTTCTTGTACATTTGTAAATGATTTATTGTGTAAAGCATTTCGAATAAGTCAAAATCACTCTTTAGATTTTTTTATTGTTCAACAGAATATTCGAAGTTTGCGTGCAAATTTTGATTTGTTGTTGCTTTATTGAAACGTTTACAAATAAGCCAGATTTTATGTTTGTTTCGGAAATTTGGATTTTTGACTAAACGAAGTATCTAATTTTGTAATTTCAGGATAAATGCTTTTTTTCGATTTGTAACAATTCCTATTGCGCTAATGGTGTCGGTGTTTTTATCAAAAAGAAGATCACTCATAGCGAGATTGTAAACATAAACTTAGAGACAGAAGTTGTTATAAAAGTAACTTTGAATCTTAATAGAAGTTAGCACATTGTTCCCTTTGTCTCATTGGACTTCATATTGCTAGTAAAGATGTTTTTCTTGAAGATCTTTCAAAGTTATTATTGAATGAGAATTCAAAAAATTTTTGTTTTTAGGAGATATTAATATTGATATCCTGTCTAACACCCCTTTAGTTGAAAACTATTTCTTGATATTAGCAGCCAATGGTTTAGATTGCTGTATAAGTGTACCTACTAGAATTTCTGATAATTCTAAGACATGTATTGACCTTTTTTTTCCGAAGAAGCTTATCTCGTAATTTTAAATTAGTCAGCTCATTAGCTGACCTAGATATCACGGATCATTGTATGACAAGCCTGCAATATTTGAGTGTTGTAGTTAAGACGGATTCTTGTGTAGCCAACAGCCAAATTAAAAAAATCGATTTTGAGAAGCTAAATTTACTTTTGCGTTTTGAATTTTGTGACAGTGTTTATAACGAGAGTGATCCATCGATTGCGTTTGATAGTTTCAAAAATATTCTTGGCAACTTCATTGAAAATTGTACTATCAGACAAAACCAAACAAATAATAAAACTAAACGTTTGAAGGATTGGATGTCAGGGTACTTATTAACCCTAGTTTACAAACCGGCAAAAGTCGTGTCCACCCGAACTGGGGTCCAAATGGACCCCACGATTTTTTCTTCGAAATTTTTTTGATTTCTGACTTATATTGTTCAGTTATAGTTCTTCTGGCTATTGTATGAATTGTTTCTAAGTATTATATATAGCAGGGATAAAGAAATTTAAGCAGAGATGTCATTATGCAGGTATGTAGGAGGTCAGCCATAAAATTTTTCAATTTCAAAAACGATGAAAATTGCCTAATTTCGCAAATCTGGGATTCCCGCTTATCCTTTTCGATATGTCTTTTGTACGTAATTACTGATTGTAAAATTCATCCACATCAATTGTTCCTGGCAGGTATGCCAATCTCAAAAAAAATAGTCATTAGTTCAGTTTGGTCAAGTCATCAAATAATTTTATGACCTGAAAAGGATTGAATTTCCCCAATACATGCCAATCAAGCCTGCCATATATGGCTTGAAGTTTAGGTGGCTTAGTGAAAGCTCAAAGGGCTATCCACTGAAGTTTTCTATCTACACTGGTAGCTCTGACCAAAGTACAGGACTTGGTCGTGGATATGATATGATGCTGATGTCGTTTATGCCATCATATTTCAATTCTGGACTCAACCTAACTATTGATAATTTCTTTACGTCGGTGGATTTGGCATTGAAGTTGCTGGATAAGAAGATCACTATTCTATGCACGATTCGGAAAAACAAAAGAGATTTGCCTCAACCTTTTGTAGCGAAGGAGGTTCTTGATGATCAGAATGAGCATGTAAAGGTCAATAACAAAAAGCAGTATCGTCAAGTCCACTCATCCATTTTTGGATTTTCTGGAAAAATGGCGTTGGTGAGTTATGTTCCGAAGCCAAACAAACAAGTGGTATTGCTATCAACACAACATAACTGTGAGAAAGCCACTTCCCGTCATCAAAGTAAGCCTGCAATGATACTGGATTATAACAGCACCAAAGGTGGAGTCGATGTATTCGACCAAATGGTCTCAGTTTATTCATGTACACGCAAAACAAATCGCTGGCCGATGGTTGTATTCTACAATTTACTGGACGTAGCAGCCCTAGCAACTGTTATCATTTTTACAGAAGTGATAAGCTCATCGAACTAGCGGAGGAACTGGTTGAGTTAGAATTGAATAACCGCTCCCAACCTGCAACACAATCTGGCATTGGAAAATCTGCATTGGATGCTCTCTGTATTTTGGGGAGAGTTCAGGAAAAACAACCAACAGTCCCTGAAAGGTTCTCTTGTAAAAGAAGCAGATGTCACCTTTGCCCAAGAGCAGATGACAAGAAAACCAGAACCACCTGCGATGGATGTGGCAGATGTTGTTGCCCTTGCCACACTAGAACCTTATGTGTTAAATGTCTCCCGAAACTGCCCACAACTTCAAGTTAAATTCTTTTCTAAACATAAACTAGGCTGCTTTTAAAAAAAAATAATTATTTATTAGAAAAAATATGATTTTTCATAGAATTTCAGTACTGGGGTCCAAATGGACCCCAGTTCGGGTGGACGGGTTCTTTTCACAAAAAAATCGCAGAAAAATCTGTAAACATCTGATAATCGTTTCAACTTAAGAAATGAATAAAAAATTGAATTTTGTTCACTGAGTAAAAATCCCATTTAAAAAAAATGAAAAACAAAAAAGTTATGAGTGTTCAAACATGCTCTGGGGTCCAAATGGACCCCAGTTTGTAAACTAGGGTTAACTAAAATAAATGAAAAAACAGACTTCGCCGAAAGCTCAAGAAATCTCCAAATAACTCCTTACTTGAAACCAACTAAAAAAATTTATGCAGTTCATTGTCGAAGGAAATGACAGAGATATCGAATTTAACATAGGTCAGGGTACACCAAAGTTAGCCTTTTTTTAATTTGTCAAAAAGTGATGTCAAAGTTGATAAACGAGCTTTACTGTACAATTATAATTATTATAATTAAATCACTTAATAATTCAAATTTATTTCAAATGATGGTTGTTCCAATATGATACTAAAAAGAATTGCTTTCAATGTAATAGATGTACTTGCTCATAATATGAGATATTATCTTTAATAAAAGCGTTTATGGTGGTATTTTTCCCAGTGCACTAAAAGTTGCGGAAGTCATTCCTCTTCACAAAAAGGCTAATCCTAATGATATGAATAATAACAGACCTATTTCTTTATTACCTGTTTGCTCCAAGTTTTTTGAAAAGTCAATGAAAAGCAGGGGCCGAATTACGGCACACGCTATCGAATAAGTCGTATCGGAATTTTGGGAATTTGGTATTACCGCTCACGATATCGAGTCATCTAGTACCACAATTCGGCATTCTATCATCAGTAATCGATCGGAAATTCTTACTAAATATTGTCTTTTTTCAATATCGCAATACGATACGAGAGGTCACGTATGCTGTAATTCCAAAATGGATACTAACTCACTCGATCTCTAATGCCACTCACTCACTCGATATCGTGAGCTCTGATTCGGCCCCAGAATTTTAGGGTTTTTAAACAAAAATTACATTTTTAGTGATTTACAGTATGGATTTCGTGTTGGTAGGTCTACCGAAGATGCCTTACTAAAATTCTGTAGTGAAATTTACGAAAACTTAAATCAAAACCTGTTTACCGCAGGCCTTACTAAAGCTTTTGATTTAGTTGACCACAATATTCTTTTATCGAAATTAGAGAATGCGAGTCTGCGTGGTTTTATTTATAATTGGCTAGCTTCCTACTTATCTGATGGAAAGCAAAGAGTTAAAATAAATGAAAGTTTGAGTAAATTATGTTGCCTACATGCTAGTGTTCCACAAGGCTCTGTTCTGGGTCCTTTACTTTTCTTAATATACGTCAAAACTCTATCTTTAATCAGAATTTTAAAGGCTTAATTACAGCGTTTGCTGATGATATGGCTTTTTCTTATGGCTCTAATTCCCTGCCTAACTTAGTTGCAGACATTAACTCAGACTTGGATCTTTTAAGGCGATGGTTTTCTTGCAACAAATTGGTGTTGAGCAATAAAACTAAGTTAATGCACTTCCATCTCTCTGGAGCAACTAGCCTGAGTGATTTTGATATTTTCTATAACTCCCTTGGATGTCTTAAATTTAATCTTTGTGAGACATTTGATTCCAATAGAGTTTGCTCGAACCATTGTTTTCAAGTGTTTGAAAAAACATTTAAATATCTTGCATTAATACTTGACCATAGAATGAATTGGGCTGATCATATCAGTGCGCTAAAAAATTATTTGATGTGTTTATCCAGGCAGCTGTATAACCTCAGTTTGTATTTTTCACAAAAATTATTAACTATGGTTTTCTATGGTCTTTTTAATTCTTTACTTCAGTATGGTATAAATTGTTGGGGAGGAATAAAATTTATCCTCTTCTTATATTACAAAAGCATCTGGTGCGAATTATTTGTAGAAAAAATCGCGTACATAAAAGTTTTATTTTGTTCCAGGAACTGAAAGTTCTTCCACTTAAACATCTTTACTACTATAAAGTTTTTAAGTTATTTTTTGTTAGAAGTGGCAATCTTTCACTAAGGAGAAATTCACGGCACAATTTGCGCTTGAATTCGTTCAATCTTGTTAACATTCCCCGCAACTATAAAGTTCACTTTAAAATTTTTTTCAGTGTTGAATCAGAATCAGAAGTCTTAATGTATTATCAATTTTCCTAAATTCAATCAATAAAATCTTGGCTATTTACATACGACCATACACAAATAGAAAACATATAAAAAAACCGTTCATCTAGCTTACACTAAGTATATTTTGTTGAATTATTTAAATTTTAGTCACTAGCCACTAGCTTTAGTTAATTTCGCTAAAGAGTGTCTATTTAGTTTGTTTGTTAATAATTTAATTACTTATTTTTTCTTTTGAATGTGAATAAATAATAATAATGTAAATATAATTAAAAAAGAACGTAATGTAAATATATTTTGATAGTTAAAATAAAATCTAATCTAATCTTATCTTTAATAGGATATTATGGGTTAATTGTTAAATTGTAAATTAAACTTGTATTTTCCTTTGTTTTTCACGGAAACGAATAGGGTAGTCAATAATTATCATACAACATAGCCTCATACTCATACTAAATATCCGAGTTATCTTCACAAAATACATATTCGACAAAGAAAGAAAAAAGAATTCAAACCATATAGCTTATTCTGCACCATTCTTAGAAAAGCTTAAAGATTTTGTCGGTATTTGTGATGTCAAAATTGAAAATAAGCATTTTTAATTTTCTACTTCAAGTACTTTAATAAAAAATACATACTTTTCTTGGCAAATATATTTTTCTCAGACGAGTTTACTAAATTAATTGCCTTCGAATTTTATTAGTAGGTATAAATCAAAAAGATTTAGGGCGAAACTACGTTTTCCTCTCTTTAACTATTAATAATCTCTCTTTAACAAAATAATCATGGAACACACTTACGAGGACTTTCACTTTACCAAAATTTTTTTTTTCAAATGAGTTCCTCTTACTAACCTTGACCTTTGCTTTCGTTTCCGGCATATCCTCTTATAGCACAAAGTGGATGATGTTGGTACTTTTATTAAGTCGATTTGCCTCAAAAATCTTAAAGTGATAGGCTTAAATGCTTTATTTTTTTTTGGCTATGGTGTGGTATCTTGTTTGAAATACGTAGACTTATTGTTTATTATTGTCTTGGTTAAGCAAGACAACACAGTGAAATGCGGTTCAATATAATATTTAGTTTAAGCTTTCAGAATACATCATTTAAAAAGTAACGTTTCACTTTGTAGGATTGTGGTATAACCATGATCCTTAAGAATACGTACTGATTTACTTTTAATTAAATGTTCTGTTTTTTTCAACAAAGAAGTTTTGATATAAAGGTAAAAACCTTCCTTTTTGATGACAAAAATGCTTACAAAGCTTCGATTTTTTTACTAATAACTTCACAAGTTTTGTCGATGTAAGACTAGGTGGCTAAAAAAGAAATATTTAAATGTGCTAGACCTGGGGCTCGAATTCATAAGTTTGTGGTAGTAATGAACCACACTTCCACTGACCCACTGTTTTCTTTTTTTTTTCAAAAACTAAAATGCTCTTTTCTTCTGATTTATACAACGCCAACGTTAAGCAAAAAGCCATCGAAATAAAATAGAAGCTGTTGTCTATGATTTCGAATCTATAAATAAAATTTCTGTATAAAAAAGTTGATGTTTATCTACCCCAAGTCACTAAGGCATTCCATGAATATTCATTTTGAAGTGAATAGATTTTAAAACACTTTCGTATCTACATAACTATTCGTCTCAATCATAGGGACTGCACGTCTTGTGTCTTCAAGGAAAATCAAACATAATTTTCTGTTCAACAAATATTTTATAATTTGGGGTAGATTTTATAACTTTAAGCGATTGAAACCTTTTGATACTGCTATTGTGAGTGCCCGTGGGTGCGATTTTATCAGATTGTCCGGATTGGACACCTGAACAAAGTTTGATTGAATTCTTTTTGAATCGTCAAGATTTTTTTCTTTGGGAGCTGACTACTTCCAAGCTATGGGAGAAGAATTTGTAGATGTTTTGAACAAATATCTAATTTTATTTAAATAAATCAGGAACAAGAAACAATCACTTTTATTACCTTACAACTCAAAAGAACAAACTAGAATGAAAAATTTGTTAGGGAAAATTAACAAATGAAAATTTTACAAAACAAAAGAATACTAGAAAATTTCAACTCAAAAAAATCAAAGTGATATTTTGTAAGCAATACAGTAGTTTATCATCCACATCCACTCCCCTTTCAGTTTCATTGTCGGATGAAGTCCGTAAAACGTTTAGGGAAATGAACTTTTCTGCCAACGCGAGTTGTCTTGGAAACATTTATTACTGCTTTTGGCGAAATAAATTTGGTTTTGGTTGATATGCTCTTAGATTCGGGATACCACTTTGCATTGCTGATTATAGTCTTAGGTTCATTCGTTGTGTGTGCTGCCTTTAGTCTATCGATACTTGTTTTTTTAATTTTTGAATCTATTTCGATGTAAAAATTTTTGTCGTTGTTGATTTGAGAGGAGCTCGTGCAGAAACCAGATATGGGTTCAGTTTTTTAGATCTTTTTGAATGAAAACTTTGCTGGAAGAATGATTCGATGTAGCTACAGGTCTCAGTTGTTCCATTACTTTTCTTAAACCATTTCTGTCGGTGTTGCTAGTAAGTCCTCTTTAAACGTAGTTCGGAGCCCTAGTAGTGCAAACGGAAGAGAATCAATACAGTTGCTGTCTATATGACACTTTATAGCAGTTTTGAGTGTCCGATGCATGCGTTCTATAATACCGTTAGCTTGTGGATGGTAAGCTGTTGTGTGGAAATGTTTTGAACCTATTAAATTTGATAATTTAATATTGGTCTGTTGATATTGCATCAGGTACACCAAAGTTTGCTGTCCAACCATGCTTTAACGCCCTAGCAAATGTTTTTGCTGTCAAACTTCGAATAGGTATTGCTGTTGGCCAACGAGTGAATCTTTCAATGCATGTTAGACAATACTTAAAACCTGCAGAAAGTGGAAGAGGTCCAATCAAATAAATATTATTGTGTCGAAAACGTCGGTTTGGGACTCGAAATTCTTTAAGCGCTGAACGATTGTGTTGATTAACCTTTGACTTCAGATATTTAATACAAGTAGTTACCATATCATTTCTCATATTTAACCATACGAAACGTTCTGATATAAGTTTGACTGTTGAATTTTTATCTGGATGAGCCAAATTATGTATAGAATTGAAGACATAAGGTCGAATACGTGCTGTGGAAACATAGCACATCAACAAAACTTTAGTATTTGGTATTTCGATTAGTTTAAGTTGAAGCGACGCCGAGGCCGACGTGTCTTTTTCGAGAGTTTTTAACTCTTCATCGGTACTCTGATCATTGGCAAGTTGTTCAAAATCAATTTGTTCGCTTTCGAAAACTGTTTCAATCCGAGATGAGAAATCAGCGACTA
Organism: Melanostoma scalare; assembly: GCA_949752695.1. Lineage (NCBI taxonomy): Eukaryota > Metazoa > Arthropoda > Insecta > Diptera > Syrphidae > Melanostoma > Melanostoma scalare. The sequence goes on from OX456984.1 coordinate 94,218,682, forward strand.
AGTTATCCTTTCCTACGATGTGTTGATTATCCGTTGTAAATTCACTTATGAAACTTAATTGCCTGGTTCGTAGAGGAGTTGATTTTTCTGGTCTCTGTTGGTCTGGTCTCGGTTTGGTTGATAAATGTCAATGGCTTATGATCCGTTAAAATAGTGCAATTTCGTACATCAATTAGGTATTGAAAATATTTAACCGACTCATAAATCGCTAGTAGTTCTTGGTCGAATGTACTTTTAGATTTTTGAGAATCGGACATACGTTTTGAAAAAAACCCAAGTGGCTTTAATGTTCATTCATTCATTCATTCATTCATTGTTCATGAATTGCTGCTCCAAAACAAAAATTACTTGCATCCACGTGCATGATGAGTTTGGCATTTGGTGAAGGATGAGTTAATAGAACCGCATTGGCCAATTGGTTTAAACACATTTGAAATGCTTCTTCTGCCGCTGAGTTCCACTTGATAACTGTTTTATTCTTTTTTTTTTTTGTTGCCTTTTATTAAACGCTGCAGTTTTCCTTGCACAAATGCTGCATTTGGGAGAGATCGGCAACAAAAATTGAGCATCGCTATAAATTTTCTTAGTTCCAAGGCAAGTTTTGGCTTTACGAAATTTTTTATTGCGTCAACTTTTTCATTTGTGGTACCATTCCAATTTTTGAAAATTTATTTCTTCTTTATAAAATACGCATTTTGAGACGTTAATTATTAAATTGTTTTCACAAAGGCGTTGCAAAAAACTTTCCAAATGCCGTTCATGTTCTTCTTGTGTACTTGACGCAATGCAGATGTCGTCTATAGTAATCCCCGGTTAATTGCGTCACCTTAAGTGCACAACTTTAGACGCATTTAACAGGGGTGCGCAATTAAAAGAATCCCGCTTAATTGATTTGCTGTCCCATTTAGAAAAACCCCGCTTAATTGAAATGAAAACGCAATACAATTTTTTTTTCGACTGTGGCAAAGAAGTCAAGATGAACCTTTTTAAAAAAAATCAAAATTTTATTAAACGGAAAGTTAACATAAAATGGTTAGACATAAAAAAAGAACAAAACAGTTTCAGCCTAGGAATGATTGAAAAGGAACAATTTTTCATAATGTACACAACACATAAATTATGAATTGGTACATAGTGCGTGCGTATATGTTGAGCAAGCGTACAAGAGGGAATTAGGCAGATTTGCTTTTTATTTGGCTAGAACATTATATCATGGGAAGAAGTTGTAATTTTCGCCAGCATTGTTTTCTTACACAGTTTCAAGATTTTAATTTGCAGTCGCTAAACTTTGATGTTTTAGCAAACAATGGGCTCGTTCGTTGAACTTTAGTTTATTTTAGTTTATTTTGCCAAAGTAAAACAACATTAATTATAAAAAAAACAAAGATTGATCTACATAGAAAATAAAATTAAATACATTTGTTGTACTACGTATTATATAAAAACAATTTTTTTTTCATTAATAAATCGGATTTGCTATGTAAGAGATTTGCTAAACAAAAGAAAATCAAGAAGAGTCTTCAAACATCATTCTATTTAACCTTTACCAGGGTTGACCCAAGTTTTCTTGACAATCCTATGAGTTGTCAAAAAAAAAACCTGGGTTTTCCAGTTCTCGAAAATCGCTAAGCCACAAAATCACCACACATCCCTGTCATTTGAATAAAAATACATACCATTTGACAGCCCTCAACTCGCCACAGCAAAAACCTAGGGTGAGTTGAAGGAAAACCCAGGTCAACCCCAGGGCTAACAAACACTCAATTTGGCATTCAGGGCAACCTTAGGTTTCTCAAAAAACGCTTTGTGGCGACCCCAGGGCTTTAACGAACAAACCTAATAATAAATGATTTAGGTCATGTCAATTCGACAATTTACTTGGAGGCGCGCAACAATGAGTCCAAACTACTAGCTTATAATTTCATTTAAGATGTAAGCAAAAAGTGATTTCCATGAGTTGGTTTTTTTCGTTCAATTAACCGGGCAATTTCGCTTCAAATTGAATAAAGAGTTTTGATTTTCTGACCATTTAACCGGGAAACGCATTTAAGCGGAATGCATTTAAACGGGAAATTATATGTACATATATTTCTTATGAAATCTTGTGTTTGCCTAGGATTCAGGTCAATTAAGCGGGTAACGCAACTAAGCGGGGGTATTTATCCGGGGATTACTGTATATACACAATGACATAATCAAGATCTTAGAATATTTGGTTCCGTCCGTAGGTTGAATGCCTTAACATTAAACTCAAATAAACCGAATGGAGTTATTATTGCTGTTATGTCTCGGTCCTCTTCGGCGATAGGAATTTGATGGTATGCGCGTTCCAGATCAATTTTAGAAAAAATAGATTTCTTGCACATCTTTTGTGTAAAATCGTGAAGATATGGGATTGGGTAGCGATCAGGCTGTGTTATTGCGTTGAGTCTACGATAATCTCCGCACGGTCGCGTCGCCACGATCGTTTTTCTTTTTTCGGTGCTAGATGAAGTGGACTAGCCCACTGGCTACTGCTCGGTCTGCAAATATTTTGCTTAAGCATATACTCAAATTCCCTCTTAGCTATCTCGAATTTTTCACAATTTAGTCTGCGTGCTTTGGAATGTATTGTGTTATGCACCTCTTTAATAAAATAAAAGTACGTTTTATTTTTGAGAATAAGTTTTATTTCTTTAATGTTGTGTTGTTGGGAGTTTTCTTACGACTGAATTGAACAAAACAATCTCGATCCAAGCAATCCGCACATAAAGTTCTTGGATATATGAGATCCATTTTGGATGCTATAAACGAGATAAGGTTGAAGTAGTTGAAGTGCCATGCATAAACATTTTCTAAAGAATCGGAAAGAATTTAATGACCATGCATTTTGGTCTCTACTTTGGAGATAAACAAATCGTAAACAATATCTTAAGGGTATTGAGTTACAAGAACAATCAAACCGATGCTAGGCTTGGATAAAGGAATTTGACACATAAGGAATGTGAAAAGAATCATGATCATTATTGTGGTTAATCATAACACTTCCCTTCGTAAAAAATTAAAATTACATTTTTTTTTCTTTAACAAATTAATTTTCTTCAACCTCAAAATCATTGGCTTTAAATACATTAGAATTGGGTCTTCTTAATACAGTTTTACTTAGCTTATTATTATAATAATGGACAATTCTTTCTCTTTGTACTATTGGTTGTTTAGTTTTCTTGTTAAAACAGTTACGGAAGACGGTTATACCATTTCCTTTTATGAATTTAATAAACAACCAGCAATAATTACAATGATTATTAGACCACTTAATCCAAATAAAACACCTTGAGCATGAGGTGGTATTTCTTTTAATTTCTTAGATATATAGTTTTCTTGATTTCTTATTTCAATGGTAAGGTCTTGCAATTCATATAGGCTTTTAAGCTTTAATTTTGGTAAATTGAATTTTCATAATCTAATTCGTTTAATTTCACATTATTACAACAGTCCTCGGGTGCAGGACGATAGGTACATATCTTTATTTTCTAACGTTACTTCTTGATTGGAAGTTTTAAATCTCGTTTCTATTGTTTCAAAAGTACAATTATTTTTTATATTTATGATTCCAATATTATTTATAAATCCTTCTTCATTATATTCGCTTTTCGAACAGTTACATTTGTACTTGGTTTCTTCGCTTAAGGCGAATAAATATTTATTTTCTGCGATTTTGTAAAAAAATTCAACGTGATTTGAAACTTGTTTCAAATTACAGTTAATATTTATTCTGTTCATAAAAATAATTAATTCACAGTATTTATCTAGAACACTGTTTTTGAATTCTAATTGTTTACAAATAAAGTATTTGTCAATTCTCTTACAATCTTTTGAAATATCATTACTTAGAATATATTCCTCTTTATTTTCCTTGATTATAAAATATTTATTTTTATGTTCTAAATATAAAAATTTCCTTTTGTTTTTCCATATGGTAAATTAATCATTTCATAAACTTCTGATTTTGAACTCTCAAGTAATGGAACTGATAAAATTATGACCAATCTATCTCCTTTTAAATAAACAATTGGACTTATTTCCTTCATTATATGACTATATAATTCTAAACTTGGTGTAAATAGCATTACGTTTTCCTTATCACTATTTTTCAATAGTTGTATGAAATGTTTCGGTTCGATTATAATTGGATGAATAACATTATCCTGTAGAAACAGAATTGCCTCAGTTAATTGATTGATTGTCATTTCAGTTTGACTTATAAGAAAATAAATCCTGAGCTTAAATTCTGTAAAATATTCTTTTAAAGCAAAATATTTTCTATCTTTATTAATTTTGTTTGAAATTTCCTCTAATGTTTTAGTAAGAGTATTTGTTTAGTTTCCCAATTCATAATATGCACTTTTAAGAACCATATTCTGTTTGTTTAACCCATCTAGAATTTTGATTTCTTCTTGCTGACTCTTATGTATATATTCACTGTTTTGTTCGGTTATTATAAAAGCTTCCTCGTATTGTTTAGCGTCTTCGCTATCTAAAGTTCCAAATAGAAACTTTAGACCTGACCCTACTATCTTTAAGAGACCTCTTTTGTACCATTTATTGCTTCTATCTACCCTAAGTAGATGGTAAACAATGTTTAAATCCTTCCATAAACTTGCAATCTGTATTTTAGTTTTTCTTATAAAATCTACACATTTCGGAATTTCAGTAAAACAGTTATCATTTACATTTGCAACAAAGTTAGTTATTACATCTATTTGATCTGCAACATCACGAAGGTTAATATTATTTACTGTTGAGACTTTCCACTTTGTTGTCTCAATTCTCCGATATTCTTGAAGTAAATGCCATTTGAGGGAAAGTTTTCCCAAATTTTACTAAATACGCCATTTAAAATGAACAAGAACCTATACATAAAACGTATCAGATTTTATATAATTTATATTGTATAACATAGTGATTTCGTTTCCGAACCTATGAAGGATAAATATGTAAATAAAACCTGTCAGACTTTATAGTGTTTTACTTTACTTTTATTGTAGTTCATGGATCTATTATTTCGTGTAATTACAACAGAATTTTCTAAAACTTTTATAATTTTATATGGACCTACATACTTTTCGCTTGACTTGTCTCTCTTATCATTTTCTACTAGAATTAAATCATTTTTCTTAAATTCGCTTACGTTAGAATTTATTCGTTTGTCATATCTTTCTTTTGCTTTAATTTTCTTGCCTAACATAATCCTTTTAGCTTCTGTTTCCATTCTTACTAATTGAAGTTGTAATTCCTGAGTATAATCAGTTCAAGCGAATTCAGTAACTTGAGTTATATCAGTCTTAAAACTCAAGTTACTGAATTCGCTTAGTATGTTAGCCTTTCTTCCAAATATCATTTCATATGGAGAAAATCCTGTGCTGTTATGAATAGCAGTATTATGACAGAAAGCCGCATACCTAAATAGTTTTGAATATTCTGGCTTGACTTTTCCTTTATTAATTAACCTCAAATATTCACCGAGTCTAGCATGAGATCTCTCAGCAGATCCATTCGATTGCGGGTATGCATTTCTGGTTCGCAAATGTTTTATGCCAAACAATTTACATAATTCCTTCATTAAATCATTAACAAATTCACCACCATTATCAGTGAGAATGTATTCTGGTATTCCAAAATTTAGTACCCATTCGTATGTAAAAGCTCTAGCTACAGTTTCACTCCTTTTGTTTTCTATAGGGATATAATAAATAAATTAAATTGAACGCGTGAAAACCGTATACATTAAATGAAAAATGAACGAACACGAACACCTTATTGTTTTCACAAATTAAAATTGTTTTTGATTGTAATTTAAATTACATTAAATTTGACACACGACGATGACGACACATATCAAAACTAAAATGAATAAAAACACAATTAAAAACGCGTACCTTGTATGCATTTCGGACTGTTTACAGTCCATCATCAGCATCACGACTAATCCGATTAGTGTTATCATGTTGAAATCGGCATTCAGATGAGAGAAAAGAGACTTGATGTTATATTTCCTTTATCGGAATTAATTGAATTGATATCCCTTTGTATGAAATAGCTTTCATATGCATCTAATTTTCTCTCATCTGTTACATGCTTCTTAAGAGTTACACTGCTTGCATTTATCCTCAAGTGATCATGTTTGAGTGCATGTTCTGCGATAGAGGATCCCTTGCTTCTACCTGGTCTAATGTAGGCGCAATGTTCTTTGAATCTTTTTTCCAAAGTTCTTTTTGTTTGTCCATAGTAGACTCCATCACAGTCACCACTAGAATAGCATATATACCTGATTTTTTCAAGTCATCTACTTTATATTTTGAAGATCCTAGTAAGTTTTTTAGTTTTGATCTACTTGGACAAACTAATTCCATATTATGTTCGCGGAAACTTTTTGATATTTTATTAGTAATTTCAGGTACATAGCACACTGAGAAACGTTTTTTGTCACTTGATTCTTTTTGTGAAAAGAAGGTCGACATATTACATTTTTATTTTCATTTTTATATTAGTGTTTATAGATTAATCTATCAACTAAACTTTCACTATATCCATTCACTTCTGCTGCTTTCTTTAAAGTTAAATCCATTGCCACTTTTTCAAGACTATGATCTGCTGAAGTTACTATCTTCATTGGGTTACGTGGATGCCTATTAATTTTCTGTCTCTGACACTGGTTACAGCTTTGGATGTATTCTATAACGTCTTTATTTAGATTTGCCCAGAAAAATCTTTCTTTTATTCTACTGATTGTGGCTTTTGTCCGCCTTGGCCTCCAATGAGCCCATCATGATATTCTTTTATTATCTTTTGTTGTTGTTCTTTATTTTTTATGACTTCAATATTTTCTGAAGACCCTTCGTTTATATTTTCTTCATTTCTAGTTTCCACAACCTTTTGTATATTGCTTTGGTTATTGACATTAATATCTTTTCTTACAAGATTATCGGATATATCCCTTTCATGTACTATGTTCCTATCCAATTTCTCCTTCACAACTCTACTAGTGCAAGGTCTATCCAACCCGCATTCTTCTTCGTAAATTTGTCTTAATACATTTTCATCATCTTCTAATTCTTCATCTGTTAAAAAGTCTTCTCCAAAAACGTCCTTTACTAATTCTTTTTGTTGTTTGCTTAACTTAGTTTCGATACAACTATTCCGAATTTCAGGTTCTTGGTTCTCAAACACTGGGAAAACCAAATTCCTGCTTAGTTCATCATCAACCACATTATCTACACCTTTTTTATAAATGATTTTGTAGTCTTATTCTTCTAATTTTAACCTCCATCTAATTAATCTTGATCCTGGATCTTTGACATTAAACAACCATGTTAACGGTCGATGATCAGTTTTTATAATGAAATTTTGCCCATAAAGGCAAGGTCTAAACTGTTGTATTGCCCATACAATGGCAAGGCATTCTTTTTCTGTAGTACTATAATTAACCTCAGCTTTATTCAAAGTTCTACTTATAAAATGAATAGGTAAACCTTTTCCTGAATATTCTTGCGATAAGACAGCACCAAGTCCCAGGTTACTAGCATCAGTTGTAATAATAAACTGCTTTTCGAATTTCGGATATTGCAACAAAGTAAATTCAGTTAATAACCATTTAAGTTCACTGAAACTATTGCTCTGTTCTTCCTTCCAATTAAATTCAACGTTTTTCTTTAATAATTTATACAGAGGTGAAGTTACAATACTGAAATTTTTTATAAATTTTCGGTAATATCCAATCATTCCTATAAAACTTTTTATTTCTTTAGAATTTCTGGGTTCCTGTAAATTATCAATTGCCTTAACCTTTTCTATATTAGGGAGTAAGCCCTTGTTTGTAATGAGGTATCCTAGGTATTGGACTTCTTCCTTTAGAAACTCAGACTTGTCTATTTGGATTTTTAGATTTGCTTCTTTCAATTTCAGAAATACATTTTTAAGTCTTTTGTTATGTTCCTCTAGGTCTAGACCATGGCTGTCCAAACCATGGCCCGGTTTGTAGAAAATTAAATTTCCTACAAGTTTGTAAAAATCATTTTTTTTTTTTGTGGCTACTGTCATTTACGAGATAGGGGCAAAAGAACAAGAATTTAATGGAAAAATTGGGTTTGGTGACCCGTACTACTTCGCCGGTGTGAGTTACGCCTTCACCGCGATAAGAGCTTTTGTAGAGCATTCAATTCTAAAGAAAACCCACTAATGTTCTAGACTATACCATAAAATGCCTCTGAACTGTAGAATTTTAAAGAAAAAAAGTTAAAGTTTACGTGTATTTTATATGGGAAATCTTTGCATGCCTTGGTCGAGTACTAAATGTTAATATTAAGGGCTCAAATTTTTTTTTTGGTATTTTCCACAAAATTTCGGGAGGGGAGTGAAAAAAAAAATTTGTCCAAAAAAAAAAGCACCCTAATCCCCATATTCCTACGGTTCCCTATATTCCCGCGGGAGCAGGAACGTATACGGGAACTTTGACACTACAGCACCGATTTCAAAAATTCTTTCACCGTTAGAATGCTACACTATCCCCGAGTAACATAAAAACTAATTCATCCCCATATTCCCTATATTCCCACGGGAGCAGGAACGTATACATGAACTTTAACACTATACAGCACCGAATTCAAAAATTCTTTCACCGTTAGAATGCTACACTATCCCCGAGTAACATAAAAACTATTTCATCCCCATATTCCTACGGCTCCCTATATACAACACCGATTTCAAAAATTCTTTCACCGTTAGAATGCTACACTATCCCTGTGTAACATTAACTTTAATTCATCCACATTAGTCTACCACTTGAGTTGGAGTGTCGTGGGGTGCGCGCTTTGACTTTTCATCTAATTTCTTGATTTGCATAAAAGTACATCTTAATTATGATTTGTTCTACGTGTAATTCTATAATTGAACGCAGCGATTCTTTACAATTGGCCTGCATAGACTGTAAACATTTCTTCCATGGCCGTTGTGTTAATTTGCTTAAAGCCGACATTGAATATATGATCTCTATGAAACAACAATTTAGATGTGTAAAATGTCTCAGTCTTAGACGATCATCAACGCAACAACAACAACCGCTAACCTCTTCTTGTTCGGACAACCGGAAAGGTTGGCGGAGTGGGTTAGGGTTTCAGAGTAAAAAAAAAAACTTGAGAGTTGTCAAGGGACACCCGGATGGAACGAAGTTCCTTTCGATTAATTTTATTTACAAAAAACCTGTATACACTCAACAAAAACAATCGTCGCGACACCACACTGTTCAATGCGAAATAGAAATGAAAATATCTGGCTTGCTTTCTATACGAGAGAGAGAGAGACAGACAGACAGAGAAACATGCGATGCCGCACAGCTTACAATAGCAAAAATTGTCGTGACAACTTTTCGTAAGAATTTTTTCCGTCTAGCCCCCTTTCACAACGCGCGATAAGGAACTTCGTTCCAAAAGAAGTTTTTTATTTGCGAATTTTATTCTTAAATTTGGATTGATTATTTTTATTCGGACCTTTCGTAGATTATTGAGCATACTTTCGACAATATAGAGTAATTTTTTCATGCAGAAATATTGAAGCATAAGCCGGTAACAGAGCTTCCTTCAGAACGTCTTGAGAAAAAAACAATTTGCGGTGTTTTTGGTCAAAGAAAGGATACAAAGTGTTGGAACTTGGAAGTAAAGTAAATGTGTTTCATAGGGACGCTTTGTGTGATAATTATAGCTACTGGTTCTTCTATGTTCCTTCCAAGAATGATGTTTAAGATCTCCCGCAAACTGCAGACTTTAATAAATTGGCCCATAGCTCGATTGGGTTGGTAACTGGCGCGAGTTAAGTATCCATAAAAAGATAACATTATTTGTATTAAATGATATCTTTAGTCCCTAGTACAGTCTTGCACACAACGCTACACCGATCACATATGTAAGAGATAATATCGTTTGTATACAATGTTGCAATATTATCTCTTCTTCATTATCAAGCAAGATGGTTGTACGCTTGGGTCTCCTTGTAGAGAGACAAGAAAATAATATAAATACGACTGTATGATGAGTTTATCAACAGTCTTATAGTAACTACATAGTAGCCTTAAGCTCCTTTTAAAATTAATAAAGTATTTCATTAATAAAGGACATAGTTCCAAAAGAATATTGTTTAATTTTGAAAGTAAGAAACAAATGTTTTAATTCGCGTTCACCGCATCAACTTTGGATTGGTTGTGAGTGCTCGTGCCAATAATTTAGTTGGAAGGAAGTCGTGTATCCCATAAAATTTACACCGGTCAACAAAAAAAGAAGTTATGGTGAACACCGCAAATTGTTTTTTCTCAGCACGTTCTGGGGGAAGCTCTGTTACCGGCTTATGCTTCAATATTTCTGCATGAAAAACTACCCGATACTGTCGAAAGTATGCTCAATAATGAATATGAATATGATCAGGCTTACTTACACATATTCTTCAAATACTATTCCAGTCTTTTCAAAAAATTTGATGTCGCCCAACGATTTCAAAACAAAAACACAAAAATGAAAGTTATTGAATGTTTTTCCAGAAAAAAGAAACTGCGAGGTATGTATGGTGGGTGCATCAGGACTAACTTTCTGTCTCCTGTAATGGCTGCTTTTTCTATTGTAAAAAAAAAGAGAACACCGTTCTTATGTTGGTATTTGGGAAATTTCAAATAAGGCACTGCCATAATATGGAAGAAATATACCTAGGTCTCCGTTCCTTTTTTCATCAATTGAAAATCGGGAGAAAAGTCTGATTTCGTTTCAAAAATCGGTGCATCGTATTTAGCTTTAAAAATCGGGAGATTTACGATAAATCGGTGTTTCTGGCAGCCCTGGCGGAGAGATCAGCATGCAAATTTGCTTCAGTCAACGAAAACAACAACTACGCTTGCTCCGAATTCAGTTGTTAAACAACATCAGAGTGGAAGTAGTTATGTAAAAGCAATGGATAACGGCGGTAGCAGTTCAATAACCATGCAATTGCTCTATGATGAAATTCTTATTATAAAAAATATGAACACTTCACTGTCCAACTAGACGGTGTCTAAAGAGTTGGACAACCCTTAGCCAATTTCGTATTTATAAATGCATTCCAACAGTTGTCTTAACAACCCCTCAAACTGTCAACTTCGAATGAAAAACTAACTGGTGGCGTTCATGATGTATCCGTGCAGTACCAGTTTTTGTGTTTTGATATACGAGTGCAACAACTAAATGGCTCTGAAAGAGTGTGGCGTAGCACTTGAACCAGACCAAAAAAGCAGCTGATTTGACTTTGAGTTACAGCTTTTCCAAGTCTCATAAAACGATGAAATTTGTGCAATTTATAAATTAAATTGTTGAAAGCAGTATTTTTGCACCTCAAACTACTTATTTTTTTCAATCTTGGAGCTCTCAACAGTGTTTTATAACATGTTCAACAAAATCGTTTTTTGCTGTAGCAAATGCCACTTTAGCCATAGTTTAGACAACAAATTTCGGTGTCTAAAGTTAGACGTTCCTTAGACAGCGATGAAAGTGTTTATAAATACGATTTGGAGTTGGACACTGTTCTAAGAGCTGTCCAAAGTTAGACATACTTTGGAATGGGATTATAAATACGACTGCTGGTGTACTTCGTAAACTGATCGTTGATGAAGATGTTGAGTGGCTTTTTTTCTCCAAAAAGCGAGGTGTTGAGGGACTTCTTGGCAGAACGTTTGCTTTTCATTATTCGCTGTTTGACATCAGTTGATGACAGATGAATGCATATGGTGTTCGTAATGTTTATTTGTTTACTATTATTGTTTGTAGGCTTTCTTTTAACAAAGCATTTTAAAATCTCATTATCAGGAACAGGTACATTTAAGGCTTCATTAAAGATTTTGTGTGCACATTCTAGGGCTTTGTGTGTATTTACCTCAGGCACCCCAACAATTTTGATTACTCTTTCCAACTCTTTCTGCTCCTTCCAATTTAATTTGCTTTCCAAGCTTGTAACTTTGGATTTCAGCGCAGCATTTTCCTCACTCAGAAGTTCTATTTTAATCAGAAATTCAGGAGTTTTTTTATGGCAGCTAAGAAAGTAAAATATGAAAAGAAATTTCAATATTTATGGTTTAGTAAATCTAACATTTTAATGAGAAAGGTGGATAATGGTAGAGTCATTGTTATAAGATCATTCGATGATTTAAACAATATTGAAAATTTTTAGTAAGCAATGATAATTAGTAACGATCCTATAATACATGACTCTACCAATAAAACCATTCATAATTGTCTTGACTCCATTTTTCTTTCTGATTGCAATGGTCAAAAACCTGTTTATGTAGTGCATCAAAATATAAGAAGTCTGCGTCAGAATTTCGATTCCCTTGTATGTAATCTAGAAAGCTTTAATTATTTACCTGATCTGATTTTTGTGACAGAAATTTGGATTTTCTGAAATATGAAATATGAAATAGAAGATTTCAAGATCCCAAACTATGTTTTTTATGCAAATACTAACGACTCATATTCAGCCGGGGGCTCAGGTGTTTTTATTAAGGATGGTTATGATAGTAAAGTTCTAATTTTAAATCTGTCAAATGCAGATGCTATTAAAGTTACTTGCGTTATTCGTAATATAACTTTAGATTTTGTGTGTATTTAAAGAATTCATTATGTTGCTACTAGTGTATTTTTGGAAGAAATTTCAGTCTATTTAGCTTCAGAGAAAGGAGCTAACTTATTTGTACTTGGTGATTTAAATATAGATCTATTAACTTCTGGTAGCACACAAGACTCATATCAATCTATTATGGCAACCCACGGGCTAACTTCATTTATCAATGAACCCACTCGTCCAGCATCCGGTTCTTGTCTTGATCATATTTATGGTCGGTTTTTGAAATTGAATAATAATGAATGTAATGCCTTAAATTTCGAACTTAATATTACAGATCATTGCGTGACTGGCTTAATATTTAACAACATAAGTTTCAAAAATAAGATAAAAAACGCTTCTCCTTCTGTCTTATTTAAGATAGACTATAACATGCTAACAGACAAACTGCTAAATGAGAGTTGGAGTTCTGTTTATCTTGAATCTAACCCATCGAGAGCATTTGAACTTTTTATTACAGTTCTTAAGACCCATATCCAGGATTGTAGTACATTTTCGTACCGCAGAAAATCGGAAGATATGTTAAAACCATGGATGAATAAATCTCTCCTTTCTCGAATTAAAGCCAAACATAAACTTCATAAGAAGTGCTGCAAGAATCCACTTAACATTGCCTTAAAAAATCGATATTCACGAATGTGTAAACAATTGAATAAGCACATCACTGTCTGTAGGAATAACTTTTTTATTAATAAAATAGGGGAGTCTCAAGGTAATCTTAGATGCAATGCAATGGGAAGTTGTAAATACAATTATTAATCGAGATACTAAATGCAATAGAGAGTCGATAGTTTTGGAAAATGAAACTGGCGACGTCTCAGATCATACAGAAGTTGCAAATATTTTTAACAACTATTTTTCATCAATCGCACAAACATGTTTTCCTTCTGATTTCTCAATAGCTTGTGACTTATGCTCAAAATCTGTAATTCTTCCTGAATGCACATGTAGTCGAAATAGTTTCTTCTATGATAATATTTCAGGTTTCGAAGTATTAAAAATAATTAATTCACTTAAAGGTTCAAACTCTCCTGGAGATGATGAAATTTCAAGCAACGTTTTGAAAAAAATTGCACTTTATGTGGTAGATGTTCTGGCATATCTTCTGAACTTAAGTGTATTAAAGGGAACTTTTCCTGAGTCTTTAAAAAAAGCATATGTTATACCTGTTTTCAAGAAGGGAACACGTAAGGACAAAACTAATCATCGTCCGATTTCTTTGTTGTCTGTATTATCTAAAGTGTTTGAAAAAGCTATGAAAAGCAGAGTTTTGAATTATCTCACTAAACTTAATTTTTTCAATTCTAAGCAATTTGGTTTCAGAGAAAACTGTTCTACTGAAGACGCCTTACTAGACTTTTGTGAAAATATTTATAAAGGTCTGGACGCAAAAAAATTATGTGCTGGTCTTTTCGTGGACATTACCAAAGCTTTTGTTACCATTGATCATGAAATACTGCTTAAAAAACTTTTTAGCATAGGTTTCCGTGGATTCATCCTTGACTGGTTTTGTTCCTACTTGAAAAACAGGAGCCAAAGAGTTAAAATTGGAAACAGTTTAAGTGATTCCTCAATCGTTGGTCTCGGTGTTCCGCAAGGGTCAGTGCTGGGACCGATTTTATTTCTAATTTATATCAACTCAGTTTTTGAGTTTCCTTTTGCTGGCACGGTAGAAGCCTTTGCAGATGACATAGCATTTGCGTATGTTTCTAATAACTATCTTGACTTAGTTGCTGACATAAATAGAGATGTGCACTTACTCCGGATTTGGTTTGCTAAACACAAGTTGATAGTTGGCAAAAAAACAAAGCTTATGTGCTTCTCTTTTCATAACACGATCCCTTCTGACTTCAACATTATATTTCATGCTGCTAATTGTCCAAAATCAAGTCTACAGCTGTGCGATTGCTACCTCTTGTACAATGAAGATAAAAGCTGTAATGATGATTGTTTCACAATTGATATTGTTACTAGCTAAAATAAATATTTAGGAGTCTTAATTGACTGTAATTTGTCTTGGAGCGACCACATAATGTGCTTAAAACAGTATCTTCTCTCATCTCTACGTTGTTTCTATCGTCTTTTTTTTTTTTTTTTTATAATTAACGCGCACATCAAGGGGTTATGACTACCCTTATAATGTTATTAAACACAGTGCGAGTATTTAGGAAAATAGGAGAGGATTTGAAAGGAGACATCGATGCACGTTGCTTTTGAACCTTTGTGAATCGAAATGCAGGGGAAAAACAGGGCCAGGTAGAGCATTCCACATTCGGGTGGTGCGACTAAAATGTATTGACTGTACGCCCGAAGTTGGGCTCAAGGTAAAACTGATGAGCATTCCTAGCGAGGCGGGTGTTGCGGCTAAATTGTTTCAGGGGAGGAATGCAACTGGCTATTTCACTAGAGCACTGTTTATAGAAAAAGCGATAAAAGAGAGTGAGACAGGTAACGTTTCGTCGATGTACTAGAGAATCAATCGATTCTACGATTGAACTATCACCTATCAATTTTAACGCTCTATTTTGTACCCTATCAAGCAGATGCAAAGATGTTTGAGCGGCACCTGACCAGATATGGGAGTTATACTCCAGTTTAGGGCGGATGAAGGCCTTATAAATTGTAGCCAGATCAGAAGGGGTGAAGAATTTCCTGCATCGTCTCAGGAAACCTAAGCATTTAGCAGCGTTTTTGGCGACTTCAAATATGTGGTCGTTCCAACGAAGATCATCGTTGACACACATACCAAGTACTGACAGCTTTTCGGTTTCTTCGATACAGGTACCATTCATGGATAATGGCAATGGAGGAATGTTAAGCTTCAACGACAAGAGACAGCATTGAGTTTTCGAAGCATTGAATTCTACTCGGTTCATAAGACCCCATGAAACAATGCTGTGAAGGTCAGAATTCAATGAGCTTAGCTATATCCTTTTTACTAACGAAAACTCATAAGCCAGACATACTTTTTAAAGTCGGCAGCATCATAACAAAAATTGTAATCAAAACTAAACTTGTGAATTTAAGTCTCAATAAAGAAAACTGAACTGAACTGAACTCAATGAGCTTATCATACGCAACCGTTCCAGTTCCACGTCCGAAGAGCAGGGACGAGAATTTGGAAACGAATATGAAAAGCTGAGGGTCGAGTCGTCAGTAAAACAGTTAAGCGGATTAGAAGTTTCAGACAAGAGATCATTAATGAAAATGAGGAAGAGAGTCGGAGACAAAACATAGCCCTGGGGCACACCAGCATTTATGAAGTGGGTATCAGACTTAAAGCCATCCAGCACAACTTGTATTGAACGGTCGGAAAGGTAATTTCTAATCCAACGAAGAAGAGACTCATCGATACCAAAAGCACGCATTTTCGATAAAAGAGCTTGATGCCAAACTCTATCAAATGCCTTAGAAATATCAAGCGCAATAATCTTACTTTCTCCGAAACAATGTAAAGATTGGTTCCACTTTTCGGTGAGATAAGCCATCAAATCACCAGTGGACCGTTTGCTACGAAAGCCGTACTGACGGTTATTAAGAAGCTTTCGTTCTTCAAGATATTTCATAAGTTGACGGTTTATCAACGTTTCCATGACCTTGGAAAGAAGGGACGTTAGTGCAATTGGACGGTAATTGGAAGGAGAGGAAGATTCGCCTTTTTTAGGGACTGGCTGGACAAATGCAGTTTTCCATCTGCTCGGAAAAATCCCAGCAGAATAGGAAAGATGGAAAAGTTTACGCAGTGGTTTTGCCAGCGTAGAAGAACTCCTCTTCAGAATAACGGCGGGGATACCATCTCTCTCGCAACCGAGCGAGTTCGAAAAAATATCTGTTTCATCAAAGAATTTGCAGACTCGAGCTCAGGTGGAGCCAATATGCTATAAGGAAGTGTCGAGTTGGCAGCAAATTGAGCTGCCAGCAAATTGGCTTTGTCGATGGAGCTGACATACGGAGAGTCATTGAAGACGAGCGTTGGGACCGATGACGTGGTCGAGTTCTTAACGTTCTTAACAAAAGACCAAAAGTTTTTGCTTCCTTTTGGACACAACAGTATTTTTTGCCTTACTTTTTGGTTATGCAAGAACTTGGCCTTTTGTATATGAGCATTACAGATATTTCTGGCCCGTTTCAAAAAATTTCGATTTTCTACTGTAGGGTTGCCTTTAAATTTTCGAAAACTACTTTCTCTATCCCTAATCGCCTCTTTGCAGCTTGAATCAAACCACGAATTCTCTTTGGGGATGGTACTTTTTGTTCTGTGAGGAACAAAATTTCTCATGCCGTTGAGAATTACGTTAGATATCATATCAGCTGATGCGTCAACGTTTCCGTCGAGAAAGCACAATGACCAATTAAAATTTCGAAAGAAATTATTCAGGCCGTCCCAATTGGCGTTCTCGTATTGCCACACAGTTCTTTTAGGGACTTTATCTTTTTTTACAGTGACGGAAAGTGAAAAATCTACCGATATGACACAATGGTCCGATGTGCCTAAAGGAGATGATACTACAACCCTGTATTTTTCGGGGTGAGAAGTGAGAAATAAGTCAAGAGTGTTGGCCGCATGGCCTTCAATATCAGGAACCCGAGAGGGCTCATCAACAAGTTGAGTTAATTCGTTAAGCTCAGCGAAGATCTCAACACATTTTCCTTCGGGTGTTGTCTGGCCAGAATGTCGAAGCCAACCAGAATTGTGTACATTGAAATCGCCCGCAATTGCGATTTCAGTGTGAGGATAAAGGGAAACAATTCTTATTATGGAGTCAGATAGCGCATCAAACTCGTTGGAGGTTGAATTGCTATCTAAATTGGGGCTTCTATAAATAAAGCAATAGTGAATGATAGCTTACGGACGGTGAATTTTAACCACATGAAATTAAAGTTCGTATTAGAACAAAGGCCGTATTGTGGTAGAAGCTGGTAAGCAATATCATTTCGAACATAAACGGCGAGGCCATGGGAAGAAAATTATAAAGGCACTAAGCTATAACCAGGTAGGTTGAACTCTGAGGGATCAGAACCAACACCCACCTGTGTTTCACTTAGTGCCAAAACAGCTGGCCTGCATTTTGCAGTGTGAGCGTACACAGCAAAGAAATTCGATCTTAGCCCCCTAATGTTGCTAAAATCGACCCGAAATCTACCCGACATTACAACTCACAAAAATACACAAAACAAAATATCAAACGTAGACGCTTACTAAGTCTAATCAACAAGTGTATATCCTATTAGAAAACAAAATCAAATTACTAGCCCAGCTAGCAACTTGATTTTAGTTCACCAACGGGATCAACACCGTTAATTGACTATCCGCCTAACAAACCCACAGCCTCATTGACTGCACACACTGCCTAGATAAGATAAGAGATTATCAAATCGAAGAAATGTGGGCAGTCACTGGGACAGCGAGAGTGATGTGGCGGAGGAGACGATGTACTAGGTAACGCACTTTATGTTAGGGCTATTGTTTTTGTTAATCTGTGGCTTTTTTTTCCTTTATTTGTTTTCTCGCGGCGGCGGCGCGGCTGGAGGAATTTTAGTTTTATTATTGATTTGATTTGGGTTGGAGAATTTTAATTATTATTTTTTTTTTTTTTTGCTTATTTCTTTATTTTGATTGTAATTAATTGGGTTATGGGAAGTGGCACAGGAGAGTTTATCGGACAACTAAGCGCGGTGCGTGTTGCTACGTTTGATGGCAGATCGACAACTGTCAAAATATTGCTCTTCAAATGTGTTAAAAAATATCTATTTTGGAATCTTCCATTCGAAATTACAGTATGGAATTAGCTGCTGGGGCGGAGCTTATTCCAACAAGATACAACAATTAACAGTCCTACAAAAATATATGATAAGAAAAATTTGCAAAAACGTCTCGCTTAGCACATTCTATGGAGCTATTTAAAAGGCTGAAAATTCTTCCTCCTAGGCATTTATATTATTTCAAAGTATTAAAAATGTTTTTCATCAGAAGTGGTTACCTACAGGGTCCTATTTCTGATACACACAATCTTCGAAGTAATATGGGTTCCACTGTTGTCATTCCACGTTTTCGAACTTCTCGCTTTAGAAACTTTTTTTCTGTTCTATCTTGTAAAATATTTAATGCTCTTCCGCAGAACATTCGAGTCGTTAGAATTTTATCGATTTTCCTAAAAAAAATTAAAATATGGCTTTTAAGTATTGATCACAATGAAATCGAAAATTTGATGCGTTACATGGGTTAAGTTTTGAATTTTTGTCTTGTTTTTTGCATTTTTGAAATCAAATTTGAATTTGTTAAATTTTCTTCATGATCACCCCACACCAAATAAGTAACATATATTTAATATAATTTTTTGAAGTGGCATTTAACTCTATTTTGTTCTAATTTACAAAATGCCTCTAACTATTCTCTTTCATACATCGTTACGATGAAAATATGTTAATATTGTAAAGTTTTGAAGTACTTTGTAAGTCATTTAATACCCTTGTATTTTAATTATGTATTAGAGAATAAAGAACTATTGAATTGAATTGAATTGAATATTCCTACGGGAACGGGAATATTAACTTTAACTTATCCACACATTCCCACGAAAACGGTCACCATATTCCCACGGGAACGGGAGTCTTTACTAATATTGAAAATGCGAATGTAGCTATGTCAGTATGTTTTTCGTATGTCTCCCGTGTAAACTGCTTAACAGATTTTATTAAATTAGCTACAGAGATGGTCTAGAACATGCGGAAGGATAAAGGCTATATATCTATCCTTATATTCCCACGGGAACGGAAATGGGAATTCAAAAACTACGGTCTCAAAAGTATTTTTAACAGGGCTACAAGATGTTGAAATAGGGGTTGAATGTTTTTTTTGGAAATACCGCCACTTTTAAGGCTAGAAGTTTTATTTCCTAAAAAGTTAAAAATGCTGCTGAAAGTCACTATTCCACGCGGACGAAGTCGCGGGCGCAGCTAGTACATAAATAAAAATGAGAAGAGTACAGTACAGATCGAAAAAGAATAGGCAATGAATGAGGGAATTCCCCGAACTCAAAATAGGTACCTACCGCTCATCGTTCATTGGGCATTTGTTTGTCACTTGTCATTCAACGCAATGAAAGTTTTGATTACGCAAGGTTACTCTCAGGTTATTAAAGACTTTTACATTACTTTAAAGTTTGGTATTACGTTGTTCGCTTTGTGTTTGAGTATATTGAACTTTTCATCATGTCTACAATGAAGAGGAAGTTAAGTGAAGAAAATCGTACATTCAATGCGAAATGGGAGTTAGACTACTTTATATCCAACAATAACAATAAAGTGGCAATCAAGTGGCAGCTCTGGTTACCATAGTGTTGGTTGTGTGTCATAATACTCCTTGAGTTTTCTTTGTTTTTTTTCAATTTCTGCTGTGATTTATATGTGTCTCATAGTTTATTTGTGTGCTTTTAAGTCCATATTCTTAGTTGACATCATTGAAATTACAAATTACAGTGAAATTGTGTTAAATTTCTAAACTTTTGCCAATTAATTGTGTTTAGCTTTGGTAAGCGGTGTAATTCTCTCTCTAAAAAAAAAAAAAAAAAAATCCGTAACCTTAATTGAGTGATAATTCAAGTACAAGTCTCTTGAGCACTTTACGTTGCTTGAATTATCATAATTACTGCATGAAAGCTTTTTTTTTGTTTTATAATCATAATTTTTAAGTTTTAAATTATTTTTTTGTAGTGCAAATTTTAAATTGCTCCACGGCGTAGTTGGTTAGAGCGAAGATAGTTGTGTCAAGCGTCTCAGGTTCAAATCTCGTACTATCCAAGCAAGCGTTTTTTTTTCTTTTTTTAAAACTAAACTTTTATTCTCAATCTTTCCGTTTTTCTTTTTCTTTTTTTACTTTTTTTTTCAAATTCTTTAATTAAAATGGAATGCTCAGCAGTGAAATGTCTGGACTCTTCCCCTAATGCATGCCTTTTTGCATGTTACGGCCCTTGTGGGAAGTTTTACCATGCTAAATGCGTTGGGTCAACCACCTTATTTATAGAAAAGGTTGACGCATCAAAAATTGCAGTTTGGTTCTGTCCTGATTGCAGGAAAATCTCTCTATCCCAACTTGCATTTAAAATGTCGTCATTCAAAACTGATATAACCAAAATCAAGAAAGGATTAGATGAACTCTGTAATAATTTTAATGATGCGGTTTCAAACCTCAATAACTTTTCAGCCCCCAAGTTTTCGGTTGACATATCAACCTCAACTGATGATTTGGAAGAGCCGCATACTCCTCTGCCTAATGTCTCATCAAAAACAACCGACTTATTAGTGCAGTCTACTTCAGATATTTCTAAACATAATAAGTCTAAAAAGAAAAAGCAAGATACTCACTCTTCCGAAAAACGTTTATGTCTCAGGAGCTGTGTTGGTCCTACAAATAATAACAATGAAACGACAACTGTCGATTTAGCTGTTGTTTCTAGTAGGCCTTCTAATGTTGATAATCAAATTACCGAACTACCTCATATCCCCAAACAAGTCGAATCAGTTCCCGAAACCATTAATGTGAATTATCCTCCTATTGAACCATTTCCAATTCCCAAACAAGTAGAATCAGTTCCCAAGCCTAAACAAATTTTTGTATCCCGCCTTAAACCCGATTTAACATCCAATGATATTATATCCCATCTAACTTTGAACCACAACATATCTAATGACTTAATTATTAGATGTACCAAAATAAGTAAACCTAACAGTTTTGTTTCGTCCTTTAAAATGTTTGTCCCTCCGTCACAGTTTGATTATCTTTGCAGCCCGAATTTCTGGCCTTCAGGCACTCTTTTAAAAGAATTTGTTGGTTCTTCCAAGAAGAAACGTGTTAAAAATAGTACCGTCAATAATGTTTCAAAAAACTAATAAGACTTTCCCTATTTTACCAGAATGTAAGGGGGCTTCGTAGTAAAACTACTGATTTTTTTATTAATTCTCAAGCTTTTGCCCATGATATTTTTGTTCTTACAGAAACCTGGCTTCATTCAGGCATTCTGGATACAGAACTTTTTAACTCAGAGTTTCAAGTATTTAGAAAGGACCGCCATTCTCATGTAGACGCAGACGTAGGAGGTGGTGTTCTCATAGCTTGTCGCAATAGCTTTTTGTCTTCTAATATCACTTTTCCTTTTACTTTAACAATAGATCTAATTTGCATTGAAGTTACCTTTGAGTCTAAGACAGTCTATGTAATTGGCACGTACATTCCCCCAAAAAGTTCTGGCCCTGCCTACAATGAAGTGGCTTTAGTGTTAGATTATTTAAACAATCTGTCTTCTTTAGATATAAATATTTTACTGCTGGGTGACTTTAATCTATCTTATATAGATTGGTCTCCATCAATTGACTGTTCATTTCAGAAAGCTTCCTTGGAATCCTCTCAACAAGAGCTTATCTTATTGGATTATCTAATTTCTACTGACTTACAACAAGTGAGTTGTATTAAAAACTCTTTAAATCGAAATCTCGATTTAGTCTTTACCTCTGACGCTGTTAGTACTGTCGTTCTTAAATCTAATTCCGGCATTACTAATGTAGATGACTATCACCCTCCTCTAGACATCTTCGTTGACCTAAGCGGTCACATTCATAGTTATAGTAATTCATATGACTGCTCGCATATATTTGACTATCGAAAGACTAACTTTCAAATGCTTTCTGATGAACTAAGTAGATCTAATATTAATAATATATCAGCTTTCAATAATATTGACGAAGCAGTTAGTTACTTTTATTTTATTCTTAACGACTGCATGAACAAAGCTATACCCCTCAAGATTTCAAAGAATGTGAGCTCTAATCACCCATGGTACACTAAGGAACTAAAAAAGCTTCGCAACAAAAGAAATAGTGCTTGGCGGACTTACATTAAGACGCGTTCTGAATCTGATCACCTTTCTTACATCTTTTTTTTTGATGAATTTAAATCACTATCAAAAACTCTGTACTCAAGTTATGTTCACAGAATGGGCAACTCATTAAGGGATGATCCAAAAAGTTTCTGGAACTTTGTCAATTCAAAGAAAGATTCGGATGGATACCCAGATAACTTTACATATGGTAATGACACATTGACAAAAACATCCGACATTTGCAACGCTTTTGCTCACCATTTTTGTAATTCCTTCTCTGATTCTATTGTTGAGATAGATCGTAGTTACTTCGAGTTTCTACGTAAATGTCCTAAAGTTAATTTTAATAATGTTCCAATTATCCTAGAAAGAGTCCTTAACAATATTTCATCTTTGAACGATGATTACTCTGCTGGCCCTGATGGCATCCCTCCAATAATTTTAAAAAAGTTTAAGTCCCAAATTGCATTTCCCCTTAATTATTTGTTCTCATTATCGTTAGATTCTGGTCGATTCCCTTTACTGTGGAAAAGATCTTTTATTACACCTGTATTTAAAAAAGGTATTAAATCAGATATCCTTAACTATAGACCCATATCTAAGCTTTCGTGTATCCCCAAATTATTTGAACAGCTTGTTTGTGAAAGCTTAACTTTCGATATTAAAAATATAATTTACAAACAGCAGCATGGTTTTGTACAGAAAAGATCAACAGTAACAAACCTTGTATATTTCCTTCATAAATGTTCAAACGCGCTTGAAAGCGGGCAAGAGTTAGATTGTATATATACTGACTTTTCAAAGGCTTTCGATAAACTATCTCACGATATTATATTGTTTAAACTAAATGCATATGGATTCCCTTCGACCTTCGTTGATTGGATCAGATCGTACCTTACTGATAGATCATATGTAGTAAAATTTAGAAGCATTCTTTCAGACTCCTTTAAGGCGAACTCAGGAGTACCACAAGGTAGTCACCTTGGTCCTATCCTCTTTATACTAGCCATTAATGATGTTACTTTTAGCTTGTCATCGAGCGAAATTTTGATCTTCGCGGATGATATGAAAATTTTCAAGAAAATAGACTGCGCAGCAGATCGTTTTATTTTACAATCTGATGTTGAAAATTTTGCCACATGGTGCGATAAAAATGGATTGATTCTCAATCCAAGCAAATGTCAAAGTATAACTTTTTCGAAGAAACGTACACCGGCTTTGCATAATTACTCGATTTCTCATCAAATATTATGCAAGGTGTCCAGTATTAAGGACCTCGGCGTTTACTTTAGCTCCAATTTAGAATTTACATCTCATATCAATTACATTGTTAGTAAAGGAAATTCAATGCTTGGCTTTATTAAAAGATGGGCTAAGGAGTTTACGGACCCCTACGTCACTCTTTCGCTGTATAACTGTCATGTTCGACCCCATCTAGAATATGCTTCTCAAGTATGGTCTCCTTATTATGCAGTCCACAATTCAAGAATAGAAAGTATACAGCGTAGATTTATTAGATTTGCTCTTAAGGGACTTCCTTGGACGGATCCTTATGACCTTCCACCGTATGAGCATCGTATTCAACTTTTGCAGATGCAACTGCTTTCGCATCGCCGAATAAATAATGATTTAGTCTTTATTCACCAGCTCATAACAGGACAAATTGATGCTCCTGACTTGCTCGCATGCATAGGTTTTAACTACCGGGGAGGCTCATACCAACTGCGCAACTTGGAGTTACTTCACTGTCCTTATCATAGAACTAATTATGGATTGAATGAGCCTATTACTCGTATGATAAAAATTTTGAACCTAAACTCAAATCTAGTAGATTTTCATATTAGTAAAACTACGTTAAAGTCCTTAATTCGAACCAGAGCTCCACTCTCTTGACTATGTTTATTTTTATGTTTCTTATATCTTTATAATTGTCATATTTAATAATTAATTTTACGTTTATACGTAGCTATCTAATTTGTTTTTGTATATGTTTATCAATAATTTTATAATATTTCTTAGTTCTGTTGTCTTTAGTGTGTTAGACTTAATTTTTGCTTACTAACAACTAACACCTCGCTAAATGATGACAGTGATACATATTTCTAAGTACTTAAGGGTGAAAAAACTCTTGAAGAAAAGTTACATTGTTTCACAAGCTTGAAATAAGCTGTTCTGATAGTGAAAAAAAAAAAAAAATTCAGTGTTTGATTTGTATGGAAGTTTTATCTGTAAGTAAAGAATATAATGTTAAGCGACACTATACTTCTTTACATGAAGAAAAGTATAAAAAACATGTCGGTGAAGCAAGAAAAGTTATGGTGGCTGAGTACAAAAAAAAAGTAATACAGCAAACAAGTATGTTTTCAAAAGTAAGTACTGAGAATGAACAAAGCTTGGCTGCCTCATATGAAGTTTCATTACAATTAGCCAGAGCAAAAAAACCATTTAGTGATGAAGTTTTAATAAAAAAATGCGCAGTTGAAATGGCTAAACGCTTTATGCAGCCGAAATTAGCGGAAAAGTTTGAATCTGTTGCATTATCTCATCAAACGGTGGCGCGACGAATTTTAGAGGTGAAAAATTTTGAAGAATGTAATTTTTTGGACCACCTCAAATACATGGACGAAATAATCGTCGAATTTGAGCGGCGTTTTGCAGATTTTAAAAAAATTGAGAGTGATATAGCTCTCTTTACTCATCCATCAACGATCGCAGTTGAGAGTGTGAAGATTGATTATCAACTGGAACTGTGTGATCTGCAATCAGACCCCTTTTACAAGGGCAGCACAGAAACAGGAATGGATTTTTTTAAGCTCCTCGCTGAACGTTTCCCGAAACTGACGAATTTTGGGCAAAAAATGGGCTCGATGATGGGCAGTACCTACCTTTGTGAAAGTGCATATTCAACAATGAAGTTTATTAAATCGAAATACAGGTCTTCATTGACAGACACTTCACTTAAACATGCACTGCGCCTAGCTACCACTAGTATTGAGGTTGATGTTGACAGAATTGTAAAAGACAAATTAATGAAAAAGTAGATAATAAAATAACGATATTATTATTACCAGTATTTTATTTTTATAAATATTTTGCGGCTCACCAATGTATTTAGTCTTTTTTATTACCCCTGGGTCCCATCTAGTTTGCACACCCCTGCTCTAGACTATTACCATAAACAACTATGTCGTCTATGTAAACAAAGCATTGTTTTCCTAACAGGTCTGACAAAACAGTATTCATCATTCTTTGGAAACCTTGGGGTACCTATACGTTTTAGCGTTTAGAGGTATTTCATTAATCGTTCGTATATGATGCTGAATAACAGATGTTTCTGTTAGTTTTTCATCTTCTAAGCTAAATATATTGGCATTTTCCTTTACCAATTCACTAAGGCTTTTTAACTCTAATTCGTTTTGTAAATGATCGATTCTTAGTTTACTCCACAATAATTTAAATCTTTTATTATTTTCTTTATTATCGATTTGATACCGACTGTCGTTTTCTTTAATAATTTCGTGTTTTCTTCCCAAATAACTAGAAGTCAGTGACAATAAAGGTGCGCTTGAAATTGATTTTCTTTCAATCCGTTGGCCTTTAGACACACATTCATTTACTTCTTCATTAAATGAATTGTTACTAATTTCATTATTTTCGTTTGTATTAACTAAACAGTTAGAATTCATTGATTGTAAAAGTGCGCTCGAAGTAGATTTGTCTTCAATCAGTTGGTTTTTACAATTTGAAACTTCCAATCTATTTGTTTCCTCATCTAATAATAACTTGATTATAATTTGATCATTATACATAACTTTACGCTTCAGATTAATACAGAACTCAAATTCTTTTAAGAAATCAATGCCCAGTATTCCGTCATAATGACCAATAACATCATCCGTTACAACGTGAAAAGAAATATCGATTAAAAACGTATCGAGATTTTCGTCATCATATTCTAAAGTGATATTGGCACTACCTACACTGGATCTTTAGCTACTTGAGCCAATGAAACACAATTATTATTATATTGACAAATGTTTAATTCTTAATTATATATGTATATAACGATTTCACTTGGAAATATGTAAAAGCAGGAGTAGTACAAAAAACACTAGTTGACCGGTTGAAAATGCGAAACTCAATAAGAACAGAAAATGCAACTACGTCGTTGTTCGGCAGTTGTGCCATTTTCAAATTCTCCTTTAATGACATCTAGTGGTGACTTTGGTACTGCGGTTTAAGTTGGCTGAACGCGGCAAGTCGCCACATAACTCCCCCTCCAGTGACGAAGTTACGAAATAATCTCAGATGTCAAATCGTACTTGCCTTGGAACATCTGTTTGGTGTTTTGATGTTGTTGTAGAATTAATTTTTGTTGAAATCGGAAAATGTTGTTTTCTGTTCTCGTTAGAATTAATTTGCTGAAGACGTTGTCCTGGTATTTGTTGGAGTTGTTGTGCTTGTTCCTGTGATTGTGGTTGATGACGAACGCTGGAAAAATGTTGAACGGTGGCTGTTGTGTTCCCAGGAAGAATATACGCTGGTTTGAGTCGTTCTGTCGAAACGTTGATTATTCTTCCATGTGCATTTATTTGGAATAAACGTTCATTAATTCTTTTAATTACAGGATGCGGGCCAGTGTATGGTTGTTCCAGCGGTTTCTTGACAGCATCACAGCGAAGGAAAACATGCGAACATTTGTGGAGGTCAGGCGAAACGAAGAGCGTTTTGTTGTTGGCATGGTTGGATGTTGCTGACGACCGAAATTTGCTCATGGCCTCTCGATGCTTTTGGACAAATATCTGTGGGTCGGATACAATGTTCTGGTTAGCGAAAAACTCACCAGGTATTGTTATATTTGTCCCATAGAGCATCTCTGCTGCTGAAGCCTTTATGTCGTCCTTATTAGTTGTCCGTAGTCCCAATAGTTCTGTAGGAAGTGCCTCGACCCAGTTAGTTGACGACCTTTCAAAGAACGATGCCATCGTTCCACTAGTCCGTTTGATGCGGGGTGGTAAGGTGAAGTTCTGATCCTGGTTGTTCCGATCATCCTCATGAGTGATGTGAAAAGCGCAGACTCAAATTGAGTGCATTGGTCGGTAGTTAATGTTGTTGGCGAGCCGAATCGAGCAACCCAATTTGTATAGAACGCTGTTGCGACAGTTTCAGCACACATGTCTTGAAGTGGTACTGCTTCTGGCCATCTGCTGAATCGGTCGATCATGGTCAGACAATATCTGTTTCCTTTGCAGAGTGGAAGTACGATCAGGTCGATGTGTACATGTTGAAAACGTTCGTCTGGTACATCAATTGACTCAGGAAGTTGTCGAGTGTGTCGATGTACTTTCGAGCGTTGGCATTGGACGCAAGTACGAGACCACTCCAATGCGTTCTTCCTGATGTTTGGCCAAACGAATTTTTGTCTGAGTTGGCGGCTGGTTGTCCTTCCACTTGGATGGGAAAGACTGTGCACTGAGTCGAAGGCTTTTCGACGTAGAGTTGCAGGAACATATGGCCGAATAGAGTTGTCCGTTGTGTCACAGTAGATTTTTACTCCTGGTTCTAAGGTTATTTTGGTTAATTTTAGAGATGTTTTCCCTGACCTTAGAATGTCGCGCAGTTCCTCATCCAGTAGTTGTGAAAGATGTAGTTCACGTTGGTCGAATTTCAGCGGCATTGATATAGCATTGACTCGTGACAAAGCGTCGGCTACTATATTGTCTTCACCGGGCAGATAGACGAGGTCTGTCGTAAACTGTGATATAAAATCCAGTTGCCTCAAGCGTCGTTGAGGAGCCTTGTCCGAGCGCTGTTGAAATGCATATATCAATGGTTTGTGGTCTGTTTGTACCACGAAGCGTCGACCATCTAGGATGTGTTTGAAGAACTGAATGGCAAGGTAGATAGCCAGAAGTTCGCGATCGTAAGTGCTGTAGCGACTTTGTGCACTTGATAGTTTGCAGGAGAAAAATCCAACTGGTTGACTTAGGCCATTTCCTTTCTGTTCCAACTTGGCACCGACTGCTATGTCCGAAGCATCAGTTGTTAGTACCAGTGAGGCTTGATGGTTGAAGTGCGTCAGCATAGTTGTTTGCTTCAAGCTGTTTTTGCACTGTTGAAACGCTTCTTCTGCCAAAGGGGTCCATGGAACTGGTCGCTTGTCGTTTTTCTTGGAATCCTTGATGAAATTATTCAAGGGTGCTTGCATATGAGCACAGTTCGGTATGTAGCGGCGGTAGTAGTTTTTAATTCCAAGAAAACGACGTAGCTCGACTATGGTAGTTGGTTTCGAATAGTTGGATATGGCTTCAACTCTGTCTTCTGGTGGTCTGCAACCAAGGTTGTTGATGCTGTGTCCTAAATAGGTGACTTCAGTCTTCGCGAACAGGCATTTTTTGATGTTGACGATGAGGCCATGTTCTTGAAGTCGTTTGAGGACTTGAACCACATGTTGTTGATGATCTTGTTCTGAGTTGGAGGCGATTAGAATGTCATCAATATAGTAGAAGACGAAGTCTAAGCCGCGAAGTACCATATCCATGTGTTTTTGGAATGTTTGAGTTGCATTCTTGAGTCCGAATGGCATGACAACAAACTCAAACAAACCAAAGGGAGTTGTGACCGCTGTTTTTTCAATGTCCTCGGGTGCCATTGGAATCTGATAATAGGCCTTGTCGAGATCCAGGATGGAAAAGTGGGTTTTGTTATAGAGATTTTCCGTGAAATCCATTATGTGTGGTATCGGATATCGATCTGGTTGTGTTTGGGCGTTCAACCGTCGATAGTCACCACAACATATCCATCCACCCGTCTTCTTTTCCACCAGATGTATTGGACTAGCCCAAGGACTGCTGGATACGCGACAATATCCCTTCCTCACAAAGTCCTCGAAGTCGGTTTTGGCTTGCTTCAACTTGTCTCCGGTGAGTCGTCGTGGACGTTCAGCAACTGGTCGACCTGTGGTGATTATGCAGTGTTGCGTGCTGTTGGACTTCGACTTTGATCCATAATTGTCACTGTTGGCCAGGATGAATTCGTTTACCAGACTGATGTAGGGTTCAGGTCCATTAATGGACAACAGTCTGGTGACGTCAGTTGCGAGAATTTGTCCTAGCACAGTTAGTGACGTTGTTTTGTCGATAATCCTTTTTCCTTTGAGGTCGATTAGGAGCCCGTAGTGAGCAAGCAGGTCTGCTCCAATTATCGCGGTTTTTACGTCTGCGATGATGAACGGCCACGTTATTTCTCTCCGGAGGCCGAGATTCAATGTGAGGGTTGTGAACCCATACGTGTTGATCGGTGAGTTGTTGGCGGCGAGAAGTGTTGTCTCCGTCTTGTTGTTGTTGCAATTTCTGGATCGGCGTAGGACGCAGATGGTGGATCCAGAGTCGAGAAGAAACTTTTGGATCGTTTCCTTGTCGAACACATAAAGACGGCATTCTCGGTTGAGATGTTGTTGACTGTTGTCACCTACCTTTGGTAACAACAGGCTCGCTAGTTTTTTGGAGCGAAACTGCAAGGCTTGGTGCATTTCCGCGCCTCATCGCCGAATCTCTTATGGAAATAGCATGGACGTCCTTCTTTTGAGTGTACACTTTGTGATCTGGAGGTCGATCGGCTTTTTGACTGCACTCGGCTTCTGTTTTGGCCGAGTTTGAGATTTTGCACTAATGCAGTCAAGTTGGAGAGAGTAGTCTCGATCTCCGTTAGGCGTCGTTCGAGGGCAGTGTGGGTTCGAGGCTCCTCGTTGGCGACCTCAGCAGAGAACACAGAACTTGGTGCTGCTGCCATGTTGTCCATGATCTTGTCCGCTATTTCCGACAGTGCTGTTAGGTCGATTTTGCTGCTTGCAGAAAGAATGCCACGGACGTGGTTTGGCATCCTCGACATCCAAATTGTCGACAGCATCTCATCTGGTACATTTTCCCCTGCCAGTCTCCTCATTTCCCTCAGAAGACTTGAGGGGCGTTTGTCTCCAAGCTCCAGTGACGTCATTAGTCTATTCAATTGTCGCTCCTTGGACTCAGTGAAGCGTGAAATCAATTGGGTCTTAAACGCCAGATATTTGTCCTGTTCTGGAGGTTTCTGGATCAAATCAGACACTTCATTCAGGATTTCTGGATCCAACGAAGCGATAATGACGTTGAAGCGGCTGTTGTCGGACACAATTCTGTTGTTGTGGAAATGCACTTCAATTTGGAGGAACCACAACGCTGGATTAATTTTCCAAAATGGCGGAATTTTAATATTTTTTATTGCTGCTATTTCCATAAGTTCGGTTGGTATTTCTGCAGCAGGAATACTTGCTGCTGAGCCAGCTGCATCGCCAATTTGTTGAGTCGCCATTTTGAGATGAGGGGTAGTTTTGGAAGAATAAAAAATTGTGAGAGATCACGTCGGGGTCACCACTTTAGCTACTTGAGCCAATGAAACACAATTATTATTATATTGACAAATGTTTAATTCTTAATTATATATGTATATAACGATTTCATTTGGAAATATGTAAAAGCAGGAGTAGTACAAAAAACACTAGTTGACCGGTTGAAAATGCGAAACTCAATAAGAACAGAAAATGCAACTACGTCGTTGTTCGGCAGTTGTGCCATTTTCAAATTCTCCTTTAATGACATCTAGTGGTGACTTTGGTACTGCGGTTTAAGTTGGCTGAACGCGGCAAGTCGCCACAGATCTATTTGATCTTCCAATTCCTACAAAATTGGTTACTTCCTGGAAATTTACGTCTTCTTCATATACGCATTTCGTTTTAATTAAGCTTATAAAAGCTCCTGTATCCACTAGAAAATTATAGTTTTTATTACCGTACCTAAGGATGATATGAGGGCTTTCATTTAAATTTGAAACAATACCCTCGTTTATTGTTCCTTTTTTCGAAAATTTATGTTTTTACTAGTGTCATTTCTCTTGACATTTTCTCCTTCTTTGTTTTTAGTATTATGATAAAAAGACTTTTTCTTACTATCATTTTCCTGACTATTTTTTGTTGAAAATAAGCAAACCAGCAACTCACACTGTAGTACAATCTACTGTACTTATATCAATGAAGTATTTAATATCAAATTCATGTTTTTAGTTTTCAATATGAATTGAATGTTTAATAATAATATAATTATTCTCTATTTAGCTCTTGAACAATAAACAACTGTTATTTTAAAGGATTGTTTTATTTGGATTCAAATATAAATCCCATAGGTTATGGGCCCAGCACGCTTCCACTGCGCTGAAGAAAAGAAATTAGCTCGCTAAAAAGCTAAACGAATACATACGAACATTGAAAACGAAGAAAAAGTTCAAGAACAATTGAAGAGCAATTAATTTTTGTGAAACTATAGAGAATCAAGTCAATCGAAGAGGACCATACCATGAGCTATACCAATGTGAAGATTGAGACGTTAGGAAAGGACAATTTCGACACATGGAAGATTGAAGTTGAAGCCCTTCTCATAAAGAACGATGCCTGGAAGTATGTGAATGGAACATGCAAGAAGCCGTCTACGCTACGCCGGAATCAGCAATAGCTGAGTGGGTAAATAATGATGCGAAAGCAAAAGCTGATTTGATTTTAACCATCTCTCCAACTGAATTGAGGCAAATCAAAAATTGCACAACATCTAAGGATATATGGGAAAAGCTGCAGAATCTGTATCAATCAAAAGGACCAGCGCGAAAGGCAACGCTATTGAAAAATTTAATCCTGCTCAGAATGAAGAATGGAGAAGACATGAGAGACCACGTTCGAAATTTTTTCGATATTGTGGACAAAATTCAAGAAATGTATTTGGAAATCGTTGATGACCTATTAACAATTCTGTTGCTCTACAGCATTCCAGACGAATACGAATCCTTCCGAATCGCAATTGAAACCCAAGAGAAATTATTGAATCCTGAATCTCTGAAAATTAAACTTCTCGAGGAATATGAAGCAAGAAAGCGAAATACATCGAATAGTGCTTCAGGTGCCATGTTTGTGAAAAAGAATAATGGCACATCGAACCGAACGAAGAAGTATGAAAAACCAGCCGAAGAACGCTTTAAGTTTGCTTGCCATACATGCGGCAAAACTGGCCACAAAGCAAGGGACTGCAGATCGAAGAACTTCAAAAAGATCTCAGCCAATCGAAGTGAACAACGTGAAGAAGTCAACCGAAATGCAGCAGTTGCAATGAAAGCCAGCAATGAAAAAGAAAGTTGGTGCTTGGATTCAGGCGCATCGTCACACATGTGCTTCGAAAAATATAAATTCACTTCAATCAATCCTTCAAACACAAGAATGCTTAGTTTGGCCAACAATGAATCAACGAAAATTGAAGGAAAGGGAGATGTTTTGTTGACTCTTAACGAAGACCTGACCGACAATTTAGAAGAAACTCTTTTTGTACCAGACCTTCGATCAAATCTGTTATCAGTGTCAAAAATAACAGAGCACGGTTTTAAAGTCACATTTGGAAAGAAGGAAGCCGTGATTTATCGCCCTGAAACTGGTGAAGAAGTTATGAAGGCTCATAGAATATATGACCTGTATTATGTAAGAGAATACTCAGAAGATAGCAGAATGCAGATGCACAGAAGACTTCGTCGTCACTTCAAGAATGGCATGAAAGATTTGGACATCTGAGCTGACTTGAAGAACATCATACGCCAGAAGAAAGTTATGGGGATAACCGCCCGAGTTGAAGAGGAACTGCCAGTTTGTGAAACGTGCATCAAGGGGAAGCAATCTCAAAAACCGTTTTCAAGGTCGGAATCTAGAAGCGAAAACATTTTAGATCTTGTGCACACTGACGTTTGTGGACCAATGCGCGTAAGTTCTATCGGTGGTTCAAGATACTTCCTTACATTCATCGATGACAGATCTAAATGGACTGAAGTTTATTTCCTGAAGAAGAAGAGCGAAGTCATCGACAAGTTTAAGGAGTACAAGAATATGGTAGAGAAGAAAACTGGTTACAAAATCAAAACCTTGCGATCTGACAACGGATCTGAATACACAAGCCATCAATTTGAAACGTTTTTGAAAGATGAAGGAATCAAGCATGAACTAACTGTTGAGTATACACCGCAACAAAACGGTGTGTCTGAAAGAAAAAATCGAACGTTAGTCGAGATGGCGCGTTGCATGATGATACAATCAGGACTCTCAGCAGGTTTCTGGGCAGAAGCAATTCTCACATCTATACACATCAGAAATAGATGCCCTTCAAAGAGCTTAGATGGTGAAATTCCATTTCAATTGTGGACTGGAAGAATCCCCGTTGTAAGCTATTTTAGAAAGTTTGGATCAACCGCATTCGTGCTCGACAAAACACCCGGAAGAGGCAAGTTTGATCCAAAATCCAAAAGATGTATTTTTATCGGATATTCAGAGCAGTCAAAAGCGTACAAACTTTGGGACCCAGAAGCAAGAAAAGTTATCCGTAGTAGAGACGTCACTTTTACCGAAGCCTATCAGCCAGAAAACAATTTCGAAGATTTCATCAATGACGAAATACCTCAAGACAAGGAACTAGAATGTAATGTACAAATTCATTCAGAAGCTACAAAAGAACCAGAACAGTTTACTGATGACAATATCGAAACACCTACAACCTGGAGAAGAGGACCAGGACGTCCACAGAAAGTTCTAACCGGAAACCGTGGTAGATCTCGAAAATTGTTCAACATGATTCAAGTTCAGAACAACAACGTTGATATCGAAGAAACATCAGAAAATGAAGAACCATCTAGCGTTGCAAATCTCATTCAATTTGGCGATCCGCAATCAATCGAAGAAGCTCTCTCGAGTCCAGAAGCCATGCAGTGGAAGAAAGCTATGAAGGATGAATACGAAGCCTTGAAGAAAAGCAAGACCTGGTGCGTTGTTCAACGCCCAAAAGGTAAGAAAATTATCAAATCTAGATGGATACTACGAACAAAATACGCCGCAACTGGATCATTAGAGCGTCGCAAGGCCAGACTAGTCGCCAAA
Source organism: Melanostoma scalare (assembly GCA_949752695.1). Lineage (NCBI taxonomy): Eukaryota > Metazoa > Arthropoda > Insecta > Diptera > Syrphidae > Melanostoma > Melanostoma scalare. Next base: position 94,253,209 of record OX456984.1, read on the forward strand.
GGATTCACACAAACACAAGGCGTTGACTACAATGAAACCTTTGCACCCGTAGCTAGAATTGGATCTATTCGAATGATAATGGCACTGGCTGTGGAACTTAATCTTGAACTTCACCAATTGGATTTCGTAAGTGCATATTTAAACGGCGAAATAGAAGAAGAAATTTTTATGGAAATCCCTGAAGCATTTGAAGAAATTTTACCCAAAGAGGAGCTCGAAGAATTTAAAGGTGATAAAGTCTGTCAAGTCAAGAAGGCCCTATACGGATTGAAACAGTCTGGACGACAATGGTACAAGAAATTAGATCAGAAGCTGAAGCGACTCAATTTAAAACCTTCATGTGCTGATCCTTGCGTCTATACTCGAACACAGAAAAATGAAATTACCATTGTTTTAATCTACGTTGATGACTTGATCGTAGCATCAAATAACCCGAAGAAACTGCAACAGCTTAAAGAAGATTTATCAGAATCTTTTGAAATGAAAGATTTGGGAATGTTGAATTTTTGTCTAGGAATTCAATTCAAACAAGATAAAGATAAAAACGAAATCACAATGTCACAATCAAAATATGTACAGGACATCCTTTGCCGTTTCAACATGAAAGATTGTAAGCCAGTAAGTAGCCCTATGAATCCTAACGAAAAACTTACGAAAGAAATCGTCGGCTGAGTTCTATCTTGTTCAATGTCCTATTTTCAAAATGTTGGGAAATCGATTTTTAAGGTTCATGTCGATTTTTTTTTATTATATTTGAAGATTACTGTTTGGAAGTAGATTTTTTCTGCAATCGTAGACAATTTTAGTTTTAAAACAAGTCACACTAGATGTTTTTCTTTTCTTTTAAAATAGTTATAAAATAAAATCAATAAGGAAGTCGTTTTTTATATGGAATTTGTATTGTTCAACGTAATACAGAACGAATCAAAAGTGGTTTATTGAACAAAAATAACACCCAAAACAGTTCGAATTGTGTTTTATTGAACAAAGCAGTTTTCCATAACTTGAAAACTAAAAGAGATAGAACAAAATGGTTTGCGCCAAACGAAAGAGCGCCCCCAAATTATGAAGACTGCATACCTAACTCAATTTCGTGAAAAATGGCCTATTGAACAAGATAGAACTCAGCCGACGAAATGTGTCCCAAAACTGATGACGAAATAGAAGAAATGGAAAATATACCCTACCAAAATTTGATTGGATCTTTGATGTATTTGGCCGTTTCAACACGACCAGATATTGCACATGTAGTAAGTATCCTAAGTCAATTCAACACAAACTTCGGCAAACAACACTGGATTGCAGCAAAAAGAGTGCTACGCTATTTAAAAGGCACAGATAATCTTGGACTGAAATTTACCAAAACCGGAAAAAGCCTAATAGGATATGCTGATGCAGATTGGGGTTCATGTGTTGATGACAGACGATCATATACAGGATACAACTTTAACTTGGCAAATGCAGCAGTTAGTTGGGAATCCCGGAAGCAACGTACAGTTGCTATGTCAACTACAGAAGCCGAGTACATGGCTATATCCGAAGCAACTAAGGAAGCAATTTACCTCAGACGATTTTTGGACGAAATTTTAAATCAACCACAAGCAACAACCATTTTCAATGACAACCAAGGTGCTGGACAACTAAGCAAGAACACAGTATTTCACAATCGTACAAAACACGTTGATCTACGCCACCATTTCGTAAGAGAAGCTATAGAACGAGAGGACATCAAGATTGAATACATGCCTTCAGATGAATGCCAGCTGATGTTTTAACAAAATCCTTATCAGCACCCAAGCACACTAATTGTATCAAAAACCTTGGTATGTGTTTAGTATAATTATTCGAGTTGCAGTTTGAGGGGAAGTGTTGAAAATAAGCAAACCAGCAACTCACACTGTAGTACAATCTACTGTACTTATATCAATGAAGTATTTAATATCAAATTCATGTTTTTAGTTTTCAATATGAATTGAATGTTTTATTATATTATTCTCTCTTTAGCTCTTGAACAATAAACAATTGTTATTTTAAAGGATTGTTTTATTTGGATTCAAATATAAATCCCATATTTTTGTTTTCGATATCCGATCGATTAGGGATTTGTTTTCGGGGAGCTCTACAATTTTTACTTATATGCCCCAATTTATTACAATTAAAGCATTTAATCGCAATATGATTAATCTTTATTAGGTTTGTGTAGTCTCTAGTAAAGTTTTGAGAAACTCTTTTTCCTGACAATCTTGTCTCTTCTTGAATAGCTAAAGAAGATGCTTCGGCTAAGGTTGAAGGTCTTTGACTATTTACAAAAGTACCAACTTCCTCTTTAAGCCCGTTAATAAAAGCATTGAGAATATCCTTTTCAATCATGAATAATTGTCCTTCAAACAATCTATCACTTAAATTATTCATGTATATATCTTAAATTCTACGTCTTTGTAGAGTTTCAACCTTTCGGATATACTGCAAAACAGTTTCTGCTTTGCCTTGCTGTAAACGAGTCATCTCCATATGTAATTGCATAGGAGAGTACGTTTCTTTGAACATCTTATTGAGTTCAATTTTTAAATCCGGCCAATTTTCAATTTTCTTATTCATAAATATAATTTCCGCCTTTCCGGTTATATTGCTTTTGATTAAAGGAAATTGGTAGGACTGCTGTTCAGCACTAGCTAGCGACACAGCACTCTGTACATTACTTAGAAAATGATGGATCATTTGAGGGTCACTATCAAACGGTGTGATTAGCTTACTAAGCAAATCGAGTTCAGTTGTGACTGTTGAGGGGTGCACACTCATAGCGAATCTTTTTTTCTTTTCTTCTCAAATATAGAAGTCTTAATAAACGTTTAATTAAAGATTTATTTAATGTCTTGTCCCTGTGATCGGAAGGTGGATCGACGTGATGATAGTGTTCAATGCAATAATTATCAAGTGCTGTTTCATTTAATTTGCATCAAACTAAAACCGTCTGATTGCACATTCATGAAAAAAAACAATATTCCATTTCTCTGTGCGACTTGTACCAGAAAAAAACGTAATTCACTTCGCTCCCCACCACGCTCTGCACAAGTAGAAATCAACACCAAGGCTTCTACTAATGATTCATCTTTTAACAACTTGCCATCCAAACCACCGTTTGCTCTACCATCGACACTGCTACCATCGTCTGATGATATTGATGTATTGCCTGCGTTCGATCTAGGCGAAATAAATAATGCTGCTCCCGTCCCCATCACGCTAGAAGACCTATATCAAGAGATCATTTCTATAAAGAAAATGCATGCCGATGCATTACTGTTCATAAGTACATTGCAATTGGATAAAAAAAATCTTGAGGCCAAGGTGTATGACCTGCAACAAATAGTCAACACTCTACAACAAAATCCGTTCCGCAAATGCATTGACATCGTTGGTATACCTAATGTGAAGAATGAGAATGCATTGGAGGCTGCTCTGAAGGTATTTGCTGCTGGACTAGGAGAAAATGTAAGCGAGAATGATATTAAATCATGTTATGTAAAAACTATTCCGATGAAGTTGAATACTACATCTCACTCAGCATCATCTATCGAGAATAAATTAAAAATCGTGACAGTAAAATTCAAAACTATTGATTGTAAGCAGAATATCATCGCTGCACAAAGAAAAAAGAAAATAACATCAGGGTTATTTGGGGGTAATTTTAGCAATAAGCCTATTTACATTAATGAGAGTTTATCTCACTTGAATAGATCTCTTTTAAATAAAGCAAAGAAAGTTAAGGTAGAAAAAATTTTTTAATTTGTTTGGGTAAATAATGGTTCGGTTTTGATGAGAAAAAAAGTAGGGGAAAAAATTATTCGAGTATCTTGTTTTGAAGTTTTTGATACTCTTACTTAATATATTTCTCATTTATTGTATCTTGTTTTTTACTTTTTATTATGAACAATAATTTTTTACTTGATAATAATCCTTTGCATAGTCATGTCATTAACCCTCTTTGTATTAACTATGATCAAAAAGCTTTTAATAATGTGCTATAAAATAGTGAATGTGTAAACACCTTCAGTGTCATTCAACAAAATATTCGAAGCTTAAGAAAAAATTTCGATGTTTTTTTGATTCATTTAGAATCGTTCATAAACAAACCTAATTTAATTTTCCTGACTGAAATATGGATCTACGATGGAGAAGAAGACTTTTTTAAAATATCTGGGTACAAATTATATGCTAAATGTAATAATTCATACGCGGCGGGTGGTACTGCAGTGTATATAAGTGATAGTATACATGAAAGTTGTGTTGTTAGCTCTCCGGTGCTATTAAGTTCTGATTTAATCAAAGTTACTTGCCCTATTAATACTCATAAATTTGAATTTTTTTGCTTTTATAGACTTCATGGTATAAGTATAGATGTGTTTTTGGAAGAACTTGGTAACCTGTTAAGCGATAATCATTCAAAAAATTTGATAATTCTAGGTGATATTAACATTGATATCCTAGGTCTTTCTTCGAATGCTGATGTTTACTTAAATTTAATGTCTGCCTATGGTTTCCAATCCTGTATTAATGTTCCTACAAGGATTATGGATTACTGATTCGTCTAGAACATGCCTAGATCATATTTTTGCTAGGATGGATAGTAAATCACATATATCTTTGATAAGTTCGACATCTGATTTTCAAATATCTGATCATGTTATGACTTGCCTCTTTTCGCAACAACAGAAGTGTGCTCCTTTGAAAGATCCTACCTTTATACAAACAACAAACAAAATAAATTTTGAAAAATTGAATTCAATGCTACTGTTTGAAGATTGGTCGAAAGTTTACATACAAGCTGATCCTTCATTGGCTTATGATATATTTTTTAAGATCCTAACAGACCATGTTGAGTTGTGCTCTCTTACACCAGTTAAAAAACGGCGAAAGCTGGAAAAATTGAAGCCATGGATGTCTGATTATTTATTAAATAAAATACTCATGAAAAACAACCTACGCTCAAAATGTATTAAGGAACCTAACAACTTAGATTTAAAAAAGGCTTATAAGGAAATCTGTAAAGAAGTTGCAATCGAGGTTCCCCTATGTAAAGAAAATTATTATGTTAATAAATTTAACAGAGTTAAAGGAAATATAAAAAAGGAGTGGGGGATCGTAAACGAAGTATTTTCAAGACATGCGTCATTGGATACAATATCATCCATCAACCACAATAATATGAAAATTGACTCTCCTTTTGAAATGGCTAATATATTTAATAATTTTTTTAAGAGTGTTGCTAAGAATACTGTAACGAATGCTGGTTTTACAGACAATGCTGATAACTATTGTTCAGAACGTTGTTTTAGCAATGAAAGTATGAATGCAAACAGTTTCTTCTTTGAGCCAATTTCTTCATTTGAACTGTATCGTTGTATCTTGTCTCTAGATAATTCTAATTCGGTGACCCCAGGGTTGCAAAAGCTTAAGCTAATTTATAGCTTAAGTGTGAATTTAATTCACAAGCTAATTTGCGAATTATGAATTGGAAAATATTCAATTCATAAGCTAGTTACTGAATTATGAATTGGATAACATTCAATTCATAAGCTAGTTTGTGATGAATTGAGAAATATTCAATTCATAAGCTAGTTTGTGAATTATGAATTGAGAAATATTCAATTCATAAGCTAGTTACTGAATTATGAATTGGATAACATTCAATTCATAAGCTAGTTTGTGAATTATGAATTGAGAAATATTCAATTCATAAGCTAGTTACTGAATTATGAATTGGATAACATTCAATTCATAAGCTAGTTTGTGATGAATTGAGAAATATTCAATTCATAAGCTAGTTTGTGAATTATGAATTGAGAAATATTCAATTCATAAGCTAGTTACTGAATTATGAATTGGATAACATTCAATTCATAAGCTAGTTTGTGAATTATGAATTGAGAAATATTCAATTCATAAGCTAGTTACTGAATTATGAATTGGATAACATTCAATTCATAAGCTAGTTTGTGAATTATGAATTGAGAAATATTCAATTCATAAGCTAGTTTGTGAATTATGAATTGAGAAATATTCAATTCATAAGCTAGCTTATGAATTGGAAAACATTCAATTCACAAGCTAGCTTATGAATTGAAAAACATTCAATTCACAAGCTAGCTTATGAATTGAAAAACATTCAATTCACAAGCTAGCTTATGACTTATCCACATTATGAATTGAAAAACATTCAATTCACAAGCTAGCTTATGACTTATCCACATTATGAATTGATAAACATTCAATTCACAAGCTAGCTTATGAATTGAAAAACCTTCAATTCACAAGCTAGCTTATGACTTATCCACATTATGAATTGAAAAACATTCAATTCACAAGCTAGCTTATGACTTATCCACATTATGAATTGATAAACATTCAATTCACAAGCTAGCTTATGAGTTGGAAAACATTCAATTCACAAGCTAGCTTATGACTTATCCACATTATGAATTGAAAAACATTCCATTCACAAGCTAGCTTATGAATTAAAACACATTCAATTTATAAGTCGCCTTATGAGTTATGAGTTATCTCAACAGAGAATTGGAAAATGTTCAATTTAATTCATAAGCTAGCTTATGAATTTATAATATATGCATATATATAATTGTTCAGTTTGTGTGTCTGTCTGTATGTTCGCCCATAACTTTTGAACCATTCACCAGATTGAGCCGAAATTTTTTGAGTGCATTTGTATGACCCCGAGAAAGGTATTAGACTACTTCATGTTGTTCGCCCATAACTTTTGAACCTTTTATCCGATTGAGCTGAGATTCTTTGAGTGCATTTGTATGACTCCCAGGAGGGTGTGCTAGTGATTTATAGATAGGAAAATATTGTTTCTAGAACTTATCGGCAGATAATTCCAAAGTGAGTACGATCTACAAACTCTGAGGAAAATACTTAGCCTTTTGAACTCGATTTGAAATAAAACTAAGCTTTTGAAGTAAACATTTAGATTTTTTATTCCAAAAAAACGTAAACCTATCATAAAATAAAATTTATTAGTAAACGTTGTTAAAAATTACATTACAACTATTTACCATTTGTTGTACACTCATAAAAATTTTTTCTGTGCTCTGTTGCTCATTTCCCAATCTGTTGTTTTTGGGTAAGTCTAGCAACGTGACGTATGAAAAAAATCTTTCCACGGCTGCTGAAGAAGGCAGAGTTGTATTGCATTTAATGAATAATCCCTTTACCAACGGAAATGCTTCCAAATCTTCCATAGTAGTGCAGTTGCTGGTAAAAAACCTCATCATCTCACTTTCATTTCATACTGCCCTTGAGGAATCAGTGAAGATATTATGTGATTGCTCGATAAATCACCGAAGTCAAAAAAATCGTCACTGCTTCTAAGACTATCGTTCCGTTCATTTTCTGCAACTGGCCTCCGGGTCAGTGTTTGCGCAAGATTCTTAATCTTTTCTTGCTTTTCGGAGTCAAGCAAATTGATCCAAGCAATTTTGAACCTGGGATGGGTCATCGAAGCTATCGCTGCGCACTCGCCTCTATCCCTTATTTCAAAATATTCTTCAAACCGCCTTTCTAAGGAAGCCTTTAATTTTTCAACAACTGGAGCAATGATTTGAAGTTGGTTGTTCCTCAGCAGGTACTCCCACTTCTGTTTTATTGTTAGAAGGGTTGGTAGAACGTATCCAAAATGGCAATCATATTCTCCTTGAAGAATATCTATAGCTTTCGCTAAGGAAGCAGACCAACTCAGGTACTCAGCTATATAATCAAAGTCGCTGTCAACAAACATTATTAGATTATTTGAAATGCTCATCATTTCGTACGCCATGAGTTGTTCTTTCAAACCAAAAATTTGCTTCAAGCAATCGAACAAACTGTTCCATCGGGTTATCGCTGGTCTTTTCAAGCTACATTTTAGGAAAGTAAAAAGCAGTTCTCGAAGTTTTGGCGATCCCAAACACTTACATAGAGCTTCGCATTTTGCCATCACACTTGAATGTGTCAATTGAACTGACAAAAATTCACCTATAGCCTTGCTTGCATCGGTGCTTGCAACTAAATTTAGTGTGTGGCTGACACATCGCAAGTGGTGTGGGAGTTGTAGGGGAAGAGACTCATTTATAATCTCATCCTCTTCGTTAAACAAATCAGCTTCATCGTTGGGCACATCATCTAAATCATTGCCATTTTCGTTGAAATCTTCAATAATTGTAGACGGAGTTATTTCGTCTGAAATCAATGTTCGTAATGAAAAGGAAATTCTTAATTTAAGTTCTTTGTAAGGTGTAGAGGGGCAAAAATAACGTAAAGTTATTTACAAAAGTTTTACCTTCTGTAAAAGAATCGAAAGTATTTATTCCAAACTCTCGAAAAGCCTTAACGAAGTTGGAACCATTGTCTGTGACCGTTGCAGTAATTTTTTCATTTGTCAACCCAAACGACCGATGAATTTCAGACATGCGACTAGCAACGGCAACATAGTCATGCGTTCCGTAAAAGCGTTTGCATGCCAGAGCTGCTGACTTCCTACTTAAGTCCTTCTCATTGATCTGAAAAGTAACATTTGAAGTGTTGCACATTGTAATCATGTTCAAATTTATTTCTCCCGACTCTTATAACCCAATGAGCTGTCATCCCTAAAAACCTTTTCCTTGAACTTGTCCACACATCGACAGTAGTGCAAACATAAGAAGCACCATGCAGAGCTTCTTTGATTTCCGACATTAGATTGGAGTAGAGTTCACTCAATTTTTTCCCTGCAGTGTATCGACTTAAGTGTTTAAGTGGTTGGTTGCCATGTTTTATATTCAAATCTTTAAAAAAAAGCTGTTTAGTGGTACCCTAATAATTCCTAAAAAATTAAATTATTGAAGTAGGGAGAATTGCTCTCATCTGAGAGGCAAAAGTCCGTTTGATAGATCCCCAAAAATATTTTTGGTCATACAATTTTAGGAAGAGTTAAGCGAATCTCATACTCATGAAAGGGGACAACTGACTGGACAATTTTTTTTTCGATTTTTTTTATGATCTATGTTAACTGTTTCAAGTACTCATAGTCTCTAAAGAAGCCTCAAAAGTTTCTTAGACAGTCTTGAAACTAATATGCTGGTATTGCAATAGATGATTTCCATTCTCAACAAATTTTAAAACCGTCGTCTACACAATTGTCCCCCCTTACTGATTTGATGGGAAGTTTATAGTGGTATCGACATAGTAGTGCCTGTGCATCTATTATTACAAAAAATAGTCAGTTATATCTTTTTGGAGATCTTAACAGTGCTTTAAGATATTGTCATATAAAATTTTTCGAAAAAATGTAGTTACCATTAAAAATTTTTTGAAACGCAGAATCTTCTACAATGCGCATTGGTAGTTGATTATTCAAAATGAAACGTAAGACGTTATCTTCAAATTCGTTTTGCAAGCATTTACACGTCACGCGTCGAATAACTCGGCTTGATTCGTCTAGTCTAGCTATTTTTTCTGCCTTATGGGTTTGATACTCCTCGAACTTTTCATGGTGTTTGGCCTGTAAGTTTTGATTATATATGTAGATATAAGCACATAAAAAGTTGAGGGATATTATAGCAATCTTTTGTGTAGCGCAACGAGGCCTGTCAATAAATATTTCCTCCGTACAGGGTAGTTGCCTTAAAGCCCCCCACTATTAACGGTGGGCTTTAAGCATGCATGCTTGGGTAAGAATTCAAAATTTATAACCTTAAAACTGCAACATTTATTTAAGAATGAAAACAGCTGATAGCTAACTCACCAAGAAAATAGTCTAGTCATTCTAGGTTTCACCTGCACAAGAATTTCTAGTAAACTGAATTTTATACACACCTTTATTACGACATTGTAATATTGTAACGAGGATGTGAAAAATGAACATTGATATCGTGCCGGCTAAAAAAGCTATAGCAGCCGAAAGGTCACATAAATCAATTTTTCGCAAATACCTCGTTACCTATTGCTCGGAGGTCAATAGAGGTCATTACAGAAATTGCTTGCCATGAAAATGCCTCTTCCGTTTTTCTGTAAAATTAACATTTTTCGCTGCAGAGCTCTAAGAAAGCGCGAGTATGACGTTTCCGCCGTAGACTTAATCCATGATATGTATAGAGGGTGTTTTCGATACGATGAGACAAAAGTTCAGAACAGATAGATTGGGTCAAGTGAACATTCAAGAAAAATGTACGTATGGGAAGCGCACCTATCTAACTCCGTTTAGTCAGGAGGGGCAGTTTTATAAAAAATTGACTTAGTTTTAAGAAAATGTATTAATTTAAAATGCTTATAATAACTAGACTAACAACTGACTGAACTTTGCTCCTACGAATCGTTTATGCCTCGTAGTATAACACTACGTTGTGTACTCTAATTGATGTGTAATATTCACTGCCTAGTTGCGCTACATTGAATATGAATACAAAATATAAGATGTGGAAGCCATAAACATACCTTTAAATGACGCACATAATTAGATGAAACGTTAAGAGAACCACATAATGCCATTGAACAATTATTGCATTTCGCAATTATTTTCTTCTTAGCAAGTGACTCCTTGGTGTCTGGTGTCTGTAACTGGTTCTCTCACAACTCTTTAACAAGTTCATTTCTGCAGAACTTAAATTGCTCGAAGTTTCATTACTGCAACTAGCACTATGACTACTTTGCTGCGGGCTGATTTCTTCAAAGCTGAAATCGCCTTCAATGCTGATTTGCCGAAAGCTTTCGCTTCCAACTGAATCCTCACAAATATCCATTTTCCTTTTTATCTATTTAAATAAATACTTAAAAATATGAAAACTATTAATCAAGTGGAAATACTTTACTTTTCAAAGAATTCAAAACGAGTTTCATATTAAGGGGGTACGCTGGTCTAGAATTTAGTGTCATAAAAATAACATACCAAAGGATGGATGCCGGCAAAAATATCTAAATGCTCAAACTTCCCATTCTGTATATACGCATTGAATATGATTTTATAGTATACTTAAGGAGGTATTCTGCAGTAGAATTTTAAAAAAAAATAGACATTTTTTTCTTTCATATTTTCAAAGTTTAGATATTCAAAAATATGTCATAAAAAGGATTTTTCAAAATTCCTATTATTTCATGAGTTATAGTTTTAGTGACGTGGCATCGGTTCCGGTCCGACCGCTAAGTTAATAATAGACAGTAGGAGTTCCAGAGTCCCATTTATGTCCCTTTCTATTGTATATTGTATAGTTTTGAGTTAAAATTTGTACTGAGTAAAAAAAAAAGAAATATGTAAGTATTCCGTATCATTCTATAAGTAAAATTGTCGAAAACTTGTCTCAAAACTTTGAACGCATTTTTCTCGGAACTGCTTTTTTCGAGCTGGCGGGCGGTAGGGATATCTCTAGTTCTAATGAACTGATTTACTTCAAATGTGACAGGATGTTCTCTAAAAGAAAAACAAAATTTTTTTTCAAACTGCCGCCATTTAAAAAAATTTTTTTTGACTTGTCCTAGGTTCATACGATAGCGGCATCTATAATAATTAAGAATCCGTCTGTTTTTTATATTTCATATCATCAGGCGGGTTGAAATAATGCACGCCAGGACACCCTCTTTTTTTGTGACCCCCCACTTTGACTGCTCCAGCTTTGTCAACTTTAATTTTTTTTTATAATTTTTTTATGTAATAATTAAACATCAATAAACAAATGATAAAAAAGTGTATAGTAAAAATATTTTTTGCTTCCTTTGTACAGCGCTTCAAAAACCGGGCAAAATTCATGCCTCTACAGTAGAATACCCCCTGTAAACTTTAAACTTTGTTTATAAAAATCTAAATTATAAAACCTTTTTCACAGATTTTCGATTGATCTTTTTGGGTCCGAAAAATTCGTAAATTATGCCCTTTTCACGCTCTACACCAGCTTCCCCCCTTAAGCAATAAACACCTACGCGAGCTCTTATAGCATGAATCGATACATGGTGTATCAAATAAAAAAAAAAAAAAAACCAGAGTGGCATTTGTTTTTGAACGAGAAAATAGCACTCTGCGTAACAGTGATTTTGTCACAGGGAGCAAAATACATTATGAGGGAAAGCAATTCTGAGACCACATTTGAATTCAAAGCAAAATAAAAACCTTCAAAATTATATAATTTGCTCCCAGCGACATTGAAATACAAAATATTAGTGGCATAATTAATTACAAAGAATGAATACCTTACCTCTTTCCCTTCAAACAGTAGCCCTGATTTATTTTTTAGCACTTTAAAACTCACTAATTCACTTTTACAAACTTGTGTCACCAACGTGTTACTCACTGAAATCAAAAACTTTGAGTGACCAAATGATGACTTGTATGCATTCATAGCAGCTGCGTCGGCATTGGAGGCAACGGTACTTACTTTTCTTGAAACTAGTCTCTGCCTTTTTACGGACCAGAGGCGGCCGACACTGGGGGCTGCTTGTAATGTTTAAACACATTCAACTTCTTCGAACAAGACACTGCAATGCTAGCTAGAATGAAAAAAAAAAAACGATCCCTCTGCTGCTTCTTTATCTCGGCGCCTTTGTCAACTATACACTTCCCTGAAAAATGGACAGTGGTCACTGCATGTACATCAGTTATTGATCGAACGGTCTATTCAATATTTGTTATCTTTCTGATAATCGTTTTGCAATTTTTTTCCAACTCGTTGTCGATTGAGAAAAATTATTTTTTGGCTTCAATTAATTTCATCTGACCACTTACTTTGATGTTTATTGTTGTCAGAATAAACATGCCGAATCAATTGAATTCTATACCTAATAATGACTTTAGGTATAAACTGTGAGAACCATAATTTTCGAATGTGCAATTAGCTTGAATATATTCCAATTCATAACAAACTTATAAGCTAGCTTGTGAATTGAATGTTTTTCAATTCATAATGTGGATAAGTCATAAGCTAGCTTGTGAATTGAATGTTTTCCAATTCATAAGCTAGCTTGTGAATTGAATGTTTATCAATTCATAATGTGGATAAGTCATAAGCTAGCTTGTGAATTGAATGTTTTTCAATTCATAATGTGGATAAGTCATAAGCTAGCTTGTGAATTGAATGTTTTCCAACTCATAAGCTAGCTTGTGAATTGAATGTTTATCAATTCATAATGTGGATAAGTCATAAGCTAGCTTATGAATTGAATGTTTTTCAATTCATAATGTGGATAAGTCATAAGCTAGCTTGTGAATTGAATGTTTTCCAATTCATAAGCTAGCTTGTGAATTGAATGTTTATCAATTTATAATGTGGATAAGTCATAAGCTAGCTTGTGAATTGAATGTTTTTCAATTCATAATGTGGATAAGTCATAAGCTAGCTTGTGAATTGAATGTTTTCCAATTCATAAGCTAGCTTGTGAATTGAATGTTTTTCAATTCATAAGCTAGCTTGTGAATTGAATGTTTTTCAATTCATAAGCTAGCTTGTGAATTGAATGTTTTCCAATTCATAAGCTAGCTTATGAATTGAATATTTCTCAATTCATAATTCACAAACTAGCTTATGAATTGAATATTTCTCAATTCATAATTCACAAACTAGCTTATGAATTGAATATTTCTCAATTCATAATTCACAAACTAGCTTATGAATTGAATGTTATCCAATTCATAATTCAGTAACTAGCTTATGAATTGAATATTTCTCAATTCATAATTCACAAACTAGCTTATGAATTGAATTTTATCCAATTCATAATTCAGTAACTAGCTTATGAATTGAATATTTCTCAATTCATAATTCACAAACTAGCTTATGAATTGAATATTTCTCAATTCATAATTCACAAACTAGCTTATGAATTGAATGTTATCCAATTCATAATTCACAAAGTAGCTTGTGAATTCAATATTTCTCAATTCATAATTCGCAAACTAGCTTATGAATTGAATATTATCCAATTCATAATTCAGTAACTAGCTTATGAATTGAATATTTCTTAATTCATAATTCACAAAGTAGCTTGTGAATTAAATATTTTCCAATTCTGAAGCTAACTACTAGCTTATAGCTTATAGATTTTTTAATTCATAAACTCGCAACCCTGGGTGACCCAAAACAGCTTTTCAAATAATTTTATAAAAAGAATCTCGTTTAATATTGTGGATGTTTTAGCTCACATTTTCAACAAAAGTATTATGTGTGGAATATTCCCAAGTAGTTTGAAATCAGCAGAAGTGATACCTATTCACAAAAAAGGTGATAAAAGTAGCAGACCAATATCACAGACCAATATCAATTCTTTCCGTCTTTTCTAAACTTTTTGAAAAAATGATGAAGGTCAGAATATTCTCTTTTCTGGATAGCAGTTCCTTTTTTAGTGAGTTCCAATATGGGTTTCGAGCGGGCAGATCAACGGAAAAAGCGCTCTTAGATTTTTGTAGCAACATATATGAAAGTCTCAATAAAAAAAAATATACTGCTGCTCTTTTTATAGACATCACTAAGGCATTTGATACAGTGGACCACTCACTTTTATTGACTAAATTGGAAAAATCTGGTTTCAGAGGTTTCATGCTAAAATGGTTTTCCTCTTATCTTTCGGATAGAAAACAAAGGGTTAAAATTAAGAATGTTTTCAGTGATTGTCAGTATATAAAAATTGGTGTTCCGCAAGGATCGGTACTAGGTCCCAATTTGTTCTTAATTTTTATCAACTCCTTATTTTGCCTTGATTTGAAAGGTAAACAAACTGGATTTGCTGATGATGTTGGCTGTGTATATGCTAATAAATCTTCGCTGGATTTAATAGTTGACATAAACCATGATTTAGAACTCTTAAGACATTGGTTTGGGATGCACAAACTTGTCATTAGTGACAAAACGAAAATAATGCACTTTAATGTATCTTCACTTATTAATGACTTACCTAACTTTATTTTCCATAGTACTGATTGTAAATGTGTGCTTATAAATGCAATTTGTTGCTCTGCGACCAAAGACAAGACAACTTATCATGCTGGTGTTTGTTGTTCCTCTAAATGTTTTACTATAGATAATGTACCTGATTTTAAATATCTGGGTTTGTATATAGATAGTGACCTAAACTGGAGTATTCACACCTCTCATTTGAAAAAGTATCTTCAATCTACAACATATATATTGTATCACCTAAGACAGCTCTGCTCGCAAAAATTTCTTGAATTAGTCTATTATGGTTTGGTACAGTCAAAAATTCAATATGGTCTCGTCTGCTGGGGAGGTACGTTTAACAAAAACTTGCAACCTATATTACTTGTTCAAAAACATGTACTTCGCATAATTTGGAAAAAAAGACGTCGTGACCACAGCTTCGATCTTTTTCGTAAGTCTAAAATTCTTCCACTAAAACATCTTTACTTTTACAAAGTCCTAAAAATTTTTTATTTGAGAAGTGGCAATTTTTTTAATTCAAGTTCCTGTGCCTATAGCCTTCGTAGTAATGAAAGATTTCTTGCACCTATTCCATCGCACAACAATCAAAAATATCTGAACTTTTACACTTGCGTAGCGCCAAGATTATTCAACCGTTTACCGTTTGAGCTTCGATGTACTCGTAGACCTTTTGTTTTCCTAAAGAAGGTTAAATTATGGTTGTTTGGCAACGATTTTATTGAAATAAATAATGTAATTCGAATAATAACTTAAATTTATATTGTATCTGATTGATAAATTAAATATACATGCACTCTCCCCTCATGTACCTGATTTATTATTTTCATAACTAAATTTATATCTTATTCAATAAATGTTAGAGTTATTTATTATATGATATGATGTAAATCTAGTTCTTACTTAATGAATCAATGAATAAAAAAAAAAAAAAAAAAAAAAAAAAAGACTCATTCGAGTAGACACTGGATTATTAGGGATTAAAGACGTATTGTTGAATCTATGAAGACTCTCCAAAGTTATTGGGTTATTTTCATGTCTTACATTATTGGGGTTTTGTTTGGGTATTGCTCCTTTACTAATCTGGTAATCCCTAATTTTTTGAACTGCGTCCTCTACTAAAGGTAGTGTTTCTTCCTTTTTAAAATCTCCTTCCTCCTCTAAAATATGAAAAAACAATAGCCTTCTATAAATCCTATCCCTGTAGAATACCACATAATCCTCTTAGATACCATTTTGGCTTATTTTATTATTGTCCAAAATTTGAGTTAAGGTGCAAGGAACTATGTTTCCACTCTCTTTAGTGATACAAAAGAATTCCCTACTTAACAAATCTTCGCTAAATTCAAATTCACTTTGTGAATTTGCCATTTTTCTAATTTATTTGTGTATTAATTTACAACAAAATTAAATAGATAATTGCTTTTCATGTATTTTTTCTTGCAAACAAAACTGATTTAATTTTTATATTGATGATTTTTCTTTTGATATTGATGACTTTTCTTTTTGTACAATTTTTTTATTTTCTATGGATTTGTTTTCTTTCGTTAGGCAATCTAATTCTGTTTCTGACATTTTCCAATTGTAAATTCCCGAAGTAAGGCACAAACGATAATACTCATAAACCAATGTTTCATTATTTTAAATACAATCTCACTGATTGGTTTTTTCCTTAAATTCACAAATATAGTTTTCTTTGTATATCTAATTCTTATAGATCAATTCCAAAATTACGGCAAAAACAATAAAAATAAACTTACATTACAATTATCATCATTTCGCTGCTGAAACTGCTAACGGCTTTTTGCTTGTGTTTGTATATTAATATATGTATATATATTTATATATTAAATATATTTGAATCTTCTTCTCTCGCCAAAACTGCACACACAAAAAAAAACAATCTATTTGCGATACCCCCAAAGATTCTAGGGTTGTACATATCTCGATTTTTCTCACTATGTATTTTATTTATTGGGTTGCACTAAGTAAGTCCTTTTTTTTTTGTGGAAATTCGAATTGTACTATTTACCGAATTTTATTGATACAATCAAAGAAATTTAGATTAGTATCTCGGATAAGTCGTGAATTAATTTCACTGCTGCCACCAATTTTGTTATACACCTCTTTGATAAAATAAAAGTACCTTTTAATTTTGAGAATAAGTTTTTTTTTTTAATGTTGTGTTGTTGGGAGTTTTCTTACGACTGAATTGAACAAAACAATCTCGATCCAAGCAATCCGCACATAAAGTTCTTGGATATATGAGATCCATTTTGGATGCTATAAACGAGATAAGGTTGAAGTAGTTGAAGTGGCGTGCATAAACATTTTCTAAAGAATCGGAAAGAATTTAATGACCAAGCATTTTGTTCTCTACTTTGGAGATAAACAAATCGTAAACAATATCTTAAGGGTATTGAGTTACAAGAACAATCAAACCGATGCTAGGCTTGGATAAAGGAATTTGACACATAAGGAATGTGCAGGCGAATAAAGAAAAGAATCATGATCATTATTATGGTTATGCATAACAATTGAAGAACCTGATGTTACAATGTGGTGACCGACACAAGTACTTGGATATGACGCTAAAGCTTTAAATGGTTCCATAAGTCTTAATTGATGATCCATTTGCTGCATATAACTTATATGATGTATCCGGTTTGTCCTAATTTATTGGTGGAATAACTGAAAAATCAGCTCCAGTGTCGATATGGAATCGTTGATTTTATTTACGGTCATTTTGATATTGGTGCTCTGTGCGACGTTTGTGTTAACAGAGCTTCTTCTAGTTTTCCGATGTCATGTCTAGTTTTTTGAATTGGCAGGGGTCGATGCATTTTCTCGCATTTGAGTCGTAACGCCATTGAAATTTACAGAACGGAAATCTTGGTCTTGATTTGCTTCGGTCACGTTTCTGATCTTGATTGTATTTTTTATTTCTGTGTTGCTGGTTTCTAGATGTACGAAGCTCTTCAAATTGCATTTGTAGATCGTCTATCTTTTTTGAAGTGGAGACTCAATTTGCACAGCTGATATATTAGAATAATTTAACATATCCATCATCTGATCTGCTTGCTTCGCCATAGCCACTGAATCACCACTTCCAATTGAAATAACCGCACGAACTTGATCAGGCATACGTTCCACCCAAAAAGATTTCAATAAATCATCGGGTAGTATATTATTCGAAATTTCTTTCATTCGTTTCAATAATTACGTTGGTTTTAAGTCGCCTAATTTCAAGTTTTTTCTGATCTGAATCGGTGTATTCAGTGATTAGAGCATTTTTAGCAGTTGTGTATTTGTCTTTTCTGGTGGTTTGCATACAATGTCAGCTACTCGCATCAGGATTTGTGCATCAAAAGAACCAATTACGTGGTGATACTGTACAGGTGTATGGTGATATGGATGCATATTTTCGCCATGCAGTATTCTGGAGATTCTTTGTCTGGAAACATTATACTGTAGAGCCAAGCGTCTTATGCTAGTGGAAGGATCGATTTCAACAGCTGCCAGTATTCTTTCATTAACCGAAACTCTTCTTATGACTCCAGCTCCTGCGTTAGGTCTTTCAGTTAATACTGATCCAGTTTCTCGAAGCCTCCGAAAGGTATTTCCAAAAACATATGGAGAAGGAAGTCGTCTGTTGGGATAAAGTTCCTGGTATCTTCGTTGTGCTCTTCTTGAATTTCCATCGCAAAACCCGTATACGAATAAAATGTCTGCGTATTCTTCTTTCGTAAATGAAGGCATTTCAAAAAATTCTCTGGTCAAACTGCAATCGTGACTTGTTTTGATAAACTGATGAACAAATTTGTTTTCTTATCCTTTTAAACGACCCATTGAACATTCATGCCCCAAAAATTTCCCTGAGAAGAGGTAAGTCAATTAGTGTTTTGGTAGCAGGTCAAATACACTTTCAACCCATTTCATCAGTGCAAAGTCATAAAAATTGTCTTAAAACAATCAATTCTTGGAAAACTGCCCCCTTTGCAAGTTGTTGCAATAAAAAACCGTAAAAATTGTCTTAAAAGAATCAATTCTTGGAAAACTGCTCCCTTTGCAAGTTGTTGCAATAAAAAACCGTAAAAAAGACAAAATTAGAATTTTTACCTGTTTTAGTTTTTTCCAAGTATCATAAAATGTATGGGTTTTTGAGTGCTATTATTACTAAGTTTTTTTTTTATTATTGTTTTGTTCATCTGTAAAAAATAAAGAAACTCTATGTTTATCAGGTATTTTCTGCGAAAAAATGACCTCAAAGTCAAAACTTTGTTTGGGGAAGAAAATTTGGACACCACTTAAAATTGAAAATCTGGCAACCCTTAACCTATGAAAGCTCAACTTAAATACAGTCTTAAAGATTGTTATTTTTACAAAAAATTGAGTCTAAGATTAGGTCTATATCATCTGTATTGAGAGAGATATCGAATTTAACACAGGTTAGGGTACACCAAAGTTAGACTTTTTTTAAATTGTCAAAAAGTGATGTCAAACTTGAGAAACGGACTTTACTGTAAAACAATTTTTTTCTTAGAATATGACCAAGAATCATATCCCAAAGTATGTAAAACGAATTACGGGACACCCTGTATTGTTTCATCCCGTGTGACTTTTGATATAGCAAATTGCGATTCCATTTGTATGAAATAAAGTTCCGGTAGCTCATTGCAAAAAGCTGGTTGTTTAATGCTAACGTGATGCATTTCACCTTCTGTGATTGTAGTGTTGGTTTCCAAAGCTCCATCGTCTCTGATTTGCTTATCATCCACCATTGTATAGATTTGTACTAGATGCGATGAAATTTACTGTTTAAAAGATTATTATGGCAGTTAAATTGAAAAAAAAATTTTCTTTATTCGGGGTCACCAATGTATGTAGATGTTTTGAACAAATATATAATTTTATTTCAATAAATCAGGAACAAGAAACAATCACTTTTATTACATTACAACTCAAAAGAACAAACTAGAATGAAAAATTAGTTAAGAAAAAAGAACAAATGAAAATTTTACAAAACAAAAGAATACTAGAAAATTATTAAGCAGAGTTTCAACTCAAAAAAATCAAAGTGATATTTTGTAAGCAATACAGTAGTTTCTCATCCACAAATTAGAGGAAGGATAGTTCATACAAGGAAAAGAAATATAGAAAAGCTTATTTTAAAACAACTATCAGGTTGTTTACCTCATTTTTATTAGATTTTGCCAGCTCATCTTTGCCTTCGCGTTTGAATTGTAGATTAGAGTTGAAAGAAAGCTTAATAGCTGTAAGTCTTCTGGTTTATACTCAACCTAGGTTTATGTGTAAGTCGCTGTAGAAATAATGATTAAATAAATAATAATTTACGTGCCTTTAATATAAAAAAGTTACAGTTATTAGATTTTTATATTTATTTATTCATTTAAGTTAAGCTTCACTTAAAAACTTCTTCAAATTTAAACTAACAGTAGTATAAATAAAATAAGAATTCGAATTTTTATTTGAATTCGAAATTAACTAAATGGTGGCATATTCAATACCTTAAATAAAAAGTATCTCTTCTACAGTTTGTTGTCGAAAAAATCTTTTTTAAGGCAAACTAAGCGGGCTACTCTGATGCAACCATAGTAATTGATTCATTTCGAGCATAATTTGTACGAAGAAATTGCTAATGAAACAAACAATTGTTACTAGAAGTTCTACTCGGAACGCATAAGATAATAATTAATGAAAGTAAAGCAGAGCATTCGATGTGATTTTATAAACTTTGAAAGCCAATTAATAAACACCTGGTTTTATGTAAGGGAGTATTTATTCTTCAACTAGCTGAGCCGCCCGGCGTTGCTCGGGTCTGTAGTTTTAAGGTTCCCGTTCTCGTTCCTGTTTCTGTTCCTATGGGATTATAGGGATGAAATCTTTGCTTAGTTACTGAGGAATTATGTGGCATCAGAGTGCTGAAAGAATATTTGAAATCAGTCTAGTAGTCTCTAAGTTTCCGTTCCCAACCCCGTACCTGTGGGAATTTTCCGTTCCCATAGAAATATGTGAATTAATTATAAGTCTATGTCACTGACAGATAATGTTACATCCTAGAGTTGAAAGAATTTTTGAAATCGGCCAAGTAACTTTAAAATTCCCGTTCTCGTTCCTGTTTCTGTTCCCGTGGGACTATAGCGATGAAGTCTACGCTAAGCTACTAAGGGATTATGTGGCATCCCAGATCTGAAAGAATTTTAGAAATCTGTCTAGAAGCTTCTAAGTTTCCGTTCCCAACCCTGTTCCTGTGGGATCTTCCGTTCCGAAATATGTGAATGAAATGTAAATCTAGAGTTGAAAGAATTTTTGAAATCGGTTTAATAACTTTAAGGTTCTCTTGAATTTTAGATGAAACATTTCGGAGGGAACATGTACTATATAACATGTACTACATTTTGTCCACATATTCCCACGGGAACAGAAGGATGGGAACCTTAAAAATACAGACCTCAACAACGCCGTGAATGTCGAGGGATAAAGGGTATATGAGTATGTCTAAAGCAGCCCAGGGTTCGCTCAACGAAGATCTCCGCTGACTCATTAACTTGCTGATATTTAGACTACGCACGCTTAGTCTGACACGATAAGTCAGCTTTTCTTTTGTTTTTTTTTATAGAACAGTGTTTTGTTTATAACGAAAGCTAACGCATTGCATTGATGTCGTCTCTGTTGCACACTGCTTTATTTTTATTTCAGTCAATGAAACGATAGTCAATGCCCAATGTCGGTTTTTTCTTTTACTGCTTACTTTTCCTGTTCTGATTTTAAGCATTCCGTTTACATTTTATGTCTGTGCTCTGTGGCGTGATAAAAATGTTTTAGACGGGGTCATCTCCTTGTCCTTCGAAATTGGTCAAAATAACTATTTGATAAGGTTGCGTTCCCAATCACGTTCGAGTATGATCCTTAATTGGAAAGAATTTTTGAAATCGGTCGAGTAGTTTTGAGGTTCATGTTTTCGTTCCGGTATGAATATAGGGATGAATTATAATTTTAGTTACTGAGGGATAATGTATCATCCCAATTCTGAAAGATTTTGTGAAATCTTTCCAGTAGTATCTAGGTCTCCGATCCCAATCCTAAAAAAAAAAATATATAGGTGAACCTTCTGGCGTTGCCCGGGTCCCGTGGGAATATGAGGATGAAATAATTTATTAGCTATTGGGATATTGATAATGCACCATCTTAAAGTTGAAAACATTTTTGAAATCGGTCATGCGGTTCTGAGGTTCCCGTTCTAGTTCCCGTTTCTTTTCCCGCGGGAATATATGGATGAAATATAGTCTATGTTACTGAGGGATAATGTAGGATCCTAGAGCAGAAAGAATTTTTAAAATACGTCCAGTAGTTTCGAAGTTTGCGTTCCCAATCCCGTTCCCGTGGGAATATGGGGATGAATTAAAGTTTATGTTACTCGGTGATAGTGTAGCATTCTGACGGTGAAAGAATTTTTGAAATCGGTTCAGTAGTTTTTAGGTTCCCGTTTACATTCCCGTTCCCATAGGAATATAGGAATAAAAAGTATCCTATGTCCGTCTCCTGTTCCTAAACTACCTCACCACCAATTTTCAGACAAATCCGTTCAGCCGTTCTTGAGTTATAAATAGTGAACTAACACGACTTTCTTTTATATATGTATATAGATATAGATATAGATAGATAAGTATTCATTACACATATCGAGTTTTCATTGTTTTTAAGATGTATTATGCTATTCGGGGCGGAGACAAATCCAACGAATCAATAACCATGAATAATGGTTTAGCAGATCTCGAGTTATAAGTGTTGTAACAAACCCGTCTTTGTTTTATATATTAAGATTGAGTTTAGTAGAATAGTAGTAAGGTTTTCATTTATTTTCAATTAAAGTATTATTACAATATTTTAATAACAATAGATCAAAAGAGCACGGCTTTGCCGTCTGCCTTGATTGACAATCATCTTCATTAAACTACCAATAAATTCTTTTACATGTTCCACTTGTCTGCAATTAGTTTTTTAATATTTCCCTTATATTGTTATTCTTATTACTATTTATTTATTTATTTTTTTAAAGCAAATTAAGCAATTCAGTTTCAGAAGGTATTAAGTTTATAGAAATGATATCTTATAAATTTAATTTTTTAGACATTGACCTAAAAGTGCAATTTAGGATATTCCAATCAGTCTAGATGCCAAGATATTTATAGGTTATGAAACTTTAACCTGTCGTTGTGTGAAAGTTCTTATTTTATTTTCGAAGTGTATTGTGTGCCAGGAGAAATGAAAGACTCTTGTCGAATGCTAACTGCTCGTTCTTTTTTGATGAGGAAGGAGCTAAGTTACATCGAATGATTTTACAGTTTCTGAGATCTGTCAATTTTCTGCACGAAAGTATGCGAACATGCAAAATACATAACATTTCCCTTCATACGTATTAAAGTAATTCAAAATAATTCATTTTAACATTAAAAAGCATTAATAAATTTAAATTCAAAATTTTGCAATAGACCTACAATTTTAAAAGTATAATAAAGTTACTTGGGATAATAAGTTTGCTTACGAGGTCGGGGCTTCCTCGGAGACGGCGACTGGTTATGAGCTAATATTTCATCTGCATTGTTAGATGTTAGTTCATAAGATAGGCTACTTGAATTCAATGCTTCACCTTTGATCATATCATCCTGTTACAGATGTATACCTACCTAACTTTCTCTGTCTAAATTTTCGCTGTCACTCAATGCTTCAGGTTCCTCTAATAGGGCCCGTATTTGATCAACATGTCTCTTAATATTCATAAGATTCCATAAGCCATAAGATTTTTAAAAGTTTCTCTCATTCGAAAATATATCAAAAAGATAAGTTCAAGCAGGCAACGTCGCGTCGTGAGTTTGTGAAATTTTATTTAAAAAAAAAAAAAATTGATTTTTATTTTTTTCAGAACTTTGACTTTGAGGCTTGATTACTAAAAACGATCGCTAAATTAACTTCAAATAAATTGTTAGTTAAAAAACAAAGTAAAAGTAAAGAACACTAAAGTATGTGGTGTAGTAAAAGGCTTAGTTGATTTTAAATAACTAGGTAGTTTTTTATAACTAGGTAAATTTTTTATAAAACTGCCCCTCCTGCCTAAACGAAAGGAGCTACAACCACCTCTCAAACGATTTTGTCATTGAATATGACAGCGAATCAATTTTGAAGAATGGGGCACGAATCACGTTACAAATTGTATAAAAAGATACATACTACCTACCTACATACTGTTTAAGAAGTACAGATATTTAATTCTCGCCTTTGAAAAGTTTCAGATTTTGATTAGTGAAGAAAAAAAATTACTATCAAAATCGGAGCTGTTTCTGAGGATTTTTGAAGATTGCATATTTTGCAGTCACAAGTATAAGGTACAAAAAACATACATACAAACAAACAAACATATAAATACATACATATAAATACATACAAACAAACAAACATGAAAGTTTAAGTACTATGCACCAAATATATTACTTTTTCAATTCATCTTTTTTAGTTACAGAAAGGTGGCATGTACCTCTCTTTCACATAAGCAATAAACCCACTGCCACTGGTATGCCTCGACACACTATTACATCTGTATAAATTGTAACCATTCTAGCTATAAGTTCAAAGTCATCAGTTTCATCTGTAGAACAAGTTTCAGTTAAATAAATAATTTCAAATTGATTTTCCATTACCATTACTTCAAACTCAACGAAATTCTTTGTATAATGCTTTGAATATTTAAGTACACTGATTTCACAACTGTTGGTTGCTAAAATTCCATTTTATTTCGTTTTTCAGGCGGTATTTATGTTTGTACTCCTCACGAATTTTATCCCTGCAGTCATGTTTGATATCAAGGTTGAAATTAAGTTTGCTATAAGCATCCTCACAGTTTTCACATTTCCATTTTTCTCAAAAGATTCAGTTCAATTATTGCTCAAGACAAATTCTGCCTCTGAGGTAATATTTAATACACCAACCTGACGTTTAGTTTTGTTTCTTTATTGCCAAGACCGTCTTTACCCTTTTGGGGGCCCTGGGCACTTTTTGAAAATGGAGCCCTTGTATGGTTCTATATACATAAATGTTATGTTGTGTAGTAAAGGTATCAAAAAAAAAACACATAACTTTGAATCAATATTTCATCAATGTTTTAACATAAACGTTAACATAAACGTTAACATAAACGTTAACATAAACATAAATAATGTAAAAATAAAAACAAAATAATAAATTTTTCATATAAGAATTCAAAAATGATCAAAATTTAAATAACAGAAAATTAAATTCAGATATAAAGGGTTTTCCAATAAGAGTGATATGATTTCTTTTTTGAAAAAAAACACCCTTTTTGTTAAGGAAATTCAAATATTTTATATTTAATGTGCAGTTCAATCAATACAATTAAGTTTTAAATAAAACGTAATTCAAATGTCCACCACGACTTCTTCTGATGCAACAAATTCGATGAACCCAATTTTCAAGCATTTTTTCCACTAAATCGAGTCGTATATCATGAATGGCACTTTCAATATTAACTTGTAAGGCTTGAAAAGAATCTGGTTTATCCTGAAAGACCAATGACTTCAAACAACCCTACAAGAAATAGTCTAATGGTGTTAAATCACGACTTCTTGAAATAATCGAATCTCTAAATTTTTCTCGCAATAATTCAATTGTTGCATTTGCTGTGTGACATGTAGCCCCGTCTTGTTGAAACCAAATGTTGTCAAAATCAATTTTTTCCAATTTCGACCATAAAAAGTTGGTTATCATCCATCTACATATACCGCTCTCCATTGATAGTAATGGTGCTACCAGCTTCATTTTGAAAGAAGTATGGGCCGATGATTCCACCAGCCCAAAAACCATACCAAACTGTCAATTTAGGTGAATGTAATAATGGTTTTTCATGAATATTTTGTGGATCTTCATCTCCATTTTTGTTTATTTAACGCACTAGTCAAATAAAGTAAGCCTCTTCAGAAAACTCACGACGTTTACGGTGGTCCAATGGTGAAATGTAAACACTTCTGAATGCAATTAAAAACAAATTAGAAATCATGACATACTACAAATGGCCCAAAAGCCACTGCAAAATCATATCATACCTATTGGAAAACCCTTTAGTTTAAGGAATATAGTTTAAGGAACAAAATATTGATATGCAAAAAGATGGAAAGAGGAATGTTTATTGAAGGAGTCTTTTTCTTGATTTAAGATTAGCAAAATCATTGATTATATCTACAAAATCGATACCTCTGAGGATGTCGCTTTCGATTGACATCAGCGACAAACTTGTCAATCTTTCTTGAACCGTTGTAGTTCTGAGTTTGTTTTTTTATTCTTTTTAACTTAGAGAAGGAACGCTTACCACTGCAGTTGGTCACCATCGTACTTAAGAAAATTCTAAGTGCAATTTCAACACTTGGAAATTCATCTTCAACTTTATTTGTTTTTAAGAAATTATAAAGTCCTAGAATATTGACAGTTTTTTCATTTTCGTGTCGTATAGTTTTCCAGTATTCTTTTAAATTCAGGCATTCAGCGTGTACATAGTTCATCTCCGTTTACATTTTCAGTGTAAAATTTAGCAAAAGATTTAGAGTTTTCTTTTAAGTCTTCTGAGTTAAAGTTTTAATCGAAAAAAATTCAAAACGTTGGCCAATATTCGTACCTAGTCTCTGTTTCAAATCAACGCTTAGAGTGTCAAAAATTTAAAGAAAGGTTTCAATTTCGAACCTTTCTTTCCCAGTCAAAATTACTGAGGGTTCAGAGCCGTCAAAAAAGTATGTTCTACACCTAGTCCTTTCAGAATGGTTCTTACAGTGGGAGTCCGTTTTTTTTTTTGTCTGGATGATGAATCAAAGTTATCAAAATTGTCCTTGAGCCCAATTATAAATTCATCGATTGCACTCAGCAAATCTAAATTTTTTTTGCAAAGACTTAGAGCTGCCTGTCTGGCCTCTTGTACCTGTCGTAAATCGTTAACGATAGTCATCAAAGCTTTTTCAATTTCTTGATGATTATTATAAAGGCGCTTAGTTCATCAGCTCGCGCTGACCATCTTGTTTGAGAAAGACTTTTTACAACTTTTCTGAAATCTTAAAAAATTGAGTGCCGTTCATCCCAGAGTATAGAAACGAATACAAGGGAGTGTATGGTTTCGTGGTCCTGATCATTACTTGAGTGATCTCGTTTTTTTGTTTGAATTTGAATATAATTTCGGAGGGAATGTGATTTAAAATGTTCAACAAAGGTTGTTGTTAAGAAAAAAAATTTATCGAAATATTTTTTTCTTTCTAAAAAATAGACTAATAGAGGTTGAGTGTTGTTTCAGGAATTTGGGGGCCCCTGGTCATTGCGGGGCCCTGGGCCAGGGCCCAGTGGGCCCAGTGGTAAAGAGGGGTCTGTTTGCTTCGGCGAAACTATCGTCGTCCCATTCTTTTATAATGCTACATATTTATAAGAATGATTGGACTTCTCAACCAAGCTTTTTTAATTGTCCTTCTTGAGGACTCATCAGCACAATATCTTATTAGCTGCGATTGCACCGTTTTAGCGATTCGATACAATATTTACTTTAGTGGGGGGCAATTCTGTTTTTTCGCTCTGTTTTTCATTATGTGGTGCAATTATTTATCAGTTATCACCTGCGGTTCTTTGTCTAAAAGAGCGTCCGCATATCTTTTTACTTGCGGACATTCAAGGTCATCTCCTCTAGGCAAATCGACCTTTGTGTCATATTGGCGTATTCCGTCATGGTAAATAGGATAAAGTCACATGTAAATGATTGTCACCGTGTGACGTGTTTTTGATTTCGTTGGCAAACATAACACTATTAGACCACAGTCTTAAATATTAACCGCGACAAGTGTATAAGATCGAGTAACAATACAGTCTGAAGTGCGGTAGCAAGTTGTATTAGCTTCCCCTTTGACTATACTACCGTTTGGATAGCCCAATCATAAAAATATTGGGCGTTTAATTTCTCAACCTGATATGATCTCATATCTACCAATAATTTACCTCAATGTACTGGAACCAAAAAAAATATTTAAAAAACCGTTTACAACGCCAAGCGACAAACTTTTTTTCCATCCCCATAGTTAGGTGCTTGTTTGTTTTCTTGGCATTCAACTTTTTATAGCTCGCCGCTCGCGTTTCACGTGTTTATGTACTTTCTTCTCTCTAGATTCTTCTCTTGTTGTGTAGGTTTTTTCTCTTCAACTGGGTTCTTATGTTTTTTCTGCCTATATTTTAGTATTAAGTATTTTAAAGCTAGCCAACAATTGCAGTGGCTGGCTACGAATTGCTTTACCAAGTTCTCAATATATTATATTTTTTGGTGAAATTCTTTCATTTAAACGAGTACATATGTAGATACTAGATAGGTACTTTCAATGACTAATATAAGTACCTCTAATAGTCTGGTGTACAACATTTTCAAACTACTCTGCACATTAAAATGTTATAGTCAGTCCGAATTGAAATATCCGTATGGGTGTCAAGAATTGTTTTCGTTATGTTACATTATTTTGAAATTATGCCTTACACTTTTTCAGAAATTTAAAAGACAAATCTAATTCATACAAAATTATTTTTTATTTTTTTACAGATAGCTATCCCCTTCAAATATCTCTTCGGATGAGTTGATCTTATAACAGTTTTATATTCTTTTCATTTATTATGTTCTATAATGTTCTCAAACAAATTTAATATAAAACTTTGTGCGAAAGTCTGCATTTGAAAAGATGAATCCGTTATACTTTGTGGGGATAATGTTGCAATAATAAGTACAGCAGAAAAAAAGTTTTTCAATACCAACTGCCAGCAATTTGTAACATGATTTAATTTAATCAGGGTAAGTACTGCAGCTGTGAATGTCTTCCTTGCTGTATAATTACAAATTTAGCTTATTTATGTTTTTGTTTGCATCCAACAGGATTATTTTTGTTGTTATTGTTATGTGAGTAATAATGGAACATCTTTAGAAATGATGTTTTGAATCGGTTTAAGTATTAGACATGTTTGTAAAGTCGAAAAGGAAAGAAGATGATCCCTTTATTAAACATTCTGTTCTTTCCAAATTAATTTTGCTAACTATTTAAAAAAAATGTAAGTAATAAGCGAAACATTTTCAGAAATAATGTTTTGAATCGGTTGAAGTATTAGACATGTTTGTAAAGTCGAAAAGGAAAGAAGATGATCCCTTTATTAAACATTCTTTTCTTTCCAAATTAATTAAAAATCATTAAGCTAACCTTTTTGTTTGTTTGCTTGATCTATAATAAAATAAAACTGAGGATCGAATGAGAACATTGCTATGTACCAGATAAAGAATTAAACTTCATAATCACGAAATGACATCCATGAAAATATTGCGGATATGATTATTCGGATTGTGGAAACGTTTCGTTGAGTCTTGCCATTTCGATACCTTGAGCGCTTGAGCTGTCTAAGATTTTTTGGGAAATTTAGACTTATAGTCATTTTCATCGACGAATAAAGTTACTCCTTTGGCGAATTGATCAACTACTTTTCCATTTTCCATGCTTCATTGCAAAAGGAGTAAATCCGGAGTTACTTTTAAAGAGGATCTACTCCCATTAGGTTGGGAGATCTACTCTGATTTCACACACATTTTTTAGATTTTCGCCTTTTAACAATCGTTTTCAGAGTGACTAAATGAGAAAAGAATTTTTTTTTGTAATTCTAATTCATTTATATATTTCCAACCAAAAAATAACATTTAAAATAAACAAATTACTTAGACTAAGAAATACTCCGCTCAAACTAAAAAAGTAACAAATTCATATCACAAAAGTAAGTAAGCAGCTAAAGAAAAGTTGAATTCATGAATTATGTTGCAACGCTTACATCCGTTTAGTTCTTTGTCGGGTACCTACCACTTAAATTTATACGCTGAGTTTACCAAATTTTGAGCGATATGCTGACCAATTCTAAAGAACTCTCTTAAGATCATCTTTCGTCATAATTTCGTGTTTTCCAACTTGACGGTCGAAAACAAATCGGAACGCGATATTAGTAAAATTATGAACAAAAGTCGTTCTACCATACACAAAATAATAACCAAACATAATACCACTGGATGTTTGAAAATAAGCCTCGCTCTGGACGGTTCCCGAAATTTAACCAAGAGTAAGGCCTGGTTATTGAAAGAAAAGTGAAGAGAACCCTGAAAATAAGTGCGCAAAAGATAACAACTGAAATATCCAATTAAGAAGGTAAGCCATGCAACCCCCTACCCTAACGATTCTTCGAGCGCTCCACCCATCCCGTTACCACGGTCGGAATATTAGAAAGAAAACTTTAAGCAAATTAAATCGCCGAAAACGTCTTCTATTTGCAAAATTCTATGAATTGAAAGGGACAGATTTTAGAGATAATGTAAACACACAGAGCTTGATCCAACGAATATGTCAGGAACCGTAAAACATGGGGGTTGCAACGTCATGGTGTGGGGTTGTATGGCAGTATCTGGCGTCGGTAGTTTAGTGTTCATACACTGAGAAAATTGAACCATGATTTTTTCAAATAGAATCATGTTTAACTATATGTTTAAATCTGTACAAATATAATTCTGTTAAAACCGAATTGAAATCTATTTAGATCCGAAAAAACTATTTTTTAAAGTAAAGTCGGTTTAAATCAAAATAATCCCTGTTTAATTTTTGAAAAGCCTGTATTTATTTTACTTATTTAAAAGTATTTGAATATGAACGAGTTTGTTTTCAACATGAACGCAGTTTAAATATTAACACAAGAGAAAAAAATAAGCAATATTATTACTCAAATCTAAATCTATTTGAATTGAACTCAAACAAAGAGGGGACACCCAAAATTTAATTTAAAACAAACATGAACTAGTTTGATTCAAACATAAACGAAGTTGAAATATTTACAAAAGAAACAAACTAAGCAAAGTTACATTCAAACTTGAATCTATTTGAGTTGAACTCAAACGAAGTAAGAACGTAGATAATTAAACATAACATAAACGTGAACGAATTTGGCTCAAATATGAACGAAGTCAAAATATTTACAATAGAAAAAAATTGTATAGAAAATGTTATGTTCGAACTCGAATCTATTTGAATTGAACTCAAACAAAGTAAAAATATAACTGTATTTGTCTGAAGCTGCTTGGCGTTACCATTGAAAAAGTCAAATGAATAAGGATTGTCGTGCGCGTAGGTCTTTCTTCCGCCAAGTTAAATCTAAGTGATTATTCTGTCAAAGTTGATTTCGAGTGATATTTATAAGGTGATTTTCGGAGGTGCTAACAAAAAAAAAGTCAAATGGGGAAATAATCAATTCCTATACATTGGACGCAGAGTGTTTAAACACTCTGTTTGTAATTGAACCAGATTCTGTGCATCCAGACTAAAAAGGATTGAGGGATTAACTTGAGGAGTGGAACTTAATTTTGTTATTTCCTCTTCTCCATGGTAAGTACAAGTTCTTACAATTATGTTGAACGTATTAAATTTTTGTGATAAAGCATTATTTTCTTTTACCCGTTTGTTTATCTTACAATTTGTTATATAATTTTTTTTGTTTTCTTTGTGTTTTTTTCTTAAATTCCCTAGGGCTGAATTTAGGGAAAGGCTTTTTATATGGGAGAAACAAGAAAGAAAGGGTAGGTATTCACTGATACCACTAGAATAACCTGAATAGTAATCTGTATAAATCATTTTGAATAACGTTTGCAGTTTAATATCGACGGTACAACAATTTCTGTCGGCACTAAAGTATCTGATTGGATGTTAAATGTAAAATTTCCAGAAACATCAACAAGTTCTTTCAGTTTGGCAGATGTAAGTAAAGAAAAATTAAGTTTTACGAGCCTACCTAACACTGTGCCATTATTCATTTTAGAATTTATTCGATATACTACAACAAACGGACAAAGGCAAGGCAGTCATTCTTTTCACGAGAAAAACGGTAGCCTGTTAGAAAAAAATCGTCAAGACATTATTAATATAATATTAGAAAGAGTCTTAAACAGCGGGAAAACACTACATCCCTGTGATTTCGAAGAAATTTCCACAAAAATTTTAACAATATTTCCAAATGAAACTAAGGTATGTATGTATGTATGTCGTAATAAATGTTACACTAGAAATCATTTGAAATTGGTAAAAAGCTTGACAAATTTCTGTATATCAAGAATATTTCTTATATTACTAGCCCTCCTTTACATGTACATACCTACTATAAATTATGGAAAATGTTATTTTAGAAATAAATTTTGGTAAAAAAAATAAACTCAAGTGTTTTTTTTTTCTTCACATGGTTTCTTTAAAGCTTTTGACGTCTTAAAACTTTTATAATAATAAAAAATAATAAATAATAATAATAAATAAATAAAAATAACTATGAATCTGTTTAAAAAAGCTAACGCTGAAACAATTTGTTTTAAACAGAAAACGAGTTTGTTTCAAACACGGACATATTCAAATGAAACGAAGATAATTCTATTTGAAAGAACATTAGATGAAGTCAATTAAAACAAATAGAAACACGTTTAGGTTAAATAGAAAGCAAAGATAATTTAAACTAAATCATGTTCAACTTATTTCAACAATTAGTTAATAGGTTTCTATTAAAATTAAATAGAAACCGCTTCCATGCCAAATCATATGTGTTTGAGTTTGGTTTAAATATGAATGCGTTTAAAATTTTTCTCAGTGTAGATTATTTGATGAATAGGTTTGGCTATTTTCATAAATAAAGAACAACCTTCATGAAATTGCCAAGAAATTGGGTATGGGTAAGCCATTTTTTCTTTTTCATTCTTCCAGCAAGACAATGATCCTAAACATACTGAACTGTTGTCAAAGAGTGGTTGTTTTATAACGTTCGAACCCAGCTTAATTCAGTCTCCCGATTTGAATGCCATAGAGCAATTATGAGAGCATCTCGACCGTCAAGTTGGAAAACACTCAAAATTTGGTAAACTGAATGTTTTCACATATGAACACCGAAAAAAAAACCTTGGTAAAATCAATCATGAAACTTGGTTGTTTTTGCGTCAAGCACGAACGTATTTAAATTGAACAAGCTGGCATTTGCATTGTATTTATTTAAATGCTACAGTTTTCTTTGTTCAAATCAACAACGTCATTTTCAATTTCGTGTTTTAGCATTGAGCAAAAACATTGCTTATCAACAAAGCTTGTGATAATAGAAACATACAAACCGTGTTTCCGTAAATATAAAAATGTTGGAGCAAAAATTTTTGTGTTCGAATTAATAGGAAAATAATCAAGTTCATTATAGACCAACAATGTTTATGGTGTTAGAAGCATCAAAAACGGGTTCCTTAAGTATAAAAATGTTGGTGTAATAATTTTTGTGCGTGAGTTGATAGGAATATGATAATGATCGTTGTTGATCAACAACGTTTACGGTTTTTAAAAATTCAAAATTGTGTTCAATTAAATATAAACATTTTTGTGTGAAAATTATTGTGCTGCATTTAAAATGACATTGAAGGCGATCGATGTCAACCAACGATGTTTATATTTTAATGAAAATGTAGTGAGCATTTTATATTTTTCTGTTCGATGTAACAATACTCACCAATTTCCACCTGAAAATTCCAAGGAAATAGAAAACCGTAACATTTTTTTTTTTTTTTAATTTTTCATTAACAAAAATAACAGAATAACATATTTTTCTTAAGCTTCAAACTATACATTTTGAAAATATATTAAATATACCCAAACCCAAACCTTTGATGTCGAAAAAGGCTTTAGGCAAGGCGACAAACTGTCATGTGTAATGGGAAGAAATAAGCGTGATGTCATATGTGCTATGGCGAGTATTGAAACAGAAGCGGCCAAAATGGGTTTAATGGTTAATGAGGGCAAAACGAAGTATATGTTGTCATCAAACAAGGACACGGAACATTGACGAATTGGACAAATCGTCACAATAGACAGACATAACTTCGAGGTA
Organism: Melanostoma scalare; assembly: GCA_949752695.1. Taxonomy (NCBI): domain Eukaryota; kingdom Metazoa; phylum Arthropoda; class Insecta; order Diptera; family Syrphidae; genus Melanostoma; species Melanostoma scalare. The sequence goes on from OX456984.1 coordinate 94,287,123, forward strand.
GTACAGGACTTCGTCTACCTAGGATCCGCTGTAGACACGGACAACAACATCAGTGCGGAGATCAAACGGAGAATAACTCTTGCCAACCGTTGCTTCTTTGGGTTAAGAAAGCAATTGAGAAACAAAACCCTCCCCAGAAAAACCAAGGTAACCTTGTATAAGACCTTGATCATCCCAGTCCTGCTTTACGGCGCGGAAGCATGAACCTTATCGAAAGCGGATGAGGAAACCCTTGGTCGTTTCAAAAGAAACATTCTCCGAATGATCTTTGGTCCCATATGCGAAGACAATGTGTGGAGTAGAAGATACAACAACGAGCTGTATGAGCTGCACCGCGACATGGGCATAGCAAGAAGAGTACGCATTGCGAGGCTACGATGGTTGGGCCAGGGGCGTAGATAGCTTTTCGCTATGGGGGGGGGGGGGGGGGGGGCACTCTGTAAAAAATTCATTTGAGTTTGTTGACAAGGCGAAAAATGTGAAATTAAGTCGCAATGATGTACTAGTTTCATTTGTTGTAGTATCACTTTTTACAAACATTCCCATTCAACTGGCTATCACAATAGTAAAAACAAAGTGGGACTAAATAAGTAAAAACACTAAAGTCACACAAAATAAATTTCTTGAGATTTAAAACTTTTGTCTCAGAGATAACAACCATCTACAATACAGAAGTGATATCTATGTTTAAACAAATTTTTGGAATGCCTATGTGAAAAGGCAAGTCGTGTTGAAGCTAAGAATGCTCAGTGGGCGCCAAAGTGAGAGTGATGATGAGACCTTTCTCAGGTTCGCAGCTCCTCAGTCCACCGATGAAAAGATACCCCAGAACCCTCGTGGAATTAAACCACCCAGTAATCGCAGCTTTGTGTTGCTCTCTGCCGCTGATTGTGCTGTCCGAAAACTACAGCAATCGCTGAACAGGCAGCAAAACAAATGACAGGAATTAACCCCAAATGAAAAGAAAAGGAGTTAACTTTTAACAAAACTGTCTTTATTTAAAACAATAAAAATTTAAAGAAAAATACAAAATCAATTGTTAATTTATTAATTTTCGCACGTGGCAACGCTTTCAAAGTGTAAGACTTTACTGACGATGGAAGATACCCGATCGTCGAACAAAATCCCAAACTTTGTCTTAACGCGACAATAAAGTTAACGCGGATCTCAAACACTAGATGTGATGTGGAAAGATACCGACTACCGTAAGCGAAACACCAAATCTAATTGAATCTCAAGCACTAGATGTGATGTTTTCTCAGACTGTGGAAATGACCCGACTATCGTAACCAAAACACCAACTTTAATTGAATTTCAAGCACTAGATGTGATGTTTTCTCAGACTGTGGAAATGACCCGACTATCGTAAGCAAAACACCAACTCTAATTGAAGTTACTGCGGTCGAAGCTCTGCTTTTATACTCTTTTGATTGTGAAGACTAAAACTGCAATAACTAAATTAACAGGTGACAGGAGAGCTTTTGTGTAAGAGCTTTCTGCAAAGTGCTTTCTTTTATCTCTATCAGTGATGCCACTTACTAGTTTTTGAAATTTAGTATTAAATGGAATTAAAATATTTGACTTTTTTTTATATTTTGAAACTATAATTTTAAAATATAGGAAGTTATTGGCAAAGTTGCCATATTACATTTTATGAAAGTTTTACAAAGGATTATGAATGAAAATAAGAAGAATTAATGAAGTTAAGTAATAATTGTTACAATATAAAGAAAAATAATACAAAACAAATACAATTATGTTGTTGTTACAGTCTCCCCCTCTGTCGCTGAGAACGTCTCGGTGATGCGACAGGAAGTGTTGGTTGAGGTCTCTTTTTCGGTCTTCCCCATCTTCGTAATGGTTGAATCCGGTCATTGGGACTGGCCATCACGACGCGTAGCGGCCAAAATAGAAATGAGCAGGGGCACAACAAGTGACATTTTGTATGGAAGTTGCCACTTTTCCAACAAAATTGTTTAAAAATAGAATGTTTTGCCGGTCGAGCATTCGAATTTCTTATTGAAATCGATTAATAAAAGTGTAAAGAAAAATATAAAATTAAAGTACAATCAAAAAGTTGACTGGAAGTGTCCAAAATGCAAGTGCAAAAACGAGCTGTGGTTTTCAACAAAAATTTAAGTTGAAAAATATGAATTAAAATTTCCACAAAAGTACAAATTAAGCTCTTAATCAAGAATGTGCGTTAGTTTAAATCAATACAATATCGAAGACCACTCATAATTCAATGAAAATTTAAGTTAAGCAAAATTTATCATCCCCTCAACAAAATCTACGTAGAGCTTTGTTTATATTTTTTCCCATACAAAAATAGCGTATTCTTAAATTTTTCAAAAGCAAATTAAATACATTTGAATGGTAAAAATCACTCGTGTGCACTTTTTTATTGAAGCTTTAACATTTTAAGATGCTAATGCGCTTATATTTCAATCACTTTTGTTTGATTTTATATTTTATTTAAATTATTTAATCCGACACCATTTCTTTTTTTTTCAGTACAATTTGTATGGGCGGTCAAAACAGCATTTCACTTTGTGCCCCCGCTTTAGTTCCAAAACGACCGGCAGGTGGTGTGCAAACTGATGTTCCCAGTCCCAATTGGCTTGTGTTGTTGATGTTCGGTATGTGGTTAAGGACGAAACATGGTATGTCCCCAATGGAATGTTTGGATCATCCCTTGATGCAACTTGATATGTTGAAGAACCAATTTGTTTAATGATGATATATGGTCCATCTCGTTTTGGAACAAATTTGGAAGTCATACCCTTAGATGCATTACTAAGAACATGAGTAGTGACTAGTACTTGGTCACCTATTTTGAGTGGGATTTGTGGTCGTCGCTTTTTATCGGTATACAATTTGTTGGTATCTTGCATATTCTCGGTTGTTGACTGTACGTTTCTTATTAATTTTGCGAATTTCTGTAACTTAGAGATGAGTTGAGGAGTAAGGTTCTTATCGTTTTCTATGGGTCTGATGTCGTTGTTGACGTCGACGATTGTTCTGAGCTCTCGCTCAAACGTAAGGAATGAAGCAGTATATCCGGTACTTTGACATTTAGCGGTGTTCATAGCGAAACGACTGGCAGGTAAGTTATCGGCCCAAGTATTATGGTGATTGCCTACCAGGATTGCTAGTTGTGTCTTAAAGTCTCTGTTCTTCCTTTCTACAGGATTGGCTTCTGGATGATAAACCGGCGTTAATGTTTGTTGAATATCAAAATAATCTGCTACCTGCTGTATGATATCTGATAATTGAGGTCCGTTGTCTGTTAAAAGACGTCGTGGTATTCCATAGCGAAAAAATACTTCGTTGAGTAAGGTCATTGCACAGTTTTCGGCAGTTGCTTCTATAAGAGAAAAAATTTCTACCCATCGGCTGGCAAGATCTTCCGCTATCAATATCCATTGTATCCTTTTCGTGTGATTGGTAGTGGTCCAAACAAATCTGCAGAGATAACCTCGAATCGTTGGTTACTTGATACTGTTTGAAGTAATCCACATGGTTTTAAATTGCTTGGTTTATATTTTTGACAAGCTGGACAACTTCCGATGTGTCTCGTCATGTTGTCTCTCATTTTCGGCCAATAGTATCGGGACGCGATACGAGCTAGTATCCGTTCGACACCGTAGTGACCCGAGGTAGATTCATCATGGTGGTGGTTTAAGATGGCTTCTCTTTCCTGTACGGGAATAACGAGTTGTGCAGTTTCAGCATCTGATTCTGGTGAATATCTATATAAAACACCGACATTTAAAAAAAAGATATCCACGTGATGTCCACCTTGAAATATTTTCATCATCGTTTTCGAAAGAGTCGACTATAGTTTTAATGTCTGGGTCTTCCAGTTGTGCTTCGCGAATGTCACTGGCGTTCCTCGATGGTAGATCAATTTGGAAGCTACAAATTGTACATTCTGTTTCTGTGTGTTGCGTTTTGTCGCATGGTGTCCTGGATAACATGTCTGTCACATGGTTTGCCTTGCCTGGGACATAATCAATTATAAAATTGTAGGGTTGGAGCTGTAATGCCCATCGTGCTAATCTGCCAGTAGGTGACTTCAAAGTTAGTAGCCATTTCAATAGTTGATAGTCAGTTTTTAACATAAATTGACATCCTTCAATGTAACCTCGAAATCTGTTGATTGCCCAAATAATGGCAAGAGCTTCCCTTTCAGTGGTCGAGTAGTTTCGTTCGGGAGCTGTTAAGAGTCGTGAGGCATATTCGATAGGGTGTTCATTCTCCGTCTCCCCCTGTATTAGAACGGCCCCAAGGGCGTAGCTACTTGCGTCTGTTTTCAGTACAAAAGGTTGATCATCTTGGGCTTGCTGTAATACTGGTGCAGTTGTTAATAATTCCTTGAGAGTGTTGAAAGCGGTTTGTTCTGCTTCTTCCCACTTCCAATCAGCATTCTTTTTAGTTAAATTACTTAAAGGTTTTGATATTTCCGCGAAATCTTTTATAAACCTACGATACCAGGAGCAAGTTTGCAGGAATGACAACACTTGTTTGGCATTTTTTGGTTCAACTCGATTTACTATCGCTGAGACTTTTTCTGGGCTTACTAGTACTTTATTATTTCTGGACAGCAAAAGTTTGACTTCGAACGGTTGACTTTGAGCTTATATAGCTTAAGTTTGTTGAAAACTTTCTTAAGATCTTTGAAATGTTCTTCAAAGGTATCTGAACAAATTATGATATCATCTAAGTAGACGAGGATGTATGTTGCAGGAATCTCTTTTCGAAACCTGTCCATTAATCTTTGGAATGTCGCTGGTGCGTTTCGAAGACCAAATGGCATTCTCTTGAATTGATAAAAGCCGAAAGGTGTTATAAATGCTGTCTTTTCAACATCGCTTTCGTTTACCGTGATTTGATAATAACCAGTTTGTAGGTCTAATGTGGTTTTAAACTTGGTTTTTATTGTTGAGTGTAAGAGATCGTCTATCCTAGGCAAAGGATATTTGTCCGGAATAGTTACGCTGTTCAACTTTCTATAGTCTATGCACACACGTATCCCTTGATCCTTTTTGGGTAGGTACCAAAACTACTGGAGCTGCCTAGGGCGATTCACTTTCCTCAATGACTTTTGTGTCGAGCATTTTGTTGAGCTCTTCTTTTAATTGTTCCTTCCTTGTAGGAGATAACCTATAAGGAGTTGTAGCTATTGGTTCACAGTTACCAGTATTAATTCTGTGTTCTGTGTATGGAGTAGGTTCTCTAGGAACATCGAATAAATCTTCTTCCTGCTGTAGAAGTGTAGTTAATTTTATTTTGCTTTCTAGGTCTATTTCCACCGCTTCGTTTTCTCGTAATTCAAAATCGATTGATAATATTTCAGTGAAGAAATCTTCGAGGGATACTTCTTCTTCGGTTCGTACCAATGCTGGAAAAAGGCTCGTATTTTCTCTTCTTCTTTCGGGTGTTACTTCATTTCGTAACGAGTCGCTGAAAATCGTTTGAATAGAGTGGGGTGAGTATTCATTTCTTGCATTTGCAATTGCAGAAAATTTTCTTTTCATATTTGAATGAATCTCTGTTTTCTCAACGCTTTTAGGACTTTTGTGAGGGCTTGTTTTCGTTTTCGGAGTTTTGAACATACTTGGTTCTGGTTTCGGAGTAGCAGCTAGTGGTGAGACTACTTCTATGGCTTCAAACCAATTTAAAAACGCGTTAGCATGTTTGGCTGGTTCATTTGACAGGTTGTCAGTTTTTGGTGTAACATTTTGAATGTTTGTTGAAAATTTCTTCTCTTTTAACTTGGTGTGGCTGGTGTCGTAAAAATCGAACTTTGTTTCGGGCTGATCCGCGAAATACCACATTCTTTGACCAAGATCAAGAGCCATTCCATTTTCCTCCATAAAATCGATACCAATCAGAGTACGATTGTTTGTTGCTTTAGGTAGAGCAATGAATTTAATCGGTCTTGGACGTTTGCCAATGATTATACTTGTTTCAGCAATATATACTTCTTGCTCATTTTGAATTCCGTCGGCGAGAGTGACGTTAGCTAGGACTTGCTTAAATTTCGTTATGTGTTTTAGTAAGTGAATGAAGAGTTCTCTTCCCGCAACACTTGTTCGTGCAGCTGTGTCCAAATTAGCTATTCCATATTCTCCATGTGTTGAAATGGGAATAGTGTGCAAATCCGTTCCCAGATTTGTTCTAATACAGTTGAAGCTTACTGTAGAGGGTCCTTTTGGGAGTTCCTTGCATGTAAGGCAGTTGAACGAACAACCCCAGATGTTTTGCATCTAATAGGAAAATAGCTTAGATTCCACTGGTTGTGCCTGTTTTGATGAGGACTTGGCTTCTTGCCGTTCCTTCTTTCTACATTCATTTTTAGTATGGCCAACGTGTTTGCAGAAATTGCATCTGTTTTTATTCAATTGTTCAAGTTTTTGTTCTTTGTGGAACGTTTTTTCTGCTAAAGACATTTCAACAGCTCCAGCTCTTGAAAGAAGTTCATGAAATGATTGAAAGCTTTCGCGTGGGACACCATCCCGTATGCGAATGTAGAGCAGTCCATATATCATGTCAAGCATCATTTTCTCTTTTGGTTTAGGATCCTCGAGTTTCGAAAGTAGTGATCGCTTTTCGCAGATAAAATCATCAGTAGGCTCATTCATTTTCTGTTTCTTTTTAAAAATCTCCATAAATATTCGATATGCTGGTTTTGCCGGAGCATATGCGTTACGCAGTAGTGAGATGACATCTACCCATGTCCTTGCTTCACTTTTTACACCTTGCCACCAAACGCTTGCACCTTCTTCGAGTAATAGGGGAAATCCAATGATAGCGTCATCGTCAGTAAGGCGTTGAAGGTCTTTGTAAACATTGATTGTTGTGATGAATCCTTCGACAATGGTAGGATCTTTTTCTATTTTAAAACGCGCAGTGCAGTGGCTTAGACTGCCTTTAACGTCTTGCGTTTTCATCGAATCAATTAATTTCAAGCTGAACATCCGTGAACTGTGCCATTTTCGTATTTTCTGAGTATTCCTCCTGAGTATTTTCCGCTTGTGCGTCTTCGAACAGGTTATAATCCGCGTCGGCTTGCGTGCTTTCCTGCTGAACGTTTTCTGCTTGAATATTTTGCATTTGTTTTGCGCGTAGGCGCTTGCTTTTCCGTTGTTTTTAATCCGTTTTCGTATTTTCGTAGTTTTACTATCAGATTAAATGTTGCGACAATCTGTTAACTGGTTGAGTGTTAACGAAGATATTTTCTGTGGAGACTGGCCAACAGGTTGGGTGCCAATGTAAAGCCAAGTCGTGTTAAAGCTAAGAATGCTCAGTGGGCGCCAAAGTGAGAGTGATGATGAGACCTTTCTCAGGTTCGCAGCTCCTCAGTCCTCCGATGAAAAGATACCCCAGAACCCTCGTGGAATTAAACCACCCAGTAATCGCAGCTTTGTGTTGCTCTCTGCAGCTGATTGTGCTGTCCGAAGACTACAGCAATCGCTGAACAGGCAGCAAAACAAATGACAGGAATTAACTCCTTTTCTTTTCATTTGGGGTTAATTCCTGTCATTTGATTTGCATTATTTTTTTATTATCATATAATCTGGAGAACTCAGACCTAATATCCGGTCCATTGTACTACCAGAGTAGCAGCCATCTCTTTTTTGGTGTTGCAGTAGTTGGAAATAAATTGTTAGTAATTTCACAAATATAACCTCAAGGGTGGCGTCCATATTATGAAACTGGGAGGCTGAAAAAAAAGTAGATGCCCAGAGCGGGACTCGAACCCACGCGTCCGGCCTATCTACTAAACACTCTACCACTGCACCACGGCCGCCCTTTACTCAAAATCACTCATATCACTCAAAATTCAAACTGCGGTGTAACACTATCTACACAAACTACACCGTGGGTGCATTTAAATAAAGGTTGTTTGTAGTTGGCCTAGCGAGAAAAGTACCTATTTAATTGACCATGTCCATGATAATTTAAGAACGTTTGTGTTTCTTCAACAATCCTGATTGTTGGTAAAATATGAACATTGTTGATCAAGTATGTTTGTGAGAATTCAGCAACGTTTTTATTCTTACTACAGTATCAATAGGGGTGTTTTTTTTCTCAAGCCTATAAAGGCTTGATCAAATAGAGAAAAAAAAACACGATTCAGCAATTTGGCAGCACTATGTTTTTGGCATATGGGTTCTGACAGGCAGCTTCAAAATAAATAATTAAAAATTAAAATCAGTCATATTTCAAGAAATTGAGAAACTTGATCTTCAAAAAATTTAAAAAGTTAAGTTCAAATTATAATTTAAACTTTGCTAAAGATGTTTGTTTCAGATATTGGTGGAAACTCCAAATCCCAGCTCTAACAGAGATATGCACACATGCACAGTGTAATAAGCCTGCTTGCTAGTGGTTCCGGTTCAAGAAATATTGGTGAATCATATTTATCTTCGGTAAATAAATAAAACTCTAGATTCAACTTCTTATCATTTATTAAAAAAAATTTCTAATACGAATGTTTTTCTTGTTTTTTTGTTTCTTCTTTAATGAAGTACCTATGTAGTTTACATTTATTTAAGTTTTAAAGTTCTCCTAGTTGTTCTGGACATTATCAGATGTTTTGTTCTTGCTCCACTTTTGAGAAGTCAACGTACAATGTCTGCAATCACAACATCTTCACGTTCCTTAGCGCTTGCCCAAGGGTCGACTATCTCTGTGCCAGATTTAATTTTCAAATGTTGTTGCTGTACTTGAAAGTGCTGTTGCTGTTGTTGCATTTTTAATTATTGTTGCTGCATCTGTTGTTGGGTCATTGCAGCCACTGGGTTCATTTGTGAACCTTGTTAAGGCTGTTGCTGCTGTTGTTGTTGGGGTTGTTGCAGTTGTTGGGTGGAAATGTCTGAAATATACAACAATTTAAGTTTTAAACAATCACATGTATACATAATTATGGAAAACTCACTTGTTTCACAAACAGCCTCGTAATTAGTTGTAAATTCTTTAGATTCACCATTGCTAGTAGCTGCATTGCAGCAACCACACTCGTTGCTACATCGCTTATCTTATCTTTTGCCTTGATTCCGGATTCATCAGGCCATTATTTTTAACGCTTATCCGATAGTGCTCATGTCCATTGAGGACAATTTCAATACCATCCATGTTTTCCAAAGAGTTCTTGATGTGTTGTCTGTCCTTAACAATTTCAAAAAATTTTAGCACTGATCCATCCACCATCAAGATCCTTATTTTTCAGGTTTCTAGACATTTTAGTAAAATCCAGAGATTCATTTTTAGCGTCGTTTGTTGTTTGGTTTGGTTGCCGCAACAGTTCCAGATGAATACCTTCGACTGCGTCATTGTATTTTATTTTTTCAAGGAATCCAATAAATTTTGTGGTTCCCTCATGTTGAGGGCAGAAATTGAAAAAGCACACAATAAATTGAGAAATAAGAAATGAGAAATGTCATTTGGTACATTGGGGGTGTTCGGTGTGTTCACAAATTGCACATTTTTGTTAACTAAAATTTTGTCAGGTAACATGAATTTGTTAATAATTGTTAGCATTTGTACTAGTTTGTAGCTACACCGAACACACCCAACGACAGCTTTTGCCATTTTCGATAACATTTCCAAAAAATAGTTTGGTAGCACATTTTTTGTTATCGGGCTAAGGAAATAAGACTGAATAAATTATGAGGCTAAGGGAAGCCCAGATAGCTAAATTTTTGTTGTATTTAGCACGTGAATTTTTCTAAGCCGTATAGGCTTGAGAAAAAAAACATACCTAATGTAAAATTTCAATGATAAATGCCTGAATTGAAGTTCCATTATGCGACTTAACGTTTTCTGTGGGCTTAAATATGAAAAATATTGAAATTCTACATGTTTCTGATACTTTAACAAATTTGGTGCTTCTTCAACAGTTCTGTTTGTTGATTAAAGAAGTATAAACATTGTTGATCAAACATATTATATTAGTTATAGTTCAACAGTGTATTTGTTTACAACTTTTTTTGTTCTTCAATATAATATACATACGTATGTATAAAGCAAAAACAACATTGTACTTTAAAAATAAGAAAAAATTGTAGTTAATTTCAAAAATGATGAAATGAAATATCCTTATGATAACTTCTTCTGAAAAAATAAATTAAGAACGATCGCTTTGATATGATACGTTGTCTATTTAAATCACTATCAATGGTATTTCAATCACAAACGTGATAGATTTTATAATTTTAGCTTTAAGTATTAATTGAAGATGTTTGTTTTGATTAAGTATGAAATCAACATTTAACTTGTTGGTTGAAAATAGGAAAAAAATCAAATCAACTTCGAACATATCTTCTTAATTTAAAAATTTTTATGATACTTTGTTAAAAAAAAAATCTCATCACGGCAGCATATTTGATTTGAAAATGCGTTCTTATCAGTATTCATCACAATACTTGAATAATTTCACAATTTTTGAAGAAATATTGATTAACACTGAAACATGTTTAAAACAACCATGTTTTTTTTTCTTTCGGTGAAGGCAGTTATAAATCCAAGTGGTACCCAACAAAGTACTAAACGGATGTAAACGTTGCAACATAATTCATGAATTCAACTTTTTCTTTAGCTGCTTACTTACTTTTGTGATATGAATTTGTTACTTGCTTTAGTTTGAGCGGAATATTTCTTAGTCTAAGTAATTTGTTTATTTAAAATGTTATTTTTTGGTTCAAAATATATAAATGAATTAGAATTACAAAAAAAAATTCATTTATTCATTTTGAAAACGATTGTTTGAAGGCAAAAATCTTTAAATTTAAGGCTGCTTACTTACTTTTGTGATTCACTGTACATGCAAACACTTTGTTGTGTCAAACGTAGAAAACAGTTTGATTATATTGAATTTTTTGTGTCAGTTTAGAATTCAATAATTTGTTGGAAAAAAAAAATAAATTACAAAATTTGAAAATCTGAATTCTTGTATCATCATCATCATCAGTTTGATCTCCAATACCAATAATACATGTTTCATTTATATATTTTCTTACTAAGTTGACACATAAACCGTTTGTTACGTCTTACTAGAACGCTAGAATGTAAGTTTTGAGCTCCTGTTTCAGCTCCCGTTAACGTGGAAACATGGGAGTGAAATGTAGACCTCGTTACTCAGGAATAATGTAGCATTCTATTGTTGAAAGAATTGTTGAAATCGATGAAGTTGATTTTGAGTTTCCGTCAGAGCTGACTGTCGTTGCACAAAAAAGTTTTCTATTCTTATTGTTCAATATTGTATAGTATATAAACTGTAGTAGCATCACGGAGGGGAAATAATAAAAGCATGGGAGACAAATAAATGAAAACTATTTGCTTTTATTGTTAATGCTAAAAGTTTGTTTTCTTGAGCTTAACTTGTCATAAAATAGTTTGAAGACCATTCAAGCATTCACGAAAATAGCATCCAGTTACCTAAGTAAACAACCAAACGAAAACGTTCCGCCAAAGGAACAAATTGAGAGTATGGACGGCGATACCATATACAATGTTGTACACATAATTTGAACTTCTTCAGTGACAGGTAGATTTGATCTTGAACTTATTTTTTAAATCGATAAAAAACACTTTTGTCGACTCATTTGTTATACTTATATCAAGTTGTATTATACTTGGACTTGCGATTATAGCATCCTACAGAGGGTTTTTGGAATTGGATTTCTTGGTCATGAAATAACGGTACAGTATCGTTGATTTCTTAAAATTTTTTTGTCAAAACATTTTTTTGAGTAAGATCTTAAATTCAGCATACTTAATTTCTAAAAAAGTGAAAAGCAAAACACTGGTTTTTAGAAACTGGTTTATCGATTTAGATTTAATTTATCTATGCTTCTACGTTTAGCAAGTGCAAGAAAATGTGGTTATTATATTTTCGCTTAAAACCTTTGGAATATTTAACCAACTTTTTTTTTCGATATTTTGAGTGTTTTTATTCAATTGTCAAAATGAAGCTCCTTAAAGGTCTAGCTAGTTGCTATCCTCCTTAAGGAGTTAAAAAGGATTTGTTAAAAATTTGATAATTTTTTGAAAATTACTCAAATTAAACCGTTTTCCACAAAATGGTCTTGAAATAATTATGCAAATAAATTTAGATGTTCTTATTTGTACCCATGAAATCTATGAAGAAATTGCTAAATTAAGAAAAAATAGATTTATTTTGCATCTTGTTGAGATTAAATTAGAAGAGTTGGTCCCAAACAATGTATAAGATGTAAAAAACTTGGTCATTCAAGTAGATATATGTATAATAAATAGAAAGTTTGAAAATAACGTAAACTTTTTTTGTTATATTTATGGTGAATTCATTAAAGTAAGGGCTTAAAAATTTAGTTTTTTGACAAATATTAGACTTTGTAAAGCTCACTTCAATCTTAATATTCGAAGTCAAGACAAAATATGGGGCCCTGAATTCTCGTCCATGTGCCTCATTCAAAGTGATATGTCAGCCTGACAATTTTTTATTTTGAAGGGCTAGCTGTAATTTGAACAAAAATCAAACCTGAACAAACTGAATATCAATTAATCGTTGTTAAAATGGAGCTAACCTAGAAAAATTTACTGGTTAGCAAAATCTTTGATTAAAAGCTCTGATCAGAGATTCCTTGATTAAATATTTTGTGAACAAACCGAATCGATGATTATCATCTGGAATAATCATTGATTAGAAATAATCAAGCTTGAACAAACCGGCCCTAATTGTAAAAAAAATTAAGATGTGTAACGAACTGTATATTAAAAGAAGAAATAGCAAACAAGTGTTTGTTATTGTTTTTGTTTTGTCCTGGAGTTGTAATTGATTGAATTATTACAAAACATTTTAAAAGAAAAAAAAATTTTTAAAAAAATTTATGTTGAAGATCGAAAAGATCACCTCAACTCCATAATGCGTTTCGCCCAGGCACGGCAATTGGGCTCAAAATTTTTTTTTTAAAAAATGTATGTTGAAGATCGAAAAGATCACCTCAACTCCATAATGCGTTTCGCCCAGGCACGGCAATTGGGCTCATCAGTTAGATGTTTGCCGTACCCTTCTAAGACGCAAATTACGTTCGGATTACACCGACACTTATAAAATCCACTGCACTCACATGCAGTGAATTTTATTTCTAAGCAAATGTACAAGCATTATTAAACTTAGAAATTAAACAAAAGTTTCCTTGGTTTGGAATTAATTTATTAAAAGAAGAAATAGCAAACAAGTGTTTGTTATTGTTTTTGTTTTGTCCTGGAGTTGTAATTGATTGAATTATTACAAAACATTTTAAAAGAAAAAATTTTTTTTAAAAAAATGTATGTTGAAGATCGAAAAGATCACCTCAACTCCATAATGCGTTTCGCCCAGGCACGGCAATTGGACTCATCAGTTAGATGTTTGCCGTACCCTTCTAAGACGCAAATTACGTTCGGATTACACCGACACTTATAAAATGCACTGCACTCACATGCAGTGAATTTTATTTCTAAGCAAATGTACAAGCATTATTAAACTTAGAAATTAAACAAAAGTTTCCTTGGTTTGGAATTAATTTATTAAAAGAAGAAATTTTTGTTAAAACAATAACAATAACAACTAATGAGCCCAATTGCCGTGCATGGGCGAAACGCATTATGGAGTTGAGGTGATCTTTTCGATCTTCACCATACATTTTTTTAAAAAAATTTTTTTCTTTTAAAATGTTTTGTAATAATTCAATCAATTACAACTCCAGGACAAAACAAAAACAATAACAAACACTTGTTTGCTATTTCTTCTTTTAATAAATTATTTCCAAACCAAGGAAACTTTTGTTTACTTTCTAAGTTTAATAATGCTTGTACATTTGCTTAGAAATAAAATTCACTGCATGTGAGTGCAGTGGATTTTATAAGTGTCGGTGTAATCCGAACGTAATTTGCGTCTTAGAAGGGTACGGCAAACATCTAACTGATGAGCCCAATTGCCGTGCCTTGGCGAAACGCATTATGGAGTTGAGGTGATCTTTTCGATCTTCAACATACATTTTTTAAAAAAAAAATTTTTCTTTTAAAATGTTTTGTAATAATTCGAACTGTATATGTATATTTGTACGCTATTTTTTTCATCTTGGTATCGAGGAGAGAAAAAAAATGTATGAAGTTGTCAGTACCAAGAATCAATGATTTTTACTTTTATGTAGTTGATCCACGCAAGTGTTGGGCTGGCAAAAATGCCAAGAAGATTCAGAACCCAGATCTACCATCAACAACCGCTCCAGTAACCCACAGTGAACATTTTCTTGTGCCTCCCCCCTTCAAAACCGATGGAACAGCTACCGCTATCCCAAATTTCTGGTTGTAGCGGATTCACCGAATTTTTACTCGAATCAGTCTCTTTTGTACCATATCTTATAAATTCAGAGGAGTTTAATGACTTAGTAAGACACTTAAAAATGGTTTGATGAAGAATGCAGGCAGGCAAATACAGCCAAACAAAAAGCACGTCAAATGCTGATGCAACAACGAACAAGGGCTGCTTACGATCAGTATAACGAGATCTACAAGGAGAAAAGAAGGCAAGAACACCGACTTCTCAAAAAGAAAAAGAAGCAGCATGAGAAGAGCTCGTTTGAGGAAATTGAGAGGTGCCATGACAGGAACGAGATTCGGAAGTTTTACCAAAAGGTAAAAAGATCCTGCCAGGGTGGCAAACCCCGAACTCAAGCCTGTAAAGACCAGCAGGGAAACATAGTTATAGAGTCACAGTCGCTACTGAGGATCTGGAAAGATCATTTCTGCAGACTGCTTAACGGCGATGAGGACATAAATTCCGCTGTCAGGCAGATTGCCCCATTCAGCTTGGACGATGATCAAGAATGCCGTCCTCTCGACCTAGAAGAGTTTAAGCTTGCCATATGCAAACTTAAATCAAATAAGACTGCAGGTGCAGATGGCCTTGATGCCGAACTTTTCAAGGCAGCTGGAGATCAGCTGGAAAGGAGCATTCACCAGCTGATCTGCATGATATGGTCGGAAGAAAGCATGCCCGATGAATGGAACCTCAGTATCGTATGCCCGATCCTAAAGAAAGGAGACCCTCACAATTGCGCCAATTATAGAGGGATAAGCCTCCTTAACGTCGCTTATAAGATCTTGTCTGCTGTAATATGTGAACGTCTGAAACCCCACGTCAACAACTTGATAGGTCCTTATCAATGTGATTTTAGACCAGAGAAGTCCACAATAGACCAAATTTTCACATTACGGCAGATCTTGGAAAAAACCCGAGAACATAATTTCGATATTCACCATCTTTTTATCGATTTCAAGGCCGCGTATGACAGTATCTACAGAGACGAGCTGTACAGAGCCATGTCTAATTTCGGCATCCCTGCAAAACTCGTACGACTATGCAGGATGACTTTGGAAAATTCACGCTGCTCCGTCAAGGTCGGTAAAGAACTTACCGAGACCTTTGATGTCGAAAAAGGCTTTAGGCAAGGCGACAAACTGTCATGCGATTTCTTCAACATCATACTTGAACAGATTGTAAGAAACTCAAACGTCAACACCAGAGGAACAATCTTTCAAAAGTCTGTACAATTACTCGCCTATGCAGACGATATTGACGTAATGGGAAGAAAAAAGCATGATGTCATAGGTGCTTTTGCGAGTATTGAAACAGAAGCGGCAAAAATGGGTTTGATGGTTAATGAGGGCAAAACGAAGTATATGCTGTCATCAAACAAGGACACAGAACATCGACGAATTGGACAAAACGTCACAATAGACAGACATAACTTCGAGGTAGTACAGGACTTCGTCTACCTAGGATCCGCTGTAGACATGGACAACAACATCAGTGCGGAGATCAAACGGAGAATAACTCTTGCCAACCGTTGCTTCTTTCGGTTAAGAAGGCAATTGAGAAACAAAACCCTCTCTAGAAAAACCAGGGTGACCTTGTATAAGACCTTGATCATCCCAGTCCTGCTTTACGGTGCGGAAGCATGGACTTTATCGAAAACGGATGAGGAAACTCTTGGTCGTTTCGAAAGAAAAAGCCTCCGAATGATCTTTGGTCCCGTATGCGAAGACAATGTGTGGAGAAGAAGATACAACAACGAGCTGTATGAGCTGTACCGCGACATGGGCATAGCCAGAAGAGTACGCATCGCGAGGCTACGATGGTTGGGCCATGTAGAGCGGATGGACCCAAACGCTCCGGCTCGTCGGGTGTTCGAAAGCACATTGCAGGGAAATCGCGGAAGGGGATGACCTCGTCTTAGGTGGCGCAATCAAGTGGATGAAGACCTCAACCGACTTGGAGTGCGAAACTGGAGAGAGCTCGACCGAAATCGAAATCGTTATAGAAGGATGTTGGTTGAGGCCCAGGTTCACCCCGAACTGTAATGCCCACCTAAGTAAGTAAGTAAGACACTTAAACCTACCTAAACTTGAAGCAGAAATATTAGCTTCCTGGCTACAAAAGTGGAATTTGCTCAAGGTATGTAAATATACCTAAGTTGTCAAAGAAAGCGTCATGAAATATTTTTTTGGTTTATTGGTTTGTTTTAAGTATTTAGTAATTAAAATTTTTTGTTCTCTCTAATTGTAAGTGGTTAACATATAAATTAAGTTTCTTTTTCTTTTTTTGTATTCCACTGAGTAGAAAAATTAAAATTTTTTTATATTTTGAAATTTCGTTGTGGTTGCTACAAAAGCAAACGTTATTAGATAGAAATATTTTTTCCCTGTTTAGTTAGACATAATTAATCAAAATCAGTAGGTACCACAAAACTCAGACTTAAAAATTGTGTTTACTGGTGTAATTATTTGAATAACTGATTATTTAATTGTCAATAAAACCAAAAATTGAGAAAGTTTTTTTGACCAGTGCCCATGGTTTTCATTTGCTTGCCATATAACTTTTTTCCATAAGACTTAAAGTTTTGTTGGAAGTCGAAATAGACTGTTTTTTACCAATAAACCCCCACCTGTCATACTTCCCGAACTCAGATCGGCTCTAATTTATTTTTCTTTAAATTTTTGTTGAATTCTCTTCCCTTTCCGATTGGTTTCACTCTACTATAATTTGTTTATCTTTTTAAAATTATCTACCCTTGTCTATATCGCTGAAAGCAATTTTGGTTTTAGTCTAGTGTTTCCTTGGGGATCATTAGCTTGAAAGGGACTTTTTACTAGGACGAATTTATTTACTTTCAGTAATTAACCCAGTGTTGACATTGTTCAAGACCAAGACCATAGACCACATTTTAACTTTTTTTGTATCCGATTATACGTATGCATGGTGTGTGGTTTAGTTGATGGCTAGACTTCAATCATTTTGTCAATCTGTGCACAAGAAATCATTTCAATTTATAATTTATTGTCGAATTATCGAAAAAATATCTCAAATTAAACATCACATTCATGTCAAATGAAAAAAAATCGATTGTCTACATTTAAGGAAGTTCCTGGTTGTGGTAAAGCAATTTAACGCACTCAATTGCTTTTTTTTAATTCCTAGAAAATTTTCCTTTAAATCTTCGTTATAATTTTTAATTTTTCACATATATAATGAAACGTGGTGGTTGCATATTGACTCGTTTAAACTTTAGTAAAGTAAGCTTACATGTTCTGTAGCCTTCCCACTATTATTGGTGATGAACTTTTTATTTTCTTCTTACTTTCGTTTATTTTATTACGTTGAAAGCAACCATCAATGTTCTTTTCTTCTACATATTTCCTCTTCTCAGTTCACCTTGATTGGTTCATTAAACATTGACCAACTATGGGTAGTTAAAACAAGAGAAAGTTTCACTTATAATGCAGTTCTAGTTTCTAATTAGGTATCAAATTCACGATATAATGAGAAAGTGAAATTTTAATAACTTGCTTGAAAGGTTTTTTATTATTGAAGAGTCATAAGAAACTTGTAATTGTTACCATCTCTAGTGCAGAAGATTGAAATCATTGTGGTTATTGATGAGCGCTGCGCAAAAAAAAATCAACATCCAGTCTGGGTCCCAGGTAGCGTTATTGCCTCAAAGAAAGCAACAGTGATGATCTTTGATGGATCCATATTCTGCGAATGAAAATCTTTTCTTAAAATAAAACTGCGATGGTTACTATTTTTTTTGATTACAATTTTAATCAAGACAAATAAAAAAATATGAAAGTTTTGACATTTAGCAAATAAGGTTAAAAAAGTCAAATCACAAAAAGAGATGAAAAATGAATGCACTCTGTACCGACCACTTTCATTACATGTACATATTTAGGAATCACGTGGAATGTAGCGATGCGATGGTTTAGCTTTAATTCATGCAACTAATTCATTATAATTTGTACTGTTTGATGCATATGAATGTTAAATTTTTCCAATTGAAATTTGTGGCCCGGGCAAAGTTATAATCTATGAATCAATGGGCCAATTGGTCCTGTTGGGAACTTCGTGACAACGCTAGTTCCGGGACAATAACTCATCGGAACAATTTAGTGAAATGTTGTTTGCCCGGTACAAGTTGAAAATTCAATGAGTTGAAGAGTTAATATGTTTCTTACTAGCTGTGCCCGTCTGCGAGGAATAGTAACAATATTTAAAATTTTTTAAGATAAACATTTTGCAAATAAGGCACATACAATACATACATAATGTACATTGTACATACATTAAAATAAATTAAAGCTAAACTATTTTGTTTAAGTACAATTTTGTACACGACGTTCTTAGGTTTTCCATCTTTTCCCAAAATATATAAGTTTTGAGTGTTTGATAAATGTGAGCATGCCACATAGAATTGTCGATGGGAAAAACATTTTTTTCTATTTCAATAACATATTGGTATATCTAGGTAGGTCTTTCCTCATGCTCTAGACTACCTCTGTATCAAAATTCATATAAATGGGTCCTGGGGAGATGGTAATTCAAAGAAACATTAATAATATAAGTAAGAACTCACGATTCCGTGGCAATATGGGGATGAGTCAAAGTTTATGTTACTCGGGGATAGTGAAGCATTCTAACGGTGGAAAAATTTTTGAAATCGGTTGATTTTCTAGGTTCTTGTCTGCGTTCCCGGTCCCGTGGGAATATAGGGATAACATATACAGCATATGTCCTTCCTCGGGCTATAAACATCTTTGTACAAATTTCAATTAAATCGGATCAGTAGCTTGGGCGGGAGATAGCTGCAAAGAAATACGAACAGACAGAGATATTTTCGGATTTATAATATTATTGAGGATTAACATGTTGATTAAAAGAAATAATACGTGAAATCACACTTAACCGATAGTAAGTAAATATTTAGTATTTGTTGCGTATTTGATTTGAGAAGAAATTGGACAGTCCTTCCGTGACCACAATCCTTAGGTTAGGTTAGGTTACAATGGCTGTCAGGAATACACCTGACACACTTAGACCAGTACTAGGTCCATTGTGATACCATAGAAATTATGCGAGGGAGTACCTCACTTAACAAAACCATTTGGAACTTTTAATAAAGCGAAGGAGATGCAGCATGCAGGGGATCTGTGTTCGCCAGATCGCTTGGATCATCGAGAAAATATTTCCCCAGATGCCGCTTTCTTTTAAAAGAGAGTGCAGGACATGAGCAGAGGAGGTGTGGGATTGTCTCCTCCTCCTCCTCATCTAAGCAACTTCTGCAGAAGTCATTAGAGGGAACGCCAAGTCTTATGGCGTGTCTTCCTATCAGACAATGTCCGGTAATGACATTGATTACGGAGCTAACTTGCAATCTGGTAATGGATAACAAATGTCTTGTGCGTTTTGGATCAAGTCCTGGCCATATACGTTTTGTTGCCACGCACGTGGTGATATTGTTCCACCTGTGATTTGTTCTGTCCATTGCCTCTTGATTTAGCATAAGTTTACATGTAGCGATTGGTATACCAATATTCAACCTGCTGGTTGAGATCGGTAGAACGGTTCCTTCTCTGGCGAGTTCATCGGCTTTACAGTTACCCGCGATATCTCTGTGCCCCGGCACCCAAAAAAGGTGAATATTGAACTGTTCAGCCATCTCCTTAAGAGATAAGCGACAGTTGAGGGTGGTTACTGAGTTCGTAGAAACAGCGCCGAGTGATTTGAGGGCTGCTTGACTATCTGAGAAAATCCGGATATTCGTTGAGGATATCACGTTTTCTCTTAGCCATGATATAGGACCTCTTTGATCGCCAGAATTTCCGCTTGGAACACGCTACAATGGTTTGGAAGGCGGAACGAGAGACTTACGTTAAGTCGGTTTGAGTACACCCCGCAACCTATCCCTTCTTCTGTTTTTGAACCATCTGTATAGAAATGAATTGAATCATCTCTCAAAAATTCATCGTCTTCCCAGGTCGTTCTCGGTGGGATTGAGACTTGGAACTTATTATCAAAAACCAATTGGGGGATGGTGTAGTCGGAGTGGCAAGGGATTGATCCGAAAAAATTCAGGCTCGTAGCGTGACCGATATGATTTACGGTACATTGGGAGATAGCTCTCATATAAGTTCAAGTGGAAATCTGTTTTCCGTCGGCTTTTTTGGTCACTGTGATTTTTGTAATGAAACAATTAAGTTACATTAACTTTTCCCAACGTTTCGGCAGGGGTTGCTGCCTTCTTCAGGGGAACTTTACTTAAACAAAAGATATACAAATATATATGTAAATAAGTTAGTTGTTGACAGAATAACAATAGGTACACTCACTTTTATGAAAAGAAATGAAATAAAAAAGAAAAATGATATGTTAAATCATTGTTACAGAAAAAATTAAAAAAAAAAGAAAGAAGCACTTCTAATAATGAAGTTGAGTCGGTGTAAACTGAGACAGAGAGATTTAGGATGATAGGAGAGAACAATAAACGGCCGAAATGTTTTGTGTGTCTTGTTTTCTGTTCATGTTGTTGTTGTTGTTAAGAATATGTAATGTTTCTAACGTGTATCGTTTAGAAATGAAGATGTTTCTCCGTTTGTAAAACTTTAACGCCATCGAAGTCTGGAGAATGGCCGCTCTCAATACTGTGATACGCCAGAGCTATCTTGTCCCGGATAGTACCAGCTGATAAAGGTAACGTCACAGAGTCGCGATGCAACGTAATGTGTATGAAGAGAGAATGTGCGAATTATTATCAGATCGAAACACATACAGAAAAATACGTAATAACCCAACCACTACACTACAAACTCGCAACAACGATTTAGTAAAGTGGCTTAGAAACAACAACTGCATCGATGACCGGGAGAAAACGAAGATGACCACCTACACAGCACAGCTTCCATCTATTTACGCTTTGCCAAAAATTCATAAGCCAAACATGCCTCTGCGTCCCATTACGTCATCAATGAAACTACCGTGCTATGAATTATCAAAACATGTTGGCAAAATCCTACAGTACGTCACAACAAAATCAAGCCACTCGGTAAAAAATTCATTTGAGTTTGTTGATAAGGCGAAAAATGTGAAATTAAGTCGTAATGATGTACTCGTTTCGTTTGATGTAGTATCACTATTTACAAACATTCCCATACAACTAGCTATCACGATAGTAAAATTAAAGTGGGACGTAATAAGTAAAAACACCAAAATTACGCAGAATAAATTTCTTGAGATTTTAAACTTTTGTCTGAAAGACAACAACCATCTACAATACGGTAATGACATCTATAAACAAATTTTTGGAATGCCTATGGGCAATCCCTTATCTCCCACGATTGCAGACCTAGTTCTAGATCATGTTTTAGATGAATGCTTTAAAGACATGGAGGAAAAACCCACGTTCATCTCCAAATATGTAGATGATATATTTTGCATCATGGATAAACGAAATGTTGATAAGGAACTGCAGATCCTCAACGGATTTCACCCAAAAATCCAGTTCACGGTTGAGAACGAACATAATAAAGCACTACCATTTTTAGATATTAAAATCCACAGAGGTGGGAGTCGCTTATTCTTTGATTGGTACCAAAAACCTACAGCGTCGGGAAGATTGATTAATTTTCGCTCTAATCAAGCAAGACATATAATCATTAATACTGCATTCAATCTTGTTAATAAAGTGTTCAAAATTAGTGACACACAATTCCACTCTGCAAACGAGCAAAAAGTCATATAAATCCTTAGGGATAACAACTATCCAGCTACACTTATTCGCAGTCTTTTGTTGAGACACAAAATAAATATTCCACGGACCAACAATACTGCAGAACCAGTCAACGTATAAGTAAATATTTTATTTATTTAATTTTATTAAAAAAAAACTTTATTTCTTAAACGGGCAGCGTTTCCGCCTGCTTTTTTACAATTGACAAAGTGAACTTATTTTCTAGAGTTTAAATACTATTTTTTATGCTGACACATCCCAGTTCCCACAGGTTGCATCGCATCGCGTACGTGATGGAATTTGCGATGTCGGCTTTATGTTGTTCTCATGGAAGGTGTTGTATTCCAGACTTGTTGTTGACTGTTGTGAGGTGTTAGTTTTCGTCATATTCGTATTCAGCATAATTGTCGTTAACTCCTCCACCGTTAAAAAGTCGAACGTCCTCGTTCGATTATCCTTTCAAAATAACGGAATTTGGTTAATGCTTGAAGCCTTTGGTAAAGATGTTTCTATTGTTTTATTTAGGTGCGTTTCTGGTGTGGATTCCAAAATTACTGGCTTTGTTTCGACTACTGTGTTAATTTTGATGGGTTGTTTATTTCGGGGGCATGATCTCAGGAAGAAGAACAGGATAAGTACGACTACTAACGTTGATAGGCCAATATTGGTTGATAGGCTTATTATGTTTTTGTGCTCTAGTAGTTTTATGTCGTTAATGTTGTTTGTATGCAGCTCTTTTATCATCTCTAGGGATAACAATTCTTCAAATGTTCCATTCTTTGAAAACGGTTGCATTATTGCGGGTAAGGGCTTCGTGGTTGAAGTTTCACTTGAAACGTAGGTTTGGTTGTTTACTGTAATGGTTTTATTGCGGTATTGGATAATAAATGTGCCGGTGAGTTTTATTTCTTCGCTGTCGATCAGAATGGTGCCGTTATATTGGTTTAGGAGTAGTAGTCCAGGAGAAATTTCTTCAATTGTGGGTATGTGGTGGTTGTTGATTCTGGTACAACTGGGTGTCTGACTTCTTAATAGTTTCATTATGCAAGTAGAATTACTTATGTCTATAAGGTTCTTACGACTACAAATTGAGAGATTATAAAATTTTTTACAATTTGATTTTATGCCAAAAAGTTTTTGCTTACATTTCAATACATGTTCATATGGAATCTTGTTTATAAAATTATCTTTCTTTACAGGTTTTAGTAAAATTGTTTCACATGTTTCAATTTCTGTTGTTGGTAAAGTTAAAATATAAATAATTGTAGAGAGATTGGATGCGATTTTAACATCACTAAATTCTAATGCTTCTTCTAAATTGATAAAAGGCAAATTTTCTTTTTCCAAAATTTCTTTTGTTATATTAATTTCTGTATTTGTTAAAATGTAGGAATTTACTACACCGGCTTTAGCCCAGTGGATAGCATAGTCAATGTTAATAATTTCTTCTTTTATGATTTCAATTTTATATTTTATATTAGTTACTAGTTCATTTTTGACAATTTCGCTTGTTCTTAATTTGTTTAGAATTTTGTTCGTAACATTGGTAATTTGATTGATTTTTTCGAACGACAATCTATTTATTATAACTTGTTTATTGTTGTTTTCTAGAACATTATTTATTTTATTACTAATTATTTGGAAGTCGTCATGGTCTGGATTACCAGCAATCCATTTCCATGCGCTTCCTATAAAATCAATTGAACGTTTGGTTTTCATTTTTGGTTTTAATCGAGTTAAGTGGTTTTGGATTATTGAAATTTCATGGGAAAGGTAAGGATAAATTGTTTCGCTAGTGCTAATGTTCTGATAAATTATTAGTCGTATGTCATCGATAAGTTTTTGGTATAGGTTAAGGTCTATAGTATGAATAATTTTAAAAGTACCCGTTTGTAATTTTGCAGTCCCCGTTCCTAGTGTTATCATTTGTGAGTTAGTATAGTCCAGTATTTGAATTTCTCCATTGCACGGAGTGAGAGTGAGTAAAGCTCTGAAATTAAAAGATGGATTATTAGTTGCGAATATGGCCCTTGTAAACAATTTTCCCGGATTCTGTAAGTATTGTTGTGTTTCTGTTTTCTTTCACAATTTCTTCCTTAAATCTTTTAGAAAGTTTAGTCCCTAATCGTTTATTTTGTCTTACGTAAACAACTTGTCCAGGCAGATACTGTTTAATTTTATGTCTTGTCTTGTTTTGTTGTGTAAGGTCAACTTGTTGTTTGTGTAAAAGTTTCTGTAAGTTGTTCTGTCGAGTCTTCTCGTAATCGTCAGGTCCAAAATCTACATTTCGGCCAAAGAATAAATCAACAGGTTTTTTCCCTGTTGTAGAATGGATACTGTGATTGTACTCATTCACAGATCTTTCCAGAAGTTCTTCAAAGTCTCTATGTGTTCCATTATCTTTGATGCATCTCATTATCTCGGAAAGCGTCGAATGGAACCTTTCGATTTGTCCATTAGCTTCACTTCTGTATGGGGGTGTTGTGTAAACATTTATGCCTAGTTCGTCTTTCAACATAAATAATATTGATGCAGAGTTTAGTGATCGTTCATTGTCAATAACTATGGATTTTGGTACGCCGAAGAAAAATATTATGTCTCTAAGTGGTCGTCTGACGTCTTCTGTAGACTTACTTTTGATTATTTTTGTCTGTGCGTATTTTGTAAACTTGTCTAACGCGGTCAGAACTAGTTTTTTCTCCGTAGAGAAAATATCGATGTGGACAGTATGACCAGGAAAATTTGGCATAGGCGTTTTATTTAATTCTGGATCATTTGGGTGCCTTTCATATTTATTTTGTTTACATACTGCACAGATTTTTACGATTCTTTTAATTTTACCTGCCATACCGGGGAAATAATATTTTTGTAAGATTTGTAATCGGTTTTCTTGGGGATTTCTGTGAGCTCTATTGTGTGTCTCAATTATCAGGTTCTCTTGATCCTGTTCATTGTCTATATTTTTGACCTCTTTTTGAGTAAATCTTATTTTATAGTTATTAAAATGTAAAGGGAAAACTTCTTGAATAAGTCCCATTATCCTTTCTCCTGTTTTTATGCCGTTAATTACCGAAGGATTAAGATATCTTTTTAGAATAGCTGTAAGAATTTCTTTATTGAACTCGGGTTCGTTAATAATGTGCTGGTGGTACCCTGGGAAAATTATTTTAAATTGATAGCTAGATGATTCGGATAAGTTAAGAAATATTTGACTCTTGAAAACATTAATGGGTGCTTCGACTATTGGTATTAAATTTTGCGATGAGCTTTCGTCACTATGTTCAGTAGGAGTTAATGAGAAAATGTGAGTGTTCGGTGGGCGCGATAATGAGTCAGCAACTACGTTAGAAGTGCCTGGTTTGTAATGAAGTTCATAATTATATTCCTCCAGAATCGCTTTCCAGCGTTTCATTTTGGTGTTTGAATTCTTGTTACTTAGTGCGTGCGTGAGTGGTTGATGGTCTGTAGTAATTTTGACTTTCTTTGATCCGTAAAGGAACATTCTGAGGGAAGTGAGTGCCCAAATGATTGCGAGCATCTCCTTTTCGTTGGTCGCATATGTTTCTTCGGTTTTATTGAGACATTTTGATAAAAATGCGATGGGTTTCTTGTCCTGGGATAGGACTGCTCCCAAGGCGGAATTGGAGGCGTCTGTAGCAAGTTCAAAGCTTTTAGTGAAATCTGGGTAAGAAAGTAATACTTCCTCTGACACAAGAGCATTTTTAATTTCGCTCCACGCGTCTTTTGCTTCATCATTGAAGTCGATCAATTTGTTTTTAGATATTTGCTTTGACAAGCGTCCATTTTCCCCTCTAAGAAGAGATGTTAGGGGCTTTGCGATTTTTGCATAGTCCCGTATGAACCTTCGGTAGTAGCCAGACATACCAAGGAAGGACCTCAAGTCTTTTAAAGTTTTTGGTGGTGGGAGATCGAGAATCGCCTCAACCTTTTTCGGATTGGTCTTTAACCCTTCTTGGGAAACGATAAAGCCTAAGAACTCGACCTCTGTTCGCAAGAATTCGCACTTGTCCACTTGGACTTTAAGGTTTGCTCTTTCGAGTGTTCTAAAAATGATTTCAAGGTTTTGGAAATGCTCTTCTTCATTTTTTCCGAAAATGATGATATCATCGATGTAAACATAACAACGATGACCAATATGTTGACGTAGTACGTCATCTAGTGCACGCTGGAAGATTGAAGGGGCATTTTTCAGCCCAAAAGGAAGACGAGTAAACTCGTATTTTCCATTATTAATCGAGAAGGCGGTTTTTTCTCTATCCGATTCTTTTAATAGAATCTGGTGGAATCCACTTTTTAGATCCAAAGTGGTAAAATATTTATTTTTCCCTAAGTTATAAAGAACTTCGTTGATCTCAGGGATCGGGTAGCGATCGGCAATTGTTACCGTATTCAACTTTCGGTAATCTATTACCATTCGGTATTTTTTTATACCTGAGGCGTCTTCTTTCTTACTGACTATCCATACTGGGGAGTTGTATGGTGATCTCGATGGACGTATAATCCCGTCACGTAAGAGTTCGTTGACTTGTTTGTCAATTTCGGCTTTCAAAGCCATGGGATATGGATACGATTTTGTATAAATTGGGTTGTCCGTGGATGTTCGTATCTCTCCTTTGACGTTTGTAGTAAAGGTGAGTTTTTTATCAGGGTCAGCAAATAGATTTGGATATGATCTTAACATTTGTCTTAATTGAGAGTTTTGAGTTTGAGATAAGTGAGAGCATCTGATATTAAGATTGTGTACTGATTCTATTTCTAATTGTTGCAGTGGAAAACTGTATTTATCTTTTAAAGTGAAATAATTCTTTTCGGTATAAATTACTGCACTGAGTTCTTTGAGACTGTCGTTTCCGACAATGCCATCAAAGGTCTCTAGACCGGGGAGAATGAAAAACTGTAGTTTTCCTATTTGTGAGCCAAAAATATCAATTCTTGCGTGATGCGTTATCTTAACTTTCCCACCTACTGAGTGGGCAAAAAATTCTTTAGTGTTTTTAATGGGATTGCGAATATAACAAGATTTCACATAATTTTTGTTTGAACCTGTATCGAGGAGAAATTTAAGTATTTTTCCGCTCTTCATCCTATATTGAAAATATGGGATAGAAGAGCAGTTTAATCTAAAAAATTTATATTATCCAAATTGTCTCCATACTCTATTTCTTCTCCCTCTGCTGGTGCAATATATTCCATAAGGGTTTGTTCGACTTCGTTAACATCGTCATGTTGATCGGGTTCATAGCTTTCAGTAGAAGGGCCAGCATCATCCGTTGGAATAGGATTTGTTTCTGTGAAAAAGGTTCGTTGGATTTTGTTTGGCGCGTGCGATTGATGAGGTGCCCATCGTTTTTGTGCGTAAGGTGCTTGTTGGTTATTTTGTTGATAGTTTTTTTGGTAGTTTTGTTGATAGTTGGGTTGGAACATTGGTCTATTTTGGTAATTGATGTTACGTGATTGCGTAGAAGATCCTAGTTCCATTGGTGTTACCTTTGGCTGTGGTTGTGGCTTGGGAGGAAGCGGAATACGGTTGAAGTGGGGCGTTTGATATTGATGAGGCTGTTGAAATTGCCTGTTTTGGTAATTATTTTGTTGGAAATATTGTCGTTGAGGACGAGGTATGTGCGCTAGTTCGGGATAAAATTTTGTTTGGTTTTGCCGTGGAGGCAGTTGGGGTGTTGGTGTGTTAGTTAAGCGTTTAAAATTTACCTGACTATTATGGGCATAGTGCATTCGATAAGTCATGTTATCGAGTTTAAGGCACATATGCAGAGCTTGCGGCAGGGAAGTTGGTTCCCTTATGCTTAATAGTCGGGGTAGATCCCCGTTTAACCCTCTGATAAACGTATCGAGGGCCTTGTCACGATATGCGTTCGTCATTGCCCCTAAAGAGTCGTCCGTTAGATCCAAACAAGCGATTTTATCTAAAATCAACGAAAGATGTTGATAAACTTGTTGGTAGAAGTCCGTAATGGACTGGTTGCGTTGAGCAAGACTTGTTAATTGGTACTCGAGTGTACCAATGTCACGTTTGTCCGAATAGTGCATCATTAAGCACTGTTTGATCTTTCCCCAATCTAGTGGTGTCCTGTAGGACTCTAAAGCAGTATCTGCTTCTCCCACTATTTTGTGGCGAACCATATGGAGTATCGCATAGTATTTGGATGTTCCCCTTAGACAGTCGTACATCGTGAAGATGCGGTCGACTGTTTTTCTCCAGGAGTTGAATTCGCCTGGTCTTCCTGAAATTCCCTTAAACATTTTACTATATCTGGTACCTTGTCTAAATCGTTCGTGTTTGTCGTAAAGTCAATATGTTGTTCTACGTCATCTGTATCTACAAAAGGGTTGTTTAATTTTTTTACAGTATTGACAACTAATTCGCTAATTTGCCTAATCAAGTCAGGGGAAAGTTGGTTTGGGGAAAGTTGGTTTTGGGGATTGGAGGTGGATGCTTGGGATCTGGTATTTACGGTTGCTTCATTTGAATTAAGTGACATATTTTTTAGAAGTTTTTCGACTGAGTCGAGATCGTTTCCTGGCATTGAACAGTGATTTTAATCTTTAGATTTAATTTCTAGTAAATAATAGGATTTGCAATTTTGCTTTCATTCAACTTCAATTGTTTTATTATTGATTCTAACTTTTCGATTTAATTTCTAATAAATAATTTTCTGGGTTTGTTATTTTTCTTTCACTTTCATTCAAATTCAATTGTTTCGTTATTGATTTTAATTTTTCGATTTCATTTCTAGTAAATAATTTTCTGGATTTTTAATTTTTCTTTCACTTTCATTCAATATCGATTGTTTTACTTGTAATTCTTAAGAAATAGTTATGGATTCAACTTATTGCCTTTTTCTTGGCTTACACTTGACAAAACAACAAAAAAAATATTCTTAAATATTTCTAACTTACAAAATTAAAACGGCGGTGTCCATCGGCGAAAGCATGATGAATTTGATGGAGCGGCTAGCTAGTTTTCTGCTTCCCTTTCTTCCGTTGTTGAGGTATTAGCTGACAATGGCTACTCGGGGGCCCTTTGTTTGTTTGTTTCTCCACACACACACACACACGCGATTTCGGGTTCAGGACCTAGATTTTTCGACCGGTTACACTACTTTAGGGTTTCGGATTTTACACGATCTAGGTCCCTGCTCGGGCGCCAGTAAATATTTTATTTATTTAATTTTATTAAAAAAAAACTTTATTTCTTAAACGGGCAGCGTTTCCGCCTGCTTTTTTACAATTGACAAAGTGAACTTATTTTCTAGAGTTTAAATACTATTTTTTATGCTGACACATCCCAGTTCCCACAGGTTGCATCGCATCGCGTACGTGATGGAATTTGCGATGTCGGCTTTATGTTGTTCTCATGGAAGGTGTTGTATTCCAGACTTGTTGTTGACTGTTGTGAGGTGTTAGTTTTCGTCATATTCGTATTCAGCATAATTGTCGTTAACTTATACCATAAAAGCATGGTATACGTCCCAGCGCTGACTGAAAATTTCAAGAAATCCGTTACTAAAAATTTAACAGATACTCGTCTTGCCTTCAAATCGAATAAAACGCTAGACCAATGCTTCACAAAACTTAAAACAAAACCAGAAAAGGATAGACAAACTGATGTCATATACAAAATAAATTGCAATGGCAAACCCAATGACCCGTGCATCTTTGCTACATTGGAACCACCAAACAATTTCTACGACAACGTATGTCTAATCACAAGTCAGATATAAGACTCAAGAATCCAGACAAGACAGCTCTGGCGTATCACAGTATTGAGAGCGGCCATTCTCCAGACTTCGATGGCGTTAAAGTTTTACAAACGGAGAAACATCTTCATTTCTAAACGATACACGTTAGAAACATTACATATTCTTAACAACAACAACAACATGAACAGAAAACAAGACACACAAAACATTTCGGCCGTTTATTGTTCTCTCCTATCATCCTAAATCTCTCTGTCTAAGTTTACACCGACTCAACTTCATTATTAGAAGTGCTTCTTTCTTTTTTTTTTTTATTTTTTCTGTAACAATGATTTAACATATCATTTTTCTTTTTTATTTCATTTCTTTTCATAAAAGTGAGTGTACCTATTGTTTTTCTTTCAACAACTAACTTATTTACATATATATTTGTATATCTTTTGTTTAAATAAAGTTCCCCTGAAGAAGGCAGCAACCCCTGCCGAAACGTTGGGAAAAGTTAATGTAACTTAATTGTTTCATTACAAAAATCACAGTGACCAAAAAAGCCGACGGAAAACAGATTTCCACTTGAACTTATATCCAAAAAATTGTTCAATAAATCATCTCTATGATAGCTCTCATACGAATGGCTGCACTGGCGGCCATTTGTTTGCTGAAGATATCTAGTGTTGTGAGGTTAAGAAGTGTATTTAGGGCAGCCGAGGGTGTTGATATCAGTGCTCCGCTTATACAAATTAAAACATTAAATGTTTAAATAAATTTTTAAAAAAGTTTTATTGAACTGGCAGCGATTCTGCCTGACTAATAATTCACAAATAACTGACAAAGATTCTCATAATTCATTAAGCTTAAATACTAAATCTGCACTACCCAAAGCCAACAAAGACAACTCATTCTCATAGGTATTCGAATTGCCGAATCTTTCCCACAGCGACGCTAGACGCTGACAGCTGCATTCTTTACTTCTCAGTTTTCGGCTAGTATTGTGGCTGTCTATCTACCTGTTGTGAATTTGATCTTGTTGTAGTTAACTCCTCCCGCCTTAAGATCGGACGTCCACGTTCGACGTAGCTGGCCTCAAGAGGTGAGAAACATCGTCTAGACCCAAGGTTACAGTGGGTACAACGTTTTTGGGAACTTGATTGGTTTGGACTTGATGTGGTTCATTAATCCTTAGATTTTTTCTTTGCATGAATCTGGTAACAAGGTAGGCACCCATCAAGATGAATATTATTGTTGTAAGTCCGATATTGATAGCAAAGTTAAGGTGAATTCACATGAGCACGACCAACGAACGACGAATAAATGAAGAAATGTGATTTTAAGTACCTTACAAGCATAAATTCCACACGAATTTTTTAGGAAAGATGGAAATATTGTTCATACTTATTTTAAGGTAGATAAACTCTTATTTTTGTGACTAAAATTAAAGCAATAGAGAAAAGAAATTTATTCGTTACGAATAAATTTTATTCGTAACGAATTAATTTATTTTCTCTATTCCCAAAATCTTAGGCACAAAAATAAGAGTTTGTCCACCTAAAAATAAGTATGAACTATATTTCCATCGTTTCCTAAAAAATTCGTGAGGAATTTATGCATGTAAGGTACTTAAAATCACATTTCTTGATTTATTCGTCGTTCGTTGGTCGCGCTCATGTGAATTACCCTTAAGGGCAATTCACATGAGCGCGACCAACGAACGACGAATAAATCAAGAAATGGGATTTTAAGTACCTTACAAGCATAAATTCCTCACGAATTTTTTAGTAAACGATGGCAATATAGTTCATACTTGTTTTTTGGTGACCAAACTCTTATTTTTGTGCCTAAGCTTTTGTTAATAGAGAAAATAAATTTATTCGTTACGAATAAAATTTATTCGTAACGAATAAATTTCTTTTCTCTATTGCTTTAGTTTTAGGCACAAAAAGAAGAGTTTATCCATCTAAAAAAAAGTATGAACTATATTTTCATCGTTTCCTAAAAAATTCGTGAGGAATTTATGCTTGTTAGGTACTTAAAATCCCATTTCTTGATTTATTCGTCGTTCGTTGGTCGCACTCATGTGAATTCACCTTTAGTGTTGTTTTTTATAGTTAATAGGCTTATCTGCGATGTGCCGAGTACTCTCATCATCTCGAGGGATAATTTTTCTTCAGTGATTGCATTTTCTGATTTAGGTTGTAGAATAGCGGGTAACGATTGGTGCTTTGTGATCTCCATGGTTTCGTAGAGCTTATTATTAACTTCAATAGACGAGTTGACATGTTTAATCAGGTAGGAGCCATTTAACATAATTGCTTCGTTGTTGATTTTGAGAGGACCATTAAACTGATTCAAGAATAGGACATCTGTTGATATTTCCTCCACTGAAGGTACGTGTTGGTTGTTTACCAGAGGACATGATGATTTTTGGCTTTTCAGTAGCTTGGGAGTGCATGTACTATTAGTTATATCTATTATATTATTTGAATTACAAATAGTATGTTTATTGTAAGATTTACATTTGTCTATAATTCCATAAAGTTTGTTACTGCAATGTAAAACATTAAAATATGGTATTTTCTTAATTTTAGAACCAATTTTTACAGGCAGAATTACAAATGATTGGACTTAAGGTCGGTAAACTGATAATATAAATTATGTTTTTGCCATCAGATGCAATTTTTACATCGGCAAATTCAAATGCTTCTTTTATGTTCATTTAAGGCATATTTTTAAGGCTCTGTTCGGACAATTTTATTTCTGAGCTTGTTAAAATGTAGGAATTTACAATATTTGCCTTAGCCCAATGAATAGCATAGGCGACATTCACAATTTCTTCTTTCATTATATCTAGCTTATATTTTATTTCCCAAATTTCTTTATCTATGATTTTTTCATTTACAATTTTGAAAACTCTATTGGTCATATTAGTTATTTCATAAATTTTACTTACTGTAATCCTATTGATAACGGCTTGTTTGTTATTATTCTGTAGTACGTTATTAATTTTATTCTTAATGATTTCATGGTCGTGGTGATCAGGGTTCCCTGCAATCCACTTCCATGCACTGCCGATTACATTTATGGATCTTTTATCTTTTCTTTTGATTTGTAGTCTTTGAAAATGACTTCTTATTCTTTGGACTTCGAAGTGCAAAATTTGATAAAAGGAGTGATTCTGATTTTTATTTAACATTTCTTCTAATCTCGTTATCAAATTGCCGTATCCTTCTAGCTCTATTACATGAATAATCTTGAACGTGCCATCTTGTATTGTTGCGGTTCCCGTGCTAACCTTAATAAGCTGGGAGTTTGAATAATCTAGAATCTGGACCTCTGCACCGCTGAATATTGCCCTGTTGGAATAAAGGTTCAATTTTTTATCAGACTTTTGTGGACTATTTTGCCTGATCGCGTTTTAACTGTGAAATTAAGATTTTCTGTAACAATTTCCTTTTTATATCTAGGATCTAATTTATTTCCTACTCTTTTATTAGTTTTTACAAAAATAGTTTCTCCCACACGATAAGTTTTTATAGGTTGTTTTCGTTTGTTATTGTAACCTAGATCCGCACTCTGTTTCTTTAAGATAGCCTCAACAGTTTCTCGTCTTGCGTTTTCTAGTTCCTCGGGCTTATCAAGCAATTGCCTACCAAAGAATATGTCCACTGTTTTTTTATTTGTTGTTGAGTGAATTGACCTATTATATTCATAAATGCTTCTGTCTAATAGTTCAGAAAAGGTAGAGTGGGTGTTGTCTGGTTTGGGACAGCGTATCAACTCAGAAAGGGTCGAATGGAACCTTTCCATCTGGCCACTCACACAACTGGTGTAAGGTGGTGCTTTATAAACAGTTATGCCAAACATATTTTCTAACATAAATGTTATAGAATTTGACCCTAAGGACTTTTCGTTATCCATTACTACTGTTTGTGGAACACCGAATGCCAGTATTAATCCTCTGAGAGGTTCTTTAATATCCTCTGCCGATCTTGATTTTATAATTTTGGCTAAGGCATATTTGGAGAACTTATCAATGGCTGTTAGGATTACCTTTTTGTTAGTAAAATAAATGTCTATGTGAATCATCTGTTCAGGCTCCATGGTATTCTGGAATAGGGGTTGGTTGTAATTCGGGTTTATAAGGATGCCTTTCATATTTATTTTCTTTGCAAACTTTGCAAGATTTGGCTATCTTTTCGGCTTTTACCTTCATATTAGGAAAAAAGAAATGCTGTGAAATTTGTATTCTATTTTCGCGTGCATTCCTATGGGCACGATTATGTTCCTTTATCACTTCATCTTCCTGCCTAATTTCATTCGTGAGATCAACAACCATGGTTTTGGAGAAGCGCGTCCTGTATTGCTTAAAATGTCTAGGATACACTTCCTGTATTAATTCACATATATTATCTTCTGCTTTTAAAACATTTGTGACGCTTGGGTTAAGATATTTTTTAAGTATTGCAACTAACTTTTCTTGATCATATCTTGCCTCTACTACTATATGCCGGTGGTAGGTTGGAAAAACAATCTTAAATTCATAAGAAGGAGGGTCGCCTACCGATAGCAGGATTTGGTTTTTGAACCCGTTTTTAGGAGCTTTTACAACTGGGATAGAGTCTTGATCCAGATTTTCGTCGTCGTCTTGGGACACGGGTAGATTGTTGACGTGTGACTGAATGGGTGCTCTGGACAATGCATCTGCTACCACATTCGTCCTTCCGGGCTTATATTTCATTTCATAATCATATTCCTCTAACCTTGCTTTCCATCTTTTCATCTTAGTGTTATTATTTTTGTTGCTTAAAGCGAATGTCAAAGGTTGATGATCTGTGAAAATGCACACTTTTGCTGAACCATAGAGATATGCTCTGAGGGAACTCAAGGCCCATATAATGGCTAAAAGTTCTTTCTCGCTGGCAGAGTAGTTCTCTTCCGGTCTGGAAAGTGTTCTTGAAATAAAGGTTATAGGCTTTCCCTTTTGTTCCAGTACGGCCCCGAGTGCAAAGTTTGAAGCATCCGTGGTCAGGTCAAATGGTTCAGAATAGGCCAAGATTATGTCTTGGGAAACAAGAGAACTTTTTAATTTACAGAAAGCATCAACTGCTTCTTCATCAAGTTGAATAGATAATTTGGAAGATTTTGACTTCGAGACTCGTCCCTCCTCCCCCCTTAAGAGGGCTGTCAGGGGTTTAGCCAGCTTGGCATAGTTTTCGACAAAGTGCCTATAATACCCTGAGAGACCAAGAAATGATCGTAATTGCTAAAGGGTATTTGGTATTGGAAAATCAAGGATTGCCTTTACTTTATCCGGATTAGTTTTAATACCATTTGCTGAAATAGTAAATCCCAAAAATTCCACTTCTTGCTGAAAGAATTTACACTTATCTATTTGCACTTTCATATTTGCTTTATTTAATGTGAAAAAAATTTGTTTAATATGCTCAGCGTGCTCATTTTCATTCCTACTGTAGATGATTATATCATCTATGTATACTTGACAAAACTTTCCAATATATTCTTGAAGTATGTCATCAAGAGTTCTTTGGAATATTGCCGGGGCGTTTTTAAGGCCAAACGGCAGTCGCACGAACTCATACTTCCCGTTATTAATCGAAAAGGATGTTTTCTCGATGTCTTTTTCCCTTAGAGGTATTTGGTGAAATCCACTCTTTAGGTCAAGAACCGAGAAGAATTGATTTTGCCCTAATTGTGAAATAACCATGTTAATATCCGGCATAGGATATCTGTCTGCAATAGTCACCGTATTTAATTTTCGGTAGTCCATTACCATTCGAAACTGTTTTGCCCCGGTGGAATCTGGTTTTTTTTGGCACAATCCATACCGGTGAATTGTACGGATACCGTGAAGGTCTTATAATGCCATCATCAAGCAGTTTCTGAACTTGTTTCTCTACTTCTCCTTTCAAAGCCATAGGAAACGGATAGTGTCCAGTGTCCACAATAAACGGGGTCTTCAGTAGATGTTCGAATCTTCGCGACTATTGACGTGGTATATGTCAATTTCTCATCGGGGTCTGCGAAAAGACTCAAATTATTTTGTAGAATAGGGCACAGCAGATTTTTCTGTGAGGGTTTTAAGTTGCCAACCTTTTCTGAAAGAGAAGCTATATCGAGTGAATTAACAGCTTGCTGTTTAAGCTGTTTAATTTTGATATTGAAATTATTGAGAATTGACATATAGCTTTCTTTAGCATAGATTACTGCGGAGAGCTGTTTTAGGCTGTCATTCCCAAATATATATACAATATTCCATGAAAAGTTTTGAGATATGGCAGAATGTAAAATTTCAGTGGTGTATTTCTCAGACCAAATAAATTTATAAGGGTATGCTGCCAAATTTTGACATCCCCCGCAATTGATTGTGCATAAAAAATTTGTTCGTTATTGATAGGGTTTTTAACCAGGTCGGGCCTAATATAATTTTTACTCGATCCTGTATCAACGAGAAATTTTAACATTTCCCCGCTTTCCGTTCAACATTCGAAATAAGGAAGCGAGGAATCGCTTAACCTAAAAAATGGATGTCGGTATAATCTTGATATGATAAATTAGGATTAGGAAAATTTTGAGCATATTCCTCTAAGGTTTGCTCGTAACCATTGTCGGATTCTTCCATATATCCTTGATACTCGGTGTGGGAAACATCAGAGGTTTCCGAGGTTTCTGATAAATGGAAATTCATCTGTGGGGTCTGATTACTATTTGGGCGATACTTATTGTTATTAAATTGTCGATTATTATTCGAATTATATTGTTGCTGGTTCCGCTGACCAAAGTTTCTTTGTGCAGAAGAACCTTGGGTAATAGGTTCTTTTTTTATTACAATATTATCGGGGATTGAATCACTATTATTAGTAGTTGGTTTAAAATTTCCCTGAAAAGTGTAATTATTGAAACGATTCCCTTGATTGAATGGTGGAAAGGTACGGGTATTATTGAAACGATTTTCTTGATTTGACTGTGAAAAGGTTCGAGATTGATTGTTCTGATTGGAAGAACTAGGTCCAGGTTTTGATGTATATGCCTGGTTTGTTCTGTAATTCTGGTTTTCCAGTTTCATACACAAGCTAAGTGCATGAGGGAGATCAGTCGGTTCCCTTATACCAAGAAGTCTTGGTAGATCTCCTTTTAAGCCCCTAATAAAGGTATCTAGGGCCTTATTTCGATAAGTTTCAGTCAAAACTTAAATAGGTTCTGGGCCTATATTCATACAGGAAATATTATTTAGAATTAAAGAAAGGTGGGAATATATAGAATTATAGTATTCTTGCACAGTTTTTCCTCCTTGTACAAGCCTCATCATCTGATATTCCAGTGTCCCCAAATCGCGTTTGTCCGCATAATGTAGGGTAAGACACTGGGAATACTTCCCCTATCTAAGGGAGTATTGAATGACTCTAAAGCAATATCTGCCTTCCCTGTAATCTTATTTCTTATAACATTTAAAATTGCAAAGTATTTTTCAGTCCCTTTTAAACATTCGTATATACCTAACACTATCTATACGCTCTTTTTCCAGGAGCTGTACTCCCCTGGATCCCCAGAAAAATCTTTGATACTCCTCACTATTCCTGCATCTGTAGTTGTCGGTCTATTTCTCACTTGTTGAGTACTGACCTCTATGTTTTGAGAATTAAAATTTGGTTGTGATGAGGACATAACCCTATGTGTCTGCCCTTCAATAACTTGTGAAACTATACTAGTAACTAGCTGAGCCACCCGGCGTTGCTCGGTTCTGTAGTTTTAAGGTTCACGTTCTTAATTATTTTAAATTTTTGTTGTCAAAAATGATTAAAAAAAACAAAAGTATTGTTTGAATTTAATTTTTTGTTCATTACAGTTAACAATATAGAAATTATTACTTAGATACCGACTGCAGCGCCATTTGCCTGGCTGGCTAATTTGTGAATCTAAACCATCCAGGGCGCCGCCACTCAAACGCATACAGAAAAATTCATTTAAATCGGTCAAGCCGTTTAGGAGGAGTTCAATTACATACACACGTACAGCAGAATTATATATATAAATACTAGCAGTGCCCGCGACTTCGTCCGCGGGGAATTCTGACTTTCGGTAGAATTTTTAGTTTTTTAGGCTAATTATTTTGCAAATAAGACATATTGCATAAATTAACCTATAACATATATTATTTTGTTTAAGAACATGTTTGCACACGACGACGTTCTTACTTTTTCCATCTTTTACGAAATAAAAAGGTTTTGCGGGATTGATACACGTGACCGTGCCACATAGAGTTGCCATGGGATTTTTTTCTAAACGAAAATCTGCGACTTTAAGCGTCTGAGCCTTATTTATACTAATATCTAATACTGGTTGCAGAGGAAACTGTATTCTAAAACTAAATTAAAATGACAAATCAGTGCAAATTAATGGAGTACGGGGAATCAAAAAGTTTTCTCTTTTGTCATTTCAGTCATTTTTAAAACTTTTAAAGTGCCGCATTTTGTAGGTGTGTAAGATTATTGATTTCTCGTTATTGGCAACTTGCTCAGTGTCCATAATATTGTCTACTGTTAGACATTGGACAACATTCCCCACGAAGTCTGACAAAATTTATTAGTTTGTATTGTTAACTATATCTTATTAGTCGGCGCCGAAGTCGACCTTTCGCAAAGCCATTCCCAATTGCCAATATTTACTTGAAGATCAAAATAGACATTTCTTCTCAGATCAACTGTGTAATCGACAATTTGACAGAAGTCACCTCACGGTGAAAGAACTTTTGAAATCGGTCCAGTAGCTTCAAGGTTCCCGTTTACGTTGCCGCTCCCGTAGGAACGTAGGGATAACAAACACAGCCCACGTCCTTCCTCAGGCTCTAGACTATCTCTGCACCAAAATTCATACAAATAGGTTCAATAGTTTGGGCGGTAGACGGTAACAAAGAAAAACAGACAGACAGAGTTGATTTCGGATCTATAATGTTAGTAAGTACTTCCGTTCCCATGGGAATATGAGGATAACTTAAAGTTTATGTTACTTGGAGATAGTCTAACGGGGAAAGTGTTCTTAAAATCAGAACAGTTGAGTAGTTCCTATGTTCCTGTTTACATTCGCGGTCTTGTGGGAAAATAGGGATAACATATACATATATCCAAAAATTCATATAAAAAGGATTAATAGTTTGGGCGGTTGTTGGTAACAACAAAAATTAAACAGACAGATTTTAATTCAGACTTATAATATTAGTAAAGACTACCATTCCCGTGGGAATATGGTGACCGTTCCCGTAGGAATATGGGGATCAGTTACAGTTTATGTCACTCGGCGAGAGTGTGGCATTCTAATGGTGGAAGAATTTTTTAAATCGGTGCTGTAGTAACAGAGTTCCCGTATACGTTCTAGTTCCCGTGGGAATATAGGGATAAAATATATAGCTAATGTCCTTCTTTAAATTCTAAACTATCTCTTTACAAAATTTCATTTAAATCTATTCAATAGTTTGGGCGGGAGATGGTAACATAGAAAGACGAACAGACAGAGCTTCTTTCGCACTTATTATATGAGTAAAAACTCCCGTTCCCGTAGGAATGTATAGATGAATTAAAGTTTATGTTACTCAAGGATAGTGTAGCATTCTAATGGTGGAAGAATTTTTGAAATCGGTGTTGTAGTTTCTAAGTTCCCGTATACGTTCCCGTTCCCGTGGGAATATGGGGACAAAATATATAGCCTATGTCCTTCCTCAGGTTCTGAACAATCTTTGTACGAAAATTCATTTTAATCTGTTCATTAGTTTGAGCGGGAGATTGTAACATAGAAAGGTGAACAGACAGAGCTAATTTTGCATTTATAATAATAATGAGGACCGGTTCCCGTGAGAATATTCGAATGAAATAAAGCCTATGTCCGTCCTCAAGTTCAGAACAATCTTTGTACAAAATTTCATTTAAAACGGTTTATTAGTTTGGGCAGGAGATGGTAACATAGGATGACGGACAGACAGAGCTTCTTTCACACTTATTATATTAGTAAGCCCTCCCGTTCCCGTAGGAATATGTAAATGAATTAAAGTTTATGTTACTGTGGGATAGTGAAGCATTCTATCGGTGGAAACATTTTTGAAATCGATGTTGTAGTTTCTAAATTCCCGTATACGTTCTCGTTCCCGTGGGAATTTAGGGATAAAATATATAGCCTATGTCCTTCCTCAAGTTTTAGACTATCTCTGTATCAAATTTTATTTAAATCGGTTCAGTAGTTTGGGCGGGAGATGGTAACATAGAAAGCCGGACAGACAGAGTGACTTTCACATTTATAATATTAGTTAGGATTAATAATTCCAACTCTGGTGTGGCCTTTGGTATCACACTTCCTACTTGAGAGGCACTAGTTGTAGTGTAGTTGACTGAGAAGATACGTTCAAATCTCTAGAAGGACCCGGTTCACTTTGATAATTATCTACTTCAATTGTTGCATTATCAACTTCGATTGGTTGATTGTTTGAATCACTACTTTCACCAGGTTTACTACCTGCGGCTTTTTGCTGTCTAGTCATAATTTTTCATACAACACAAAAAATTTAAGAAATTTCCTTTACTAACAAGAATAATGATACTTAATTTGCCGAATCAGTTACTTATCTTAAATGTAAATAATCAGTTACAATACAAAATTTTAATTTTTTTCTTACAGTAAAATCGTAAGTCTTAACATTCCGTCTCCCTCGTTGTTGGTTGGACTAGAAATGAGCTGGATGGTTGCTGGATGGTCCCAGGATTTATGCACTTTTACGGCGAGCTATTTTTTAGGTCGACTTAAGAAAGT
The DNA here is from genome assembly GCA_949752695.1 of Melanostoma scalare. Classification (NCBI taxonomy): domain Eukaryota; kingdom Metazoa; phylum Arthropoda; class Insecta; order Diptera; family Syrphidae; genus Melanostoma; species Melanostoma scalare. The sequence goes on from OX456984.1 coordinate 94,327,765, forward strand.
TAGTGTAAGCGAATTTTCCTTTACCGCGGCGAGCTTAACAGGTCGACTTGGGCGATTTAGTACGCGAACACTTTATTGCACTTTTTCACCTCTGCCCCACGATGGGCGCCAATTAAAACATTAAATGTTTAAATTACTTTTTAAAAAAGTTTTATTGAACTGGCAGCGATTCTGCCTCACAAATAATTCACAAATAACTGACAATGATTCTTATAATTCATAAGCTTAAATACTAAATCTACACTACCCAAAGCCAACAAAGACAACTCATTCTCATAGGTATTCGAAGTGCCGCATCTTTCCCACAGCGACGCTAGACGCTGATGTTCGCAGACGCAGCATTCTTTACTTCTCAGTTTTCGGCTCGTGTAGTGGCTGTCTATCTACCTGTTGTGAATTTGATCTTGATGTCGTTAACTTGTATGCAAAAAGGTGTGCGAGACGAGCCCCCAAAAGGACTTTTGAAGAATGTTATTGCACTAGCGGAACAACTCAGAATGTATGTTGCCCTTGTCTAGTTTCATTGCGGTGTGGTTTATGTGTTGTGTATACTATACATACTTTCATATGCGTCCAGTTTTCGATCGTCAATAATGCTTTTGATAAGGCCCACCTCGCTTGTTGACAGTGGTAGGTGTTGTTGTTCTAATATGTGTGATGCAAATGCAGATTTCTTTGGTTCATTTTTAATTACGTATTGTTTGTGTTCTTCGTACCTCTTTCTAATTGAAGGCTTGGTTTGACCATAATATTTTCTATTGCAAACTCCGCAAGAGATCTGATAAATCCCAGCTTTGTCCAAAGGATAAAGGATTGGTTTTGTCTTTTGGCGTGATAAGGTGGTTTTTTAATTTAAAAGGGTTTGAGTAAACAATTAGCATCTCGTGTCTGTGGAATGTTGTTTTTACACCATTTGTTATGTTTGGAGCGAAAGTGATAGACACACGTTTAGGATCAGCTGTTTTGTCGATCGTTCTGTTTTGTTGGAATAATATAGTTTAAAAATTAAAACGTATTTGTTTTGTTTTTTGTTTTTTGCTTTTCAATTTGAAAGCTAAATTTAATGTGTGTTATTTTCAACTGTTGTTTGTTCAGTTTAAATTAAAAGAACAGTTTGCACATCTAAATATAATGAAAGTAGAGAAGTCAAGTGTTGCAGAACATTTCGAGCCCTTCCCGCAAAATTATCGGAAGCGACATTTTTCACAAAATAGTTATTTTTAAACAATTTAAAAGCTTTCATTTTTTCGCGATTTTTGGCACTTTTAGTTTTGCTATGTTATATTATGACTGATTTTCGGTCCTTTTCGTTTGAATGCTTTTTTTTCTTATAATAAAAAAGAGGAGGCTTAAATGCTAATCTGGAGAACTCAGACCTAATATCCGGTCCATTGTACTACCAGAGTAGCAGCCATCTCTTTTTTTGTGTTGCAGTAGTTGGAAATAAATTGTTAGTAATTTCACAAATATAACCTCAAGGGTGGCGTCCATATTATGAAACTGGGAGGCTGAAAGAAAAGTAGATGCCCAAAGCGGGACTCGAACCCACGCGTCCTCTATACCACTGCACCACGGCCCCCCTATTGAATGCTTACAATAAGAACAAAACAACGTCTTCCTGTAAAACTTCCTTTTTGTCGCTAACGATAAAATGGCGGAAAGGGCTCGATACGCTAGAAAATAGTCATAGTTTAACTTACAAAACTAATAATTAATTAGAAGTGCATGTAACACCTATGCATGAGATGCTTTTGGATCTTTTTATATATTATAAAAACAAAAACATTTTATTGATTAGTGATGATAGACTAATTAAAGATCCATTATGAAAAAAAGATTTAACTCAATTATAATTTTATTTCTTTTGACATATTATTAGCAAATTTTATTTATATTAATATCACTGAAGATGGAAGCATTGCTTCCGAAATGTACATCTGAGGAAAATACATATATCTGAGGAAAATACGTATGTCTGAGGAAAACTTCTAAAAATATTATTATATAAGTTAAAAAGAGCGCGCGACTATCTTAACTATAGAACTTATATTTATGATTTATACACCGAAAGAAAAACTTTGGTAAAATCAAACATGAAGCTTGTTTGTTTTTGCGTCAAGCACGAACATACTTAAATTGAACAAGCTGGCATTCTCATTTTATTTATTTAAATGCTACAATTTTCATTGCTCAAATCAACAACGTCATTTTCAATTTCATTGTTAACCAACAACGGTTGTGATACTAGAAACATACACACATCTATGATACTTTAACAACGTTTGTGTTTCGTCAACAATTCTGAATTGTTGGTAAAATATGAACATTGTTGATCAAGTATGTTCGTGAGAATTCAGCCACTTTTTTATTTGCTAAACAGTTTTAATGTAAAATTTCTATGATAAATGCTTGAATTGAAGTTTGACCTATCAAATGTATAGGTCAAACTTCAATTCAAGCATTTATCATAGAAATTTTACATTAAAACTGTTGAGCAAATAAAAACGTGGCTGAATTCTCACGAACATACTTGATCAACAATAAAGAATAATTAATTATCCTTTAAGATAAAATGGTCACGAAACTTATCATAATGAATTGAAGTTCCGTTATGCGACTTCACGTTTTCTGTGGGCTTAAGTATGAAAAGTATTGGAATTCCAAATGTTACTGACACTTTAACTATTCTTTATTGATTAAGGAAGTATGAACATTGTTGATCAAACATATTGGTGATAGTTCAACAGTGTATTTGGTATTTCAATCACAAACGTGATAGTTTTTGTAATTTCAGCCTTAATTGTTAGTTAAATATGTTTGTTGTTGATCAAGTATGAAATCAACAATCACGTTGTTGGTAAAAAATTAGAAAATATTCAAATCAACTACGAACATACTTAATTTAAACATTTTTATGATACTTACCTGAAAAAAAAATTGATCACGGCACCATACTTGATTTGAAAATGCGTTCTTATTTGTATTCATCACGAAACTTGGTTAATTTCACAACTTTAGATGAATTGTTGATTAACAATGAAACATGTTTGAATCAACCAAGGTTTTTTCTTTCGGTGTACCAGTCAAAAAAATTCGTGATATGTAATAGCATCGTTTTGCCGTCCAAAGAGGGTAGACCAACTTAACAAAAGTCTAACAACTTTAAGCTAATTTCATATTCCTATGATATTCAAAAAACTGTACGCGAAGAGATATTTCTACATACATATAACCGTGTTGATATTGTCCACTTAGTTTTTAGTTAAGATATATTCCTTAACTCCAAGCTATTCAAGGACGAAAGAGTGCATCATAATTTATGCATAATAAATCCGTGAGGAAGTAACTGCACACCTACAAACCATCTTCACTGCTTCTAGTTTCAAACTAACCATCACATCACAACTCACAAGTCATCACTGGAGCTTAGACCAGGAATGTAAAGTCCTAGGCCCAACTAAATTAATAGATAAATAAACGCTATTGCACAACTATAGATATGGTCCACAAAAGCATTGTGACTTCCTCGATACCTAACCTTAATTTATTCATGAAATTGATATAGATGTAAAAACTGCTGCTACTCCATTTTTACGTTGCTGCTCCTAGCAAACCATTTTCTGCTGTTATTTTTCAGGTGATTTATTTTTAAAGTATGTATGTATGTATAGTTTTTTATCCCTGAAATTTTATGAAATTCATACGACGTACAGGGAAATAAAAATTTAAAGAAGATTTAAAGAGAAGTAATTCGAAAATGTTTTAATTAGGAGGCCGTCCATCTAAATAAATTCAAAAAGAATTCGAACCTTCTTAAACGAGGTGATATTCCATGGCGAAGTTTATGATCAGAATAATGTACTCGTTAAATAATATAAATAATGTTCAAAGATTCAGTGCAGGCATTTGGAAATGGCAGACAAGTTTTCTTTTGATAAACTGTAAGATAAAGGTAAAGATAATAACAAAAGCAAACATTCATTCCAACGTAGACTTTGATTTTGACCATCGTTTTGGAAAGTATATTCATCAAAACTTCTGCGTTAAACATCAATAACACGTTTGGTATGCTAAAAGTAGATTTTTTTTTTCGCAAACTCCTGATGATGAGAGTTGACATTGATGTATCACCTCCGAAGAAAACTGTGTACTTCAGATATAAGTGATTGTGAAAGTTAAAGTTTAAGATTTTCACTTAAAAGCAAAGCGTCTGCATCATGATAAAATGAAGATTGAAATGAAAATTGATTGGAACTAAATGGCTATAAAAGCAAAACATAATATAAGATTAGATTATATTTGTGTAGAAGGGTGAGCTTATGCACTGCGGTATTTAATTAAAACCTATTGTACCAATACCAACTCATGATAAGATTCGTTGTAGTTCTTTTCCAGCTGAACTGAACCAGAAGCTAATGATCTTCTGTGGGGGGATGAGTTTGTAATCGACTTTAGGACGAAGAAGTGCTATATTTTATTATAATGTGCAGAAATGTTTATTCGATTTCGGGGTTAATTGCAGAGTTACTAACGTTATTAAAGGTACCCTCTATATCGAGGAAAGCGACCAGAGTGTATTCTTTGTGATGGAGGGAATATTCTATAGTACGATGTACGAACCAGGGTGTGTAGGGCCGTTTCTACAGATTTTCCCTTACAGTAGGCGTGTTGTGCTGTGGATAACAGTTTTGGATCTATAGCAGTTCGCAGATGGATATCAATCAGTCGTTCTAATCTAAAGTTTTAAGAAGGAAATATGATAGACTTATTAGTCGGAGATCTTTAGGGTTTACGTGGGATGATTTGCCTGCCTCAGGTATAAACAAAACCTTGACCTCTCTCCACTGAGTGGGGATGTAGTTCAAGGTGGTTGTTGCTGCAGTTTAGCAGCAGCAGAAACTGTAAAAAAACTCGAGATATCCTTTTTACTCAGAGTTTCAAAATCCTTTATTCTTAGAGAGGTTTGTCTATTAAAGGGAGTTCAAATATAAAACAAGGTATATACCTACTTGCAATAGTTTCTTGAATCGAGATTCTATGCTTCTATTCGTTTTCACGTTTTTCATGTCAAAGAAAGATTGGCAGAATGCCAGAAACATATGTAAGTAGACTTTAGTTAACCCTTCTTTACGAACCGGCAAAAGTCGTGTCCACCCGAACTGGGGTCCAAATGGACCCCACGATTTTTTCTTCGATTTTTTTTTGATTTCTGAAATATCTTGTTCAGTTAAATTTCTTCTGGCTATTGTATGAACTATTTCTAAGTATTTTATATAGCAGTGGTAAAGAAATTTAAGCAGAGATGTCATTATGCAGGTATGAAGGAGGTCATCAATAAAATTTTTAATTTCAAAATCGAGGGAAATGCCTAATTTCGCAAATCTGGGATTTCCGCTTATCCCTTTCGATATGTCTGTTTTACGTAATTACTGATTGTAAAATTCAGCCATATCAATTGTTCCTGTCAGGTATGTCTATCAAAATGAAAAATAGTCATTGTCTCAGTTTGTTCAGGTCATCAAACAAAAACTTCTAAAACGATTGGATTTCCCCAATACATGCCAAGCAAGCATGCCAAATATGGCTTGAAGTTTAGGTGGCTGAATGAAAGCTCAACGGATACACTGAAGTTTTCTATCTATACACTGGTTACTCTGACCAAAGTACAGGACTTGGTCGTGGATATGATGTGGTGATGTCGTTGACGCCATCATATTTCAATTCTGGACGCAACCTCACTGTTGACAATTTCATTACGTCGGTGGATTTGGCATTGAGGTTGCTGGATAAGAAGATCACTATTCTTGGCACGATTTGGAAAAACAAAAGAGATTTGCCTAAACCTTTTGTAGCGAAGGAGGTTCTTGATGACCAGAATGTGCCTGTAAAGGTCAATAGCAAAATGCAGTATCGTCCAGTCCACTCATCCATCTTCGGATTTTCTGGAAAAATGGTGTTGGTGAGTTATGTTCCGAATCCAAACAAACAAGTGGTATTGCTATCAACACAATATAACTGCGAGGAAGCTACTTCCGGTCATCAAAGTAAACCTGCCATGATACTGGATTATAACCTCACCAAAGGTGGAGTCGATGTATTCTACCAAATGGTCTCAATATGTTCATGTACACGTCGAACAAATCGCTGGCCGATGGTGGTATTCTACAACTTGCTGGACGTAGCAGCCCTAGCAACTGTCAACATTTTCCGACACTTTAATCCGCCTAGATGAAACAAAAATTTGTTCCGAAGTGATAAACTTATCGAACTAGCGGAGGAACTTGTTGAGTCAGAACTGAATAAGGAATAACCGTTCACAACCTGTAACACAATCTGGCATTGGAAAATCTGCATTGGACGCTCTCTAAATTTTGAGGAGAGTTCAGGAAGCATTACCAACACTCCCCGAAAGGCTCTCTTGTAAAAGGGGCAGATGTCACCTTTGCCGAAGAGCAGAACAAGAAAAGATCGACCTGCGATGGATGTGACAGATGTTGTTGCCCTTGCCACACTAGAACCTTATGTTTTAAATGTCTGCCTGAACTGCCAACAACTTCAAACTAAATCGTTCTAAACATAAACTATGCTGCTTTTGAAATAAAATAATTATTTATTAGAAAAAATATGATTTTTCATAGAATGTCAGTAGTGGGGTCCAAATGGACCTTTTTTTTTTTTTTTTTTTTTTTTTTTTTTTTTTTTTTTTTAATTTATAGGGTGAAGGTGAAAATTACCTTTACAAGCACGTCGACCTGAAAGATCTTTTTTGTGCTGTTCCCTTAGGTTTAATTACACGTAGTGTATAGGTTTGTTCATTCGAAGCTGAGGTCATGTAAGAACCTAAGAATCTTCGAGGAAGAGGTGTTTCTGATATCAAGGGGACAGGGGAACCCTTTATTGAATATTTTAAGCCTGGATCTAGCTAAGGCAGGGCATTCACATAAAATGTGTTCAGCCGTTTCTATGTCATCTTGGCTGATGCCCATGTTTTTAAGATGATACTTGAGAGAGCAGTGTCCCGTGAAGAAGTCCGTAAGTAACTTTGCGTCACGTTTGCTCATGTCAAGAATTTCTTTCATACGTTTGTGGGATAAGTCAATGAATAGTTTTGACTGACGATGGCCATTTGAGTTGTTCCAGGTGCTGATCATGTTCTGTCGTTCCCAGGTAGCTAATTCGTTTTTAAGGCTACTTATTGGGAGACCACAGTAGGGTTCAGGGCCTTTGAATTGGGACTGAGAGCCAAGTCTAACAAGTCGGTCAGCCTCTTCGTTACCCGGTACGCCTTCATGACCAGGCACCCATGAAAGAGTTATTTTATTGTGAGTAGCTAATTGAAGTAAACAAGTCAGGCAGTTCCAAACTAGTTTGGATTCGATTTTTGTCGAGGACAGAGCCTTTAGTGCTGCCTGACTGTCAGAGCAGATTAGGATGCTTGATCTTCGGAGGTTTCTTCTAATGCATTCCCTAATACAGAATTCTATAGCCATTACCTCTGCCTGAAAGATAGTAGTTGTGTTACCAAGGGATGTAGATGATTTAAAGTTTTGACCGTAAATCCCTGCACCTACACCGTTGTTTGTTTTTTAACCGTCAGTATACCAGATGTATTGGAAGTTATTTGTAAGAATTACAGGGTTCTTCCATGCTGAGCGGTTTGGAAAGATTACTTCAAAGGGGTGGTGTAACATTATGCGTTTAGGCATAAAGTCCGAGGAGTGTGCTGCAGGCGATTTCAGTATTGGGAGCACCTGCAGAATACTCATATGTCCTTGTAAGTTTTCCTTTCTTGAGTGGTTAGTGAGATGAAGCTTTAGTCCGCTTAGTGCAGCAGTCTTCTTTACTCTTTGATGTAGCGGAGGAAATTTTTTTTTTTTTTTTTTTTTTTTTTTTGTCAGGAGTAAATCTTCAAAAGACACTTAGTAGTATTCGATACCAAGTAGTGTGGGATTCTTACCCACTAAAAACTCCTCATAATCAGAACCAATCTATAACGATCGACAACAGATTTTTCTTTCTCAATAATATTATCTCTTTAAGGGAAGCTTAAACTTTTAATGCTTCCCATGACTTTTAGGCCATTAGCTCGTGTGGCTTGGTTCTTCTTAATCTCCGAACATTGCCTCTCGTATTTAATACGGACTCCATTTCAGAGTTGATATGACTATGCAGTCGCTGATTGTGTGATACAGCATGTTTTCTTACAACTTCTGTAACCGTTTCTATTTGTAGGTCACGATGTAAATCGCTATTTCTTATATACCATGGTGCATTTACTATTCCACGAAGGACTTTGTTTTGGAACTTTTGGATGATTTCAGTATTTGTTTTCTTTGAACAGCCCCATAATTGGATTCCATAGGTCCAAACAGGTCTAAGTACTTGTTTATAAAGCATTATTTTATTTTCGACAGATAAGTCAGAATTTCTACCGAGTAACCAGTACATTTTTCTATATTTCAAGTTGAGCTCTTCCCTTTTCTTTTTGATATGCTCTTTCCATTTTAGCTTTGCATCCAAATTCATCCCAAGGTATTTGGCCGTATTGGCGTAGGGTACAGCTTGATTGTTGATGAATATTTGAACGTAGCTTAACTTTTTATTTGTAAAGTTTATATGTGCAGATTTAGCTTCATTGAGCTTGATACGCCATTTTTTGGTCCAATCACTAACGGTGTCGACGGCATTTTGCAATTTCTCAGCAGCCTTGACGACGCACTTACTGGATGCCAAAATTGCGGTATCATCCGCAAAAGTAGCCATAATGGTGTTGTTATCCACTGGAATATCCCTTGTATATAGCAAATACAGGGTAGGTCCTAGGACGCTTCCTTGTGGAACACCGGCTTGTATATTACATAGCTTTGAATATTCTTGATCATACCGTACTCTGAAGAGCCGGTTTGAGATATAAGATTTTAGTATTTCGTAGTACTGCCTGGGTAGGTCCCTTTGCAGTTTGTACGCTAGCCCCTCATGCCATACCTTGTCGAATGCTTGAGCAACATCTAAAAATATAGCCGAACATACTTGTTTTTCTTCTAACGCTTTTTCAACTGTATCCGTTATTCTATGAACTTGGTCTATCGTGGAATGTTTATTTCTAAATCCAAACTGATGATTTGGGATTAGATTTCTTTCTTCTATGACCTTGCTCAGTCTTTTCAGTAGCAATTTTTCAAAGACTTTTGCCATTATTGGTATAAGCGATATTGGTCTGTAAGACGTCACTTCTGTTGGTGGCTTACCTTGCTTTGGTATAACAATTACTTCAGCAATTTTCCAATGATGTGGGACATATTGGGTCTTTAGGCATGCATTTATTATGAATTGGAGTTTTATGAAGGCTTTTGATGGCATTTCTTTCATAACCTGAGCAGTTATTAGATCGTACCCAGGTGATTTTTTGTTCGATAGTTGATTTCGACACACACTTTTTATTTCTTTGAGTGTGACAATTGGTATGTCAACTTCATCGACTTTATCAATAAACTGTATGCTGATTTCAGATGTATTTGCCGGGAATGGCTTAAAAACATTCGCAAGATGTTCTGCAAACAGGTTAGCTTTTTCTTTCGGATTTCCGATCCAATTCCCGTTTAGAGATTTAATTGGCGGGTTTTGTAACTGCGGTCTTTTCAGGCGCTTAGCTGCTTTCCAGAGCGAATAATCAGTTGAAGCAACAGTCGTTAAATTTTTCAGGAATCTACTTAATGAGTCATTTTTGAATTCGTAGATTTGTTTTTTCAGTTCGTTGCTTAGCCGGTTAAACGCTGTTTTGTCGTCTGGAAATCTAGTATTTTGCCATTTTCTTCGAGCTCTTCTCTTCTCCAATATCAACTCTCTTATCTCGGCAGGGTATTTTGTTTCAGTTTGCTTCCTACTCGAGCAAGTTGATGTACTTTCTTCTGCAGCTTGTTGAACATCGGCAATGAATTGTTCTACTTCAAGGTCGATTTGCTCTTTTGTTTCCATAGGGGATCTGAGATTTATATAGCTTTCAAGCTTTTCTCTGAATTTACTCCAGTTTGTTTTATTGTTTACTAGCTTAGGATTACTTTTTTCCATTATCTCCGATTCATTAAGTGATAAAATCACCGGTGTATGATCTGATGATAAGTCATAATTACCTTCGACTCTTATATGGTTTCGTTTGATACCTTTAACTATGAAAAAGTCAACAAGGTCTGGTATTTTACTTGAATCCGATGGCCAGTAAGTTGGTGATCTGGATGAATAAAACTCACAATTGTATTTGAGGCATGCTTTGTAAAGCCTTCTGCCTTTTGTTGTTATAAGTCTGGATCCCCAATGGGTGTGCTTAGCATTAAAGTCACCACCAACAAGGAAGTTATGTCCTAGTACATTCAGCAGTTCTGTATAATCATCTTCAGTCGGGGAACGCCTCGGCGGGCAGTATATTGATGCCAACTTGAAGTCTTTCTTTTTCATGCCAATACTAATTATTGTTACTTGCATATTCTCGTTTGTAAACATAACTTCTTCGTGGTGTTTTAAGCTCTTTTTTATGAGGATTGCCGATCCACCTCTAGCCTTATCAGCTGGATGAGGAGCGTGGTAGCAAATATAGTTTGATATTAAATCATCAAGAACCAGCCCACTTGAGAAATGAGTTTCGGACACCAGACAAATATCTATGTGTTCGATGTCTAAGAAGATTTTTAATTCTGATAAATGGTGTAAAAGACCGTTTGCATTCCATGTTCCAATTTTTAGTGTTCTGTCCATCATTGTTTTTTAAGAGTGACTTCTTCACTTAGCCGTTTGATGTTCAAATCCTGATTGTCAATTCTTTTAAGAAGGAGGAAAAAGGAGGAAAATTTAATAAACTTTCTAACGCTAAAGTTGGGCAGGTGCGCATTGCACTTGTGATACCTACACAGGTTAGTCTTTGTAATTTTTGCAAAGATTTGCGGGCATAAACTTGTTCTGTTTTTTGCCACCAGACCAGCGAAGCATAGGTTATGATGGGTGTGATAATAGTGAGGTAAGTCCAGTAAATCATTTTTGGCCTGAGTCCCCACTTTTTACCAAAAAGTCTAGAACAGGCCCAGAAAGCATTTGTTGCTTTTGCTATGGTTTTGTCTAGATGTGGTTTCCAATTGAGTTTATTATCCAGGGTTACTCCTAGATATTTGACCTCTTTGGAAAAATTAATTTGAACACTATTTAGGGATAGTGTTTGGAGATTGATTTTACGTCTCCTGGTGAATGGAATGATGACTGTTTTGGTGGGGTTGACCTTAAGCCCTTCTTTGTTGCACCAGTCATTAGCTTTGTTCAGGGCACTTTGCATACGGTTTGTGACCTGTGCTTCTTGATTGCCTTGAATAGAGATGACTAAGTCATCAGCGTAGCCTTGTGTATCAAGGCCCAGCTTATTGAGGTCATCCAAGAGCTGATCTATTACAATTGACCAGAGCAGGGGAGATAAAACACCCCCTTGGGGACAGCCTTTACCAGCATTAACTGTTATTGATGTTTGACCTAATGTCGTGGAGATGATTCTGCCACTTAACATAGAGTCAATCCATTTAATGGTTGGTGTGTCAATTCCTTTGACAGTTGCAGCGGTTTGAATTGACAAGTACGTAGTATTGTCAAAGGCGCCAGAAATATCAAGAAAAGAGCAGAGTATGATGTCTTTCTTAGCAAACGCAGTCTCAATTTTGCTTACCAGCTGATGGAGAGCTGTAACAGTGGATTTACCCGTTTGGTAAGCGAATTGGTTAGCATTGAGAGGATTTGATATTAAGGCCGTACAGCGAATGTGTAAATCAATCACTTTTTCCATGACCTTTAGAAAGAAGGATGTGAGACTGATTGGTCTGAAGGATTTTGGGTCTGAGTTTGATCTATTGCCAGCTTTTGGTATGAATACTACTCTCACCTTTCTCCAAGTTTGAGGGATGTAGCTTAATTCAAAACTGGATCTATAGATAAGTATAAGTGAGCAGATTATGGTATCAATTCCATACTGCAAGAGAGCAGGAAAGACACCATCTTCCCCGGGCGCCTTGAAAGGCTGTTGGGAGGATATTGCCCATTTAATGGAGTCTTCGTTAAAAATTTTTCTAGCTAGACTTCTTGTTGTGCTGTTAGGTGTAGTGTAACTCACATTTGTGGTTAGAGATTGATCAGTGGTATGTATACAGTCAGGAAAATGAGTGGCCAAAAGTAGGCTCAGAGTTTCACTGTAACTTTGGGTAAAACTACCATCCGATTTTTTTAAGAGACCAATACCATTGCTATGATCCTTAGCTAAGGCTTTTTGAACTCTAATTGAAGAAGGCAAGTTATCGATACTTTCACAGAAGTTTTTCCAGGTAAGTCGTTTTTGCCTTCTTATCATCGAGTTGTAAGTCGTTAAAGTTGTTCGATATTCGCTCCACGAATTGGTTCGTTTAGCTTTGTTGAACAACTTTCGAAGCTTTCTTTTTAACTTCTCCAACTCACTGTTCCACCAGGGAACATCGCGATTTGAGTTGATCTGTCTAATGTGACAGCTGGACTCGTATGCGCTTGTGATTTGTGAGCTTAAGCGTGTTGCTTCCCTTTCAAGTTGATAAGGAGAGTCAATGTTTGGATAGGATGGTTCAAATTCACAACGAAGTGTCTCTGTGTAGAGATTCCAGTCCGTGTGTCTTGGTACCCTATTGTTTTCTATATTGTTGGGATTCGGTCTTGACAGATCAAATCTGATGTGCCGGTGGTCCGAGAATGATATCTCTTTCGAGACATGCCAATTGAGAATGTTGTTGGCTATGGCAAAACTTGCCACTGTCATATCCAACACTTCTTTCCTAGTGGAGGTGACAAAAGTAGGTTCATTTCCCTTGTTTAGAATATCTAAGTTTGAGTGCATAAGAAAATCTAAAAGTGACTCACCTCTTTTGTTGATATCTGTACTACCCCATATGGTGTGATGGGAGTTGGCATCACAACCAAGTAGTAGCTGTCTTCCCCTTGCGTTGCAGTATCTAACAAGTTTTCTTACCTCTTCAGGTGGTGCGGAGGTAGTATCCCCCGGGTAGTAGGCTGAGGCTATTACAATATTTTGTAAGCCTCTTGCCGTGGGGATCTCAGCTAGTACCGCAACGAGATCATTTGTGATGAATTCTGGAATGGGAAGAAAGTTAGTTCTTTTATGGATAAGAAGCGCAGCTCGTGGTTGGAGTTGCGTGTTGTCGTATATTAACTTACACGATTGTGTTGGAAGGCCTTTTATTTGGCCTCTTACCACCCATGGTTCCTGGACTAGTAAGCAGTCCAGATCCTGCTTGACAAATTCCCTGCTTGCCGCAGCTGAGGCAGCTTTGGCGTGCATGAGATTTATCTGCAGGAATTTTAGGGTGGTGTTATTCATTTTGTTTTTGGGGTTGAGGTAAAGCTCGCTGGTGCTTTCAATAGCCTCTGCCGAGCTTTACCTTTGGGCCTGGGGTCCCGTTTTTGAGCCATGAATTTGGCTGTGCTGCTTTTTGCAGCTGGTGTTGCGTTCTCACATATTGGTGTTGTTGTGGCGACGGTTGTTGAGCAGGGAAGGGGGGGAGTTGTTGTTGCGTTGCCAGAGGTACCTTTTGGTAAAGAAGGCCTTACGGCTGACTCCTTTGGTAAGGCAGATGTGGCATTAGCAACTGGGGGGGGAGGAGCTGGGATTGTTGGAGCTGTCAGCCTGTTTTGTAGATCTGACGTTGGTGAAGGCTGTGGAGCACTATTACCTGTCGTCAGAGTCATACAGGCTGTCTTGACAGGGGAGTTAGGTGGGGGTTTGGGGGCACCAGTTCTGTTAGGGGCTTTAGGATGGCGGAGTTGAACATCGCCAAACCTAAAGTCTATGATGTCTTTTTTTGTTTTCAGTAGAGCCACGGATTTATGGTCCACCGAAAAGGTGAGAATAGAAGCGGCGCCTTTGGCTTCTCTTCTTATGATCCTCCATTCAGGAACGGGGAGACCCTCATTCTGGACCTTTATCGCAGTGAGAATCTGTTCGTTTGTGCATGTTTGGCCAACGGGGAAATGGCCCACCAGAATTTGGTTTTTTAGAACTTCTTCCTCTTCAACCGCCTTCAGTGAGGCATTCACCCAAGGCTTTATTTTTGGAATTTCGCCTTTTAGCCAATCAGCCGTGACCTTATTTTTGCAGTTGAAGACAAGCCAGCCTGGTCTGAAATTGGTGCCAAAGAATTTGGGGCTGATATCCCCTGTCTTTTGGCTACAAATCAAACCAAAGATGGTGTCTTGCACTACTGTCATTTGGTCAGTGTTAAGTAGCGTTTCCGGGCAGTCTGAGGCAAGGATACCTATTTTGTAACTCTCCAGCGCTTGCTTAAAATTTTGTTGCTCTGTTTTTTGTTGATATGGAGGCGGATTTGATGTGGAAACATCAACAGACCTCTGCTTGTGAGCAATGTTGGGTTTTGCCATTTTGGCACGATTTAAGTCCCTAGGGAAGGATTCAGAACGATTCCTTTTTTCTCCCTTTGGAACAGCCGTTCTGCCTCTTTCCTTGGCTTCGGCTTCGTTAAGGCCGCTAGCCAGAAGGAATTTAAAGCGTTTGCGAGCAGCTCCGCAAAGCTTGATGCGCGCTTTTTGGGTTGTTTTGATCGTTTGATCAGAGTGTGTTGAAGGGGCAGCTTCGTTAAGAAGTTTCGCCTCCTCCAAAGAACCAATAGGTGGAAGGTCGTCAAGACCTGTCTCCATTGGTGTGGATGCACTTAGAGCAGCATCACTCTCTTTTTTATTTTCATTAATGTTTTCAATCTTGTACCCACGAGTAATAGGGAAAGGAGGTCACCATTGGCAGAGCCCTATGCCAACGTAAAGGACTTACAATTTAAACTGGATTTGCCTAGGTATCCAGAGTTCGCAACTAGCGACTAAGAACTCCTTAGCCATTCAGCCCTCGGCGTCGCTGTTCAACCACTGGCTTGAGGATTGTTTATCGACCTTTACTGGTCTAGATCCGTTATGTTCGGTTATTGCGTAAGAAAGTTGCAATGGCACCTCGAGCAGGATGTTATTTGCTAACGCATAACGGTCTTGAAAAGGGAGAGGCTAGAGTTTCATGGAATACCAGACTTTTATTGCGCTTCACCTGTTCCTGGGTCTTAAGACCCTAGCCACCTCCAAATGGACCTGCTAACAACCTGTTCTTTTCACAAAAAAAATCGCAGAAAAATCTGTAAACATCTGATAATCGTTTCAACTTAAGAAATGAATAAAAAATTGAATTTTGTTCACTTAGTAAAAATCCCATTTAAAAAAAATTAAAAACAAAAAAGTTATGAGTGTTCAAACATGCTATGGGGTCCAAATGGACCCCAGTTTGTAAAGGAGGGTTAAAGAACAAGTGAAGTTTGCTTTAGTTCGAGAATCGAACTTTACAATTGTATGGGTCAAAGCTGTTAATGGCCCAATATAGTTTTTCCCGCGTAATCAGATCGGGGTTGTTTGTTATTATGCTACCTGATTGTTTTGCTCGTTTGAAAAGTTTTCTGCATTCCTTCCTGAGCGGTTCTAGCCTCAAGCTCCACCACAGTTGTTTCTGTTTTCCTCTTATTTTTATAAAAGGACACGATTTGTGCATTGAATGGTTAAGGGCGGTTGTAAGATCATTGACTTTATTGTCCAGATCCTGTTTGTTTGTAGGGTTTTGTAAAAGTTCAGGTATAATAAACTTCTTCGAAGTTACCCGGTATTTTTGAAAGACTATGGTTGCTTGAGAGGTTCCTCATTAAGATTAAATTGAATGTATCTATGATCAGAAAAGGAGTGTTTTGTTGATACTTTCCAATTAGTAATTCTATGATGAATTGAATCGGAGACAAGAGTAATGTCTAAGATTTCTTGTCTGTTTCTGATGGGTGATGAATGTAGGTTCATTGCCAGTATTACTTACTATAAGGTTAGTTCTTAAAGTAAAATCAAAAAGTGACTCACCCCTTTCATTTATATCGATACTTCCCCATACTGTGTGATGCGCATTAGCATCGCATCCAATGGTGAGGTAGATCTTCTGCCGTTCTGCTGCAGTAACAATCCTTTTTATTAAGTCGCCTGGAGGAGGACCAGGATGGTCGTGGCCGAGATAAGCTGATACCAGCCATTAGGTGTTGTCACTGGTTTGGTATCTCTCAGTGGTTACATCACGATTGCTGTAATCAGGGAGTGGAAATACATTAGTAGTGCTACTTTTTACCAATATGCAGAATCCGGGTCCACTTTCGTCCTTTACATACAGTAGAATGTATGCAGGAGCCCTTAGTCCATGAACGACAGATTTGATGATCCATGCCTCTTAGATAAGGACAACATTTTCCCCCTTTTTTCTTCTTGAACTTATACAGATCACGCGATTTCCCTCCATCAAAAGCGACTAACTTGACGCGTCCCGGATTCCATCTTGCGTCCTCAAAGATGGCAGGCTCCCCTGGTTTTCCATCATAAGAGTCCAGTAGGAGGCTTGGAGCTTATTCATGATAATCGACTAACGATCGAAAGAGATCGCACCGTCTGCATTACTCCTGTCGATGACAGCGACTTCGGTCTTGTCATTCAGTGCGTCACTGTACGAAATGTCTGAGCCATGCTTAGGTTTAGGTACATCACCTAAAACCTTCTTCAATTTTCCGCCTCACTTTGTGGTTGGGAGGGTAGGGAGGTTGGGATCCCCTTCGTTATCAGCTCCACTGTTAGGCACAGTTTCACCTACTACTTGGGGGTAGGGGGATAGGAAACCCTTACGATGCCAGTTCCACTGTTAGGCACAGTTTCACCTAAAACTTGGGGGATAACTAGATTGGCGACCCTTACGTTTTCAATTCCACTGCAAGTCACAGTTTCACCTTCAACTTTGGAGGTAGGGGGATAGGACACTCTTTCGATGTTCGTTCCACTGTTAGGCACAGTTTCACCTTCAACTTGGAGGAGTGTTTCAGGAGCTTCAAGGAAGTCCTCACCCATACCGTCTGGATTGGTCAACCTCGAGTGGTGGGAGGTTGGAAAAATGGAGTTTTTGATGAGAGTGGCCCTTTTGCCAACACATCGCAGTTCGCATTAGAGCCGAAAGTCTCGGCCCCTCTACTTGCATTAGCTTTTTGAAACACTATAATACGTTGTGATTTAGTTGATTGTTAATAATTTTTTCTTTGAAAATTTAAATAATTTTTTTATAAAACTGCACTTTCTGCCTAAACGGAGAGAAACAAACACCACACAATATTTTTCTGGAACCAGATTAGATGAGATTAGATTAGATTTTATTTGTAATCATAAACAGTATTTTCATTATTTAAAATAGAAACAAGAATCAGAAAAGCATTATTGCCGTCTGCCTAGTTGACAAAACATATTTTTTTTAACGTTTATAATAATTTCAAAATTTAATTCTCTTAAAATAATTTCAATAATTAGTTTATAAAAAAAAGGGAGTACATGACTTAAAAAAGACAATTGTAATTTTAAAAACTTTCATTAACTGTGCGGTCCCACCTATAGGGCCAAATTATTAATGCAATTGCCAAATTATATTAGGAACCAAATATTATTGGTAAAGTTTTTTTACTTCGATTTTGTTTAGCAAGGATATAACTTCGATGTCAGTCAAAAAATTTGATCCCAACACGTTTCTTCTAACTTCGCTTAAAATAGGACATTTTCCCATAAAATGTATAATATCCTCTCTTTCACGCAGGTTGCATTTTGTATAAAATTGGTAAATCCTATCTGTGTGGAATAAAGTTCAAGCGTATCAGCTTTCCCCGTATCTTGACCATCATAGATATCTCCTCTTCACTGTTTTCATCTCGGAAATAATTCCTCTCTTCCAAATGGTAGTCTAGTTGTGAGTATTTTGCTCTATGTAGCGATTCATGCGCGTTATTCTCAAACCGTTCTCTGCACTTCAGGCCTACTAGTGAAATAAGATCATATAATAAAGTCTTCCAGCGAACAAAGTCAAAACTGTTTAGACTTAGGTCCATACCACAGTCCGCCGCCATATCTTTCCACTCAGAATATCAACTTGATTCCTCACGTATGACTTGAAGGGCCGCCGCGCCGCCTTCGGTAGCCGATGATTTTCCAGCTTCATGATCTTTAGTACGTAATCAATTTGCATTTTCAGCGTACGTATAAAGAGCGGTGATAATCCTGTTTCAAGCATAATCATGTAGTTTAGCATATTTGGTGGTAGTCGAAAAATTCACTTTATGTAGTATCGGAGTAGCTTCTCTACATTCTCATTCTCTTCAAAACAAAGATATGGTCGATCGTTAAGTAGCCTGCCCTAAACCAGCCTGGTACTCTGTCAATTACTTATTATTGCTGATAAATGTATTGAGCCGTGTCTGTAGTATAAAAGTGAAGATTTTATAGCAAGCATAAGAAGGATATACCTCTATAGTTAGATAGTTCCAATAAACTTCCTTTTTTATGTATTGGAAAGTTATGGATTCATTGAATTAATGTGGTATTGTTCCTGTTTCCAATACATTATTGAATATAAGCTTAAGTCTATCTATCATCTCCATAGTGCAGCACTATTAGTGCTATACTTATAGAATTCGGCTGGTATCCAATTAGAGCCAGCTGCTTTTCCATCCTTTAGTTTACTCAATGCTTGTGTGACCTCTCGACGTGTTATAATCGCATCCAACACTATATTATCAACACCAGGAGGTGCGTAAAGAAAGTTGAGTCTTTCTTGCAACGGATTCAGAAGGTTCCTGAAATGCGTGGCTAGAAGATTAGGGCTAAGGTTGTAATGAATTTTTAAGTTTTTGCGATTTAACTTCTTAAGGCTAGGTGTCCCTTGCATTTTTCGTTAAAATTTGAAAGGTGCGTTGACTTATTGCTTCATAACTTTCGCAATTTTCTTTATAATTTTATGAAACAAAATGCATTGTAAAGATGATAAACACACAAACATTTGTGTATCATTCAAATGCTGAAAGTTATTTCCTAACGGTTTTTATAGGGACCGGAAGCCGTTTTTTTTATTGAAAATTTCGATTTGTTCACTATTTTGGTCGGGGCATCCGTATTTATGAACTTTTTATTTTTTTCTTTTTCTTTTTATAACTAGAAAATATATATGCAACTAACCTCTGAGCGTTTTTTTTAAAATTTTGTCTCCTTATATGAAAAAAACCTTCGTCAATTTGTTGTAATTTTTCGGTTTTCAGCATACTCTTATGGTAATAACTTTGGCGTTTATTAATATTTTTTCATGAAATAAAAAGCAAATAGTAGATAGATATCAGGCTCATCATATAAAATCATTGGTAATAGTTTTAAGTGTTTTGAAACAGGTGTTATGATGAGAAGTTGGTGAAACTGCCTTTTTTTAGCTTATAAAGCATGGGGCAAGGCGTGGGTGTTTTCAAGTACATATATATATTCATTTTTTTGAAGGTAATAAAGCTCCTCAACTAACCTCTGAGCCCAAAATCAATATTTTTTTCTCCACACCGCTAAAATTCAACTTCAATAAAGTCATATTTGCAAACGATTTTTGAAAAACGAGAAGCCAAAAGAACCTCAATTTTTTGTTGGTATTTTTCTTTGATATAATCTTAATTAGTTTCAATAAAGAAATATACTATTGTGGTCACAGAATTTGGAATATTAATTCTAGAAAAACTGTCTACTTTGGGTTTTTTACTAGAAAAACTTGCTTAAAAACATATACATATGCATTTCAGTTCGAAGCAAATCCGCCACCAATTTTAGCGCCGATTTCTCTTTTTTTGGTCTGTTCTCTGTGATTTGGAAAAGGAGTATCGCTCAAATGATCTTATGCGTTATGCATTCCCTCATACATATCATCTATATTCTATACCTATGACCTTATTTTGTGATCTTTTGTGCTATTCATTTCTCATTACAAACTGTTTGCCTGTGGTTTTTTTTTTGCTGGTAGCAGTAGCTTGCATTGTAAAAAAAAAGTTTGAAATGTCGAAGGATTGAAAGAAACAGACATAGGCAAATGCACAAAGGGAAAGGGGTGAGAAAATAGCACCACTGCACTAATAGAATGGAATTCCTTGGTCAAGTGTTCGCAACTTGATGGGAGTGTGTTTCATTTTTTTCTTCAGCTAAAAATTTTGTATTTGACTAGGTAGTTATTTTGTGTTTAGCCCCGTCCACACTGTCCAATTTGTTTGTCAAGCATCGAGTTTGTCAAACAAATTGGATAGTGTGGCCGCTCATCAACAGGCTTGTCAAATTTGTTGGATGGTTTTCAAAATTTTTTGATATTTTTGCAAGTTGGACAACAAATTGGATGAGTGTGGACGCAAGTCGTCAAACTTGGAAGAAATTTCATTTCAAAAATGTTTTCAAGTAGTGCACATCGCACGGAAAGAACATTTTTCTTTGTTCGGTAGGTATATTCATGAGGAATTTATGATGGTTCAGGTAGTGCTAGTGCACCTCGCAAGGAAAAAATGTTGGGTAGATTGAAAATGGATTTTATGATATTTTCAGGTAGTGGACCTCGCACGGAAAAATTTCTTTTTGGTAGGCACATTGAAATAGGAATTTACGATACTTTCAGGTAATGGGCGTCACATGGAAAAATATTTTTTCCTTGATGGGCACTTGAGGGTTTTAGGTAGTGCACCAAGCAAGGAAAAAATGTTGGGCAGATTGAAAATGGATTTTAATGAGGGTTTTAGGTAGCGCACCTAGCAAGGAAAAAATGTTTTTTTTTGTTGGGCAGATTAAATATTGAATTTATGATACCTCGAATATATGACCTCGCACGGAAAAAATTTTTTCCTTGATGCAAAATGCAAATTACGATAAATTGATAATATAAAAAGTTTGGTAGCACCTAAATGTAATTATCATTTAATTACTATAAAGTAAAGGGATGCTTTTGTTTATAGCTTATATTTTAAAATAAGGTGCGTCCATCCTGAGATAGTTTATATAGTCATCTGGTGCAGTCAGTTTCAATTCGTTCAACAAATTGGAGGAAGAATATTTTGGGCGATTTTTAATTCATTCCTTGGTCCAAATCATTTTCCTTTTATTTTGTTGCTTTTCTTTTTCTGCTTGTTCATCGCACTCTATAATCACCAAAGCTGCTACAATTACGTCTGCCATGATCAAAATTCTAAAAAGAACTGATTATTTCCAAATTCCAAATGTTTTCAGGTACCTAGTGCACATCACATTCACGGAAAGAATATTTTTTCTACAGCTTATAATTTAAATTAAAGTCGATTATCTCCAAATGTTTTCAGGTAGCGCACATCGTACGGAAAGAATATTTTTTCTTCGTTGTGCACATTTATGATGTTTTTAGGTAGTCTACCTCTACAGTCCCTACACACTTTCTTTTGTTTTTCTTACTTTTCTAAAATTTCATCCCTAAATTGCGCTGCTACTGCTATGTCCTCCATGGTTGAAATTCAGACCAGAATGAAGTTTGACGACTTGTTTGATCAGTGTGGACGCAATGGGTATTTTCCGTCCAACTTTTCATCCAACAAATTTGACAAACAAATTGGACAGTGTGGACGGGACTTCTATAATTAGTTGATGACATAATACGGTTGGCATGAAAATGTATGTAGGTATAGGTGAGTAACTTATATAGGCATATAGAATTCAACTTATTTGGAATAAGATATGCGTTTGGGTAAGGTGTACCTATGCGAAATAATTTTTTTTAACTTTGTTTCAAAGTTGTTGGTTGTATACTATTCTTTCGTTATTGGTTTGTACCTATTTGTATATTTTATTTATTTTATTTTTGTTTCATATTGTGCATGTGGGAAGGCAAGCTGAGGGTGGATAAGTGTGGGTAGGTACTTATATCTATGGTTCAGTAGTTTGGGCGGGAGATGGTAACATAGAAAGCCGGACAGACAGTGTGACTTTCACATTTATAATATTAGTTAGGATTCTACATTGAGAGTTATAGTGTAATTTTCTGTAAATTATGTTGTGCTGATCGTTAGATACATGTTGAAATTTGGTTTATTCGTGCTGGTGACAAAATTTTTAGCCCATTCATTCAACATAACAAAACTTGTAAAAATGTCTCAAAAATCTGTTGTGTTACATAAATCAAAAAAAAAATCGAAAATCGTTTAACAAGAAAAAGCTATGGAAGGTAACTACATATTCATAACGTAGATTATTCCTAGAGAGATGGAATTCCTTTTTTTTTTTTTTTAAAAAAAAACAAGAAGGTACCTATAAGGAGGTGGTGTTGATACGGTCAAGTACATGGAGTTTTAAGTTCTGTAGTGATGAGAAAGACTTATTTATTATTATCTGTGCATATATATATTTTTTAAGAGGACCATCCCACGTGATTTGTTTTGTTTTTTTTTCATAAATTGCTGTCTTAAAATGTTTAGAGTACGATAGCAAAGTGATTTTTAAAAATTCGAAGTCGTTTTAAAAATACAGCTGTTAAAAAAAGTCTTATATTTTCACAGTAATAAGCGGACCTAAAACTTTTTTCCTCAGAACTGTGTTTTTCAGACTTTCCTCTCTACTATCTCAAAAACTTGTTTACCGAATGACTTGAAATTTGAAGGGTACACTCAACAAATGTACTATGTGCGCATAGAACTACTACCAACCAAATATTCTCAAATTTACGACTTTTTTTTAGCAAAAGCCAAAAAAACCAACGCAAATTCGTAACTATTTTTTCAAAATATTTATCAAAAGTCCAATTTTGTATATATTCATTTCATAATAGTTCATGCCATGCATTTAGGATTGCAGATGAAAACGACGATAATTTTTTTTTTGTTTTCGACAAACCAGTTGGAGTCGTGGAGGAATTGCGAGTTCATTTTTTGAAGCGGGGTGTTCAGAGAACTATAACTCATATTCTACTTTATAATTTTAGCTTAAAATTTATATTGATCAGTCGATATATAATATATGTTAGTAAATTATAGTCAATTTAAAGTTCTGTCTATTTACTGGTCATTGAAAAAAAAATCCTAAGAACTCCCACAAAAAACAGGCCGTTTCATAAGATGACTTCTTTAAATCTCAATTTGCTTGGTTATGGCCCACAATATTACTGATTTTGTTCAAATTTCAAGTGAAAAAAAAAAATAATAAACGGAAAATTTTTTAAATCAAATTTAACTTGAAAAATTTTGAATTTTCTTAGGGAATTCGTTGTCCTTCGATTGCAGTTTTCAAAAAACATCCATTCCTTTATTTTCTTAAAATAGGTAGGTATATCTTCTTGCAAAGGAAATTAAAATGGATACAAGTGATTGGTAAAAAAAAAATAAATAAAAATAAAATAATAAAAATAAATAAATGAAATAAAAATTAGTATTATCTAAGTTCCTACCTCCCAAGTTATCCCCTTTTTCATTAATTTTGCTGATCAAACTAAGCCAAGAAACTGATCTACATTTAAATCACACAAATGTCATGTTTTCCACATCCGCAAAAACACAAGATAAGAAATATCGACCCTACAACATCTTCATTATTTGTAATTATTTGAATTTATCTCAGCAAGCAAACTGACAAAAAAAGTTACCGGTTTTCTTACTTTCCTGACTTGACACAATATTTTTATTCTCAACCCATCCAAAAACAAGAAATCGTAAAAAATTTTCATTCGGACATATTGTGTACATACATATATCTTCGTCAGTGTGCCTTATGAATGATATCTGTTTTTTTTTTATATGCCTACTTGCACAGCGTATGCTCGTATAATTCTCACCCCTTTGTTCTGCTTATGCAAGTGCGTAATTCTTTTCTAGTTTCTGCCTTTCTGGCTGTTGCCGAGACCAAAGAGAGAGAGAAAATAGGGAGAATTTGAAATCACACGCGACGATGGCAAGAGGGATCAGTTTTAAGGGAATAAAATGATTTACTAATACAAGCAAACACTTTTACATGAGTTCTGAGTTCGCTAAAAAAGTCCACCTAGCCTTAACCAGGTTCCAAAATTCTTTCGCATTCCGGCAGTGGACTAATCGCTCTGATTCACCTTCAAAATATACAACTTTTTTTCGTTTACACAGAGATTTGTGTTCTCTGTTGGCTTGCAAATAAAGGTTTCTGAAAAAACCATCGTTTGAACTACGATATGCTTTGAGCCAAGCAATCGATAAGTACTAGCTTTTTTACATTCCATATCAAACCATGGAGTGTTGTAATCTTTCTTATTCTGCTGGCCAGTAGAGATCGGGTAAGATGTTTTAATAATTTCTTATAGCGGAGTTAAGTTGCTTATCTGTTGTTCACGAAGTGATATGTCCAGCTTCTCCTGATACTGAGCCGTCTTAATCCGATTCCACTTTAGTTTGGGCAATAGCATCATAGTACTGCTTTCATCTTGTTCCACCGCTGTCAATCCAAAAGTAACTATTATAGGCATATGGTCTGAATACGGTACCTACATTTTCCACTTGAAAATCAACTATATAGTTATTTCATTTACCATCAACGAGACAATAATCAATCAACGAACTTCCTTGCTTGCTAATAAAAGTAAATTCACCTTCCATATCTGCCGAAGTAGTTCCGTTTAAAGTTCTCAACCCATAAGAAATAATACAGTTTATTAACTTCACTCCTTTTGTATTAATAACATTATCTTTTGACTTTCTTTGAATTCCAGCTTCTAAATTTTCGTTTCCAGGTTCATTTCCAATTTTCGCGTTCAAGTCGCCTATTACCATTAAATAACTGTTCTTCTTTTGTATTGTGCCATTAATTCTTCCAATATTTCAAAATCTCTGACACAATTATTACAATTAATGCAAGCTGGGAGTAGCCGAAAAGTCTCATTATTAAATTTGAGATTTAGAAATGTTACTCCCTCCACTACACGAAATTCAATGCTGATATCTTTTAAATTCTTTTTATATCCAAAAAAACATCCTCCACTGGCTCTTCCCCTTGACTGTGTTCTAATAGCTGGAATCCATTTGAATACCAAACTTGATAGTTTATTTTCAAATTTGGCAAGAATGTTTCATATAGAAAAAGAAAGAAAGTTTCTTATAGAAAAACAAATTCAAATTGGTTTATAAATTTATAAAATCCTACAAAAACACTTTTATTATTTAATTCTGCTTTATATTATACGAAAGGATTTTATACTTTTAAAATTTAAGACTATTTATATTAAAAACATAATTACCTAAAGAGATCGAATTATGGCAGACGGCATTACAATTAAAAACTACTCGTGTGAACATTTTCGAAAGTTTGAGAGCTACTGCTGCTTCCCGCTGCTGTGGAAGGGATGTCAAAAATATATCGATATAAAAAATATCGATATATTTCGTTCGATATATCGATATATATCGACGATATTTTTTTCACCGATATATCGATATATCGATATAAATATTCATGTATCGAAAAGGTATAAAAAACGATACTTTTTTCGGGTACTAGAAACTAACCTGCAAACATACCAAATTTATTGCAAAAAAAACTTTTCTATACCTTTCACTATATTATCTTAGACAGGAAAACACCCACAAAATGTGTGCAACCTTTCATTGACCACTTAGCAAATCATTTTGTGAGTTTTGATAATTTCACAGTGTACAGTAATAAACCAAAATATCGAACACAAATAAAAAGGATTTGTAACCTAAGTGGTCAACGAATAGGTACATGAATTTTATGGGCCTTTTCCTGTATAATATAACTAATAATCTAATATACCATGCATACATTTCTCATAGTTGGAAAACTCTTTTCTTTACCTATCGCTGTTAGTTTTGTTTTACAGGAAGAGGAACAACCCATAAAATTCATGCAACGTTCATTGATCACTGGGCACTGGGGTTGAAAATCATTTTTATTTGTTGTTCAGTATTTTGGGTTTTTACGACACATTGTAAAATATGCCAGAAGTTAAAAGTAAAGAAGATTTGCAAACCCCTGTGCCCAGTGGTCAATGAAACGTTGCATGAATTTAGTTTTCCTGTCAATGAATGTTTTTCTTACTACTTTTTTTTTTATTATATTTTCTCATTTTTATGGTCGCACATTTCATTATTTAAAATATATCGATATATCGATATATCGATATTTTTCTGATTCGATATATCGATACTTGATATTTTTTTTGATATATATCGATACGATATATATCGATATATTTTTCCATTTCCAACATCCCTATGTGGTACCACCTTTAGTACTTCTTGCATTCAGCACTGACAGATCTTTTATGTCATCCCCCAATGCTTGCTGAATCAATAACAAACCATCCTCATGATCAGACGTCAGTTTTCCAGATCTATCAAAATAATTTTTTTGCCATTAAATTGAAGTGTTTCACCTCGTAATTGCAATTTTATGTTTTTGTCTCTGGCAATTAGATCGTTTTTCAGCTTACTTATTTGCTTTCTGCGTTCTCTCGATGCTGTTGGGAAATCCTTATGGATAGAAATAAGTACCAGTGTTACACAATTTGGATTTAGCTCGAAGCACCCTCACTACATAATCATGGACAGCCATTTCTACAATTATATTCGCAGTTTTATTCCCAGAGCTTATTTCACGTGCTGCAGTTATTCTTGAGCTGTCATTTGTTTGTAGGAGCTCTAAACAAATTCCTTTAGCTTTCGCTATCGTATAATGAGGATTAGTTGCAAAAGAACAATCAGATTTTTTTCATTCGCCTTTTTTTTAAGAAACTCAACTTGTTTTTCAAGCAAGACACATCGCGTCCCCATCTGATTAAGCTGAGTTTTTAATTGTTCATTGTATTTGTTACAGTATTTGTATTTATTTATTTCAAAAACGCTTACATAGTAGGACATAAGTCTTATAAAATTCTGTAAGCCTTCAAATTAATTTAAGAATTTGAAACTATATATGAAATAGAAAGGAATGAAGAAAAACTAAAAAAAGAATTAAGAAAAATTAAATTAAAAATAAAATAATGGTGTCTACTCACAAAATGTACAAAAGTTTTAGATATTAGAGGAAGTTGGGGTATTGTGGTATACATGTTTGTTTTTAACACTTAACAGAAAAAGTAGTGAAGCAAATGACCCTAATCTTTGCACATTTCACCTAAAACTAATAAGCCTTAAAGTTATTTCTTTGTGTTGAATTCTAACATCAATTAACAAAGATGTACACAAAATATTGATATGACCTCGAAATCATCGCTTTTGAAACTGTAAGGGTAATGTGGTATACTATGCTGTCTAATGTGGTATACTATACTATACTACCAAGCCTTAATTTTTTTAATTAAAAAATTTAGATAAATGATTAAATTAATTTTTATTGAAAAGTATAGGCATTTAAACAAATAGATCATGAGAAAAAATACAAAGCAGCCAACTTTGGAAAGGAACTCAATTTTATAGTGGGTAATGTGGTATACTATACTATATGTGGTATACTATACCACATTAGCCCATGCCAAGTATACCACATTAGCCGAAGCTGTATACTTTTACAAAAATAATTATTAAAAATAATCTAAACACATTTTTAGCAAAACTTACATGTATTTTTCGTAGAAGGTTCTTTTATTTTTTTGAAAAATATATTTTCACTGTTGAAACAGAACTTTTATAACCTCACAAACACTTTTTGTATCACCCCAAAAAAAACTCAAACTCCCTCAATTACTGTTGTTGACTATTTTTCTGACAGATATGTATGTAGATTTTTACTCGTTGAAACACGCATTATTAGTTTCATTAATATCTGCACCTGTGGTGCGATGGATAGCATGTCCGCCTGTTAATCTCGAGGTTCGAGTTCGAATCCCAACAGAGGCAAAAATGTTTTTTCCACGGGTATCGCCTTTCGCGAGGAATTGGCAAGTCCTCCGTTAGTATTCATTGCCATGAAAAGCGCTTTCTCGATTAGCCGTTCGGAACCGGCAGAAAATTGTAGGTCACCTCCATTTCCCCGACATGGCATGGTTGTGAGAAATGCGCTAGGCCCAGGGGCTCCTTGCTCTGTAGCGCCACCCTATTTATTTTTTTATTTATTTAATATCTGCACCTAACAAAGTAGAAGACGTTGAAGTATGCTACTTAGTTTAAGAAAAAACTGCCTGTACCACATTACCCCAAATTACTCTATGAAAAAGAAGAAATAATGAAAAATATAATGAAAAAGAAGAGAAAAATAATAATAATTAAAAATAGTGACTGTCCTAGTTAATTTTATGAACGATTTGCCAAATAATTGAAAACTAATGATTTAAACCTTTTCGTGTTTCTTTTCTCATCGCAATGGGTAGGGAGTTCCAGAGGCGTGTAATGTGGACAAAAAATTGACGCTCAGTTATAAGATATTTACAGCGAGGTTGTATTAGTGTCAAAGACCTTCTTGAACTAGTGAAGTTTAGCTTAGCATGTAAATAATCAGGTTGTTCAGTTTGAATGATTTCGTGCAGATAGCTCACTGAACGGAAGTCTATTAAGCTGTCGAGGCTACACCCAGAGATACGTGGTACAAAATTAGATATGTGGTCATACCGCCGCAGATTATAGACGTAGCGGGTAATGTTATTATAAGCAACATTTAGTTTGCGATTAGAAGCATAGTCCAACTTGCAAAAAACTTCACATGCATATAGCATAATAGGAAGTAAGAGAGTTTTTGCAAGTGTCAATTTTGTTTTTGTAGGAATGAAGTTCCGAGTAACCTGAAGAGCACGTAGACTACCGTATAGACTTTTCCAATGGCACTATTAAGGTGGTCGTTCCAAATAAGGGTACGATTGAAAATTACTCCTAAATTTCTTGCAGTGCTGACATAGTCGATGATTTTGTCTTCCAACTTTAATGGGTTTAAGATCGATATATCAAAGGTTTTGCG
Source organism: Melanostoma scalare (assembly GCA_949752695.1). NCBI lineage: Eukaryota > Metazoa > Arthropoda > Insecta > Diptera > Syrphidae > Melanostoma > Melanostoma scalare. The sequence goes on from OX456984.1 coordinate 94,356,610, forward strand.
ATAAATGGGCAGAGCATTTGATTTAAGAGGATTTAAGCAAAGATGATTCTTTTTGGACCATTGTAGAATGAGAAGCAGGTCCTCATTCATTAGAGCTACGGCATCATTTTTCGCTGCAAATGATCGACTTATGAGGAGCTGCACATCATCAGCATATAAATGAATCGTACAATTTTTTACAACATGTGGCAATTCATTTACATATAGCGAGAAAAGGATCGGTCCAAGGACAGATCCCTGGGAAACTCCAGTTAAGACCTTGAGAAATGTGGAAGAACGTTCATTTGCCACCACGCATTGTTGCCTTTCGCTAAGGTATGAATGAAATAGCTTGCAAGATTCCAAAGTAAACCCAAAACTAGTTTGCAGCTTTTTACACAGAATTGAATGGCTGACAGTGTCAAAAGCCTGTGAAAAGTCTAGTAGTGAGAGCAGTGTTATGTAATCATTGTCCATTGCTATTCTTATTTCATCACACACAAGAAGTAGGGATGATTTTTGGTCTAAAACCAGATTGGCAGGAACTAAACAGGTTGTTGATCGAAAGGTATTTTTGTATTTGCTTCAAAATAGTTTTTTCGAACACTTTAGAGAGGAATGGGAAGATGGCAATGGGGCGGAACTCCGTAGCATCACCAGTTGGCTTTTTAGGGACGGGAATTATTTTAGCCTTCTTCCAATCTAAAGGAAACTTGGATGTGGTAAGTATACTATTGAATATGTGGGTAATAAAACGTAATAAATAAGGTAGTAACAATTTTACAAATTTAGGTTCCATTAAATCCAGGCCTGAAGCATTGGACTTTATAGATATTATTGCCTCCACAACATTTTCTTCTTGTATGTTAATAAAGTTGAATGTGCTGCTTATGCCATTTGATTCTTCTGTAAGCGAAACAGTAGGTGAAGTTAGAGACGGAGACGGAGGTGTTGAAGTGAACTTTCTATTGAGAGCGTCACAATCGATGTCGTCAACTAACCTCTTACATGGTTTGCCTATACCGATTTCCCGCAGGTTTTTCCATAGCTTTTTGCCAGTTTCTAAATTACCAAGCTTTCGTTCGTAATAAATTCTTTTTGCCGTTCTGATCATTACGACGACTTGGTTGCGTAGTCTGCAATAGGATTTGTGGAAGTCCTCCAGTTTGTATCGCCTCCATTGACTGTAGGCGGCATTCCGACGTGACATCACAGCCTTGATGTCACCATTCAGCCAAGGTGGAGCTCCATGTTTCACTACGCGTGTCTTTAAAAGCACATGCTGATCAAAGAGTTGATTTAAATTGCGCTGTAGGAAGCCAACTTGCTCATCTACGTTTAGCGTCATGTATAGAGAGTTCCAGTTTATACACTCAAAGTCATGAACCAATTCAGTTGAGTTTACGTTTTTGTAGTCTCGATATTGAAACTTTAGTTCATCCACTTGGCACGCTACATCCAAACATACGAAAATCAAATCGTGGTTGGAGAAGCAAGGTGCCAAAAGTTGGCTATAAAGACTTATTTTACCAACGTCACTAACGAGAAATAGATCTAGTAATGTACTAGACTCTTTAGTGAAGTGGGTAGCAGAAGTGTTATTAACTGACCTTAAATTTAGTGCCCTAAATTCACTTAGAAAATTTTCAGCTAAACGAGTGTTCAACAGGTTACAATTAAAATCACCACATAATAAAGTATACGAAAAGGAACAGAAAGATGACTCCAAAATTGTTATCAAAGGTATGGTGCTGATGTTGCTATATGGTCTGTAAACAGACTATACCAAAACACTCTCAGTGCTACATGTAATACTGACAAAAACATACTCTAAAGGACAGTTATCATCCGATTTGCAAATAAACCTGCTGGCAAGCCCATCACGCACGTACAAGGCCGCACCTCCTCCAGAAGAAAACCTCATATCGGCTCGGAAAAGCCTAAAACCCTTCAAACTATAAACATTATCACATAAATCTGGCTGAAACCAGGTTTCGGACACAGATATTATATCTATATTCGAATTAACAAACAAATATCTAAACTCCCCTAATTTATTGGTTAGACTTTGGGCGTTTGCATTGCATTGCTTCAAAGCTGATATTTCGGCACTTACTCCTTCCATATCGGATTTAGTGGCCATGTCCTTCAGTCTTTCATCCAATAAATCACCCATAGAATGTTGGAATATTTTCTTTAATTCCGCCACCGTCAAGCTGCCAACAGGTGTATTGTTTTCATGCTCAGCTGATGGGGATTTTGGTGACATTTGTATGTGCGGTCTTTTAGGAGGGTTAGATTTAATGTTGCTATGTAATGCCGAGCCACTGTTGAACATCTTTTGGACTTTTTTTTAACTTTGAAGGCAAACTCACCCCAATTTTTTACTTTTGAAGTTACACTTTTAATTTAAGTCTTATATTCTTTTGGAATTGTTTTTTTTTTACGTTTGTTTTACTAGTTCTTTTTAATTAATTTAATGGAGCTATATTTTTGACTTTACTTTTTAGACCAGAGTTGCCATTGCTCTTTTCTTGAAACATCATATACGTTATTTGTCGCATCCTCTGCAAAACACCATGTATGTCCGCAAAAATCTTGGAATCTTGTAATTTTATTTGAAGGAATAAATAATACCTTCACAACTTTCTTCAGTTGTTTTATTCAATTTGGCAAAGGAAAAAGTTTTTTTTTAACTTTCAACCACACAATTCAATCGTAAGTTGACTGATTGAAAAAAGGGTGACTTTGCACTGATGCATTCGATGTTGGAGCTTGAGTGCTTTTTTAAAGTTTTTTAGTTGATTTTGATTTTTTAACATCACGCAGAATGCTACAGATTGATTATGCAAGAAAGGTTATTTATCGCGCGAAAAACATAAGCCATTTTTCCGTTCCTAGTCGAAAACAAGTGCTTTACTTTTATTTTTGTAATATTTAAGTTTACAATAGTTTACCAACAAAGCAAAGTGCTTATCTGCAGGCGTCATAGGTGCTCGCAAAAGAGCAATGAAACATGTGGCAAGGGTTTTACTAAGGTTAATGAATGCATTTGCATATAATCAGTAAGGTTAAGGACAAAAAACACTGACGACTTGGAATAAACGTCAAAATACAGGACTTCGTCTTCCCAGGATCCGCTTATACTCGAAAAATAGCATCAGTGCAAAAACTAAAACTAGAATTGCTCTTGCCAGTCGTTGTTTCTTTGGGTTAGCAATTTAGATATAAAACCCACTCTATAGAAAAACCATGGTAACCCTTTATAAAACTTAAATCATACCAGTTGTTTATTTATAAGACTTTCATGTAAGGAGTTGTAATTTGTCGTTGAATGTACAAATTTATCATAATTCAACGAAAACTTTTCACTTCTTTTTTTAATGAAATGAACAATTTTTAAGGAAAGATACATACATACGTAAAACCCATTCCATTTACAGCTTAACCTAGATGTGAAAATTCAGCCTTCTCTGCATGGAAATGATCGTGTATTTAGGGCCATTGCCCTTAAAAGGCATTGAATGGAGGTAAAAACTAGTGGATACACGCTAGCCAGGCAGTCTTTGCTACTAAATACGTCACAATTACTACACCAAGCGTGATGAGAGATTGAAATTGAATTGTGTATTTATTTTGGCAAGAATTTCCTAGCTTATTCCTCAGTACGTTATACTGCAGGTAAGAAACGATATGAATATGAGAAATATATTTCTGTTTCATTATGTACGTACGCTGGAAGGAAAAGAGATATTTAGCTGAAAAAAAGTTGGAAAACTCGAACAAAGCTTTATCCAATTACCACACCGTCCGTAATGATTTTGATTATAAAATCTTCTCTTGGGATGTTTAAATAATGACTAGATGGAAACCACACGTTAAGTATTAACAAAGGATGTGTCTGTTTAACAACCATACTCTCAATATTATACATTGCTGCCTTGAATGTGGTTTGTACATTTTAATTCAAACAAACTAGACGATTCGGAACCTAAAGTCTTGAGAACAATCTACGTAAATAGAAATATGAGGGTTACCCTTATTTGGTAATGCAGATGCCACTAAAGTTTATTGTTATGGTTTTTGAGGCTTTTGAGAACTCATTGGAGCATGTAAATGAACCCATGCCAAGAATCTTTTCTCTGAAAATCTCACAGAGGAACATAAAAAGGTAATCTTAGGATTTAGGCAGTTGGGTATTTCAAAGTATAACTTGAACTAAATGAGGAAGCTTAGAGCCAGATTTTTGATACTTATATTAAGATTACAAGAAAGAAAATAGTGCTTTAAATAATTGAAAAATAGATTTATACAATATGTGAGGCAGTAGACAGTCACGAAATGTTAAATTGTGCAGTTTTTTTTTTTTTTAAACATCAAGTATATACATATAATACACCTATGTATACTGTGTTAACATGAAGTACCTACACTAATACACTTAAGCACTTAAAAGTATATAAGAACACTGTAAACCAAAACTCTCTCAGTCATTCAAATAAACTCATTAAGTGAACTTCAGCGAACTTCTTTTTATTTCAAGTCTAACAAAGGTTATGGGCCCAGGTTTCAACGTACAACATAAAAAATAAGTTTTTTTTTGTAAGAAGCCAGTATCTAATAAATTTATAAAGATGAGTTCCGGGCTATACCAGATAGAAAAACTGGACGATAACAACTACGATGGATGGAAAGTCCTCTTGAAATCTGTCTTAGTACACTGCGATCTTTGGGGGTATGTATCAGAGAAAATACCTATGCTGGTCACTGTGGCTGAGCAAGCAGCATGGTGTCTTAAGGACGACAAGGCTCTTGCGACGTTGGTTTTGTGTGTCAAGCCAAGTCAGCTACTCCACATCAAGAATGCGAGAATCTCTCAGGAAGCATGGACAACGCTTTCGGACCTGCACTCTCCAAAAGGCCCTGCACGAAAGGTCACCATTTTTAAATCGCTCATAAATTTAAAAATGTCTGAAGGAACAGCAATGGGTGAGCATCTGAATAAATTCTTTAATTTTTCCGAAAAACTAGCTGAACTCGACTTAAAGCTGAATGACGAGCTGCTTTCAATCATTTTGCTTTCGGGCCTGCCAAAAAGCTACGAAAATTTCGTGGTGGCCATCGAGTCACGGGATAAATTGCCAGATTCAATCACACTCAAAACTAAATTGATCGAAGAAGCGAAAAGAAGAGAGAATGACAAAATTGGTGATGAGTCACATGAAACAGCATTTTTTGCAAATAAACACCGGCCAACAACACATGTTAAAAACGTACGGACTCAACCGAGTCCGCAATACCAAATAAACAAAAAGTAACAAAAAGGCAAATGCTATAAATGCCAACGAAGAGGGCATTATGCTGCAGATTGCTGAAGCAATTAGCAATGCTGCCGCAGCCGCTAAGCATAACATAAATTGCGCTTTGCTTAACCTCTGCAAATACGATTACACACAACTCAATAGCTCCGTTTGGATTTTAGATAGTGGTTCGACATGTCATATGTGTTGTGATGTGACAAATCTCTTTTCACCCACATTGAAGAGCATCGAGAAGAGATCGAACTAGCGGGAAATAAATACATTTCTTCTGAAGGAATAGGCCAAGTGTCGTCGTTCTTTGACTGCGGAAGCAAGTGTACGCATTGACGGCTTTGGCAGAATTTAAAAATAAATTTCGGTTGTGCATTAGTATCTATTAAAGTAGTGCAAAATCAACAAGGGGCTTAGCCGAGTGAGTAAGCTGGCTACTCAGTGAGAGTGAGTAAGCTGGCAAGCAATCGATCTTTGACTTTCAGTCGATCTTTGACTTTCGAGCAAGAAAGACTTCAGCGGAGACAGTGTTATACTAAAAGTATTTTTTCAAGTGAGTGAAAGTTCAAGTGCAAAATAAGTTGTCGATTTGATAACTGAAAAGTTAGCGCAGTGGTAGAGTGGCGGACTCTGAAGCCAAGGGTCGTGGGTTCAAATCCCACTCAGAGGCGACCAAAATTTTGGAAGCTTTTTTTCATAACCGGGAGGTAGAAAACGCTATTGACTGGGAAAAAAAAACAGATGGTCAAGGAGAAAAGGGCAGGGGCATCGAAAGATGCCTCTGCGAATAAAGAATTGTTGGAATCAACAACAAATTCTACAGCAGCGACAACAACCGCAAAACTGATAGCGGCAACAACCGCAACAACATCAGAGGCAGCTGGAACTGCAGTTAAGAGGAGGCGGCGCCTAAAAGTAAAGCCGAATTTAGTGCCCCGAAAGCAAAAGGTGAAGGGAGCGGCAGAGGAGGTCGACGACGATGGTATGTCGACCAGTTCAGAAAGCATCGTAAGTCTTAATTCGACTTACGATTATGAATCAAACGGTGGCGAGGGCCGTTATGCAGGTAGCGGCAATTCGTTCGCTGCCTTGGCAGATAACAACATCGTCAACAACGAAAACAACGACAACAACGACGAAGACGAAAAACGGATGCAATTTCTCACCGAGACGCTGGGAAAGTTTAGCAAGGAAATTGCCGAAATTAAAGAAAGGCAAGAGGCTCGCAGGCGAGCGGAGAGGGAGGCGCATCAACAACAGTCGCAGTCAAAAGTTGATGCGCCAAAACAACAGCGACCACCAGCAGCAGAAAAAACAATAAACAAAAAAACTGCGCCCGTGCAGCAACGCGGGACTGCAGCAAAAAAAGCTGAAATAAATAAGAAAACTGCTACCAATGAGCAGCCACGGGGGACCGCGGCTATAAAAGCCGCGACAACGAGCCAGAGTCAAGCCCAAAAACAGCAGAAGCAGCCAGCAGAGCAACAGCAGCAGCCAGCACAACAACAACAGAAGAAGTCACAAAAAAGCAGGGTGCCCCCTATAAACACCCTAAAAATGGATTTGCAAGCAACGAAAAACATATGTAAGTCCGCCATTGGCGATAAATTTACTATAAAACGATTAGGTCAAGATCGGCATGCGATCCAATGTGAAAACATTGGTGACCAAAAGATCGTTCGGGAGTTGTTGAAAGTGACAGCCACCGAACATTTTACATTTACTCCCAAAGAGGAGAAACCAAAATGCATGTTATTGAAAGGGGTAGAGCCTACCTCTGACCCAGAGGAGCTCTTAGTTGAACTCCGCAGGTTGGCGGGCAACGATCTCGAGTTCATCGGGGTCAAGTCGTTCACCACGGCCAAGGCAAGACGGGAGAAGCGGCTATTGCCGATGTTCCTCGTCACTTTATCACCCAATAGCCGTCTGGAGAGTCTAAGGAAAATCTCCGTCCTGGACTACCAGATGGTAAGATGGGAAAAATTAAACAGGCACGGGGACATTTTACAATGTCTTCGTTGCCAACGGTTCGGGCACGCCGCATTCAACTGCCAAATGCAGTCGAGGTGCGTCAAGTGTGGAGAGAACCACAACGACAAAGAGTGTAAGCTCGGTGAGGAAAGGGTCAAAGATAAGACCCAATTGAAATGTGTTCTCTGTGGTGGAGATGGACACCCTGCTAACTATCGGGGATGTCCTCGATACCAAATTATTAAAAAATCATTAAAAGCTGCTCCAACAGTAACCAAGGACGAGGGAAGGCATACAGCCGGACCGACTCCAAGGGCCGTCGTTCCCCAAGTCTCCTACGCCCAAATGGCGGGTGGAGCTGGGAAAACAGTACAACCTCCCCAGAAAGAGGCCGCACAGCCATCTGTGTCAAAAGCAGCTACTGGGGAGTCAGAGGTGATGGTCGCTCTGCGTGTCATTCAGGCACAAATGAGTGAACTATCACGGCAAATAAGTGAGCAGGCGCGTAGGGTGGACTTGATCTACCGTGCAGTGCCGTCGCTTGCGCAATTTTTAGGTTAACGGGCGCGCTGCCGGAGAGGCCTTTTAAGATCCTAGCCGTGAATGTGAATTCGCTAGTTAGGATAGAACGACGAACCAACTTCCTTGAGTTGTTAAAAGACCAACGTCCTGATGTATGTATGGTTAGCGAAACTAGGCTAAATCAGCATCACAAACTGACGGATAACAATTACATTATCATAAGGAGGGACCGACCCAACTCGACTCTCGCGGATGGGGTTGCGATCTTCTTACGTAAGGGCATTGCTCATAAGGTAATATATAGCGGTGAAGTACGTCGATTCCGTTTGCTGGAAACGTGTATCATATGCATCCCTCTCCAACAGGGGAGGCGATTGTATGTGGTCTCGCTCTATGCACCGCCGGAAGCTTCTCAAACCTCATGTTTTATATCAGAGCTCGAAACGCTTTTTCGATCTGCTGGCTACTGACAGGCCTTCATATCCTCGAAGTGGCTCTTATTTGGATCTATTACTTTTAGACTCAAGACTGAAACTGACCGACGACATTCTTCGACGGACGAAAAATTGTTTGGCGACGGTTGAGTACGACAGTGACCACTGTGGACTTGCCGTCATACTGCTTCCGAACGACCTTGTGGAATTGGAGGAGTACGTGCCGACGCACTCTTACAACTAAGGTAAGACACGTTGGCCGCGCTTTTCCGGTGCCGTCTCAAGGGAACTTCGTTCGAACGGTATTGCGCCACCATGCAACAGGAATCTGTCGAACGTTGAGATCGATGGGTACCTGCAACGTATGGAGGATGCAATCCGTAGTACAATGGAATCTGAAGTCACAGATCAAAAATCTCCAACAGTTAATTAAAGAAAACTACAGAATATCTATATCTCTTTTCTGGAACAACAAAATTCGGGCTGTACAGTCCAACAACCCGAGTATGTTTCCGGAAATAAATAAAATTTTTAGGAGAAAAGATCAAAATGACCTACAGGGTATTAAACTCCAAAGGACGACAGAGAACAGACACTTACTTATGACAATAGGGATAGATCCGGATGAGGCCATCTTGGATGATGACCACTTTATAGTGGAAGATGCTCAAGAGAAGGTAGAGACGGTGGGTGCTGTTTTCGAGCGAGTATATAAGGTGAATGAGTGCATTCGCCCGAATTACGACCTTGAGAATAGAGCCTTCGTTGGACACTTCTATCTTAGAGACGAGATCTCGCATTGGCGATCCGAGAATCCTGGTTTCACTAGGTTCAATGACGAACGACTTGCAAATGCAGTCATCGCCCAGCGAAACGGGGATAACACTCTGTTCGTTTCTAAGATGGACCTCTTTCACAAAATAAAGAAAAAGAAGTCAGCAGGAGTCGACGGCATACCCAATGTTGTGCTGCGAAACCTCCCGTCGGAAGCGGTGGACATATACACCACGTTGTTCAACAATGCGCTGAATAATGCATATTATCCAGAGCGTTGGAAGACGGCAGTGGTCCATCCTCTCCTTAAAAAAGGTAAGGATGGTTCCAATCCAGCAAATCTCCGGTCAATTAGTCTTCTTCCGAGTATCAGCAAAGTATTCGAAAAAGTTCTCAATAGAGCTCTGTCCACATGGGCTGAGGACAAACATATTATTCCTGAAAATCAGTTCGGTTTTAAGGCGGGCCATGATACCACACATGCCGCGTCTAAACTAGTATCAGATATTCAATGGAACAAAGCTAAAAATCAGTGTACGGGTGCATGTCTGGTTGACTTGGAGAAGGCTTTTGATACCGTTTGGTTAGACGGTCTTTTCTATAAGTTGATCAGATATGGCATGAGTAAACCACTGCTATATATTCTGAATGACATGCTTCATGGTAGAACGTTTGTTGTGAAAAGTTGCAATAAAACTTCTACCGGAACTTTTAAAATACAGAATGGTCTACAACAAGGAGCGGTGAATTCACCTATTTTGTTTAGCATTTTCACCGGCGATCTAATTGGTTCCCTTCACCATGCCATAGCGTACGCCGATGACCTAATCGCGTACAGAACAGGTCCAAAGATCGAGGTCATCAGAATACTCTTGCAACGTGACTTCGATAAGATTCAGCAATATTGCGATGACTGGAAGTTGAAAATCAACTTCCAGAAATCGGAAACAATTGTGTTTAGAACCTCGTTGGCTCGGGCCTCAAGGGATACGAGAAAGAACTGGCGAAAGCTGGTGATCGTTGATCTATATGGCCACCCACTGCCAAGTAAAGTAGTAGTCAAGTACCTGGGCATCTGGCTAGATCAGTATCTATATTTTAACAAACATATGGATGCGGCTCTGGCCAGGGCTAGAGGAGCTTTTGGTCTGACAAGGCGACTGTTTCACAGCAGTCAACTTGATAGCAGAGTGAAGGTGATTTGCTACATGGCCCTCATAAGGCCAATGATTGTCTATGGGTGCCCTGTATGGTTCAATGTTACAGCGTCTCAAATGGAAAAGATTCGGGTGTTTGAGAGACAGTGTCTGCGTACCTGTCTTGGATTGCACAGAACACCAGAGTCGGAGTACAGAAAATATTATCCTAATGAGGTCCTTTACAACGGGGCTCAAATAAACAGAATCGACAACTTCTTGATAAAACTGACTCGGGGTCATACTGCAAGGTCGATGTCTTCGAACAATGGCCTGATATTTGGGGCTTACTACCCCAACATACAATATATGGAGAGAACACGTTTCAGTGGATTTGTCCCACCGGAGGCTTTCCTCTATTTTGACATGATAGGTTTGATACAGGACAGATTGGCGGTTCCGTTGATCTACCACGTCTGCCGTAAGTCCGTGGAACGACGGCTCCTTTATGGCCGGGACGTCGCCGTAGTAGGCGGAGAAGCTGAAGAGCTCCTGCGGTTCAGTAGGGCGGCATCAGATCGCGATCGACGGGACGTTATTAAAACGTCAGAACAATTCTGGTGGCTGTCTGAGCAACAGACAGAAAATGATAACGATAGCGAGTCGCCAATGGCTGGCTTGCACAGGCTTAGTGTGTAAGACTTAGGGTATAGGGGGTAGACACAGTGGCAACCAAAAAAAAAAATTTTAAAAATGTAACAAAAAAAAAAAAAAAATTTAGAATTTAAAATACAAAAAAATGAAAAAAATTAAGCGGCGTCGAAAATCAAAAAAAAAAAAATTGTAAAAAATCAAAATCAAAAAAAAAAAGCGAAAAAGACTGTGCGTCCCCAAAATCCAAAAAAAAAAAAAAATAGAAAAAATACAAAAACCAAAAAAAATTATAAAACACAAAAAACAAAAAAAAAAAAAAAACAAATAAAAGCTACTGTGGCTGCTCTAGTTTTAAGTAGTTTTAAGTAGTTTTAATTAGTTTAAGTAATTTTAAGAAAAACCGAAAAAAAGTGTTCAAGGAAGCTAAGTTTTTTTTAGAAATTTTCTTAGCTTTAATACTAGTTATAGTTAGAAAGAGATTAAATCATTAGGCCGAAAGGCATTAGAAAATAGTTATAGTATAATTTAGAATACTCGCCTAGGGTCAGTAAGTTAATTAAGTTATCATGTAAGCTAGTTTAAACATTTTTGTTAGCACGTAGGTAGTATAAGAAAGAACAATAAAAATGAATTTAAAACTGAAACTGAAGCTGGCAAGCAGTGGTTCCAGAGGTCACAGGTTCGATTCCACCCAGAGCCAAAGTGCTTTTTATTTTTAAAGTTATTTAAAAAAAAGGAGAATAAAGACGACGACGGTGGCGTGATGGATCCAACAACGGTTCCATCCACATCAGATGTTGCCAAAGCAACGGCAAAGAAGAGGAGGCAGCGGTTGAAACCAGAACCTAAGCCAGTTCATCGCAAACGGCAAGCGATAGCAACAGCAACGACAAAAACAACAACGGAAAAAAGCGACATGTCTACGGACACTGATTGTGAGACTCCTGAAGAGGAGATATCATATGAATCGGAAGGTGGAGAGGGACACTATACAGGGAATGGCAACCGTTTCTCTGACCTCACTGACCACCTAACCGAAGAGGAAAATGAGGAAGCTGAAGAAACAGCAAAAATTTACTCCCTCTCTGAAACAATAAAAAAATACGAGAGGGAGATTGAAAACATAAAACAAAAACAAGAGGCTCGTAGACAAAAAACCTACGAGCCAAAATTACAGTCGCCACCAAAAGCTACCACCCAGACGGCGGCGGCGCGGCGCCCCAAGAACAGAGGGAAGCTGCAGCAAAAAAATCTGCAGCCGGTGAAACTACACCCATGCAGCAACGTGGGACCGCAGCGAAGACTGCAGCTAAAAACGAAACTGCAAAAAAGCAGCAACGGGGGACTGCGGCTACAAAAGCATCGCCAATGATCTCGCAGCAGGACAAACAGCAGCAGGAGAAGCAGCAGCAGAAGAAGCAGAAAGAACAACAGCAGCAACCAACAGAGCAACAACAAACGCCACAGAAGCCACAACAACCCAAGAAGTGTAGAGTGCCCCCTATTAACACCCTAAATATGGAGATGAAGGACACAATAAATTTATGTAAGTCCGCTATTGGTGACAATTTCAAAATAAAACGTTTAGGTAACGATAGGCATGCTATTCACTGCAATACAGTGAATCAGTATCATTTAGTTAGAAAAATATTAGAAGTGACAACCACAGAACATTTTAGCTTTACTCCCAAAGAGGAGAAACCGCAAACTGTTCTTTTAAAAGGGGTAGAACCAACCTCTGTTCCAGAGGAGCTCTTAGCGGAACTCCGCAGGCTGGCGGGCGACGATCTTGAGTTTATCGGGGTCAAGTCGTTCACCACGACCAAGGCTAGACGTGAGAAGCGGCTATTGCCGATGTTCTTAGTCACTCTTTCACCCAAAAGTCGACTGGAAAGTCTAAGGAGCATCTCCGTCCTGGACTTCCAGATCGTCAAGTGGGAAAAACTAAATAGGCACGGTGACATTCTCCAATGTCTTCGTTGCCAAAGGTTCGGCCACTCCGCTTTCAACTGCCAAATGCATTCGAGATGCGTGAAGTGTGGGGAGAACCACAAAGAAAAGGAGTGTAAGCTCGGTGAAGCCAGGGTCGAAGATAAGACCCTGCTAAAATGTATTATGTGCGGCAGAGATGGGCACCCTGCTAACTATCGGGGATGTTCTCGCTACCAAACGATAAAAAAATCAATAAAAGCAGCTCACACAGCAACCGCGGAAGAGAGAAGGCTTGCAGCTGGACCGATTCCAAGGACCGTCAATCCACAAATCTCTTACGCCCAAATGGCGCGGGGACGTGGAAGTACGGTACAACCTCCTCAGGAAGCAGCCGCACAGCCATCTGTGCCCAATGTTGCTGCTGGGGAGTCAGAGTTGATAGTCGTTCTGCGTGCAATACAGGCACAAATGAACGAACTATCACGGCAAATAAGTGAGCAGGCGCGTAGGGTGGATGTGATCTACCGTACAGTGCCGTCGCTTGCGCAATTTTCAGGTTAACGGGCGCGCTGCCGGAGAGGCCTTTTAAGATCCTAGCCGTGAATGTGAATTCGCTGGTTAGGGTAGAACGACGAACCAACCTCTTTGAGTTGTTAAAATACCAACGTCCCGATGTATGTATGGTTAGCGAAACTAGGCTAAATCAGCATCACAAACTGACGGATAACAATTACATTATCATAAGGAGGGACCGACCCAACTCGACTCTCGCGGGTGGGGTTGCGATCTTCTTACGTAAGGGCATTGCTCATAAGGTAATATATAGCGGTGAAGTACGTCGATTCCGGTTGCTGGAAACGTGTATCATATGCATCCCTCTCCAACAGGGGAGGCGAATGTATGTGGTGGCGATCTATGCCCCGGAGGCTTCTCAACCCTCATGTTTTATAACAGAGCTCGAATCACTTTCTGAACTTAGAAGAAAACTATTTCCTTTTGGCCGGTGATTGCAATGCTAAACACCAAGATTGGGGTAATCAATTAGCCAATCCAAGGGGGACCCAGCTATTCAATCTGGGGCTAAACAGTATTGAGTGTAAAGTCGATTTGCTGGCTACTGACAGGCCTTCATATCCTCGAAGTGGTTCATATTTGGATCTATTACTTTTAGACTCAAGACTTAAGCTGACCGACGGTATTCTTCGACGGACAAAAAATTGTTTGACGACGGTTGAGTACGACAGTGACCACTGTGGACTTGCCGCTGTCATACTGCTTCCGAACGACCTTGTGGAACTAGAGGAGTACGTGCCGACGCACTCTTACAACTACGGTAAGACACGTTGGCCGCGCTTTTCCGGTGCCGTCTCAAGGGAACTTCGTTCGAACGGTATTGCGCCGCCATGCAACAAGAATCTGTCGAACGTTGAGATCGATGGATACCTGCAACGTATGGAGGATGCAATCCGTAGTACAATGGACAGGACAATTCCTAGGCAACATGACTCTACGAACATGTACAGAAACGCGAAAATAGACGCACTTTACAAACAAAAAAATAGACTCCTGTCAAGACTCAAACTCTTGCACAGGAGGTTTACTGACCGACACGATTTGGAGATTAGAACTCTGAAGTCACAGATCAAAAATCTCCAACAGTTAATTAAAGAAAACTACAGAATATCTTTATCTATATCTCTTTTCTGGAACAACAAAATTCGGGCTGTACAGTCCAACAACCCGAGTATGTTTCCGGAAATAAATAAAATTTTTAGGAGAAAAGTTAGTGTAAGATGCTCAGGAGAAGGTAGAGACTGTGGGTGCTGTTTTCGAGCAAGTATATAAGGTGAATGAGTGCATTCGCCCGAATTACAACCTTGAGAACAGTGCCTTCGTTGGACACTTCTATCTTAGAGACGAGATCTCGCATTGGCGATCTGAGAATCCTGGTTTCACTAGGTTCAATGACGACCGACTTGCAAATGCAGTCATCGCCCAGCGAAACGGGAATAACACCCTGTTCGTTTCTAAGATGGACCTCTTGGACATCTTTCACAAAATAAAGAAAAAGAAGTCAGCAGGAGTCGACGGCATACCCAATGTTGTGCTGCGAAACCTCCCTTCGGAAGCGGTGGACATATACACCACGTTGTTCAACAATGCACTGAATAATGCATATTATCCAGTGCGTTGGAAGACGGCAGTGGTCCATCCTCTCCTTAAAAAAGGTAAGGATGGTTCCAATTCAGCAAATCTGCGGTCAATTAGTCTTCTTCCGAGTATCAGCAAAGTATTCGAGAAGGTTCTCAATAGAGCTCTGTCCACATGGTCTTTTCAAAAGGGGTGAGGACAAACATATTATTCCAGAAAATCAGTTCGGTTTTAAGGCGGGTCATGATACCATACATGCCGCGTCTAAGCTATCTGATATTTAATGGAACAAAGCTAAAAAGCAGTGTACGGGTGCATGTCTGGTTGACTTGGAGAAGGCTTTCGACACTGTTTGGTTAGACGGTCTTTTCTATAAGTTGATCAGGTACGGCATCTGTTCCTTTAGAGCACTCCAATTAAATCGAGTTGAGCGCTGTAAGTGGTTAGATGGGGAACCGTCTGTACGCACAACTCCGTGTTTTTGTCGTTCGTTAATTTTTCTGTTATGTCTCTTGCATGAGTATCAGCCGACGATCCTTGTGCCTGTCCAGACAGGTTGACAGGTTACGATCATATCGTTATATCTGTCATTTCATTGGCCAACGGGTTGAAGAAGAAAGTGACTGGATGCTCAAGACAAAAACTGAATTTTCTGCCTGAGCAGTACACTTTGCGTGTCCAGACGAGTTAATGCTCATAACCTTATGCTTTTTTTCAATATGATTTCTAACACAAAATGGAAAAATTGTGCGAGGAATAATAAAAACGTCTGGACACTAGGTGTTAACAGCATAATGTTATGACTTATGAGCATAACCCGTCTGGACAGGCATTTTGTAACCATGGCTGCAGCATGTAATGTATCTTTTCGTTTGTTTAAAAAAAGCTCGTATGATTGCTTAAATCAAATAAAACTGCATTTGCACACGGTCTAGACGAAATTTTCAAGTCAACTAGAAATTATATTCAGAAGTGTATGCAGTATGCTCCAGCTGCATGATTTAGTCTTGTCAAAGAATGTTTAATGAATGGAAAACCTCATAGTTGTACCAATTATAGAGGAATACGCCTCCTTAACCTAACATCTCTTGTCTTGTCAATGTGAACATCTGAACCAGTGGCGGATCCAGGATTTGGGCAAGGGGGGGGGGGGGGGGGGGGGGGGGGTCTATTACTCAAAATTTTATTTATATATACAGCTGCGGTCAAAATAATAGTAGTATAGAGCTTAAGAAACAACAAAATTGAAAAAAACTTATCCGTCAATTCTAATTTAAAAAACCAACAACGTGGTTTTCAAAGTGGGGTTTTAAGCTTTTATTTACAAAAAAAAACATTAGTTTAATACTTTTATCCGATAGTTGCAAGTTTATTGAACAGATGTTGAAATTCAGCGGTCAAAAAAATAGTAGTGGTAGGAAAATCTACCTTGAAATGTTACGAAATCGAAAAATTAGGTCAAAATTTTTATTACAATATGTGGCTGAGTGTTCGTACCTTTAATTAGTATTTAGTTGCATGTCCCTTGTTAGCTATAACAGCAAACAAAGACGTTAAACAGAGTTTATCAGGTTTCCACACCTTCCCGTGCTTATCGAACTCCATGAGCTGTAACGCTTCGCAAAGGACTGTGTTGTTGCTTGGTTTACATCTAGAAGCATATTTTTTTACAGCGCTCCATAGGTTTTCAATGGGATTAAAGTCCGAAGACTGTGCGGGCCACTTCATAACATCTACTTTACTTTCCTGGAACCATTGCTTCTTGCTGAAAGACCCATTTCAGCAAGAATTTATTTATTTATTTATTTATCTATTTATTCTTCTACAGAGAACAATAAGATCTCACAACAGACTAAGGAATATAATATAATTAAAATAACAAAGGTTTAATAAAATAAGTTAAAAATTAATAACAACTTGCTCATAATGAAAGTAACAGATTGTTTTTGAAGGCTTCTCTGGAGCAGTTGATTTAAAAGTCAACAGATAAAGATATTGAATTTGCTTCCTTAATGCAACGGGCAACTGGCTCATTAAGACCATAATTACAGCGATGAAATAGCTCAAAAAATGGACGTCGTTCACGAAGTAGGCGAGATGGAAAACACAAACCCAACAAGCTTTCACAATCTATGTGAAAATGTATTAAGTCTCTTATGAGCATAATAGAATAGTACTTTCGACGAAATTCAAGGCTTTGTAAACCTATTAAGAAACATCTAGTTGAATAAGAAGTCATTACAATATTCCAATTCAACTTGTAAATTACAAACCTAGTAAAATGCTTTTGGATTCTTTCAATTCTAATGGAATGAATATTATAAAACGGAATACCGTTGAACAGTATTCTAAATTAGATCTGACTAAAGAGACAAATAACGCTTTCAATGTATATGGATCTTTGAAATCTTTAGAATTTCGTTTTAAGAAGCCAAGCATAGAGTTGGCCTTATTAATGATATAATCAATATGATCGTTAAATTTAAGCTGTGGATCAAAAATGACTCCTAAATCTTTTATTCTAAGAACTCTGTTCAACTTTTCATTTGATAATTTATAGTTGAACAGAATTTGAGAAGAAATTCTGCAACACGTTAAAATTTGGCATTTTTAGATATTTAAATGAAGAAAATTTCGCTCACACCAATCCATAAGCCTATTATAAGATCTTCCTGTAGCATATAACAATCATTATCAGTTTTGATTTTTTTTGTAGATTTTGAGGTCATCTGCATACAAAAGACTATAAGAGTGCTTAAATAGAAAAGGTATGTCATTGACAAAGCGAAGGAATAGAAGAGGACCTAAATGACTTCCTTGTGGGACTCCTGAAGAGACGGAAATCATGTTTGATAAGCAGTCACCAATTTTCACAAATTGCTTGCGATTTATCAAGTAAGATTCAGGTGCAATGCAATAAGACCCGCGGCAATAAGACCCGTGGGTCTTATTGCCCAAGGAAATGGAAGTAACACCCACGGGCTTTGTTTCCACTTTGAAGAGGCAATAAGACCCACTAAAGAAAAGAATTAAGGCCCATGTCTTTTGTTGCCATTTTGAGCAACATTTATATGAGTCTGATGAACATGGGATCTAAAAATTAGTTTTCCTTCATAGAAAGGGTGAAGAACATAGTGGATGCGCTAAATGCATATATTCTTTTTATTTGAAGGAAACAACATTTTGAGGTACCGAAAAACAAAGCTCCAAAATTTCGAAACTTATTTCAGCTTTCCATGGATATGAATTCATAGCTCACTTTGTCCTCCACTTCGTGACATAGGACATAGGATGGAAGCTCAATCACGCACATAATAACTAAATCTACTATCTTAATGTTTGTTTTGTTCTTAGCTACATTCTCCTGTTCTGTTCGTGTGAATTTTTTATGTTCAACACCAAGCCCGTACTACCCGAAGGGAAATTTCGTTCGCTTCGCTTTGCTTTTTACTCACGGATAGAATAATGAAGCTAAAAGCGAAGCGGAAAAAATTTTCTCAAGGGAATATGGATGTGTGGTGTAAAAATAAAAATTCGCGCGAATAGTTTTTATCTGAAGATCAAGTTATAAGTTTATTGAATGAAATGAATGTTGTTAAATTGTAGGTACGAGTTTTGCAAATTTGCACTCAGATATAGAGTTGCTATAATTAATGATAATTTCTGATTGTGTTTGTGTTCAATTCTTTTAATATTATTAACTATAGTTAATTTACTTTATTTTGTTAAAAAAATGTTAATCGTTTTTATTATATAATGAAATGTACCTATAGTGAGAGCTTATTACTTTTTTTGTGTTTTATTGTCAATCTGGCAGACGGCAATTGCCATGCTATAATGATTTTTGTTATAAAAAATGAAAAGGAAAAACTATGTGATATAATGTAAATTTTACTGTTATTCAATAAAAATCTGTATCTATCTATCTATCTATATCTGACGCAATCGAGTATGTCTATATAACAGATGCCGCTTCCCCCACCAATGAAAAGGTATGCTTTATATAAAATGAAACCAATGAAAAGGTATGCTTTATATAAAATTTTTTTCTTATGATCTAAGCTTTCAACCTAATAGGTTTGTTTGAGTATATGGTGTAAAGTTTGTAGGAAGGGGTTTTTCTATTATTACGATCAAATGCAGCCTTGAAGTCCATGAAGAAAGTATAAAGTTTTAGTTTGCGGCAATGGTTTTGTATTACAGATCCAAGAACAAAAACTTTATCTGCTGTAAATTAACCTTTCCGTTTGTACACATCTATCCAGCATGTAAGCCTTCTGTTGAGATTCGAGGTGCAGATCTTCAATTTGGCATTAATAAATAATAATATTTCCCTGTAGTTTTTCGGATCATTTGGGTCACCTTTTTTTTAATATTGGCCACATTATAGTTTTCACATTTTAAGTTCCCTCGTATTTTTGCTTTTGTTCGTGTAAAACTTTTTGTACTGTTTCTTATCAACATGCTCTATTCGCATTGTTTCGATATTAACTTCTATTAAAAAACAAAGCAATGCAATCCTCATTTTTCTTTGATTTTTATACACGACTTTAGTGCTTTTTTTTATCGTAGGTTTAGACTTTAGAGCGTCATAACAGTTGCTGCATCTCTGATAATATTTTGAAGTTTCAAGCAATAGTAGAGAGCCAGCTTTGCAGTTAACAATTTTATTTCAAAACAGATCATTAATTTGCTCTTATATGCATTTCCGAATCTCTAGTTAATCACAAATCAAAATTAATCGTAAGATTTGGTAGTTTTACGCCATTTCTATAGCAAATTCTATTTCTATTACCAATTCAATCGGAAAATGATTTGAGTAGGTAAATATTATCACTAACTCTAAAGGCATTTTTCAGTGTTATTTTTCTCAAAGGACTACGCCATATGCACCAAGAATACAATCTGATTCTATTTTCGTTTACTTTAAGTTGAGACAAATGCAGATAAGGTTAAATTAAAGAATTAACGGATTTATGAATCAACGGTAATATCCGGCTGCAATTAAGTTTAATTACTTCCAGCGAAAACACGTTCACTTCTTTTAAATTGATTTTAAACCAACCGACAAAAAAATGGCAACTATTTAGCTAGGCGACAAAATGGCACTGAGTTGCCGCAGTTGACTCTCTGGTTCTCGTTCTACTCAGTGGGCAAAGCAAGACATAAAATAGAACCCAACTTCGCCGCCAAAATAGTAAGATTTATACAATTTTGTTGAAAAGTACTATAATACTAAATGGCAACACATGTTTCTCTCTTCTCGATTTGCATATCTACATAATACATAATGAATTGTAACTGATTGTCATCTTGAACACTTGAACTATTGTTCTTATATACTAAAATAAAGTCAGTCTGTTCTTACACTTCAACAGGTTATGGGCCCAGATCCCAAACGCGGCAAAAGTAAAAAAAAAAAAAAATTTTTTTGTATAAACAAAAATGAGTACGTCTGGTTTTCAAATTGAAAAACTAGATGAAGGGAACTACGACTCTTGGAGCGTGCAGATGAAAAGCGTTCTGATCTGTGCAGAGTTGTGGCCTTACGTTTGCGGAAAGTTGGTGAAACCTGAGGTGGTCGAAGGGAAAAATGTAGTGGGAGATGCGTTGGCAGCATGGGAGACAAAGGATGAAAAAGCATTGGCATGTATTATGTTGTCCATTAAAACCTCACAAATTAATCATATTGTAACGCTGGTAAAAAAAACGATAAAACTTTATATTTAATCTCTTTATTCAGATTTTAAGAATTTCCAAAGAAGCGAAGAAAAAGCAAAGACGTCTGGAACCTTAGCGCGCTTTTTTTTTCTAGTCACCACGTTTTCTTCTTTTTTTCTCCTCTTTTTGACAGACCAAAGAAAACCCCTGTTGTCAATATGACATCTTCAAAGTCTCCATGTTTATGGAGGCATTAGATGAGCGCAATATTCGTTACACAGCTCCATCCTTTAAAGATTGACTGTCCTCAGTCATGAACACTTCTACCTTATTTTGGGTACTTCGGGTGCAAAGCTGTTTGGATTTAACCTCGCGACGCGCCGATATAGTTTTTCGAGACGACCAGCTCTTACTGCACCCCAAGTTTTCGGTGGGTATTTGATTAAGGCGCCACCTACTCGCCTGCTGGAAATAGAAAAAAATAATAATAAGAAGGTGATGGGAAGCAGCTCTATTCGCGAAGACGACAGAGCGCCAATCGATCTCGATGAACCACCAATGATTTATTTGTCCCCTGCTTAGTAATTCGATACAGCACATCGCCCAACTTTGCCAAAACGTTGTAGGGACCTTGCCAGTCACTTTGAAGTTTAGGACAAAGACCTTTTTTTTTCTTCGGAGCGTATAACCAAACTTTATCCCCACTATTGAACGGAGTAGCTCGAGCATTGAGGTCATACCGATCTTTCATTCTGCGACTATACTCCAAAAGCTGTTTTCGATTAAAAGAATAGGCGGTCTCTAACCGTGCCGATAAGTCTTCCACATACTTAGGAGTTTCAGTCGGTCGGCTTGGAGGAGGACCGGTGAAAAGTTCTGTTGGCAAACGGAGCTCACGTCCAAATGTTAAGAATGCAGGTGTTTGTTTCGTTGCTTCATGGATGGCTGTGCGATAAGCAAGAAGCAGAAAGGGAAGAAGAGCATCCCAGTCCCTTTGGTTTTCCGCTGTATATTTGGCGAGATAACCTAACAGCGTTCGATTAAATCGCTCCACCATCCCATCGGACTGCGGGTGCAGTGGTGTCGTACGCGTCTTATCAATGCCGAAAAGTTTCAAGGTGTGCATGAATACATCTGACTCAAAATTTCTCCCCTGGTCCGAGTGTAGCTGAAGGGGAACTCCAAATCTTGAAAAGACGTGGACGGCAAGAGCTTCTGCTACCGTCTCTGCAGTCTGGTTAGGGAGAGGTAGTGCCTCAGGCCACTTTGTAAAATAGTCGCAGAAGACTAAAACATACTTGTTACCTTTCGTGGTTAAGGGTAGAGGTCCCAGTATATCGATTGCGACACGTTCAAATGGTGCTCCGACATGTACAGGCTGTAGTCGAGCGTGACTTCTTGTCGCAGGTCCCCTCCTTTGTTGGCAGATTGTACATGTTTTACAGTATTTTTCTATATCTTGAGAGCTTCCAATCCAATAATACCGTTTTTTTGTTTTTTCTGAAGTTTTCTTTATGCCAAAGTGTCCACCGGTGGGACTGTCGTGCATCGATTTCATTATCTCTGTCTGTAAAGAAATCGGAACCAAAACTTGAAAATAATCGCCGTTAGGGCTATTTACCTTTCTACATAGTACACCGTCTTTGAACACGAGAGCATCAAACATACCCCAGTAAGCTTTGACTATGGGACTCAAAGCCCGAACATCATCTGTTGTTGGTCGCCGTTGCTCTTCTACCCACTGCCGCACCACTGACAAAACCCCGTCATTTTTTTGTTTATCAATGATTTCCATTGGCATCATTGTTGTGCGGACTATAGCTGACTGTTTCTCTTCTAAACGAGCACAATATCAGCAATCTGCAAGTTCACAAGGGCGACGAGACAAAGCGTCAGCATTTCCATGGCTTTTACCTGGACGGTGTTCTATAGTAAAATCAAATTGCTGCAAGCATTCTAACCACCGCGCCATCTGCCCCTCTGGATTACGAAAATTTATCAGCCAGCGCAGCGAATTGTGGTCGGTGCGTAGGAGAAAATGTCTTCCAAGTAAATATGGCTGGAAATGCATGACAGCTTTTACAATGGCTAAAAGCTCTTTTCGAGTAACACAATAATTTCTCTCCGGTCGACTAAAGGTTTTGCTGTGATATTCGATTACTTTCTCCACTCCCCCTTGAAGTTGTGACAAAACAGATCCGCATGCATGTTGGCTGGCATCTGTGTCGAGGATGAACGGTTCACTTTCATTTGGCTGGGCAAGAACAGGTGCTGTGGTAAGTTTCTCTTTCAGTTTACTAAAAGCATTGTCGCAAGCAGGGCTCCAAGTGAATTGCTTTCCTTTCTCGGTTAACGTTGTCAAAGGCTTAGCCATTTCCGAAAAATCGCTGATGAAGCGACGATAGTAAGCACATATTCCCAAAAACGATTGAACTTCGGTTTTACTTTTAGGTACGGGCCAGCTTTGAACAGCCGAAACTTTTTCAGGGTCGGTCGCAATTCCACTAGCAGTTACAATGTGTCCCAAAAAGTGAACTTCTTTCTTGCCGAGACAACATTTTTTGGCGGATAGTTGCAGACCCGCTTGTCGTAGTCGCTGGAATACCAAATCTAAGCTTTGCAACAATTCGGAAAATGATTTGCCGTGGACGATGATATCGTCTAAATACACAAGACAAACCGTGTATGGGAGACCCTGAAGCACAACATCCATTAGGCGCTGGAAAGTAGCAGGCGCATTGGTTAAGCCAAAAGGCATGACATTGAATTCGAAGAGACCAGTTCCGATTGAAAATGCAGTTTTTTCTTTGTCGCTAGCTGCCATTTCCACCTGCCAGTAGCCGGATTGAAGGTCAAGAGTAGCAAACCATGAAGATCCTCCGAGAGCGTCCAGAGTCAAATCGATACGCGGCAAAGGGTATGAGTCTTTCTTAGTCGCATTGTTTAGTTTGCGATAATCTACGCAAAATCTCAGTGACCCATCCTTTTTGCGAACGAGAACGACTGGGGAGCACCAAGGACTGATTGAGGGCTGTATAATGTCATTCGACTTCATTTCCTCTAATATGGACTCAGCTTCGGTTCTGCGTGCGATTGGTAATTTTCTAGGTGGTTGCTTTATAGGACCTATATCACCTGTGTTAATGTGGTGTTGAATATGAGAAGTGCATTTACTAAATTTGGCATCCGCAAATACAGAACGGTTACGATAAACTAACAGTTCTAATTCGGTTTGTTCTTCACAGGTGAGGCTGGTAGCACTTCTTTCTAGCATTTCTCGTATAGCAGGCGACAAATCGGTTGAATCATGTATTAAACGCTCACATGTAAACAACTCGGGCTTTGATTCGATTTGAGCCAATGTGGTGTTTCTTGGAATCCATATATCGTCCTCAGATGTATTGGTGACACATACACGAATCGCTCCGTTTTGAACTTGACATAGAGAAGAAGGAATATCAATCGTTTTTGCTGCATTAACAGCTGTGGCGAGTACGGTGTCATCATCGGGTGCAGAAGTCATCAGAGTAATCCAGCAATCGGATAAAGCATCGAGTCGAACATCACAGGCGTTGGAAGCAAAGACGAGCTGAGAATTTGTCTGGTTTAAATAAATTGTTTCGTCACCAACCTGTAAAGTGTTATGTTTTAAATTTATTTCGCAAGAATATCGCCGCAGAAAATCCATTCCTATGATGCAGTCATCGAAGATAGAGGCAACGTACATGAAATGTTGGCTGGAAAATTCCCCTATCTGCATTCGAACCTCAACAATCCCTTCCACTGGTGCAGTGTCACCTGTGACAGTTTGAATGGTTGCATGTGATGTTTCCATCACTGGGCGGGTAACCATCCTTTCCAATACTCGAGGATTTAAGATAGTTTGCGTAGCACCTGTGTCTAGTACAGCGAGACAGCTAACCTCATTAATTTTAATGCGGGCGACGAGGTTATTTGGGCTATTTGAATATCGAATCGGTACAATGGGTTGGGCAGAGGCACTGGTTTTGTCCACTAATTCTGCCTCTGGAGAAAAAGTGGGTCGACATTTCCCGATTGATTTAATGCACCGGTCAAGTTGTTCGATGCTCGAGTTGTGTCTTCGTGAATTTTTAGGTTGATGGCACGAGGGCCAACTTGAGCTTCTTCGACATCAAAAATAACGGCTTGTCCCTCTTGACGAAGCTTAGGATTTGTTCGAAGTTCACTTCGTGGTACGTACACAACCTTATCGTTATCATCTCTTCTAACAAACCCATAACCAGTCCGGTGAATGAATTTGATTTTACCTCTCACTTTTGACTCTATTATTGTTCGTTTTGTCAACTTTTCCTCAATAGTGGACATACTAGTTTTGAATTTATTGTTTATCATTGGAGCTTTTTGTGATTTATGCGACAACTTTTGCTCCTTTAAGCTGCGCAATGTTCGTTTCCCGACTGTGACTCGGCGGAAAGATCTTCGTTATCGGAAAGCACAACCTCAGCGACTCGAATTTGGCGGCGGCTTAGACGAGTGGCTGCACGGCTGGCTTCCACACGAACAGCTAAATTTAAAGCTTTTTCAAGCGTGTCGGGAGCTGAGTCTCTTACTCTTTGCTGCAATTCTGCATCAAAAATCCCATCTATAAACTGTGCTAAAGCAATACGGTCTTTGGCTTGTTCAGGGCAGTCTGGAAATGCCAAATAAACTAGACGCTGAACATCAGTCGCCAGCTCACTCAAAGATTCTTTGGGTTTCTGTACCCGTCCGCGTAGCTCAGAATGAGCAGTCGATTGCTCATATTCGTTTCCAAATCGCTGAGTTAGACGCATATCCAGGAGGGAAAAATCATCTTTGATTTGCGAGGGGAGTGTGTCAAAATAGGCCAACGCAGTTCCTCGTAGATAAGCCGCAAGGTAAAGCGCTTTGAGTTCAGTGTTCCAGCAGTTCACTCTTGCCACCGCATCGAAATGAAGACGATATGAGCGCCATGGTGTTTTTCCATCGAACTCACGTGGATTTATTTTAAGATGCTGCGGTCGCCCGAGCATTGCGCTCGTGGCTTGTGAAAATTGTTGCTGAGAAAAACCTATAGGGGCATTATTAAGCGTATTGGCTGGTGGAAACGTAATTGCTCCAGCTGGGGACTCATTATTGATCAAATTTGGTGTTATAGAATCAGCACACTGAAAAATTTGATCTCGAATATTCGTAGAGCTGGCAGCTGGTACTCTATGCAGAGTGGAATTTTGTACTGCAACTCCGTTGCCTGTTGCCTGCACGGGCACTCGCTCAGAAGTACCTATAGGAGTAGATGGATTAGAAATAGGATCGCTAGATTCAATTTGTGTAACCCGATTGCTTATATCTTCCAACAAATTCTGAAGACCATCCACCAAGGTGGATTGCTCTTTTAGAAATTTCGTTTGCTCTTCAATTTTTAGAAGAATTTGTTCTAATCTGTTTGTCATGTCCTCACTTTCAGACATGATTAGCGCGTGGTAGAGATTCGGTTAGGAAATCGATCGTTAATTACCCCACACCTGACACCAATTGTAACGCTGGTAAAAAAAACGATAAAACTTTATATTTAATCTCTTTATTCAGATTTTAAGAATTTCCAAAGAAGCGAAGAAAAAGCAAAGACGTCTGGAACCTTAGCGCGCTTTTTTTTTCTAGTCACCACGTTTTCTTCTTTTTTTCTCCTCTTTTTGACAGACCAAAGAAAACCCCTGTTGTCAATATGACATCTTCAAAGTCTCCATGTTTATGGAGGCATTAGATGAGCGCAATATTCGTTACAATATTAGGCATTGTACGAGCTCGGCTGCAGCATGGAATAAGTTCCGTGAAATATATCAGCGAGAGGGTCCAGGAAGGAAGGTATCGCTTTTTAAGCAGCTTTTAGGGCTAAAAATGGCGGAAGGTGAAAATGCTAGCCAGCATCTTAATGCATTTACAGCAATCATTGAGAAACTAAGCGAGGTTGGTGTTTTAGTCACAGAGGAGCTTCTGGTAATAATTCTCCTTTCAAGCCTACCAGGTTCGTACGAAAATTTCGTAATTGCAATTGAAATCCGAGATACATTTCCTAGTCTCAGTGTTTTAAAAAATAAAATTATTGAAGAGGGGGAGCGAAGGGTAGACAAGGGTGGTGGTTTAATGGCAGACAGCAGAGCATACTTAGCGCATTCCAAAGGGCAAATAGCAAAGGAGAAATCAAATAGGCGAAAAAATAATTTAAAATGTTTTAAGTGCGGGCGCAAGGGTCATTTTGCTTCGGAGTGTAAGGAGCCCAAAAGAGAAGAAAGAACACAGCAACATTCATCTTTCTTGTCAATTGTAGCGGCAACAAACACAAAAGCACTGTCACGAAACGCATGGTGCATTGATAGCGGGGCAACGGCTCATATGTGCTGTAATCGCAATTTGATCTCTGGATTAGAAGAGTACACAGAAGAAATACAAGTAGCGGGTGGCAAAACTGTATCTGCATACGGTAGAGGTGAAGTCACATTAAATGCAAACGGTTATATAGTGACACTTAAAGACGTTCTGTATGTACCTGACTTACAAAGCAATTTTTTATCAGTTAACAAAGCGGTATCGAATGATAATGTTGTTTTCTTTGAAGGCAATTATGCACGGATAAGAAATAAAACAGGTGATGTTATATTAAATGCAACAAAAGTGAACGGTTTGTTTCTATACGAAGATGTCAACATTAATTCATGCCTCAGTATTCAAAATAATATGAATACTTCTATTATGTGGCACAATAGATTCGGGCATTTAAATTTTGGAAGCATTAATGAAATTTTTTAGAACTTATCCATTCAGATGTATGTGGCCCTATAAATACGTACTCCAATGGTGGTTCTAGGTATTTCGTCACTTTTATAGACGATTTCTCGAGGTACATTTTCGCGTACTTTATAAAAACTAAAGATGAAGTCCTGGGAGCATTTAAGAACTTCAAAGCTGAAGTAGAGTGTCAAACGGGTGCAAAGATCAAAGAGCTCCGAAGCGATAATGGCACTGAGTACATCAACAATGCTTTTCATAGTTATCTGTCCGAATGTGGTATCAAAAGGCAGTTAACTGTGCCATACACACCGCAGCAAAATGGTGTTGCAGAACGTGTTAATAGAACACTGATTGAGATGGCAAGGAGTATGCTTCTTCATGCATCTTTAAAGGAACACTTTTGGGCAGAAGCTGTAAGCACAGCGGTTTATATAAGAAACCGATCCCCTACGAGAGCTTTGGTTGATAAAACTCCATTTGAGGCTTGGACGGGTCATAAGCCAGTAGTGGCTCATTTAAAGGTATTTGGCTCGAAGGGAATTGCACTAAACAAAACTCAGAGGAACAAATTTGGTGCAAGGGGCAAAAGTGTTTTAATGATGGGATACTCTCAAACTTCTAAGGCTTACAGAGTTTATGATGTAGCCACGAGAGGTATAATAGTGACTAGGGATGTGGTATTCATAGAAAACAGTAAAACTGAGGAGAAGGAGTTAATAAGTGACTCTGTTCCATGTATCATCCCTAATAAGACTGCAAATGACCCTTTACAGAGTTTGAATGAAGGAGTGGCGACAGGAGGAGTTTCTGAGGAAAACGTGAGCCCTGATGAAATCATTTTGGACACCAATGGCAGTATTAAGCAAGAAGACATTGCACAGAAGGTAACTGCTCCTCGAATCGGCCCAGGTAGGCCAAGATTAATACAGACAGGTAACCCAGGACGTCCCAAGAAGCAATTCAATATGATCAATTTGGCGAACACTGATCAATCTATTAAGATTCCGCAGAGCGTATCTGAAGCAGTTAATGTCGATAATGCACATAAAGATCTGTGGGTCGAGGCGATGAGCAATGAATTTGATTCACTCATTGCAAATAAAACTTGGACAGTTTGTGAATTGCCGAAGAATAAAAGGGCTATAAATTGTAAATGGGTTTACAGTTTAAAACATAACAAAGATGGAACAGTTGATCGATTTAAGGCAAGGCTTGTAGCGAAGGGTTGCAGCCAGCAATATGGAATAGACTACGAGGAAACTTTTTCTCCCGTCGTTAGATATGCGACCATTAGGATGATCATTGCCATAGCTGCAGAGTATCAACTACATATACATCAGATGGATGTTTCGACTGCTTATCTTAACAGTGAGCTTCATGACGAGGTTTTCATGAAACAGCCAGAGATGTTTGTCGATAAAACGTGTCCAAATATGGTGCTGAAATTAAACAAGGCAATATATAGTTTGAAGCAATCAGGACGTGAATGGAATACACGGCTTGACGAGGCGCTAAAGAAAATTGGTTTTTCGCAATGTGAAAGTGAGCATTGTGTGTATGTTATGAATACTGAAGATGAGTTCAATATCCTAGCAGTTTATGTCGATGACATTTTGATTGCTTGTTCAAAGAAAACTACTCTAGACGGTATCAAAGCCAGAATTGCTAATGAGTTTCAGGTTGTTGACAAAGGCCCACTACATCATTTTCTGGGAATGGAGGTAGACATTGACAATAGTAACGGATCCATAACTTTGTGTCAAAAGCAATATATTCAAGGATTACTTCAACAGCATCATATGGAGCAATGTCGGGAAGTATCTACGCCATTAGATCCTGGTTTCCAGGTGCATTGTACATCGAAAGATTGTAAGGAAGCAGATGAGCGAGTTTATCGAAGTTTAATTGGATCTCTAATGTATCTGGCGATATCGACTCGTCCGGATATATTGCATTCTGTATGCAAGCTATCAGAGAGAAATACAAACCCACACTCAGAACATTTAGCAGGTGCAAAACATGTTCTCCGATATCTAATTGAATGTTTTGTCGATGCTGATTGGGGTGCTGATGTTAGTGATAGGAAATCATTTACCGGTTTTGTATTTTTCTTTGCAGGATGTGTTTTCTCATGGGAGTCAAAGAAACAAAATTGTGTGGCGTTGAGCAGCACCGAAGCCGAATACATGGCGCTTTGTACTGCAACAAAAGAAGCTGTCTATGTTCAAAAGCTTCTGAACGAGATGGGGCTTAAACACAACACAACGCCAATGGTCATCAATGGGGACAATCTCAGTGCCCAGCAACTTGTGCGAAACCCAGTGTATCACTCAAGGAGTAAGCACATAGACATCAAATTCCATTACGTTCGAGGGGTTTTCCAGCAGAAGAAAATTGACTTGAAATATGTGTGCACCAATGACATGATCGCCGATGTTTTGACGAAGAACCTACCTAAACAAAAACATAGTAACTTTACAAGATTAATGGGATTGAAATAATTTTGAAATTGTTAAAGCTTGAATTTAAATTGATTTTTATAGGCGCGTTTTATCGAAATTCTATGTGCACTTATGTACACTTCAGTAAAACATCGCTCATGGGAAAACAACAACTCCTTATGTCAATAGCCTAAGTGCACATAAATATCGCAGTAAGCTAACTGCACACAGGGATGGTTGGTAAATTTCTTTTTTTGGCACCCAGAGGTTGGCAGTCTTTGGGTTGTGTTCGTTCATATTTCTGATTTTCGACAACAGATTGAATAAGTCTGTTTCTTTACTTTTTGTGCACAGAAATTTTTTTTTTAAGGAGTGGTTGTAAAATTCTTTCAGAAAATCTATTAAAGAGCGTAATTGTCTTAAAAGTAAAGAAACGCCTTGAACAAACCATTCGCAGCAACGCAACACTTGGAAAAACGTCTGTTTGACAGTTTTTGTATTTGTTTTGGCTGTGCACGATTTCTGTCCACAGAAATTTTGGTGCCGGAAATTCGCAGGACAGGGAAATTTTTTTATTCTCTCGAGAGCACTCTCTTTTTTGTGCACTGCTACGAAAAATCGGAACGGGATTAGACTGACTTTCGCCGAATTTCGGTGCATTTCGTGCGAATTTTCAGTAAAGAAACACACCTAATGGCTAATAGAAGAGTCAGGTGGTGACTTAGTGGGGACATAAATAGACACGCAGTTACTAACACACACACACACACACACACACACACACACACACACACACACACACACACACACACACACAAGGGAAGTTTCGCAATCGGTCAGAAAAAAAGAACATCAGACAGAACACATAAGAACATCAGAACCAAGGCAACCAAAAACATGAGTCACAAAATGAATCTAATTGAACACAGCCATTGCGAAAAAAATTAAAGTGACATTTGTTTGTTTACCTCGAAAGTAAAAAGTTGAAATGCGGCAAATAAATTGAGAATCGAGAATTAAATAGAGAAAAATACAAATGGAAAGTAAAAGGTATGCATTTATATCCTTAGAATGCAAATTTTTAATGTTTCTTATCCTTAGAACAATTGCAAAGGGTGCCAACACTGAAAGTGAAAATTGAAAGTGACGTCCGAAGTGAATATAAACCAAAAAATCGTTTTATTGAAAGTGTACATAAGTGCACATAGAAAATTTTCAATAAAACGCGGCTTATATTATATTGTTAATTTACTTCATGATAACAGTGTGTTGAGGAGGAGTGTTGAAAAGTACTATAATACTAAATGGCAACACATGTTTCTCTCTTCTCGATTTGCATATCTACATAATACATAATGAATTGTAACTGATTGTCATCTTGAACACTTGAACTATTGTTCTTATATACTAAAATAAAGTCAGTCTGTTCTTACACTTCAACAAATTTTCATCGTTTTTAGCTTCTTTTAACTTTGTACCAACCAACCAAATTTCCATATCGGGAACCTTGTTTATGTTACCTAACAAAGTGAATAGAATATCATTATCGTTATCTTTCACTCAAACATTTGCCTTTGGAGGAGCTTTCTTCATATGAAAAATAATCCGTGTGTCAGCTTTTAATGTTGATAATTTTAATTATTTTCTTCAGATTTTATAACACGGTTTCCGTCAACACGATATGAAAAGCATCATTAAAGGCAATTCATTTTTTACTACTTTATGTAATGACTACTACTTTCTAACAATGCAAGTATCTACAATACGTACTGTTTGAAGGTGTCTTGTGTTGTCGGGGTTGAAGTTATGTATGACTACCATAGATGGTCATTTCGGTCGCACGTATTACCTCAGTTTGTCTCCACTCAGTGGCGTAGGAAAAGGGGCGGATGTGGACCGCCCCGGGTGTCACCCATTTGGGGTGACACCTAAAAGCTACCAAGGAGTCAGTATATATGCTATGGCGCTAAAGATCGTAGAAGATGCAATTAACCTTGGTATAAAAACATCGGAGAAATACGACATTCCAACAGAAAGAAGAATTCGTCGTAGAAAGCAAATGGCTGGTGAGTTGGCAACTGATACAGGACTTTCTCTGAGCGCTGAACTACGGAAAGACATGTTCGAGTGCCTTGATCGATTCATCACTGAACTTCGAACAAGAACAGTTTTTTAAGGAGGTGGCTTCATTGTTTGAAGTTGTACAGGCGATTGCTTTACTTTTAGCAAACATTAATGATTTGAAAATCGGCCCTATCGAGGTAACCGTCGGAGCGAAATTCTCTCCGATTCGGAGACATTTTGCTTCGTGGTAGTTCTCCGATCGTCCGATATCCGATCCGACGTCCTCCGATAAGTTTTTGCTGAGGAAAGTTTTAGTTTTGGAAATGCAATGCGTTGCCGGATTTGTGAAAAATTTCTTACCGATGACAACTACTGCAAAACAAAATAGAATCTTCGAAAAAGTATGTGTTGCGGAGAAAACTCCGCTCCGGCGGTTATCTCGATAGGGCCGAATAGTTGTTTCAAAATTTGCTAGTGCTTATGATGAGGTTTCAGAGTCAGAACTTCTCTCAGAGATACCAAGGTTGAGAAGTGAGATACCAAGATTGAAAGCGCCTTAAGTGACAACATCTAATTGGTTATCTTTAAATTTTATGAAATTAATCCCTGAATGGGACTTTGTAGAATCTTTTCCGAATCCTATTGTCGCATTAAAAATGTTTATCACAATATGTGTGTCAATTGCGTCATGTGAAAGGAGTTTTAGTAAGCTTCAATTTATTAAAAACTACTTGCGGGTAACAATGACGGTAAAGATGCTCAACAATCTGGAAATTTTAACAATTGAACATGAGGCGACCCAGCAAATAAATTTTGATGACGCTATCAACGAATTTTCTGCTTTAAAAGCTAGGAAGAAGACGTTTTATTAATGTTTTCTGTTTTTTTTTTCTTAAACAATGTGAATATGTATTTACATTAATTTTTTTTTACTTTTCTTAAATTTTTTATTTGAATTTAAATAAAGAAATCGCAATATTAAACCAGCATTCAATGAATATCACAAATCAGGTTATAAACACAATTGACGAAGCAACAGATTTGATATTGAGCACTATTAGAGAGCCAGTAGTTACCTATTCAAATAATAGAGGAAGCGTTTCTAAATCTAGTTGGTATGACGGGGAATGCACGAGAAGTAGAGAAAAATCCTTCAAGTTTCTGAAACTTTTTAGGAAACCGAATAATTTGGCTTTTAAATCCCTACATTTGCAGGCAAATAATGCGTTTAAAAAGCTATGTAGCCATAAAAAACAACTTTTTCTCAATAAGTCTGCATTAAATCTCGTACACAGCAGAGATCCTAGATTGTTTTGGGCGAATGTACATATTTTAAGTGGACGCAATAAGTCGGCTGTTATTTGTATTAGCGCCGATCAAATGGCATCGTATTTCGAAACACTTTTACTGGCGGATCCAAAACAAATATCTATAAGCTTTGCGTTACCGTTCATTCAAATTGACGAGTTAGATGCTCCATTCTCCATGCTTGAACTGCTTGTTGCATTAAACAAAATGAAAGATAGCAAGGCTCCGAGTTTAGATGGCATCCCAGCTGAGTTTTACAAAAATGCCAGCTCACAATTTCTTGAACATATTTTAGTTTTGTTCAACCGAATCTTTGACAACGAGGATATCCCAAGTTCTTTCCGATCTTCATCCATATCTGCAATTTTTAAAAAGGGTGACCCTAACCTTCCTGAAAACTACAGGGGAATTTCTGTCCTTAGTTCACTGCGGAAGCTATTCACTCAAATTCTTTACTTAAGACTTATTAGTTGGGCTGAAAGAAATAATAAAATAAGCTGCATCCAAGCTGGTTTTCGAGCTAATCTCTCCACAGTGGACCAAATCTTTATCCTCACTAGTTTTGCTAGGCGCTATATAGAGAAGAAAACAAGTCTTTATGCATTTTTCGTTGATTTTAAAGCAGCCTTCGATACTACCAACCGAAGCTCATTACTATTGAAACTTTTAGGTATCGGTTTATCAACAAAATTTATAAAAGTTTATGAGCAACTGCTTTCAAATACGACTGCTGTGGTTAAAAATGGCATGAACACGTCGAAACAATTTAGGTCAGCAACAGGTGTCCCACAGGGTTGCATTTTGAGTCCCTTAGTTTTCTCGCTTTTTATCAATGACATTGAAGATAATATACCAGGTGGTGTTGTTTTTGGTGATCTACTTATCAAGGTGCTCCTTTATGCGGATGATCTTGTTATTTGAACTGATAATCCTGTGACACTTCAACTCCAAATTAACAAGTTAAAACAATATTGTGATTTGTGGGACCTTAAAATAAATACTGAGAAGTCTAAGATCATGATATTAAGACACCAGAATCGTAGTGCACGTAATGACCGCTCTTGGAACTTGAGTGGTTCAAATATAGAAGTAGTGAAGGACTTCAAATATCTAGGTTTCACAATAACACATAATCTGAACTTTCGAAGTCATGTAAGAGATAAATTCACCGCAGCAAAAGCAGCCATTTACTGTATGTGGTCAAATTTCTTCAATAACAAAGATATAGACGCGGTTTCGAAGTTCAAAGTGTTTGATGCAACCGTTAAAAGCTGCCTTTGTTATGGAAATGAAGTATATGGCTACATGCAATTAGACGAATTTGAGATTATCCAAAGATATTTCTTCAAACGTATCTTTAGACTCCCATCTAATACACAAAATTATGCCATACACGTTGAGTCAGGACTACCACCAATTTTTTTAAAGAATCTTAAGGCGAATGCAGACTATACATATGATCAAAGTCATGAAAAGACCTAACAACAATTTGCAGAAAAAGATTCTCTTAACAGCGTTACGCTGCAGATCTTTTAACTTTAACTTTCCTTTGACGTTTTGTCTGGATAATCTAGATTCGTGGAGGAATGAATTTTACTTTAAGGGAGTAAAAAAAAAAGAGGAAAAAACTAAACTTCTCTTTGGGGGAAGCAAACTATTTTCGAACCGAATTCACTTCTAGGGAGATAAGTCTGATATTTAAGGTTCGCACGGAAATGCTTGAGCTTAACTACAGACCTCACAGAAGTGATATGAATCCTAATTGTACACTATGCAACCTCAATCAAATTGAAAATGTTTTTCACTTCCTAGCGTTATGTCCAATCTTACAAGAGATCCGGCGATTCTACTTCAATAAAAGCTTCCTTTCGTTTGAGGATTGTGTTGGAGTTTTGAATGGTGAGAGTGGTTGGAAATTGCTTGCTAAGATATAACCGGCAGACGGCTGAATAGCCA
The DNA here is from genome assembly GCA_949752695.1 of Melanostoma scalare. NCBI lineage: Eukaryota > Metazoa > Arthropoda > Insecta > Diptera > Syrphidae > Melanostoma > Melanostoma scalare. Next base: position 94,391,694 of record OX456984.1, read on the forward strand.
TGCTTGTAAATCTTTGAAATGTAGTTAAGCTTGTACTTATTTGAAGAAAAAATAAAGAAATAGTAAAAAAAAAAACAAAAATCGCAATATATGGATTAGCAGAATTTCATTTATTTTACTGCTTTACATTCTGGGGGTGACACCATAATTGCCGCCCCAGGTGCCACACATGGTAGCTACGCTACTGTCTCCACTCCACTGAGAGTGGTTGTCTCCAATGGTACAAATGGTTGATCATAAGTTATAAGTTATTGTTATATCATATTGTCTTGTTTTCAGGTTGCATTGTCGTTTTAGGTCCTAACAGTTTTGTTGTCCTGACTACAATTTGGTGACAATAATGTCGTATTCTTACACAGCCACAGCCTTATAGCCCATTCATATTAGGGGTTTCACCTCGGAATGAAAGATAATAAGCTGAAAATTGGCATAAACCTTTGTTTTGTCTTTTTAAATGTTGTTTCCAAAGTCACAAGTTCTTTCGTGTCCGCGTCTTAAGATATTGAAGGTCAACGGTCACAAAAATCGGTTTTTCGTTAGTATTTCGCTTTCTATTGCTTATGAGATTCGCACCTAAAGAAAAGTAGAATATAAAATTCCCTAAAACTTTTGCCTTTACTTTTTTTTCATACAAATAACCGTTTTTGCGGTAGACCGCGAAGAGTGCGCAGCGTACATTCATATATGGCCTAATGCAAGGTCAAGTGTGAGTTACGGTTATCAGTACATTGTGTAAAGTTAATTATTATTAGTCGTAATGGGATACATGAAACAAAGCAACGAATTTGCCGACCAAGAAGCAAAACTCGCTAAAAGATCCCTCGTCAGCCTAATTAATGCCTACTCCAAAGCAGACATTCAAAAACTCATTGACCCTTTAATAAAAAAAAAAAGCTGGAGGAATGGAATAACAACTCAAGCCATTACTTCTCGGTCAATCCAAGCTGCCCCTCCTCGTTCTACCCTTCAACAATGTCCAAAACCATCAACACCATTTTTACTCGCCTAAGATTAGGAAACACGGTAACCATTCGCCAGCACATTCTAAGAAGAGAAAATCCCGATATGCCCGACCGACATATAACAACATACTATACTTGCCTCACCTGCTTGGTGAAATTACATGCAATTACTCACGACAGTTCAACAATTCACTTCCCAGTAAGTAAGTAAGTAATCCATTTATTGACTTTATAAAGTAAACACAATAACATAATAAGAAATGAATTAAAAGCAATGGCAATGCCGTCAGCTCAGTTGGCAATAAATATTTTAACAATTTAAAATTTTGGTAAAGAAGTTAAACTAACAATTTTGTTCTAATCAAATTCAGTTATCAATAACATTCGATATTTATAAACATTTTTTATGAATAAATGAAGATTTTTCCAATTCGGGCCATTAAGCAAATGTACTGTTTCCTGCACTGTTAAAGAACTTACTCCTAAATATAGTCGCCTTTGTGCTGCATAAATAGGGCACACTCCAATAAGGTGAAAGCAGTCTTCTTTTGAGTTAAGGTTACACAAAGTGCAGAACTGACTAAAGCTTCCATTATAGGGGTATCCGTTTAACCCAAGGACCTCGCATCTGGTTTTAAATATTAGTGATATTTGTTTGTAACTATACAAGTCATTAAAATAGTTATCAGCTTCTAAATTAAAGTTGAGTTTTGAATACAAAAATCTGCTCTCCGACTGTTGGGCTTCCGCTACAAGCAACTCCCTCTGAGTGTCTTCATACTTTTGAATTATACGGTACAGCCGATCTTTTAAAGTACTCATATCAGCTGCGACTATGTTCGTATCTTCTCCATATATTTCGCCAAGATTTCGCCATCTCATCATCCACCAGTCATTATTTCTGATTTCATACTGGAGCATTTTGTTTACAAGTCTCGATGCGGGGAAATCAAGCACTTTTAAAATATAGTCGGCTTGTGTTTTTAGAGTAGTCGTAAATATTTTAGGTAAACCCGTTTCTAAATAAATAGCATAATTTGGAGTTTTAATTGGTAGGTTGAATAATTTTTTGATGAAACTTCTCTGCAGTTTTTCCATTTCTTCAAATTCTTCGGATCCCAAAACTTCTGCAGCGTACCACAATGTAGATTTAACGACTGAGTTGAAGATTTTGTAATTAGTTGACAGGCAAACGTGTTCATTGAACAAAACTTTTTTCCAAGTCATGTTTATAAGTTTCTGACAAGTTTTAGTTTTTTCTTCAAAGTGGGCCTTGAAATCAAGTGTTGTATTTAGCTTTACTCCCAAGTACGTATACTCTCTCACGACATCAAGACGGTTACGTCGCAGAAACCAATTACAGCTTTGTGTTGAGTTACTTCGATTACTTCTTGAGAAAACCATTATCTTCGATTTATCTGTGTTTATGATAAGTCCCCACTTTTCGCAGTATGAAACCAGGCGATTTATCATCAATTGTAGATTTTGGGGAGTTTCAGACAAAACCACCAAGTCATCAGCATACAATAAAACATTAATAATGCTACCTGCCATTCTGATTCCACCAGGTAGTTCAGTCACAACATCATTGATAAAAAGAGCAAACAACAATGCACTAAGCGGACATCCCTTCCATCCCAAACAGCTGCATTAGTTCCACAATACATTTCACTGATGATCCGAATGAATTTAGTAGAAAGCCCGATTTGCGATAACTTGTACAAAAGTGCATTTCTATTGACGAGATCGAAAGCCGCCTTGAAATCTACAAAGAGCGCGTACACTTTTTTGTTTCTGGCTTGAAAACTTTTCACTATTGTTGTTAAACTAAAAATGTGATCGATTGTAGAATAGTTTTTCCGGAATCCTGCCTGTAGTTCAGTCATAGTTTTATTTTCATCAACCCATTTCTCTAGTCTATCGACAAGAACTCCACAAAAGAGTTTGCCAATGGTATTCATAAAGGAAATTCCACGATAATTTTCAGGTCTATCCAATGCGCCTTTTTTGTGTATGGGGAAGATTACAGACCGCTTAAAAGATTTTGGTACAACGGAACTGGAATAGATATTATCATACAATTTTTTGAGGTGTAATAGAAATACGGTTGTTGCATTTTTGAAAAACTCGTATGGGATTCCATCTTCTCCCGGTGCCTTTCCATTTTTTGATCTTCTAAAAACATTTTCAATTTCCTCCAGAGTCATTTCACAATCAAGAATATCATCGACGATAAGTGGTTCAGCAGTTAAAAAGATTATATTTCTTTGATCACGAAGTAGAGTTTGAAAGTATAGTGATAGATTTTCTGCAGAAACACCAGTGCCTATTTTAAATCCAGAACCATTTATTTCCTTTGTAACTTTCCAGAATTCTTTTGAGTTTTTAATATTTGATAGCTGAATAGCTTGACTGTTTTCCCAGTTGATTTTCTTCGCACGACACATATTTTTGTAAGAGGTTATGGCCTCATTGTACCAATTCCTTAGAATTTCAGAATCTGTTTCTCTCCAAGCGTGTAAAAGGGCAAAAGATTTCTTACGGGAATTCAAACATTCGGACCACTTTTGCTTGTACGGTCTTACTGTAGTTGACATTCTAATTGCAGAAGAACTTCTAATGCATGCTATTACCTGCGACGAGTATTCTTCTACCGATTCTGTGTTCAAAACTGTATTTGAAAGAAAGTTATCTATGGCTTGCTGGTACGATCTTTTTTGTTGAATTTCCCAGTTCATTCTTGGTAGCAAATTTAAGTTTTTTCCGTTTTCTATAACATTATTGATCCATTCCACAACTATAGTTAAATGATCGGAATAAGTTTTTAATTGAATTTCAAACTTGGTTATAAGATCTACCCAGTCATTATTTACTGCGCAATAATCTATTACAGATTTGCCTTAACCTCCAATGAAAGTATAATTCCCTTCTCGGTCTCCTTCGGTGCAACCATTCAGAACACATAAACCTCTAAGTTTGAAAAACGTCAAAAATTTTTGTCCCATTTTGATTGTAGGTGGTATCTTTGGATGTCCGCTGGCTATAAATATTGGTGATGTTCGCTTCTTGTGAAGCTGTTGTAGTCTGCATATTTCCGATCCTAGCGTTTAAATCACCAATCACCATTACGCTTTTATTTGATAAGTGAAATAGTATATTATTCAACTCTTCAGCGTCCTCGATCCAATTATTACAATTGATATAAAAAGGTACTATAAACATATTATTCTGTAGTAGATGTTTAGCGACAGTATATCCACATATGTCCACAAAGCCGTACGTTTGTAAAAGTGATTTCCAGATTCCAAATAGGTTTCCGACACTTGCCCGACCTTTCTTAGCTGTACGTACTGTAGGTACCCAATGTAATTTGAATTCACTAAAGTAGTTTGAAAATTTATTGATATTTTCCTGTGTTATATGAGTCTCGCATAAAAAAAAGATTTGAAAACTTTGTACATATTTAAAGAAATCGACGAATAATAATTTATTATTTAAACCAGACAGAGAGTCTAGTTTCGGCATCCCTGCAAAACTCGTACGACTATCCAGAATGACTTTGGAGAATTCACGCTGCTCAAGGTCGGTCAAGAACTCACCGAGACCTTTGATGTCGAAAAAGGCTTAAGGTGAGGCGACAAACTGTCATGCGATTTCTTAAACATCATACTGGAAAAGATTGTACTAAACTCAAACGTCAACACCATAGAGGAACAATCTGTCTAAAGTCTATACAACCACTCGCTAACGCAGACAATATTCACGTAATGGTAACAAGGAAGCGAGCTTTTGCGAGCATTGAAACAGGAGCGGCAAAAATGGGTTTGATGGTTAATGAGGGCAAAACAAAGTACATACATATATGCTGTTATCAAACAAGGACACAGAACATCGCCGAATTGGACAAAACGTCACAATAGGGGTTTTTCTTTTTTAGTTCCGAACAGTGAACTGAACTGAGAACGAACAGCGTGAACGAGTTCTGAACTGAGCGTGTTCAGTGAGCTGCGCTCAGACTGTTGGTCTATAGATACCCCGTCATTTTATTTCGAGCACGAAGAGTGCGCTCACGTATTCTGAATAAAAAATAAAAGAATTTTGAGCGTTCAGGTGTTGCTGAATTGAAAAAGAAATGCCCTTACGTTTTTGACGTTTCACTTTTCTGTTCGGAGCCAAAAAAGAAAAACCCCTAATAAGCAAAAATAACTTAGAGGTAGTGCAGGAATTCGTCTACCTAGAATCCGCTATAGACACGGAAAACAAAATCAGTGCTCAGATCAAATGGAGAATAACTCTTAAAACAAAACGCTCTCCAGAAAAACCAAGGTAACACTGTGTCTATAAGACCTTGATGACAACAGTCCTGCTTTACGGCGCGTAAGTATGGACCTTATCGAAAGCGGATGAGGAAACCCCTGGTCGTTTCGAAAGAAAAATACTCCGAATGATCTTTGGTCCCGTATGCGAAGACAATGTGTGGAGAAGAAATTGTTGCACTTTTTCCCGTCGAACCGAATCTAAACGAATCCACAACTTGGATGATAGCTAACTAATATATTAATTAATCACAACGATTGATTAATGTATTATTTACAACGCAAGAATGTAAAATATGCACACCGATGTGCCGCGGCGATGTTGATCGAATTTTATATTTTATGTTGAACTATCAAATGACAGCTGGGTGGATTTCGGTGAGAAAAGAATGCATCAGGTAGCAAGATAATATGCTGCCAATGCCAGCTGCTCAGCAAGTGGTGGTCCGTAGGTAGTTTTATTAATTACTAGCTGTGCCCGCGACTTCGTCCGCGTGGAATAGTGACTTTCGGCAGCACTTTTAATTTTTTAGGCAACTTATTTTTTTGCACACGACGTTCTTACTTTTTCCATCTTTTGTCAAATAAAAAGGTTTTGCGAGTTTGATACACTCTTTTAAACTAAAATGACAAATCAGTGAGAATTAAAGAAATACGGGGAATCAATAGTTTTCTCCTTTCGCTGTTCCAGTAATTATTAAAAGTTTTATAATGACGCAGCCCAGATGTGTAATTTGTAGCTGTGTACAATTCTAGATTACTCATTATTGGCACTGGAACACCAACTTGCAGCCACTCCTGATAGCAGATAATTCTAAGGAATTGAGAAACTCTATAGGGTATGATGTGACTTGCTCAGTGTACATAATATTGTCTTCTGATAGATATTCGACAACATCCCCCAATACGTCTAACATAATTTATTAGTTGATATGGTTAACTATCTCATTAGTCGGCGCCGAAATCGACTTTTCACATAGTCATTACCGATTGTCAATATTATATCAAGATCAAGATAGACAATTCTTCTCAGGTCAACTGTGTAATCGACAATTTGACTGAAATCACCTCACGGTGAAAGAACTTTTGAAATGGGTCGAGTAGCTTCAAGGTACCCGTTTAGGTTGCCGTTCCCGCACGAATATTGGGATAACAAATCTAGCCCATGTCCTTCTTCAGGCTCAAGACTATCTCTGCACCGAAATTCATACAAATAGGTTCAATAGTTTGGGAGGTAGATGGTAACAAAGAAAAAAGACAGACGGAGTTGATTTCGGATCTATAATATTCCGTTCTCATGCCACCCATGGGAATATGGGGATAAATTAAAGTTAATGTTACTTTGAGATAGTGTAGCATTCTAACGGGGAAATAATTCTTGACATCAGTTCAGTAGTTTCTAGGTTCCAGTTTACGTTTGCGTTCTTGTGGGAATACAGTGATAACATAATATATTGCCTATGTCCATCTTCAGGCTCAAGACTATCTCTATACCAAAATTCATATAAATAGGTATAATAGTTTGGGCGGTTTTTGATAACAAATAAAAATAGACAGACAGATTTCATTTCGGACTTATGATATTAATAAAGACTCCCATTCTCGTGGGCATATGGTGACCATTCCCGTAGGAATATGGGGATGACTTACAGTTTATGTTACTCAGGGAGAGTTTAGCATTCTAACGGTGGAAGAGTTTTTGAAATTGGTGCTATAATGTCAAAGTTCCCGTATGCGTTCTCGTTCCCGTGGGAATATAGGGATAAAATATATAGCCTATGTCCTTTCTTGAAATTTAGACTATCTCTATACAACATTTCGTTTAAATCTGTTCATTAGTTTGGGCGGGAGTTGGTAACATAGAAAGGCGAACAGACAGCGCTACTTTTGCATTTATAACATTAGTGAGGACCGGTTCCCGTGGGAATATTCGAATAAAATGTATCCTTTGTCTTTCTTCAGGTTCTTTGTAATCTCTGTATAAAATTTCATTTAAATCGGTTCTGTAGCTTGGGCGATAGATGGTAACATAGAAAGACGAACAGACAGAGCTACTTTCGCACTTATTATATTAGTAGGGACTCCCGTTCCCGTAGGAATATGGGGATGAACTAAAGTTTATATTACTCGGGGATAGTGTAGCATTCTAATTTTGGAAGAATTTTTGAAATCGGTACTGTAGATCTAAGTTCCCTTATACGTTCCCGTTCCCGTGGGAATTTAGGGATAAAATATATAGCCTATGTGCCTCCTCAGGTTCTAGACTATCTCTGTACAAAATTTCATATCAATCAGTTCAGTAATTTGGGCGGGAGACGGTAACATAGAAAGCCGGACAGACAGAGTGACTTTCACATTTATAATATTAGTAAGGATTATTACATTTCATAAAAAACTGAAGAGCAGGCTACCTCAAACGCCAGTAAATTTTCGAGGTTTTTTGAAAAATTCCACTAGAATTTCGTCCTCGGTAAGTTCAATATCGGTATAGATATTTAAAGAAGCAAGGCCATTAAGTCGTTCCTGTTCCATCGTATTTCTCAGGTAAGTTTTGATCCTCCTCAACGTCAAAAATGATCGTTCTGGAGTTGATATAGTTACAGGTAGTCCTGCCAAGACTCGCAAAATATAATCAACATTCTTGAACGACTTGCTATTGATAACCTGAAAAATATCGTCAGATTGATGTTTGCATATGTCACTCGATCCGATAAAAGGGACTTACTTACTAGGCAAAAAAACAGTTGTTGGATCATGATTGATTACATAAGTTCTTTTACTGAATATTAATGAAGCGCAATCAGAAATTGTAACATCGCTATTATTTCCCAAAGTATAAATTCAGAGAAACGATTTTTTACAAGGGTTTGAATGGTACATCAGCGCCTTTCAGTGCGTGCCGTGTAAGCTTTCACTTTTGTCTAGAAGGTGCATTTTCTCGGATCGCGTCAAAAAAAACTTTTATACGTGTACATTTTTGATCGAAAGTTACTAACCAGTAAAGCATCAAGCGCATTTCGGATGTTCTGGCCGTGGATTCGTTGTTTCCACATCTTGACTTCTGATAAAAAATTTTCTTTTGAACAATCAATATTTAATATATCTTCGTAAAATGTGTAGCTGTCAGCGCATTTCTTTTCGTTAAATTCTTGTTTAAGAAACAGTTGCCCGAAAATATGGAAAGTGGATTTGTGTTCTGAGAATCAACTTTTGAGTTAAGAAATTAACGTATCAAGAAACGGAATGTAGAAAGAAATTCTGTAATAGTCTTCAATACTAGAATCTGCGTTTTCGCGTTTGTACCTACGTAAATTCATTCAAAGCGTCTGCCAGCTTAGTAGCCTCACCCAGATCTTGGTTTTCAGATTGCAATTCCCAACTCAAAGGCAAAACAATCGAATCAACTGATTCCATAATGTGACACGTGATATATATTATATATGTACAGTTGCGGTCAAAATAATAGTAGTGTGAGTAAAAGCATTGCACAGATTGGTATTTTTCCACTTTGCATTGCGTTGATAGTGAAAACCCGTTGCACTTTAACAGTCGTATTTATAAAATTTGCTTAGAACATCCTTAGACAACTGTCCAACTAGACGGTGTCTAAAGAGTTGGACAACCCTTAGCCAATTTCGTATTTATAAATGCATTCCAACAGTTGTCTAAACAACCCTTCAAACTGTCAACTTCGAATGAAAAACTAACTGGTGGCGTTCATAATGTATCCGTGCAGTACCATTTTTTGTGTTTTGATACACGAGTGCAACAACTAAATGGCTCTGAAAGATTGTGGCGTAGCACTTGAACCAGACCAAAAAAGCAGCTGATTTGACTTTGAGTTACAGCTTTTCCAAGTCTCATAAAACGAAGAAATTTGTGCAATTTATAAATTAAATTGTTGAAAGTAGTATTTTTGCACCTCAAACTCCTTATTTTTTTCGATCTTAGAGCTCTCAACAGTGTTTTATAACATGTTCAACAAAATTGTTTTTTGCTGTAGCAAATACCACTTTAGCCATAGTTTAGACAACCAATTTCGGTGTCTAATGTTAGACGTTCCTTAGACAGCGATGAAAGTGTTTATAAATACGATTTGGAGTTGGACACTGTTCTAAGAGCTGTCCAAAGTTAGACATACTTTGGAATGGGATTATAAATACGACTGTAATTGTTTTAAGGGGTGGAAAAGGATCTCGTCAATATGTAAGAAGACCTCCAAACACCGAATATAATCCACACTTTACAATCATAATGGTATGGGCATGTTTTTTCTTCTACGAAGTTGGACCCATAATGCGGATTGAAGGCATTATGGATCAGCATCTCTTTGTTAGGATAATGCAGGAAATAATGCTACCGTATACTGAAGTTGAATGCTACCGTAAATGAAGTTGCTTCAGTACTAGTGCTTTGGTAAAACGTAATAACAATCATATACATACATAGTTGTTGTAGGTAACAACAATGAGGCATGCGCTGATATTGAAGTTGTAGGCAAATTGAAATGGTTTCATTTGTCAAGCTTTAAACCAACAACAACTCATGTGGCAATTATTGCGTATATCGCATTGAAACTTCATATCGATGCTTCTAAAATTTCTTGCTTCAGGTTGGTTAAGAATGGCGATGCGGTTGAGAAGCTACGTTCTGTGAACTTCAAGGTAGGAATACCTTTTGAGTATTCTGACTACATTTTAAAACCAGACTTATGACCGGCTGGTGTTAGTGTGAATTTTACTTTACATCAAAAAAACTTATTTACCCCAGTTCTACATCACTGGCAGGTGGCAGCTATAATTGGGAATAGCAGAGCTATTATTAAAACTGACCGGGATGAATTGGGCGTTGATTGTTTTGTTGGTTTAGATGATGAACTGAACTCGTCGATGTCTTCTTGTTCATCTAGTTTGCGTTTTCGACTTGTCAGAGATGCATCAGGTTGAAAGCCCAGTGAGCTTTGGCTGCCTTCTACTAGTGGAGCTAGCTTGTGTATGGGACGACATAGTTCTCCAGATTTTGTTCGAACTTCTGCAACCCGGACATGTCCGTCGTTTCCGTGAATCACCTTTTCGATTCTTCCTAGTGGCCATTTCATTACTGGAGTGTTGTCTTCCTTGATAATCACGACTGTGCCTGGTTGAACGTTTTTCGACTGTGTTTTCCACTTTGTTCGTTGTTGGAGTTCGTTCAGGTATTCTTGGGACCATCGTTTCCAGAACTCCTTCTTGATGGTTGACACAAGCTTCCACCTAGTGACTAGTGTGCCACTTTGTGGTTCTGCATGTTGATCAACAACTGCTTTTAGGGGCTCGCCTATTAAAAAGTGACCCGGCGTTAGTACAGCCAGGTCATTTGGATTATCTGACATTGCGGTTAGTGGTCTGGAGTTTATAATGGCCTCGACTTCTGCAGTAACGGTTCCGAACTCCTCGTAGGTGAGTGACGCCTTCGAAACTTTACATAGTAGTAGGTGTTTTGCAGACTTGACCGCTGCTTCCCATAGTCCTCCGAAGTGGGGAGCACGTGGTGGAATAAAATGAAAGTCAATGCCTTTAGAGCTGCAGTTGGTGGTTATTTGATGTTGGGCATGTTTTGAATATATGCTTGTTTTTAGCTCATCTAGTTGGTTTCTTGCACCTACGAAGTTCGTGGCGTTATCGCAGTACAAGTTTCTGACATAGCCTCGTCGGCTCATGAACCTTTTCAGTGCTCCAATGAATGCTTCTGTGGTTAATTCGCTTACGACTTCAATATGAACTACCTTCGTAGCAAAGCAGCAGAATATTGATAAATAGCACTTTTGTGGCCTACTTCCTCTCGTTCGGTAATGAACCCATAACGGACCACAAAAGTCTACACCGGCATTGATGAAGGGACGTGCTGGTTGCACTCTATGAGCTGGTAAATTTCCCATAATTTGAGAATACATAGTGGGTTTGGCCTTGATGCATGATATACAGTTTTGTGTGATAGAACGCGCAACATTCTTCCCTTTGATTGGCCAAAATTTTTGTGTGGTGATGGCAAGAAGTCCTTGAGGTCCAATATGATTATTCTCAATATGTAGATCTGACATTATCATTTTGACAAATGGATGCTTGTGGGGTAAGAGTATTGGATGCTTGGTGTCATATGGCAACTCCGATTTTTCTAGTCTGCCTCCGACTTGTAATAGTCCTTTGTCATCTAAGAATACCGCAAGACCTATCAACGGGCTCGCCTTGTGAAGCTCTTGATGAGCTTTGAGTGCACGGATGTCTCTTATAAATTCTTGCTCCTGCATTTCTTTCAAAATACAATGTAGTGCGTTATCTAGCTCTATAATGGATAACGGGCAGATACCTTTTATGGGCTTCCCTTTATCTTGTTTGATGGTTTGGCTAGTGCATCTTCCCTTGAGGTTTCTTGTTGAATCGCAGGCAGTAGGCTGTTATTCTTTGCAGCTTAAGAAATGAATTAGAGTGTTTCATTCCTTCAAATATGTTTGTTGATTGATTACTAGTGATAAAGGCTACAACCTTCTTATATGGGGGTGGCCATATGGCTTCAGTGCCATGAAGAAATCTTGGACCATATTTCCATAAGAGATGGTCTTGAAGTTTGTCTGGTGAGATCCCCCTTGATAGGACATCTGCAGGATTGTCGCTGGAGCTGACATGTCGCCACTGAATAGGGTCCGTGAGTCTTTGGATGCCTGCAATCCGACGTCCAACAAAAGATTGTAATGATTCCGCATTGGAATTTATCAAACTCACTACAATCTGAGAGTCTGTCCACAAGAATCGGTTTGCGTCTTTCAATTTGAGATCAAGCTTCACACGGTTTGACAAAGCAGCGGCTAGTAGAGCTGCGCATAATTCTAAACGAGGTATTGTCATTGACTTAGCCCCTGATGCAGTTTTATACATTGGGACGACTCGAGATTTGGAGCATAGTAATCGTACTATGATTGTACCATTTTTGTTAATAGATCTGACATATACCGCTGCGCCATAAGCCTTTTCTGAAGCATCAGCAAATGTGTGTATTTGAACTGATGAAGGGATCGTATCGCTGAAGACGTGTCGGGAAATGTTGAACTTGTCTAGTTCTTGCAGTCCCTTATAGAACTTCTTCCACCTGGTGTACATCTCTTCTGGTAGCGCTGCATCCCAGTCGTACTTAAGCTCCCACAGCTCTTGAAGAAACAATTTTGTCACAATAACTACAGGTGCTATAATCCCAAGTGGATCAAAAAGACGAGCTGTATCTGAGGCTACTGATCGTTTGGTGAATTTTTTCTGGGGTATGCAATTTGTTTTTATGCTGAAGACGTCTGATTTAGGCCGCCATATCAATCCAAGAGTTTTGACCGTGCCTTCATTGTTGTCATCGGACAGAGGAATCTCTTAATTCGTGATCTCGCTCCAATTTGTGCTCCAAGGCATGAAATCTTCTCAATGCTATGTCACTAGAGCACCCTAGCTTTTCAGGGCCATCAGAAAATGGCAAATGGGCCAAAAATCTTCCTGTACTGTCTCTGGTAATCGTTTGGTTGAAAAGTTCTTCGCATTTTTCTTCAGCCAGCGTGCGGTTTCATGTGGAGTAGATACGTCCTCGGTGTCCCAAAATTTGCTAATTGCCTTTTCAAGAGACTTCTCTTCTGCATTAACTCCGCAGATGTTTGTTGATGAAGACGGTTCCCCACATATTTTGCCTGTGACTACCCATCCCAGCAATGTATTTTGTAAAAGCGGGAGCTGCTCTCCTAGTTTGATTTGCCCAACGCAGAGAAGTTGGTGGAAGAACTCTGCTCCAATAAGTAGGTCAACCGGCTTTGGCGTATTGAACAAGGGGTCTGCTAGTTGTATGTTTCCCAGTATTTTCCATTTGGAGATGTCGAAAGTCTGTGATGGTTGAGGAGACACAATCTGACGTAGAACAATTGCTTCTAGTCTTGTGTTGAAGTTGGTCACATTTGATTTGATGCTGATGTTGGCTCGGCGATGTGACTCTCTTTTGATTTCTCCGATTCCTTGGACTCTCATGGGGTGATACGTGAGAGGTAATCCCAATTTCCGTATCATCTTTTCAGTTATAAGATTGACTTGAGATCCGGAATCTAAAATCGCTCGACAGTTGATGGACGAACCATTTTGAGTCATCAATTGGACATTAACGGTGCTGAGAAACACGTACGCCTCCCGGGTGCTGTTGAAAGCTGCTAATGTTGCATTGTTTGGTGGCATTGGGGCGTTTTCATTGGGTTTGGCTGTCATCTTCACTGCAGACGAAAGAAAGCTTCGACTGGCTACCGTTGGACCCTGTTGTTTTTTGTCTTCGGTTGATATGTGAAGTAACGTATGGTGATACTTGTTGTATTTCGTGCAATGACCAGATTTGCAATCTGTGGTTTGATGACCAGACCGTAGGCAGTTAAAACATCGTTTGAAGGCTTTGATTTGTGTTATTTTGTCCCTTGTTGTCATGCAGTTAAATTTGGGACACTTGAACAGTGGATGACCTTCCAGGTTACAGATAACGCATTTGTCGTCGTTTGTGGCAGACAAGGCAAATTTTCTTGGGCGTTTTGAATCGTCAGAGTATGGTTTACTGTATGTCTTTGCCCCCAATGCTTCTAATGATTGGAAACGAGTCTCGAGAAACGTCATGAACTGGTGAGAATCAGGCAGTTCCTTTGGCTGTTTCAAGGACTGCTCCCAAAGGGTTAAAGTATTCCGATCCAATTTTTTTATCAGAATGTTCATTAGTAGTGGGTCCCAGTTTGTTGTGTCGATTTTTAGATTCTTCAGACCCAGCAGGCATTCGACTGTATTGTCGTGCAATACCTTTATTTGAGTTGATGTTTCCATGTGGCTGGTTGGCTGCGCCATTAATTTATTTATAAGCGCTGATACTAGTAACCGAGGGTTTTCGTACCGCTCAGTGACTACCTTCCAAGCAGCGTGGTAGTTGGCGTCTGAGGTGGTGAAGTGGCGTATAAGTTTTTCTGCTTCACCTTCCAGAGTTGTTTTTAGGTAAAACAACTTTTGACAATCGGCTATTTTTTGATTGTGGACCAATTCGGTAAACAAATCGCAGTATTGCCTCCAGGTCAGGTAGTTTCCGTCAAACCTTGGCAAGGTTATTTTAGGTAATTTTGCCGTTTGCCTCAATGTGTCGGATTGACGGGGATCAGGATGGCCTCCTTCAAGTTTGATTGACAACATGAGGAGATTTTTCTGGACTCTGTCCTCAAATGCGAAGTACTCTTCGATGTCATAACCTGCATTCTCTGGGTCTTCTAGGAGTTCAGCAATTTTTTGATGAACCTCCTCCATCTGTGACCAAACGCTTTTTATTCGGTCGATCTTTAGGCGGCAACATGTGCCTGAATAATTTCTGAGCTCTCCTCTATGTTTTCCAGCAATCGCTTCAATGACTGCACGATTGCCTTTTGCCTTCGAAAGACTTTTGTTGTGTCTGTGTCCTGGTTCGGTGTTGAGGTTAGCGAATGAGAAGTAGCTTCACAATTTTCCTTTGCTGATTCTTTTTCAGCTTGTCTTTCCGATGTCCCAGCCTTCATCACGTTTTCCTTTGCTGATTCTTTTTGAGCTTGTCTTTCCGATGTCCCATCCTTCATCACGGACAGAAGGTGTTGTGTTAGCGATTGGTAGATTTGCTTGACCTTCCCAGCTGTGTCGCCCTGGAAGTATGGTGTATCGTGTTTTACGAGCTCCTCGATGTCTTTGTGATTCTTTTCGAACTCACTCCAAAGATCTTCAATCAAATCCAGCCGCTTCCTCGCGTATTCTGCTGTCTTCCTTCCCGGTCCGTCCTTTGCAATGTTGGATTGCAAACGCAGCAATTCATCGGTGATGACCTTCTGCCTGGCACCTTTTGTGTAGATATCCAGTTCACCCTCCATAGTTTAAATTTTTGAATCGTCGCGTCGTCTCTGGATCTCTCTCTGAAGTTTAGGTCTTCAATGAATTCAATGAATTGAGCAGATTTCAATGTTGCAGTTTTGCCAGTGTTTCAGGCCTGGCAACGCTTATGTTGATGATGTCAGTGTTTGCAGGTTTGCCAGTGTTTCAGCCCTGGCAACGCTTATGTTGGCGAAAATTGCTTCTTACTGCTGGTGAGGGAAGCAATAATAACGTCGGGGTCACCAAATGTTACGATGCTTCTATCGTAGTGAATTCTAGTTAGAGAACCTTTTCTTTACAAGTGAATTGACGGCCAGACCACAGTTCTTGTACTGTGACTGAGTAAGGTGGCTAAAGTGAAAAACTATAACACCTTGTTCACTTGTAATAGAATTGAAAACAGCTTCCAGCAGACTCACTGGAAGAAACGAATTAAAAGTCTTGGTCTCTGTCTCGTAGCTATCTGAAAAGTCTTCATTTGTCACACATTATTTATACACAAAAACTGCTTATTCCTAATTATTTACAAATGCGTGTTTATGCTGACTGCACAAAAGAAAATTATGAAAATTATTGATAGAGTTCAAAGTTATCGTGTTACAAGTTGAATTCACAAATTAATGCTAAATTAACGAAATTTGATAGTAAAGAGGATTGTACAGTATGGTTAGCAAGTTAAATGAATTTAATGGTTAGTAGTATGGCAAACAGAAACTTATTTATTATAACTATATGGTGATGGTTTGTTGATCTTGAACAATGGGGGTTTACCCAGGTTAAAATTCAAAACAACAACTTGTGTGCACAATACACTCGCAAACAAACGACTCTTTGGAAATTTTCCCGAACAGACAACAAGGTCAAAGAAAGGTCACGCGTCGTGCAATCTCAGGATTAGTTACGAAAGACGAAGGGTAACCGATAAGCAATATCCAATATGACTCAATAGTCAAAACAAGACAAACACACTTCACACTTTTTCTTATAAGTAGAAAATACTTAGCTTTTTATGTTGACGAATCCTGCCTGAGTTTTCTTGCCCGTACTGGCCTACGTGGAGCTTTCCTGCACAAAATTAAGATACTGTTTATTTTGGCCTTCCTGCCAATCAAACTTTATAACAATTTAAACTTGCACTACTTGCAAAGATTAAAAACTCGATTATAAATTCTCCGAACACTTTTTCTATCTTCTAAAACTTTCTTGCACTATGTCATTTTTCAGAGGTCAACCAAGAAGTGCCATCTTCTTGGCGGTCTCTTCGTTCATCGGCGCATTCAGCAAATTCTACTCAACTTCGACCAATCAGAGTCGTGGAGGTTCGTCACGGGGTATCTGCAGTACTCTCAGTAAATTCGCTGGAGTCTGCGCCGTAGTCGAAACACATCCATCGCTCTTTTCTAAACAATTTCGTTGTGAATCTCTCGGTCGTTAGAGATGCTGCTATTATGGATGGAGTTCTACAAGATTCTACTTCCTGGTTCTTACAACCGTTGCTGCTTGAGTCTCCAGCAACTGGCTCAATGAAGGAGTACCTATTTGGGTTGCTTTTCCAAAATGCTTTGAAGTACACCACTAGCTGATGGACTAGGGTTGCTTTGTACTCTGCCAGCAATTTGAAGCCACAACAAAAGGAGGGGGTGAAAATGGGAAAAGGAAGAAAAATAAAGGTCTAACTTGTTGTGGTAAAATATACCGCAACAAAAATACAACAACGAGCCTTATGAGCTGTACCGCGAGGGTTGGGCTCGAAATCCCAGTTTTTATATTCCCCCTTATAAAAATCCCGGTTTTGAAATCCCACTTTCTGAAATCCCGTTTTTACAAACCTTGCTTTTTTAAAGTACCACCTTTTGAAATCCCGTCTCTAAAAATCCAGTTTTTTAAAATCCCGTTGGTTAAAATACCGATTTTGCAATCAAAACTAGTTGTTTTATTTTAAATATTTGATTGCAAAAGCGGGATAAGGAAATCAAAATAAAGGAAGCAACAAGTGATTTGTTTGGAGTACATTTATTGTAGCGCTAAGCAAATAACAAAAATTCAAATTATCATATACCCATTTTTCCTCTAGCTCAAGCAAATAATTTTCGGAAATTTCTTTACTTGTAGCACGGTATATTTTTTTCAAATCATTCATGAAAACTTTTGCTCGATACGTATTTCAGAGAGTTCCTTATTTGATGCACTACACATAGCTGTACTTCCACATTAGGAAATACGCTATTTATAGCTGCAGGAAAGCTTTTTAACACAAAGCTATCAAAATGTCTTCTATTCCTCTCTCTTTCAAGTCATTTAATACGCCTAACCAGAAGCTAGCTCCCTCGCTTTCTGCTAAGTAAAAACCCAAAACTTCTTTTCTGCCATTTTGCTAATATGTTATACATGCACTTACTTACACAGCGACCGTCTTCTTTTACCTTAAAAAACCATAAATACTATTGGATATACTGATTGCAGTGGACGACTACGCCATTCATTGATTATAGGTAGTAATTTATCTGTAATTCCAGATATCTCTGCTGCAGATATTTTATGGTCATAAATTTCTTCCACATATGATGCTATATCTCTGTATCCCACACCACTTGCAAACATGTTCAAGACCTTTGTTTCAAGTTCTGGATGTAAGCATATCAAATGCTACACTAAAAAAAAGAACATAGGAAAGGAACTAATAATCATCAATAATATTTCTTTTAATTTTATATTAGCCGCGTTTTATTGAAAATTTTCTATATTCACTTATATTCACTTCACAATAAAAGGATTTTTTGGTTATATCCACTTAGCAAGTTCACTTTCAATTTTACTTTCAATGTTGGTACCCTTGGCACTTCTTCTAAGGATAAAAAACATTAAAAATATGCATTCAGAAGAATATAAATGCATACCTTTTATTTTCCATTTCTATTTTTCTCAATTTAGTTCTCGATTCTCAATTTATTTGCCGCGTTTCAACTTTTTACTTTCGAGGTAAAGAAACAAATTTCACTTTAATTTTTTTTCGCAATAGCGCCCTACAGACGATCAATAGTGCAGTCAATGAAGCGAAAAATGGGGCCCAACCTCCGAATTTTTTTACTGTGAACCGATTTGCATGAAATTTTGGAATTAGGCTCATCTTACCCTTAAATTCAAAAGTGATATTGATTTGCACACCGCCAACACCCTGGGGGTGGTTGCCACGCCTTCTCGGGGGTGAATTTTTTTTTGAAATAACCTCGGATATCAAAAGAAGGCCTAATTTAAGCAAAAAAAACAAATATAAAGTTTTTTGTTAAGTCCAGTACTTTTCGAGTTATTGGCAATTGAAAATTCGCAATTTGTTCACGTTTTTCATCTATTTATTGCAAATATCTCCAAAACTATACGTTTTATCGAAAATTTTATAATGAACAAAATTGTAGCAGGTAAAACAATGAACAATTTGGTTTTTTATAAAGTATTCTAAGAACAATATTAAGCTATATATATATATAAAAGATCAAAACCATTTTTTATTTTGTCTGAAATTTAATGGTTGTAGTCAATGCCGTTTAGCGGCGAGCAGATGCATTTTATGCATTCTAATATAAGAAGATGTTTTGTAGTGCATAAAATAAGCTTTAAAATGAGCACTATTAAAAGTCTTTTGCACGTAAAATAAGTGAGCTGTAGTGCAAATAAGAAGAGCATCTAATATTTTTTTCTTTTAAATCAATGGCTTTCATAAGTGCCATTTCCACCAAAATTAAATTCTATTTATTATAGATGAAAAACGTGAACAAATTGCGAATTTTCAATTGCCAATAACTCGAAAAGTACTGGACTTAACAAAAAACTTTATATGTGTTTTTTGCTTAAAATTAGGCCTTCTTTTGATATCCGAGGTTATTTCAAAAAAAAAATTCACCCCCGAGAAGGCGTGGCAACCACCCCCAGGGTGTTGGCGGTGTGCAAATCAATATCACTTTTGAATTTAAGGGTAAGATGAGCCTAATTCCAAAATTTCATGCAAATCGGGTCACAGTAAAAAAATTCGAACCTAAAATGCTTCATTGACTGCACTACAATGTTACTTGACAATATTACTTGAAAGAGCTTCTGTTCAAGTAAAATTGATCGTTTGTAGGCTCTTCAATGTTACTGTCAAGTAAAATTGAAACATTGACGAAAATCAAATCTGATTTGGTTTTCATCAAGTTTCACTGTCACTCGTGTCGTTGTTTAGTGCGATTAGGAAACTACAGAAGGAAAAAAATGTAAATTTTCATTGAACGTGTGGTGGCGATTGTTCATCAATTTTACTTGACAAGAAAAAACGTCAATAATACTGGTCAAGTAACATTGATCGTCTGTTGGGCGCTAATGGCTGTGTTTAACAAGATTCATTTTTATTTTTAGGATCGAATAATCGAATCGAATTAGGATTCAGATTTCGATGCAGGTATTTATTTCACGGTTGCTAGTTTGTGAATTAAAAACTCATTTAAGTCATAAGTTAGTAAGTGACTTATGAATTAAATAATTCAATAGCTTAGAGAAATAAAGAACAAGAGGGAAAACCATTGCTTCTCCTGCCACCACCACCTTAACACCACTTTATTTTCAAATTGGTTTTGAAAGCTGAAAATAAAGTGGTGTTTGTGAAGTCAGTTTGAGGACAGATGCCGTGGTGTGTGTGTGGTTTTGCCTCTTCTTGTATCTCCTCTGTGGTCAAAAGTCATAGCTTAGCAAATGACTCATGTTTTTGGTTGCCTTTGTTCTGATGTTCTTATTTGAAATTTTTTTTCTGACCGATTGCGAAACATTCCTTGTGTGTGTGTGTGTGTGTCAGCAACTGTGTGTCTATTTATGTCCCCACCAAGTCACAACCTGACTCATCTATTAGCTATATTAGGTGCGTTTCTTTACTGAAAATTGAAAATTCGCACGAAATGGACCGAAATTCGCCGAAGGTCAGTCTTATGCCGTTCCAGCACAGCGATTTTTCGTAGCAGTGCACAAAAGAAAGTACTCTCGAGAGAGTAAGAAATTTCCCCACCCTGCGAATTTCTGCCACTAAAATTTCTGTGGACAGAAATCGTGCACAGCCAAAACAAGTGCAACAACTGTCAAACAGACGTTTTTCCAAGAGTTGCGTTGCTGCGAATGTTTTGTTCAAGGCGTTTCTTTACTTTTAAGACAATTACGCTCTTTCAGAAAGTTTCTGAGAGAATTTTGACAACCACTCCTTAAAATATGACAGATTGTGAATTTCTGTGCACAAAAGTAAAGAAACAGACTTATTCAATATGTTGTCGAAAATCAGAAATACTAACGAACACAACCCAAAGACTGCAACCTCTGGGTTCCAAAAAAGAAATTTACCAACCATCCCTGTTGCTCACTTTATTATTATTATTATTATCATTTATTCAATCTACCGAGTCTTACTCTTACAGATTTCAGAAATACTATATAACATTTTTCTTATATTTTATATACATTAACATACATTTAAATCTAATAAGTACATTTTTAGCTTCGTTCTAGGTACACATAGATCTATTTCAGAGCATACTGAGTTGAAAAATTTAATATGTTTTGAGCTGTAAGCGTACAAATGGAAAGGGTTTTTAAAAAATATTTCTCTGTCTTATACTCCTTTCTGGTGCATAAATATAAAAACATTTAAGAATTTCCGGACAAACAACTTTATACGAGAACACATCATGTACTAACAATATGCAATTCACATTTCTTCTTTTCTCTAATGTGTAAAGACCTATTAAGGCACAACGAGTTGAATATGAAGGCATTATATCAAGATTCCAATTCAATTTTCTTACTACATATCGGGTAAATTCCTTTTGAACGCTTTCCAGACGCAATTTTGAAATGGAACTACATGGACACCAAACAATAGCACAGTATTCAAGCACCGGGCGAACTAGTGACATATAAATTGACTTTAAAGTGTAAGGGTTTGAAAACAACGAACAACTTCTTTTCAAAAAACTAAAAGTTAGTAGCTTTAGCTACAACATAATCAATGTGAAAGGAAAAAGAAAGCTTAGTATCAAATATGACACCTTCAGATGAATATTAGAAATTTTATACTGTAAATGTACAGGGAATAAAGACCTGTAGACAGAAAATGAGTGGCATTTTTCAATGTTTAAGGACAAGCCATTATCAGTACACCAAGAAGTGATAATATTTAGTTCATTTTGAAGAATATTGCAGTCATTCAAGTTACGAACACGATTAAAAATTTTTAAGTCATCAGTGTACATTAAGCATTTCGCACTAGAAAGAAGATTTGGAATTTCGTTTACAAAAATATTAAAAAGCAAGGGTCCTATATGACTTCCTTGAGGAACACCGGATAGAACATCAATTTGCCTAGAAAAGAAATTGTTCACTTTCACTATTTGTTTTCTGTTAGATAAATAACTTCTTATCCAGTCAAGTAATGAGGAATGTATTCCAAGCACTTTGATTTTGTCAAGAAGAATTTTGTGACAAACAGTGTCAAAAGCTTTGTTGAAATCTGTAAATATTACATCTACTTAGCTAAATGAGTTATTTTTGTTCACTTACGCTGAGTCGTTGTTTTTCCATGAGCGATGTTTTGCTTAAGTGAATATAAGTGAATATAGAATTTCAATAAAACTCGCCTATTAGTGTAATTGTATGCTATGAGCAATGTGACGTAAAAAACCTGTTTTACTCTTTTTTGTCTACTATTTTCGTTGTTTGTAAAATACTAAAATGGATTAAAACGGGATTGGCGGGATCTTATAAAGCGGGATTCGAATAAATAAGGATCTTGATTGAGCGGGATTTTAGAAGTCAGGATCGGAAGAACCGACTGAACAGTTTCAGAGTGCATAATTGGAGAAAATTATGCAAACTATCGAAATTTTTGGCGTAAGATCCTGATGGAGGGTTAGGCTTACCCCGAACTGTAAAACCCACCTAAGTATGTTTAAAAAAAATTGTTTTTTAGTAAACTATTAACTTTATACATAGTACTGATAACCGTAACTCACGCTTGACCTTGCATTAGGCCATATATGACTGTACGCGGCGCATTCTTCGCGGTCTACCGCAAAAACGGTTGTTTGTATGAAAAAACAGTTAAGGCAAAAGTCTTAGGGAATTTTATATTCTATAACTTTTCTTTTGTTGCAAATCTCATTTAAACAATAGTTAGCGAAATATTTACGAAAAACAGATTTTTGTGACCGTTGACCTTCATTATAATTAAGACGCGGACAGGATAGAACTTGTAACTTTTGAGACAACGTTTAAAAGGACAAAACAAAGGCTTATGCCAATTTTCAGCTTATTATCTTTCATTCGTAAGTTGACCCCTATTTTTACCTAATATGACTGGGATATTAGGTTGCGGCTGACAGGGAGAAGACAACCAGATTTTTTTACATTCCCTTATATCACACTCTATTAAATAGCGTATCATTGAATAAAAAAACAAATAGTTACTTACTTACTTACTTACTTACTTAGGTGGGCATTACAGTTCGGGGCGAACCAGGGCCTCAACCAACATCCTTCTATAACGACTTCGATTTCGGGCGAGCTCTCTCCAGTTTCGCACTCCAAGTCGGTTGAGGTCTTCATCCACTTGATTGCGCCACCTAAGACGAGGTCATCCCCTTCCGCGATTTCCCTGCAATGTGCTTTCGAACACCCGACGAGCCGGAGCGTTTGGGTCCATCCGCTCTACATGGCCCAACCATCGTAGCCTCGCGATGCGTACTCTTCTGGCTATGCCCATGTCGCGGTACAGCTCATACAGCTCGTTGTTGTATCTTCTTCTCCACACATTGTCTTCGCATACGGGACCAAAGATCATTCGGAGGCTTTTTCTTTCGAAACGACCAAGAGTTTCCTCATCCGTTTTCGATAAAGTCCATGCTTCCGCACCGTAAAGCAGGACTGGGATGATCAAGGTCTTATACAAGGTCACCCTGGTTTTTCTAGAGAGGGTTTTGTTTCTCAATTGCCTTCTTAACCGAAAGAAGCAACGGTTGGCAAGAGTTATTCTCCGTTTGATCTCCGCACTGATGTTGTTGTCCATGTCTACAGCGGATCCTAGGTAGACGAAGTCCTGTACTACCTCGAAGTTATGTCTGTCTATTGTGACGTTTTGTCCAGTTCGTCGATGTTCTGTGTCCTTGTTTGATGACAGCATATACTTCGTTTTGCCCTCATTAACCATCAAACACATTTTTGCCGCTTCTGTTTCAATACTCGCAAAAGCACCTATGACATCACGCTTTTTTCTTCCCATTACGTCAATATCGTCTGCATAGGCGAGTAATTGTACAGACTTTTGAAAGATTGTTCCTCTGGTGTTGACGTTTGAGTTTCTTACAATCTGTTCAAGTATGATGTTGAAGAAATCGCATGACAGCTTGTCGCCTTGCCTAAAGCCTTTTTCGACATCAAAGGTCTCGGTGAGTTCCTTACCGACCTTGACGGAGCAGCGTGAATTCTCCAAAGTTATCCTGCACAGTCGTACGAGTTTTGCAGGGATGCCGAAACTAGACATGGCTCTGTATAGCTCGTCTCTGTAAACACTGTCATACGCGGCCTTGAAATCGATAAAAAGATGGTGAATATCGAAATTATGTTCTCGGGGTTTTTCCAAGATCTGCCGTAATGTGAAAATTTGGTCTATTGTGACTTCTCTGGTCTAAAACCACATTGATAAGGACCAATCAAGTTGTTGACGTGGGGTTTCAGACATTAACATATTACAGCAGACAAGATCTTATAAGCGACGTTAAGGAGGCTTATCCCTCTATAATTGGCGCAATTGTGAGGGTCTCCCTTCCTTAGGATCGGGCATACGATACCGAGGTTCCATTCATCGGGCATGCTTTCTTCCGACCATATCATGCGGATCAGCTGGTGCATGCTCCTTTCCATCTGGTCTCGAGCTGCCTTAAAAAGTTCGGCATCAAGGCCATCTGCATCTGCAGTCTTATTTGATTTAAGTTTGCATATGGCAAGCTCAACTTCCTCTAGGTCGGGAGGACGGCATTCTTGATCATCGTCCAAGCTGAATGGGGCAATCTGCCTGACAGCGGAATTTGTGTCCTCATCGCCGTTAAGCAGTCTGCAGAAATGATCTTTCCAGATCCTCGGTAGCGACTGCGACTCTATAACTATGTTTCCTTGCTGGTCTTTACAGGCTTGAGTTCGGGGTTTGCAACCCTGGCAGGATCTTTTTACCTTTTCGTAAAACTTCCGAATCTCGTTCCTGTCATGGCACCTCTCTATTTCCTCAAACGAGCGCTTCTCATGCTGCTTCTTTTTCTTTTTGAGAAGTCGGTGTTCTTCCCTTCTTTTCTCCTTGTAGATCTCGTTATACTGATCGTAAGCAGCCCTTGTTCGTTGTTGCATCAGCATTTGTCATGCTTTTTGTTTGGCTGCATTTGCCTGCCTGCATTCTTCATCGAACCATGGGTTTCGTTTTGGTGGCCGAGTGAAACCCAGAACCTCAGAGGCAGCGGTTCTGATGGCTTCTTGGCATTGCTGCCACTGGTCTTCAATGCTTAATGCTGGCGGCATGGGATTCAGGGATAATTGAAGGGACACTCAATTGGAAAAGGCATTGGCAATCTCTCACATATAGTTACAATTTCTATAAAAAAAATGAATGGCAATAATATTAATTAGAGTTAATTACGGCTAATTTGTTATAGGCAAACCGGGGCTTATATAACATTCTCACCAATTATTTATTTAAATTAAGTTTCGTAAAAAATGTATAGATAACTGCAGATTTAAGCTATGGGACCTCAAATTTTTATGAGAGTTTTTTTCGCTCAAACAGCTTTTCAAAATTCCAAGAAATCGTTTCGCATCCTTAAATGAAGAATTAACAAAATTTAAAAAAAAAAAAATTTTAAGAAAAAAAATTGATTTTTTTTTCAAATATTTGATTACTCAAGAACTATTCACCGAATTATCTTAAACTTAAATGTTGGTTAAACAACAAAGTATTAGTTTGGAACATTAATTGAGTTTATTGATTTAAATTTTTTTTTAAATTTAATTAATTTTTTTCAAAAAACTACCCCTCCCCTCTAAGCAGAGCTAAGTAGACCTCCTCCCATACGAATTTTTTCTTATCTTACCTTGTACCACAGGCGGATCCACGGGGGGGGGGGGGTTTTCGGGTCCGGACCCCCCCCCCCCCCCCTACTGTCTTGCTCCTGTTAAGTCTCCTTGCTATTTCACGTCCTGAGAGTCATATTTCCTTTAAAGCATCTATTTTTGCTCTTTCTGTCGCTGTCAAAGTCTTTCCGGAACACATGTGTGCTTCAAACTAAATAAACGGTTATTTTTAACATTCTCTTAGATATTTTATAGAAGAATTCGCAAATGCGCACTCCTGCACGGAAATATTCGCACTGGCCTCATCCTAGTGGAGCACCTTTTTATACCTATTTTCAGTAGTTCATTAATTGAACTTGGGAAATTCCAACGGTCGTTTCGAATTATCCCTTTAATTTCATGAATTTGTTATGCGGAAATACGTAGTTATTAACTGGTAATAAACTTTTCCGGGTACAAAACTTCCACCAGTTATAAAAAGCGAAAATCGATCGCAAAATTTGTGGCCTCATCCTAGTGGTTGGCAGTGTATGTTTATATAATATACATATGTTTATATAGTATACATATGTTTAAACTCTTTAGTGACAAGCATAAGCATTAAATAGAAAAAAAGTGGTTATAAATAAGGAATTCATCAAAACATGACTCATTTCAAATAAATGTCTTTTTACAGCAGTTAATCTTGCAAACTACGAGAATATTCCTTTAAAAAGTGACATAAGCTAAGCCATGCGTTGGATTTGGGACATCAACACCTATTCATATCAGTATGTCAATTTATTTTCTCTTATCACAATATTTTCTTCTTTTTTCCTTTTGTGTCTGTCACTTTTCTTTGCATTCTTATTTACTAAGAGAATCACAAAACACTCAACACAGTTCCTTCTATGAGAAATATTGATATTTCTTCCCTCCCTCCTATTGTCTGATTACTCAAAAGAAGATATTTCATTAGATATTACAAATGACAAGGCATGACAGGTAAACAAAAATAAACACATCCTCTACATCAAGTGCTGAACAATGACAATGGAACTTTGCTAACCAGATTGAATGGTCAACCAAGAAAATAAAAGAAAAAGCGTCACCACGTTTAATTTATTATTATCTTCATCTCAGTTACAACAAAACGCTGATGAAGCAATTTAAAAACATAGCTGGCTGTTGAACCCTTTCAATTTTCTCACACTGAATATTCATGTCAGGGATAATCTCGAACGCATGGGTCCATATATAATCACTTGACATGTAAAAATGGAGCTATTCTGGGTGGCACTTAAGACGGATTTCAAAGCTATTGTTTTATTTTTTTTATTTTTTTGCTTTGCTGATTACATGCACACTTGGGAGAAACTACTGCAACGTTAATGATGTTCTTACTTTAAAGTCAGGTTTCAACAACACTTTTGTGCAATTATTATTGTGTCACCTTTTGAAAATCAATATGTTCAGTTCTTATGGCATAAAAACAGTTCATGTAGGTTGGTGCCGAGGAATAAATGAACGAAATACAGATGTTCAACCAACACCGGACAGTTTAATAGCTCTCTTCGCACTTATATGTGTATGCGTATGTGCATTTATCAATTGAAAAGCCGAAACTACTGAAACGATTTAAGTGGAATTTGTTACAGAGATACGAATAAAAGGTATCGAAACTATTTGCCAGAAGTTGGACCGTCGCTGCCCAAGTCTCCGAGCTTCCTAGGGAAATAACCGTGGGCCTGTTGAGTACCACTCCAGCTGGAACTAAAACAAGCCTATCAATTTCGTCCCCATATTAAAAAGGAATCGGGATCAGGAATGGGCAACTATAAACTTTCAGGTTACTCGCATCTTCAGCTTAGCCCAGCGGATGTTTTTGACGACTGTTGGTTTAAGTCAACGCTTTATTGAATAGTCTAGTCCCGAGCAACGCCGGGTAAGTCAGCTAGCATAATGTAGAAATGTTTAAAGTATGGGTATACAACATAAACCACTCTGCCTTCCTGTATGGATATTTATATTGATTTCCCATCTTCCATTGCACAAACAGATTAAATTTTGTGAAAATGTATCATGCTTATATTAATTACATAAAGATTGTTCAAACATTAACATAAACAATAATTATCTTCAGGTAAACCAATGTACTTGATAAAAAAAGGATGTCACAGACCTTCATAAAAAAAACCTTGGTATTTGTGCGTCAAGCACGAACATATTTAAATTGAACAAGCTGACATTTTCATTGTATTTATTTAAATGCTTTAATTTCCATTATTCAAATCAAATACGTCATTTTCAATTTCGTGTTTAATCATTGAGCAAAAACATTCCTAACCAACAACTGTTGTGTACTAGAAACATACAAACCTTGTTTCCGTAAATATTAAAATGTTGGTGCAAGAATTTTTGTGTTCGTATTAATAGGAAAATAATCAAGCTCGTTATTGACCAACAAAGTTCATGGTGTTAGAAGCATCAGAATCGGGTTTCCTTAAGTATAAAATGTTGGTGTAACAACTTTTATGCTTGACTAAATACGAATTTGATAATGATTGTTGTTATCAAAAACGTTTACGGTGCTTAAAACATCAAAATTGTGTTTCATTAAATATAAATACTTTTTTGTGAAAATTATTGTGCTCGATTTAAAATGACATTGAAGGCAATCGATGTTGACCAACGGAGCTTGTATTTTAAGAAAAATGAAGTCAGCATTTTATAATTTTCTGTTCGATGTAACAATACTCACCAATTTTGATTTCCAACTGAGAATTTCAAGGAAATGGAAAAACCGTTACATTATTTTAAAATTTTTTTGTTAATACAAATAACAGTATAACATGTTTTTCATAAGCTACAAACAATACATTTTAATAGAATTAAGAATATATTTGTGTAAATTCATATATTATGCTATACACATACACATCTTTATCACATTTTAGTTTCTTAGAAGTTGAAGTAATATATTAATACATAATTATTCTCAACTTTAATTTTTCGAAAGCTAATTTTGGAAATAATGCTTTATAGGTTCCAATTGTGTAATTTTTAAGCTTGAGCTAATTAACGAATAAGAATAAGCACGCATTTAAATAAAGGTGGTTTGTTGTTGGTCTAGCGAGAAAAGTATTCAATTAACCATGTCCATGACAATTTTTGAAATTCAACATGTTTCTGATACCTTAACAAATTTGGTATTTGTTCAACAATTCTGTTTATTGGTTAAAGAAGTACAAACATTGTTGATCAAATATATTGGTAATAGTCCAATTGTGTATTTGTTTACAACTTTTTTTGTTCTTCTATACAATAAACGTATATGTGAAATAAAAACAACGTTGTTCCTGTTGCACTTTTTTCCCGAAGAACCGAAACCAAACGAATCAAAAACGAATCCACAACTTGGATGATAGTTAACAAATATATTAATTAATCGCAACGATTGATTAATTAATTATTTAAAATGCAAGAATATAAAACATGCACACCGATGTGCCGCGGCGATGTTGACCGAATTTTAACTTTATGATGAACTGTCAAATGACAGCTGGGTGGATTCCGATGGGAAAAGAATGCAACAGGTAGCAAGACTATATGCTGCCAATGCCAGCTGCTCAGCAAGGGGTGGTCCGTAGATAGTTTTATTGATTATGTTATAGAAGAATTGATATAAAAAGGAAAGAATGATATAAAGAATGTTCTATCAACACAGTAGGGTGTTTAACAAAATTAAGGGCGCCAGGAAATTTTTGCTTGGAATTTCCAAACCAACTTCACCGCTGAAAATGGTCTTCAAATAGAATTAAAAGAACGATTTTCCAAAAGGAATAAAATTATATTTTGTTCAGGAAACCTTTACAAGTATAGGCATAAAACCTGAAATCTTTTCGTAAACAATTGGGTACAATATAGATGATATGAAGTTAAAGTACGAAGATGGGTTTTACCCAGGTTAAAATGTAAACAAACAACAGAGTATGTGCACAATGCACCCGCGAAGAAACGACTCTTTGGGAATTTTCCCGAACAGACAAAAGGTCGAAGAAAGGTCGCGCGTCCTGCAATCTCAGGATTAATTACGAAAGGCGAAGGGTAACCGATTCAAGCAATGTGACTCAATAGTCAAAACAAAACAAACGCACTACTAACACTTTTCTACTTTTATCGGAAAATACTTAACTTTCTCCTGACGAATCCTGCCTATAAGTTATCTTGCCCGTCCTGGCACTAACTCTCCTGAACTCCTGCCTGATTGGAGCTTTCCTGCACAGATTCAAAACCGTGTTGAACTTGGCCTTCCTGCCAAAGTGCAAACACAAACTCTATCACTATTACAAATTTGCACTATTTGCAAAATTCTAGCACTCGATTTTAAAATTTCCGAATAATTTCTCAATCTTCAAAAACTCTTTGGCATAGTGTCCTTTTTAGAGGTCAACCAAGAAGTGCCATCTTCTTGGCGGTCTCTTCGTTCATCGGCGCATTCAGCAAATTCCACTCACTTAGACCAATCAGAGTCGTGGAGATTCGTCACGGGGTATCTGCAGTACTCTCAGTAAATTCGCTGGAGTCTGCGCCGTAGGCGAAATGCATCCATCGCTCTCTTCTTAACAATTTCGTTGTGAATCTCTTGGTCGTTAGAGATTCGCAACAACTCGCCCGAATGAACGAATCCAGACCTGTTCCATTTCAATCCATTCCAGAATAGAAAATCGAGAAACTATTACTTTAAACAAATTCCCTCGGCCCAACCGACCCCAGTTACACTGTGCAAGAAAACTATTTAAGCTAGGATTCAGTTAAAGAGGATTCGTCATTTTTGGCGAAAACTACTAAACTACTTCGGTGAACCTTCGCGCAGATTTGGGGGAATGGGGATAATTCTATAAAGAGTCATTTCTTGCTAAGGTAAAGCACTTTAGGTTGGGCACTCGGCCTTTACGGTGGGCACTCAGCCATTACGTTGGGCTCTTGGCCGTTTATATTGAAAAAGGCTTCAAATGCCATAATCCGAAGATCACTGATATATATCAGTGTGTTAAAGGTGGGTAGCCATATCTCTACCTTTTATATAAATAGTAGGTTGTTAGTAACCTGCTGCTGCTGCTGTTGGTGAGATTTCTCCAGAACCTTCCTGGTTCTTACTAACGCTGCTGCTTGAGTCTTCAGCCGTCCACTGGCTCAATGAAGGGGTACCTATTTGGATTGCTTTTCCAAAATGCTTTGAAGTACACCACTAGCTGATGGACTAGGGTTGCTTTGTACTCTGCCAGCACCTTGAAGCCACAACAAAAGGAGGAGTGAAAATGGGAAGAGGAAGAAAAGTAAAGGTCTAACTTGTTGTGGTAAAATATACCGCAACATTCCTTAAAAATAAGAAAACATTCAAATTAACTTCAAAAACTAAGAATTGAAATATCTTTATGATACCTTCTTCTGAAAAAATAAATCAGGAACTACGGCTTTGATGAATTTAATACGATACGTTGTCTATTTGAATCACAATCATTGGTATTTCAATCGCAAACGTGATAGTTTATATAATTTTAGCTTTAAGTGTTAATTAAAGATGTTTGTTGATGATTAAGTATGAAATCAACAGTTAACTTGTTGGTTGAAAACAAGAAAACATTCAAATTGACTTCGAACACAATATGTACTTAATCTAAAAATTTGTATGATACTTACCGGAAAAAAAATTGCTCACGGCAGAAGCTTGGTTAATTTCACAACTTTTGATGAAGTATTGATTAACTCTGAAATATGTTTAAAACAACCAAGGTTTTTTCTTTCGGTGCTGAAACCTGTTGGTTGTTGGGAGATAATTGAAACAACAAACAACAGATGATTATAAGTGGAGAACTAGGTAAGAAATATTAAAAAATATATTTAAACAGTAAGTAATGACAATGCTAGTAATAGATTTTAATAATTATTCTGAGCGACGAAAAATCCGAAAACATATAAAAACAATAATATTGAGTCAATACACCTTATTGATTTTTCACTATTTAATTTAACACATTAAACAAGACAAACTTTAATTTAATACGTCAAATGAGTACCTGAATGCATTTCGGAATATCTTTATTCCATCATCAGCATCACGACTAAATCCAAAAAGTAAAATGTTGTGGTTTGTGTTTGTATGAAAGTTGCATGTTATTATATAAGAGAGAACAAATGCGATTCGATGTTACCGTTGTCTAAATTCATTGCATTTGAGTCTCTCTGTATATAAAAACTTTCATAGGCATCTAGCTTACGGTCGTCTATCACTTCTTTCACCAGACAAACATTTTCAATATCAAGCTCCATATGCTAGTAATAGAGTTTTAAATAAATTTAGAATTCACATCGACTTACACCTGTGTGTGTAATTTAACAATGGTAAAACTATCTTCTATTTCAAAGAGAAGAGGAATGCGTTTTCTTTATCGAATCCACTTCTTGAAACCAAATTATTCAAAAGCGTTTTCTTATTCTGTTCACATCCATGTTACCAGATTAGCAGAAAGGAGGTGGTGCATATTTGGACCCAAGGCGTACACCTATTAGACTAGTACCAATTGAAAGCTCACTTTCAGCCCAATCTATCTGCCAAAAATTTTTGAATTTGGTCTTGGTGATTTTGAAATAATTAGACTTGAGATTGAGCGCCAGAAATGGGAAAAATCTGTCATTTCTGCAAATAATTACGTATATCTCGAAAAGTATAGCAAGTAGATAATGATTTAGGTATCATATGAATGATCATAAAAATATTTTTCATTTTAAACAAATAACATTTTTCGAAATGCTTTATATTTCGAAAAGACAGACCTGAAACTTGTTTGAAAAGAAACCTTTTCGTTGACGTTTGCAAGCCAATGTCTCGAAAAAAATCAGTGATGATCTATATTGTTTTTTGCACCACTGTAATCCTTTATTGATAACCTTTAATTAGATAAATAATTACGCTATCATACACATAGCATATAACGTACATTATACACAATTCCTAAAAAAATTTAACCAAAAATATGTTCCACAGCAAATACATTTTTTTCATTTAATTTTTTGCAGTATCTACTCTTTTTTATACAAAACATAAAAACAGAATACATATTAATGCAACAAATGAAAAAAAACTCATCTTCGTTTAGAATTTTAGATCTATCAAAATACCCTCCAAAAACAAAGCTGGAGTTACGTACACATCTACATCTCACAACCCTAGTATAATTCCCAAGCCACTTGAGACCGCAGCAACGACGGCACTCACATTTTAATGGTATATCATAATTAGGGTCCAAATGGAATTTTCTAATATAAACATCGGACAATCTGAAAAGCCATAAACAACCACCACCAGAATAAACATTGGAAAATCTCCAATGTCATAAACAACCGATAAGATAAACATAAGACGATCTTCGATACAGAAAACAATGATCGGACAGCATCACCATGAGAGGTCGGAGTTGCAGCAACCAGGACTTTCAATTTCAATTTAACAACGTACCGTCGATTTTCGTCTGTTCGTCTCTATACTGTTGATTAATTCTCTGAATAAAGATTTTTTGGAATTTTTTAAAACTCTTTTTATTTATTTAAAAAGTTGTTTCTGGTGCTATATTTATTGCTTCCTGGTGTCTTGCATAAAAATGCTTATGACATGAGCGCAACAACAAACAGTCCTCATTTCAACGAGACAGTTACAATAGTAAGGGTTTTCAAGAAAACCTGGATCAACCCTGGGTAAAGTTCAGAGAACGAACGAATATTCTGTTTTTATGTTTTGTAAAAAAAAGAGTAGATATTGCAAAAAATTAAATGAAAAAATGTATTATATCATTACCTTTATAATTCACGCGATGTAACAAACTTCTTTCTTTGATAATTCTTTTGGAATAAATGCAATGTAAATAGTATTTCTTTTTTTGTGTGACATGGTCTCATTTGTCATTGTGTATCAAAAAATAAGCTTCCTCGCTATGTTTTGTTGTTATCCAGCGTGAAAAATCAGCTGATTACACGTACAGTTTATCATGAAACTAGATTACAAAAATGCAGTTATCAAAGATATACTTTTAGTAAGATCGTGTAGTGGTTGACAAAATTATATAATTTTTAAATAAGGTTAAATAAGAAAGTTAAAACTATTGTTTCCAGGCTTAACTGTCTATGACAAAATCTAGCTTTAAAATAATTTGAGACAAATGAAGATTGAAACAAAGTGATCTCGACTTGAAGTGAATGTGTTTGACAAATATAGAAGCGTTGTTGTTTCAATCATCTTTCTTCAAAGAAAAGTTAAGAGTTTATTTAACAATTCAAGATGCTGTTTCAACATGTCACAATATCGTTTTGACAGTAAACATTTTTATCATAGAACTTCCATCTTCAACATGTTATTTCAGCACGATCGAATGTTCATTTCATTGAAACCAATTTGAATTTGACATTAACCTACTTACGACTTGTTTTATATCTTGATTATTGTTGAATCATCAGTGTTATCGTTTAAAATTACACGTTGGAATGTTAAAACAAAATAGAAAAGTGTAAAATCAAAATGAAATCATTGAACGGAGAGAAAATCGCATTCCATTAAAATCGACAACGTTGTCAATAAGTCTTGAGATTCAAAGAGTGAATTCAGACTTGGTCAAGCTATAAATCTCGCCAAAGATTTAAGAGATCAACTAAAAATTAAACGGCAGAAGATGACTCATTTTCGAAAGTGTTTGAAGATGCAAAAAAAAAAAAAAATAGCTGAAGTCCTTGATATTGACGTTAAACATAAGAGAATAGTGAACCGACAATAGAATAGTTCGAACTCTTCGGCTCCAAGTACAGAAGAATATTTTCGTGTTATTGTCTTCAATCCTTTTCTCGATTTCTATGTAATAAACCTTGGAGAAAAATTTACAAACCATGAAAACATACTAGAATGGTTTTTGGTTCTTTTTAAGGATTCTTCGTCTGAAATATACAAAGCAGCTGAAAAATTTAACATATTGAGTTTGACCAAACATATTTGGCTGCCGAACCATCATCTATTCTTGAAGAATTAAAAACTTGGAAGAGATATTTGATTCGGAGGAATAATACCTAGGTACTTCCTCTAAGAATTCATTGGAATTGCACTGTTTTGGTATAGAAAGGTTCAATGAGGGTGATATACACTTTTTCAATTTGTCCTTTTATTGGTTAATTCGAAAAAGAACTTTAAATGGGTAATGGATGATGGGAGAGTACAAGAAACACGTCTTATCACTCTGACATTCTCTTTAGTTTTATAAGCTACACTTCCAGTTTCAACCTCAACTCCCGAAAGAACTTTCTCCAGTTTAAAGAGAATACAAACAATACAAAGAAGCATGACAAACTAAGTGAAGTTCTTAAAAATATGTCAATTTTAATAACAGTGTGATAAGCTTTGGATGTGTACTTATTTACAAGATTGTTTGAATGGTTTGGCTGCTTTAGCTATTCAACGCGAAATACTTATAGCAGCAGACGAGCTTATAAGTGTTTTATTTAAAAAGGACAGAAATAAAAAGGATTTTATTCTATGATAAATTTTTTAAATTAATATTATTTCACCTTTTATATCAATATTTTTTTTTTTTTTTAATTCATTTTTTATTATTTATCACTTATATCTACTTACTTGCTACCAAAAATGTTTAAACTAGCTTACATAATAACTTAATTAACTTACTGACCCTAGGCGGGTACTCTAAATTACACAATAACTCATTATTAATGCCTTTCGGCCTAATGATCTAGTATCTATTTCTAACTATATCTAATATTAAAACTAAGAAAATTGTAAGAAACTTAGTTTTCTCGATCATTTTCTATGGTTTTTCTTAAAAATACTTAAACTAATTAAAACTACTTAAAACTAATTAAAACTACTTAAAACTAGAGCAGCCACAGTAGCTTTTCTTTGTTTTTTGTTTTTTTTTTGGTTTTATATTTTTTTTGGTTTTTGTGTTTTTTCTATTTTTTTGGATTTGGGACGCAGCTTGTATTTTTAAATTTTTTTTTGATTTCGATTTTTTACGATCTTTTTTGGTTTTCGACGCCGCTTTAAGTTTTTTTTTTTTTTTTTTTTGATTTTAGTGTTTTTTTACTTTTTTTTATTTTTCTGTTACGTTTTAAATTTTTTTTTTTTGGTTGCCACTGTGCCTACCCCCTATACACTAAGTCTTACACACTAAACCTTTGTAAGCCAGCCATAGGCGACTCGCTCTCAGTAACATTTTCCGTATGTTGCTCAGACAACCACCAGAATAGTTCTGACGTTTTCATAACGTCCCGTCGATCGCGATCTGATACCGCCCTACGGAACCGGAGGAGCTCTTCAGCTTCTCCGCCTACTGCGGCGACGCCGACGCGACGTCCCGGCCATAAAGGAGCCGTCGTTCAACGGACTTACGGCAGACGTGGTAGATTAACGGAACCGCCAATCTGTCCTGTATCAAACCTATCATGTCAAAATAGAGGAAAGCCTCCGGTGGGACAAATCCACTGAAACGTGTTCTCTCCATATATTCTACATATGTTGGGGTAGTAAGCCCCAAATATCAGGCCATTGTTCGAAGACATCGCCCTTGCAGTGTGACCCCGAGTCAGTTTTATCATGAAGTTGTCGATTCTGTTTATTTGAGCCCCGTTGTAAAGGACCCCATTAGGATGATATTTTCTGTACTCCGACTCTGGTGTTCTGTGCAATCCAAGACAGGTACGCAGACACTGTCTCTCAAACACCCGAATCTTTTCCATCTGAGACGCTGTAATATTGAACCACACGGGGCACCCATAGACAATCATTGGCCCTATGAGGGCCATGTAGCAAATCACCTTCACTCTGCTATCTAGTTGACTGCTGTGAAACAGTCGCCTTGTCAGAGCAAAAGCTCCTCTAGCCCTGGCCAGAGCTGCATCCATATGTTTGTTAAAATATAGGTACTGATCTACCCAGATGCCGAGGTACTTGACTACTACTTTGTTTGGCAGTGGGTGGCCATGTAGATCAACGATCACCAGCTTTCGCCAGTTCTTTCTCGTATCCCATGAGGCCCGAGCCAACGGGGTTCTAAACACAATTGTTTCCGATTTCTGAAAGTTGATTTTCAACTTCCAGTCATCGCAATATTGCTGAATCTTATCGAAGTCACGCTGCAAAAGTAATCTGATGACCTTGATCTTTGGACCTGTTCTGTACGCGATTAGGTCATCGGCGTACGCTATAGCATGGTGAAGGGAACCAATTTGATCGCCGGTGAAAATGCCAAACAAAATAGGCGAATTCACCGCCCCCTGTTGTAGACCGTTCTGTATTTTAAAAGTTCTGGTAGATGTTATATTGCAACTTTTCACAACAAACGTTCTACCATGAAGCATGTCATTAAGAATATATAGCAGTGGTTTACTCATGCCATACCTGATCAACTTATAGAAAAGACCGTCTAACCAAACGGTATCGAAAGCCTTCTCCAAGTCAACCAGACATGCACCCGTACACTGCTTTTTAGCTTTGTTGCATTGAATATCAGATACTAGTTTAGACGCGGCATGTATGGTATCATGACCCGCCTTAAAACCGAACTGATTTTCGGGAATAATATTTTTGTTCTCAGCCCATGTGGACAGAGCTCTATTGAGAACTTTCTCGAATACTTTGCTGATACTCGGAAGAAGACTAATTGACCGGAGATTTGCTGGATTGGAACCATCCTTACCTTTTTTAAGAATAGGATAGACCACTGCCGTCTTCCAACGCACTGGATAATATGCATTATTCAGTGCATTGTTGAACAACGTGGTGTATATGTCCACCGCTTCCGAAGGGAGGTTTCGCAGCACAACATTGGGTATGCCGTCGACTCCTGCTGACTTCTTTTTCTTTATTTTGTGAAAGATGTCCAAGAGGTCCATCTTAGAAACGAACAGGGTGTTATCCCCGTTTCGCTGGGCGATGACTGCATTTGCAGGTCGGTCGTCATTGAACCTAGTGAAACCAGCATTCTCGGATCGCCAATGCGAGATCTCGTCTCTAAGATAGAAGTGTCCAACGAAGGCTCTATTTTCAAGGTCGTAATTCGGGCGAATGCACTCATTCACCTTATATACTCGCTCGAAAACAGCACCTACCGTCTCTACCTTCTCCTGAGCATCTTCCACTACAAAGTGGTCATCATCCAAGATGGCCTCATCCGGATCTATCCCTATTGTCAAAAGTAAGTTTTTGTTTTCTGTCGTCCTTTGGAGTTTAATACCCTGAAGGTCATTTTGATCTTTTCTCCTAAAAATTTTATTTATTTCCGGAAACATACTCGGGTTTTTGGATTGTACAGCCCGAATTTTGTTGTTCCAGAAAAGCGATATAGAGATTCTGTAATTTTCTTTAATTAACTGTTGGAGATTTTTGATCTGTGACTTCAGAGTTCTAATCTCCAAATCGTGTCGGTCAGTAAACCTCCTGTGCAAGAATTTGAGTCTCGACAAGAGTCTACTTTTTTGTTTGTAAAGTGCGTCGATTGTCGCGTTTCTGTACATGTTCGTAGAGTCATGTTGCCTATATTTAGGAATTGTCCTGTCCATTGTACTACGGATTGCATCCTCCATACGTTGCAGGTACCCATCGATCTCAACGTTCGACAGATTCCTGTTGCATGGCGGCGCAACACCGTTCGAACGAAATATATCAATATTTATTCTAGTTCACATTCAAATTAATGCGCATAGTATATTATCTTTAAAAAATACAAAATTTCTTATGGCATACATAATGAATTCAATGAAGTCTTATTATTTGTTTGTTTTTTAATTATTAAAGCTTTAAAAAATTGAGCGAACTAGGTTTATCCCCCCCTCCCCCCATAGCCAAAAGCTATCTACGCAAGAAGCTTTTTGTGTTGCCGTATAGTAAAAATGTAATGCTCCTTCAGCGTGCTTTCGCTTCGGGAACTTCAAAATAACAAATAACATAAACTCCACTCTTTAATGTGAACCGTTCTATTTACCGTACCATGCACCAATTCTTGAAGACACAAATTTCAATGCTTACAATTCATATGTTTTTTTCGACCAAAAAATCAAATTAACTATAGGATATGCATGCACGTCCAAAAGTAGGCATCGTAAGTTGTGCAAACTGCTCTCTGCTCTATGCACAAGCAGAGTTTGACATCAGTTTTGTATAAATAATGCATATAAACATTCAATACTTTGACAATGGCATTCATATTATGTTTGTATGGATATTGTACCTATATAGCTTTTGTTCAGCATCAGCTTCAGCAAACATTCGAAACAGTTGTTGATACAACATTCAATTTGCTATTCATTACAATTTTTCAATAACGTTTCTCACAGTCATAAACAACCTGTCCTTTTCAATAACAAAGATACCTAATTTTAAGTAACTGCCCCAGGTGTCATTGGAGAAAGGAGAAGGCACTTACTTGTTTTGTTCGCTTATTCAATGGGTTACATAAGAAAGTATTGATCTCAGCTTTCTTAGCTGGTTGTTTCATGTAAGATGTAAAGTTTAAATTATAGCCAACTCCGACAACTGACCCAATCAGCATTTTGGTTGAACACAAAAAACACTTGGGAGTTGGGAGCTGAATCAGAAGCTATGTCAAATTTATGGAGACTATAGCTATTGGTACCTATCAGGATACCTACATCTTGTGTAGTGCACGGATATTTCAATTTTGTTTACTGAATCGGTTTGCTTTCATTCATCCTGAGAGTACGGAAAATATGGTTTTTATTTCTCAAAAAAAAAACTGAATAAATATGGATGGAGTGTCTGTGTACCTATACCCGAAATATATCTTCGGTTTAGCAATTTGCAATAAATAAAACAGGTGAATGAATTATTGAAAATACCTTCAATCCTACATGCATGCTCTTAATAAATATAGAACTTCTTAGTAACTGATTTGGTAGGTTTCCGGACGGGAAATTTAATAGCCCAGGATGTTGAACAAAATTCAAAATATTAAAAATCATTCCGTATACAGGGTGTCTCGTAGTACGTGTTACATACTTTGTTAGGTGATTTCGAAGACTTAAAAAGAGAGTAACTTAGGTGTATCCTGATCTATGTTAAATTCGATTTCCCTGTGAGTACTGTTGGTATAGACCTAATTTTGGATTTTATTTTTAAGCAAATATACTAATGTTTAAAACTGTATTTAAATTGGGCTCATATAGTTTTAGGGTTGCCAGATTTTCAATTTGAAAAGGTGTTAAAATTTTCTTCCCGAGCAAAATTTTGACTTTGAGGTCATTTTTTTTTTCATAAAATACCTGATAAACATGTAGTTTTTTATTTTTTTCTGATGCACAAGACAATGATAAAAAAATCATTGGTAAGTGCGCTCAAAAACACATCAAAAACAGGTAAAAAATGTAATGTCGGGTTTTTTACCGACTTTTATTGCAGCACCTGTCAATTGAAGTATGTAGTTTCTAAAAAACTGATAGTCTATTTTTATGACTGTGCACTGATGTCTAGGGTTAAAAGTGTAGGTACTTGAACTGGTGGTGGTGGTGATGATTTAAATTTAGGGTTTGAATATGTTCAATGGGTAAATAAGTATAACAGAATAGAAAATAAGATTTGTTCATCAGTTTATCATGTTAAGTCACGATTGCAGTTGGATAAGAGAGCTTTTTGAAATGCCTTCATTTACGAAAGAAGAATACGCAGACATTTTATTCGCTTATGGGTTGTGCAATGGAGTTTTAAGAAGAGCACAACGAAGATACCAAGAACAATATCCTAACAGTTGGCTTTTCAAAATGTTTTTGGAAATAACTTTCGAAGGCTTCGAGAAACTGGATCAGTATTAACTGCAGCCCCTAACTGCAACGATAGGAATAGTTGATGAAGGAATACTGGCAGCTGTTGAAATCAGTCCTTCCCTCAGCATTAGGCTCTTGGCTCCACAGTTTGATGTTTCTAAACGAAGAATTTCCAGAATACTGCATGGCGAAAATATGCATCCATATCACCATACACCTGTGCAGGAACTGCTTCCGAATGATTCTAGCCTTATTGCTAGAAAAATGTTTAGATGACTACCTGTTTCTAAGAAGAAGTCTTTGAACAGACGAATCTCAATTCACAAGAGATGGTATTACGAATTTCCATTATCTTCATACACGGGCTTCAAACAATCAACATTCAAGACGGCAAAGATCGTTTGCACTAATGAAAAAAAAGAATAGTCAAAATTTTGCTCGGGGAAGAAAATTTTAACACCATTTAAGATTTAGGTCTCTACCATCAGCATTGACTGAGAAATCGAATTTAAAACTGATCGGGGTACATCAAATTAAGCCTCTTTTTAAATCGTCGAAAAGTGGGGTCAAAGTTGAGAAGTGGACTTTACTGTAGAGCAATTTTTATCTAAGAATATGAACAAATATCACATCCCAAAGAAGGTAACACGAATTACGAGATGTTTAAATATGAATCAATTATTTAAAGTAACTAAGTTCTTACTTTTGGCTAGAGAGATAGATGTTCCACAACAAATCGAATTGCAACAAAAATTTTGTTTTTTGACTGTCTTATAATTTATAATTGAATAATTAAATAATTAGATCAGTAAGTTACAGTTTTATTTATTAATCTTGGTTTTCCATAAAAATGGCTGAGCCCACTACCTTGAAAACTCACGAGCAATCTCGTTTCTATAGTAGCGTCGTGAAGGCCTGAAAGCTGTAACCCAAGGAACTCAGAGTCTTGTATTTCTGGATCTAATTGAAAGTAGTAAGAAGGGTAAGTTTAATACCTGTGACACATTCATGCATGGCCACAACGATACGGAAATTTCGGAATCCAATAATTGATGTAATACTGCTGTTTTAATTATAAGAGTAAAGAACTTCTATAGGGTCACTTAACTTTTGGTTTCAAGTAGGTTAGGCTGATATTTCACATCTGTCAACCTCAGCTGTCATTTGATGTGATTAGATTTTTAGATTATAGATCATAATAGATTTATTTCAATTTTCAAAATTACATTTTAACGTATTTAGATACAAAAATCTTTAAAGCATGGCATTGCCGTCAATTTTTAATTTTAAATTCATACATTTTATTCGGATATGAAAGGACGTGAAATAAAAATAATATAGGTGGTATGCAAACAAATTTAATTATAAGTTTATGCGTTGGACTGTTTGTTGTTATTTTACTAATTGTTTTTTTAAAAAGCTTCATTCAGTATTTGGCTACTGTAAGCCATTGCTTTTTTTTTTTTTTTTTGCATCTCAGAGACTAAGGGCCGGTTTGTTCAAGCTTGGTTATTTCTAATCAATGATTATTCCAGATGATAATCATGGATTCGGTTTGTTCACGAAATATTTAATCAAGGAATCTCTGATCAAAGCTTTTAATCATAGATTTTGCTAGCCAGGCAATTTTTCTGGGTTAGCTCCATTTAAACAACGATTAACTGATATTCAGTTTGTTAAGGCTTGATTTTTGTTCAAATCACAGCTATCCCTTCAGAATAAAAAACTGTCAGGCTGATATATCACCTTGAATGAG
Organism: Melanostoma scalare; assembly: GCA_949752695.1. Classification (NCBI taxonomy): domain Eukaryota; kingdom Metazoa; phylum Arthropoda; class Insecta; order Diptera; family Syrphidae; genus Melanostoma; species Melanostoma scalare. Next base: position 94,433,572 of record OX456984.1, read on the forward strand.
GCATATGGACGCTGTAATTTTAGTTTTTTTTATAAGTAGTTTCTGTAAAACAAAAACATAAATCAATTCTACTATAAATAAAAAAAGCGTGGGCTTGGCTGAAGTGGTATTTTATTAAACCATAAATGGCAGTATTTTCTTTGAATTTTAACTCCGCTTGGAGAATTTAAATTTTTAAGCGATGTTCCTCAGCGGCATGTCTAATTTTTTGTTCATGCGCCTCCTTATTTTGTGCCAGCTGTTGGCGTAGTATTTCTTTTTCAAAACTTAAAATTTCATCAACTTGAACTTTTTTTGGTTCTGCACTGCTTTGGTCAATGTTCTCAGTTGTGTGGTTGCCTTGTTGAGCAGCTTGCAGGGCGAAATTTACATTATTTTGGGTGTTTTGTATGGAAGCAGTTTCTTCTTGTACTACAGCTTCAGCTTCGCGAACTTCTTTTTCAAGTTGTTCGACAATTCCCTGTTTTCCAACCAATACAGCTTCTGCAGCACGAGCAGCTTGCAAAGCCCTTTCAGCCAACTGAGCTGTAATCTGAGTTGTCCGGTTTGAGCATTTGATGCTGCTTTTGCCTCTTGTGCAACTTTGAGAGCTATGCTAGATGCTTTTTGCTTTGATGACCCCTCATACTTCTGTTAGATTGCCAATTAGTTTGGAGTTTCTTTATTTAGGTGTTCCGAGTCGCCATACCTACATATGTAATTATGTTTGAAACTAAAATGAAATTAAATTAAATCTCTATTTAATCTAAATTTAAATTTAAATCTCGATAGTTTTGACAACCGAAAAAAAACTCTCTCATCAAAAAATGTATGTATTTTCAATAATTTCCTTGATTAAGTTTTGACATATAGACTGGAAAATGGAACGATTTTTGAATAACCCGTGATTTGCTAACCAAGCTATGAAAAAGGTGAACAAACACACTTTGGTGATCACAGATTCTTAATCATGAATTAAGAAAAATCTTTGATAACCAAATTGCTTATTTAACCCGCGCTGAACAAACCGGCCATAAGTCGCACAGAGTTTAGAGCAAACTCATTTGTACGTACTTATCTACGCTCTTCATCATAAATGCAAGTGTTAGAGATTAGTAAACACCAACACCAGCACAAAGAGAACGTATAGAAAATATATTATATATATATAAAAAAAAAATACAAATAATGACAATCATGATATACAATATAGAACACTAACATGAATTACAATAATAATTAAATAATTAAATAAACTACTAGAAATAAAATAAAACATAAGCTACAAATACTTTCATGGACAAAATAGACTAAGAAACATTGAACAAAAATCATGCATGTGGAGCACTGGTTTTAAATTTTTGTTTTAGACAATTTTTATTAACATTGAAATCTATAAGTAGGGAATTAGAATTGTATAGCCTACTCATGCGCGATAGTGGCTCATGCATGCCGTAGTTGGTTCTATGATGGTGGATATGAATCAACTCTAAATTACGCAAGTGGTGAGATCCTCCGCGGTAGTTAAAACTTATGGACGAGAGCAAGTAGGGAGCATCAATAAAGCCAGTCATAAGCTGATGGAAAAATATTAGGTCATTGTTGATACGTCTTTGACTAAGGGTTTGCAATTGCAAAAGTTGAATTCGATGTTCATAAGGAGGAAGATTGAATGGATCTTCCCAAGGAAGACCCTTCAAAGCAAAACGTATAAATTTGTGTTGTACTGCCTCAATACGATGTTTATGAATTTCATATAGGGGAGACCAAACTTGTGAGGCGTACTCGAGATGAGGGCGAACGTAGCAGTTATACAAAGATAGTGTTACATAAGGATCATCAAATTCTTTTGACCACCTCTTTATGAAACCCAGCATAGAATTTGCTTTCCTTACAATTGAGTTTATGTGCTCACTAAATTCATGGTTAATATTGAAGTAAACACCTAGGTCACGAAAACTTGAGACATTACACAATGAATGACCAGACATTAAATACATAGCTCTACTAGGTTCACGTTTTTTCGAGAAAGTCATAGTTTGGCACTTCGAGGGGTTGAGACTAAGACCATTCTTTTTACACCATGTTCCAAAGCTATCGATATCTTTTTGAAGGAGTGCGCGATCAGAAGTTTTTTGAATGGATTCAAAAATTTTCATATCATCTGCGAAAATTAGAATTTCACTATACGAAATGCACGAGACAACGTCATTAATGGCAACAATGAAAAGCAAAGGCCCAAGATGACTGCCTTGTGGTACACCCGACAGAGCATTGAAAGGATTCGAAAATCTGTTACGAAATTTTACTTGGTACGTTCTATTTTCGAGATAAGAGCATATCCATATAATAAATATTGTAGGAAATCCGAAAGCCTTGAGCTTATATAATATAACATCATGAGAGAGTTGATCAAATGCTTTGGAAAAATCAGTGTAAATACAGTCGAGCTCATACCCATTTTCAAGCGCATTGGAACATTTGTGAAGAAAAGAAAGAAGGTTTGTTACCGTTGATCTTTTCTGCATAAAGCCATGCTGCTGCCTGCAAATAATATTTTTTGTAAAGAATGAGAGGCTGTCACAAACAACTTGCTCAAAGAGTTTGGGGATGCAAGACAGTTTGGATATAGGCCTGTAGTTTTTTATTTCTATCTTATCACCCTTTTTAAAAACCGGAGTGATAAAGGACTTTTTCCAAAGACTTGGGAAAACGCCTGTTTTGATTGAAAGCTGAAAAAGATATTGAAGTGGGACCACTATTATGGAACGGCATTTCTTTAAAAGAATTGGCGGGATTCCATCCGGACCGGACGAAAAGTCATCTTGCAGAAGTGATAAATATTTTAAAATGTTGTCACTATGAACAGGGATATTATTAAAGCTTACTTGAGAGCAGTTACGTAAATACGTAAAGTAGTTTTCATCGATTACTACGGAGGTATCACAGAAAGAGCTTCGAAAATGATTAGCGAAGGCATTACAAATATCGTTAGTATTCTCTAGAGGAGTATCACCAGAAATAAAGTTAACTGGGTACCCATCAGATTTTTTCTTTGAATTCACAAATCGCCAAAAACTTTTCGGGTCATCCCTTAAAGAGAAAGACATCTGTCTGAGGTAGTTGGAGTAAAGAGTTTTAGAGAGCGTGTTAAAGTTTTCAAAAAAACTAATATAAACATTGTGGTCAGATGTAGAATGAGTCTTAATGTAGGCTTTCCAGGCTTTGTTCCTTTTGTTCCGCAGAATCTTTAGTTCTTTGGTATACCAAGGCTGATTAAAGCAGGAAAATTTAAGGATTTTTCGGGGAATAATTTTGTTCATACAATTTTCCAAAATCAAGTTAAAGCATTTGACTGCAACGTCGATATTGTCAGAAGCTGATATATTACGTATACCGGCTCTGATGAGTTCTTTGGAAAGCAAATCGAAATTCGCTCTCCGATAGTCAAAAGTATATGAACAGTCAAATGAGTTACTTCGAACATATAAATCAGAGCTCAGATCCAGAAAAATATCTAAAGGTGGGTGAAGATTATCTAAGTTAGTAATGCCATACTTAGATTTAAGAACAACAGTACTAACTGCGTCAGATGAAAAAACTAAATCGAGCATGCGATTCATAAAATTTCTAATACAGCTTATTTGCTGTAAGTCTGAGGAAATGATATTGTCAAGTAAACGAAGCTCTTGCTGAGGCGAAGTCAAAGATGCAACTTGAAAGGATCCGTCTTTAGAAGGGACCCAATTCACTTCTGGCAAATTAAAATCGCCCAACAATAAAATATAGCTTTTCATACAACACAATTCCATTACATAATCTAAAACTAAAGAGAGCTCAGTATAAGCTGAGACAGGACTCTTTGGAGGAATATAGACGTTTACGACATATATACTATTTAACTGTACGGATACTTTGACACATAATACATCAATTGTAAAGGAAAAAGGAAAAGTGATTTGAGACGACATATAAATATTTCTTACAGAAATCAATGCACCACCTCCCACATCTTCTGGCTTATCGTAATGACGGTCTTTACGATAAACTGAGAAGTCCTGACTAAAGAGCTCAGTGTCCAAATGACTTGGATTGAGCCAGGTTTCAGTTAAGACAAATATGTCATGCGAGAAGACTTGAGAGTTAAGGTAAAGATCCGTAATTTTAGTACGAAGCCCTCTTACATTTTGGTAGAAGAGGGTAATTCTATTTAGTTTTTTGGTTCAGGTATCCGTTCAGTTCTAACTGCTTTTTTCTTGCGTAATGTAAACTCTTTAATGAGTGTACCATCAGGCCAAGAATCACTATTCAGTACAGAATTAGAGAGGGAGGGAGGAACAACTAACTTAAATGAAGAAACAAAGCTATTGTTTTTACTGATTTTATTACATTTAATTGACGTAACAGAGGGGATACTCTTTTTGTCAACCAAATGACGCAAAACATCATCTGACGTGATTTCTGGTCTAAGTCGTGAGACAAAAAGGGATCTAGGTTTGGGAACTGCTTCCATAAGGACACTTATTCCCAGAGAAACAGGTTCAATTACATCCTGCGTGTCCATAGAAAGCGAGTTTTCGATCATTGATGTGGTGGATTCTATTGCATTCAGGTTACTATTAGAGATGGGATTTTTACTAACTGACGCATTGGACTTAGGAAGAACGAGTAAACTGTTCAGTTGATCTTTGTTCGTATTGCTCCTCAGTGTTTTGCGCTTTGGAGGAGGACTAGAAACTTGATTAGCTACTGCACCATCGCGATTTTTTTTGCGTTTTTGGATAATGCTATGGCCGAGCTGGTAGCTAAGGAAGTCGATTGCGATTGAAAGTCTACTAACAATTGGGGTTTCTCAATGACTAAAGGCCCCAATTCATCAGTTGAGGTTGAAGTATCAACGGAACTATAAGGAGATGAAAATGAAGCAAGGTTAGAAACACTGTCATTGAAAACCTTAAGAAGTTCCTCAAAGCCTTTCGACAGCTTCAAAATGTCTAGTTTAAAATTGGACATTTTAATAGCCAGTAGGTACAGGGATATTTTTTTGCATTCTGAGCAATACCAACAAGCAATCTTTAACGCACTTATTTTGTCCAAAAATGCATTGCTTGAGCCAATACACTTGGAATGGAAGACATTCCCGCAAGGCCCATAGCATTCAAAGAGAGGAGCACTGGCGTTTTCGATGCATTTACCCGCTGCACAAGCCATGTTAAAAATGTAATTAAAAATTAAATTAATTTGCAAGTGCAATAAAAATAAGTTGAAATCAAAATAATAATTATTAACAAAAAAAAAAAAAAAGTGACCCCAATGGGATTTGAACTTGTGTCCCGGGAGTTGAATTGTACTAAAAATGCTGGTCTGCTAGACGATTGCACCACCAAGCAGATAATTTAAGGGAAGTTTTTACTTTTGATATACAAAATTAAATTGGAATATACTTAATTTAGACAAAGATGATAGTTAAGATTCACAAAATAATAGAAAGAGAAGAGAAAATTTATTGAAATCACTAAAAACACACTCAAACGGAACTGAAAAATAAAAAAAAATAAAAAAAACCAAACACAATGAATGCAGAGCGACAAACAAATAAAACTAATTCACTACAAAAATGCAGGAAACAAACAAAATTAATTGATTTAATTGATTTTAAACACTTCAAAACACTAAAACAATTCACAATGATATTAAAATCAATAGAAATACTGTAATGAAATGAAATTTTTGACAGAGCTAAATTAAGCAAGACTAATAACACACAAACCAGTGCTGCCACTTGATCTTGCTTTCTTATAAAAGTAGTAGAGCTGGGTTGTATTGCCTTCGCAGTTGAGGAGCGCTAAAACGCCTTCATCATCTATTTCGTCGCTGCCCAGAAAGCTTCTTCTAATTTCTTTCAAGATCGGACATAAACCGATGAAGTGCTTAATGTCTTCTCTAACAGTCATGTTGCAAAGCGCACATGTTTTTGGCAGATCCTTTCGGTGTGGCATGAAGTTCAGTCGTACCAACTCACCCCTCATCTTGAAAGCAGCAGAGATTATTTTTTGATTAAAATCAATCCTAAAATAGTTTCTTTCACACAGATTATGTTGAAGCACGCTATAAGTGGCTCTGTGCACAGAAGAAGACGTCTGAAAGATACATTCGAGCCTGTATTTCTCATCGGTTTTAGCGATTAGATCGTAAAGAGAATCTTTGACGTCCTTTCCATCACATGTCTTTTCTCCTGCATATTCTTGCATATTAAAAACTCTCAAGAGATAGTTAATATGTAGCTTAAGGCATTTCACAAAGAGTGGTGATAGTCCGGTTTCAATATTTACCATGTAATTAGGCGTGTTCTTTGGTAGTTGAAAACATCTTTCAACATAGTATCTAAGTAAATTTTCTACCGATTCATATTTTTTGTATCCTCAAGTTTGAGCCGCATACAACATAATTGATTCGGCTACTGCAGTGAACACTTTGAATTTTACGTTGTGAGAATCGAGTTCGTTTGCAAAGCAATTTTTCCATGTAGCACTTATAGCGCCTTTTGCTCGGATAAGTTTTTATTTGAAATGCGTTTCCATTTGTAAGTTGCTTGTTTTAACTACACCGAGGTACATACTTATATGCCTTCACAACTTCTATAGATTCGCGATTGAAATGCCATTTTTCATTTCTAGCCAATCTGCCAGAACCATTTTTAAAAACAATAGCCTGTTAAGTTCCACAATTTGCAGTATACTTCCAGACGGTTGATCATTAGTTGTAGCGATTCCGGTGAGTACGCGAACAGAACAACATCGTCAGCAAACAGAACGGCTTTAATTAAAAGTCCAGCAAACTCTATTCCACCCGATAGCTCGTCAACCAGGTCGTCGATGAAAAGCGAAAATATATATGGACTCAAGGGACATCCGTGTTTTACTCACATCGTTGTTTCAAACCAGTCCGACCTCTCCTCGTCATTCCATACCGCTGCTCTATTTCCGTCATAAAGTTTTTCTAACACCCTTCCAAATTTTGCTGACAATCCTTTGTTATACATCTTGTAAAACATGGTTTTTCTATCGATTGTGTCGAATGCGGCATTGAAATCGACAAAAAGCACATACAGTCTCTTTTTTTGCTTCAAAAAGGTACCCGCAATGTTTTTCAAAACAAATATGTTGTCGTTTGCGGAAAACTCACTTCGAAAGCCCGGCTGGAATTCATTAAGTATTTTGTTACGATTCATCCAAACAACTAGACGGTTACTCAAGATTGTAACAAAAACTTTATAGAAGGTATTTAAAAATGATATACCACGGTAGTTATCCGGGAGAGAAATGTTACCTTTTTTGTGAATTGGGAATATTATGGCTTTGTTGAACTGATAAGGGATTATTCCAGTATCTAAGATGTTTTTAAAGGCCTCGGCTAGTTTTTGAATAAGCTCCACTGTTCCATATTTCAGAAATTCAACCGTAATCCTATCTGCTCCTGGTGCTTTCCCGTCTTTAAGCTTGTTAATTGACGAACGTACTCTTCTTCAGTTAAAACAGTATCCAGAATTTCGTCTTCAAAAAACGGTTTCGCATACAGCAACATCGGCGTAGTGTTAGAAGAGTTTAACATTTTTTCAAAATAATCTTTTAATACATCTGCAGAGAGTTTGTCGCTGATTTGTAAACATTTGCCATTTAACATCTTTACGCTGTTCCAAAATTCTTTCGTATCCCTTACATGTGTCATCTGTAAAGCTTGAGATTCATAGAACATAATCTTTTTCCTTTGACAGATCATTTTGTATTTTTTGTTTGCTTCCGTATAAACATAAAGCCTTTTGAAACACTGATTATTTTGTCTACGAAAAGCTCTTAGCCATCCAAAAGATCTGTTCCTAGCCGCTTTACAATCATCGTCAAACCACTTTTCAGTGTTCCTGTTTTTTGGAGAAGGCGTTTGTCTGTATATCGGATAAGCAGATTTGATTACCCTTTCAATGTCTCCTATAGTAAGATCTGCATCAACTTGAAGCTCTCGATTTACATTCTGCCGATATTCGGTGATCTTGTTTTCTTTCCATTGCAGTTTTGGCGGAAGATTTAGCTTTCGTAGTTCCTCAAAAGTGCTAGCAGATGGAATTAATTCAATTGAAAGTGGCATATGATCAGAAAACGGCATGCTCAAAACTTCAAAGTCATGAATTATTGAGTTCCATTAGGCAGTAGTCGGCAACTGACGAGCCTTGTTGTCCCACAAAGGTTAATTCGCCTTTTTTATCTGACTCACTTGTGCCATTAATTATGGAGAAGCAAAAGGAGTCACATAGTTCTAAAAACTTATATCCGTTTAAATTTATCGTTGGATCCTTTGAGTTTCTCTCTTTACCCGCAAAAATGTTTTCTCTACCAGCTTCCTTCCCTATCCTTGCATTTATGTCACCAACAATCATTTTATTTTCCGCGCTATAGCTTTCTAGGAAGTAATTTAAGACACCAAAATCCCTCTCCCAATGGTTGCAGTTTATATAAGATGGTACTATTATATATTTCTTTGAATTCATAATAAGCTTCAAAAAAGTAGCTTCTTCTTCCTATACAATTTCGCAAATTACATTTTTCATTGACTTTTTGTATCCGAATAGACATCCTCAACTTGGTCTTCCTCTCGAACTCGACTTGATTGCAGTGATCCAATGAAAATTTAAATTTTTGAAACGATCAGTATATAAATCAATGTCTTCGCTCACCACAAAAGTTTCACATAGAAAGACTAAAACATATTTATTCAATAAATCGTGAAAACTTAAATATATTGATTTATTTTTAAGACCAGCTATATTATAACTAATTATTTTAATTTTTATAACTTCTAAACTTAGTTCTTTATTTTGGCAGACGGCTGCTTTACCCTATGATAATTTTAAGTTTACAGATGAATTTGGTTAGCAGTACAATGAGTTGAATGATTGCGATTTACGATTACGATATTGGTTTACACCATACACTATGGCTTATTTAAAGTCTAAATTACGGAACAATTAAAGCCTGCTGGCTGACGACCAACGACGCGACGCGCCACGCCGCGCCGTGCCGTAAATACTTTTTCTTAAGCGATGAGGTACATTTTTTACTCTATGTATTCTTGTATTCATATGCATTTTAATCAGTATATATTTACATGATGCATTATTTCTGAGATACTTAAAGCATAGAGTTGAGAATATTATAAATTCTTAGCAACTATAAATAGTTGAACAGAATGGAGAGATAATTAGGAAAAAAAATAGTTTGTTATGAGAAAGCTTTTATAAAAAAAAACTCATTGGACTTATCATAAAATCCTAAAACTAAAATAAAACAAAAAAGTACTTATATTATCTTTCAATATTTTTTATTTTCTTATCATTAAATAAGCAGCTTTTTTATAAAGTTAGTATGTATTAAGGAACATCTATCTTTTATAGAAGGAATTTTAACAATTTCATGCAGTCCAATTGTTGAGAGATGCCAAGGAAGGTTTAAAATAGTTTGAAGGATTCTGTTTTGACGAATTTGCATTTTTTCGTAATGACAGTCAGTACAAGTATACCAACACGGTGAAGCATAAAGCATAACAGGGAGAAAAACCTACTTTATAAACAAGTTATTTATTTTCAATGCTTAGATGTTAGAATTATTACAAAACATTTTTAAAAGAAAAAAGAAAAAAATTTTATTAGAAAAATGTATGTTGAAGATCGAAATGATCATACTTAGATGTTAGTTTTTATTTAAAAATGTAGGTACACAAAATTTTGATTAAAAATTGAACTTTGTTTTTTTCTGAAACTTGGTTAGAAGAGTTCAAGGACTTACCCAGAGTTAGGCCCTAATATTTAATATTTTTTCCCCATTGAACTGGAGCATTGCAGACTATGAGATTTGTTTGTGGTAGATTGCATTGATTTCTCTTTTTGAAAAGAAACAAGCTCGAGTCTCTGCAGGGTTTATTTTTATTTTTCAGCAATAAAAGTAAAGCTCAATAGCGCTTAGTGCCTTTCGTATGTTTGATAAGATTTGTTGGAAGTTTTCTGAGATACTATAGATGCATGAATCATCTGCGAAAAATGATTTTTTACAAGAGCTGAGAACCGGAAAGTCAGATACGTAGATATGGTATATCAGAGAAGAAAGGATCGATACTTGGGGAACGCCGGCCTTTATAGAATAACTAGCTGAGCCGCCCGGCTATGCTCGGGTCTGTAGTTTTAAGGTTCCCGTTCTCGTTTTTTCTCTTCCGTGGGAATTCGGGGATGAAATATAATCTTTCTTACTGTGGTACTATATGGCACATTAATGCTGAAAAAAATTTTGAAATCTGTCCAGTAGTTCCTAAGTTTGCGTTCCCAGCCCATTCCTGCTGGAATCTTCCGTTCCCGTGGAAATATGTGAATGAAATATAAATCTATGTCACTGAGGATGGCATCCCAGTGCTGAAAAAATTTTTGAAATCTGTAAAGTAGTTTCTAATTTTCCATTCCCAACTCCGTTCCTGTGAGAATCTTCCGTTTCCATGGAAATATGTGAATGAAATGTAAGTCTATATCACTGGGGGATAATGTAACATCCAAGACTTGAAAGAATTTTTGAAATCGGTCAAGTAACTTTATGGGCACTGTCGCACCTAGAGGGTTGAAAAAAATCGATTTTTTGAAAAAAATATTTACTAAAGTACAACATCTGGGGAATATCTCCTGAAATTTTCAAGTCGATCTGACGTTCTGAGTTACAGCCGTTTAAAGTTGGCGCCTTTCGTTCGAGTCAGTGCCACTTGGTGAGTGAACATGGTACTACAAAGCTTTCCTACGAGCTTACCGACAACTTTTAGCAAGCAGATGTAGGCAGCATATTGTATAGAGTGGCGACGGTTAACGGTACATTTACGTAGCCGTGTAGTAGTGTAATAGTGTAAAAAATCGATCGTTACGAAAAAAATTTTATGGCGATTTTCTCGAAACGACTTTTTTGAAACGTGATAACTCAAAAACGGTTCAACCGATCATTCTCAAATTTTGCACACTTATTGTTAATTGCGGGGTTTTTATTTTTTCTGAATAGGACCGATTTTATAGCCAATTTAAAGTCCAATTTTAGGGTGAAAATCGAACTTTTTTTTAAATGGTCACCAAAAATTCAAAAATTGAAATTTATAATTGAAATTTTTGAAAACCCGATATTACGAAAACACGATATCTTTGTAAATTTAATTTTTGAAGGCGAAATTGTGGTCACCGCAAAAGAAATTTTTTTACATTCCCTTACTTATTTATATGATAGTTCAGTTGTAATGAATATTTTTGTGTGGGGAAAATTACAAAATATTTTTAAATACGTAGTAATATGTGTGCAAAATTTCGTTTAAATCCATTTCATACTTTTCCTGCAAAAAATTCACGAAAAATCTTTTTTCAACGTTCAAGATGCGGTGCGACAGTGCCCTTAAAAGTGAAAAGTGCAAAGTCTCTCAATGGTTTTTTTCTTTTTAAATAGTACACAATTCAAGTTTACACCTTTTTTTCTACACCTTTTTTCTAAAGTCATTCAACTGGGAAATTAAAGGTACGAAGTTTTTCTTCACATTTAAAATTAAGAGAAACCAAACTGAGGAACAACGGGACTTTCCTTATGAAAGATGATCGTAATAAATGAAATTTAACTGAAACTTCGCCTGAACATAATACAAGCGGTTAAAAACTTTTGTTAAATATGGAAGTGAGAAAGTCATCCATTTTTTACTTACTTATAACCTAAATTTTTCAAAACATGTAAAGCTGGAAAGTAATGAGGCAAAACTTGCTTTAAGTGTTATGTGGCCCAACTTCTTTGCCAACCAAAATATTGATCTGACGTCTAAATATCGTGTTTTCAACACAACTGTTAACACTTGTATGTGTTTGGGAGTCCAGGTCTTTAGCTTTTTATGTCTAGAGCAGTTTGAATCATTTCAACCGCATTTCTTCAAACGCCTATTAAAATGTCCTAATTCGACACCAAATTACGCTATTTATTTAGAGTCAGGTGTAACACCTGTATACACTGAAAATCTTAAGGCCAATTCGGATTACATTATAAGAGTGATGAAAAGAAGTGAAAGAAGTCTTCATAAGTCCATCATGATAAGACTCCTTCAAACAGATTTAATAGCTAAAGCAGATGAAGAAATTTACGAACAACATTTACATATACATATACATTTTCCGAGCGCGTGTGGAACTGTTTAAATTAAATTATAGCTATGCCTCATCGAGATAACTTGCCTCAAATCTGTAATTTATGTAACAGAAGAGAAAACGAAGACATGTACCACTTTATTGCAATCTGCCCCATATTACAAGAAATCCGACGCCGACGGCTATACTTCGAACAAAGCACTCTCTCTCGAAATGAACTTTACGAAATTTTGAAGTGATCACTAGGATGAAATAACCTTTACAAGTACTGCAAACACTGTCACAAATTACCGAAGCAGCTTCTCGAGTCTCGACTTAACACCTAAGTTCGACCAGTTACCACAGTTTAAATTTACTTTTTGTGTTTCAAATCACTCTAAAATTGATACAAAAAAATGTGCTATTTTGTGTTTCAAATCACTTTAAAATTGATGGATTAAAGTTCTTTTCCTGTTGGCTTCACCTTTAAACCATTATATTAGTATAATTTATTCGAAAAAATCATGGATTCAATTGAATTTTATGTCTTTCCTCTCTTTAAAAAGGTTAAACCTTATGTTCATATATAAACTTACAACATAAAAGTATTTAATTAAATAATTTTGTAACTTTTTAAAATTTTTTTTTATTTTACAAAAAATGAAATGTCATTTCTGGCAAACGGCAGTAAAGCCATGTCATTATTCTTAAGTATCAAATTATTGTCAAACATTTTTTAGAAAATAAAGTATTTATCGATCTATCTATCTATCAGAGCCCTTAAGGTTCTCGTTCTCGTTCCCGTTTCTGTTCCTGTGGGATTATAGGGATGAAATATAGTCCAAGTTACTGATGAAGGGAGATAATGTAGCACCCCTCGTGCTGAAAGAATTTTTGAAATCTGTGGAGTAGTTTCTAATTTTCCGTTCCCAACCCCGTTCCTATGGGAATCGAACCTTGACAGGAACCATCTCTGGACTAAACTATGTCTACCCTGAAATTTTCATAAATTTCGTATATATATATATATATATATATATAGATAGATAGATATGTATAATGGAGATTTACTTAACGAATTTTCGACATAAAACTTTCTTTCATGCAGAAAACTTTTAATTAATCTACCAAGATCAAAAAGGAAGACAATTTACTAGGAGCTTATGAAAAATTCCATCATGCCAGACGCAATCAAAAGCCTTTTCAATGTCAAAGGATACAACTCCAACGGATTTTTTTGTTTTCAAGTTCTTTTTCTATATCTTTGGTTAGTCGCATAACCTGGTGTATTGAAGAATTTTCTTTTATAAAGCCAAACTGCTCGGGCGGAAGATTATCTTTGTTTAAAACGATTTTTGTCATTTCTAAACAGATAATTTTCTCGAACAGCTTTCCTAAGCAGCTAAGCTAACTTATCGGGCGATAAGAAGATATTTCTGTGAGTGTCTTGTTAGGTTTTGGAATAGGCACAATCCTTGAAACGTTCCATTTTTTGGGAAAATCATTGAGTAAACAACAGTTATTGAAAAGATAGCTTAAAAACAAGAAAAAAATTTCAGGGCGATTTTTTAATATTTGATAAGATATCTTATCATAACCCGGAGCTGCCTTGATTAAATAATATTTTTAACCATGTTTTGTAAAATGTTAGGTATGTTTCGAGGATCAATAATAAGCTGATCTATTTCAGTGATACTTTTATTTACTTTATCAGTGGTAACGCTATTTTTAAAGGGATGTGTGATATTTTGGTTGTTTTCAAAAAATTTTCCTTCTCGGTTGCTTTCTCCAGATTAGTGATAAATTTATTGCCATAAACTGTTAAATGGGGTATTTCCGCAGTTTGTCTTTTCAGTACTTTTGAAAGTTTTCAACTGAGTTTTTCATATTTTTTTATCTGGGATAAGGGTTGTTCCAATGTTTGTTTCTTATAATTTGAAGTTTTTAGTTTTTTAAGTACTGATTCATTTAGAAGATTGAGTTGGAATCTGAGCAAATGAGTTCTTTGTCTCTGGTAGGTACGTTTTACTGTATGTCTAAAAGTAATAGTTTTTCTAAGGTCATCAGTTATTATAGGATCATAATGTCTGCTTGCATTGGAAACAAGATTTACTAACTGATTCTTCTATAGCAAGTTAAATTTTTTTAATATTTTCATCAATACCCTCTATACTATTCATAGCGTCATGAGAAGTAATAAACGACTCAAATTTCTCTTAAACTTTTCCAATCCGATTTTTGAAATTAAATTGTTTGTTTAGGCTAGAACAAATTGCTGTGAATTCATCTCAAAAATCACCGGTAGGTGATCTGAGGTGAGATCATTACCTACATATGGACAAGATAATAAGTCGAGACATTTTGCTAGAATAATATCTGAAATATAGGTTGGATCTTTAGTATATGAGGTGTCAAAGCTCTCAAAACTTTTCAAATTGAATAACATTTTACCCCATTCATTTTCCCGAGAACATCCCCATGAGGAATGTCTACTATTTAAGTCACTACAAATGAGACATTTTCTATGCGTATTACTTCTTAATAATAAATGAAAAGATTAGTAAAAATTTTAAAAATTAACAATAAAAACACTTTTTATATTTCCTCAGATGCACATTTCGGAAGCAATGCCTCCATCGTCAGTGAGATTTATAAATTAAATTAAATTATTTGCCAAAAAATTAATAAAAAATAAAAATGTTTCTTAACAAAGTTACAATTAAGTTAAGTTGAATCTATTAACAAAATTTTTGAATATTGAATCTTTGATTGGTCCATCATCACTATTCATTAGATTATTTTTGTTTTTAAATATATAAAATGATTCAAAAGCATCTAATTCATAATTGCTATTTACATTTCCTATTAATTTTAAATTTTGCAAGCTAAAATTATGACTATTTTCTAGCATATGCTCTGCAACACTTGACTTTTCTTTTGCATTATGATGTGCAAAATGTTCCTTCAATCTTTTTAGAATAGGTCTTCTTGTCTGTCCTATATATTCTTTTCTACAATCATTACTTCCGATAGAATAAATTCCTGATTTTTGAAGTTGTTCAATTTTATCTTTAGATCGTCCAATCAGACTTTTTATTTTTATTTCGCTGCACTTGCTCACATGGATATTATGTTTATTAAAGATTGGTTTCATCTTAGATGTTATTTCTGGATAGAAATAAGATTTTTGATATTTCTTTTCTTCATTTCTTTCATTCGTTATTAGATCTAAAGTTATGTAATTTCTCAATTCCTGTTTTCTTCTATGTGCAATTGTTGAATCTTCAATCAACTCTTTAGTATATCCATCAATTTTGGCTACATAGTACATATATCTTAAATTTTTTGGATTTCTTTTAGTCATCGGAATATTTAGAGCTCTAAAAACCATTGAGTGAAAAGCTGATTTCTTATGTTCAAAGGAATGGAACAAGTCTGATGTAATGTATCTCAAAGTATTCGTTGGTTTTCTGTATATATCAAATTCTTGACAATCTTAAAATATCGGATTTATTTTTTGTGACGTTTCCCTTTCAACTCGGTGCAGTAGTTTCGGAGCCTATTCCAGATAAACAAACAATCAGACCTTTCCTCTTTATACTATATAGTATATATATTAGAGTGGTCCTTAAAGTGGTTAGGTCGGAATTTTAATGAGTGCACCTCACAAATGTTGCAAATAAATAAAAAAAAAATGTTCCCAAAATGTGATTTTCTTAATGTTTAAGTTTTTTTTTTTTTTTAAGCAATATACATACATAGCACCAAAAAATCCGGTCACGATTTTTTTCTCATCGGAAAAAGTACTACTTTTTTTTAGGAATTTTTCCAACTTCGAAAAAAAACGAGTTTTCGAAAATTACGAAAAAATTAAATTTTTCAGACCGCCATATTTGTTTCGCCATTTTGTTTTTCGAAGTTGGAAAAGTTCCTAAAAAAAAGTAGAACTTTTTCCGATGAGAAAAAAATCGTGACCGGATTTTTTGGTGCTATGTATATTGTTTAAAAAAAACTAAAACATAAAAAAAATCACATGTTATTTAAATGGAAAATGTATTGTGGTACCCGTGGTGTGATGGATAGCATGTCCGCCTGTTAATCCAGAGGTTCGAGTTCGAATCCCAACAGAGGCAAAAATGTTTTTTCCACGGGTATCGTCTTTCGCGAGGAATTGGCAAGTCCTCCGTTAGTAAATTCACTGCCATGAAAAGCGCTTTCTCAAAAAGCCGTTCGGAACCGACAGAAAATTTTAGGTCCCCTCCATTCCCTCACAAGGGATGGTTGTGAGAAATGCGCTAGACCCAGGGACTCCTCGCTCTGTTGCGCCACCCTATTTATTTTATTTATTTTATTATAAGATATTGAAAAATAACGGAATTATCTGCTGTCTTCAAAGGTGCCGAAAAAGTGCCCCAAATTCTGACATGATTCCTGTCAAACGAGTAGCTGAGACAAAAAAATTCAAAAAGGGTATTAAAATTGAAGGTTTTTCCTATACAATATCCTAGAATTTTTGAAAAATATCAAAAAATAAACAAATTAGTGTAGTTTTTAAAAAAGTCTTTTTTGGGGTAAGCATTTGCGAAATTTTCAACAAATCAAAAAGATTGTAGTGAATTGTATCGTAAATATATTCAAAAATACTCGGTTTGAGTTTTAAGTCGATCGGCCAATTTTTCTTTGAGTTATGATGAAAGAAATTTGGAAAAATGTCGTTTCGAGAAAAACGCGTTTAAAGTTGAAATAAAATGAAAATTGTTACGATAGTTTATACCTACCTTAAAAAAAAAAAATTCTGTGCCGTGGACAGAATTTTTTTTTAAGGAATAAACTATCGAAAAAAAAAATCTTGAAAGTGTCACACTGGTAGCCCCTTAATATTTATTTAATAAAAGAAGCAAAAGAGAAAAAAATTAACATTTTTTAATTTTTTATGATTCAAAAAAAGCAATGTGCTTGGATTGTAGTATCTCAGCAGCAACTTTTAAATTTCATTGAAATCCTTAGAACTAGCACTATAAATGTAACGACGCTGAAAAGATCTGGTGTCCGTCAGGGCAATACGAACTTTTAGGTCAACCACTGTAAAAAACAAGTTTATGCGAAATTTATGGAAGGCATAAGGACTGAATTTGAGCATCGACTCGATGCTTCTCAGATTCCAAACCGTTTGCAAATTCCTTCTTGTATTCGAACTTAAGTGGGCGGCAGTATTTGCTTGATGAAGATCTAAAATTTTGCATTATACACTATGATCCATTAAAGACTGCACTGTCACCTCAGCTGAATTAATCGTCACATGCTTCTCTTCATGTTTCGGATGCACATTTTTCGCATTTTTAACTACTTTGTAGGAAGGAAACCGTTCAGGGTCCTTGGCTGTAATAATATTATGTCTCGTGTCTCGTTAGCTTGGCCTCTACGACAACTGAAAGTGCTTCCTCAACTGTTCGGCCCAAGAGCGCTATTTTTACCTGGCACTCTGGCAGCCTTAAAGTGTTTTTTTTCACAACTCACGTTTCGAAGTCGGTGCCCTTGTTAACTTCAAAGCTCCTTAACCGATTCTTTTGATATTTTGAACAATATCTCTGTATATGATTTACAAGGTAACGCTAAAGAATTTTTTTTAAATTCGTTTACTTATATATTTTTTTTAACAATTACAAATGCTCCGATTTTTTACTGAAAAAAGTTTCACTTCAAAGTTTTTCCAAAAAGTGAAAAATGGAAATATCAAAAAAATGTTTCCAGTGTTACTTGGAGAGAGCAATTATATAACAAAATAATTTTGAGTTCCTGATTTCGGACGATCTAGTACTGAGTTATGAAGGGTACAGCAACTCTCCTTTTTTTCGAAACGCTTCACAATAACTACTGCCATTGCTGTAGTTTTTGATAGTTCTTTATTAAATTTTTACACAATATTTTTGAAATTTTATATTTGAAAACAACATTGATTTTAATAAACAGGCACTAGCCGTTTCGTCCAAAAAAAATCATCAATATGTACGTTATTTTTTTACGAATTTACCCTTAACGTAGTCTATTCGGAAAATTTCACTAAAAAAAATGAGCACTTTCTTTAGAAACGTCTGGAAACCTAATTTTACTCTAACTATATAAAAATAAATATATAAAATATTCTTTAATTTATTGAAAATATTATTTAAACACCTTTTCTATGTAAGCGAAAAAACGTAGAGCCTTAAAATATATTTAGAAAAAAAGTACATATTTGTAACTATTAAATTCATAATGGTTCTAAATTTCCACGCTGTTAAAATTTATATTATTAAAGCCACTAAAGCACTACTTACTTATAGCAATTGTCTTAAAAGTAAATGAAATGTGACTTCCAATTCGCTCGTATGGAACAAGCAAGCAACTTTAAACTATAACAGTTTTTGCAAATGACGCATTAGAATGCGTGCTAACGGAAAAACCAGTTATTATTTCCATAGCTTACAATTTTTTTTTTGAATTTATTCCGACTCCTTCATTTGAGATGGCCCACTGTGCATCGGCCGGTTGCGGCGTCGGCGTCGGTCGCGTCGATTGCATCATCAAAAGATTGTTTTGTGTAACCTCGCTTTCAAAAATTGAGGAAAAATTATTCTTCTATCATGTAAATGTTGTTAGCTTTTCCCGGTTTCTTCCCACGTTTTCTTAGTACCAAAGTACTTAGACAGTAGTCGTATTAAATTTAACGGAATTCATTCAACCCCAAAGCTATCTTTCTGCCTTCTCAATTGATGAAAGTTCTTAACCCTTTTTCATGTTAAAGACGTTCATATGCGATCAAAAGGAGCCATACGCAGTTTTATTTTTACAATTTGTAAACACAAATTTTGTCTAACGTCAACACCATCACATTCGTTAATAAAACAGCCCAATATTCCTTTCCGTTGTTTAAATTAATTAACTTTGTTTGATCAACATATTACTAGGCGCTTTGTCGTGCGGTTTCCTGCGAAAAGATACTTTTTGAGGAATACATTTTGTTTGTTAGGAGCAAATATGCATAGTAACATTTTTTTATGCTTGAACGAATAGGGTCCATCTCCATAGTTATCAAAACATTTTTGAAGTTTATTTTGCCATAAAAAATATCTAATGTGGTTAAAATTTTCAGAATACGTAGATAATAGAAAATAAATTGATTACAAACACTTTCTCGTACAAAATAAACAATCAATACAGTTATTACAAAATCATTGAAAATAAAAGGATTGAAAAGTAGGTAGGGGAGAGTGGGCCAAGAAGGACCACTTAACCCTTAGACACTCCTAATTTGTTTTCTATTTCTAAAAGAGAAGCAAATATTCGTCTTGCCCACTAGCGGGGCAAAAAGGACCTTTGAATGGGGCAAAACGAACCATTGATTTCTTTAAACATTTGTGTATGGTCTGGATGTCAGTATTGCTGTTTTTCCTTTTTTCCTGCCTTTTCTAACTAACTGTTTTTCCTTTTTTCCTGCCTTTTCTAACTATAGTGGGACTTGAAGAAGCCTTAGGAAGTTCATGGACCTATGATACTGCTTTCCACGGAAATAAAGATAAGATTGGCATTTCATTTGCTTTCTCGTTGAGAATCGCAACTTGAGGAGGTTCTGTATTAGCTATATCCGAAGCGTTTGAAAATTGAACGGTTAGTTCGCCTACAAGTGCTGCGGAAGTTCAGCATTTGTTGTCTCAGCTGGAATATAATCGTCTTCTGAAAAAAACATTTGGGTCAACAGGATAGAGTACAGTTTTCCTGAAACCATTTACAGCATTATTAGGAACTGCTGCCTGTATGCTTTTCCAGAAATTGTGAGACCACTCTTGAAGTATGTTGCCTTAAAAATTGTTCAAATCCTCATTGGTCCAACTAGCTTTAATTTTAACTGAAGTACCTAAATAGGTAGGTAGTATACATAAAATATGTTGTGAAAATCATCCTCGTGAGGGGTATTGAGCAAAAAATACTTATCTTGTGTTGTTGTTTTGCTTTGAAAGTCGAACTAGCTGTAAGTGGGGCAAAACGGACTACCAGTCCTTTTTGCCCCATTACGTACTGGTTTCATTTGCCCCATAAGGAGTTTTTTACAATTATTTTCCTTAATATTATTTATTTACCTTTATATCCAGCTGTTAAAAAAAGCGGTGCAATGCAATAAGACCCGCGGCAATAAGACCCGTGGGTCTTATTGCCCAAGGAAATGGAAATAACACCCACGGGCTTTGTTTCCACATTGAAGAGGCAATAAGACCCAACAAAGAAAAGAATTAAGGCCCATGTGTTTTGTTGCCATTTTGAAGCAGCATTTATATGAGTCTGATGAACATGGGATCTTAAAACTAGTTTTCCTTCTTAGAAAGGGTGAAGAACATAGTGGATGCGCTAAATGCATATATTCCTTTTATTTGAAGGAAACAACATTTTGAGGTACCGAAGAACAAAGCTCCAAAATTTCGAAACTTATTTCAGCTTTCCATGGACATGAATTCATAGCTCACGTTGTCTCCCACTTCGTGACATAGGACATAGGATGGAAGCTCAGTCCACTTTCTTTTGCGCACATAATAACTAAATCTACTTTATTAATGTTTGTTGTGCTTTTAGCTACATTCTCCTGTTCTGTTCGTGTGAATTTTTTATGTTCAACCCCAAGCCCGTACTACTTGAAGGGAAATTTCGTTAGCTTCGCTTTGCTTTTTACTCACGGATAGAATAACGAAGCTAAAAGCGAAGCGGAAAAAATTTTCTCAAGGGAATATGGATGTGTGGTGTAAAAATAAAAATTCGCGCGAATTTTTATTTTTACACCACACATCCATATTCCCTTGAGAAAATTGTTTCCGCTTCGCATTTAGCTTCATTATTCTATCCGTGAGTAAAGAGCAAAGCGAACAAAATTTGCCTACGTGTAGTGTAATACGTGCCTGCGGTTGAACTTAAGAAATACGCGCGAATTGACCGCAGTAAACACATAGTATGATTCATAGTTCCATAGATATTTATTATGTACGTGTGTTCCTCTTTGGTATGTCATAACCCACAATCAGAGCATGGACTTATGTCAAGTGGAGTTACGTCCCTGTGCAAATTTATTCACATTGAAAATAAGTTTAAGTGCAAACGGTGAGACTTCTTTCCATTACGAAATGGTATTTAAGTTCGCAGAAAAAGGAACTAAGGCCCGCGGCTGTTACTGCCATTTCATCATGGAAATAACCCCCGTGGGCCTTACTTCCAAAACAAAGAGGAAATAAGACCCGCGGGTCTTATTGCCGTGGGCCTTATTGCACTGCACCAAAAAAAGCACTAATGATCACAAACAACTTAAAATTATCAAAATGTTTGGAACTATCAACTGGTTGCCAAGGATTGGCTTTGCAGATTGGAATTTTTTTTTATGGATAGACCGTTTTTAAACTTCATCATCATTTAAACCGGAACTACCTTCAGTTTTTCAGTGAAACTAAAGGACGTCTTGGGAAAGAAGGTTTTTTATTAGTTCTAGCTATTGAATATCAGATGGAGTTAGGAAACATGGTAAAAATCGGTTTGGTTCTTTTTGCACCGAGGTCCTTCTTGCCTACTTCTAATAATGAAGGTAAGTCTGTTTTACTTAGACCAGTTTTTTTCAAATTGTGTGTTGCGAGTTGGGACTCCTTATACACCAATTACCATGGCAATGAATTTACTAAACAAGAGCCAATTCCTCGCCGAAGGCGATACCCGTTGAAAAACATTTTCGCCACTGTTGGGACTCGAACCGCGAACCTCTGGGTTGAAAAGCTGACATGCCATCACCATCACACCACGCGGGAACCACCAAACTTTTGAATCCATTGTAATACTGGATATCAGTACATTGACATAGCAAAAGGCATAAAATAACCTCTGATTATTGAATTGTAATATAGAAGAAGTTGAAAACTAAGAATTATGGTACATATTAAATTTAAATAGCTAATTGACCTACAATCTTAAAAAAGTCTGAATAATTAGATTTGAATACTAAAGTACTGTTTTTTAAACGTGTTGATTACATTTTAATCAGTTTTGTATTAAAAATTGGAAGCCTAATACAGAAATATTTAAATGTAACACAAAATAATTAAGAAAGAAAGTTAATATTTGGGAAATATTAAAAACTAATTTTGACTGTATTGCATACAGTTGTAATACAGGGGCTGTATTAAAAAGTATATCAAAATTTTTAACAGTGTAGGGTGTCGCCGAGCTGGTAAAATTAATATAAACAAACTTCTACGCAAAATGACAAATAAAGTAAAACAAACAGTCTTAAGTATGACATAATGTGCTTGTTTATTTTTTCTTAAACGTTGAAGTCTTGCATTAATCCTTGATACTTTTACTATTAAATCATGTTCCAAACTTAGCTTCAATCTCATCTTAGTTTCAAAAATCAACTTTAAAGAGTCTTTAGCCAGCTCTGAATTCTCCCTCCTTCTTTCATCAAAAAATTGTGGATATTTTTCAAGTGGAACTCCAATCTCACCATGCCTGCCTTCTGCATCTATCTAAATCTATAAGATTTTTTTTATAAAAGATGTATGTATGCAAATAAGCGAGTTCGACTGATATGTCAGAAAATAGGCTCGACTGGGTCGCCCGAACCTGCGATTGTGTGCTTAGTGAGATATCAAGATCATAAGGCTGAGTACAAGGTTTTAGTATTAGTTCTTCATAATTTATTTTGTGTTACAGGGTTGCCCCAGTTGTCGCCATGGCGCATTGTGGGGCCAAGTCGGAAAAAAGTCCATTATTCAATTTCGATTTGCTTCTTCATTTCAATTAGCTTCAATTAGCCACATAATCTGAATACGATTAGGATTTGAGCTTTGAGAAGTTCATTAGGGTTTCACCCAGTTTGTACTGGATTTCACCCAGTTTGTAATATAACAATCTGGGTTAACTAAGCATGTGATTCTTTTTGTTTGCTTATTTAGGATACTTACTTACTGATACTCGAAACAGCGACTAAATTCAGCAAAAACAAATTTGAGGAAATCAAGGAAGCACAATATAAGACTCAGTCCGCAGTTATGGAAAGTGGTAGACATTTAAAAAAAGCTACGCGCTGCTAAGTTTATACATTGAAACTCACATTAAAACAAAATATAACTGCAATGCAAATACATGCAAATCTGTACAACGCAGCGCCTCAATTTAATGGTAAATTTTCAAAAAAATTATTTTCTGTTTTCTTAGAAAAAATGTTTGGGTTTTATTTTTGTTTTTAAAGTCTTTATTAAAGTTTCAAGTATGTACACTATACACTATAGACTTTTATTGGAATAATTTTTTTAGTAGTTAAATGCAACACCAGTCGGAATTAAGTACAAATTTTTTATTTCGTTTGATAATAATTACAGCAAAATATATCTTCTTAACATTTCCTAGGCTTTGTTTTGGTTCTACTTTTTTGAATTTTCCGCATTATTTGATGCAAAGTTTCAGTGAGCCCCTCACATAAAAAGTGTTATTTGTTTGATGCATTTATATATGTTTGACGACGTTAGTAGTATTAAACTCATCGGCTTCGAATTAAATAATTGTTCTTTCAAGCTTTTTTTTATTGAAAAATTTTAGTGCGATGGTTAACAGCAGGTCATGGGATCTGAGAGTGACATTAATCTCAAAATTATGGCAGCCAAAACAAAAACATTCAATTTACGATTTAGTTTCTGAACTAGAAAAAAATTAAAAATGTTGGGTCCACCAACTGTGATGACATTCTAGATTCTAGTGCTGTGATTTTTATGCAAGGAGAGAATTTTTAATTGATTGTTTTGAGTTTTTTTTTCGGTAGTAATGAATTATTTTTGTGGTTGAGTTTATTCAAAGAAGCACGATCTTCAACGTTTACTTGCCTCACAACCTAGATATGTGCCCTCCAACCCCTCACAAAAGCAATGTTGGTGAGAGATTGCATAGTTAAAAAAAAAAAGATTATATTAAATATTCCAAAAAGTTTTAATGAAAACATAAAAACGTAGTTTTTTGCGCTGAAAATTGAGTCAAAACCGTTAGAACAGTTTTTTGAAAAATTGTTATTTGTTTTTAATTTTTTTTAAAAATAGGTTTTTTAAAAGTCAAATATGTAAATTTTTAGATCCTAACAGTAGTTGTGATGATAAAAGATTATAAAAAATTAAGGGTACAGTTTCAACATTCATTTCAAAAACAAAAATTTTTTTTTTAAATTAATAAAAATTTCATAAACAAATTTTTTTTAATGTTGACAAGCAATCACTTTAATCATTATCATATAGAATTTCGTCAAAACCGTGCTAGTGATCAACGAGAAAGTTGGTTTTGGTACTAGCTACCATTTTTAAACATTTTGATCATAAGAAAGACAATTAAGAAATAATTCTTCACATAAAATTTTACAGCAATCGTTTGAGTTGTTATCGTTAAAAATCAGTACCTATTATCAAATAGGTTTTATGGCAGGAATATAGGTATTTCAAAGCCTAGATACCCAAAAACCCATCTGCAGGCTGCCCCACAGACACTAAATGCAAATTTTGAAGAAAAACTTTCAACCGGTTCAGGCTACAGATTGGGGATGTTTCAACAAAGAGATCCGCCAGTAGAGGAACCACGTAAGGTGAAGATCTATCCCCTCTTGTATGGGGCATACTCGTTAACTTCTACTTACCTTGAGAGCTGAGGAATTCAAGGTGATTGTATATATCGATGACGTCTTCATTACTGTATCACGGAAACATGCTTTAGCCTTACGGAACTAATATAATTAGCTCCAAGCAAATTATAAATACGAATGGAGAATTGTAAATCGCAAATCGCCAGAAAACTCAAATCGTTCTCTTCACTAGGAAATACAAAATTGCACAACTATTATCTCCATGAATTAATGGTATCCCACTTTACTTCTCAGATGTTGCTAAATATCTAGTTATTATACTTATCCTCTAGTTATTTGCGATTTGAATAAAAGCTAGGCTAGACTGAAAGTCCAACACACAGCAAAGTGTCAGGAAAGCCACTGTAGTTTTCTTTCCCTGCAAAAAAATCATTGGAAGCAAATGGGGACTATCTCCAAATAGCACTCACTGGTTGAACACTGCGTTCGGCAGCAGCCATTCGTCTCAGAGCCATCTCTCAATTGACCTATTACACTATTGGGAACTCACTTCCTCGATACTTGCTTGGAACAATGCCAAATCGCTCTGACTAAAGGACTATTCACATGAGCACGACCAAAGAACGACGAATAAATCAAGAAATGTGATTTTAAGTACCTTACAAGCATAAATTCCTCACGAATTTTTTAGGTAACGATGGAAATATAGTTCATACTTATTTTTAGGTGGACAAGTTCTTATTTTTGTGCCTAAAGCTAAAAAAATAGAGAAAAAGAATTTATTCGTTACGAATAAATATGTATCTAGTAGGTACGAACTAGCAGACTTTATTCTCGTTCCACATATAATCCACACTCCAACTAATATATTTTTCGCGCGTGCTTAGCCTCAAAATCATTTTTGTTTTTGTTTTGGATGGAAATTGTGTTCGATATTCGTGACGAATGTAAAACATAAATGTGAATGAAATGTCAAAATTAACGAATATTCGTTCATTCGTCGTTCGTTGGTTGTTCTCATGTGAATAATACTTCACATCCCCCAACACCAAAACTTGTTTCTGAAAACAATTCGCCCGTCTCCATTCCACCAAGATCATTGCGGGTTGACGAAGAGTTCTTAAGAGCTGATGCAGTTCGTTTCTACACACATAGTGCAAAAACCTAATAATCAATAATCACATTGCGGATGAGCTCGTTAAATCGGCGTCATAACCGGACATTCATCATAGATCGATAGACACGCCACGCCACCCTGCGGCGTTCTATAAACGACTTCTGCAGATGCTATTTTGGTGAGTGATAGGAAAAACAATACTGTTCATATTCTGTTCTCTCCCATAATCATATACTACATCTAGAAGATTTCTTCTTCGATTATCGAAGCAATCTGGTAATCATAAAAAAACTTTCAACCACTTTATGAATCGCTCAAAACGGTTTACTTATATGTATGAGTCACCCCCTCACATCTTTCAAATAGTATGGTATAACAACGGACCTAATATTGATCTAAGTGTCACAGTTGTTTTCCTGACAGATATTTTAGCATTCATAACTTCAAATATTTTGAAATACATTAATAGTTTACAGACAAATTCTTGCAAGATTTGCTATCCGTTAAAATAAATTTTATGTTTCAAGATATTTCGATCCCTAAGTTTGAAAAGCGCTTTCTCGGTTAGCCGTTCGGATTCGGCAGAAAAATGTAGTGCCCCTCCTCACAAGGTATGATTGTGAGAAAAGCGCAATGGGACACCCCGCTCTTTTGCGGCACCGTATTTATTTCTTATTTATTTACCGCCGTATTAATAAACGAGGAATAGCTGGGTTAAGCCTTATTCCATGGATTAAGTTACCATTATACCATTTTCCATTTAATTAAAGTTACCATTGTACCATTTTCCACTTAATCCATGGAATAAGGCTTAACCCAGCTATTCCGCGTTTATTAATATGTCGGTTAAAGTTTTAATCTTAGATGAGGATTTTTGTAAGGTGCAACGGCCTTGTGTTTTTCAAATCATTTTTTCGATTCGAATCAGCTAAGTTCTCATATGAGAAGAGGAAGTTGGGGTATTGTAGTATACAAGTTAGTTTTTAACACTAAAAAGAAAAAGTGGTGCAGCGAATAAAGTCTATAGACGGGAATTGGATCGGAAATCCGAAAGAAAAAGCTAACCTGTTTGCAGAACATCTTGCGAATGTTTTTAAGCCATTCCCAGCAAACACATCTGAAAACAGCTTACAGTTTATTGATAAAGTAGATGAAATTGACATACCAATTGTCACACTCAAAGAAATAAAAAGTGTTGTGTTGAATGTGTCGAAATCAACTATCGAACAAAAAATCACCTGGGTACGATCTAATACAGTGATTCCCAAAGTGGTCGATATCCCCCCCCCCCCCCACATTTTCTTATTTTAAACTTTAAAGATAGTGTTGCGTGAAACATTTTAAACATGTGTATAAAAAAATTTATAGTATTTACTATTTTTTTATACATATCTATACCTATTTAAATTTTAATTTGTAAATTGATGAATTTCTTTTTATATTTGAATCTGGCGCTCAAATTATACCAATCGCCATATTTTCTGAATTTGAATTCGCTCTAAATATTAAGCTATGAAGAAGTCACGTGAATTTTCTGTACAAATAGAGGAGAAATCGAACACTATCTATTGTATTGTATTAACCCTCACGGGCAAATCATTACGTTTTCTTTCGTCGACTCGTAGTATCAATTTCTTTGTCGTAATTCGCAACCGCTGACAAGCGGTCAGCGCATCAGCCAAGATCTTCCTATCCCTTTGCTAAACAGGGGATTAATAGAGATCCCAGGTTGACGGTTAGTTCGTGACCGTACACTGATATTATAAGTAGTAGTTTTAAAAATTTTTTGCTTAAGATTGGTAGTTTGGACTACTAAAAGTTTGCATTTATTTCGTCTCCATCAAATCAACACTTGCCGATGTGTCTCATATGTGAAAAAGCATTTGGTAACGATGCCATGACGCCTTCAAAAATGGAACACCACTTATCATAAGTTCATGTTGACAAAAAAAGTAAACCATTATCATTTTTCCAGCACTTAAAAAAAAAACTAGAGAAAAGGCCGTCCATAACATCGATGTTTGCATCATCTTCTATGTGAGACGTTAATGGCTTGCGAGCGTTCAACAATATACAGTATAATAGCGAAGTCATGATGGAAGCCTCACACAATTGAAAAGCAGCTTATTTTACCAGCCATTGCAGAGGTCCTCAACAATGTATTGCATAAGCCCGCTCAAGATATTATAAAAGAATACCCTTGAGCAATAACATCGTTTAGAGACGAATAGACGAGATGAGTCGCGACGTGGAAAACATTTTATGCAATTTATTGCAGACCAAGAGATTCTCTCTCCAGTTAGACGAGTCTACATTACCCGGCAATGAAGCTCTGTTGTTTGGATACGTTCGATATACGATATATCATAGATGAAAATATGTGCCGAGAGCTGCTTTTTACCATTTCTGGAAACCGATACCAAAAGAGAATGCATTTTTCTGGCAGTGGAACGTTTTTTTACCGACAAAGCTATTCTATGGAGAAACATTATTGCTGCTGCGACTGAGGGAGCACCATCTATGGTTGGTCGTAAACGTGGTTTTATAGCTCACTTAAAGCCGCAATTGCCTGATGTACTGGTGATTCATTGCGTAATTCACAAACAACATTTAGTAGCAAAAAATCTGAGTCCTAAATTTTACCAGTCTTTGCAATACGTTATAAATGCTGTCAACAAGATTCGAAGCAATTCATTGAACTTTCGGTTATCTGCTCAGCTCTGTGAGTATAACGACGAATTCTTTACTAAGTTGCTTTTGCACACTGAAGTTTACTAGCTTTCAAGGGTTGCCTGCTTAGCAAGATTTTCAGCTATTTTTGGGTCTGTGATGGAGTTTCTAAATGAAAAAGATCCGAATTTGGAAGAAAATCTGAAAAATTTTATAACGGATATTTATTACATGACCGAGCTCAACTCGACCAAAACAAAATCAATTATAGCGTCGTTTGTGGGAAAACTTATTCTTTATAAACAAAATTTAAGCAGAAAAGAATACTTTCAGTTTCCGCATTTGTCGAAATCAACAGAAATCCTTCTAGACGATGTTATTTTATCATATGTCGCTCACTTGGACGCGCTTCACAAAGATTTTTTTTTTTTTTTTGTCAGGAGGAAATCTTCAAAAGACACTTGGCACTAAAAACTCCTCGTAATCAGAACCAATCTATGAACGATCGACAACGGATTTTTCTTTCTCAATAATATAATCGCTTTACGGGAAGCTTAAACTTTTAATGCTTCCCATGACCATTAGCTCGTGTGGCTTGGTTCTTCTTAATCTCCGAACATTGCCTCTCGTATTTAATACGGACTCCATTTCAGAGTTGATATGACTATGCAGTCGCTGATTGTGTGATACAGCATGTTTTCTTACAACTTCTGTAACCGTTTCTATTTGTAGGTCACGATGTAAATCGCTATTTCTTATATACCATGGTGCATTTACTATTCCACGAAGGACTTTGTTTTGGAACTTTTGAATGATTTCAGTATTTGTTTTCTTTGAACAGCCCCATAATTGGATTCCATAGGTCCAAACAGGTCTAAGTACTTGTTTATAAAGCATTATTTTATTTTCGACAGATAGGTCAGAATTTCTACCGAGTAACCAGTACATTTTTCTATACTTCAAGTTGAGCTCTTCCCTTTTCTTTTTGATATGCTCTTTCCATTTTAGCTTTGCATCCAAATTCATCCCAAGGTATTTGGCCGTGTTGGCGTAAGGTACAGCTTGATTGTTGATGAATATTTGAACGTAGCTTAACTTTTTATTTGTAAAGTTTATATGTGCGTAAATGTATGAGACTTAGCTTCATTGAGCTTGATACGCCATTTTTTGATCCAATCACTAACGGTGTCGACGGCATTTTACAATTTCTCAGCAGCCTTAACGACGCACTTACTGGATGCCAAAATTGCAGTATCATCTGCAAAAGTAGTCATAATGGTGTTGTTATCCACTGGAATATCCCTTGTAAATAGCAAATACAGGGTAGGTCCTAGGACGCTTCCTTGTGGAACACCGGCTTGTATTTTTCTTAGCTTTGAATATTCTTGATCATACCGTACTCTGAAGAGCCGGTTTGAGATATAAGATTTTAGTATTTCGTAGTACTGCCTGGGTAGGTCCCTTTTCAGTTTATACTCTAGCCCCTCATGCCATACCTTGTCGAATGCTTGAGCAACATCTAAAAATATAGCCGAACATACTTGTTTTTCTTCTAATGCCTTTTCAACTGCATCCGTTATTCTATGAACTTGGTCTATCGTGGAATGTTTATTTCTAAATCCAAACTGATGATTTAGGATTAGATTTCTTTCTTCTATGACTTTGCTTAGTCTTTTCAGTAGCAATTTTTCAAAGACTTTTGGCATTATTGGTATAAGCGATATTGGTCTGTAAGACGTCACTTCTGTTGGTGGCTTACCTTGCTTTGGTATAACTATTACTTCATGAATTTTCCAATGATGTGGGACATATTGGGTCTTTAGGCATGCATTTATTATGAATTGGAGTTTTATGAAGGCTTATGATGGCATTTCTTTCATAACCTGAGCAGTTATTAGATCGTACCCAGGTGATTTTTTGTTCGATAGATTGTTTCGACACATACTTTTTATTTCTTTGAGTGTGACAATTGGTATGTCAACTTCATCGACTTTATCAATAAACTGTAAGCTGTTTTCAGATGTATTTGCTGGGAATGGCTTAAAAACATTCGCAAGATGTTCTGCAAACAGGTTAGCTTTTTCTTTCGGATTTCCGATCCAATTCCCGTTTAGAGATTTTTTTGGCGCGTTTTGTAAGTGCGGTCTTTTCAGGCGCTTAGCTGTTTTCCAGAGCGAATAATCGGTTGAAGCATCAGTCGTTAAATTTTTCAAGAATCTACTTAATGAATCATTTTTGAATTCGTAGATTTGTTTTTTCAGTACGTTGCTTAGCCGGTTAAACGCTGTTTGTCGTCTGGAAATATAGTATTTTGCCATTTTCTTCGAGCTCTTCTCTTCTCCAATATCAACTCTCTTATCTCGGCAGGGTATTTTGTTTCAGTTTGCTTCCTACTCGAGTAAGTTGGTGTACTTTCTTCTGCAGCTTGTTGAACATCGGCAATGAATTGTTCTACTTCAAGGTCGATTTGCTCTTTTGTTTCCATAGGGGATCTGAGATTTATATTGCTTTCAAGCTTTTCTCTGAATTCACTCCAGTTTGTTTTATTATTTACAAGCTTAGGATTACTTTTTTCCACTATCTCTGATTCATTAAGTGATAAAATCACCAGTGTATGATCTGATGATAAGTCATAATTACTTTCGACTCTTATGTGGTTTCGTTTGATGCCTTTAACTATGAAAAAGTCAACAAGGTCTGGTATTTTACTAGTATCCGATGGCCAGTAAGTTGGTGATCTGGAAGAATAAAACCCGCAATTGTATTTGAGGCATGTTTTGTAAAGCCTTCTGCCTATTGTTGTTATAAGTCTGGATCCCCAATGGGTGTGCTTAGCATTGAAGTCACCGCCAACAAGGAAGTTATGTCCTAGTAGATCTAGCAGTTCTGTATAATCATCTTCAGTCGGGGAATGCCTTGGCGGGCAGTATATTGATGTCAACTTGAAGTCTTTCTTTTTCATACCAATACTAATTATTGTTACTAGCATATTCTCGTTTGTAAACATAGCTTCTTCATGGTGTTAAAGCTCTTTTTTATCAGGATTGCCGATCCACCTCTAGCCTTATCAGCTGGATGAGGAGCGTGGTAGCAATATAGTTTGATATTAAATCATCAAGAACCAGTCCACTTGAGAAATGAGTTTCGGACACCAGATAAAAATATCTATGTGTTCAATGTCTAAGAAGATTTTTAATTCTGATAAATGGTGTAAAAGACCGTTTGCATTCCATGTTCCAATTTTTAGGGTTCTGTCCATCATTGTTTTTTAAGAGCGACTTCTTCACTTAGCCGTTTGATGTTCAAATCCAGATAGTCAATTCTTTTAAGAATAAGTTCAAGAATTTCTTTAATGGAAGTTTCTTCATTCTTCCTCACGTTTTTAACAATCTGTGAATAGGATTTATTTTCGTCGCTTTTGCTTTTAACAGCTTCCTTCGGAAGTTCTTTCTTACCTTTATCTTCAGCTTCAGGAGTTCTATTTGTGTTTGCTGAATTGCTAGGCTTTATTTCACCGGATGTCATTTTGCTTTTGGATTTTTGAAATCTTTTAGCAACTGGACAGCCTCTATAGCTTGCAGGGTGATTACCTTGACAGTTTACACATTTTGCTTTCTGTTCTTTGCTTGATGGACAGTTTTAGTTGCGTGTTTTCCTTCACACTTAACACAAGCAAACTCGCGGTTGCAATATTTTTGGGTGTGGCCAAATGCTTGGCATCGTTTACATTGCAGAACAATTTTTGATTTTCGCAGTGGTTCAATTTTGACTTTTATGCCCAAGATTGATCGAATACTATAGACATTTTCAAGACTTTGTTTGCTGTCGAAAAATAGCGTGAATAAAGGCAGGGATCTCTTTATTATTATTGGTTCCCCAGCAGAGTTCTTAGTAGTCTCATTCTTAATGTTGCCGCAGTTTAGCGGCAGCAGAAACTTTTTTGACACAACTCTCTTTTTTCTTCAACTCGCAGAGAGTTTCAAAAACTTTTATTGTAAGAAATTAATTAATACAATTCAGCTATAGCAAACAATAAAAATACTTACAATAGTTTCTCAGTTTCAAGTAATATTCTCTATATCAGTCTTTTCACGTTCGCATATTAGAGGCAAAAGAAAGAATGGCGGAAGGCCGGAAGCATGTTCCTAAATTTAGTTAAAGAACAAGTGAAGTTAGGTTTAGTTAAAAAACAAGTGAAGTTAGGTTTAGTTAAAGACCAAGTGAAGTTTGCTTTAGTTCGAGAAGCGAACTTTACAAATTTTTCTTAGGGTGCAATTACATTTGTTTTGGCGTTTTATTGCTCGATGAGCAATTAACACTTAATAAGATTGACTGCATCAAGGGCTTGGAAGCCTGCTTGAACAAGGTCTTCTACTAATTCTTATGGAGAACGTGAGGAATGTAGGTCTCTGGCTACTACTTTTATTGGTCTTGTGGATTTGTTTTCATACGAGTGCCAATGAATTTTATGTTCGCTTAGTTCCTCGGTGACCAGTCTATAGTCATCATCTTCCTCGACATTGACTTTCCAATTGTCTTTGTAATACGATGTATATTTGCATGCTTTTTTAGTACATTTCTCAATAATTTTCTTAAGATCTCCAAAATTTGGGAATCCTGTGATCATAATTAGTGGTGGTACAGTTTTTCTGTTGCCTTTAGACAAAGACTTCGGTTAAGCATTGGCTAGCACATTATTTGTATTATTCTTTGTAGTACCCATTTTTTTTTTTTATTTTCAGTTTTCGAGGTTTGCTGGTTCTTTGTATGCAATTCGGGGCTACCTTCCGCTTTTCGTTTTTAGCAGTGCGCTTATTTCTTTTTCTTTCAGTTTCAAATAAAAGTTTTTCTTCGTCAGTTTGATACACAGTAACAGTATTTTATTGACTTGTCTGAACCGTAGACTTGTGTTCCTTGTCAAATAGGGACACCTTTTCTTCGAGTCTTTTTACTTGCTCCTGAAGACTTTGAACTAAGGTTTCAAGTTTCTTTCTTGCAGCTATTTCCTTTTGCCATTCATTAAAGTAATCTTTTGATTCAGTTGGGCAGTTATCTTTGATTTCTTTGAAACTCTGTTGTCCTGCAGTGTCGATCATTTCAGAGACATTGGTTTCTTTTTGACTAATGACTTATACGTCATTTGTCTTAGTTGGGGTTTTCGATGGTGTAACCCTTATAACCCTTTGGGAATAGTTTTTCGGAGGAGTTCTCTGTATTTTCGTACTCCGTTTTTCAAAATTTTTAAGCAATAAGTGGTTCTCCCCAGAATCCGTAGGACCGATCTCTTTAGAGAGTGAATTTTCCAGTTTTGCTGGAGTGCCACCTGGGAAAAAATTCGTACAGTATAACAGCCATGGAAGAAGCCAATGTGATAATGCAAGAAGAGTTGACCACCATCCAAACTGGCGAAGAACTTAAGCTAAAGTTCAACGAAAGCTATCAAAAGTTCTGATTGCAGCGCAGCATTGAAACTCAATATGCTGCATTGTGGAACATTGCTGAAAAATTTCTCATCGCTTTTCCATCATCCTATTTAGTTGAAGAAGGCAAACATTTTGACGAAAAAAAGAAACCGTTTGGAAGTCAACGAACACGGAGACTTATTTATATTATTAAAAATAATATTAAACCAGATCTAGCTAGATAGGTAGAAAGTCACCAAATTCATCCATAATTTTTTAAATCATGAATTTATTACTTCTTCTCAATTAAGAGCAGTATTTTAAAAAACCTTCATTAATAAATTATGAATTACACTTCATGTTTATTGAATTTCATACCTGCTATCGTCGTAATGTCATGTTTTATTGTTATGGACAACGGAATGAGCGCTGTTAGTGACAAGATGGAGAACCGTCCTGTACTTCTGCGTGCTGTTGTCATGTGTTATTTGTTCTATGTAGTATTTGTGTAGTAAGTCTTGTGGTGTATCAGCCTAATGGTCTTTGTCGCCTGGCTGCAACCCCCCTACTCCGCAGATTTATGTGTGGAGTAGGTTTCATGTAAATGTAAATGTTTTATTGTTATCTCAAAAAAACTTTTTTCTGCAACTGCAAAACTTGCTTAGGTACTAGGTACCTTAAAAGTAAGTAAAAAACTTGAGAAAGGATTTTTAAAGTAATTTGGCTTTGGGGGTTTACGGTATCAGTTCATTTTGGAAAAGGGGTCTGTTGCTTAAAATAGTTTGGGAAACCCTGATCTAATAACTGCTCAGGTTATGAAAGAAATGCCATCTAAAGCCTTCATAAAACTCCAATTTATAATAAATGCATGCCTAAAGACCCAATATGTCCCACATCATTGGAAAATTGCTGAAGTAATTGTTATACCAAAGCAAGGTAAGCCACCAACAGAAGTGACGTCTTACAGACCAATATCGCTTATACCAATAATGCCAAAAGTCTTTGAAAAATTGCTACTGAAAAGACTAAGCAATGTCATAGAAGAAAGAAATCTAATCCCAAATCATCAGTTTGGATTTAGAAATAAACATTCCACGATAGATCAAGTTCATAGAATAACGGATGCAGTAGAAAAAGCATTAGGTAGAAGAAAAACAAGTATGTTAGGCTATATTTTTAGATGTTGCTCAAGCATTCGACAAGGTATTGCATGAGGGGCTAGAGTACAAACTGCAAAGGGACCTACCCAGGCAGTACTACGAAATAATAAAATCTTATATCTCAAACCGGCTCTTCAGAGTACGGTATGATCAAGAATATTCAAAGCTAAGTAAAATTCAAGCCGGTGTTCCACAAGGAAGCGTCCTAGGACCTACCCTGTATTTGCTATATACAAGGGATATTCCAGTGGATAACAACACCATTATTGCTACTTTTGCAGATGACACTGCAATTTTGGCATCCAGTAAGTGCGTCGTCAAGGCTGCTGAGAAATTGCAAAATGCCGTCGACACCGTTAGTGATTGGACCAAAAAATGGCGTATCAAGCTCAATGAAGCTAGATCTGCACATATAAACTTTACAAATAAAAAGTTAAGCTACGTTCAAATATTTATCAATAATCAAGCTGTACCTTACGCCAATACGGCCAAATACCTTGGGATGAATTTGGATGCAAAGCTAAAATGGAAAGAGCATATCAAAAAGAAAAGGGAAGAGCTCAACTTGAAGTATAGAAAAATGTAGGTACTGGTTACTCGGTAGAAATTCTGACTTATCTGTCGAAAATAAAATAATGCTTTATAAACAAGTAATTAGACCTGTTTGGACCTATGGAATCCAATTATGGGGCTGTACAAAGAAAACAAATACTGAAATCATCCAAAAGTTCCAAAACAAAGTCCTTCGTGGAATAGTAAATACACCATGGTATATAAGAAATAGCGATTTACATCGTGACCTACAAATAGAAACAGTTACAGAAGTTGTAAGAAAACATGCTGTATCACAAAATCAGCGACTGCATAGTCATATCAACTCTGAAATGGAGTCCGTATTAAATACGAGAGGCAATGTTCGGAGATTAAGAAGAACCAAGCCACACGAGCTAATGGTCTAAAAGTCATGGGAAGCATTAAAAGTTTAAGCTTCCCTTAAAGCGATTATACTATTGAGAAAGAAAAATCTGTTGTCGATCGTTCATAGATTGGTTCTGATTACGAGGAGTTTTTAGTGAGGTAAGATTCCCTCACTACTTGGTGTCGAATACTGCCAAGTGTCTTTTAAAGATTTCCTCCTGACAAAAAAAAAATTTATACCTACTAAAGTAGAAAACGTTGAAGGTTAAAGTATGCTACTTAGTCTAAGAAAAAACTGCCAATACCACATTACTCACCTATACCACATTACCCCAAATTACTCTATATAGTAAGTGAGGCACTTCAATTACATTGGCCCCATCTGATAACAGTAAATCCTAATCTTTTCGAAATAAATGATCCTTCTATGTTGCCTAAAATTCTGTTCAATTGTATGTATTCTGTGCATGAATATGCGCTCCTACTCTACCACTTCTTTTTCTTCCATCAATCTACTAACACTTGATGAAGTGTAAAGCAACGAATTTACTTTAGCACCACCACTGCCTCTAGCATTGAAGCAGAAAACAAGTTAAATCACAAAAAAATGTGAGCAAATTGAGCTAAGGTATTGGGAGTAATATCCAGAGAATCAGGCAAAACATTTCCTTTAAAAATTTCAGAATTTATAACTCGATTTTTACTTCTGTTTCAACTGGCACGCCGTTACGATTCTTTCTCTAAAGCAATGTATCTCCTTAACTGAAAAAAGGAACCAAAAAGAGGACAAATGAGGGAGATTTTATTTTCGGATAAAGAACCTTTTTGTTGGTTTTGTCTGAATGCCAATGTGTTGCACACATTGGTATATTGGTTTCTATGTTCTTCTGTCTCAATGATTCAACCAACGCCCATGAAAAAAGCCGATAGATATAAAAAAGCAGATGGTGTTACGAATTTATTGGAAAAAATTATAATAATCAATCGAAAAAATTTAAACTCTCTGAGGACACACTTTCCGTCTCCATTTATGGTTTTTGCATATTTGCTATTAATTTACCATAAATCATTAGAATTTTGAAATTAAAAAACCATCATTCTTATACAAATTAAGCTCGAAGAATAAATTTAATTTTACAGATCAATCGCTAAGCTTATACCATACTATAAAACACTAGATGCCCCCTTGGACCTGATACAAACTTCAATTCGAGCTAATTCGCCAAAATGAAATAATTGTACGTCTAGTGTCAATGCAGGAATGCTCCTGCTTAAAAAAACCAATATTCAAATATCCTTTAACTTTTTAAAGCAATGCATGTATGAACAACGTAAATGTATTTCAACACTTATTGCTGTTTCACTCTACTCATGTTGGTTCATTTTCATTACAGATTTATATTTATTTATTAATATACGTATACTATTCTTCACATGATTACAAGCAATGGTTTTTTTCCCTTTAATTTGATTGAATTTTCAATATCTCGTTAAATTTTTTTTAAATGGTCAACAAATAAAGATAATGATTTTCTACATACATATTTCAAAAACACAATTGAGAAGCTTATAACGCAAACCAAATATGTAGATCCATTTTGCTTGATTACGCACAGTATGTTAATATACCTAAATTTTACCATGCTTTAAATGAAATGAAATGGTATTTCTTGGTACTTGGGAGCTTAGTTCAAGGAATAACTTAATAAAATCCACAGATATGGGTAAAGGTAAGACGTTAACGAAAGAGGAAATAGGCTAAGTTCGATCTCACTGGAGACAAAAAAAATATATCCTTTTCATAGCCAGCATGATTGGAAAAGACACCATTCCTATGCAGAGCTATCATAAGGGCGTAGAAAAGTTTAGAAAAAAACTTAAAAGGAATAAGGAAGAGCTAAAAAAAGAACATCACGTCTGGAAAGTCGGGTGATACTGATACTGAGATCTGCTTCATATTCATGACAGTTTTTTGGGAGGTGGACTTTCCATTAAAACAATGCTCTGAAACAAGAACCTGGATTCAAAGCCAAGCATTTATTCTGAACCTTCTTACGGTTGGATCAAGCTACTATAATAGTATTCGAGTGCGACGACGCGACGAAAGGAAACAGGTAGTACGTCTTTTTGGGCCAGAGAAACAAAGTCGGTTTCAACAAGTATTCAAGTAAAATTTGAGACGAGACGGTTCTCTACCATAATCACCACCGTCACCATAAAAATAACCCATTGCTACAAAAAAGTCTTCTGGGACTGGTTCTAGGTTTCATTCGGCCCCCAAAACGAAACCCATGGTTCGATAAAGAATGCAGTCAGGCAAATGCAGCCAAACAAAAAGCACGACAAGTGTTGATGCAAAAGCGAACAAGAGCTGCTTACGATCAGTATAACGAAACGAAATTTACATTTTACAAACACCAAATTCTCAAAAAAAAAAAAAAAAAATAAGAAGCAGCACGAGGGGCGCTCGTTTTAGACAATTGAGAGGTGCCATGACAAGGTCCTTCCAGGGTGGCGAACCCCGTAAAGATTAGCAGGGAAACATAGTAATAGAGTCACAGTCGCTACTGAGGATCTGGAAAGACCATTTCTGCAGTCTGCTTAACGGCGATGAAGACACAAATTTCGCTGTCAGGTAGAATGCCCCATTCACGATGATCAAGAATGTCATCCTCCCGACTTAGAAGACGTGTAGTTTAACATGTGCAAACTTAAATCAAATAAAACTGCAGGCGAAGATGGCATTAATGCCGATATTTTCAAGGCAGCTGGAGACCAGTTGAAAAAAGGTCGGAAGAAAGTATGCCTGATGAATGGAATTTCAGTATCATATATCCTATCCGTAAAAAATTGAGAACCTCACAACCGCGCCAATTATAGAGGAATAAGCCTCCTTAACGTTGCTAATAAGATCTTGTTTGTTGTAATATTTGAACGTCTGAAACCCCACGTCAGGAACATGATAGGTCCTTAACAATTTGGTTTTAGACCAGAGAAGTACACAATAGACTAAATTTTCACATTACGGCAGATCTTGGAAAAAACCCGAGAGTATAATATCGATATTCACCATCTTTTTATCGATTTCAAGGCCCCGTATGACAGTATTTACAGAGACGAGCTGTACAGAGCCATGTCTAGTTTCGGCATTTCTGCAAAGCTCGAAGAACTATGCAAGATGACTTTGGAGAATTCACGCTGCTCCGTCAAGATCGGTAGAGAACTCACCGAGACCTTAGATGTCGAAGAAGGCTTAAGGCAAGGCGAAAAATTGTCATGCGATTTCTTCAACATCATACTTGAAAAATTTTTTACAAAACTCAAACGTCAACACCAGAGGAAACATTTTTCAAAAGTCTGTACAGAAACGGCAAAAATGGGTTTGATGGTTAATTAGTAATAATGGTTAATGAGTATAATGGTAAATGGTTAAAATCAAACAAGGACACCGAACATCGAATAATTGGACAAAACGTCACAATAGATAGACATAACTTCGAGGTATAACATGACTTTTTCTATTTATAGGATCCGCTATACACACGGATGACAACTTCATAGGGGAGATCAAACGAAGAGTTACTGAGGCCAACCGTTGCTTCTTTGGGTTAAGAAGGTAATTGACAAAACCCTCTCCAGAAAAACCAAGGTAGCCCTGTATAAGGCCTTGATCATCTCAGTCCTGCTTTACGTCGCGGAAGCATCAATTTTATCGAAAGCGGATGAGGAAACCCTTGAAAAGTTCTCGAATGATCTTTGGTCCCGTAAGCGAAGACAATGTGTGGAGAAGAAGATATAACTTTGAGCCTAATGAGCTAATTTATTTATTTATTTGTTTATTCATCTACAACCAGTTTTACAGCTAACAGATACATATACATAATTAAATTGTAGGCTCTACAAAAATAACTTAAAATGTAATTACATAAGTCCAATAATTGGAATTTAAAATTTTCACGTGTAAGGGATGAAAATTGAAATCAATATTTAATGACACTTCATTGAAAGAAACAACTGATCTGGATAAGGGCGCATTACTTCCATACCTGGTTTTGTGCGTTCTTTCAAATAAAAAAATTCTAGCTCTTAGCGTTCTAGCGGGAACGTAAATTGGAACCAGTGCAAGAAGAGATGGACACTTTATGTGGTAGCACTGTAAATCTCTAATGAACATAACACCATGAATTTTTCTTCGAGATTCTAGAGATTTTATGCCAAGTAATTGGCATCTAGCCTTATAATCAGGAGAAAAACTCCAGTACATTTGTATAAATATAAATTTGGTGAATTTCCTTTGAATTTTTTCTAGTCGGAGAGAATGAGCGTTATATTCTGGGCTCCAAATAACATCTGCATATTCTAGAACCGATCTAACAAAATAGTTATATAATCAAAGAAGTACATAAGGATCTCTGAAATCCTTTGCATTTCGCTTAATGAATCACACCAACGAGTTGGCCTTAGGGATTAGGTATTCAAAATGTAATTTAAAAGAAAAGGCGGAATCAAGTATAATACCTAAATCATTAATTTGTGAAAGAAGATTTACGAGCGGCTTAGAATCGATAGCATAGTCAAATAATAGATTGAGTGTTTTTCGTGAGAAAGAGATTGCATTACACTTTTGGATATTGAGTCTTAGACCATTTATATGGCACCAATTTGACAAGCCATTAAGGTCAGACTGAATCAACTGACAATCTTCAAAAATTTTAATTTTTAAGAAAAGTTTTAAATTGTCTGCGTAAATCAGACAATCACAATGTCTTATGACTGAAACAATATCATTAATAAAGATAATGAAGAGGAGGGGGCAAAGGTGGCTTCCCTGAGGAACACCTGATGAACAAATAGTTTTCCTAGAGCTGGTATTATTTACTTACACTTGTTGACTTCTATGACTGAGGTAAGATGCCAACCAACTTAGCAAATTAGAGTGAAATCCAAATACTTCAAGCTTTTTCAGAAGTGTTTGGTTGTTGACAGAGTCAAAAGCCTTACTGAAGTCGGTGTACACAGCATCTACTTGAAATTTTTCTTCCATGGAATTAGTGACATAAGATACTACAGATACAAAGCCATGCTGTTCTGGTGACAAAAATTCGGATGTTAGAAAATCAAGTTTACCTTTCACTAAACTTTCAAACAATTTAGGAATAGCAGAAGTGATTTATTGAAAATAGTGAGCAACGGTTGATAAATTGAATTGCAACAATTTTTGAGAACTATGGCAGGTATACGATCTGGACCAGGGTTTGAGTTTGGCATGAGAGAATTAATCGCAGTTATAATTTCTTCATGTTTCAATTGGATACTTCCAACATCAATTTTATTCAACACATTATTCAATGAGCTACTATTGAATGTAGAAGAAGTATAAACCGATTGGAAAAATTCAGCAAACAAGTCTACCAGATAGATAGATAGATAGATAGATAGATAGATATAATATAATATAATGAGTTTAAATCAGCAGACTCAACATCTCTATAGAATATAGAATTCGGAATTCCTATAGAATTTCTTTTCGAATTAATATATGACCAAAAGGATTTGCTATTACTTTTTATGTTACTCTCGATATTCAAGATATATGATCTATATAGAAATTTACTGAGAACGACAAAGTTTTTACGAAGTTTACTAAAGTTGAGATAATTAGCTTGATTTTTTGATTTCTTGTATTTTGCATAAGCCTTACGTTTAAGCTTTTTAAGATTACTGAGCTGTTTATTACTCCACGGTGGTTCAGACGACCTTCTTTTATGCATAAGAGGGGTAAACTTATCGAGACCCATTGCTAATATCTCAATAAAGCGATTATACATAGTTTGCAGATCTAAAGACAAAAGTTCATTACACCAGTCAATGTAAAAGAGATAGTTATTTAAATGAAGGAAGTTGGATTTAACAAAATTAAAGGATCTACAGTTTAAATTTATATCGTTTAACGAATAAGCATATTATTTAATTTCAAACATTAATTCCTTATGGTGCATTGAGTTATTTAACAAAGAAAAAGGAGCCTTAATTACATTACTTCGCAAATCATTACATCATATACAAATTTAATCTAATATTTTGATCAGAGAATTAGGAATATCATTTTGTTGAATTAAATTTAACGAATAGATATAATCAATAAATGTGAGCTCAAAATCAGTTTTCATATTAAAAGGAATTAACATCTTATCAGATTCAGACCAAATCCATCTTACATTAGATCAATTAAAATCACTTATAACATATATATTATCAGAATCAAAGCAAAGATTATTTACATGTTCAATGTAACTAATATGTTTTTCATATATATCAAGACAGCTACCTGAAGGCACATAACTTACAAGAAAAAATATATTTGATTTAGGAAGAGTATTAACTGTAACAGATATGCAAATTTGTTCTATGTCTTCAATAGGAAGATTGATTTCGTTGCAAGAAAAATGATTCCGGACGGCTACAATAATTCAACCTCCACGTTCCTTAGAAGATTTGCAGCGGTCGAGACGATAAACGCTGGCGCTGTACAATCTGCAGTCAAAGAGTTCGGTGGATGTAATTCCATTATAAAGCCATGATTCAACAATCACAATAATGTCATACAAACAATGACACAGGAGTTATTAAAAAGATCAACGACTTTTGTTCGGATACCACTGGAATTATGATAGTAAATTTTTAACGCTAGAATATCTTGCCAAGTAGCGTGATCACTCGAAATTAGGTCATTGGATTAGCAGAAAATTTTCCTGTTGAGCTTTTTGGTTTGAACATAAATGGGCGAACCTTAACCCCTGTTGCCCAAAAAGTGTCAATAAAGATCAAATTAGCAATTTCAACCGGTACACCGATCTTAAAATTTACAAAATTAAGTTTGCGATCATTATCTTCAAGTCGAATCTGTTTATGGCATAAAATTAAAGATTTCTTTACTCTAAGATTTGTAGCAATGAATTTAAGGATTTAATTAGCAGTTGTAGAGCTTTTAAAACTACCAATATGATACCATTTCAGTTTATAAGCTACTTTCAGATCACTCTGGCAAGTATTTGATCCAAGAATTACTTTTTTTATTTTGGTTTCTATCGGAAACAAGAACATTTTCCGAACGCGCAACATCAGCCAGCGTGGTAGCTTCAGCAGCATTCATAACATTACAAACATCAATAAAATTATTATTATTAGTGTAAGCAACTTCCTACGTAGCAGCTTTAACTGCAACAACAGCAACATTAATGGCACCAGTAGCATCTTTTTCTCCGACAGCATCAACAGCATTACACCATCATCGTCCAATACAACATCGGAGATTAGTTTAGATTTTTTTTTTTTTTTTAAATTAGAATTTTCGGCGAGTGCACTCTTATCAACATTATCCGAGCCAACAGCCAACAGACCAAGAGTAAGAGCAAGAAGCCAACATGTTATCAAATCATTTGCAGCAGATTCAACGGCAAGAGCGTTATCAACTATCCCACTCTCAATAGAGCCGGTGTTAAGCTGAGCTTTTGCTTTAGATTTTAACGAAGAAACCGGTTTTATTGCACTTTTACCATTTTGTGCTCGAGCTGGTTTATTCTTATTGTTATTGGGTACGACGAGGAGGAATACACTTCGAATTTGTGTAAGGGTAAAAGAAACACTTCGACTTTTGATCAGTGACACGTTCATATTTGTTTTGTTATTGCATTCAGGTATATTGCCCTTCATTCTAGAGCGGGTGACACGAGAGCTTTTCGCTGCACTAGAGTTATAGGAGGAAAATAGCTTTTCGAATTCACTTATATTTTCAATAAAAAAGGAAGATAAGATGTAACGAACGTCACCGACCTAAATCGGAACTTAATCCCAAAGCCGATTCCGCCAACCTCTCATCACTTCTACTTGATTTCCTGACCTAAGCAACAGGAACCTTAGGCCAAAAGTGATGAAAGGGTGTCTAGGCACTTGCAGCTCAGGCAAAATTCACCTCCCGGTAGCTCATCGATGGGTGAGGGATCTTGCTGCTAGCCCCAGACATGGGTTACTTGTTTTTTTTCTGCCTGCCTAAGTCTAACCAGAACTTTACTTCCTTACGGCCCGAATTTCGCTTCACATTCACCAACAAAACTGACATTGATATCTAGTGAGAGGAAAAGCTGTAAATAACCTCTCAGAGCTATCCCTTCCCTTCATCCTATGCCTATGCTATGCTCTACCTATTAAGCAACGGCCCCTTTTACAAACGCATGCGACCACTCTGTCACATACGCAAAACTATCCTATCCCTACCATCCGACCTCGACCCTACACATCCCTATATTTCCTCTTATTGAGAACTAGAACTCATATCCACAACTAAATCTACCTGAACACGAAAATCAACCAACATAGTTCTCATCAACTCAAAACCGGAATATGAACTACGAGATATACTAAATATTCAAAATTCTATTTATTTTGGTCAACTACAAACATTCTTGACTTAGGTAGTACCTACGTACATAGATAAAAAAAAATTAGTTTGAAAACAAGCAATCATATCTTCTTATAATAGGTTTGTTCGTTGAAGCCCTAGGGTCGCCATAGGGTCGCCACAAAGCGTTTTTTGAGAAACCTAAATTCACCCTGAATGTCAAATTGAGTGTTTTTTGAGCCATAGGTTTGCCATAGGTTTTCCCCAAACTCGCCCTAGCTTTTTGCTGTGGCGATTTGAGGGCTGTCAAATAGCATGTATTTTTTTTTTAATGACAGGGATGTGTGGTGATTTGTGGTGTAGTGTTTTTTGAGACTGGAAAACCCAGGTTTTTTTGACAACTCATAGGGTTGTCAAGAAAACCTGGGTCAACCCTGGGGAAAGTTCAACGAACAGACCTAATATGTTCTTTCAATTTGTACGAAACCAGCAAGAAAATTTTAGTTTGAAACAAGCAATCATATCTTCTTATAAT
Source organism: Melanostoma scalare (assembly GCA_949752695.1). NCBI lineage: Eukaryota > Metazoa > Arthropoda > Insecta > Diptera > Syrphidae > Melanostoma > Melanostoma scalare. The sequence goes on from OX456984.1 coordinate 94,478,545, forward strand.
ATGTTCTTTCAATTTTACGAAACCAGCAAGAAAATTTAGTTTGGAAACAAGTAATAGAAAATTTAGTTTGAAACAAGCAATGACTTTAAAATCGACCTTGTAAACTATGTACTTAACTTAATTCCAATGTTTCTTCTTTTATTTTGCCAATATATCATCAAACGACTTACCCCTTTTCAATGGGACTCACTACTTTCTGTTAAGTACTGGCTTCCCTTTTTCCCAATCCGCTTCCAAGAAGGGGGAGATGAGGTGCACCGCATTCCTTTCCGGGTTCGAATTGACGAAGCTCTTTCATCTAGTAATGTTTATAAAAAAAGAAATGCATTGGCAATAAGTTTACAATTGATACAGTCTGGCCGCTTTAAAATTTTTATGGCAATTGAAAATTATAAAAAAAAATATTAACGATACTTAATTAACTCCATTAGATGGCGACGATGCGACGACGACGACAGCGAGATGGATTGTAGCAGTTTCCAAGACGTGAACGGAAAATGCGCCCTTGAAATTTCTCACAACAAAACCAGCAAAATTGAGGTGTGAAACCAGCCAAGGTACCACTCGTGTATATGTACCAAACCAACCAAATTTATATGTATATCCAACGCAGTGCAGATTACTCGGGTTATATTATATACATACATAGGCTTATGTGGAACATCGAGTGAAATTTACAAATTTCAATCGGATCGTCACAGCTGGTCGAAGATTTGGCAGCGTTGTTGGTTAGTACTTACTCTGGTGGTGGTTTTGTTGTTTTTGGTTTGCAGTGAGAAAGTCGATGGTCTTATGCGGAACGTCGATTGAGATTTCAATCGGATCGTCACAGCCAGTCGTAGATGTAGTTGAAGGTCAGCTAATTTTAGGTAGGTAGGCGTAAGACGACTGAGGTGCTGATGATGGTGATGATTTTGTACGTAAGTAGCGGCGGTCGCTGAGTACTGTGGCACTTCAATTATTAGACAATCGGCTCTTCACAATCAGCTGCAGAAGATGCTGGTGGTGACTATTACTTCCTCCCGACAACGGAGGTGGCTTGTGTGGAACGTCGATTGAAATTTCAATCGGATCGTCACAGCTTGTCGAATGCGCAATTGCAGTTCGGCCAATTTTTGTAGGCAGTCGACGACGATGGTGCTGCACGTGGTTAAGTATGTAAACTAAAGTTTTTGCTACTTACTGGGCTTCCCGCGCAGGGGTTGCTGAAGGGTTGATTTTCAATCGGATCGTCACAGCTTGTCGTAGAATTGGTTGCTTCATGTGCTGACGTCTGGTGCGGATGCCTCCCTTTTCTTTTTTTTTTTTTGGTGGCGGCGAGAGATGGTGTTCTGGGTGGCTTGTGTGGAACGTCGATTGAAATTTCAATCGGATCGTCACAACTTGTCGAATATTTGCCAATTATTCTTTATGGACGGCACACGAAATAACTTTTGCGACCATTAACTACGCGTTCAACAGAGTTTTCTTTTCTTTTATTGCCACTGGCGCGCACTTCGATTTTAAATATTTTGCTACTTTTCTTTACTCTTCAATTTTTTTCGACGACCAACCACGAGGAAATTAGTTTGTAGAATTAATGGGATTGCCGAAATCTTTTGTGTGTCTGCCTTCTTTCTTATGTGTGTCTGCCTTCCTCTTAATTTGGCGTTACTTCTCCATATCATCGCACCTCGCTGCCGCTATAAATTTTCGAGACAAGTTGAATCGGTGTTTACACGGAGATTGAGTTTAAGTTGGAATGAAAATTATTAAGAAGGGAAAAAAAATCTTTTGATATCTATGTACACTAAGTCGTTTTTTAATAAATTTATAATTTAAAAGGCAATTCTGAAGCACTCGTAGAGAAATGTTATTGTTTGAATCCCTGTATTAGAGTATTTTTTTCCTCTCTGAATATTTAGATACACAAAGTTGGTGAAAACGACTCAGTTTCAACTCAACTTCCATGTAGTTTCATTTGCATCCAAATTGAGTTGGACAAACGATCGGGACTATTCAAATATTTCTCCCGCCCAGAATTATAGCGAAAACTACAAACGAGATAGCAAGTTCAATTTTGACCACAAAATTTAAATTTTTGACTTTCTTGAAAAGGAATGATTTATTCTTTATGAATAACTCGGTTTTATAATTTTCTGGTCAAAACTCACCCATCTATGGATAGTTAAAATTCTGCCATAATCTAGGCGAAAGGTTTTCCTAGACCAGAATTCCAAATTCGGAGCGCCTGTAGTGAAAGGCGGAAACACATTGCGGTTGCAAGGAAAATAGCCATATCGATGGAAATTTTTTTTTTTTTTTCGTGTAGCAAGAGGTTTCTACAAAGATGCAAGATAAGAAAGAATGTACGAATCACATTTCCAAAACAAGCAGTCTTCAGAGTTTAATAAACTTAAAGTTTGTTCACTCAGTTTGGTGCAATCGAAATTGAATGGACATTGACAGATTCCGCAGCAGATGCTGTTGTTTTTGGAACTGTTATGCATTTCAAATTAATTAGCAAGAGTTAAGTAGATCAAATTAGTTAGTTAATTAGTTAATTGTTTATTTCGCATCAATCAGAGATTACAGTAATCATCTTATAGACTTAGAAATATCTATCTATATTTCTATATACAAATATAAAAGTATTATTACAAATTAAATAAAGTTAAATAATGAGTGTAAGTTACATTTAGTTATTTAAAAAGTGAAACAGGAGTATATATTTTAAAGTTGCCCTGTTATAATGAAAATTAAAATCAATTTCAATTGATTGATTGACTAACTTGAAGTTTCTCTAACACAGCGAGTTATTGGCTCATTATGCGTAATTTACCCTATGAATATTTTCATGGAAAAGATTGTGTTCTCTTAGCTGGATATATGGTGCATAAATATCAATTAGAGATAGAAGATGCGGACAATTAATATGATATGTTAAAATATCGTTGACAAACATTATAGGGAAGATTTTACGCCTAAAAGTTGGTATCTGGTACTATACGAAGGCATTTCAATATTCCAATTAAGTTTCCATACCACAAACCTAGTAAATTTTCTTTGAATACTTTCCAATCTCATGGTATGAGTGTTGTAGTATGGATTCCAAATCACACAGCAATATTCCAAGATTGATCTGACATAGGCTGAAAACAGAGATTTTAGAATGTATGGGTCTGTGAAATCAACTGAATTACGTTTAATGAAACCTAGCATGGAATTAGCTTTGGCTGCAAAGTAGTCGATATGCTTGTTAAAATTAAATTTTTTATCGAAAACAACACCTAGATCTTTTTTTTCAAAGACTCTTTCAAGAACACTGGTTCCGATTTTATAATCATAGAAAATAGGTGAATATGTACGAAGGAAAGAAAGACATTGACATTTGCTGACATTCAAAAATAAGTGGTTAACATTACACCATTCAGTAAGCCTTTCAAGGTCTTCTTGCAATCTGCTTCAAGTTTGATGCATCTAAAAAATTTAAGATAATCCTCAAATAAAAGACGAAAAGAATTACAAAAAACATCCAGTATGTCATTTATAAATATAAGAAAAATGAGCGGACCAAGGCGACTACCTTGTGAGACACCTCCTGATGATACAAACACGGGACTTGACAGAAAACTATCGATTGACACAAACTGAACGCGTCCAACCAAATAAGACGAAAGCCATTTCAAAACACTTGAATGAAAACCAATTCTTTCCAGTTTATCAATTAGAATAGAATGACTGACTCTATCAAACGCTTTCGCAAAATCAGTATAAATCACGTCCTCTTGATAGCCCTCCTCTAGCTTATTTAAAACATAATTTGAGAAAATAGAAAGGTTGGTATAGTAGTTGACCTACCCGAAATAAAACCATACTGGTATGGTGAAATGACTTCTTTCAGCATAAACGAAAATCTATCGCACACTATCTTTTCGAAAAGTTTCGGAATAGTTGACAACTTACAAATTGGTCGATAGTTTGATATTTCCTGCCTGGAACCTGATTTTTGTATCGGTACTATGAAGGATTTTTTCCAATCATCAAGAAATTTTCCCTGGGAAAGTGACATAATAAATATTAACCAAAGTGGTTCTGAAAGCGTTTCAGCACACATTTCTATAACAACAGGAGGGATACCATCAGGGCCAGGCTGTTAATCACTATTCAAACTCGAAAGCGCAACTTGAATTTCCATTTTGCTGATAGCTAACTGTCCAATGTTGTTCAACGTGTCATCCATTATTTAAGTTAGCAGCATACTGCTGTTGGCTATAACTTGTATAGTTCGATTTAAAATAATCAGCAAATAAATTACAGATTGTTGTAGTATTAGAGAAGTCTGACCCTTGGTAGTGCATATTTTTTGGAATACCACTGATTTTCTTTTTTTTTTTTATGAACGTCCAAAAATGTTTGCTGTTATTTTTTAAACTTGATTCGATTGAAATAATGTAACTTCTATATAAAAACTTATTTAGAATACTAAACTCCCTCTCAAGTCGAACATAATAATTGGCCTTTATTGTATGTATTAACCGATCTTTGAAGTAATTTATAAGCCTTATTTTTCTTGTTACTGTACCGCGACATGGGCATAGCCAGAAGAGTACGCATCGCGAGACTACGATAGCTGGGACATGTAGAGCGGATGGACATCAACACTCCGGCTCGAAGGATTTTTGAAAGCACATTGCAGAGAAATTGCCGATGAGGAAAACCTCGTCTTAGGTGCCGCAATCAAGTGGAAGAAGACCTCAACCGACTTAGAGTGCAAAGCTGGAAAAAGTTCGACCGAAATCGACATTGTTGGCATAGGATGTTGGTTAAGGCTCATATACCCGGCGCAGATTGGGTTAGAGCTGTTAACCTAGGCTCCATGTAATGGCATAGTCTTTTGGCTTTCCTCCGAACATGTAAGGAGTTATAATAAAAGTAGAATGCTATCTGGGAGTACAATGGACCAGTATTAACGTCTTATTGCTAAAGTTAGTGTTTTAAAAACCTCCGAGAAAGAAGGACCTGATTGGTTCAGAACTTTATTTTTTTCATATTTAATATCATATTTTTTCCTTCTGATATTTGTTGTTTCTTTTTATATACATTGAATCTTTCGATGCGATTGAGTTAATTTTTGTCTGACGATTATTAGACTGCATACAGTTTTAGGTTGTGGTCCATGCTTGCTGATACGAGGTATTGGGAATGCTTTGAAAAACGAGCTCAAATACAGGGCATATATGTTCGTTGAAAGCTTTCAATATGTGCCATTGCCATTTATTTTTTTAATTAACGCACACATCAAGGGGTTATGACCACCCTTATAATGTTATAGAACACAGTGCGAGCTTTTAGGAAAATAGGAGAGGATTTGAAAGGAGACATCGATGCACGTTGCTTTTGAATTTTTGTGAATTGTAATGGAGGGGAAAAACAGGATCAGGTAGAGCATTCCACATTCGAGTGGTGCGACTAAAATAAGAATCTGACTGTACGTCCGAAGTTAGGCTCAAGGTAAAACTGATGAGCATTCCTAACGAGGCAGGTGTTGCGGCTAAATTGTTTCAGGGGAGGAATGCAACTGGCTATTTCACTAAAACACTGTTTGGGAAAAAAGCGATAAAAGAGAGAGAGACAGGTGACGCTTCGACGATGTCCAAAAGAATCAATTGATTCTACAATTGAAATATCACCTATCAATTTTAACGTTCTATTTTGTACCCTATCGAGTAGGCGCAGTGATGTTTGAGGAGCACCTGACTAGATATTCCAGTTTTGGGCGGATCTTCTTCTTCTTCTTCTTCTTCTTCATTTCCGGCGTTACGAGTAGTGATCTTGAAGCGATCACAACTCTCCCACTTTTCTGCTTCACACTAGTGATCCGCCTGTGGGGTACGCCGCGTTGACCTCAGAAAGCGTCGGCAAGCCTCCCGGTTTTGGATTGTTCCATGTCTGAGGCCAACCAAATGCTGCTGTTTTTGCATTTGCTTGTACCAGGAGTGTTTTGGCCTGCATTTTCTTTTTCGTCGCGAATTTGTTGAAACGTTGTACGATATTGCCTTTTGGACGGGGTTCTGCGGATCTCTCCTTTGAACATGACAATACCAACTGAGCCGGTCGTGCTGAATTTTGTCCAAGATGGTACTTTTGACATGAAGGCTTCCACGGATCTTAGTACTTCTAATTCGATCAAGCTTTGTTACTCCTGCTGTCATCCGAAGCATCTTCATTTCGGCTGCCGTCAATTTGCTCTCATACTTTTTGTACATTGTCCAACATTGTGAACCGTATGTCAGAGCTGGACGGACAACTGCTGTGTAGAGTCTTCCCTTCAGCTTAGGGGGCATTTTTCGATCACAGAAGATAGCGGAGTTTTCTCGCCACTTCATCCACCCTACGCTTACTCGATGATTGATGTCGTCATCACAAGTTGCTTCACTATTGATCATAGATCCCAGATATTTAAACTTTTCACACTTGGGAAGCACATTTCCATTCAAATAAATGTCTGGAATAGGCTTGTCTGGATCAGAAAAAGGGCAGCACAGGTATTCAGTCTTTTTTGCGCTAATACGGTACCCATTTCCTTCCAGAACATCAATCCAAACGTCAAGTGCTCGTTGCAGGGATGTAGGATCCTCGCTTATGATGGCTCCATCGTCAGCAAAGAATAATTGTTGTACTTTATTGTCCGTTACTTTTCCTTCGAGCAAATAATCCAGAACAGCAATAAAGAGCAGTGGACTCAAGACACTTCCCTGATGTACACCTACTGTTATTTGGAATTCTTCGGTGACTCCAGCTGGGCATCTCACTTTTGTAACTGCTCCATCGTACATGTCCATAATTATTCGCACATAGGCTTCAGGAACTCCTCGGTGTCTGAGGGCCACCCATATCAGATCTCGTGGTTGTCGATCGAATGCTTTTTCGAAGTCAACCAACACAATATGCAAATCCTCTAAGGCATCTCGGTGTTTTTCCATAATGATCCTTATACTTTGGATTGCGTCTGTAGTTGACTTACCCGCGACAAACCCGCATTGGTCATCAGACAGCCTTATTATTTTCCGCAGTCGGCTATCCAAAACCCGCTCAACGATCTTCATAGTGTGGGACATCAACTTGATCGAACGATAGTTGTCACAGCTTCTGGTATCTCCCTTTCCCTTGTACATTGGAAGAAGAAAACTTTCCCTCCATTGATTAGGCAAACTGTCACCTCTTATAAGTTTGGAGATGAGAATCGTGAGCCATCTCAACCCGATGTCTCCCATATTTTTCCAAAACTCATATGGTACCTCGTCTGGCCCAATCGCTTTGCCTTTTTTGGAGTTCTTAACTGCCTCCCTAACTTCTTCGACTGTGACGTCGGATACTTCCGTAAAGTTAGGTGCAGCTGTTGGAAAGTGGCGCCGAGGAAACTGTTCATTCAAAAGATCATCACAATACTGTCGCCACCTGTGAAGAATTTTGTCGTCATCCACAAGTAGCAGTCCTTGAGCATCATTTATGAACTTTGGCGAACGAATCTCCTGCGCATTTCTCCTTCTCTGAGCGGCTATTTTGAAAATGGTTGCTCCCTTATTCAAGTTACTTTGTCTTAGCTCTTGGATTGCCTGATTTGCTTCAGCAGCTGGGGCAGAAATCTCTTCCAGCTCTCGATACAGGCCCTCCGTGCTTCTTGCTTGAAGTTGGGCGCACTTTTTCTTCGCTTCTTTTCTGCAGCTCTTGTATTCCAATTTGAGACGCGCTTTTTCATTTGTATTTCTTGAGGGGCACTTCGACCAAGCTTGGAAAGCTGCTTTCTTCTTTCTAATCACTGCTTTAGCTTCATCATTCCACCACCAGGTCTCTTTAGCTTGTTGGTGGTGTCCTTTTGAGACTCCTAACAGTGATTTAGCTCTCTCTAAGCAGGTTCGTTGTAGGCGATCCCACATATTTTGTGCCGTCATTGTATTTGAAACTGCGTCGATGGTATTACACAGCTGACTTCGCATATACGAAATGAATTGCTGTCCTTTGGTTTTCTCCAGATTGTACCACTTGATTCTCCTAGGAGCCTTTGTTTGTTTGACTTCCTTCACCGCATCCGTAAAAAATTCTGTTAAAAGAAGACGGTGTTGTTGTGCGGCAGCTTCTCCTAGAATCACTTTGCAGTCTTTCACCCGAGATTTCATGTAATTGGTTACCAAATGGTAATCAATCTGGGTTTCATTTCCTCCACTGCTGTAAGTGATAAGGTGTCGGTCTTGTTTGATGAACATGGTATTTAGTACGATTAGACCGTATGACTTGCACATATTTAGAATATCTTCACCAGGAGTGTTCCTGGTGCCGAATCCAAAACCTCCATGGCAGTCTTCATAATCCTCGTTTGTCTTCCCGACATGTCCATTCAAATCTCCTCCAACAAACAAACACTCTTCTTTTGGGATGTTCTTAAGTAGGTTATGAAAATCAAGCCAGAATGCATCTTTTTCCTCCTGCTCACACCCTATTTGGGGAGCATATGCACTGATTATATTCCAGACCTTTCCTTCCATCACCAATTTAAGAGACATCAAACGGTCACTGGACTTCAAAATGGTCAACACGCTGTTACATAAACTTTGGTCAAGGATGATACCGACTCCGTTCCTACCTTGTTCTGTTCCATAGTAGAACATCTTGTAAGCCTTGGTCTTTACATCTAAGAAACGGGCTTTGTTTGCTGTGTTTCGCCATTTCGTTTCCTGAACACACAAGATGTCCACTCGCCTCCTTCTCATCATCTCTTCGAGTTCAAGACTTCTACCAGTCATACTTCCAACGTTCCAACTCGCAACTCTAAATTTTCGTCCAACTCGTCGCATTACTTTGCTAGCCCCCGGAATCCGTATAGCTCTGACCCGAACATTGCTGCTCGGTCCAGGATCAGCTCCATGCATAGCAATGGAACTGCCTGGCGGGGTAGTGCTTCTTATGTTTGCAAGTACTTCCATAATGCTCAAAATTTTTCAAAAATTTTCCTTTCATCCTTTTCGACACATGCATGCTCCATTTAATGAGTTTGATTTCCCTTTTACTACACCGGTGATCTCCAGTCGTGTAAACCCCGGGATCTGCATGCATACTTGGGGAGAGTTTTTAGGTGGTATGTGTGTCGCTAGACTCACTTTGATGTTAGTCCTCTAGATATGATTGCTCCTTTAGTCGCCTTTTACGACAAGCGGGGAGGCGCTGCAGTGCTATTCTAACCCGACACTGCACGGGTTTTGGGCGGATGAAGGCCTTATAATTTGTACCCAGATCAGAAGGGGTGAAGAACTTCCTGCATCGTCTCAAGAAGCCTAAGCATTTAGCAGCGTTTTTGGCGACCTCAAATATGTGGTCATTCCAACGAAGATCATCGTTAACACACATACCAAGCACTGACAGCTTTTCGTTTTCTTCGATGCAGGTACCATTCATGGATAATGGCAATGGGGGAATGTTAAGCTTCAACGACAAGAGACAGCATTGAGTTTTCGAAGCATTGAATTCTACTCGGTTTTTATGACCCCATGTAACAATGCTGTCAAGGTCAGAATTCAATGAGCTTATCATATGCAACCGTTCCAGTTCCACATCCGAAGAGCAGGGACGGGAATTTGGAAACGAATATGAAAAGCTGAGGGTCGAGTCGTCAGCAAAACAGTTAAGCGGATTAGAAGTTTCAGACAAGAGATCATTAATGAAAATGAGGAAGAGAGTCGGAGACAAAACGGAGCCCTGGGGCACACCAGCATTTATTAAGTGGGTATCAGACTTGAAGCCATCCAACACAACTTGTATTGAACGGTCGGAAAGGTAGTTTCTAATCCAGCGAAGAAGAGACTCATCGATACCAAAAGCACGCATTTTCGATAAAAGATCCTGATGCCAAACTCTATCAAATGCTTTAGAAATATCAAGCGCAATAATCTTACGTTCTCCAAAACAATACTAAGATTGGTTCCACTTTTCGATAAGCCATCAAATCACCAGTGGACCGTTTGCTACGAAAGCCGTACTGACGGTCATTAAGAAGCTTTCGTTCTTCAAGATATTTCATAAATTTACGGTTTATCAACGTTTCCATGACCTTGGACAGAAGGGACGTAAGTGCAATTGGACGGTAATCAGAAGGGGAGGAAGATTCGCCTTTTTTAGGGACGGGCTGGACAAAAGCAGTTTTCCATCTGCTCGGAAAAATCCCAGCAGAATAGGAAAGATGGAAAAGTTTACGCTGTGGTTTTGCCAGCGTAGAAGAACACCTCGGTTATACCATCTGGCGGGGATACCATCTGGACCAGCGGATTTGTATATATTGAGATCTTTGAGGACTCTCGCAACCGAGCGAGTTCGAAAAATATCTGTTTCATCACAGAATTTGTAGACTCAAGCTCAGGTGGAGCAATAAGCTTTCAGGAAGTGTCGAGTTAGCAGCAAATTGAGCTGCCAGCAAATTGGCTTTATCGATGGAGCTGGCACATGGAGAGTCATTGAAAATGAGCGTTGGGATCGATGACGTGGTCGAGTTCTAAATGTTCTTGACAAAAGACCAAAAGTTTTTGCTTCCTTTTGGATAACAGTATTTTTTGCCTTACTTTTTGGTCATGTAAAACCTAGCCTTTTGTATTTGAGCATTACAGATATTTCTGGCCCGTTTGAACAAATTTCGGTTTTCTGCAGTAGGGTTGTCTTTAAATTTTCGAAAACTATTTTCTCGATTCCTAATCGCCTCTTTACAGCGTAAATCAAACGACGAATTCTCTTTGGGAATGATACTTTTCGTTCTGTGAGGAACAAAAGTTCTCATATCGTTGAGAACTATACGTAAGATATCATATCAGCTGATGCTTCAACGTTTCCGTCGAGAAAGCACAATGACCAATTAAAATTTCGAAAGAAATTGTGCAGGCCGTCCTAATTGCCTTTCTCGTATTGCCACATAAATATTTTAGGGACTTTATCTTTTTTTACCGTGACGGAAAACGAAAAATCTATACCGACATGACACAGTGGTTCGATTTGCCTAGAGGAGATGATACTATTTTAACTTTAATCTTCTTAGTAAATTAATTTAATCTTCTTAGTAATTCAAAATTTCAAAATGTGATGCAGTCGCTGAATCTCACACTTACAAATGTTACGGAAGCAACGCGTTTTAAGCCCAATTGCTCTCCCTCATTGTTAGATGTTATCTTATTTAGTGACCGAAATCATCTAAAATTCTATAACCAACTTTCTGCCTAAGCTTTTTCATTTCATGATTTAATTTTTGCCACTCTTGACTTCAATAAAGATTCTAATAATTCTCCACACAGATTTCAATACAGAGATTTCCGTAACGTTCAGCTACAAAATTTATTTCATGAATGTGGTTCTCTGAGCTGGACTGAAATGTTTCAAACACTTGATGTTAACTTGCATGTGGGCACTTTTAATAGGCTTGTATCTTATCTTTTCGACAAATATGTTCCTATTAAAACTAAAATGATTAAGAAACCCTGATTGCCCATGGATGTCGGACAATATTATGAAAGCAATGTCACGTCGTGACAGTCTGTATTTGAGATGGAAAAGGTTTTTATGTCAGGATATGCTCTTTAAACGGGCTTGAAATAGAGTTACTTGCATGATCAAACAGGCGAAAAGATTGCATTACATAAACAAATTCAGCTCGATTCGCTCCTCAAAAAAGTTCTGGAAAGAAGTTAAAGATCTGGAAATTAGTAATAACTCTTCTTCCTCATTCCCATGAAGATGAAATCAAAATAGACAAGTTGAACGCCTTATTTGCTAATCATGTCGCAAGCGACCAAACATTGTTGAACTGAGAAATGAAAACCTATCTCATGATGCTTTCTGTTTCTCTGAGGTCAATGCTGTATATTCAAATAAAGTACCCTTAAGGTACTCACACATAGAAGAACAAGATAAATTACATGTTATATACATATATACTATTAATATAGATAGACTAGAGATTAAGTACAGTATGACCGGGAGTCATTCGATTCTGAACAGATAAGACCAGACGATGAATAAAGAAATTAAATGATATGGAGATCAGTGTTTAATTTAAAGTAAATGAAAAGAGAACAGGCGTGCTTTTTTCACAAGACTGTTACATACATAACATCATTTTACATGCAAAGCAAAAACAACATCCCCGACAACCGATGTTATGGATAAAAGGATGGTTAAGATTTGGTCGGGGATAGATTTTTGACGTTTAGTCGAGTATCAAATGAGTTTTTCGACTTTTCATTTTTTAATGTTGGTGCGCCTAGAGACTTTCATGTATCTCGAACAAAAGCAAAATGGGTGGCAAAGGGTCTGTTCACAAATGTGTAACTGAATAAAATCATATGCCCACTCTTACACTCCGCAATTAAGTTGCTGAAAATTTTTGATTTTTAGAATTTTATTGATTTCAAGAGTTAGATTTGTAAATTTATATAAAGATACATAAAACAACGTAATAGCAATTAAAAACGGTCTGTTTAGTGACTGAAAGCACTTTTTACATATTTCTTTTCACATTTTTCTCTGAATGTTGACCTTTTTTTCAAAGGTTATTGTTAAGTATGCCACAAAAATGGTTTTTTTTTATTATTAATAGTTTAATTCGTTTGAAACAAGTAACTAAATATTTTTTCCAACTCACACATAAATCACAATCTCATATGAGTTCAACCCCAGCATGTAAACAGAGTCAAAAACACACAAGAGAAATTCCTTGTTAACTTTGTGAACGGACCTATTTTTGACATTTCCAAACTAACAAAAAACGGACAAAAAAAATTGTTTACCTGCATTAATTTCACTACGGAATATTTTTATTTTCCACTCTATACAATTGCTTTGGGTTTTTAACAAACATTTTTTGCGTTTTTGTGCGAATTTGGCAAAAAAAAATCATTTGTTGACTTTTATTGGTTTGACAACTGATAAGGAACACCAACCCACAACGAAGCGTTTTTTTTGGATATCATGTTATGTACATAACATCCTTGTGAAAAAAACACGCCTAATACTTAACAGTCAACATATATGATGATGGGGAAGCAATTTTCTCCGTAAGATTAAAGTGTATTGGGCTGGACTGTGTTCATCCCGATTTCATCAAAATGTTGCTGCCTAAAGTTTTCCCATACATTATCTTCAATACAATTATATCGACAATCCAGTACCCTATAGAGTAGAAGAGTGCGAAAGTTATCCCAGTACCAAAGAATTCAGGTAAAAACCGATCGCAGAATATAGACCGATCGCTATTTTACCGTTCATCTCTAAGGTTTTTGATGTCATAATCAGCAACCAAACTAAAGCGTATGTTAATATTCTAAATTTACTTAACCCTTTGCAATCTGGGTTCAGGAAAGTCACAGTTGTGTAACCGCCTTATTGAAAGTCAGCGAAGATGTTCGGCAAGCTTCAGAGAAAAGTAAAATAACAATTTTAACTCTTTTGGATTTTTCTAAAGCTTCCGATTCGGTTAAACCAACTGTGCTATGTAATAAGCTATGCATGCTTTATAGTTTATCGTCTGCTGCAACCGAACTTATTTTCTCTTACTTGTATCATCGATAACAAGTAGTATTCAACAAAGGTAAACTGTCATCATTCCTTGACTTAAAAAGAGGTGTGCCACAAGGTTCGATACTGGGACCCTAACTTGTTTCATTATTTATAAACGATCTTCCATCTGTTCTGAATCACTCCTCCTATCATATCTATGCGGATGATGTTCAAATTTATCGCAGTTTCCGTTTGGGGCTTGTCGAAGATGTAATAGCAAGAACTAATGAAGATCTAGCTTCAGTTTTCCAATGGTCAGTTGAAAACCGGCTATTACTTAATCCGACTAAAACTAAGTGTATACCGATAAGCACCCAACAACTAGATTTTGATGATTACCCAGACATAGTCCTGAATGGTCAGGTGGTCGAAATGGTCTCGAAAGTAAAGAACCTTGGTATCAATTTTAATAATACTCTTACTTGGAGTGACCATATCAATAAAACAGTTTCAAAAGTATATGCCTCACTACACTACACACTACTCTTTTTAAAATACTATCCGAAAGGGGGGCGCGACAAATTATCTGTTTACATACATATCTCATAAGACGATAAAAAGCGACAGTTAACTGCGTACTAAGTTTTCGATTTGGAGTTGATTTGAACGATTTTTTGAAGTATTGAACTTTGGTGTTTTTCGTTGCTTGAAAATCATTCATATGGGGGGCACTTTGAAAGGGGGGTCGCGACAAAATATCTTTTTAAATATCTTGTGAACGACAAAATTTACGACAGTTAATGGCGTACTCAGTTTTTGATTTCGATTTGATTTAACCATTTTAGGGGGTGGTAGTGCTAACTTTGTGTCAAGTAAGCACTACACACTACTCTTTTTAAAATACTATCCGAAAGGGGGGCGCGACAAATTATCTGTTTACATATCTCATAAGAGGATAAAAAGCGACAATTAACTGCGTACTTAGTTTTCGATTTGGAGTTGATTTGAACGATTTTTTGAAGTATTGAACTTTGGTGTTTTTCGTTGCTTGAAAATCATTCATATGGGGGGCACTTTGAAAGGGGGGTCGCGACAAAATATCTTTTTGGATATCTTGTGAACGACAAATTTGCGACAATTAATGGCGTACTCGGTTTTTGATTTCGAGTTGATTTGATCATTTTAGGGGGGTGGTAGTGCTAACTTTGTGTCAAGTTAGCACTACACACTACTCTTTTTAAAATACTATCCGAAAGGGGAGCGCGACAAATTATCTGTTTACATATCTCATAAGAGGATAAAAAGCAACAATTAACTGCGTACTCAGTTTTCGATTTGGAGTTGATTTGAACGATTTTTTGAAGTATTGAACTTTGGTGTTTTTCGTTGCTTGAAAATCATTCATATGGGGGGCACTTTGAAAGAGGGGTCGCGACAAAATATCTTTTTGGATATCTTGTGAACGACAAATTTACGACAATTAATGGCGTACTCAGTTTTTGATTTCGAGTTGATTTGACCACTTTAGGGGGGTGGTAGTGCTAACTTTGTGTCAAGTTAGCACTACACACTACTCTTTTTAAAATACTATCCGAAAGGGGGGCGCGACAGATTATCTGTTTACATATCTCATAAGAGGATAAAAAGCGACAATTAACTGCGTACTCAGTTTTCGATTTGGAGTTGATTTGAACGATTTTTTGAAGTATTGAACTTTGGTGTTTTTCTTTGCATGAAAATCATTCATATGGGGGGCACTTTGAAAGGGGGGTCGCGACAAAATATCTTTTTGGATATCTTGTGAACGACAAATTTGCGACAATTAATGGCGTACTCAGTTTTTGATTTCGAGTTGATTTGATCATTTTAGGGGGGTGGTAGTGCTAACTTTGTGTCAAGTTAGCACTACACACTACTCTTTTTAAAATACTATCCGAAAGGGGGGCGCGACAGATTATCTGTTTACATATCTCATAAGAGGATAAAAAGCGACAATTAACTGCGTACTCAGTTTTCGATTTGGAGTTGATTTGAACGATTTTTTGAAGTATTGAACTTTGGTGTTTTTCGTTGCTTGAAAATCATTCATATGGGGGGGCACTTTGAAAGGGGGGTCTCGACAAAATTTACGTCAAGTTAGCACTACACACTATTTTTTAAAAAAAATGAGGAGCTAAAATTTTTTCGTTTTCACGACTAATCTACGACAAATTTACGACTTTTTGTTTAAGATAGATTTGACGGATTTGGGGGGGTGGTAGTGCTAACGTGACCGTCAAGTTAGCACTACACACGGTTTTTTTTTAAAAAACGAAGAGCGACAAATTTTTTGTTTCCACGACAAATTTACGACAATTAATCCAATTAACAAACTATGAAAATTTTGAAGTGGTAGTGCTAACTTGACGGACATCACAATATGTTTGCTCGGGCTGGGAAACATGTAGTCAACACTATAGCAAATAGTAGACGAATTTGTATTGCTGTACAGTTTAATGCAGCTTCAGCAAGCATACACTCCCACTGGCCATCGTCTTCCATCAAGCCGAGTGCAAGGCATGCGTCTTTAAATATTGGATACTGTTGCCCATTCACTTTACATATATCTTGAAATGATAATGGGCCAGTAACATTAACCAACAACAGTCGAAGATAAAAGCACCCTGTGTGTCTTGGATTGACTGTAAATAATCGCCCCAAAGCGTTCGATTTAAATAAATTGAGACATGCATCAACTGGTGAGCCTTGCTTGCGGGGCATCCATTTTTTTGTTTGAGCCCATTTGAAATGGTACTTGTGAATAGACTAATGTTTTTGCAAAGGCACCAAAATCATCCGTACAAAACAAAAAATGCAGTGAGTGTAGTTTTAGGTGGATTTGTAGCGCGATCAATCACTGTCTCGTTCGCAAAAAATACACGCCGACCGTTTTCAAGATGGACGGCTAACTAAACAACTGATGGATCCCGTTCATGGATTGGAAAAACGAAGATACGCCAAGCAGCTTCATTGGAGCTGACGAACCGACCAATTTGGTAGAGCGTAATTTCATCGTTTTTATTCATTGGAGGAGCATTTACATTAGTATTTTCTACTCTAAACACAGCCATATCACTGCCTTTATGGACATACTTGCAAATATATTTGATGCTCTTCACAGAACTGCAAAACTCAACATTAATATGAGCATTGTATGTCTTGCTTAGCAGAGGCGAATAACTTACACTATACGTATATGAATTCTCTGCGCAAAATGACATTTACACTGAGACTGTAAAATCTAATATACAAAATTCTCGAGTCACAGTGTAAATTAAAGAAACAATGTTAAGGGTAGATTGCCCTTATCACTTAGGGGTATGGAAAATAATTAGTAGCCGATTCTCAGACCTACTGAATACGCATATAAAGTTTGGTAAATATAAGTAAAGCCGTTTCGGAGGAGTACGGTAACTAACATTGTGACAGGGAAATTTTATATATATAAAGATATCTTCTAACAGGATATTAGCTACACTGCCCGTTTCAACGTCAACTCCCGAAAGAAATTTCTCCTATTTAAAGAGAGTAAAAACAATACAAAAAGCGTGACCAACGAACTGAGATTCTTAAAAATATGTCTTTTTTAATAACAATAAAAAGGACAGAATTAAAAGGATTTTATTCTATGATAAATTTCTTAAAATTCACCTATTACACCAATATTTATTTTAGTTCACATTCAAATTAATGAGCATAATATATGTATCTTAAAAAATACACAATTTCTTATGGCATACATAATGAATTCAATGAAGTCTTATTACCTATTTGTTTTTTTTTTTTTTTTAAATTATTAAATCTTTAAAAAAAATGATCGAACTAGGTTTATTTTATCATTTATCATTTGTTTTATTTTGGTTCAATAAAAAACAATAGGAATAGTATTTCCCAACCCAAATGGAGTCTTGAAAATGGATTTAATATTTATGTTCTTACACAGTACCAGTGCACCCATGAGCCGCAACAATACTCCTTAGTTATAAAAATCTTTACCGTCCCTTCGAGGCAATGCAAATTCAAAGAGAGCACAGACACACTCTACGGCCCACCCAAAAAATTACTATTCCTGAAGCTACGACATTAAAAATCCGTTGTCATAGATTTGGAATTCCCCACTGGCCTACAGTAGCACTTTTTCTCATGACAAACAACATACTGCACAATGCACAGCTCTGGTTAATAAAAGCAAAAACCATTGCTTTATGCTTTACGTAGAAAGAGTAGAGTTCGTCGTAAGGCGTAAGAAGACAAACTTCGCGCCAATGCTTTTTTAATCTGCTAACTTAATGGATGACTTGAAAGAGCAAGATGTATTTCAAGTGTCGAAATTCGTTGTTGAAACTTTTCTACTAAAAAAATGAGCACAGAACACAGAAGGGATAGTCATTTCTATTTGTTTCAAATTTATTTATTAATTTTTACCATTAATACAAAGCGTATGTTTTATGTGCACTTATACATGGTCCAGAACAATTTATATCTCTTATATTAATAGGATTTTATACAGGACGTCTCGGTCTCGAATCTACTAATTTTAATGACAATTATTGCAGTTATTAATCTGCTTAATGTTTTCTTTCCAATTATTAGGTTCTCTTTTCTTTTCAGTTTTGTGTGATGTTAACGAATAAAAAGTAATTTACCTGTTGGTTGCTTGCTGTTACGTCGTCGCTCTCGCTATTGACAAATGGCTGGCTATTTAGTTTTTAATTGTCTTATAATAAATTGCCTGGATTTGAGAAATAAGAAAAATAAAAACGCAAGGAGAACGAGAAGCAAAATAAAAAGTAAACTTTTAATTTGTTTCCACGATTTTTGGCGAAATATGTAAATTTCATTTACCAGAGGCAGTTTTTCTTTATCACGATATGGCGTCCTTGATTGATATGATGAGAAACATCGCAAAATATAATTACAAAAATCTCCATTACAAGGAAGATTCCTGAAACTAAGGGATATTATTGATTATATTTTAATGTCTTTAAAGTAATTTGAATAGCTTTTGTTTGTCTTTAAAATACAGTAATATGAGACCAAAACATTTACTGGATGTACTGCAAGAATCGGTTAATGAGTTATCTAGCCTTAACCTTCCGTCTTCTTACTGGAATGTGGGATATCTGTAATCCGCGCTTACAAATTCTTTTCAGCCAAGTCATCACAAGCTACCTATGTTGATTCAGTTAAACACTTTGAGTCGTAGAAAACAATCATTTTGAGCGATTAAGAAATTTTGATTATTCGCACATATATTATGTACAAGTACATATTTATATATCCATACCAATATATGCCGCGTTTTATTATCACAATGATCCAATCCGGATCGAATCACGATACTAAAACAGCTTGAGATCATCATATTTTTTATTATTTCAAGTTGGAAGCTGTTTGAAATTCGTTCTTTCAAATAACATTTCAAAAGAGATGCAGAGCTGCCTAACGAAAATATTTTTGAATGGTTAATTTTTTATTCTTTTTTTATGGAAAAATGATAGTCATGCATTTTGTCAAATATTTATACATTTTCTTACACTTTTTCTTATTAATTTCACGAATATTGTTTTGTTTTGCAAAACTTTTTCATTATGTCATGAATAAAAATACAATATATTAGCTGTGTTGAAAGGAATATTAAGCATAATTTTAAATCTTTTTGGGTTTTCTTAAATTCGAAACAGCAAAGCACTGTCTTTCCTAGTTCTATCTAGTTTGATGGTGTGAGTTCTCATGACACCAAAACAACTTGTAATCTTTTTGCACATTTCCTCCAATCAAACTTTAATATAGATAGGATTCCAAGTAGAGAAAATCATTATCTTTATAGTATACATATAACTAGCTATCCGCCCGGCGTAGCTTAGGCCCTACGTTAATCGAATTGAGTAAGTTTAGTTAAGTAGTTTCCAAGTTTCCATTCTAGTGGGAGAATAGGGATGAAACATAGTTTACTAGCAAAACCCCGACCGCTTCGCAGGCAAAATATTCCTTTTTTTTGTTTGAAAGGTGTTTTATTGAATATTCTTGTTTTCAATACTTTTCGATAAGAAATATTTTTGGTTTTTCCATAGTTGGTCGTATAAATGATTCGATTGGATAGTTCACAGCTTCATCCGGATTCATGGCAGTATCAATAGATTTATACCTGGTATTTTGTTCATAACTTCCATTTTGATACTTATAACATCTCTATTCGTACATGCCAACATTCATCTTTGGCTTAACCAATCTTAATTTTGGTAATTAGTTACAATATTAGGAAACATACCTTGTATTAACGCAGCATTCGATTCTGATAACGAACAAAAATTATTTGGCAATCTTATTTGACCATCAATATCAAGAGGTAATTCTCCATTTCGAGAATGATGTTTAAATGGTAGACACGTGCACCCAAGAGGACCCTAGCGTTCATAGGTTTTTCTTAAAACCCACCTCTGTCTATCTACTCCTACTCTCACCTCCACGTGGTGAACATCGGGTGCCTAGTACCTCAATTGGAGATTGGGTCTCAACCCTAGTGGAAGGTTGTTGGTGGCACCAAACAAGAGAGGGGGGAAGAGGTGTTCCCACTAAGGCACCTCTTCTTTCATCCAGACGGCAGCGGAGGAATTCCCTAGATGGAATCAACGGTGGCGTCTACAATTCCAGTCAGGTTGAGCTACTTAGTGAACACCTTATAGGGCTACTACAACATATTTGGAGCTCAGGCCTATAAGGAACGGTTTATCTGGCCCTCCAGGTTGGGGGTCGTGCTGTCGGGGTGACTTCCCGGCCACGTTAAAATATTTTAGTTGCGAAGCACCAACAAGCCTCGGATACGGACGGATTTACTGATGACGAACCTAGCAAACGAAAAACGGACAACGAACTTCGGATCTGTACGTGGAATGTTAGGTCCCTTAATAGACCACGTGCAGCCGAACAATTAGCAGAAGCCCTAAACTGCTACAAAGCAGATATCACCGCTATCCAAGAAATGCGATGGGATGGACCAGGTAGACGCAAATTAAAATACTGCGATATCTACTACGGCGATTGCTACCGAGAACAAAAGCAGCGACTGTTGGGATGTGGATTTGTTGTTGGAACTAGACTCAGGCAAAAAGTCTTTAGTTTCAACTATGTGAACGAGCGCATAGCAACAATCCACATCAAGGCTAAATTTGTCAACATAAGCCTCATTTGCGCACACGCCCCCACAGTAGAAAAGGATGAAGACACCAAAGACGTATTCTACGAGCTCCTGGATAAAACATATGAGCAGAAATTTTAATGCCAAGGTAAGAAGGGAGGATATCTTTGGTGGAATAATCGGAAGATACAGCCTGCACGACAACACCTCCGATAACGGATTCAGGCTGATCAATATCGCTGCGGGGCGAGATGTTCTGGTAGCTAGTACGCGGTTCCAGCACCTCAATATCCACAAAGGGACATGAAAAGGGCCAGCATTGACTCGGACCACTACCTTGTTGTAGCCAAGGTACGACTGCAGATATCCCGATCTAAGCCGAAACAAGGAAATACTGTAAGAAAATTCGACGTTCGACGATTACAATCGCAAGAGATTGCCATGTCCTTTTCCGATCGAGTCTCTTACAACCTCTTAAGAAGTCCTATGCCACCAGCATCAAGTATAGAGAACCAGTGGCAGTACTGCCAATCAGCTATCAGAGATGCCGCCTCTGAAGTGCTGGGTTTCACACGGCCACCACAACGAAACCCCTGGTTTGACGACGAATGCCGGCAAGCACATGCAGCTAAACAGGAAGCATGTAAAGCGGCGCTGCACAAAAAGACTAAAACTGCTTACGAGCTCTACAAGAAGAATAGGAGAGACGAACACCGACTTCTTAGACGGAAAAAGGGAGAGCATGAGAAGCGCGCGATCGAGGAGATGGAAGGGTGCCACAGCAGGAATGAGGTTCGGAAGTTTTACCAAAAGGTGAAAACAACAGCCTCCGGCTATAAGCCCCGAGCCGAAGCCTGCAAAGAAGATCAAGGGAACATCGTGGTGGAACCGCAGTCAATGCTGAGGATATGGAAAGACCACTTCTCCAAGCTCTATAACGGCGATGATGAACCTAATTCCGCTGTTAGAGAGATAGAACCATTCAATTCAGGCGACGGCGACGTAGACCAACAATTCCGCCAACCCGACCTGAACAAAGTGAAGACAGCAGTATCCAAGCTAAAGTCCAACAAAGCTACTGGAGCTGATGGCCTCTCTGCCGAATTGTTTAAAGTGGCAGGCCTGACCTGGTTAGGAATATGCACTAGCTCATTTGCAAAATATGGTCGGAAGAAAGCATGCCCGATGAATGGAACCTCAGCATAGTTTCCCCGGTCCTCAAGAAAGGAGACCCTCTGAACTGCGCCAACTACAGAGGTATCAGTCTTCTTAACATCGCGTACAAGATCCTCTCTGCCGTATTGTGTGAGCGTCTGAAGCCATTCGTCAACAACCTGATAGGTCCTTATCTGTGCGGCTTTAGACCAGGAAAGTCCACCATAGACCAATTCTTCACAATACGGTAGATCTTGGAAAAAGCCCAGGAGCTTCAAATCGATACTTACCACCATTTTATCGACTTTAAGGCCGCGTATGACAGCATCTATAGAGAGGAGTTATATAGAGCCATGTCTAGTTTTGGCAACACTACCAAACTTGTCCGATTGTGTTTGATGACGATGGAGAACGCACGCTGCTCCATCAGGGTCGGAAAAGATCTCACCGATACATTCGATGTTAAAAAAGGCTTTAGGCAAGGCGATGCACTGTCATGCGGCTTCTTCAACATCGTTCTTGAAAGAATAGTGCAAAACTCCCACGTCAACACAAGAGGCACAATCTTTCAAAGACCCGTTCAATTGCTCGGATATGCGACGATATTGACATAATTGGAAGAACGCAGCGTGATGTCAATGGCGCGTTTATGAGCATTGAGACGGGAGCAAAGAACACGGGTTTAGTGGTCAATGAGGGCAAGACCAAGTATATGCTGTCATCAAGAAAGGACACCCAACACCGACATCTTGGACAGAACGTCACGATAGACAGCTATAACTTTGAGGTAGTTAAGGACTTTGTCTACCTAGGCGCCGCTATTAATTCAGACAACGACACCAGCGCTGAAATCAAACGAAGAATAACTCTTGCCAATCGCTATTTCTTCGGACTAAGAACAAGAAGGCAATTGAGTAGTAACTTTCCGATGTTACATTATCCCTCAGTGACATAGACTTATATTTCATTCACATATTTCCACGGGAACGGAACATTCCCTCAGGAACATGGTTGAAAATGGAAACTTAGAAACTACTGGACAGATCTCAAAAATTCCTCAGTAACTTAGCGTATAATTCATCCCTATAATCCCACGAAAACAGAAACAGGAACGAGAACGGGAACCTTAAAGCAGACAGATTTCAAAAACTCTTTCAACTTTCCGATGTTACATTATCTCTCAGTGACATTGAGTTATATTTCATTAACATATTTCCACGGGACCGGAAGATTCCCTCAGGAACGGAGTTGGAAATGGAAGCTTAGAAACTACTTGACAGATTTCAAAAATTATTTTATCATTGGGATGCCACATTAACCCTTAGTAATTTAACGTAGATTTCATCTTTATAATCCCACGGGAATAGAAACAGGAACGAGAACGGGAACCTTAAAGTTACTTGACAGATGTCAAAAACTCTCTCAACTTTCCGATGTTACATTATCCCTCAGAGACATAGACTTATATTTCGTTCACATATTTCCACGGGAACGGAAGATTCCCTCGGGAACGGGGTTGGAAATGGAAACTCAGAAACTACTGAACAGATTTCAAAAATTCTTTCGCTACTGGGATGCCACATGATCCCTCAGTAACTTAGCGTAGATTTCATCCTTATAATCCCACGGGAATAGAAACAGGAATGAGAACGGAAGCCTTAAAACTACAGACCCGAGCAACGCCAGGCGGCTAAGCTAATTAAATAAAAAATGGTTAGATTATTAGATTGATTGGTTTTAAGAACTCTTTTGATTTTCGACTGGCAAGAATAGAGATTTAAATTTTTTTTAGTTTAAAGTGTTACTTTTATAATAATCCAAGCAATTTTTTCATTTGAAATGACCGCAAACTGAATTTGATCTATATTCGCAACACAAAAGGAATTGATTTAAAGTGATAGATACTATGCTCGTGAACTTTGACCTAAGCTATGACAGCGTCTTCTAGGCCTTTGGTAGAGATAAGGATCTCGAAGGGATATTGTTAATTGTTTATTTGCATCAATCAGAGATTACAATAATCATCTTACAGACTAGAAACATATCTATCTATATACAAATATAAATGTATTATTACAAATTGAATAAAGTTTAATAATGAGTGTTTAAGTTGAATTTAGTTATTTAAAAAATGAAACATGAGTTTGTTTTTTAAAATGGCTCTGTTGTAATGGAAATTAAAATCAATTTCTATAGAGATCAAATTTGTTTCTCTAACACAGCGAGTTATTGGCTCAGTAAATGCGTAATTAACCCTATGAATATTTTCACGGAAAAGATTGCGTTGTCTTAGCTGGCGATATGGTGCATAAATATCAATAAGAGATAGAAGATGCGGACAATTAATATGATTTGTTAAAATATCGTTGATAAACATAATGGAGAAGATTTTACGTCGATTCTCAAGCGACTGTATGCCAATAAGTTGACATCTGGTACTATACGAAGGCATTTCAATATTCCAATTAAGTTTCCATACCACAAACCTTGTTTAGCAAGAGATTTAATTGAGCAAAGAATATATATTCAAGCAAAGAAAACACAAAACACGTCTAGCTACTTCGAATCGTATATCCAGAATGCCTCTTTCTTTATTCTGTTCTTCTACTTCTCCTGCCATACACTTATACATACATCATTGTGACATGGTAACATGCAATACCTTTACATTATGCTCTTACTACTACAATGGTAACATGCGATACCTTAACATTATGTGCTCACTACTACAATTCGGCCATCCTGACCTTTGAGATCACCTGATCTCTGTTTTGTTTTACATTTTTTTTTCATATAACCAAGGTTTCATGTTGCCAACCGCCCACACCCCTTGATATGGTAATCGAGACTGTTGAAAATTGTCTACATCTTCGAGCAGATATCTGTCATTTCGTAAAACTTTAGCAACCCGATACGGTCCCCTAAATTTTGGGATCAATTTCTTAGATGCACCGGGGTGTGAGTCAAAATTTTTTATCATTACATAGTCTCCTGTTTCATAGGACGTAGGCCTACACCTTTTCTTGTCCACATAATTTTTGTTGTATGTCTGAGATTTTTCTTGTTCTATTACCGCTTTCTGTCTTATCTCAGTTAAATCCCGTTTTTCTATCCTGTCTTCAATTTCACTTAAATTTTCAACAATTCTATCTGGCAATTTCCCTTTCTGACCAACCCCAAACAACATCACGCTCGGATGTTCTTTAATCGTTCGATTTATCGTATTATTTAGTGAGTACTCTACGTTTTCCAACACATGATCCCAGTGTATACCCTCTTCTGGCTTAACAAGTTTTGCAATCATTGGCCCTAGACTTCTATTAACTCTCTCTACCTGTCCGTTTGCTTGAGGCGATCCTGTTGCAATTTTAATATGCTGAATATCCCTTTCAGATAAAAACTCTCTAAATTCGTTTGCCGTGAAACAACTTCCTCTATCTGACACTACACATCTTGGTCTACTGTATGCCCTAAAGTAATCAATTAGCGCTTGTATTACTTCTTTAGTGTTTGTTGTCTTAGTAGGGTAAAGTCTCACAAATTTTGTAAAAGCATCTATCACTACAAGTATATATTTCTTTACTTGTCTCGAATTATCCACCGGCCCATAGTGATCTATATGTATTACTTCAAACGGAACTTTTCCTTTCGGCACGACATGAAGAAAGCCTTCTTCTCGACCCTGTTTAGCAGAGAAGGAAATACATTTAAGACAATTTTGTATATGCAATCCTATTTTTTCTCTCATTTTAGGGAACCAATAACTTTTTGATACTAACTCGATTACTTTGTCTGTGCCTACATGACCGATTTCATCATGGTATCTATACATCACGTGGTCTTCCATTTGTTCCGGTACTAGGAATACTATACTACCGTCATTTTTCTTTTTATATATCACTCCGTTTCTCATTTCATATAACCCATGTTCTGAATTTTCTAACATTTCTTTCAATTTAACTATTTTTCCATCTTTCCCTTGGCATATAATTAAGTTCTCTTCAAAAGTATTAGTTTCCAACGTTAATACATTTGTCGTCCTACTCAACGCATCAACATGTTGCATGCGAGCACCCGCCCGGTGCTCTAACGTGTAATCATAATTTTGTAATTCTAATGCCCAGCGGGCAATCCTTGGGTTGAGTTCTTTCTTGTTTAAAGTAAGAGTTAAAGAATTACAATCTGTAACTATTTTGAATTTTTTTCCTTGAAGATAAATTCTAAATCTACCTAGAGCATTTATAATTGCGAGCGTTTCCAACTCAAAGCTATGAAATTTTGATTCAGAATCTGTTGTTCTTTTAGAATAATAAAAGACTGGATGCAACTTTTTGTCCTCTTTTCTTTGCAATAGAATTGCTCCGAATCCTAGAGCACTTGCGTCGCAATGCAACTCTGTTTCATCTTTTGGATTATAAAGTGCTAGTACTGGCATTTCTATTAATTTAGTTTTTAATAACTCAAATGCTTCTAACTGCTCTGGACCGAAATTAAATTTTCTATCTTTTCTAATCAAATCATATAAAGGTTTTGCAATCGTCGAAAAATCTTTAACGAACCTACGAAAATATGAGCACAAACCCAAAAAACTTTGTACTGTGTGAGCATTTTGTGGAATTGGAAAATTCTGGATCGCTTCGATACCCTTATCATCAGCCTGTATACCTTCACCAGTAATGGTAAAACCCAAATATTTTATTTTGCTTTGGAGAAACTTACATTTATCTATCCTCAACTCTAACCTATTTTCTACCATTCTTTTAAAGACTTCTTCGAGAATCTTAAAATGTTCGTCGTAAGAATTCGTAGCTATCATCAAATCATCCAAATAGACTATCACCTCATCACTTTTTATCATATCTGCAAATATTTTGTTTATATGTCTCTGAAACGTTGACGGTGCGTTTTTGAGTCCAAACGGCATTCTTAAAAATTCGTACTGGCCTAACGGTGTAATGAACGAAGTAAACTTTACCGAATCTTCATGCATATATACATGAAAGAAGCCATTTTTTAAATCCAACTTTGAAAAAATCGTTTTGCCTGCCAGTCTGTCTAACAAATCGTCGATTATCGGTATTGGATAGCTATCTTTTGTCGTCACCTTATTTAAAGTTCTAAAATCTATACACATTCTAAGCTCTCCAGTTTTCTTTCTTACCAAAACTATAGGTGAAACATATTCAGACTCACTTTCTCTAATATAACCTTTGTCTAAATACTCATCTAGCAACGAACTGAGTTCTCCCTTCTCGGCATATGACAATCTTCTCGGACGACAATGAAAAGGTTTCACGTCATTTAATAATAAGTTCATTTTAGTTTTAACCAAAGGTTCGGAGGGGCGTTTGGCATACACGTAACTATTTAAATACAACTCGTTCAACTGTTTTTTATACCGATATTCATTTAGCTCATCAATTTCTAAATTTAAATTTCTACTATCAATTTCTTCAATATCTATAGACATTAATTCTTTTTCAAAATTCGATCTGTTGTCAAATATTTTACTTTCATTTTTACAATTCTCTAATTCAGAATAAAATTTGAACTTGCCATTGTTTAAAAAATCTCTTCCCAAAATCACCTCGTATCCGGTCGTACTGTCATCCACCACCAACAAGTCTACACTCATTTTAATATTTTTATAAATAACCACACCAGACAACATTCCATAAATTTTTAGTTTACTTTTATTTATTCCAAAATAGTTTTTGTTTATAATTCTATTGTTTTCTATCATTTGACACTCAGTTTTTGGTACTCTTGATTTTTTAATCAGGCTGACAGGACTACCGGAATCTACGAGGCAATCTAGAGAAAATTTGTCATTATTTTTTGAAAAAATAAAATATAACCTTCTTACATAATCGTCATCCTCTGCGTTGTCCGCGAGTTGATGGACCAGTGACTTCCGTTCCGGGCAGGCTGCAACCATATGCCCCAATTTCCCGCAGGCATAACACGCTCCGAATTCCCTTTTCGGCTTCCTACATTCATTTGCCATGTGTCCAACTGAATTACAGTTGTAGCACCTCATCGTCACCTTAGTCGATCCTGTTGCTCTGTAATTCTTTTTTTCCGCTCCTGTTGTAACCTCTGTTGCCGATCCCGTCTCATTTTTTTTTTGTCGTTGCATTACTTTATGGTATGCTTTGTACAAATCCGCTTTGGTATTAAACACACCAATATACGCATAGAGCCTCATATCTTCGTCGGTGAAACCTTCGATTATGTACTCCACCATCTCTTCCTCCTCTATCTCCAAGCCCGCTGCCAGCCTCAGCTTGTCGCTGTAATACTCTCCAAATGTCTCCGTCAACTTCCATTTTCTTCCCTCGAACCTCTTTCTCATTGCCAATCTATTCTCTTTCACTGCGAAGATTTCTTTTAGCCCCTCTGAAAGAGTCTCCACACTCTCACACAAGAAATTTGGCTGTGCATATAGCCACTCTTCTGCTTTCCCTTTCAATTTCGACACGAAAAGGGTGCGAAGCACATCTTCACTAACACTATATACTTGCTTTACGTTATTTATTTGCGACAACCAAATATCTAAGTTTGCACCACCGTTGTATTCTGGCACAAGTTCCTTGTATGCGGTGTATAAGTGAATGTTTTTTAATGTCACTCCTGTTGTCGTTTCAATTGTATTACTTGTTGTCGGTCCCGTTTCCACTGCTGTTGTCGTTCCTGTTGTAGCTTCTGTTTCATCGCTCGTTGTCTCTCCCGATTCCACTCTGTTTGTCGTTCCTGTTGTCGTCTCAGTCGCCACTCCTGTTGTCATATTTAACATTCTTTTAAGCATCTCATTTTCTTTTGTCACCAGGTCTCTTTCTCTTTTTAAAAGAGCTATCTCCCGTTGCAACAACTCGTTTTCTTTTTGCTTTTGACGATCCGTTACTACATCGCTGTTTGTTTCTCGTTCTTCACACAATGTAAATTCCTCTTCGTCGCCGTCGTCTTCGTCATCGTGCGACTCCTTTCCTGTTGTCTCTGGCGTTGTTTTTTTTTCCGGCGCTTCTCCACGTTGCTCTGACGGAATTTCACTCAGGCGAACAGCTAACGTCGCCTTCTTTCCACTGCTTGGTCTTCCTAATCGTTGCAGCCACTCACGCAACTGGGCAGCTGTATATTCTGCTGCATCTACTTCCATCGTAAAATTTGCACAAGGGAGGAGAGAGGAAAAGAAAAAAAAAAAAAAGTTGTGCGACGCGTTATTGAAATGAATTAACCGCAGCAAAATTTCCACAACAATCTGTTTTTAATTTATTTGGGCAGAGAAATTTCGCGACACGTTATTTGGATTTTTGTATCCCACTTCTGAAATTTTTAGCAAGAGATTTAATTGAGCAAAGAATATATATTCAAGCAAAGAAAACACAAAACACGTCTAGCTACTTCGAATCGTATATCCAGAATGCCTCTTTCTTTATTCTGTTCTTCTACTTCTCCTGCCATACACTTATACATACATCATTGTGACATGGTAACATGCAATACCTTTACATTATGCTCTTACTACTACAATGGTAACATGCGATACCTTAACATTATGTGCTCACTACTACACTTGTGAATTTTCTTTGAATACTTTCCAATCTCATGGAGTGAGTTTTGTAGTATGGATTCCAAACCACACAGCAGTATTCCAAAATTGATCTAACATAGGCTGAAAACAGAGATTTAA
Organism: Melanostoma scalare; assembly: GCA_949752695.1. Lineage (NCBI taxonomy): Eukaryota > Metazoa > Arthropoda > Insecta > Diptera > Syrphidae > Melanostoma > Melanostoma scalare. Next base: position 94,508,076 of record OX456984.1, read on the forward strand.
GGGTGTATGGGTCCGAGAAATCAACTGAATTACGTTTAATGAAACATAACATGGAATTGGCTTTGGCTGCAATATAGTCGATATGCTTGTTAAAATTAAATTTCTTTCAAGAACACTGTTTCCAATTTTATAATCATAGAAAATAGGGGAATATGTACGAAAGAAAGAAAAACATTGACATTTGCTGACATTTAAAAATAAATGGTTAACATTACACCATTCAGTAAGCCTGTCAAGGTCCTTTTTGCAGAAGCACGCAATCTGCTTCAAGTTTGATGCATCTAAAGAATTTTAGATCATCCGCAAATAAAAGACGAAATGAATTACAAAAAACATCCGGCATGTCATTTATAAATACAAGAAAAAGGAGCGGACCAAGGTGACTACCTTGAGGGACACCTAATAAAACAAACAATAGCACAAACTGAACGCGTCCAACCAAATAAGACGAAAGCCATTTCAAAACACTTGAATGAAAACCAATACTTTCCAGCTTATCAATTTGAATAGAATGACTGACTCTATCAAACGCTTTCGCAAAATCAGTATAAATCACGTCCACTTGATATCCTTCCTCTAGCTTATTTAAAACACAATTTGAGAATATTAGATATTGGGTTCGAATGCAAATGAAGTGATAGTTCTTTGGTTTTTATGTAGACAAGAAGAAATGAATAAAGTAATAAATACTCGAAGAAAATTTAAATTTTAGCTCAGACGCAATAAGGGTATTGTAAAACCACGTGGTGGTTTCTGTGACCATTTTGAACGATGCAGATGCTGACACTTTGATGTACTCAACAAGTGTCAAGAGCTTCAGCAACGATACGGGAAAAACAACATTAGCGGGAACTTGGAAAATATTGGACCAATTCCCAAAAATTTTTCAATGTTAGAGTGCTTCATTGCTACTGAGTATTAAAGACTAGATTTCCTTCCCATATTCTTTCGGGAACAGAAAAGGGAATGGCGTAATAACCAGGAATTAAAAAAAAATTTCACTGTTAGAATGCTTCATTGTCCCTGAGCAATCTAAACCATATTTCATCACCACTTTCAAACAGAAACGGGAACGGGAATTCAAAAAAACCAACTGTACCGATTTCAATGCGTATTTCACTTTTACAGTACTGGGCCGATTCCAAAAACTATGTCCTCGTTAGAGTGCTTAACTGTTCCTGAGTAACATAAACTATATTTCATCCCTATTCTCCCACTAGAATGGAAACTTGGAAACTACTTAACTAAACTTACTCAATGCGATTAACGTAGGGTCTGAGCTACGCCGGGCAGGTCAGCTAGTAGTTATATAATTTCACAATTGGACCTCGATTGTTTTTCATTCACTAAACAAGAAGTATTCGAAGGTTTAACGAACTTAGATATAAATTTGAAGGCTGGAGTAGATTCGATTCCTCCTCTTTTGCTATCAAAATGTGCTACTTCACTTTTTAAGGCTTAAACAGTAATTTTTAATAAATCCTTTCTTACAGATGTTTTTCTAGAAGGGTGGAAAATATCCCCAATATGCCCTATTTATAAAAGTGGTATCAAGCACTTAATTAAAAATTATAGACCAGTCCCAAAACTTTCGGCAATTCCAAAACTATTTGAAAAGTTGGTGTCCAATAGACTCAATTTTGCTGTCGTATTTGTTAAATTAAATGTAAGTTAAACAACAAGCCTTATTTGTACAACATGTGTGTATATTATTACCTACTTTCTTTTTGTTAATAAAGACTCCCCTGAAGAAGATGGCAACTACCATCGAAACGTTGGGAAAAAAAAAATGAAATAGAGTTTTTCTATTCATTATAACATTACGACCTAAAGAGCCGATGGAAAACATTCATAGTTTTCTTTTATAACTACAATTCAACTTGGTCATTGAACATCATTCAAATGTCCAAGACATCATTACATCAAGACAGCATGGATTTTGCAGTGGTCGCTCCACTATTACCAATTTGTGTCTGTTCACCAACTTTTGTGCATCCTGCTTGGAAAATAGAATACAGGTCGACGTGTTATACACAGATTTTGTAAAAGCTTTCGACAGGGTTAGGTTAGGTTAGGTTACAATGGCTGTCAAGAATACACCTGACACACTTAGACCAATACTAGGTCCATTGTGATACCATAGAAATTATGCGAGGGAGTACCTCACTTAACAAAACCATTTGGAGCTTTTAATAAAGCGAAGGAGATGCAGGGGATCTGTATTCGCCAGATCGCTTGGATCATCGAGAAAATATTTCCCCAGATGCCGCTTTCTTTTAAAAGAGAGTGCAGAACATGAGCAGAGGAGGTGTGGGATTGTCTCCTCCTCCTCCTCATCTAAGCAACTTCTGCAGAAGTCATTAGAGGGAACGCCAAGTCTTATGGCGTGTCTTCCTATCAGACAATGTCCGGTAATGACATTGATTACGGAGCTAACTTGCAATCTGGTAATGGATAACAAATGTCTTGTGCGTTTTGGATCTAGTCCTGGCCATATCCGTTTTGTTGCCACGCACGTGGTGATATTGTTCCACCTGTCATTTGTTCTGTCCATTGCCTCTTGCTTTAGCATAAGTTTACATGTATCGATTGGTATACCAATATTCAACCTGCTGGTTGAGATCGGTAGAACGGTTCCTTCTCTGGCGAGTTCATCGGCTTTGCAGTTACCCACGATATCTCTGTGCCCCGGCACCCAAATAAGGTGAATATTGAACTGTTCAGCCATCTCCCTAAGAGATAGGCGACAGTTAAGGGCGGTTACTGAGTTCGTAGAAACAGCGCAGAGTGATTTGAGGGCTGCTTGACTATCTGAGAAAATCCGGATATTCGTTGAGGATATCACGTTTTCTTTTAGCCATGACCGGACCTCTTTGATCGCCAGAATTTCCGCTTGGAACACGCTACAATGGTTTGGAAGGCGGAACGAGAGACTTACGTTAAGTCGGTTTGAGTACACCCCGCAGCCTACCCCTTCTTCGGTTTTTAAACCATCTGTATAGAAATGAATTGAATCATCTCTCAAAAATTCTTCGTCTTCCCAGGTCGTTCTCGGTGGGATTGAGACTTGGAATTTATTATCAAAAACCAATTGGGGGATGGTGTAGTCGGAGTGGCAAGGGATTGATCCGAATAAATTCAGGATTGTAGCGTGACCGATGTTATTTACGGTCCATTGGGAGATAGCTCTCATACGAATGGCTGCACTGGCGGCCATTTGTTTGCTGAAGATATCTAGTGGTGTAAGGTTAAGGAGTGTATTTAGGGCAGCTGAGGGTGTTGATCTCAGTGCTCCGCTTATACACAGACAGGCTGTTCGTTGGACCTTGCTTAGATTATCGCAGTAGGTCCTTTTATCAAGAGCGGTCCACCATACCACTACTCCGTATGTGAGTATTGGTCTGATGACCGCGGTGTAGAGCCAGTGGGTGATTTGGGGGGAGAAACCCCATTTATTACCAATGGCTTTTTTACAGGAAAATAAAGCTACGGTGGATTTCCTGATTCTTTCCTGTATATTGGCTTTCCAATTTAGCTTTTTGTCTAGGATTATACCTAGATATTTGGCTTCGTTTGAAAGTACAAGTGAGATTCCATTTATTGATGGAGTTATTAGTTGAGGAATTTTTTATTTCCTGGTGAAGAGAACGAGTTCAGTTTTCTGAAAGTTGACCCCTAGATCACATTTTCCCGCCCATTTTACAAGTTTGTTTAGAGCGGTCTGCATCAGGTCCGTAAGGACGTGAGCATGTTTGCCGGACACCGCAATGGAGACGTCATCTGCATATGCAATCACTTTGAATCCCTCAGCTTCTAAGTCAACTAGAAGTTCATTGACGACTATATTCCATAGAAGAGGGGATAGGACTCCGCCTTGCGGTGTTCCTCTACTGACAGATCTCTTTGCAGAGAAGTTTCCTAGAGTAGAGTTGATTCTCCTGCTTTTTAGCATTAGATTTATCAACTCTACTATGGAATCATCTACTTTGAGCTTCGTCAGTGCCTTTGTAATTGCAGAGTTGCTGACGTTGTTGAAGGCGCCCTCTATGTCGAGGAAGGCGGCCAGAGTGAATTCTTTGTGATGGAGGGAATATTCCATAGTACGTACCAGGGTGTGTAGGGCCGTTTCTACAGATTTTCCCTTGCAGTAGGCGTGTTGTGCTGTAGATAACAATTTTGGATCTATAGCTGTACGCAGGTGGATATCAATCAGTCGTTCTAGGGTTTTAAGAAGGAAAGATGATAGACTTATTGGTCGGAGATCTTTTGGGTTTACGTGGGATGATTTCCCAGCCTTAGGTATAAACACAACCTTGACTTCTCTCCACTGAGTGGGGATATAGTTCAGGGTGGTACAGCCGATGAGAATTACTTCAAGGACAGGGATAATAATGTCCGCGGCCTTTTGAAGTTCGGCTGGAATTATACCATCAGGTCCAGGGGATTTGTATGGGTCAAAGCTGTTAATGGCCCAAACTAATTTTTCCCTTGTAATCAGATCAGGGTTGTTTGTTATTATGCTACCTGGTTCTGTAGAATCATAGTTGCATTAGTTCTTAGAGCTTCCTGGAAAGTGAGTGTCCAGAAGCAAATTGAGCGTTTCTTCGCAGGATTCTGTCCAGCCGTCAGCTGTTTTCAAACTGCTAGGCATGGTCGGACTCTTTGAGAGGATTTTTCTTAATCTAGAAGCTTCTGAAGTATCTTCTATTTCACCACAGAAGTTTTTCCATGAAGTTCTTTTAGTTTTAGAATGAATTAGAATTAGATGAATCTTTATTGTTGAATAAAATAATAAATAAGTACAATTTTTAAAGATTATATAGCATGGCTATTAAGCCGTCTGCCGCTTTCTAAAAAAATTACATTTAGAGACTACAAATTAAGGTTAATTAAAATTTATTTACAATTTTAAGTAAGGGACAATCTTATTGAAAGATAGAAATCAATCAAAAAAAATTTAAATAAAAAGTAAAGATTAAATAATTAATAAAGTACCATTTACAGTTTTAACAGAAAAAATAACAGTGTTATTTAAAATTTCATAAGCGCAAAAGAAAAAAAAAATGCAAGATCTAGAAATATAGGGCTTTTAGTTTAGCTAAATTAAATTAAATTTAAATTTAAAAAGCGGGCTTTTTGTTTAGCTAAAACAAAATTATATACAGTGTGTATTATTCACGACAAATTCAAATATGTACCTCTGTAACTACTTGCGTGAGAAATATACCGTACCAGCAACTTCCATCCAAATTCTCCATTAAGAACAGTGACAAATTCGTCATACGTAAGATAACTCTTATTGAAATAAAGTCTTCGAATTTCTTGTAAAATAGGACATATTGCTAGAAAATGATAGACGTCTTCATTTTGGTTCAAATTACATAATCCACAAATGGGGTTAATATCACTGCGATATGGTCTAAAATTAAGTTCAAAAGTTTCAGTTCTGACTTTAAATATAAGGCTCATATCAGATGCAGAAAGCTCCCTTCTAAAATAATTGTTTTCGCCTAGGTTTAAATTTAAAGTTTTATATATAGCCCTAGAAGTAGACTCCCTAGCCTTATCAATATGCATCTGATACCTCCGCTCGTCTACTTTCGCAATGCAATTGTAGAAAATATTTTGCCATTCTCCTACATTGTTTGGGCTCAAATTTAAAGGAACACCATGTTCCAAAGCAAGTTCTTGCCAATTCTTAAAAGGAGTATAACCGCACCGAAGAGAAACAAGCAGTATTCTTTTGTGTAAGTTACTATCAGCTCTTTTTATAACTTTGGTTAAAAAGTCTGCACTAGCCTTCAAGTTTTGTATAAAAATCTGAGGTAAACCGGACTCAACATAGATAGCATAGTTTGGAGTATTCGAGGGCAATTTGAATATTCTTTTGAAGAAATATTTTTGGATTTTTTCAATATCATCCATCCATTGATAACCGTAAACTTCGTTACCATAGCAGAAAAAAGTGTTAATTGTGGCGTTGAAAACTTTGAATTTTGACGTTTCGTCCACAAAGGACTTCGAAAAAAATTGTGACCACATTGAATTAACTGCTGATTTGGCTACAGCCAGTTTATTTTTTATATGAGCATTGATACTCAAATTATTCGAAATAACAAAACCAAGATATTTAAACTCATTGACTACTTCGATGCTGGTGCCATCTAATGTCCAGGACCTTGAGTTTCTTTCGGACCGAGTTTGGTTTCGGAATATCATTATTTTAGATTTTGCAGAGTTTATTTTTAGATACCATTGATCGCAAAACACCTTAAGTTTGTTAATTTGAAGCTGAAGTGTCACTGGGTTGTCAGCAAAAATGACGAGGTCATCAGCATATAATAACATTTTTATGAATATATCGCCAAAGTAAACTCCCCCTGGTATATGGTTCTCGATGTCGTTTATAAACAAGGCGAACATTAACGGACTTAAGACACATCCCTGTGGAACGCCCGTTTCTGAGCTAAATGAATTTGACATATTCTTTCCATTACACACTACAGCAGACATATTCAATAACAGCTGTTCGTAGACCCTTATAAACTTTGTTGCCACCCCGATTACAGCGAGTTTATATAATAATGACCTTCTGTTTATAGTGTCAAATGCCGCCTTAAAATCAATAAATACTGCAAATAAAGGTTTTTTTTGTCTATAAATCTTCTAGCCACTGTAGTTAGGGCAAAAATTTGATCCACCGTCGAAAGGTTGGCCTGGAAACCAGATTGAAAACAACTGATGACATTATTGGACTGTACCCAATTCGACAACCTAAGATATAGAATCTGAGTGAAAAGTTTCCTCAGAGAGCTTAAAACAGAAATGCCTCTATAGTTTTCAGGCTGATTTGGATTACCTTTTTTAAAGATGGCAGTTATCTTTGCTAGGCGAAAACTGTTTGGAAAGGTCTCCTCATTAAACATTTTATTCAATAAGCCAAGAATATAATCCAGAAACTCCGGAGTTGAATTCTTGTAAAACTCTATGGGAATACCGTCTGCCCCTGCAGCTTTATTATTCTTCATTTTTTTCAACGACATAAGTAGCTCAGGCATTGTAAAGTTGGAGTCTAAGTCCGAGATATAAACGTTTGGAAGTGCAAAACTTATTGAATTTTGGTTCGGATCTGGTAGTAAAAGGTTTTTAAAATATAAAGCGAGTTGATCAACATTGATACTTAAAGACACAGATTTATTGCGCCCTCCCAAGACCCGAACATTGTACCAAAAAGATTTAGAGTCCTTACAGTCGATGAGATTTTTGGCCGCTTTCCTCAAATAAAGTTGCTTTTTTTGCTTGCAAAGATCCTTATAAACTTTATTTTGCTGCAAATAAAGATGTTTGAAAGCATCATTATTTGATTCCCTAAAGAGTTTTAGTTTTCCTCAGTTGATATTTATATGTTTTGAGGGATTCCTTGTAGGAGTCACAGTTTATTGAGATTTTTGATTGTTTAGCTCGGTTGAAAAGTTTTCTGCATTCCTTCCTGAGCGGTTCTAGCCCCGAGCTCCACCACAGTGGTTTCCGTTTTCCTCTTATTTTTATAAGAGGACAGGATTTGTGAAGTGAGTGGTTAAGGGCAGTGGTAAGATCATTGACTTTTTTGTCTAGATCATGTTTGTTTGTAGGGTTTTGTAAAAGTTCAGGTTTAATAAACTTTTTCAAAATTACCCGATATTTTTGCCAGTCAGTTTTCCGATAGTTTCGGAAGACTGGTTGCTTGAGAGGTTCCTCATTAAGATCAAATTGAATGTATCTATGATCAGCAAAGGAGTGTTCAGTAGATACTTTCCAATTAGTAATCCTATGATGAACCGAATCAGAGACAAGAGTGATATCTAAAACTTCTTGTCTGTTTCTGGTAATCAATGTTGGTTCATTGCCAATATTACTTACTATAAGGTTAGTACTTAAAATAAAATCAAAAAGTGACTCACCCTTTTCATTTATGTCAGTACTACCCCATACTGTGTGATGCGCATTAGCATCGCATCCAATGATGAGGCAGATCTTCTGCCGTTCTGCTGCAGCGACAATCCTTTTAAATAAGTCGCATGGAGGAGGGCCAGGATGGTTATGGCCGAGGTAAGCTGATACCAGCCAGTAGATGTTGTCACTGGTCTGGTATCTTATTGTGGTTACATCACGATTGCTGTAATGAGGGAGTAAAAATACATTAGTGCTACTTCTTACCAATATGCAGGATCTGGGTTCACCTTTGTCCTTCATATACAGTAGAGTATATCCAGGAGTCCTTAGTCCTCGAACGATGGACTTGATGATCCAAGGCTCTTGGATAAGGACAATATCTTCCCCCCTCTTGTTTAGACGGAGAAGAAGGGAGGCCGAAGCCTGCTTAGAGTGTTGGAGGTTAATCTGAGTTAGCTGCACCATCTTGGGAACAACTAAGTAGACTAACCCCCACCACGGTCTGGTTGAGGTCGTCGTCTGTTTTGCTCTCAGAGTTTGACTTAAGAAGGTCATCCTCGCTGAGCGAAACCTCGTTAGCGGAGTCATCAGTCTCCAAGTCGGAGAATTTGACGACGTTTTGGGCATCGGAGTCATCAGTCTCCAAGTCGGAGAATTTGACGACGTTTTGGGCATCCAAGTCGGATGTGGAGGGTTTGTTATCATACGTTTCAGCAGAGGATGTGCCGAGCTCGTCTATCTCCATGGATGGAGGGTCGACTTGCCCAGCGGGTTCTTCCACTGAAGACGCACTTTTTGTTATGGAAGATGGAACGATGTTCTGTTCTTCATCTTTCAATCAATCTCTCCATCAAACGCGATTAACCTGACGCGCCCCTGATACCATCCAGCGTCCTCAAAGATGGCAGGTTCCCCTGGGTTTTCCATCATAAGAGTCCAGTAGGAGGCCTGGAGCTTGTTCATGATGATCGCCCATTGATCGAAAGAGATCGCACCATCCGCGTTACTCCTGTCAATGACAGCGAAAATGGGTTTGTCCTTCAGTGCGTCACTGTACGACATGTCTTTTTTGGAGCTGAGGGTGCTTGGTTTTTGCACCTTAGGCCTTTTGGCGTTCGGGGTTGACTGCTCGAACGAACGTTGGCGCTTAAACGTTGAATTTAAGGAATTTTTTTTCATTTATTGCAATGATTTTCATTGCCCACTCAAGTTTGGCAGATTGCGTTGAATCAAGCTTAGGTTTAGGTACCGCACCTAACACCTTCGCAATTTTCTCCGCATTCCGCCTTTCTTTGTGGTTTGGTAAGGTAGGGAGGTTGGGATACCCTTCGTTGTCCGTTCCACTGTTAGACACAGTTTCACTTTCAACTTGGGGCTTAGGGGGATTGGAAACCCTTACGTTTTCAGTTCCACTGTAAGTCACAGTTTCACCTCCAACTTGGGGGATAAGGAGATTGGCGACCCTTTCGTTTTCAGTTCCACTGTAAGTCACAGTTTCACCTCCAACTTTGGGAATAGGGGGATTGGACACCCTTTCGTTGTTTTTCCCACTGTAAGTCACAGTTTCGCCTACAACTTGGGGAAGGGAAGGAGTGTTTCCGGAGCTCGAAGGAGGTCCTCCCCTTTCAGCCACGGAGCCGATAGTCTCGGCACCCGTACCGTCCGGGTTGGTCGACCTCGAGTTCTTTGACATTGGACGGGATGAGGTGGGAGGTTGGAGCAGTGGAGTTTTTGATGAGGGTGGCCCCTTTGTAAACACATCACTGTTCGCGTTGGAATCGAAAGTCTCGGCCCCTCTACTTGCAGCAATGGTCTTCTACGGGGTCCCTTCTATACGGGCAGTATGAGTGGAAGAATTGCAGAGAGTCACTGCAACCCTTCCACTGGTTTGGGCATCCTCCTTAGGAGGGACGTTAGAACCAGAGGGCTCTCCACATTTCTTAGTTGGCTTGTGAGGCCTTAATCGAACTGCAGTCGGCTCCCCAGTCCTTCCGCCAATCGCTTTTTGTGTCGTTATAGTTAATAAGTTTGTCACTGGCGACTTATCCTCTTTCGAGGCCAAGCCATCGCCGGCAGTCGCGACACCTGCCGACTTGTGAACGTATATCCCCGTTCGTTTTTTATTTCTTTTATTAACTTTATTTTCCATTGTTTTTCAGAGGTTTTGTTTGAGTTATGTTGGTTGGTCAGGTTCTGCAGCTGGATTGCTGGAGAAGATGTCCTGAAGCACCCCCACCACGACAAGGTCAACTCATAGGGGGTGTTTCGACAGGGTGCACCATAAACTTCTTTTAATAAAGTTAGAGAAAGTGGGTTTCAAATCTGTTTTTTTTTCAATTGGTTGTAATCGTATTTATCTAATCGAAAACAGATAGTCAAAGTCGAAGGTGAACATTCGTTTTTTATCAATGTTTTATCGGGCCTGCCTCAAGGAAGTAATTTAGGCCTACTTCTTTTCAATTTATTTGTCAATAACATTCCAGAATGCCTGAAGTTTGCAAGTTGTTTAATGTTTGCTGATGATTTAAAACTTTATTTTCAGATATCTCTAATTGATGATTGTGTTAAATTTCAACAGGATATAGACTCTTTTATTCGATGGTTTGAATATAATCACCTTGAACTAAATATTTGTAAGTGTAAGATATTAAGAGCTTTTGGTTTTAAGCCTAGGGTATTGTTTAACACAATCTAGGTAGCGAAAGCCTTTCTTCCGTCAGTGAAATAAAGGTTAGGTTAGGTGGAAGTGGCTGTCAGTCAATGGGTACATTGCCTGACACACTTAGGCCGCAAGGGCGCATTGTGATACCACAGAGATCAGCAAGTTAATCACCTACTGATCTCAGAAACCCGGTGTAAGATTAACGAGATGATCACTTATTAATCTTCCATTACGGGACTAGCCGGTTAATCACCTGTTAGTCGAACCACGTGGAACTTTTAATGTATTTCGAAAGACTTTTAGGGTCTATGTAAGCTAAGTCGCTAGTATCATCGAAGAAGAATTCACCAAGATGAGTTTTCCTTCTATGAAGTAGTGCAGGGCATGAGCAAAGAAGGTGTTGAACGGTTTCTTCCTCCTCCTCCTCCATGCAGATTCTGCAGAAATCATTGGAAAGCACACCAAGTCTTTTGGCGTGTCTCCCTATTAGACAGTGTCCCGTAAGAACACCTATGGTAGAACCTAGATAGGTTTAGGGCTAACAAACTCTTCGATCGTTTTGAGTCTACACACGGCCAAACTTTTTTGGTTGCAATGCAGTTGTTACTCTTAGTCCATCTAGTGTTTGTTATCCCTGAAGCGTCTTGTCTAAGTAGGAGTTTACATATAGCGATAGGTATACCTATGTTGTTCCATTCTGAGCGTAGGGAAGTGGTCGTGCCCTTTTTGGCTATTTCGTCTGCCATACAGTTGCCTGGTCTGTCCCAGTGCCCTGGCACCCATGAAAGGTGAATGTTGAACTGATTTGACATCTCCCTCAGAGACATCTGACAATTTTGGACCGTGATGGATTTTGTAGAGACAGAGGCAAGAGATTTAAGGGCAGCTTGGCTGTCCGAGAAGATCCGAATATCCGTGGAGGATATGACGTTTTCTTTGAGCCAAGACAGCACCTCCTTAATCGCCAGAATTTCCGCTTGGAACACACTACAACGATCGGGTAGGCGGAAGAAAAGACTGAGATTCAGTTTTTCTGAGTAGATTCTACTTCCCACACCTTCGCTGGTTTTTGAACCATCGGTGTAAGAGTGTATTGCTTCATTTTCTAAAAGAGTGCCATTTTCCCAAGCTTTACTTGAAGGTATGGTTACTTGGAAATTGTTTTCAAACACCAACTTGGAGGTTGATCGATTCGGTAAGAATCTAAAATTAGTTTAGTTAGGTAGTGTGGCCGATTTGATTATTGGTCCACTGTGATGTAGCTCTGAGTCGAGTAGGTGAGCTAGCTGCGGCTTGTTTGCTGAAGATATCTAGGGGTGTGAAATCTAGTAGTGCATTGAGGGCGTCCGATGGGGTTATCCTCAGTGCGCCACTAATACACAGACTAGCCGTTCTTTGAACTTTGGCCAGCTTGTTGTAGTTGATCATCTTGTCTAGTGCGGTCCACCAGACTATTACCCCGTATGTGAGTATCGGTCTAATTACCGAGGTAAACAGCCAATGGGTGATTTGGGGTGAGAAAACCCATTTCCCCAAGAGAAGAGTGCCACGTTGGCTTTATTTACTCTTTCCTCAATATTGGTTTTCCAGGTCAGTTTTTTGTCAAAAATGAGACCTAGATATTAAGCCTGATTTGGCAGTGTGAGAGTTACCCCTTTAATAGTTGGGGGTTTGAAGTCCGGAATTTTGTATTTCCTCGTAAAGAGAACTAATTCCGTTTTGTGTGGATTGATGTTCAGACCACAATCTACAGCCCAATTGTAAAGCTTGTTAAGTGCTGTTTGTAGCAGCTCAGCTAGGGTTTGTGGGGCAATTGATCATCGGCATAGGCTATGGTTTTGAAACCTTCGTCCTCTAGGTCGATTAACAAGTTGTTAACGACCAGGTTCCACAGTAGGGGAGATAGAACTCCTCCCTGCGCGGTTCGTTTATTGGCCATTCTGCTTGTTTTGTAGTTCCCCAATTCGGAACTAATGCTTCTGCTGCTGAGCATTATCGTTATCATGTTCTTGATGTGTTTTTCTATGAGCAGCCCATCAAGAGCATTAATGATTGCTGTATTATTAACATTTTTAAATGTACCCTCTATGTCTAGGAATGCGACGAGAGAGTATTCTTTGTAGTGCAGGGATTTATCAATGGTGCAAACCAGAGAGTGGAGTGCAGTTTCCACTGATTTACCTTTTCTGTAGGCATGTTGCGCCGTTGAGATCAGACTAGGTTTAATTTCTTGTCTTAAGTGTATGTCAATCATGCTTTCCAGTGTTTTAAGGAGGAAGGATGATAGATTAAATGGTCTTAAATCTTTTGGATTTACATGGGAGCTTTTTCCGGCTTTAGGTATGAAGACGACCCTAGCTTCTCTCCAGGCCTTGGGAATATAGGCGTAGTCTCTAAGTTATAGATAATGATGTCAGAAACCTGCTGCAGCTCCGCAGGCCCTGGTGATTTATAAGGATCAAAGCTGTTTATTGCCCATAACAGTATATCTCTAGAGATAAGACCTTTACCTGATTGGCTTGCAAGTCGAGGCAAGTGCTCCTCGTCTGTTATTGTCAAAGAGCTACCAGGGAAATGAGTATCCAGTAGCAAGTTTAGTGTTTCTTCATATGAGTTGGTCCAGTTGGCGTTTTCATCTATATAGAACTTGGCCTGTTTGGACTCGTTGATAGGATTTTCTTAAGTCTAGATGCCTCTGAGGAGTCTTCAATTTTATTGCAGAATTCTCTCCAAGAGTATCTTTTGCTTATTCGTAACCTTTTTTTTTGTAAATCCTTAGGGATTCCTTATAGAGATCCTAGTCTATGGGATTTCTGGAAGATTTGGCTCGATTGAAGAGCTTTGCACAACTTTTCTTGAGCGGTTCTAGCTCTTTGTTCCACTAGTGTGGTTTCTTCTTCCCTCTTACTATGGTGAGAGGACAAGAGTTACACAAGGCATGGTTAAGAGCACTAGTTAGATCGTCGACTTTGCTGTCAAGATCCTTGGGGTTTGAAAGGAAGCTATTGTCATTGTAGTTGTAACAATGTTTGAAGATTTCCCTGAATTTTACCCAGTCAGTTTTCCTATAATTACGGAAGCCTATGGGTTTTGGTGTGTCATCTGTTAGACTAAATTGGATGTATCTATGATCAGAGAAGGAGTGATCCTTAGATACAGCCCAATTTTTAATCTTGTTATAGATTGATTGAGATACAAAGGTAACATCTAAAACCTCTTGTCTGTTTTTTGTGACAAAGGTTGGTTCGTTACCGATATTGCAAATAAGAAGGTTAGTACTTAGTATAAAATTAAAATGAGACTCACCCCTTTCATTTACGTCCGTACTTCCCCATACTGCGTGATGTGCGTTGACATCACTTCCTATTACGAGATCCGCTTTGAGTTTTGTTGCGCATTTTATTACGCGCTCGGGCGTCTCTCCTGGTAGCGGCCCCGGTTGGTCATGGCCAAGATAGGCGGACGTGACCAGTAGGTCCAGTAGGTACCACTGGTGGTCTGCAGTTTTACTGTTGTGATGTCGCAATTGCTGTAATTAGGTAGTATGAATACGTTAAGTGTTTTCTTTGCCAGTATGCAGGATCTTGGTTCACTTTTGTCCGTCACATACAGCAGAGAATACTCTTTCGTCCTGAGTCCTTTAACCACAGATTAATCCATGGTTCCTATATCAGGACTATATCCTCGCCGGACTTGCTTAGTCGGAGAAGGAGTCCGGCTGAGGCATTTATGGAGTGTTGGAGATTAATTTTTGTTGGTTCATGAGTTTTTTCGTGCCAGAAAGCGTGAAATCGCGGAACACTAACAAAAATCATCTCTATTGCTACTTTCAAAATGTTGAAGGATTGAAAACTAAATTAATTTCTCTCCATACATTAAGTTTTTCTTTGGATTATGATATAATATTTTTCACAGAAACTAATCTGGATTCAACGGTTCTTAGCTCTGAAGTGATGAATGATGAGTACAACATTTTCAGAGTAGATCGTTCGTTAGAAAGTAGCAATAAGAAATCAGGTGGCGGGGTTTTAATAGCGCTCAGATCTAATCTAGAAGCTAAATACATCAAGCTGCGTGACTTAAATGTTGAGATGGTTTGTGTGGAAGTTGATCTCAAATCCATCAATGCATATTTATTCAACGTTTATATTCCACCGAGATCCGATCCTTTATTGTACGAATCCTGTTTCAACAATATTGCAAATGTGATGGATCATGCGAAGCCAAGTGATAAGTTTATCATTTGTGTTGATTTCAACATGCCAGAAATCTTCTGGACGAAAAATGGAGACGAAAATATAAATTACTTTTTACCAACTTCGTTGATCTCAATTTGTGTCGACATTATGGACAAATTAGCAGCTCTCTCTTTGTTTTAGTTTAGTGGAATTCGGAAAGAACTCCAAAGAAATCTGGATCTTATTTTATGCGATGATCCAAATGGACTTCTTGTCCACCGAGCATGACTTCACAACTAACAACTTTAAACTTAAATTTGATTTTAAATCAGCTGACTTCACTGGGTTAGACAATACACTTTCTGACATAGACTGGAACGTTAAGTTCCAAAATATGGACTTGAGATCCATGGTGGATACCTTTTATTCAACCTTGTTTGAGTGTTTTGCTTTACACATTCCACAAAAGGGGATTAGACCGAAAAGATACTCTTTTAGTCCGTGGTTCGGAGCTGAATTGCGGAAACTATAAAACCTCTCTACACAAAAAATTGAAAAGGAGATTCTGTATAAATACTTACAATAGCTTCACATTAGCCAGGAAAGAGTTGGCAAGAAAAACATCGATTGTCTATGAAAGGTATATCTTCAAGGCTAAATCTAATTTAAAAACGAATCCCTCATTGTTCTGGAACTTTATTAAAAGGAAACGGAAACAGACATCAGATCCTTCTTCCCTCTCTCATGAAAACAAATTATCGACGAGTGACTCCGAGATTTGTAACATGTTTGCAGAATTCTTTAAAACAGTTTACAAATCCAGTGAGGATAATGATATTATATTTTCCTGACAACAATCAACACAAATATTTTACAAGCTCCGCCTTTTATTGAAGTCGATGTAGAAGCTGCTTGTCGGAAAGTCAAAGACTCTTTTTTACCAGGCTATGATGAAATTCCTGGATGCATACTACGAAGATGCTCCAAATCTTTGTGTGGAGCCTTATGCTCTCTTTTTAACAAGTCCATGCATGATTCAATTTATCCTGATATTTGGAAGAAATCATGTATTTTACCCCTTTACAAATCTGGATCTCGATCTATTGCATCCAACTATAGGGGGATTGCAAAACCCAGCTGTATTCCAAAACCCTTTGAATCACTCATGGTAAACTTTATGTTTTTTAATTTAAAACCATATATTTCACCACATCAACATGGGTTTTTCGGTGGAAGATCCATTGTTTTAAATTTAATGGAGCTAACATCAAACATCTCTACAGGATTCGCGAATGGCCAACAAACTGATGTTGGTTACTTTGATTTCTCAAAAGCCTTTGATCAACTGAATCATCGTATACTGATAAAAAAGTTGGATCAACATGGCTGTGTTGGTTCTCTTCAGAAATGGTTTCTTTCATACTTGAATGGTCGAACCCAATACGTGAATTTTTTATTTTTTTTTAACCAAGTAGTGTGGGATTTTTACCTCACTAAAAACTCCTCGTAATCAGAACCAATCTATGAACGATCGACAACAGATTTTTCTTTCTCAATAATATAATCGCTTTAAGGGAAGCTTAAACTTTTAATGCTTCCCATGACTCTTAGACCATTAGCTCGTGTGGCTTAGTTCTTCTTAATCTCCGAACATTACCTCTCGTATTTAATACGGACTCCATTTCAGAGTTGATATGACTATGCAGTCGCTGATTGTGTGATACAGCATGATGTTTTCTTACAACTTCTGTAACCGTTTCTATTTGTAGGTCACGATGTAAATCGCTATTTCTTATAAACCATGGTGTATTTACTATTCCACGAAGGACTTTGTTTTGGAACTTTTGGATGATTTCAGTATTTGTTTTCTTTGTACAGCCCCATAATTGGATTCCATAGGTCCAAACAAGTCTAAGTACTTGTTTATAAAGCATTATTTTATTACTTCAAGTTGAGCTCTTCCCTTTTCTTTTTGATATGCTCTTTCCATTTTAGCTTTGCATCCAAATTCATCCCAAGGTATTTGGCCGTGTTGGCGTAAGGTACAGCTTGATTGTTGATGAATATTTGTACGTAGCTTAACTTTTTATTTGTAAAGTTTATATGTGCAGATTTAGCTTCATTGAGCTTGATACGCCATTTTTTGGTCCAATCACTAACGGTGTCGACGGCATTTTGCAATTTCTCAGCAGCCTTGACGACGCACTTACTGGATGCCAAAATTGCGGTATCATCTGCAAAAGTAGCCATAATGGTTTTGTTATCCACTGGAATATACCTTGTATATAGCAAATACAGGGTAGGTCCTAGGACGCTTCCTTGTGGAACACCGGCTTGTTTATTACATAGCTTTGAATATTCTTGATCATACCGTACTCTGAAGAGCCGGTTTGAGATATAAGATTTTAGTATTTCGTAGTACTGCCTGGGTAGGTCCTTTTGCAGTTTGTACTCTAGCCCCTCATGCCATACCTTGTCGAATGTTTGAGCAACATCTAAAAATATAGCCGAACATACTTGTTTTTCTTCTAATGCTTTTTCAACTGCATCCGTTATTCTATGAACTTGGTCTATCGTGGAATGTTTATTTCTAAATCCAAACTGATGATTTGGGATTAGATTTCTTTCTTCTATGACTTTGCTTAGTCTTTTCAGTAGCAATTTTTCAAAGATTTTTGCAATTATTGGTATAAGCGATATTGGTCTGTAAGACGTCACTTCTGTTGGTGGCTTACCTTGCTTTGGTATAACAATTACTTCAGCAATTTTCCAAAGATGTAGGACATATTGGGTCTTTAGGCATGCATTTATTATGAATTGGATTTTAATGAAGGCTTTTGATGGCATTTCATTCATAACCTGAGCAGTTATTAGATCGTACCCAGCAGTGGCGTAGCGTGAGTGTCTGCCGCCCGGGGCGGAAGACAATTTTGCCGCCCTTTTATTTAAGTATTTTAATTTAATGTATACTATACATTACATACATTAATTATAGAGAACTTTTCGGCAAGAGCAGTCATCATTATTTTGCATTACAGTAGTTCCCGTTAGGGGGGAGGTACCGCTTTGATGCACAACCCGTTTATGTAAGCAATCTTCTTCTACGCTTGTTATTTTGTTTGATATTGCTCACAAATTAACCCTGTTAAATACCTATTGGATATTTACCCAACCCGCTTAACGCCCTCTATTTATCAACACGTTTATCTAATAAGTACGCATTTTTTTTCAGATAACTACCTTACTTACACAAAATAAAAATAAAATTTTCCTTGTTTTGTTTCAAAATCAGCACAGGAGCACAACTGACTTCACAGCAATTGAAATGTCATCAATGTCCAACAAAAACACAAACAATACTACATACTTCCTCGGTTACGAACGCTTTTAAGGTATTAAAGCGGGTCCTTTTATCAGGCACGTAACCGGGTTTCAATAACTAACTTTCCCGGTTAATTGCACATAAAAGATAGCAAAACCTACGAAATACTTTTCGCAGGAGCGCTGTATACAGATAAGATTTTAAATAAAAAAGTTTATCTAAGTTTTACAATCACGTTTATTAATTCAAAGTTCCTTTACTTTAACCACTAATTGATATAACTTAAAACTTAGGTAAATCGGATCGACAAGATTAAATAAAATCATTTTTTGATTAGAACAAGAAGTATACTAAAATGTTATATTCTTATTTTTACTGAAAAGTAATATGAGTATTTGTTAGAATTGAATTAAAATTTATTAAATTAAAAATTTACACGTCTACTTTTTTTAAGAGCAAAGTCTTTTATTGCCCGGTCAATGTCTATCGCATCACACACCGCTTGCTCAATAGACAAAACAGCCAAGTTAGTTAGTCTTAGACAACTCATTGTCGATCTTAAATAATTTTTAATCAATTTCAATTTTGAAAAACTTCTCTCATAGCTGGCATTGCTTATGGCAACTGTGAAAAATATTCGGAACATTATTAAAATATTGGGCAGAGTATCTCCCAGCTTGGATTTAACAATAAATTTAAATAACTCAAGTGAGTCTGCATTAATCAATTTATTTTCGTTACCTGTAGCAGCAACGAAAGTCCGCAGTCAAAGTCTTTCCAGCAGTAATCTTCAAATATAATAAAAAAAAATTCGACCTGAACCTTAAAAATCGATTTCCCAACATTTTGAAAATTGGACATTGAACAAGATAGAACTCAGCCGAAGAAAAGAAATATTGAAAAGTGGAATTTCGAAAATGAAAACAAAATTTTTCACAAAAAGTTTTGAAACACTTTCAAAATTCAAAAAGTCAGCCAGACGTGACCTTAAGGTGGAATTTCATAAGAATCAGTGGTGGAAGCTGTATTCAAAGTGGTAGTAGTGAGATTTTGTGTAAAGTAAATGGTGGAAGCTGTACTTATAGTAGAAGGGGTAAATTTCGGTAGATATATTCGTAAATCTGCTTGAAAGCAGGTTTCAATGTGTGTGTAAAGTTGGGCATCTAATTAATTTCTCATCTGTGAAATGATATAATAATTCGACTTAAGCAGGAAACAAATAGCGAGATACATGCAGGTAATGTAGTTCTGTAGCCAAACGCTAATAATGTTGAGGCAACAATTGTGTGTCGAATTCGTCACAAAATAAGTAATTGAAAACTCCGTGCCGTGCTCTTTTCAATCGGTCCGAATTTGTAGTTGCGATAAAAATATAAAATAGTTCAAGTATTTACAAAATATTTTTATTACTTATTGTCAAATTTTGCCGCCCCCTAAACACTGCCACCCGGGGCGGACCGTCCCCCCCCGCCCCCACCTCGCTACGCCACTGCTACCCAGGTGATTTTTTTTCGATAGTTGATTTCGACACATATTTTTCATTTCTTTGAGTGTGACAATTGGTATGTCAACTTCATCGACTTTATCAATAAACTGTAAGCTGTTTTCAGAAGTATTTGCTGGGAATAGCTTAAAAACATTCGCAAGATGTTCTGCAAACAGGTTAGCTTTTTCTTTCGGAATTCCGATCCAATACCCGTCTAGAGATTTTATTATATTGTAACTGCGGTCTTTTCAGGCGCTTAGCTGTTTTCCAGAGCGAATAATCGGTTGAAGCATCAGTCGTTAAATTTTTCAGGAATCTACTTAATGAATCATTTTTGAATTCGTAGATTTGTTTTTTCAGTTCGTTGCTTAGCCGGTTAAACGCTGTTTTGTCGTCTGGAAATCTGTATAAAAGTATTTTGATATTTTCTTCGAGCTCTTCTCTTCTCCAATATCAACTCTCTTATCTCGGCAGGGTATTTTGTATCAGTTTGCTTCCTACTCGAGTAAGTTGGTGTACTTTCTTCTGCAGCTTGTTGAACATCGGCAATGAATTGTTCTACTTCAAGGTCGATTTGCTCTTTTGTTTCCATAGGGGATCTGAGATTTATATTGCTTTCAAGCTTTTCTCTGAATTCACTCCAGTTTGTTTTATTATTTACAAGCTTAGGATTACTTTTTTCCATTATCTCTGATTCATTAAGTGATAAAATCACCGGTGTATGATCTGATGATAAGTCATAATTACCTTCGACTCTTATGTGGTTTCGTTTGACGCCTTTAACTATGAAAAAGTCAACATTTTTTATTATTTTATTATTATAACTTTATTGATACATAAGTCAATTACATAATCAATAATTAAAAATAAAGCACTAGCTACCAGGGCTTTCGGCTAGGAAAAAGTCAACAAGGTCTGGTATTTTACTAGTATCCGATGGCCAGTAAGTTGGTGATCTGGAAGAATAAAACTCGCAATTGTATTTGAGGCATGTTTTGTAAGGCCTTCTGCCTTTTGTTGTTATAAGTCTGGATCCCCAATGGGTGTGCTTAGCATTGAAGTCACCGCCAACAAGGAAGTTATGTCCTAGTAGACTTAGCAGTTCTGTATAATCATCTTCAGTCGGGGAATACCTTGGCGGGCAGTATATTGATGCCAACTTGTCTTTCTTTTTCATACCAATACTAATTATTGTTACTTGCATATTCTCGTTTGTAAACATAGCTTCTTCGTGGTGTTAAAGCTCTTTTTTATCAGGATTTCCGATCCACCTCTAGCCTTATCAGCTGGATGAGGAGCGTGGTAGCAAATATAGTTTGATATTAAATCATCAAGAACCAGTCCACTTGGGAAATGAGTTTCGGACACCAGACAAATATCTATGTATGTGTTCGATGTCTAAGAAGATTTTTAATTCTGATAAATGGTGTAAAAGACCGTTTGCATTCCATGTTCCAATTTTTAGTGTTCTGTCCATTACTGTTTTCTAAGAGCGACTTCTTCACTTAGCCGTTTGATGTTCAAATCCTGATTGTCAATTCTTTTAAGAATAAGTTCAAGAATTTCTTTAATGGAAGTTTCTTCATTCTTCCTCACGTTTTTAACAATTTGTGAATAGGATTTATTTTCGTCGCTTTTGCTTTTAACAGCTTCCTTCGGAAGTTCTTTCTTACCTTTATCTTCAGCTTCAGGAGTTCTTTTTGTGTTTGCTGAATTGCTAGGCTTTATTTCACCGGATGTTATTTTGCTTTTGGATTTTTGAAATCTTTTAGCAACTGGACAGCCTCTATAGCTTGCAGGGTGATTACCTTGACAGTTTAAACATTTTGCTTTCTGTTCTTTGCTTGATGGACAGTTTTTAGTTGCGTGTTTTCCTTCACACTTAACACAAGCAAACTCGCGGTTGCAATATTTTTGGGTGTGGCCAAATGCTTGGCATCGTTTACATTGCGGAACAATGGTAATAAATAAAATTGGTAATGACCAATTCAGCAAAAACCAATATTTGGATGCAAATAAAGACCTTAAACTATTATGTAAGAGCAAAAAAGAAAAGTACTTAGAATCGGAGGCTAGACAACTAGCACTTGCTAGTAATCCAACCAAGTTTTGGAATAAAGTTAGAACTTTTAATGGAAACAAATTTACAATAAATCAAGATTTAACCCCGGATATCCTGTTTCTGCATTTTAAGGAGTTACTGAATCCGCCCTCTAACAATATCGCTATTGCCTATGCTGCACCGAACACGGATAATCAATTGCTGGATGAGCATATAACTAGTGAAGAAATTATTTATGCTTTGAAGAGCTTAAAGGATGGAAAGGCTGCAGGATCTGATGGAATTCCTGTAGAGTTCTACAAATATGGAACAACGGAGTTAATAAGTAAATTTAATGTGCTTTTTAATGAAGTTATGGATACAGGCAGTATACCGCAGGAGTTTAAGGAAGCTCTAATCTTCCCAATCTTTAAAAAAGGAAACACGAGGAACCCGGAAAATTATCGGGGGATAAGTTTCCTTAATTCATCTTACAAAATACTTACCGCTGTTCTGCAAATAAGACTAAGCAACTGGATTGACCAAAATAGTCTAATAAAGGAAACCCAAGCTGGATTTAGGTCAGGATACTCGACGACAGACCACATATTTGTGCTAAGAAGCATCGCAGAAACATTTTTGAGAAATGGGAAGAAGCTGTACTGTTTTTTTGTCGATTTTAAGGCAGCGTTTGATGGAGTGGACAGGCATGCCTTAATCTATAAGCTCTATACAATAGGAATGTCTAAAAAGTTTGGTAGAGTTCTTCAAAATCTTTATGGCGATACCAAAGCGGCGGTATGGAATGGCGAGGAAATGTCTGAATGGTTTCAAACTGAATCAGGAGTTCGTCAGGGTTGTGCTTTAAGCCCTCTCTTGTTTGCACTGTATATTGAAGACCTTTCTGACTGTCTGTCTGGAGGAATAAAGTACGCAGAAACTGTTATCAAGGCGCTTTTCTACGCTGATGATATAGTCTTGTTCGCTTATTCACCTGAATCGCTACAGTTGATGATTAATCAACTAAATAGGTACTGCAAAGCTTGGAGTTTAAAAGTGAACCTGAACAAGTCCAAATGAAAGCTGGTCCTTTAACGAGGAAAGTATTGAAGTTGTAAAGGACTATAGTTATCTTGGGGTCTGTTTTACAAAAAACCTTAGTTTGGAAAAGCATTTCAAAGAAAAACTTGTCAAGGCCAAGAATGCCATTGGTGCTACATGGAAGAAATGTTTCGCTAACAAATACATTGCCCATAGTAGTAAGTATCGTGTTTTTGAAGCAGTTTCGGAGTCGATCATGCTTTACGGATCTCAAGTATGGGGATACAAGAAATATGAAACTGTCGAAGCACTTTTGAGGTTTTATGTGAAAAGAATATTTCGTCTTCCTTCGAATACCCCCAACTACATTGTGATGTTGGAAACAGGACTCTCCCCGCTTTTCATTCGCACACTGAAGCTGCACATAGACTATATAATCAAGGTTTTGAACATGTCTAGCGAAAGATTACCAAGAAAGGCAGCGCTACAAGTCATTGATCGAAGAACTAGCTGGTATGCGGAGTGGTTGGAGCTGGCGCAGTGGTGTGGTATTCAACTAAATCTGAACTTAGAAAACATCAGTGAATGGAAAAGCTCTCTCTACAAACTAATTGAGACTGTGGATGTAAAATATCGCGAAAGATATATAGAAGAAGCTACTAGTTCAGTGCATAGATCGATTTACAATAGATTATGTCACAACCTGGGCCCTAAAAACTATTTTCGAGATGAGTACAGTGTGGATCAAATATCTATGATGGTAAGACTACGTGGAGAACTCCTAAGGCTCAACTTTGTTCACCATAGAGATGACCTTCCGGTATTATGTAATTTGTGTAATCAGAGAGAAAGAGAAGACGTGTTCCACTTTCTTGGAAGATGTCCAGTGTTGAAAGAAACAAGAAGATTTTATTTTGGCTGCTATGTCTTAAACGAAGATGAGATGTTATCATTCTTAAATGAAACGGAAGTCCCAAAGCTCTTCAATTACTGCAAGGTGGCGCTGGCTTACCGTGAAAGGCTAATTAATGAAATGTTTTAAGACACTCAGGTGTTATCATCCTTTTGTTTTTTTTTTTTTTTTGTTGTTGTATTACTCATTATGTGATCAATTAAAACTTATATTTGCTTTAATACTTGCAATTTTGATTCGGTTAAATGTAACCAAACTTATATAATTTATTTGTCAATCTGGCAGACGGCAATGCCATGCTATATCTGATATTGTATATTATTAATTGTTTTTTTATAAAATATTGAATAAAAATCACTTAATCTCATCTAATCATTGCGGAACAATTTTTGATTTTCGCAGTGGTTCAATTTTGACTTTTATTCCCAAGATGGGTCGAATACTATAGACATTTTCAAGACTTTGTTTGCTGTCGAAAAATAGCGTGAATAAAGGCAGGGATATCTTTATTATTATTGGTTCTCCAGCAGAGTTCTTAGTAGTCTCATTTTTAATAAGATTGACTGCATCAAGGGCTTGGAAGCCTGCTTGAACAAGGTCTTCTACTAATTCTTATGGAGAACATGAGGAATGTAGGCCTCTGGCTACTACTTTTATTGGTCTTGTGGATTTGTTTTCATACGAGTGGCACTGGATTTTTGTTTGCTTAGTTCCTCAGTGACCAGTCTATAGTCATCATCTTCCTCGACATTGACTTTCCAATTGTCTTTGTTATACGATGTATATTTGCATGCTTTTTTAGTACATTTCTCAATAATTTTCTTAAGATCTCCAAAATTTGGGAATCCTGTGATCATAATTGGAGGTGGTACAGTTTTTCTGTTGCCTTTAGACAAAGACTTCGGGTTAGTATTAGCTAGCACATTATTTGCATTATTCTTTGTAGCACCCATGTCTTTTTTATTTTCAGTTTTCGAGGTTTGTTGATTCTTTGTGTGTAATTCAGGGATACCTTCCGCTTTTCGTTTTTTAGCAGTGCGCTTATTTTTTTTTCTTTCAGTTTCAAATAAAAATTCTTCTTCGTCAGTTTGATAGACAGTAACAGTATCTTGTTGACTTATCTGAACCGTAGACTTGTGTTCCTTGTCAAATAGGGACACCTTTTCTTCGAGTCTTTTTACTTGCTCCTGAAGACTTTGAACTAAGGTTTCAAGTTTCTTTCTTGCTGCTATTTCCTTTTGCCATTCATCAAAGTAATCTTTTGATTCGGTTTGGCAGTTTTCTTTGATTTCTTTGAAACTCTGTTGTCCTGCAGTGTCGATCATTTCAGAGACATTGGTTTCTTTTTGGCTAATGACTCTTACGTCATTTGTCTTAGTTGGGGTTTTCGATGGTGTAACCCTTATAACCCTTTGGGAATAGTTTTTTGGAGGAGTTCTCTGTATTTTCGTACTCCGTTTTTCAAAAATTTTAAGCAATAAGTGGTCCTCCCCAGAATCCGTAGGACCGATCTCTTTAGAGAGTGGATTTTCCAGTTTTGCTGGAGTGCCACCTGGGGTAATAAATCTGTTTGTTTTGTTCATTGCCATAGATTATTTAAACTTTTTTTTTTATGATACAAATAGGTCAGTTATATCTATTTGCATTTTATATTCAGCCGTCCCACTGGGTACAGACGCTGACCAGTGTGCCGCACGGTGCAATGCAATAAGACCCGCGGCAATAAGACCCGTGGGTCTTATTGCCCAAGGAAATGGAAATAACACCCACGGGCTTTGTTTCCACATTGAAGAGGCAATAAGACCCACCAAAGAAAAGAATTAAGGCCCATGTCTTTTGTTGCCATTTTGAAGCAGCATTTATATGAGTCTGATGAACATGGGATCTTAAAATTAGTTTTCCTTCTTAGAAAGGGTGAAGAACATAGTGGATGCGCTAAATGCATATATTCTTTTTTTTTGAAGGAAACAACATTTTGAGGTACCGAAAAACAAAGCTCCAAAATTTCGAAAATTATTTCAGCTTTCCATGGATATGAATTCATAGCTCACGTTGTCTCCCACTTCGTGACATAGGACATAGGATGGAAGCTCAGTCCACTTTCTTTTGCGCACATAATAACTAAATCTACTTTATTAATGTTTGTTGTGCTTTTAGCTACATTCTCCTGTTCTGTTCGTGTGAATTTTTTATGTTCAACCCCAAGCCCGTACTACTTGAAGGGAAATTTCGTTAGCGAATTTCGCGCGAATTTTTATTTTTACACCACCATCCATATTCCCTTGAGAAAATTTCACTTCGCTTTTAGCTTCGTTATTCTATCCGTGAGTAAAAGACAAAGCGAACAAAATTTCCCTACGTGTAGTGTAATACGTGCCTGCGGTTGAACTTAAGAAATACGCGCGAATTGACCGCAGTAAACACATAGTATGATTCATAGTTCCATAGATATTTATTATGTACGTGTGTTCCTCTTTGGTATGTCATAACCCACAATCAGAGCATGGACTTATGTCAAGTGGAGTTACGTCCCTGTGCAAGTTTATTCACATTGAAAATAAGTTTAAGTGCAAACGGTGAGACTTCTTTCCATTACGAAATGGTATTTAAGTTCGCAGAAAAAGGAACTAAGGCCCGCGGCTGTTAGTGCCATTTCATCATGGAAATAACCCCCGTGGGCCTTACTTCCAAAACGAAGAGGAAATAAGACCCGCGGGTCTTATTGCCGTGGGCCTTATTGCACTGCACCGTGCCGCACATTATGTGTCAGACGCTCTTGGATTTATTGTTGGGCTGGTACATTCAGAGTGATATTTTTCCTTCTTTGCTCCTAGTTCCTGAAAAGATAACTCAGGTGACACAGCTCGTGGATCAATTGGTCCAACGCTCGTCGTTAGTTGGTTATCCAGCGGGCACCACTTGGAGATGACGATGCGATTTTGCTCCGCCTAAATAAACGTGAAATTTAAAACTTGTTTTTCAACAGCGATAGATGTTACATCTGGTGTACCATAAGGAAGTCATTTAGGACCTCTCCTTTTTTTTTATACATAAATGACTTGCCTGATGTGCTTCATCACTCAAAGATTCTCCTCTACGCCGACGATGCCAAGATATTTTTATCGTATTCAAATCCAACAGATTCTTCGTACTTGAAAAAGGACTTTGATGCTCGTCTGAAATGGACTGCTATTAATGAATTATCACTGAACAATTCAAAGTGCAAGATTATGACTTTCTCTCGTAAGTCTTTGGATCACCAAGTGGATTTTGTATTGAACGGGCAATTACTTAACAACGTGAAAAATCATCAATAGAGAAATATCCTCACCATATTCACTTTCCTTAATCAAATTTAACGTACCTGCCCGTCGAACTCGAAACTATACACCTTTACGTTTACACGTCAGCTTCCAAAGATGAAATTATTTAGCCAACGAGCCTCTGACAAGATGCTGCAGAACTTTTAATGATTACTATTCTGTTTATGATGTTTCAACAAGTGATCTAACAAAATTACATTTGTTAAATTATTTCAAATTAAATTTCATTTAGCTAGTTTAAGTTTAATCATGACTGTTAGTTTTTAAACTGTAGTTAATCCGACTAATATTATAAACGTGAAAGTTTGTATGTGTGGATGTATGTTTGTTACTCTTTCACGCAAAAACTACTGGATGGTTTTTACTTAAACTTTCTAATAATATAGCTTATACATCAAAATAACACATAGGCTACAATTTATCCCTAAATTCCCACGGGAACGGGAACGTTTACGGGAACTTAGAAACTATAACACCGATTTCAAAAATTTTTCCACTGTTAGAATGCTTCATTATCCTTGAGTAAAAAAAACTAATTCATCCCCATATTCCTACGGTTCCCTATATTCCCACGGGAGCAGGAACGTATAGGGGAAATTGGAAACTACAGCACCGATTTCAAAATTCTTTCACCCTTAGAATGCTACACTATCCCCGAGTAACATAAAAACTAATTCATCCCCATATTCCTACGGTTCCCAACATTCCCACGGGAGCAGGAACGTATACGGGAACTTTGACACTACAGCACCGATTTCAAAAATTCTTTCACCGTTAGAATGCTACACTATCCCCGAGTAACATAAAAACTAATTCATCCCCATATTCCTACCGTTCCCTATATTCCCACGGGAGCAGGAACGTATACGGGAACTTTGACACTACAGCACCGATTTCAAAAATTCTTTCACCGTTAGAATGCTACACTATCCCCGAGTAACATAAAAACTAATTCATCCCCATATTCCTACGGTTCCCTATATACAACACCGATTTCAAAAATTCTTCCACCGTTAGAATGCTACACTATCCCTGTGTAACATTAATTTGATTTAATTCATCCACACATTTCTACGGGAACGGGAGTCTTTACTAATATTATATGTAAGTGTGAAAGGAGCTCTGTCTGTCTGTCGTTCTATGTTACCATCTCCCGCCCAAACTAATAAACCGATTTAAATGAAATTTTAAACAAAGATTGTTCAGAACCTGAGGAAAGACATAGACTATATATTTTTTCCCTATATTCCCACGGGAGCAGGAACGTATACGGGAACTTTTACACTACACCACCGATTTCAAAAATTCTTCCACCGTTGGAATGCTCCATAATCCCGGAGTAACATTAACTTTAACTTATCCACATATTCCAACGCAAACGGTCACCATATTCCCACGGGAACGGGAGTCTTTACTAATATTGAAAATGCGAATGTAGCTATGTCGGTATGTTTTTCGCATGTCTCCCGTTTAAACTGCTTAACAGATTTTATTAAATTAGCTACAGAGATGGTCTAGAACATGCGGAAGGATAAAGGCTCTATATCTATCCTTATATTCCCACGGGAACGGAAATGGGAATTCAAAAACTACGGTCTCAAAAGTATTTTTAACAGGGCTACAAGGTGTTGAAATAGGGGTTGAATGTTTTTTTTGGAAATACCGCCATTTTTAAGGCTAGAAGTTTTATTTCCTAAAAAGTTAAAAATGCTGCTGAAAGTCACTATTCCACGCGGACGAAGTCGCGGGCACAGCTAGTACAAAGTAAATAAATAAATAAAAATCTGGAATATCTGCAGCATTGCTACAATCATCCAGCTCAATCTACAACACTATAGCATTATGGTCCTCCATATCTGAGGCGGAGTCTAGCAACTCATCCTCAGAAAGGAGAACCCCAAGCATTTCATCGTCGGAGTCTAAGACTCCACCTTTGTTGTTGTGGTCCTTATCGGACGTTTTGTTTTCAGTTGCTTCTTGATCAGACACTATTTTCGTAGTCTTTTCGACCAGTTTCGAGCAAGACGGCTGTTCCAAAGAATCAGAGCAACTTGCCGCGTCTGTCTCCATGATGGAAGATTCGACGCTCGCAGTGGACTCCTTGGCTTCGGATTCAGCCGCTTGCTTTGGAAGCTTTGCAGCGGTTTCATCTTTTTTGTATATTTTCAGGCTTTCAAAGCCGTACTGAATAACACCCCCGCATGCCGCCGATAAAGACCCAGCGACTCTTTTTCAATCACCGGAACCGTCCAATCGTGAGTGGGCAGATCCTCCGATCCGGGCCCTCCCCGTGTCCTTCATTTCAAGGGCATTCGAGGTGGAGACGGAGTCGTTGATCACCCCTCCATTTCCTCTCTTTGTAAGTTTCACCTCGTCCTGTCTTGAAGGTAGCACCAAAGTAGGCGAATTGTTTTCAAAGCTAATATTGGGGACTTCATCCCCTCTATTAGCAGTGGCGGTCCGTTTGCACTCCGATTCACTGGCTAGAACTAGCTTTGCAGCCTGCTCTTCATCAGTTTCCAGCGGGCTGTGCTGCTCGCCAGAGTCGGGATTCTTGGTCCCCACTGCACAAACCTGAACTGGCTTTGCAGCTGGTTCAGAGCCTGTGTGCAAACCTTGTATCCCACTTGTGGAAGGTTTGTCTGTTGGCTCACATTCCTGCTTCGACTTTGCAGCCGAATCGGAGAATGTTGCCTCCCCCCAGTTTTCTTTTTTGTCTTTTAGTTCGTTTGTTTGTATGTTTGTTTGTTTTTGTTTGTTAGTTTTTAAAAATTCAATTAAAAGTACGACGAGTAACTACGGAAGGAAAAGGTCAGCCCCGGCAGAGCCGTGTACCGGGGTAAGGCTAGTCTATTCTGGACCCTGCCAAGCACCCAGAAGAGCTCGTTATTGATTGGTTTATCCGCCAACCTTTAATTCTTCGGCACGGATTATAAATGCTCACACCACCACTGAAACTGAAACACCCGGCACCCACTTGGAGGGTTCGATCAAGGATTTTTGCCAGGCCAGGTGAAATAAAATATCTTTTTGTTATTTTTGATACCAGGTTGTCTTTTTCTGCACATTTGAATTACATAACACCTAAAGGGAATTCGTTGCTGGGTTTCTTGAAGCGTAACACAGAAGTATTCAAAGATTGTTATACTTTGAAAACAATTTATACATCCTTGATAATACCTATATTGGAATATTGTAGCTTTGTTTGGTCTCCTTTTTATCAAAATTCTTCTGATAGAATTGAAAATATTCAAAGAAGATTCACGCGCTTTGCTTTAAGAAAATTGAGGTGGTCAGATGGTTTACATAGCTATAGCTCTAGATGCTCGTCAATCGATTTGTTCAGAAATGATTATCTTTATTATTATTTATTATTTTTCAATTACCAAACATATCCTAAAATACCCTATGAATTTTCATCTTGCCAAAGTTGTTTGTTAAATTCTTATCTTAATCCCTTTTTCCTACTCTACTGTTTTTTTTTTTGGTTTTGGTGAGCTGCTGTTTTTGAAATTGTCGGTGAAAATTTTGGTTTGCTCGGTAATTACTCTCACGTGCTTTGAACATTTAAGCTTTGCTATACTTAAAAATTAATACTTTGAAGCAAGCTCGTGGTCATTTGAAAGGTGCTATTACGCGAGCGCATACATTTATATTAGAGACAGATGTTGCGGATATAGACATTTTAGAAACGCGATTGGAACGTTTGGAGGATGCGTGGAAATCGTTTTGTGAAAACCAACATAGACTTTTTCAATACGCAGAGGAAGAGGGTTCTGTTGATCCCGAAGTGGACTTCGAAAGTACGGAAATGAAATATTTGGACGATAAAAGCGCATTTTTGAAAGCCATCCGTAAAAATACGCCTTCAATTCCACCTCCTCCTCCGTCGCGTAGTGGGAACAATAACGGTGACTCTACGGTTGAACAAGCCATCTTGTTACAGTCTCTTTTAAACGGTTCGGGGTTCCCTTTCGTCTCTAAGCTGTGCTCAGAAGTTGAACTTCCTAAATTTAAAATACCACCCTTTGGCGGCGATTATCGGCAATGGCCAAAGTTTCGGGCTATGTTCCTCGGGAGTATTGATTCTAAGAAAAATCTTTCGGGTGATCAGAAAATGCGGTATTTGAAATCGTTTTTAGAAAATGATGCTTCAAAACTTTTAAACGGTATTGAAATAGCTGACTCGAACTATAAACCAGCATGGGAAAAACTTGAACACCGTTATAATAAACCATTATATATTGTTAACGCCCATATCGAAAGGTTTTTGAAAATTCCAAAAGTGGTGGTGTAACGGATAATGAACATTTGCTTCGGTTGGTGGATAAGTCTGATGAACTTATTCGTGGGTTAAAGGCTTTGAAATCTGAGAGTAGAGATCCTTGGTTAATTTACCTTTTGTTAGAAAAAACTGACTTTGAAACGCGAAAGGCTTGGTCGCTTCACATTAATAATTCCAAGTCCGCTTCCATAACAGATCTTCTTTGCTTTCTGGAAAAAAGATGCGATACCCTAGAAGCATGCGCAACTAGAAAGTGAGCCAAAAATTCGGGAAATAAACTTAAAACGCGGTCGTGTAGTGCACCTAATAATATAAAAAGTTTTGCGGTCTATAAGGATCTATGTCCAATGTGCAAGGAAAATCATAGTCTACCGCAGTGTCCTCAATTTATTGAATTGCCTATTCCGTCTCGTCGTTCTTATGTAAGAGACCAAAAACTGTGATACAAGTGTCTAGGTATCAATCATTCCGCTCCGCGATGCCGGTCGAAAAATCGTTGTCCTCATTGTCGAGTCCATCATCATGTTCTTGTTCACTTGGATTTGTCGTCCCCAGTGACTAAATCTAACAATCCCAATATAAACGTTCATCAACCTACAACATCCAATGCTGCTTCGATTGTTAGTAATCATTCTCAAAATAAAATTCGTTCCACAGGGATTTTGCCCACTGTAGTTGTAAAAATCAGGAACCCATTGCATTAGGTCAAACTTACAATACTATTTTTGGGTGGGTAGTTACCGGTAGTATTCCTGACAAGGAAATTGTTTCGTTGCGAGTGGGAGTTGATCAAGATGTTGACGTTATTTTGAAATCCTTTTGGGAAGTGGAGGAGTTACATTCTAACTTGAGTTCGACAGATGCAGGAGATTTCGCAGACACTCACTTTAGTAAAACGTTTTCGCGAGCGCCTGATAATAAATACATGGTTGAACTACCATTTCGCCACCAGGATATTATTTTCAGCAACACACTTTCCGGAGCATTATCTAGACTGTTTTCAATGGAACGCCGTTTCTCTCGACAACCAAATCTTCATTCCGATTACTGTCGCTTTATGAGAGCATATCTAGAGCTATGGCACATGGAAGGGATTCCAGAGAGCGAAATTGAACCTTCATCGGGGAGGTATATTATTTGCTTCATCATGCAGTGGTTACGAACAAGTTGCGGGTAGTTTTTGATGGGTCCCATAAAGATGGAAAGGGTGTTAGCCTAAATGAGATGCTCCATATAGGACCTCCACTATAGCGTAACCTCATCAATGTTTGTTTGCGGTTTGGGATATACAAATACGTTTTTTGTGCCGATATCGTTAAGATGTTCAGGCAAATTTGGATTGACCCAAATCATCGAGATTTTCAGCGGATTGTGTGGAGAGAAAGTTCAACTGAGCAAATTGAACACTACCGGTTGCGTACCGTTACTTACGGTACTTCACCTGCTCCTTTTTTGCCAATGCGTGTTTTGAAACAATTGGCTTTGGACTATAAGGATCAATTTCCTATGGCTTCTCATTCCGTTTTGCATGATTTTTATGTGGATGATATCATGACAGGGTCGGAGTTGGTATCAAAAATCTTAGAGTTAAAGGATGAGCTTGTTAATTTGTTGTCATGTGTAGGCTTAGAGCTCAGTAAATGGAGTTCTAACTGTTTGCCAGTTTTGCAGGGTGTTTATGAGTAATACACAATTAATATTCTGCCTTATAAGCAACTTTTCAGATATCAATAAAACATATTGAGGTCAATTAAATGTTTATATGGAAGTTGATTATTAGACAGAATAGGTATTGTGTAAAGCAGTGTTTTTCAATCTTTTTGATTTCGCGACCCCCTTACAGGTTGAAATATTCTGGCGGCCCCCTCTCGTCACAGAAAGCCTGAGAATAATTTAAGGAAAAGACTAAATACGCTAGGCAATGATTTTTTGCCGCTTTGGTAGATTTATCTATTATTAACGCGGGGTTAACTGCGTCGGCGACGACGACGTTGTCACACCTCATTGTCGTTGGGGCGGCAAAAAGCGCCACGCGCCTGCCACCCACTTGCTTGAACATATTCAAATGTTCATGAACAGGCAATCTGTTCACGCAGCACAAGCAGTCGAAAAATTAAAGAACAGCCAACATTTTGCTTTGCAGTTTGACGAAGCTACAGATTTTTCTGACTGTGCACAGTTTGTGGTATTTGTGCGCTTTGAACAGCGACACGGACCACGAAGCAGTTCAGGTGAACATAAAATTGCGCCAACCTCTCCTTCTTGCCATGGAACCGCCGGAACACTTCATAAACTACAAAACACTGGATGCTGAGAAGTTGAAAAGAGACGTTGAGGAAGCTTTGATTCTGCCAGCTGAAAACAGTAATATGTTGAACTCTGAAATTGACGCTGCTGTCGAGTCGTTGGAACAAGCGATTTCCACTGCACTTGACTGCCAAAAGCAACCAAAGAAGAGCATAGACAGATACCAACACCTCCCTGATTACGTGCAAAACCTGTACAAGCACAGGCAAGTCCTACGTAAGAAGCTGCAAAGAATTCACCAAAGGGAACTCAACACAACCAATGTCAGCTACCGGACTGTTTGGGGCGAACTTCAACAAGCCAACATAATGTTCCGGAACGCGATCCAGCACTGCAACGACGTCCACTTCCAGAAGAGACTGGAAAACATAAGACCTGGACCAGATGTTTTCAAGAAGATAAACAAGATAGTTGGCACAAAGAACGCAATACCGGAAGTCATCACATCCAACGACGGGGAAGCCAGATCAGATCAGGAAAAGGCGGAGGCATTCGCTAAACATTTCCAAGGCAACTTCGTGCCCGCACCTTCTAATGACCCTGATTTTCTGGACGAAATCGAGACATCCATTAAACGGACCCTGGGGCCCAACACTGATGCAGCAATATTCAGCAACAATAATCCGTCGAGTGACCCAATCAACTGCCCGAACCTGTCCACTCCGGAAGAAATTGCAGAAATAGTACACAGCTCGAAGCCCAAGAAATCAACAGGCCCAGACGATGTCTCAAATTACGTCCTGAAGAGGCTCCCGCAGTCAGTGATGATCTTTCTGGCTATCATCTTAAACAACTGCATCAACAACAGCTACTTTCCCAGGAAGTGGAAAACGGCCAAGATAGTGGCGATGGCACGGTGGCAAAGTAAACAAAAGTTTTTGTAACAGGTAGCCCGAAGATGGAATAATATTTCCGAAACGCGTCGCTAAATAAAAATTTAATGTTGTGTCATTAAGGTTAATAAATAACAAAAATTCCAAAAAAGTGTTTTCATTTTTAGTTTCAATACTTAAAAATACATTTTACTTTATATTAAACACACACAACATGGAGACAAAATCCTCATTATATTTCTGGCTAGTGTTTCTAGTGTACGATATATTTTTGGAGAGCACTTGCAACTGCGATATTGATTGGAAAAATGAATCGCAATTTGTAGCTATGGTGCTAAAAGCTATGACTGGCAAAAGTAGCGGACTCATTGCAAAATTAAAAGCGATAATGCCAAACATATCCTGGACACACTGTTTTCTCCATCGACAGGCTCTAGCTAGTAGTAAGGTAGTACCTTCTAATTTGAATGGCGTGCTCATGGAAGTATTAAAATTGTGAATTCTATCAAAGGCAAAGCTTTGCAAAGCCGGCTATTCAGAGTCGCTTGTGAAGTTATGGGCTTGCTTCATCAAAATCTCCTTTATTACACGGAAGTCAAATCTGAATATGCGTATCGTTTTTCTGATCCTATTTGGCTCTTGAAATCAGCATTTTTGGCAGATCTTGTAAGCCACCTTAAAAATTATTCAAGCAAGCACCTTCAAGGAAGAGAAAAAAAGATAAAGTAAAAGCATTTCACGCAAAACCGTATGTGGTAAACCTCTCTGCAAAACAATATGTTTGAGCCTTGAAGTGTTCAGAAGATTGTTGAAGATAATGCAACAGACCAAAGTTTTGCAGCATCGGCTCACATTTCTTGTATGATACAGAGCTTGCATAATTTACAATCGAAGCTTTTGACATCCTTTCCGGATTCGCACTCTGAAGCTGAAAATGAGCGTCGATGGATTTTAAACCCTTTTTTTGGACAAATCAATAGATCTGCCTAATGTCACCACAAAAACGAAAGAATGTCTTCTAGATTAAGCTGCAGATGGCATGCTTAAAATAGAATTTTGTTCACAAAGTGTCGACTTTTTTTAAATGAAAAGAAAACACGAATATCTGCCAAGGGAAGCTCTTAAATTTATTGGTGCTATTCGCCACTTCATACTTGTGTGAACTGACATTTTCTTCAATGGTGGACATTAAAACTAAGAAGAGGTATAGGCTGCAAATAGAAAATGATTTGATTATAAATGTTTCAAAAATAGCACCACATTTTGATAAACTTTTGAAAATTAAACATGCGCATCCTTCTCGCTAAAATTGTGTTTTTGTTGTGTAAGAACCTCTACTTTTTCTTTTAGCCGGCGACCCCCCGAATAAGACTTCGCGACCCACAGATTGAAAAACACTGGTGTAAAGAATAAGACAATAATAATAAATTGCTTTGCAAGCAAAATAATTAGTATAAATAGACTTAAGAAATAATAATAAAGCGCAGTTCATTTTATCAAGTACAAGGTGTACATTTTTATTTAATCAAGTGGTCCTTCGAGTAAAAAACAAGTTTGAACCATTGCCAAGCCACTCTTTTGTTCTTAGTGTGAGGCTGCACTAAGGTGGTTAAAAAACTTTACAATAAAAATATTAGCTTTTTCGTTTGAAAGGTAACAGTTTACCATATTTAAAATTATAACCATTGCCAAGCCAATCATTCGTTCATAGTGTGAGGCTGCACTAGGGTGGTTAAAAATTAAAAAAAAAAAAAAACTCATACAAAAGTAGCAGTCTACTTCGACTACAAAATGGATCAACTCGGGAGAACCATTGATAACCTACAAGATGTTATCACCCAGTTTGAAGATGTAGGGGTTAACCTTACAAAGCTGCCGCTAGAGAGACGTACTCAGGAAACGCTCTCTAGACAACACGAGAGGGCAAGAAATTTGTGGAGCTCGATAAATAAATACTACGACTGCATGAAAGCTCTGGATGCAGAAGCAGCCGCCGAGTTTCGTCCAAAATACGAAATGGGACAGACGATTTTTTCTAAAATCGAGGAATTTTTGAAGAAGAACGCTGCATATCCATCAAAACATATCCGAAGAAACAATACATCAGGACAGCAGTTCTGATTCCAAGGCACCAAAGGCTGCGATTGGGAGACCAAAAGAACTTAAGCGGATCAACGCGCCAGAATCTACCTATCCAGTACCTTCTCATGAGTCACAGCCAAGAGAACACGAGCAACTGCAACAAGTACCGCAACAGATTTTCAAATTTGTCCCAGGAGTTGGGTATGTTTTAAAGAATCCCGCGGTGGAAATGTTCAATCGAGGACAAACCGAACAAGACGACAAAATCACCACCGAAGCGCTTCTACACGCGATAGCCAAACTCACGATAGAACGAGAGAATGCATCTCGACCCACAGATCCGTGGGGAGAAGGAAGAGGAATTAAACTTCCTGAAATCCAAATTAAAGAATACAACGGTGATATCACGAAGTACCGTGAATTCAAAGAGCAGTTCGATTCATTGGTAGAAAGGAGCAAAATGTCCAACATCCATCGCTTCACTTTACTGAAGTCAAAGTTAACTGGGAAAGCTTTGGAATCCATTAGTGACCTGGACTTAACTGGAGATAATTATCTGGTTGCCTTGTCAACTTTGGAACGAACATTTGATAAACCGAGGCATCTCATTAAATTAGAACTAGAAGCTATGTTGGCCCTCCGTTATCGACCAACAATTTCAGGGAATGCAGAATCTTTTTTAGCATATATGCATTACACTAAAGGACGTGTATCCAACCTTAAAAGAAACAAAATAACTGGGGAGCAGATCATGGCCTATTTAATCCTCAGAGGCTTTGATCCTATCACACGGGGCAGGATGGACGATTTTGCTAACTGCAAGACAAGGTTTCCTACCTTGGAAGAAATAGAAGACTTTTTATTCAAGGAATACCAGCACAATCTAGATCAAAATGACAATCTGAGATTTACGCAGCTACCTAATAGCCTATCTAAAAAAGATTCAAACGTCTCGCAGACCAGAGTACATGCGACTCTACAACCCAATAAAGCAAACACTAATATAACAAAGGTGACAGATGAGCATTCTACCACTGAACCACCAAAGAAGTGTTTCATTTGCACAGAACAACATCCAATAATCGACTGCCCAAAGTTTCTGAGTTCACCGAACAGAGAAGTTTTCCTTCGTGAGCACAAAATCTGCATCTATTGCGTAAAGCATCGATTTGACTACCGTTCACCTTGCAGGTCAAGGCAGTATCTTAATTGCAAAACATGTCAGGGATCTCACCTAACGGAAATGCATCCTCAATCGATTCCTATCATGAGCAATCCTTCACAAAGTAGCAACACGTACCTTTGCAAAAATGATTCCGATGCCTCCTCTGGTGTGTTATTGCCAACGGCTATTGCAACACTCCTAGTAAATAATGATAGTGTTCCAGTCCGTTGTTTGCTAGATCAAGGAAGCCAAGCCAATTATATAACAGAAGATTTGGTTCAGAAACTCAGATTACCAAAAAAACGAACACTTGTCAAAATCTTGGGAGTGGGAGGAGAAATTGGAACAGTCCGCTTCATTGCCAACATCAAACTGAAGCTGGATCACCCAGATCTACCAATTTTGAATATTTAGGCGCTGGTAGTCAAACGAGTTACCGGATCACTTCCAAGTATGTCTAGTCACATCGCCTGGAAATCGTCCTTTGATAAGCCGCTTGCAGTACCACACTTTAACAAACCAGCCCACATCCCATTATTACTAGGTGGCCCTGTATATTCTACAGTGCTACGTCAAGGTCTGGAGAAGAAAGAAGGATTGTTGCTTCAAAATACCTACCTCGGTGGGTGGATTGTGTCTGGAGACCCGGGAAATGGAAAAATGGCAAAACGAATTTCAACCCTCACAACTCTCTCAGAGCTTGAGACAAACCTTCTAAATTTCTGGGACTTACCCGTTACCGGAGAGGACACCGGTGAAGTCGAGAGTTCATATTGCGAAAACCTTTTCATCAAAAAACACTCTCGAACCGAAGATGGCCGATATATTGTCCCAATCCCTTGGAAAGTTGACGCACCAGCATTAGAAAATTCTTACCGGAGCGCAATGAAATTCTATATTGGACAAGAAAGACGTTGGGAGCAAAACGAAATCCATAAAAAAATGCCAAACGATTTTATGGAAGACTATCTCGCCTCAAATCACATGTCCCCAATTCCTATTGAAAAGCAGCGAGACGAAACCGGAAACGCCTTCCATATACCAT
This sequence comes from Melanostoma scalare, assembly GCA_949752695.1. Taxonomy (NCBI): domain Eukaryota; kingdom Metazoa; phylum Arthropoda; class Insecta; order Diptera; family Syrphidae; genus Melanostoma; species Melanostoma scalare. The sequence continues at coordinate 94,546,691 of OX456984.1, forward strand.
ATATCAGCATCATCCCAAAAGATGCGCTCACTACTAAATTTAGGAACGTTTTCAATGCCAGTGCACCGTCGAGCAACGGGATCTCTCTAAATCAACTTATCCACCCAGGTCCAAAATTGCAGTGTCATATTTTCGATATAATCCATCAAAATAGGCAATACAAATTTACTTACACCAGTGACATGCAACAAATGTTTCGACAATTCCTCATACCTCTAGCCGATCGAGATAGATTTCGGATCGTCTGGCGCCCCAACAAAACACAACCATTGGGTGAGTTTTGGCTAAACACTGTGACGTACGGTGTTGACTGTGCACCATGGCAAGCAATCCGAACAATCCACCAGATTGCCGATGATAACGCACCAGATCTTAAGACCAAGAATATCATTATCAATTCTATTTATATAGACCATCTGTTTCATGGAGCCGACAGCATCAAGGAATGCCAAGAACAAATCACTAAAATTATCTCAACCCTGGAGGTCGGAAAACTGACGCTGACAAAATGGTCTGCTAATAACTCAGCAGTTCTTCACAATATAGAAGACAATAAAAAAATCGACTCGTACCAAGAAACCGTCGATCCAACTCTTAAAATCTTGGGCATTAACTACAACCCAGTAGAGGATGCATTTCTCATCCGTATCCCGAGTCAAGAACCAGTAACATATACAAAAAGGGGTCTATTGTCTATGGCTGCATCCATTTACGATCCCATGGGTTGGGTCCTACCAGTCATCATGCTTCTACGGATACGCATACAAGAGTTGTGGATGTTGAGGTACGATTAGGATGAACAAATAGACGAGAAAATACAGCAGAAATTTCAAAAAATATATGAAAACTTACCTCAACTACGGAGCATAAGAATCCCTCGCTGGATTCAAGGAACTCAAGATACACCAATCCAGGTCATTGGATTTTGCGATGCATCAGGAGATGGTTATGCAGCAGTGTTATACAGGCGAGTCAAATATGAGAACACATTTGCAACCAGATTACTAGCTGCCAAAGGACGAGTCACCCCACTCAAAACAAGAGCAAATAAAGACAATAAATTGTGATTACTAAGATGGAGCTAGAAGGAATCGTACTCCTAACCGAGCTTCTCAATGAAGTCAGAAGTAAGTTACACCATCCAATATCACGGTGTTCCTGTATACCGATAGTGAAGTAGCCCTTAGTTGGGTACGTAATAGCAACACCGCCAACAACAAATTTGTTTCCAAAAGAGTTACCAAAATTCGAAAAATCATCAGTCTGGGGACATACATTACGTTAAATCTGAAGATAATCCTGCGGACCCGGCTTCTGGTGGACTATCTCCTGAAAAACTTGTTAACAACCGGATTTGGTTTGATGGCCCAGCCTGGTTATTGCTTGATCAGCTTCCACGCACCCCTTTAAAGAATATGCAAATAACCATGACGCATGTGACACAAAACTTGGTTGATGAAGAAAACTTTATTGAAAGGTTCTCCTGCTTCAAGCGCTTACTAAGAGTGACCACCTTTTGCCTTCGATGGGCAAGAAAAAAGCAAATACGTGAGAGCGGTCCTATCTCAGCTGAAGAAATAACCAATGCTAAGACAAAAATCATCCTATTTCAGCAACATCTTTCATTTAAAAACGAAATAGAACACTTCAAAAAATCAAAAACTTTACCGAAAAAGAGCTGGATGATATCCCTAACTCCAATGTTTGGTCCAGGCGACAACATCCTTCGCGTTGGGGGAAGGATTTCTCTTGCTAACCTCCCGAAAAGTCATAAGCATCCAATATTGCTAAACAAATGTCACTTACTTGATCTAATAGTACGTCAAACACACCTAGATCACCACCACTGTGGAAATTCACTAACTGAACATTTAATAAGAGAAGAATTCTGGATTCCTGCTATAAAATCACGAGTCAAGAAATGTATTCGAAGCTGTCCATTATGCGTTCGATGGAAGGCGCAAACTGTCCAGCCGATTATGGGAGACCTACCCGCAGAACGGATAACCCCAGGACCACCGTTTAGTAAAATCGGAGTCGACTTGTGTGGCCCTTTCTCCATCAAAGCAAGCGCAATACGATTCGATAGAATCATAAAAGTTTGGGTGGCGGTCTTTGTCTGTTTAGTTACCAAAGCCGTTCACTTAGAAATTTGCTCGGATCTCAGTACGGATATGTTCCTAGCAGCCTTTACACGCTTCGCGAATAGACGGTGCTGGCCATCCCTGGTCCTCTCGGATAATGGTACAAATTTCGTTGGAGCAAAAAGGAAGATCAACCAAGAATGGGTTAAGGCTACCAAAAACTGCAAGGAAAGACTAGCGATCCAGGAGATTGTTTGGAAGTTCAATCCACCTTACAGTCCTAACTTTGGTGGACTTTGGGAGGCTGCTGTCAAATCCATGAAATATCTTATGAGGAAAATGGCTAATACAACCAATTTGACGTATGAAGAATTCAACTCATTGTTATGTCGGATTGAAGTAATCTTGAATAGTCAGCCATTGCATCCAGAATCAACGAAAGTAGAAGATGCACCTGCCCTTACCCCTTTCCATTTCATCACACAACGAAGCTTCAAACTCTGCAATCGATGCAAGCTTATCAACTGCTGTCCTAATCACAAAGCGCTGGCTACAAGTGAAACAACTTCAACAACAGTTCTGGGAGCGTTTTCACCAAGAGTACCTACATCAATTGCAGAAGAGAAATAAATGGAGATTCCCAGCTCGTGCACTCAACATAGGGAATCTAGTACTACTACAAGAACCAAGTATTACTCCTGCCGATTGGAAAATGGGTCGAATTATTGAATGCTATCCTGACACTAAAGGAGATGTTCGTAGAGTTGATGTCAAGACCACCACACGGGATGTAGTACATCGCGCAACAAATCGCTTGGTTCCCCTTTTCCCAGAAGATGCTCCCCATGAGCCAATCGTTCGTCGAAGCAGTCGAGAGCATGTACGCACCACTTCACTGTCAACCCGAGTTCTTTTATGTTGGATGGCTCTCACTACCCTGACAACAAAAGGCCTAGAAATCCAAACGCTCACTACTGGAATCCATACTCACCGATTGGGTGACGCTTTTATTAAATACTCCGACTTGGAGTTCTCAGTCGAAACCTCTTTGAACCTTAAGGCCGATATGATTTCCATCGAAAATCATGTGACAGAATTTTACAATCATTGCCTACAATATCAAAACAGCACTTACTTAAAATTGTATCAGCACTGCCGTTCCCTGGAAGAAACTCTTAGACGTGAGGCCATAACGATTAAAGAAGGCATAGTTGCAAGCTACTTCAGTGAACGAACCAAACGTTCCATTGGCTCTCTTGCTTTAAAAGGAGTAATCTAATATGCTCCCCAAATACTCTTGACTGCCGGCATTGCATATCAGGCTGTAGAAAATAACCAATTGGAACATAAAATCGAGCAAATGGACACTAAAATAAAAAGAATATTAGACACTTCCCGGCTCATGGCAGACATAAATAACCTAGAATATAAGTCTGTTGATGGGAAACTCCATGCCTTAGTTGGAGAGCAGCAGCAACTACGGCTTCAAGATCAAATGAATAATTATTCAGCTAGCATTCAAATTCTTATCAGCACTATCCAGGCAAATCATCAAAACATCATCTCCATCCGACCAGTTGAAGCTCTACAGACGTATGTCACCAAGTTAAACAATGGTTTGAACTTTTGCAGGCTACCAACTATGTCAAACGCAGCTTCACCATTCACTTTATACACGATTAATACGACCATCCGCAATAATATGGTTATCGTGACCTTCAATATTCCTATAGTCCAAACAAGAATTTTTTCTAAAATTGCATTTATAAGTGTTCCAAACGCTGAGGACCATGCCATTCTTTTCGACCGTGGTGAATTCGTTCAAGAAATCGTGCTCTGTAGCGACAATAATACTTCCTTCGATCCAATTCAAGCCATCGATCTAGGCTACGGAATCTACGACAGTGTTAAGGAAATACCACTAAGTGCTTGCTGGAGAGAAATGTTAAGAAACCCCTCTTCCCTTTTGCTTTTCAACATATGCACTCCAACACCAGTAAAAAAGCAAATTGATAAGATATACCGACCACAGAGTGATCTTGCTGTCATATATCAAACAATTGCAAACAAAGTATCTATTGTGTGCAACGCTACACAGTCATCACTCGTTGGAAAAGTCAATATTGTGAGGTTTCCAGGCTGCAGAATCTCCAGCTCCCAGTTTGATGTGATGTCACCTAATAAAGATATTCAAAAAATTAAAACTAACATCAAAAATCTCTCGCTGGAAGACTCAATGTCTCCTCCCGAAATTTACCATATCGGAGAACCCACTGATGATCCTCGTCTTGCTATACTTAAAGCAGAACTCGAAGCTGAACTAGATGCTGATGAATGGTACCTATGGGAACATCAGCACTCGTATTTAGGAGCTATTTGTATTCTCATCTGTATCGCTGTATTTTCGATCACCTACCTCTGCAAATGCCGCCCAAGACAAAGATCAGAGATTGCTAGTATTAGCTACCTCAACAAAGAAGACATGATACCCGGAAGTTGGCTACAGAATTATATGACTCACCGCGATACGACACCACACATTAACACGACTGCAGTTTAGATGTAAAATATGTAAAACATAAGTTCCTTTTTTTTCACCGGGAACTTGTTTATGAGTAATACACAATTAATATTCTGCCTTTTAAGCAACTTTTCAGATATCAATAAAACATATTGAGGTCAATTAAATGTTTATATGGAAGTTGATTATTAGACAGAATAGGTAAAGAATAAGAAAATAATAATAAATTGCTTTGTAAGCAAAATAATTAGTATAAATAGACTTAAGAAATAATAATAAAGCGCAGTTCATTTTATCAAGTACAAGGTGTACATTTTTATTTAATCACAGGGATTAAGTTCTGAACCAACAGTTTCTATCGATCTGGATCTCTTCAAATAATTGCACAAATGTACTAGGATTAATTTGGAATCCGCATCGGGACATTTTCACTTACAAAATTACCTTGAAAGATTCGTCATCAACGCCCACTAAGAGAATGCTATTATCAGAGATTTCAAAAATCTTCGATCCCTTAGGTTTTCTGGCTCCTGCCACCATTTTATTGAAAATATTGTTTCAGGAGTTGTGAACACATTCAATGAAAATCGAATGGGATGATCCAATGCCTACGGAGGTAGCCAATAAATGGATTTCCTACCGAGAGGAACTATTTTTATTTGAAAGAGTCGAGATTTTGCGAAGGTGCACCTTGAATGTGATACATTTTGAATTGGTAGGGTTTTCTGATGCATCCGAGAAGGCGTATTCCGCCGTGGTCTATGCTCGAAGCGTTTCTGAAAGTGGCCAAATTGAGGTACAACTGGTTGCTGCTAAAACTCGCGTCTCTCCCATAAAACAACTCAGCATTCCCCGTCTTGAACTGTGTGGAGCACTGCTGCTGAGCCGCTTGTTTCAACTTGTTCGAAACGCGCTAGACCTCAAACCGGTGCAAACCTTCGCCTTTTGTGACTCCCAAATTGTTTTGGCTAGGTTGTCTTCTCCACCCCGTCGATGGAACACTTTCGTTGCTAATCAGACTTCAGAGATCCTTTATGTTCTACCTAGGTTAAATAGGAATTACATTCGATATGAAGAGAATCCAGCAGACTGCGCGTCAAGAGGAGTGCAACCTAAGAAATTATTAGATTTGGAAATTTTGTGGAAAGGTCCCGAATGTCGAGTAGCGTTGAGTCTTGGCCGGTTTCTGCAGATAACTCGGAACTGAAAGAGGTACCAGAAGGTAAGAAAGAGGTGATAGTTACAAATATATCGAGTATCGCAGAAGATTTAGTAGATCGACTTGGTAAACGCATTTCGTCGTGGGACCGTGTGATTCGAATTGTAGCCATGTTTGTCCGCCGGGCAAAAAATGTCAAACTTCCCTCAGCAGAACGCGTCCGTGGATATCTTCGTTCCTCCGAATTGCTATATGCAAAGGAAAAATGTGTTAAGTGGGTTCAGAGACAGTTTGAAAGCGAAATAAATGCCTTGAAGTTAAATAAATGTGTCTCCAGTTCTTCAAAACTATCCTCTTTAGCTCCCTTCCTTGACGATGCAGGTTTGCTTCGTGTTGGTGGTAGAATCTCCAATTGTATCGATGCTACTTTTAGTTTAATAATCTCAAAACTTATTCTTTCTAGCACTCATATAAAATATCTGCATGCCGGTGTATTTGATCTTTTCTCTATGGTGCGGCAAGAGTACTGGATTCTGGGAAGCAGACATCTCATAAGGAAGACCGTTCACGATTGCATGAGCTGTTTCCGTCAACGTCAAGCAACATCACAACAGCTGATGGGAAATTTACCTTCTTCAAGACTTTCACCATCCTTTGCATTCGATCAAACTGGCTGCGACTATGCGGGTCCAATCACCCTTCGTTTAGCTATAGGGAGAAATCCTAAATTTGTGAAGGGCTACTTCGCGCTTTTTGTGTGTATGGTTACGAAAGCGTTGCACTTAGAAGTTGTAAGCGACTTATCTACTGAGGCCTTCCTAGCTGCTTTACGGCGATTTGTCGCTAGAAGGAGAAAATGTAGCGTCATTTACTCGGACAATTTGGTTCGGTCTGAGGACCATAATGCAAAAATATCCAGAACTTTAGCAAGTGATGGAATCAGATGGGTGCTTATTCCACCTCACAGTCCGCACTTTGGTGGGCTCTGGGAAGTGGGGGTGAAGAGTGTTAAACAGCATCTTCGACGCGTTATGGGGAACACTATTTTAACCTTTGAAGAAATTACTACTTTGCTCTCCCAAATTGAAGCTTTGTTAAATTCCAGGCCACTCTGTGCAATTTCTGATTCTGATTTGAACCCTCTAATTCCCTTTCATTTTCTAATAGGCAGACCTTATACTGCAGTACCGGAACCCAGCTGTCTAGAAGTTCCAGTAAACCGACTTGGAAGATGGCAACAGATCCAAAATATGCTACAAGGGTTTTGGCGGCGGTGGCATAGCGACTACCTTACATCTTTGCAACAGCGTCCTAAGTGGCAGAAGAAAACGAAAATTTTTGAAGTCGGTGATTTAGTTGTGGTTAAGGAACTAAATATGCCTCCAGCAAAATGGGTTCTAGGGCGAATTGAAGTCCTGCATCCAGGAGAGGAGAACCTTGTACGAGTGGTATCGGTTCGAACAAAAGGTGGCCTTTTTAAACGTCCAATCACCAAGCTGGCGTAGCTACCATGTTCCTGAAATTCCTTCAGGCGGGGCGGCGTGTTCAGAAATGATTATCTTTATTATTATTTATTATTTTTCAATTACCAAACATATCATAAAATACCCTATGAATTTTCATCTTGCCAAAGTTGTTTGTTAAATTCTTATCTTAATCCCTTTTTGCTACTCTACTGGCTGTCGTGTAATATTTTGCATAGAGTTTATCTTAATCCATTTGCTAATCTACTTGCTATTGTGTAATGTTCTTGCATAGATTAGGTGTATGATTTCAATGCAATATTTTTTTGTTATGTACATTAAGTGGTAAACGAGATCAGAGGTATTGAGTGCCTTTGATTAGCATTCGATCTTCCTATTTGTCAGCAACCACCATCGAGACCACATCAAAAGGAAATTGTACAGTCCACTTAAACGCAGTAGAAATTAGTAAAGTTTTGTCTTGATAAGTTAATAGAAATTTGAGTTGCGAAATGAATTCATTTATAACGTTTTAAATTATTGTGTTCTATTAATCTTGGTCAGGATTAAAATCTCTAAAAAGTCGAAGAAAAACTCTTTGTGTTGTTTTTATAACAGATATCCTCAACAACAAAATTTATCTATCTCTTTTTATGTTCCTGAGAGAAATCTGAGAAACAGGGATGTTCTCTTTTTAATTCCTAGTCACCCTAGTAACCCGTTCTCTATCACTTTTTAATTTAATTCACCGTGAAGTCGACCTTCAAATGAGTAAAGTTATGTTTAAAAGTATTGTTTCAAATATTTTTAATAATGTTTAGAAATAATTTCATTTAATAATTAGATTAATTATAGTCAACAGATGATACATAATCTGTTGACATTGATGAAATAAATAAATAAATAAACAAATTCAAAGAAGAATTTTTACTTTAATTATGGGATGTTGAAACAAGATTCTGTTTTGAAGACGAGAAAAACTCGAATGATTTGAAAAACTGAAGTGTTTCATGAAAATGAAGAAAAAGTTTTGCCATACTTTGAAGAAATTTCTTCAGTTCCAATGAAGGCAAATCGTAAATTTTTTGAATGATTCAAAATGAAGTATATTTTATCGATACGAAAAACAAGATTTGTTTGACTTTTTTTTATGTCAGAAGGAAAATGAAGAACAATTGTTCTTATTCCGATTTTGTGAACCCACGAATAAGAGAAGAACCAATTTGGTTAGGTATTCTAGTTTTAATCTTTTTAGTGAGTTACAAAATTCCTTAAATGTAAATTCACAAGTTTAGGAATAAATTATATACTCGTATATTGTATTTTGATGTCAGTACCGTGGTAGTGAAATTTCTAATTTTTGTTCTAGCTTCTTTTCTATTGCAGTTGTAGTAGAGCTACGTTACAGGCTTAATTTTGAGCATAATAAAAGACCAATAACACCCAGATCACAAATTTTAAAGTATTTTTGATTTTAAAAAATTTTGAGTTGTAAAAATTACAGCTATATAAAAATCACCCATATATACTTTTAGTTTTATTTTATTTTGGGTTAAAAAATCATTTGGTCGTACCTTATGTGAATGTTTCAATTAGTCTCTATTTGTTAAAATTCTTGTAGGCTCGAGTTGTTAGACAGGTGAATAAGACTTCCCATCGCTTTTCTGTCCTTCGGTGAATCGTTACATTCAATGGACCATACACCATAGTAATCCAACCCAACGAACGAAAATGGACGACCAAATGAAGCCAGCCTCGCAGGCGGTAATTGAGAAACTGACCCATGATTGGTGGTTTCGGCTGTGCTTTACGGTTTTTGCAATGTTGGCAGGATAGCCGAACAGAGTTAAAGACGGTTGTTGAATTGGTTATATGAAATCGCTGTCGAATTTCGTTCAAAGCTGTTGCATTGTGTTGGTGTTTGTAGCGTTCGTAGTAATCATACATAATGAGTCTAGTGATGCGGTGTTTCCCCGCTGTTGCATTGTGTTGGTGTTTGTAGCGTTCGTAGTAATCATACATAATGAGTCTAGTGATGCGGTGTTTCCCCGAGAGAAGGATTGGTTTCGGGTGTTTGAAGTCATGACCCACATCTATAGACAGCTCAACCCTTCCACTACAGCGTGTTAATTCGTATTTGTCTTGATATGCACAAAGTGCTTGTACTCATCGGTTTAATTTTAGAGAAGCAATCAATTTCATCTCGGTGTGTTGAAAGCTGCACTTCTTTTAGTAGGGTTCTCTCCGCTTGGTCAAGTTTTACTCGAAAATGAGGAATCCACTTGTGCTTGCTATCTCCTCTTAAGTTATTATTTCGATAAGCTGTTGTTCAGTTGGGGCGAAGCTCTCTGAAAAGGCTCGCTTGAGTTTTGCTATTGCCTGCGATTTTTCAGCAAACCGGTGAAGGAAGGCACAGCTACGAAACAGTCTTTTTTTGAAAATTGGTCCGCTGAAAATAAGCTTTCATGACAAACAATGTGTATGTTTACGTATTGGCTTCTAAGTTTAACTGCTTCACAAGATCTTGAAGATTTCCATCGTCGTATTCTTCGCACTCGCAGACGCGAAAATTGCAGCCACTAGTTATAAGCGCTTGCTCCCGGTGAGTATTCTTCAAGCAGCCTTAAATTGCCCAACCCAGCCTTGTCTTAGTAGCGACAGGTTGGGCTGCGTTGCCTTCTTTGTACTTTAAATGTATCACTAGCTTCCAGTTATTAATGCCGATGAGTAACCGAGGTCTTTGGTTGACAAAAGAACTAATTGGTAAACCTCTCAGATAGTCATATTTTATTTGAATCTTTTTACTATCTACTGATTGTTGGGGCAGTTGCAGGCTTTTGAAAGTGTGGACATTCTCTATGTTGAGAAAAACGAGGGATTAATTTAATGCTTTAGGATTTATTTTATTGTACGTGTGGACTGGATGAGTACACAAAGTAAAAGAGATAGAGAAAAAGTGTTTGACATTTGAAACTGACATTAGGCTGGTTCACATATGATTGCATTTGGTAAATTGAGAATTTGTCAGTGTAAACTAAAGGTATGTTGACATTAGGTTTACATTATCAACACCCCCGCTCAAATTCATAATTTCAAATCATTACAATTTTGTTAAGCTACGTTACGTTAAAAGTTAAAGGCAAAATTTTAGTTAATTTAAATTCATCAAAATAAATAACCGCGTACATAATTAATCCTTAAATGCCATACCCAGTTAAATGCCATACCCAGTGTCGGTGAAATGCTGGTAATGTGTTGTTGGTTAATGCATCGGTTGATGTTTACAATTTGTTCAGCTACTGCATCCCGAATGTAGTGAAAGCGGACATCAATGTGTTTGGTTCTGCCTGGGTTTGACTGGTCATTAGCGATGTGTTTTGCGCTCTGGTTGTCACAAAAAATATCAACGTGGCCGGTGTGTAATTGAAGCTCTTGTAGAATGTTCCTGAAGTATGCCGCGTCCTTCGCTACCGATGAAAGTGTGATGTATTCGGCCTCTGTACTTGATGTGGCAACTATTTTTTGTTTTCGAGATCCCCAATGAACAGCGGCACCAGCATAGAGGAAAACAAATCCAGATTGTGACTTCCTGTCATTGGTGTCGGCTGCCCAGTTGGAGTCGGAAAATGCTTTCAGTTTCTGGTCTGTCTTTTGGTATATGATACTTGCAGTTTTTGTCCCTATTAGGTGTCTTATGATGTCATGTGCTGCATTCCAATGCTGCCGTCTTGGATCTTCAACATATTGTGAGAGGATGTTCAAGATATACGAGATATCTGGTCTACTAAAGTTGGCTAGATATAGCAAGCGGCCGATTATTTGCCGATATGCTGTATTATCTATTTTCTCATTTTCGCCTTTAGAAGGTGGTTCCCGTTGAAAGTTGGCTTTTACTCGTGAAGGTAAACGCGACGGTTTTCCTTCCTCCAAACCGTATGATTTTATTAAGCTTTTAATGTATCCCATCTGTCTTATGCTGATGGCTCCTTCTTCCTTAGTGATTTCGAGTCCCCCGCATAATTTTGGTTCGCCCAAGTCACGAATATCGAACTCCTTCCACAACGTTGAGCAAACTAGTGAGTGTTCTTGAGGATCGTTTGTGGCTATAAGCAGGTCGTCTACGTAAACGGTGATAATCGAGATGTTGTTCGTCGTTATTTTAAAGTAGATGCACTTATCGTACGACGATTGTGTGAATCCGATATCTTTAAGCGTTTGGTCTTATTTAAGGTTCCACTGTCTGCCTGACTGCTTTAGACCATATATTGCCTTTTTCAACATACACACCTTGTTCTCAGCATCTTTCTCAAAAATATCCGGCTGCTCCATATAAATGACCGTATCCAGGGCGCCGTTGAGGTACGCAGAAGAGATGTCGATGTGATGTAATTTTAGACAATGTTCAGTGGCGATTGCTAGTGTGAGCCTAATAGAGTAGATGTTGGCTACCGGCGAACAAGTATCGGTATAGTCGACCCCATGAATCTGGTCGAATCCCTTAGCCACTAGCCTTGCCTTCCTCCGCTCCACTGTGCCATCTGCAAAATATTTAGTTTTAAAAACCCATTTCGAATCAATTACCTTTCGATCCATAGGTCTGTCCACCAAAACCCATGTTTTGTTTCGAAGAAGAGAGTCGTACTCCTCTTGCATGGCTTTGTACCATTCTTCCCGATTTTCGTTACTTTCCAGCTGTTTGAGGTTTACAGGGTCAACTCCAACACTGAAAACTTGTCCCTCATCGATCGGTGATCTTACTACCTCCCCCACTGAGTTGTTATCAGCGTTAAGTGATTGCTTCAAGCTCGACATTCCATTGGTTTCTTCTGGCGGATCAAAATTAAAAACATAACAGTTAGGCAAAACAGCTTCTGTATTTCCATCCGAATCTTCTTCCAGAAAGCGTACGTCTCTACTTCTGGTGATTATTCGCGTTCCAGGTTTCCAAAGACGGTATGTTCCATGTTCATTGCTATATCCAACAACTACACGTTCATTGCTTTTAGACTCAAATTTTCCGAGACTATTCCCCTTGTCTAGCACATACGCGATCGTACCTATACACTTAAATGAAGATACATCCGGTTTCTCACCCTTTCATTGCTCCTCTGGGGTGGTTTGTCCGTTCAATTTTGTTGGACACCTGTTGCGTATAAAAGCCGCTGGGCATATGAGTTCCGCCCACAAATTATCCGGTAATTGCGCTTCCAACTTCAAACACCTTGCCATTTCCAGTAGGGTTCTGTTAGCCCTCTCTGCTATTCCATTTTGTTGTGGTGTGTGTGGTGTAGTAAATTCATGATCGACTCCATTTTGTTCTAAAAATTCCTGGAAATTCAAGTTCGTGTACTCCGTCCCGTTATCAGTCCTCAATGATTTGATTGATTCTCCTGTTTGCTTTTCAACATATGCTTTAAAGGTTTTGAATTTGTCCAGAGCTTCATTTTTCTTTTGCATAAAATATACAAATATGCATCGAGAGTAATCGTCTATGAACGTGATAAAATAAAGTGCTTTACTCAGAGACGGAGTACGCATAGGACCACATAAGTCCGAATGGATCAATTCCAATATCTTGGTCGTTCTTTTATTTTCAAGAACTTTAAACGGCTTTGTCGAATGCTTTGCACAAATACAAGAAATACAACTGCTCTCATCCATTTTGAACTTCATTGGAAAGCCCATTCCTGTTGATTGAAGTAGTTTCAACGATGTAATATTCAGATGACCCATCCTTCGGTGCCACAAACTTATTGAATTGTTTTTCTCCTGTACACCGAGTACTTTTTGGTTTCCAGAAACAATATATAAACCACGCTTTTGGAAAGCTGTGATTAACAACGTACCACACTTGCTATGTAATTTTGCCTGATTGCCCTCTGTTTATGACATTTTTATAAACAATTAAAAATAAATAATATTATATTAAATAATTGAATTGAAAACCATTGAATTAATAATTTTTGTATTCACCTCATTAAATTACTATTGTAACCTAACCCTATAAATGAACTTTTAATGACACTTGAATAAGTTGTAAATATAAATTATAAAGTCTGTCATTTTTTTGTACTTTGAACCTTGGCATTAAATTAAAAAATGTCTTCTTGTCGAGAACCTTCTACACTACACATCTACACATAATTTTTTGAAGAAATTAAATTACAAATTATAACGTTTGAGAAATCGAGTTTTTTTTTATTTAATTTGAAAAGTAAAAGAAACTAACCAGCGCTACACAGAAACATTGGTCCTTCTACGCCATTAAATAAAAAAGAAAGTGTTTGAAAGAGAATTTAGCTTTGACTTTTATTTGACATTTAAATAAAAGTGAATATTAGATAAGTACTCAAGTACATAAAGATATACATATATATCTATATACATTTCAATAGTTACGGGTATTATACTGTTTAAATAATTTTAAATCATCAAATTTAATTCAAAATTCAATTAAAATCACTTTGATTAAAAAAAAAAAAAAGGCACATATTATTTGTGCTGTGCAAATCGGGATTCCCGCGACGTGCAATCCAACGCAACAACAACACCACACACCGCCATTTTATTGTAGGCACACAAAGTAAGTCCTTTTTTTAAAGTATTTTTTTAGTCTTTTTTTATTACATTTGATAAAGATAGATAGATAGATTATTTTATTCAATATTTCAATAAATTGTGATATACATTTTCATTTAAAAGAATAAGATTTAAGGCATGACACAAATGTCGTCTGCCCTAGTGACAATGTTATTAAGTTTTGCATTTCTTACTTAACATACTATTTTAATTTTATAAAAACATTTTGAAACTTTAATACAGCTTTGATTAATATTCCAAAAAAAAAAAAAAAATTTATCAGAATTTGACTAAGTATATTCCAAATTTTATCTACTTTGCAAAAAAAAAGAAGAACAAGAGAAATTTAGATATGTACTTTAAGTTCAAGCAAAGGAAAAGTATGGTTTTCAGTTTGAAAAAGAAAGAAAAAAAAAGACAAATAATATTATGACTCAGAAGCTTTCGTCGATGATTTTTCGTCTATAGGACATTGCCTCGGCTGTATAGTTTTGTAGCTGCAACCAGTCTTCTCCATTTAAGTAACTTATTATTTCGTTTTCGTTAAGACAATTTTTTCCAAAGAAGATTCTCCTTAGCTCCTTTAACATGGGACACACTCCGATGAAGTGGATAATGTTTTCGTCCACCCCCATATTGCACAAAGAACAAATGGATACCAAATCGTTTCTGTGCGGCAAACAATTCAAGCTTAGCAGTTCACCTCTAACTTTAAAAATAGTTGCAATGGTTTTTCTTGAAAAATCGTGTTTAAAATAATTATTTTCATTTAAGTTATAATTAAGTTTGGGATAGATAGTCCTTTCTGTAGATGACCTCGCCTTTTCTATGAAAAAGTATCTTTCATTTTCATCGATACATTGTATGACTTCATACAGTGCTTTTCTCGCCTGGATTAAATTAGAGCCATCCAAATCAAGAATAATACCACAATTCGACGCAAGGTCTATCCAGTCCTTGTAAAATCCAGTTTTTCGACGTATGACACTTCTCATCATTAAATTTGGCAAACGATTTTCACTCATGCTTAACACATGTACCATATAGTCTGCACTCAGCTTTAAAGTTGATACGAAGAGTGTTGGCAGCCCTGTTTCCAAGTGATACATGTACTTGGGTGTACTAATTGGTAGAAGGAATATTTTTCTTAAAAAGAATCGAAGTAAATTTTCCACTGTTTCATATTTTTGAACACCCCAGATCTGTGCTCCATAAAATATAACTGCTTTTGCTGTTGCATTGAATACCTCAAACTTAGCATTTATTGAAATGTATTTGCTGCTAAAAATTTTGTTCCAGTTACAGCAAATAGCGGTTCTAGCAACATCAGCCTTAGCTTTGAGGTGTTTATTCATGTTTAGGTTGAATGTTAACGTCATTCCAAGGTAAACGTATTCCTTGACTACTTCTAACTCCTCTCCTTCAAATTTCCAGCTTTCTCCTCTTGAGATCCGCCCTGCGCCATTTTGGAAAACCATTATTTTTGACTTCACTGCATTTACTTCCAATCCCCATCTTTTACAATAATCAGACAGTCTGTTTATCATTAGTTGAAGTGAAGCCGGAGACTCCGCCAAAATGACAATGTCATCAGCATACATGATTACTTTTATTTTTCGATTTTCAAACTGTACTCCACATGGAAGCCACTCAACAATATCATCAAGAAAAAGCGCAAATAATAATGGACTCAAATTACAGCCTTGGCGTAGTCCTCGATTTATTCGTATCTCTTTCGATTTATCACAACCGTTTTGAACGCTAGCCGTTGTTTGATTGTACAATTTTATGAGGGCTTTTATGAACTTTGAAGATACACCAAGGTTGTAAAGCTTGTAGAACAAGGTTTTTCTATCAACCGTATCAAATGCAGCTTTGAAGTCTACGAAGAAAGTATAAAGTTTTGTGTTACGGCTAAGTTTGCTTCGAATTAGTGAGCCAAGAACAAAAATGTTATCAGTTGTAGAATAACCTTTCCGAAATCCTGCCTGATATTCACTTAACTTTTCGTTTACATTTACCCAACTTGTGAGTCTTCTGTTGAGAATTGAGGTGTAGATTTTCAAACTGGCATTAAGAAATGATATTCCCCTGTAGTTCTTTGGATCATTTGGATCACCTTTTTTAAATATTGGCCATATAATAGCCTCATCAAAACAGTCGGGATGTACAGCGAAGTTGAAGATGATATTGAGAGCTTGGGATAGTTTTTGCTTAAACTCAAACGTTGTATATTTGAAGAACTCAGAAGGAATCCCATCAGTTCCAGCTGCTTTGCCATCTTTAAGTGAATCTAATATTGATTCCACTTCTTGCGTTGTTATTTGCCCGTCAAGGATATCATCTTCAGCATGGGGCGACGCATAACTCCAAAGTAAATGCTCTGAAGAGGTAATCAACAGTTCCTCAAAGTGAGCTCTCAAATCCTCCAGCGAAACTCCAATAGTTTTCTTTCCACCCTCATTTTCGTTTATTTTTTTCGTTATTTTCCAAAATTCAGCTGTGTCTTTAATATTGCTTAACTTTCTTGCCAAGTTTTCATCGTACTTTTGCTTTTTTTCCTTGCATAACTTCTTAAACTGTTTTTTGACATCAATGTACTCTATTCGAATTGACTCGATATTAAATTTTCTTAAAAAGTTAAGCAAAGCGAATGACTTTTTTCTTAGCTTTTCACACGATTGGTCATACCAATCAGCCTTTTTTTTTAGCGTACATGACGGTTTCATAACACTTGCTGCATCTGTAATAATATTTTGAAGTTCCAGCAGTGGTAGATATCCAGCTCTGCAATTAGCAATTTTATTTCCCAACAGATATTCAACTTTACTCTTATACTCATTTTCGAGTCTTTTGTTCCATCTCAAGATTCCGGAGTTTTCGATCGATGAGTTTTTTGCGGATTCTGTAACACCTTCTATTTCTATTTCCATTAGTATGGGAAGATGATCCGAGTAGGAACTACCATCAACTTTAAAGTCATTAACGATAGAAGTCCATTCTCCACCAATAAGACACAAATCAATTGTTGAGCTTCCCTGTCTCCCTATGAAGGTGAATTCTCCATTTACGTCACCATCTGTACATCCATTTAGAATACCAAGCCCAAAGTCATTGCACATATCTAAAACCTTTCTTCCCTCTGCATTTATTTTAGTATCTTTAGAGGATCTTTTATGTTTATTACTTTTAAAAGCTGACTCCTTATCTGCCGTTCTTGCATTCATGTCACCAATTACCATAACATTAAGTGTATTTAAGTTACATAAGATTTCGTACAAGGATTCAAAATCATTTTGCCAATTGTTACAGTTCAAATATACAGGAACTATATAAAGTTTCTTTCCATGAACATTTAATTCTATATATATATTTTTCTCCTTAATAAACTTAACCTCGCAAAGATGGACAACATTTTTACTAACAGCCACCAGTACTCCACCACTGGCTCTACCTTTGATTGCTGTCTTTTTAGCTGGAATCCAATGGCAATTAAACATTGGAAAATATTGTTCATATGTCTTGCAGTTCTCTTTTATAAGATGGGTTTCTAACAGAAATATTATGTCATAATTCATCAATTTATTAAAAAACATCGGAATTAGTAGCTTATTTTTTAGTCCTCCTACATTATATGCGATGATATTAATTTTACGATAAATAAATTCGTTTTCATTTTTACTTCGTTTTAATTGTGTGTTGATTGCCTCTGAAACACCCCTGTGCTATTTGGATCCGCTTTGCACGTTTCCGGAACACCTCCCAATAGCTTCCATATGGTTACGATCCACATCCACTGTGGCACCTGTCATCGCCTTGTCAATATTGTTATTGTTTTGGTAGTTTTTGGATATGCAACTTGCAAAGAAGTTTTCCGGCAATTTGAACATTTCAATAATTTTCGCGAAACCATCTTTATCACAGTGTCTCAACCCCAAGTGCTCATTCCATGAAAACTCCAAGCCTTCGACTAAAAGCCTGTCACCTTTTACAGATGCTTTTGCACTTTTGTGTACCTGTTTAAGAAGCTTCCGAACGTGTAGCAGGTGCGCTATCCTCTTCCTCATACTCGGTGGATAGTCCCTCTGTACTGAGATCGCAGTGCCTTTGAGCTTTGAGGTGTTTTTAAGGACGGCAAAAAGATTATGTTTCGATTTAAATTTGCCAATAAATGTTTTTATTTTGGGATTCCATGATTTTGTTTCTTTTACATCTTCTCGGTCTATAATATTGGCGTCATTTGACAATTGTGCACAAATCTCTGTCACCTGCTGCACTTGATCAATTTCTGTGTTGGGTGCAATTTTAAAGATTAAATTACTGTCCGTATTTTGCCTTTGTACATTTTCTATTTGTTGTTCAAGATAATTGACTTTTGTTTGCAAGGAACTGAGATGCTTTTTTAGTTCTTCATTTTCTTGTTTTAAAGCATGCAAGTCAAAGCGAACTTCTTCAATATCGGCCTTTGTTGCTAAATGTTGTTGTTTTTCATCAAATATGAATTTCAGATCCTGAATAGTTAGCTCAGACAATCGTTCAGAATCTTTTTTGCCTTTTTTGATTTCATCCATATTTTTTTCGGGTGAGATATCGGATAAAGAGCGTTTGTTCATATTCATAGCAATAGTTTTTAAATGAATAAAATTATTTAGCAAGTGACTAACACTGTAAATGATTCTGTCACTGAGCTTGTTTTTGGCGGCAGATGAATTTCATCAAATGGAAATAAATTCAAATCAAACTTGCCTGAATTGATGCTTTTGATTGTGCTTCTTTTTTAAACAATGAAAATACTTTCGTTTTGCTTTGAAAAACTAGTTTTTTGTACAATTATACTTTTTTTCTTATAAGAACACAAATTTTGGGTTACTTTCACTTTCACACCAGTGTTGCCACTCAATACTTTTGATAAACAAAAGAACAATATGTCGTTTGGGGAGCTGCAAAATGAAGTTTTGGCGCAAATAGAGCGTGATTTTTCAAATTTTAAAAAGACAGGCCAAGCTCGTCGCACTGTTAATTATTTGAAAACTCGCTTAGAGCTTTAAGAAGCAACTTTGGTCAATGCCAAAAGGTACCATGAGGAAATTGTTAGTGGGGGGAAGCTTGAAGAGACGTTAAAAAAGGAGGATTTGATGGCTGTATTTGATCAGATTCGTGATACCTATCTCGATTACCGCAGTGAATTGATGGATGCCCTCGACAAAATTGCTCCACCTCCACCGTCTTCGCCCACTCTTCCTGCAAATCATCTTCCGATACCTGTGACACCAGCACCAGTTCAACAAACAAACTTCCTCAAGCTTCCACAAATTAAACCTCCGACTTTCTCAGGTTCGTATACAGCATGGCGTTCCTACCACGACATTTTTATTTCTCTCGTGCATAAGAACCCAAATTTGAACGAGATTCAAAAAATGCATTTTTTGAAAGATAGTTTGACTGGGGTTCCGAACGTTTGTTACACCATTTAGACCTGAGTACGGGGAATTATCAAAAGGCATGGGATTTACTGATAGAGAGATATGACCATAAGAGGGTTTTAGTTAACTCCTACCTTAAGGTTCTCTTTGGTCAGACCGCACAAACCAAAGAGTCAGCAGAAGGTCTAAAGACCTTATTAGACACAACAACTGAGGTCGTCCATGCCCTGGAAAATTTAGAATTACCAGTGGAACATTGGGACACAATGTTAATTTATATTCTCTTTCAGAAATTACCCAGTAAAACCCAACAATTATGGGAAGAAAAGCTAGGCAATGAAAAAAACCTGCCGACATTTTCTGATTTCACTAGCTTTCTAAAATCCCGTTTTAGGACGCTAGAAGCAATTGTACAGCAAGGAAATTCAGACACAACCTCACAATCCAAGCCAGTGACGAAACCATCCGTTTCAGCTAAAGCATTTCATGCTAAAACGCGACAAAACCCACAAACAACTACACAACAATACGTTTGTCAAATTTGTAAGCAAGGACAGCACTCTTTGCGAAAATGTCAACGGTTTTTAGCCATGGATTCCGCGCAGAAGCAGCAGGCTGCTCGTCAGATTCATGTTTGTGAGAACTGCCTCGCTTACAGTCACACAACACGAAATTGCCTGAGTAATCGTACCTGTTACTTTTGTAGTCAAAAACATCATTCTCTTTTACACATTAATTCACAACACATACAAAATATAAACGCTCATACAAACAATTCAACACCAATTCAACTGCAACAAATTACCCAGCCGCGAAACGAACAGGTAGTTGTGAACCCGAACGCTCCTGTTTTCCAGCCAACAGGTAACAACACTCCAAATTGCAGTACTCGACTGAATTTTTTTGCGTCACAGCTCCATGATACACAAATTTTGCTTGCAACTGCGATCGTGAGGGTACACTCTCGAGAAGGAAAATTTGTGAATCTACGAGCCCTAATTGACCCGGGTTCAGATGCTACCTTCATATCCGAACCTGCAGCAAGGCTACTCAACCTACCACGGCACCACACACACGTTAAGGTATCAGGGTTAGGGCAGGTCAGCAACGGCACCAGTCAAAACTACGTTGACCTTATGTTTGCTTCCAAGCATTCGATGTTTGAAGGAACAACAAAGGCGTTCATTCTCAAGTCGTTGACTGGCCTTCTCCCGGCCCACAAAATAGTACTTCGCACTTGGGAACATCTTGCCAATTTACAGTTAGCAGACCCCAACTTTGGTACTCCATCTCCAATCGACATACTCTTCGGTGCAGATGTTTATCCAGACATTGTCTTACCCGAAATAATCCGCAATGAGCATGAAATTGCGTTGTCAACTGCGAAAAGCATTTTTTGGAAACTACGAAGCGTATGCCAGATGGACGATATGAGGTTGAACTTCCGTTCAAAGGAGGAGTTTATCCTGAACTTGGATCCAGCTTTGAGAATGCGATGAGGCGTTTTTCATCTCTCGAAAGACGATTTGAAAAGGAGCCAGAGCTGAAGGTGAACTACAGCAAATGCATCATGGAGTATCTTAGCTTACAACACATGGAGGAAGTAAATATGAATGACCCAATTCTGAAATCATCTTTTCATTACTTCCTTCCCCATCATGCGGTGTTCAAAGAATCTAGTTCCACCACAAAACTAAGGGTAGTCTTTGACGCAGCAGCAAAGACTTATGATGGGACATCGCACATGGGATTTACTGATAGAGAGATATGACCATAAGAGGGTTTTAGTTAACTCCTACCTTAAGGTTCTCTTTGGTCAGACCGCACAAACCAAAGAGTCAGCAGAAGGTCTAAAGACCTTATTAGACACAACAACTGAGGTCGTCCATGCCCTGGAAAATTTAGAATTACCAGTGGAACATTGGGACACAATGTTAATTTATATTCTCTTTCAGAAATTACCCAGTAAAACCCAACAATTATGGGAAGAAAAGCTAGGCAATGAAAAAAACCTGCCGACATTTTCTGATTTCACTAGCTTTCTAAAATCCCGTTTTAGGACGCTAGAAGCAATTGTACAGCAAGGAAATTCAGACACAACCTCACAATCCAAGCCAGTGACGAAACCATCCGTTTCAGCTAAAGCATTTCATGCTAAAACGCGACAAAACCCACAAACAACTACACAACAATACGTTTGTCAAATTTGTAAGCAAGGACAGCACTCTTTGCGAAAATGTCAACGGTTTTTAGCCATGGATTCCGCGCAGAAGCAGCAGGCTGCTCGTCAGATTCATGTTTGTGAGAACTGCCTCGCTTACAGTCACACAACACGAAATTGCCTGAGTAATCGTACCTGTTACTTTTGTAGTCAAAAACATCATTCTCTTTTACACATTAATTCACAACACATACAAAATATAAACGCTCATACAAACAATTCAACACCAATTCAACTGCAACAAATTACCCAGCCGCGAAACGAACAGGTAGTTGTGAACCCGAACGCTCCTGTTTTCCAGCCAACAGGTAACAACACTCCAAATTGCAGTACTCGACTGAATTTTTTTGCGTCACAGCTCCATGATACACAAATTTTGCTTGCAACTGCGATCGTGAGGGTACACTCTCGAGAAGGAAAATTTGTGAATCTACGAGCCCTAATTGACCCGGGTTCAGATGCTACCTTCATATCCGAACCTGCAGCAAGGCTACTCAACCTACCACGGCACCACACACACGTTAAGGTATCAGGGTTAGGGCAGGTCAGCAACGGCACCAGTCAAAACTACGTTGACCTTATGTTTGCTTCCAAGCATTCGATGTTTGAAGGAACAACAAAGGCGTTCATTCTCAAGTCGTTGACTGGCCTTCTCCCGGCCCACAAAATAGTACTTCGCACTTGGGAACATCTTGCCAATTTACAGTTAGCAGACCCCAACTTTGGTACTCCATCTCCAATCGACATACTCTTCGGTGCAGATGTTTATCCAGACATTGTCTTACCCGAAATAATCCGCAATGAGCATGAAATTGCGTTGTCAACTGCGAAAAGCATTTTTTGGAAACTACGAAGCGTATGCCAGATGGACGATATGAGGTTGAACTTCCGTTCAAAGGAGGAGTTTATCCTGAACTTGGATCCAGCTTTGAGAATGCGATGAGGCGTTTTTCATCTCTCGAAAGACGATTTGAAAAGGAGCCAGAGCTGAAGGTGAACTACAGCAAATGCATCATGGAGTATCTTAGCTTACAACACATGGAGGAAGTAAATATGAATGACCCAATTCTGAAATCATCTTTTCATTACTTCCTTCCCCATCATGCGGTGTTCAAAGAATCTAGTTCCACCACAAAACTAAGGGTAGTCTTTGACGCAGCAGCAAAGACTTATGATGGGACATCGCACATGGGATTTACTGATAGAGAGATATGACCATAAGAGGGTTTTAGTTAACTCCTACCTTAAGGTTCTCTTTGGTCAGACCGCACAAACCAAAGAGTCAGCAGAAGGTCTAAAGACCTTATTAGACACAACAACTGAGGTCGTCCATGCCCTGGAAAATTTAGAATTACCAGTGGAACATTGGGACACAATGTTAATTTATATTCTCTTTCAGAAATTACCCAGTAAAACCCAACAATTATGGGAAGAAAAGCTAGGCAATGAAAAAAACCTGCCGACATTTTCTGATTTCACTAGCTTTCTAAAATCCCGTTTTAGGACGCTAGAAGCAATTGTACAGCAAGGAAATTCAGACACAACCTCACAATCCAAGCCAGTGACGAAACCATCCGTTTCAGCTAAAGCATTTCATGCTAAAACGCGACAAAACCCACAAACAACTACACAACAATACGTTTGTCAAATTTGTAAGCAAGGACAGCACTCTTTGAGAAAATGTCAACGGTTTTTAGCCATGGATTCCGCGCAGAAGCAGCAGGCTGCTCGTCAGATTCATGTTTGTGAGAACTGCCTCGCTTACAGTCACACAACACGAAATTGCCTGAGTAATCGTACCTGTTACTTTTGTAGTCAAAAACATCATTCTCTTTTACACATTAATTCACAACACATACAAAATATAAACTCTCATACAAACAATTCAACACCAATTCAACTGCAACAAATTACCCAGCCGCGAAACGAACAGGTAGTTGTGAACCCGAACGCTCCTGTTTTCCAGCCAACAGGTAACAACACTCCAAATTGCAGTACTCGACTGAATTTTTTTGCGTCACAGCTCCATGATACACAAATTTTGCTTGCAACTGCGATCGTGAGGGTACACTCTCGAGAAGGAAAATTTGTGAATCTACGAGCCCTAATTGACCCGGGTTCAGATGCTACCTTCATATCCGAACCTGCAGCAAGGCTACTCAACCTACCACGGCACCACACACACGTTAAGGTATCAGGGTTAGGGCAGGTCAGCAACGGCACCAGTCAAAACTACGTTGACCTTATGTTTGCTTCCAAGCATTCGATGTTTGAAGGAACAACAAAGGCGTTCATTCTCAAGTCGTTGACTGGCCTTCTCCCGGCCCACAAAATAGTACTTCGCACTTGGGAACATCTTGCCAATTTACAGTTAGCAGACCCCAACTTTGGTACTCCATCTCCAGTCGACATACTCTTCGGTGCAGATGTTTATCCAGACATTGTCTTACCCGAAATAATCCGCAATGAGCATGAAATTGCGTTGTCACCTGCGAAAAGCATTTTTTGGAAACTACGAAGCGTATGCCAGATGGACGATATGAGGTTGAACTTCCGTTCAAAGGAGGAGTTTATCCTGAGCTTGGATCCAGCTTTGAGAATGCGATGAGGCGTTTTTCATCTCTCGAAAGACGATTTGAAAAGGAGCCAGAGCTGAAGGTGAACTACAGCAAATGCATCATGGAGTATCTTAGCTTACAACACATGGAGGAAGTAAATATGAATGACCCAATTCTGAAATCATCTTTTCATTACTTCCTTCCCCATCATGCGGTGTTCAAAGAATCTAGTTCCACCACAAAACTAAGGGTAGTCTTTGACGCAGCAGCAAAGACTTATGATGGGACATCGCTAAATCAACACCTGATGATCGGTCCGAAAATGCAAACAAATATAATCGATATAATCTTAAAATGGAGAATATATAAATTTACCATAACTGCCGACATTGAGAAGATGTATCGCCAAATTTTTGTGCATGAAGCTGATCGGTATTATCAGCTGATTCTTTGGAGAGAAACCCTAGATCAACCCATTAAGATTTTCAAACTCAAAACTGTCACTTTCGGTACTGCTTGTGCACCTTACTTGGCCATACGTGTCCTTCATAAAGTCGCTGAGGATGAGTTTAAAAGATATCCAAAAGGAGCGATGGCAATCAAGGAGGAGATGTATGTTGATGACTTCATCAGTGGAGGTGATTCTATGGATGAAACTTTGATGAAACGGGAACAAACACGCAATCTGCTGACATCAGCTAGGCTCAAACTTCGCAAGTGGACGTCCAACCACAAAGATCTTCTTCAAGACTTACCCAAAGAAGACTGTGAAATAAGTTTTGAAGTTCCCTTTGAATCCACCGATCATGTCAAAACCTTAGGAATAAGATGGCATCCTGAAGAAGACATATTTTCATTTCAAAACTTTCAACACGACACCGAAGAAATAACCAAGGGGACGATGTTATCAGCAATCGCCAAACTGTTCGATCCACTTGGTTGGATTGCACCATGCGTAATCAAGGCCAAGATCATGATGCAAAAACTATGGTGCAGAGGAACTGACTGGGATCAACCGATTCCATTAGATCTAAAGGAAGAATGGCAAGCTTTTCGGAGAGACTTGCCTATGATACAACACATTAAAATCCCAAGATGGATACAAACACACAACACACGAAAGTTAGTGGAACTGCATGGCTTCAGTGATGCATCTGAAAAGGCTTATGGTGCAGTAGTCTTCATCCGTGTACTTGACAGCACCGATAATATCCACATGCATCTACTAATTTCAAAAACCAAGGTAGCTCCACTCAAAACGATCAGTCTACCACGACTTGAACTTTGTGCAGCTGCTCTACTCGCGTCTCTACTCAACTACACAAAAACAGTGCTCAACGTATCCAATGCGAAGATGTACGCCTGGTCAGATTCGATGATTACCTTGGCGTGGATCAGAGCACAACCATCCAAATGGACAACATTTGTTAGCAATAGGGTTGCAGAAATTCAACGCCTCACCAGCTGCGATATGTGGAAACACATTCCAACACATCACAACCCAGCTGATCTAGCATCTAGAGGCATCGCCCCTTCTCTGTTAGGAGCACAAGAACAATGGTGGATTGGGCCTTCATTTTTGCGGGAGAAGTGGCACTATGAAGTACCCCAGCAGCCATCTACATTAGACACTGAAGAAGAAAAACGAGCTGTAAAAAAAGCAATGCACATTAGCCAACTCTTATGCAACAGATGATGACATCAACATAAGCATATTAAGATGTTCACGGCTCTCAAAGATCATCAGGGTAATTGCCTTCTGTTGCCGTTTTCGAACAAATGGCCTAGCAAAAAGAAGAAAAATGTTAAGGATTTCAGGAGAACCAGATACAGAAGAATTGAAATGTGCATCCTTGTTGGTGCATAAAGCAGTACAAAGACGCATGTTCGTCGAAGAACTGAGTGAATACGAAAACAAAAACACAATTCCAAAATCTTTGCTTTCACTAAACGCTTTCATCGATGGCGATGGTATACTACGCGTTGGTGGCCGATTACAAAATACACTGCTGTCAAACAACCAACAGCACCCGATTATTCTGAAATCAAACCATCATTTCACTGAACTTGTGATTCGAGATGCTCACAACAAGACACTTCACGGCGGAAATCAACTAACTACAGCTTATATTCGTATGTCATATTGGATTATAAGTATTAAGCAACAAGTAAAAAGCTTTATTCATAAATGTCCAATATGCTTCAGACATCAAAAGAAGAATCTGCAACAGCTCATGGGAAGCCTCCCAGCACCACGAGTACAAATGGCCAGACCATTCGCCAATACCGGCGTAGATTACGCCGGACCGATTGAAATAAAAGCTTGGAAAGGAAGAGGAGCTAAAACTTATAAAGCATACTTTGCTATTTTCATTTGTCTGGCTACAAAAGCCATTCACCTTGAAACCGTGTCAGATCTAACCACTCAAGCATTCTTGGCAGCCTTTCGTCGATTCACAGCACGGCGAGGTATTTGTGCTCAAATTTACAGCGACTGTGGCACCAATTTTGTAGGTGCTAACCGAGAATTAGCTCGAATGTTAGAACAAGCCAAGCATGATTGGAAGGAAATTGCAGCAATTCTAGCCAACTCAGGAACTACCTGGAACTTTATTCCACCTGCTTCTCCCCACTTTGGTGGTCTTTGGGAAGCCGGGGTGAAATCAACCAAACACCATCTAAAAAGAACCGTAAGAGACGAAAGATTAACCTTCGCGGAGCTCTACACGCTTCTTACCCAGATTGAAGCTTGTTTGAACTCTAGGCCTCTATGCCCTCTATCGGACAACATTGATGACCTAGACGTCTTAACTCCAGGACACTTCCTTATTGGCGAACCTCTACTATCCGTCCCCCAAAGAAGCATAACGACTTCAGAACCTGTGAATTATCTCGACAGATGGACAAGAACACAATCATTCGTCGAATCTTTCTGGCGTAAATGGAACGGAGAATATCTTTCCCGGTTACAGCAGCGACCTAAATGGACGAGAAAAGAAGCCGAACCCAAAATCGGAGCACTTGTCCTAGTCAAAGACGAAAGGCTTCCACCAAACCAATGGTTACTGGCCAGAATCACCGACACACATCCCGGAGCCGATGAACTAATTCGCGTCGTAACCTTGAAAACGAAAACCGGAACCATAAAACGCCCTATAACAAAAATCTGCTATCTTCCGAGCAACAAATCAACCGATGAAGAAACACTGATCAAAATAAATCACTTCTTAAATAAAAACCAATAACATAATACAACACAACACAATTTATTTTCAACACAACATACAGTCCACTCAACACAAAAAAAAAAAAAAATATCTAGAACCTGAAATCAAGAAAAAAAAAAGACAGAAATTGAAATAAGTAAGAAAATAAAAACACATTAAAATCTTGTTAATTTTATTTAATACAATTAGATCAAAATAAATATATACACCTTGAAATGAAAACACAACACAAATAAAAAAATAATAATAATCTATTTTGGTAAACAGCAAAATACCGTCGGCATTCCAAAATATCCAATTCCCGTCGGATCAAATTGCCGACGGCATTTCACATTTTACAAATTGAAATTCAACAGTACACTGCACAACATTTGGTCTAAATAAAAATATAAACACAACACTCGAGTACAACACATTAGTAACTTAACACTTTAATTTAAATTAAATATATAAATTCACTACCCGTGGTGTGATGGATAGCATGTCCGCCTGTTAATCCAGAGGTTCGAGTTCGAATCCCACCAGAGGCAAAAATGTTTTTTCTACGGGTATCGCCTTTCGCGAGGAATTGGCAAGTCCTCCGTTAGTATTCATTGCCATGAAAAGCGCTTTCTCAATTAGCCGTTCGGAACCGGCAGAAAATTGTAGGTCCCCTCCATTCCCTCACAAGGCATGGTTGTGAGAAATGCGCTAGGCCCAGGGGCTCCTCGCTCTGTTGCGCCACCCTATTTATTTATTTATATAAATTCACTGCACAGCACTTCACGTTTAAACAAAATAATAATTATTTATAACAATTAAAAAAAAAAATCAAATCTGATGACGTTGTGACGTCATTAAATATTTTGGCAAAGTCGGCCATTCGCAATTCATTTGCACTCCAATTAAAAGGGAGTCACTTTTTTCACTCAAACACTTACACACAAACACTTGCTTACAATGTCTATATGCCGGTAAACATTTCGCAAAAAAAATAAAACCCAATGACCGAACCGAAAAAATATCCCAAGCACACGCACACATCCACAACAAAAACCAAATATGAAATGCTAAATTGAAAAGAGAAAAAAAAAACCTTAATATAAAACAATAAAATTGATCAAATATACATAAAACAAATATGAAATTAATAAAATTATTATAAAAAAAAAAAAACTTATCAAACAGATCCACCCGCGCCTTATGCGGATTCAACAGCAGCAGCAACAGAATCCGGAACCACCACCAGCACGAACATCACATCAATTTTATGTCCAATTTAAATAAAATTACTTCAATTTTCGCCATCAATCACTTGGCCAACAATAAATAATCATTATTGAAATAATAAAACAAATAAAATTGGTAACCGCACTACCAATAATTATAGATTATAATTATCATTTTTTATATTCTACAATTACACTGCACTTCACACACTTTTCACCAAACCGAAGAAAAAAAATTATACCTACTCGAGAGGTACACTGACCGACGACCGTCGGCGTCGTGAATGAAATTGCGGAAATTTGTAACATAATTGATCATCGATGAGAGCATTGATTACCACGGCGAATTCATTGGCTTACATGTTACACTTACAACTTAAAACTGCAAAACCAACAACAATAACCTCATTGTATGAATCTACTCAATGGGTTAACTGTTCCGAAAGCTTTTTGGAATTTCAGCGAGAAGAATACTATTAATGCATAGTCTCTTGTTAATTTGTTTGCCCTTGAACTTGTTCTTGTTTTTTTTCTTATACCAGTACTTAAGTTTTTTTTTCTCTTTGCATGCACCCAAGAATAAGAAGACAAGCATAATTTTGGAGGTGCCGAATTCAATGAATGGAAATGAAGGTATTCACCAGGGCCGACTCCTATACAACAGGGCCTTTGAACTGCGTTCACCGGGGGGGAGAATGTTTATGACATTTTTATAAACAATTAAAAATAAATAATATTATATTAAATAATTGAATTGAAAACCATTGAATTAATAATTTTTGTATTCACCTCATTAAATTACTATTGTAACCTAACCCTATAAATGAACTTTTAATGACACTTGAATAAGTTGTAAATATAAATTATAAAGCCTGTCATTTTTTTGTACTTTGAACCTTGGCATTAAATTAAAAAATGTCTTCTTGTCGAGAACCTTCTACACTACACATCTACACATAATTTTTTGAAGAAATTAAATTACAAATTATAACGTTTGAGAAATCGAGTTTTTTTTTATTTAATTTGAAAAGTAAAAGAAACTAACCAGCGCTACACAGAAACACCCTCGAAAACGATTTTTAAACCCTTACTTGTTGCCTTGTTTACCGATATTAAGTTTTCGTCGTTCAAATTTGGTATATAGAGTGTGTTGAATAACCTTATATCTTTTCCAACATTAGTAACGTTGTGATGGCAGCACAACTGTTCCAATTCCAACTATTTTGACCTGTTGCCCATTAGCTAAAATAACGAATGCGTCTTGTTTATACATTTCTAAGTTCTCGAACAAACTTTTAGTCGAGCACATGTGTGAAGTTGCCCCGGAATCTAGACACCAAGTGATTTCGTTGTCAGACACCCTAAGTGCAGACTCCTCTGCAACTGTAAAACCATAATCGACCTCATCAGCGAAAGTATTTTGTGCTGTTTTCGCTTTTTCTTTATTTTTATAGCAATCTTTTGCCATATGCCCTTTCTTTCCACAAATGCGACAGTTGGAAACGAATTGCTTTTATTAAAGTTATTTGAAGATTTTTTCTGTTTATTTTGCCATTTACTGTATAATGCGGTGCTTGTTTGTCCAATCGAGTCTTTCTTGCGGTCGCTTACTTCCAAAAGTCTTGTACAGACTACGTTCACCTCGGGATATTCACTCTGGGCGTCAAATGCAGCTTGGACATCTTTATAATCCTCAGACAGTCCGTCGAGGAGAACTACCACTAGTAAATCCTTATCCATCAATCTATCATGTTGCTTCCATTTCCTGTAGTCTGTTGACGGTCGTCTTAAATTCACGAATAAATTCTGCCATGGATTGATTTGCTTCCATTTTCGTACTTATCAGACGACGAAACTCTTCCGCCCTTTGCCTTGGTCCCTTGCGATCATAAGTTTCGCAAAGAAATTTCCATACGTCGTTCGACGATTTTTTGTCTTTTACAAGTGAGACAATGCGTGGTTCCATTGCTAAAAGCAATTCCGCTCTTCCATCCAAGTCCTTGTCGTCCCAATTTTGTTGATCAGCTGCAGTCTCCGGACGTGGTTTTGTTCCGTGAACGTAGCCAGTCAATCTGGCTTTGTGAAGGATTGCTTCCATTTGGGGTTTCCAAGATGTAAAATTTTCCCCGTTGAACAACTGAATGCGTCCTAGCATATTCGTATGCATTTTGCAGGTTATGTCGTGGCGACTCGACAGAAAAGTGAATATTCCTATTTTTGGTTGAAACTAATGGCAATATATCAAATCCTTGATGTGCTGTTTGATTTAGGTAACAGCCTGGGCCCATAACCTGTTGAGAAAAACGAGGGATTAATTTAATGCTTTAGGATTTATTTTATTGTACGTGTGGACTGGATGAGTACAAAAAGTAAAAGAGACAGAGAAAAACTGTTTGGCATTTGAAACTGACATTAGGCTAGTTCACATATGATTGCATTTGGTAAATTGAGAATTTTTCAGTGTAAACTAAAGGTATGTTGACATTAGGTTTACATTATCAACACTCTATCGAATATTTTTTATTTTGAAAAGAAATATCTGATAGATCAGCAAGGTTAACAGTTCAGGCTTTTTTTTACTTCATTGTCGAATTCGAATCGTTTCAATATTTGTTCAATTAATTTTAATTTTAATTTTTGTTTTTTATTAGTTTCTTGACAAATAATTTAATTTAATTTATAAATCTCACTGACGATGGAAGCATTGCGTCTGAAATGTACATCTGAGGAAATATAAAAAATGTTCTAACTGTTAAAAAATTTTTCCAACCTTTTCATTTATTCAATTAATCTATTAATCTGTTCCATCTATCTATCTATCTATCTATCTATCTATATATGTATATAAAAATGAATTGCTGTTCGTTAGTCTGGCTAAAACTCGGGAACGGCTGAACGGATTTATCTTATCTTGCTATTGAAATGTTCGTGGAGGTCTAGAGAAGATTTAAAAGATAAGAAAATATAAAAAAAAGAATTGGTTTATAGTAAAAGTAACAATTTCATTATTCTTAACTGTAATGAATAGAAAATTAGATTCAAACAATGCTTTTGTTTTTTTTTAATCGTTTTTGACAAAAAAAAGAAACAAATAATGATAAAATTATTTGATTGTTTGTTTTCAAGAATTCTTTTAATTTCATTTTGACTGTTTAAATAATTTTTTTTTTAATTTAAAGTGTTACTTTTACAATAGCCCTTTTTTTTTCATATACTGCCTGGACTTCCACAAATAATTAAAAATCACAATTTTTTAATAGGCTGACATTAGGCTAGTTCACATATGATTGCATTTGGTAAATTGAGAATTTGTCAGTGTAAACTAAAGGTATGTTGACATTAGGTTTACATTATCAACACTCTATCGAATATTTTTTATTTTGGAAAGAAATATCTGATAGATCAGCAAGGTTAACAGTTCAGGCTTTTTTTTACTTCATTGTCGAATTCGAATCGTTTCAATATTTGTTCAATTAATTTTAATTTTAATTTTTGTTTTTTATTAGTTTCTTGACAAATAATTTAATTTAATTTATAAATCTCACTGACGATGGAAGCATTGCGTCTGAAATGTACATCTGAGGAAATATAAAAAATGTTCTAACTGTTAAAAAATTTTTCTAACCTTTTCATTTATTCAATTAATCTATTAATCTGTTCCATCTATCTATCTATCTATCTATCTATCTATATATGTATGTATATAAAAATGATCTGCTGTTCGTTAGTCTGGCTAAAACTCGGGAACGGCTGAACGGATTTATCTTATCTTGCTATTGAAATGTTTGTGGAGGTCTAGGGAAGATTTAAAAGATAAGAAAATATAAAAAAAAGAATTGGTATATAGTAAAAGTAACAATTTCATTATTCTTAACTGTAATGAATAGAAAATTAGATTCAAACAATGCTTTTGTTTTTTTTTAATCGTTTTTGACAACAAAAAAAAAAGAAACAAATAATAATAAAATTATTTGATTGTTTGTTTTCAAGAATTCTTTTAATTTCATTTTGACTGTTTAAATAATTTTTTTTTTTTAATTTAAAGTGTTACTTTTACAATAACCCTATCTTTTTTCATATACTGCCTGGACTTCCACAAATAATTAAAAATCACAATTTTTTAATAGGCATACCCATTCTAGAGTTTAAGCAAGGCTAGCAATTCCAAGGAGAAAAAGATCTGGCCTTCATAGGTCGTCGAAGTAAAACTAATTTGCGAAGATAAAAATCATGTGCTAACCGCATTGATGACCAGCGAGAGACACATGTATAACGAAAACAGTCGTATAAGTATGTATGTCAGAAATACGTTCCATAGTGTGTGGAAATGCAGTGAATAGGTTCATAACCAAAATAAAGCTCTGGAACGGGAACGCAAGCGAGATCTAAGTATTTGTATTGAAGAGGCACCAAAATTATTTATCCCATTTGATTGATGCCTATTTGGAACACAAAAATGGTCTTGAACCTGAGAAATAACATAGACTAGATTTCCTTTTCATATTCTGTCGGGAACGGAAACATAACTGGGAGCTTCATTGCCCCTAAATACCATGGACTATATTATTTCTTTTCCAAATTTCCACAGGAACGGGAATGGGAACGGGAATTCAAAAACCACTGGAACGATATAAAATTTTTGCCGCTATATACAATACGACGTACTACAAAATAGTTTAAACAATACTTTATCTCCATATTCCCTCGAAAACGGGACTGGAACTTGGAAAATTTTGAACCGAGTCCAAAAATTATTTCACTGTTAGAGTGCTTCATTGTCCCTGAGTAATATATGCTATATCTCATCACCATTTTCCCACAAGGACGGGAACGAATTTAAAAACCGCTGTACCGATTTCAATACGGTTTTAACTATAACAAATCGGTGTTATTCCCAAATTACATAGACTATCATTCATCCCCAAACGGAAACGGAATGGGAGCTGAAACATGTCCGGGAACATGGAAAATACTGGACCTATTCCATAAACTCTATCATCGTTAGAGTGCTTAATTGCCCCTGAGTAGCATAGACTATATTTCATCCCCACTATGCTACTAGAATGAAAGCTTGAAGACTGTTTTACTTAACTTTCAATTTGATAAAAGTAGGGCCTGAGCTACGCCGGCGCCGCTGCCGAGCGGGTCAGCTAGTTCGTAATAAAATTCCCTTAAATTAGTCTTCACTTCACTGAGATCATCAATATAATTTTGATCAATAAATTCCTTTGCTTGAATTCCAAGATACATTTCATTCTGTTTTGAAATCTGGCTCTGAACAATTTAAAAAGTTTAATTTGGATAGTTCAAAAGTATCAGGTATATTCATAAAATTGCCTATTAATTTGGTGTTACTTTCTAAAATGTTAGAGTACGTAGTTGCTTTGACTGAAATTCTATGTTCATAACATTTATAATTTATAAAATATACGAGAGGAACAAAAAATATAATTTTATGCTAGGGTTGTCTAAAGTTTCAGCGAGAATTTTTGCAAGAAATAGAAAAGAGTTGTAAGGCATCCCATTGTTTCAAAATTCGGTTGACAACAGACTCATATGAAAGCCATCTAGTTTGAGCCAGCGACAAGATTTTGTGCTTCTTTATGTTTTCAAATTCTTGAAACATCTGAAAATCACTATTTTGTTTGGAGCTTTAGCAAAAAAGTTACAAATTTTTCTTCGCTTTTTTCTCAAATATTTTTTTTTTTTTTGAAGCGCAACTTGCGCAAAGGTGAAGGGAATGGCAAATGCACTTTCAGAAAAATAAATTCCCTTTCACCAGCCATACCATTTGCTTCATCAGTTGCCAGTCTAATCAAGTTCTTCAATGGAATATTTAAATTTGCAAAATGAAGCTTTATAGATTCAAAAATTGCTTTAGCAGTACATTCATGCATCTTTAAAAGTCCAAAGAAAATGTCGATCACAGCTCGGTTTTTTTTTTATCAAAAACTCTTGCAATGAGAACCAGTGCTTTAGAACAACTTATATCAGTTGACTCATCAGTGATTAAAGAAAATTGTTCGCTCGGAAGCAATTCAATTGTTTTGTCTTTTGCTTTTTGGCATAGATTTTCTTTAAGAAATTTTATTGCCTTAGTTCTGCCACAAGCGATATTCGTTGCTATTTTGGAATCGGGGCAACATTTTCGAAGTAATTGTGGTAAAAATCCATTAACAGAAATGGCAAATGATGCATTACACAAAACATCACTAAAGTTTGTTCTGCAAACTCAACCTGTTTCTTGAATAATTTAGTTTCATTTGATTTGTTTAGATCTATTCTATTTTGGCATTTTTTAAACTGACAATTTTTCTTATGATAGTCTAAACCAGCATGCCTTTCCAAATTTGATTTTAAATTAATTAAACTTTTGTCACATACTTTACAAAAAGCCGAACCGTTTTTGTTTTGTAACCATTAATATTCAGTAAGCCGAGTTTCAAAAAACTCTTACTTTTTTTGGATCATCTTCATCCTGATCCTGGTCTGTAGGTTCATTGGAATGTTTTTTGGTTGCAACTTCTTTATCCTTCGTGGACGCGGATGTGAATGTCTTGGAAGCTGTTGTTGTAGCTCTCGAGGATGTCGTTGCAGTCACAGTATTCGTCATCACCGTTGACTTCGCTGTTGTTTTGCTTGATGTAGTTTCACTTTGGATTTAGCATTTTCGTTTCTTAATTACAAATCTGAAATCTTAGAAATTTCAAGAATATTATGTGCGTAGTTCTTACATAAGCTTATTTCACTTAACCTATCCATCTTTATACAAGTATATTATTAATGTAGGGTAAACGCACTAGTATCCGGACAGTGTTAGTATCTGGACACATTGACCTTTTTTTGCGATTAATAGATAAATCACACAAAAAAATCCACAAACGTCAACAAACATTCAGCCTTATTATGAGTTTCACGTGAACAGCTTTTCGCCCGGAACATTTTTATTCGCCCGGAATTTTAAAAGCTATTATGAGTTTCCCCTGAACAAAATTCCACTTGGAATCAGAAAGTTCACTTCAAAAATAATACCACGTTCAGTTGCATCCAATTTCCCGTCATTGCTCTCAACGTTTTCACATTTCACGGGGAAAATAGCTCATAATTAGTAGTTGTCCGGCTATACACCGGACAGTGTTAGTATCCGGACACATTGACCTTTTTTTGCGATTAGCGGGGTTCAGACTATACACCGGATAGTGTTAGTATCCGGACACATTGACCTTTTTTGCGATTAGCGGGGTTCAGACTATCAAATTTGTTTGTCAACCATCGAGTTTGTCAAACAAATTTGATAATGTGGCCGCTCATCAAGTGGCTTGTCAAATTTGTTGGATGGTTTTCAAAATTTTTTGATATTTTTGCAAGTTGGACAACAAGTTGGATGAATGTGAACGCTATTCGTCAAACTTGGAAGAAATTTCATTTCAAAAATATGTTTTCAAGTATAGTGCACATCGCACGGAAAGAATATTTTTCTTTGTTCGGTAGGTACCTACATTGAAAGAGGAATTTATGATGGTAGTGCACCTCGCAAGGAAAAAATGTTTTTCCTTTGTTGGGCACATTGAAAATGGAATTTGTAATATTTTCAGGTAGTGGACCTCGCACGGCAAAAATTTTGTTTTGTAGGTAGGCACATTGAAATAGGAATGAATTTATGATACTTTCAGGTAGTGGGCGTCGCAAGGAAAAATATTTTTTCCTTAATGGGCACATATCTACAAAATGCAAATTACGATAAATTGATAATATATGTAAATGTAATTATCACTTAAATACACTAGGGGAAAAAATTAAAGGATAAAAAAAAAGATCCAAATTTTTTGGGGTTTTTCAATTGGTTTCAATTCTCTTAAAAATATTCGTACAGGAACTTCAAAAAAGCATTTTGAAGCTCAAAGCTTCTAGTTTTGAGATCTAATGACAAAAATTTTTTTCAAGCTACGTAGTTCGCTCAGTCCTAATAAATACTGAGAACAAATTTTTTTCGAAATTTTTTTGGTTCTTTTTTTTTTGGTGTACGAAAGTAAAGATTATAAAGAAATTTTTTTTTCGAAAAAACATTTTTGTTGGTAATTTATTCAAGATTTCAAAACTCTCCTTGTTTTTCTTGTGCAACCACCGGTTGCTGAGATATTGATGGTTAAAGACAAACAGACCCTTTTTCATTCTAAAATCGATATCTCAATGAGAAAAGGTCGAATCGAACTTTCCAAAAAAGCAAATTCAAGCTATCCAGTCCATATAGTGGTCAAGTTGAAAAAAAATTTTCTAAGTTCATACACCAAAAAAAAAGAACCAAAAAAATTTCGAAAAAAATTTGTTCTCAGTATTTATTAGGACTGAGCGAACTACGTAGCTTGAAAAAATTTTTTTGTCATTAGATCTCAAAACAAGAAGCTTTGAGCTTCAAAATGCTTTTTTGGAGTTCCTGTACGACCATTTTTAAGAGAATTGCAAAGACTTGAAAAACCCCAAAAAATTTGGATTTTTTTTGATCCTTTAATTTTTTCCCCTAGTGTACTATAAAGTAAAGGGTTGCTTTTATTTATAGCTTATAATTTAAGTTGAAGTTGAACTGACTCCAAGAAGAGAAAAGTTAAATGTAAAGTCTTCCTATCAGTGAATTAAATTGCTGTAATCTGAAATTGCGAGTTTTGGATTCAGTTTTTTGAAGTCTACAGAAGTTTTCCTGAGATATGGCTTATAAACGAAGAATGCAAAAAAAACTAAAAAGTATGAGGCCTATGAAACACTGTTGGAAAAATGTAGTGCACATCGTACGAAAAGAATATTTTGTCTTAGTTGTGCACATTTATGATGTTTTCAGGTAGTCCACCTCTTTAGTCCCTACACAATTTCGTTTGTTTTTCTTGCTTTTCTAAAATGTCTTCCCTTAATTACGCTGCTACTGCTATGTCCTTCATGGTTAAACGAATTTGATAGTCTGAACCCCGCTAATAGGACGGAAAGCAAAGTGGTAGTTGTTAAAAAAATGTTGGCAGCGAGTTCATGTATATGATTAAGTTTGATTCATGTTGCCAGAAGTCTAAGATGTTTCGGATGTGAATTTCAAAAGGTAAGTCGGAAATAATCGACTTATATGGACGCTTCGCCACTGCAAAATACTCGTTTTGTCCTTAAAACATTCCGGTGGATAGTTACAACAGACCCCTATCAGGGTTTTGCATAAAATCGCCCATAACTAAAAATCAAAGAGGAAAATATGTGGGTTTTTTAAAGATATATATTTAGTATGCTATTGCCCTTCATTAAATTAACAAATATTCTCAATATTTCATAAAATTTGTCAAAGACACCCCTGTATGGACGAATTTCCAAATAGCAGAGAAACACCCATTTACAGGCAGTTAAATCACCAAATAAATTCAAATGTCAGTTATTTCCGAAAAGAATACTCAGCGTCCGAGATAAGCATTATATTTAGAGCTAGGGTAGACATTTTGAATGTAAATTACATACATATAAAACATGAATAAACATTGATACATGATAAACACTGAGTACCTACACTTTCCTTTTTTTTGTTGCAAATCATTTAAAATTGTTTTTTTTTGTGATTCAAATCACGTTAAAATTGAAAATTGTACAACACTTTGTTACAAATCATCAAAATGCTTTTTTTGTGTTTCCAATCACTTTAAAATGGATAATTTACTACGATTTCTATTTTTAACTTGTGTAAAGAAGAACTCGTAAAATTTTAAAAACACTACTGTTTTTATACTTTCTATCAATTTTTTTCTAAATTTATAATATTTAACTTGTTTGAAATTATTATGTAAATATTACTTAATAGCTAAGCCCGCGACTTTGTCCGGGTGGAATAGTGATTTTCAGCAGCTTTTTTAACTTTTTAGGCAATTTAGTTTTTGGAAATAAAACACATTCGTGCATTAAAGTTTTTTTTTTTTTTTTTTTTTGTCAGGAGGAAATCTTCAAAAGACACTTGGCAGTATTCGACAGACACCAAGTAGTGTGGGACTCTTACCTCACTAAAAACTCCTCGTAATCAGAACCAATCTATGAACGATCGACAACAGATTTTTCTTTCTCAATAATATAATCGCTTTAAGGGAAGCTTAAACTTTTAATGCTTCCCATGACTTTTAGACCATTAGCTCGCGTGCCTTAGTTCTTCTTAATCTCCGAACATTGCCTCTCGTATTTAATACGGACTCCATTTCAGAGTTGATATGACTATGCAGTCGCTGATTGTGTGATACAGCATGTTTTCTTACAACTTCTGTAACTGTTTCTATTTGTAGGTCACGATGTAAATCGCTATATCTTATATACCATGGTGCATTTACTATTCCACGAAGGACTTTGTTTTGGAACTTTTGGATGATTTCAGTATTTGTTTTCTTTGTACAGCCCCATAATTGGATTCCATAGGTCCAAACAGGTCTAAGTACTTGTTTATAAAGCATTATTTTATTTTCGACAGATAGGTCAGAATTTTTACCGAGTAACCACTACATTTTTCTATACTTCAAGTTGAGCTCTTCCCTTTTCTTTTTGATATGCTCTTTCCATTTTAGCTTTGCATCCAAATTCATCCCAAGGTATTTGGCCGTGTTGTCGTAAGGTACCTAAGTACATTTTTGCACAATTATTTTTCCATGTTTTGCAAAATAAAAAGATTTTGCGGGTTTGATACACTTGAGTGTGCCACATAGAGTTGCCATAGGATTTTTTTTTCTAAATGAACACCTGAAAATTTAACCGTCTGAGCTTTATTTATAATGACAAACCAGTGGGAATTAAAGGAAAGCGGGAAATCAAAACGTTTTCTGCTATTACCGTTCCGGTCATTATTAAAACTTTTATAGTGCCGCATTCCAGAATCCAGATGTGTAATTTGTTGCTGTGTACAATTCTGGATTACTCATTATTGGCACTGGAAGAAATTGAGAAACTCTATAGGGTATGATGTGACTTGCTTAGTGTTCATAATAATTGTATATTGATAGACATTCGACAACATCCCCCAATACGTCAAACATAATTTATTGGTTTATACGGTTAACTATTTCACGAGTCGGCGCAAAAATTTACATTTCATACAACCATTCCCGATTGCCAATTTTTGTTTGAAGATCAGGATAGACATTCCTTCTCGGGCCAACTGTATTTTCGACAGTTTGACAGAAATCACCCCACGGTGAAAGAACTTTTATCGATCCAGCAGTTTCAAGGTAACCGTTTCCGGTGTCGATCCCGTAGAAATATAGGGATAACTTATTAAGCCCATGTCCATCCTCAGGCATTAGGGTATCTCTGAATAAAATTCATTTTAAATCAGATCAGTGGTCTGGGCGGGAGATGGTATCAAAGAAACACGAACAGACAGAGTTAATTTCGGATCTGTAATATTAGTAAGGATGTCTTTCTTTAGGTTCTAGACTATCTCTGTACCAAAATTCATATAAATTAGTTTAATAGTTTGAGCGGTAAATATAAAAAAAGTAAACAGACAGACAGAGTTAATTTCAGATTTATATGGTTACTAAAGTCTTTCATTCCCGTGGAAATATGGGGCCGTTTCCGGAGGATGACTTAAAGTTTATATTACTCGGGAATAGTGTAGTATTCTATCGGTGGAAATTTTTTGAAATGGGTGCAGTATTTTCCAAATTCCCGTTCCCATGGGAATACAGGGGTAAAACATATAGCATTTATGTCCATTCTAAAGTGCTAGACTGTCTTTATACCAAAATTCATATGGTTCAATAGCTTTGGCAGCTAATGGTAGCAAAGAGAAATAGACAGACAGATTTATTTTCGGACAGATTTATTTTCAGACTTCCGTTACTGTGGGATAGTTAAGCGTTCTAACGGTGAAAGAATATTTGAAATCGGTGTTGTAGTTTCTAAGTTCCCGTCTGCGTTCCTGTTGCCGTGGCAATATTGGGATAAAATATGTAGCCTATGTCCTTCCCCGGATTCTTGACTATCTCTGTACCAAATTTCATTTAAATCGGTTTAGGAGCTTTGGCGGGAGAT
Organism: Melanostoma scalare; assembly: GCA_949752695.1. Classification (NCBI taxonomy): domain Eukaryota; kingdom Metazoa; phylum Arthropoda; class Insecta; order Diptera; family Syrphidae; genus Melanostoma; species Melanostoma scalare. Next base: position 94,587,167 of record OX456984.1, read on the forward strand.
GGTAACATAGAATGATGAACAGAGAGAGCTACTTTCGCATTTAAAATATTAGTGAGTACCGGTTCCCGTGAGAATATTCCATGATATAGCCTATGTCCTTCTTCAGGCTCTAGATCATATCTGTATAAAATTTCATTTCAATCGGTTCTGTAGTTTGGGCGAAAGGTGGTAACATAGAAAGAAGGAAAGACAGAGCAACTTTTGCATTTATTATATTAGTAAGAACTCCCGTTCCTGAAGGAATATTTGGATGAATTAAAATTTATGTTACTCGGTGATAGTATAGCGTTCTAATGGTGGAAGAATTCTTGAAATCGGTGCTGTAGTTTCTATGATTCCGTATACGTTCCGGTTCCCGTAGGAATATAGGGATAAAACATGTAGCCTATGTCCTTCCTCAAGTTCTAAAATATCTCTGTACCAAATTTCATTTAAATCGGTTCAGAAGTTTGGAAGGGAGACGTCAACATAGAAAGCCGGACAGACAGAGTTACTTTTACATTTATAATATTAGATAGGATAAAGCCTTACACTTTTATATTTTTCTTTGTTTTGAAATCAAATGAAATTTTATTTCAGGCAGACGGAGTAAATCCATGTATTTATTAAGAAAACTATTTTTTACGAATATTGATGAAATAAAGAATCTTATCTATCTATCTAAATAATTATTAATATTTTAGAGTTATCTTTTAATTGTATTTGTTTTAAGTTAATTTTTAAAAATAAGAAATATTATAAACTTGAGCATAAACTGGAGGATTGCACATACACTGATTTGTGCTTCCAAATGCTTATTCCGGTCAAACAAGTTGCTGAAACCAAAAAATTGTGGTATTTTGCCAGACTGATAATTTGCAACCAATCAGAGAGATCAAAATTAGTTATATCAGCGGCTCGAAGTGTTTTTTTTTTTTTTAGTGGAGAGCATGTTGATGTGGTGTTCTTTTTTTTATAAGAATTAATGCATCTCTTATTGGTTATTGATAACTTTTTTGTCTGCATACTGAATGCACGTAGACAAATTTGCGAGTATTTATTAGGCAAACAACCACAATTTTTTGCATTTGGGGCACAAATCAGTGTATGTGCAGTCCTCTGAGACCAATGTTCAAGTTTGTTATAGTTCTTCTTTTTAGAATTTAACCTAAAACTAATATAGTTAAAAGGTATCTCTAAAATATTAATAAATGCTATTTAAAAAACATTTCAGGTTTCACTTCCGAGAATAAAGTTGAATCAGCGAAAAATTAACAACATTTCGTTTTCTAAAAAAAGGACTTTTCGTTTTTTTTTTTTAATTCTCAAAAACCAAGAAAGATTTTTTTCTTTGTTTTGTTGATTTTGAGAAAAAAAGCATTGACTATTAAAAGAAAAAATGGCCCTTAATAAGGCAAAATATTGTAAAAAAAATTAATTAAGAAAAAAAAAATTTCCTTTTTTCAAAATTTTGACTTTGAGGCTTGATTTATCAAAAACTATTGATTAAGTGAACTCAAACTAAAATTATAGTATGAGGTAGTGAGTGGCTTAGTTATAGTATGAGGTAGTGAGTGGCTTAGTTGATTTTTAATTATTTTTTAAAAAATTTAGTAAATTTTTTATAAAACTTCCCCTCGCACCTGCACGGAGTGATATCGACCCCCCTTCCCATACAATTTTTTTTTTTGTATTGACCCAACCTATCTATCCTGAGCCTTTGGCAAACCATATCTAAAACACCCAGCATAAATAAAAAAAAATTCTAAAAGTTAATAATTAATTATAAAAATAATTAAAAAATTGAGAGCGGTGAAATTTTTGTTTTTAACTTATACACTATTTAAGACACATTTCCGAAAATTTCATGAAAATCCATGGACTGACCCTGGATTCCTAGGTAAAAAGCTTACGATACTCCACTATAAGGTAATTTTAAAAACTAGACGCGAATAATTTTTTATTCCTTTTTAAATGTTCAAAAAATTGTTGGAAAAAAATATTTGTACCTACGTGCTCTGAATGTGCGACAAAAATAATAAGTAATTGCTTCCATTCGCCTATTGGTAGAACGCCAAAAGTGCCATCAACAAAAAAATGCTTTCTTCACATGTTTTTGTTGCCATGAGAATGGAGTAGCAAAAGTGTGTCTTCAGTGCCGTAGCTTTATTTTCCTGTAAAAAAGCCATTGGTAATAAATGGGGTTTCTCCCCCCAAATCACCCACTGGCTCTACACCGCGGTCATCAGACCAATACTCACATACGGAGTAGTGGTATGGTGGACCGCTCTTGATAAAAGGACCTACTGCGATAATCTAAGCAAGGTCCAACGAACAGCCTGTCTGTGTATAAGCGGAGCACTGAGATCAACACCCTCAGCTGCCCTAAATACACTCCTTAACCTTACACCACTAGATATCTTCAGCAAACAAATGGCCGCCAGTGCAGCCATTCGTATGAGAGCTATCTCCCAATGGACCGTAAATAACATCGGTCACGCTACAATCCTGAATTTATTCGGATAAATCCCTTGCCACTCCGACTACACCATCCCCCAATTGGTTTTTGATAATAAATTCCAAGTCTCAATCCCACCGAGAACGACCTGGGAAGACGATGAATTTTTGAGAGATGATTCAATTCATTTCTATACAGATGGTTCAAAAACCGAAGAAGGGGTAGGCTGCGGGGTGTACTCAAACCGACATAACGTAAGTCTCTCGTTCCGCCTTCCAAACCATTGTAGCGTGTTCCAAGCGGAAATTCTGGCGATCAAAGAGGTCCTGTCATGGCTAAAAGAAAACGTGATATCCTCAACGAATATCCGGATTTTCTCAGATAGTCAAGCAGCCCTCAAATCACTCGGCGCTGTTTCTACGAACTCAGTAACCGCCCTTAACTGTCGCCTATCTCTTAGGGAGATGGCTGAACAGTTCAATATTCACCTTATTTGGGTGCCGGGGCACAGAGATATCGTGGGTAACTGCAAAGCCGATGAACTCGCCAGAGAAGGAACCGTTCTACCGATCTCAACCAGCAGGTTGAATATTGGTATACCAATCGCTACATGTAAACTTATGCTAAAGCAAGAGGCAATGGACAGAACAAATGACAGGTGGAACAATATCACCACGTGCGTGGCAACAAAACGTATATGGCCAGGACTTGATCCAAAACGCACAAGACATTTGTTATCCATTACCAGATTGCAAGTTAGCTCCGTAATCAATGTCATTACCGGACATTGTCTGATAGGAAGACACGCCATAAGACTTGGCGTTCCCTCTAATGACTTCTGCAGAAGTTGCTTAGATGAGGAGGAGGAGGAGACAATCCCACACCTCCTCTGCTCATGTTCTGCACTCTCTTTTAAAAGAAAGCGGCATCTGGGGAAATATTTTCTCGATGATCCAAGCGATCTGGCGAATACAGATCCCCTGCATCTCCTTCGCTTTATTAAAAGCTCCAAATGGTTTTGTTAAGTGAGGTACTCCCTCGCATAATTTCTATGGTATCACAATGGACCTAGTATTGGTCTAAGTGTGTCAGGTGTATTCTTGACAGCCATTGTAACCTAACCTAACCGTGTCTCCAGTGGTGTCTTTGTAAAACGTGTTATTACTCTTTTAGCCATAACGGAGACGTACATTTTCCTTCAAAAAGTTTCCTTAACTTCGCCAAAAGTTTTTGGGGATTTTGGAACTGCTTTTTATTCTGTTTATACTTCTTTTAAGCGTCTTTACTGTACCAAATGGGTGGAATCTTGTACTTTCTTTCTTTTCATTAAAAATTTCCTTCGATGCTGTTTTTCTTTTAAGCGTGAGATCTGAACAATTTCTCTTCAATTCGTTTATTATTTGCATTTTCTTAAACATGACTGATCAGGTTGTGGGCGGATAGCATCGGTCATTTGAATTATTTTATTCAACTCTGGGTCAAATATCAAACTTGCCTTGCAGGACTTGACATTACACGTGTATCTTACATTTTTTTACTATAGTATTTTACACAAAACTATTGTTTTTCGTTCGGCAAGTACAAAAGAGAACTGCTTTTTCTTAAGCCCACCACAAACTCAAACTTAATGTCATGGTTTTCCATTTTATAAATATTTTTCAATTGCACTTTAATTTAATTGACAGTAGTTTTAATAATGAACAACTCCACACACAACTTGAACAATTCTTTCGATTGATGCTTTTAATAGCATTCACCGATGTGTTTTTTGTGTGATGTGATAATATTCACACACTTGCTCTTCTCAGCTAGTTATACAAGCTTTATCGATATATTCTCTGAGCATATTATATCGATAAAATTAAATCAATTAATTACTTCGTTTTCGAAGTAAACAAAGTAATAACTACGGCCCAACCACAGGTCCGGTTTTAAATGAAAAGAGAGATATTTCAATTGGATATAAACGAGTTTATTATCAGTTGACGGTATAATAAGAAGTGCCCTAGGTAGTTGCACTTTGCTTTCAAGAAACCTATCATGATATGCATACAATAATGTTAAGTAAGCTAAATGCAGTTCCCATGCATTAACTCGCCTCCAATTTCCCGGTGGGAACGATTGCCGATGATTTCGGCGCGTGTGTAACGTATGCACTTTTTTGTGGTTGGGTCAATGCCTGAACGTGAAAACTTTCACATTAAAAAAATATAAATAAGGCAATCAAAGCAAAATACAAACAGTCTAAGAAAAAAAAAATTCCATAGCCGGCTATGTGACACAATACTAAACCAAATAATCCCAATTTATTTTGATTACCTATTGCCGAAGTGGTATGATCACCCTTTCAGAAGATAATGCAATATGGATAATAATTGAGAAATGCAAACCAGTATGGGATTTTGGCTTGCTTGGGTGGGTAAGAAGCCCATAATCAATGGGCCGAAAGACCACAGATATTTTTACTGGGTGGGTCATAAGTCCACACTGGCTTTGTGAACTTATAACCCACCCAAGTGGACCAAGAGGCTATTATGGCCTATTGGCCTCCGCCAAGTTGACATTGTACAATTAGTGCAGTCATTGAAGCGAAAAATACGGTCTTACCTCCGAATTTTTTTACTGTGAACCGATTTGCATAAAATTTTGGAATTAGTCTCATCTTACCCTTAACTTCAAAAGTGAAATTGATTTGAACACCGCCACCACCCTGGAGGTGGTTGCCACCCCTTCTCGGGGGCGAATTTTTTTTTTCAAAATAACCTCGGATGTCGATAGAAGGCCTAATTTTAAGCAAAAAATCATTTATAAAGTTTTTCAAAAAATCCAATTCTTTTCAAGTGGTTGGCAATTGAAAATTCGCAGTTTTTTCACGTTTTTCATCTATTTTTTGCAAATATCTCCAAAACTATACGTTTTATCGAAAATTTTATAAAAAAAACAAAATTGTCGCAGGTAAAACAATGAACAATTTGGTTTTTTAAAAAGTATTCTAAGTACAATATTAAGCTAGATATTAAAGATCAAAGCCATTTTTTATTTTGTCTGAAATTTAATCGATGTGGTCAATGCCATCTAGCGGCGAGCAGATGCATTCTATGCATTCTAATGTAAAAAAGATGTTTTGTAGTGCTTGAAATAAGCTTTAAAATGAGCACTATTAAAAGTCCTTTGCACGTAAAATAAGTGAGCTGAAGCGCAAATAAGGGGAGCATCTAATGTTTTTTTCTTTTAAATCAATGGGTTTTTGGACCATAACTTTTTCAATTTTCAAGCTATCACAATTTATAAAAAAACATTGTAAAGGCAATTAAGAGAGCTACAACATCCTATATCGCAATATATAGTAAAAAACCTTTTTCTAAAACGGTGAAGGGTTAAAGGACTTAAGAGAGGCTGTGATTGCGCTGCTACGCGCTCTTTAAACAATCATATCTTTGTAAATTTTTGTTTGACAGAAAAAACAAAAAAACCAAATTGTTTGTCAGAAAAATACCTAAATTTTTCTTACACTTTTATACGTATCTGTCGTCATTTTTGAGATATTATGAAAAAAAGTGTTTTTTTTTTTAATTTGAAAATTTGTTTTTTTTTTAATCGTGACTTTTTTGAAAAACATGTGTCCTGAAGCTGCCAAACTGATACTTTCTATCAAACTCTTAATAATAAAGTTAATTCTAGGCGGAATACGATTAATTTTAATTTGGGTGGAAATGGCACTTATGAAACCCATTGATTTAAAAGAAAAAACATTAGATGCTCCCCTTATTTACACAACAGCTCACTTATTTTACGTGCAAAAGACTTTTAATAGTGCTCATTTTAAAGCTTATTTCAAGCACTACAAAACATCTTTTTTACATTAGAATGCATAGAATGCATCTGCTCGCCGCTAGATGGCATTGACTACATCGATTAAATTTCAGACAAAAAAAATGGCTTTGATCTTTAATATCTAGCTTAATATTGTACTTAGAATACTTTATAAAAAACCAAATTGGTCATTGTTTTACCTGCGACAATTTTGTTTTTTTATAAAATTTTCGATAAAACGCATAGTTTTGGAGATAAATTGTATTAAATTAAATTGCAAAAAATAGATGAAAAACGTGAAAGAATTGCGAATTTTCAATTGCCAACCACTTGAAAAGTATTGGATTTTTTGAAAAACTTTATAAATGATTTTTTGCTTAAAATTAGGCCTTATATCGTTATCCGAGGTTATTTAAAAAAAAAAATTCACCCCCGAGAAGGGGTGGCAACCGCCTCCAGGGTGGTGGCGGTGTTCAAATCATTTTCACTTTTGAAGTTAAGAGTAAGATGAGCCTAATTCCAAAATTTCAAGCAAATCGGTTCACAGTAAAAAAATTCGGACCAATAATGCTTCAGTGACTGCACTAATTCAGTTTGATAGAATTTGGTCTTTAAAACCAATGTTGTATAATGCGAACCCTCAAACCACCGCTACTCTCAATATACATATTTTTAAAGATTTTGAAGTTTCACAACTAGCTGTACAGTGTGAACTGCGCTTTTTGATACAAAAGTAAAACAAAATGAAGATCGCAGATCTTAAACGGGTTTGTTCTGTGTGTGTGATTTTATTTTGACAACGATGTCTAACACCAAGTTTAACAAGAGTTTATCGTGGCTGCTTTTTGGTGGGGAGATAGAAATATTTATACAAAGAAAAACACAGCGAAACGTCTACTGATGTAATCGCAAATACAAAGTAAAATATCAAGACAAAATAGTCGGGCTACTTTTAAATTGTTAAAGTTAGGGGAACTTCGTCCTATGACACCTCAAGTTCTTACATTTTCCTATATACTGTATCGCAAACATCTACCCCACTTTACCTTTAAAAATTAGAACTGATATCCATCTCAGAGTAATCGTAGTAAAATAGTCCGGAAACATTCAACCTTCGCACATTAATAAAAATCAAAATTCAACTTTAATTTCTTAAGTATTTACATACGTATGTAATGTACGCATTTTGATTTTGTAATAACTTTCCACTTTGATACTTCTTCACCGTAAATTTCACTTCGATTGATAAAAATTTTGTCCTTACTCACCCAACACAAGTCATCGGCTGCTACCTGCTACAGATTTGAAATATTTGAAAATAGAATAGCTTTTTGTGTTTTTGATAACTTCTGTTCATTTAAACTTTAATTCCAAATCAACTTAAGCCATCTCTTAGCTTCTGTCTTTTTCGTCGTCTTGAGTACTTTAACTTACTATAAAAAATGTGTGAAAAATAACACTGCCTCAAAAGCAAGTATGTGAATAGTATGTACTATCTTGTTTGAACATGCAAAGAGAGTAAAATAGTTGCAAACTTTCGACCCACTTTCTGCTGACTTTTAGAAGTTCACATTTCTCATGCTCATACACTTGCCTATTGAATGACTAATAAGTAAATCCATGAAAATGAAATAATATTTGAGTATTTGAGATGACGAGGCAAAGAATTCGTGTCTTCTCTTAATTTAATAGAAAACTAAGAGCGAAAAGGGGTGATGCAGTTCTTACAAAAAATTTACATACACGAGAAAGGTCGCAGGGCTCGCAGGTAGGTGAGTCGTCATTGATGTCATTTGATCAACGTTAGCTATCTAGGGCTAAGCCAAGTTTCGGCCCAGGTTTTCTGTCAAAAGTTTCGACTAAAAGAGAAAACATTGACTTGCATGAAACTCCCAGCCCTGGAACATGAGTATGGAACTTCCATTAACAAATTTATACTAAATTCAACAATAATAACAAAAAAAAGGCAAACTACTCGTACTTTCGTGAAATGATTTTCCGTCTTTCTACACAAAAAGCAAGCATAATTTCTTACTAATTTACCACTACTGCTTATTATTACCTACTTTCTTTTAAGGCCTCCCATACCCATTACCACCATCACTTACAAAGAATTTCTCAATTAAATTCAGTCTTCGTCATTGTAGTAATGAGATTCATTCACGGATTTCTTTAACGAGCTTATATTCTTTCTTAGCGACAAAAGCAGACCTATTTTTAAACCGGATTAAAGGTTTTTTTTATTTGTATTTTAAAATACTTGTACAAAATTCATGCTGAAAAGTTAATTTCAAGGCAAACAAAAATTAAGGAAACATTATAGCATTACATTGTTGCAAGGACACTCGTCGTTTGCAAAAATAGCGTCGGCTGTCGCAGAACGGAAACTGTAGTAGAATAGAAACTAACTTCTGTGGCAATGCAATGTAGATATCTGAGGTTGCTTTTGACAATGTCTAAAGCTTGAGCGAACTGGAAGTTAATCTAATTTATCCATCGGCTTTTCTTGCTTACTGTTCAGTAAGTCAGTTCATTTTACCACAGATCTAAATGTTTTATGTGAATTGGTAGGTATCAAAAATAAAAATTTTGTGAAAAATGTTCTACGTACAAAAAAAAAGTCAACCCGCAATTTTTAATTTTTTTTTATGATTAGTGCGCACATCAAGGCCAAGGGGTTACGAATACCTTTATAATGTTAAACACAATGCGAGCAATTAGGAAAATAGTAGAGGATTTGATAGGAGACAACGATGCACATTGCATATTTCGCTCGGTTTTCCGCGGTGTGCAACGAACCGATCTAAGGCTAACAAAAACGCGTTTGTCGATAGATCTCCTACTAACTCGAGATGGATTCCTTTCGTTACAAAACACACAAATAAGGCTATGTACGATTTTATCAGTTTATGATTTCGTAACCGTGACGTTAGCAAGGTGATTGGACCGACCGGCGTAATCAATACTGTAACGTGCGCTTAGTTCGCAAAAATAAAACTCTATCTTTCAATTTAATTCTACCACTTTTATTCAGTATCTACCTTCGATATACACTTTATTCGAACTCAACTCAATTACGTTTATTCAATATTCACACTATCACTTACATTATCACTCACACTATCACTTTCTAAATCAAACTGACTTCTGGTTGCGTCAGCTCCCTCTTTATATAGAAGTGTGAAATATCGTGAGCTTTCTAGTAGTTTTGCTATTAACCATGATGTCTAGACAAGTTCCCCTCCCGGTATATTTCTGCACTCACAACCAACGTCTTCCTTTATACCATTCCATTATAGTGTTGCCAGTTGTGTTTTTGGTTAAAAGTTTTCGATTAAGAAATTGGTATAAATGTTGGGTGTACATTACACTGCCCCCTCATTAAGATTGTTCGTCCCGAATAATTTCAACTGCAGCCTCGCCACTATATCGATGTAGCCGGTCACAATGAACTACTTTTAACTTGCCTCTTAGTCCTCTTTGGATGCAGTAAACCACGTCGTTAATCCTCGTGACAACAGTATAAGGACCTTCCCAGTTCTGCTGAAGTTTCGGTGACAATCCCTTTTGACGATGAGGATTATAAAGCCACACACGATCTCCTGCTTGGAATCCTGCCGCTTTTGTGTCGTACCGTGTCTTCATCCGGTCGCTGTAGGTTTTCATCCGTTCCCTTGTTCTTTTATGGATGTCAGCGAGTCTCTCCTTTAGGTCGTCCACATACTCGTTTGTGTCCTGTGGCTCCTCTGTGGGGCATCCAAATTTAAGTTCGCTGGGCAGCCGCTTGGTTTTTCCGAACAGGATGTCAGATGGTGTTTGTCCTGTCGAGCTATGTACTGCACTTCTATAGGCCATCAGGAATTGGAATGCAGTTCCATAGGCACGCCAAACCTACTCACCCAGTTAAACACAATCTGATCGACCACCGTTTTGGCTTCTTGATTTGGGATGGCATACGCCTCAGGCCACTTGCTAAAATAGTCCATTACAACCAGAATGTACTTGTTTCCAGCGTTGGTCTCTGGAAAAGGCCCAGCCACATCTACTGCAATCCTCTCAAAAGGTGATCCAACGTTGTACTGATGCATCTTACCTTGAATCTTCCTACCAGGTCCTTTCGTTGCAGCACACTTGTCACATGTTCGGCACCACTTCTCCACGTCATTTCTAGCATGTAACCAGTAGAACCGATGTCGCACCTTCTCCAGTGTTTTGTTAACTCCCAGGTGGCCTCCAGAAGGTCCGTCGTGCATCTCCCGAAGAACTTCACTGACTTTCGATTGCGGTACGATCAGCTGCATCACATATGATTTACCGTCAGCGGACTCCCATCTTCGCCTGAGGACACCTTCTTGCACATATAGTGAGTCCCACTGTGCCCAATAGGCTTTGAGAACTGGACTCCTGTCAGAAATGTCTCCCCATTCAGGTTTCTCTTCATTTTCTTTCCATGCGAGAATGGGTTCGATATCTGGATCCTCCTGTTGAGCGGTCCTCACTTCCTCATTGCTCCATCCGCATATGGGGTCAGCTCTTTGTCGCTGAGCGGTAATATTTTCTTTGTCTTCTTGTCGCCTACAATGCTTGCAATCCTTTTGCTTGCAATGCGTCGGCGTTTGAGTGCAACTTTCCTCTGCGGTGTTGAATCTGGTAATCATAAGTCTGCAGTCTTTCTATCCACCTTGCGACTTGACCTTCTGGATTTTTGAAGTTCAACATCCAGTTCAGAGCACCATGGTCTGTCCGCAGAAGAAATTTCTGTCCATAGATGTACTTATGGAAGTGCTTTGTTGCCAAGATAAGAGCTAGCAGTTCCCATCTGGTCACGCAGTAGTTTCTTTCGGGTTTCGAGAGGACCTTGCTGTAGTATGCCACCACTTTCTCTTCGCCATCATGCACTTGGGATAGTACCGCCCCGATTCCAACGTTGCTTGCATCTGCGTCGATGATGAATGTTTTGCCAGGTGTTGGATGTGCCAGCACTGGAGCATCACAGAGGCGGTATTTGAGTTCCTGAAAAGATTTCTCACACTCACCTGACCATTTAAACCGCTTCCCTTTCTCGGTGAGCTGATGTAAACTCTTTGCAACTCCAGCAAAGTTCTTAACAAATCGTCGGTAATATGTGGCAAGACCAAGAAAGCTTCGGAGTTGATGTTTGTCCTGTGGTGTTGGCCAATTTTTGACGGAGTCAACTTTTTCAGGATCAGTCTTCACTCCTTGGGAAGAGATGATGTTTCCCAAATACTTAACTTCGGTTTTGAAAATTGCACATTTTTCGGGATTCAGTTTAAGGTTAGCCTCTCGAAGTCTCTGAAACACGGCTTTTAGATTCTTGCAATGTTGGTCAAATGTTTTCCCGTAAACAATGACATCGTCCAAGTAGACAAGGCACGCTTTCCACGTCAGTCCTTGAAGAACGCACTCCATCAAACGCTCGAATGTTTCCGGAGCGTTGCATAGCCCAAACGGCATAACTTTAAACTGCCAGAGCCCATTACCTGTAGAAAACGCCGTCTTTTCCCGATCATCAGGGTGGATGTCAACTTGCCGATATCCACTCTTCAAGTCCAGCGTCGAAAACCACTGGGCTCCCTCCATAGCATCCAGGGTATCACTGATTCTCGGCAGGGGATAGCTGTCCTTTTTAGTCACATCATTCAGCCTTCGGTAGTCCACACAAAAACGAGTGCTTCCGTCTTTCTTTTTCACTAGCACCACTGGTGAAGCCCAAGGACTTTTGGAATTTTCAATAAGACCGTCCTTCTTCATTGTTGTTATCATTTCCTCAACCTCACCTTGTTTGGCCAGTGGAAGGCGTCTTGCGGGTTGACAAATCGGTCTTGCATCTCCTGTGTTGACGCAATGCTGCACCAACTGTGTCCTACCATATTGTCCCTTTTGCGATGCGAAGATGTCAGTGTACTCTTGTAGGAGATTTTCAGCCATCCTTGTTTGTTGGTGATCAAGGTTGGATGAATTCAGCATTTTAGCTCTGATGGTTTTGAGCTCCTCCGGAGTTATAGTTTTTCTCGGGGCTTCGTCTGTGATCTTCGTAATTGCTGCAACCGATTCGCAACGTCCAACGACTTTTCCTTTCTTTAACCTTACAACGTACGGTCTGGTGTTTAGTAATCGTACGGGACCATTTTGTTTTTCGGTGCTACCAGTGTTTTCCCAATGATGACGCTTTGGGAGGAACACTCTGGGTCTCGTTCTACCATAAGGTATCGAAGGCTTCCAAACTCACCTTCAAGTTTTGTCCAAACAAACACTTCAGAAGAAGGAGCCAGAATCAGATCTTCCGTGATGACAGTCCTCAATGTTGACGTATTTTCATTCGGTCATTCGGACGTATTTTCATAGGTCATTGGAATTTCTTTATTTTGGTATTTCAAAACTTGATTACCGATATCCAAAATAACTCCGTGCTGTTTCATAAAGTCGATTCCAATGATGCACTCGTCACATATATCTGCCACCAGGAATTGATGAGTAAACACTAGATCAGCCAGTCGGATTTTAAGACACACTTCTCCATATACTCTTGCTGCTTCTCTCGTTGCGGTTCTTAGACGGTAGCTATTGGTGTTATGAAGCCACGTCATCTTTACCAGGTCTCGACGTACTATGGATGCTGTGGCACCGGTGTCGATGGTAGCCATGTGTTTGTTCCCGTTAATAGTAGTCTCCACAGTCAGACTTTTGTTGTCTCGTTTGGTCTGAGAGACCTGGATGGTGGTTCTGGGGCCATCGATACAAGAAACCAGCCTCTGCCCCTCGAAGTTGTTTCTTACTCGTTTCCCTGATGGGAAACGAGCTGATACGTAACGCTGGTGTTGTTGTTACCTTGTTCTGGGTTGGATCTCTTGCTTCCACAATGTTGACAACCGGCTTTATTTGGTGGTAGTCGGCATTGACGCTGTAAGTGCCCGGTCTTGTTGCAGTTCCAACATCTTGCTGGTCCGCTCCGCTGGTTCTTTTGTATTTCAGCTCTTTTGCACGAGCATTCTTCAACTATGGCTTCTCTAAGTCGATGTACTCCATGAGAAGCCTGTTCTGCTGCATCAATTGTCAATGCAAATGCTAAAGTTTCAGAAAGAGTACGTGTTCTAGCAGTTCGCACAGACCTGTGAAGATTTATATTCGAAATGGCACGAACGAAGGACTCAACAGCAAGCTGGTTAATGATTTCTTCTCCAGCATCCGGGTATGCCAGGTGAACCAGTCTTTCGACGTCTGCTTGTAGCTGCCGTAGACTTTCACCCCTTTTCTGGACTCTGTTATTGAGTTGGACTCGGAAGACTTCTTTCAAGTGGCTATCGCCAAAGCGTTTATCTATTGCTGCCACGAGAGAACTGAAATCACCGCTCTTACCAGCTGGAACAGTTTGAAGTAATTCAGCTGCTGGACCTCTAAGAGCAAGAGTCAGTGCTATGTACTTGTCTTCGCCATCCCAGCCATTTGTTGTCGCGACTGCCTCAAATTGTCTCTTGTAAACTGGCCAAGAAGACTGTCCATCAAATGTTGGGGGTTTCATCTCCTTTTTCCTTGCAAACTCTCCAGCAGATTCTCGAATTTTGATTTTCCGTATCTGGTCTAATTCCTTGGACAGAACAGAGAACTGTTTATCGCATCGGCTTTCCAAACGATTCTCTACAACAGAAAGCTGTTTTTCCACAGCTTCAACGCGTTCGTCTAGGGCACATACATTTTTCTCAATGTTACCCAATTTACCTTCTAGAATGTTTTTCTGACATTCTAAAACATTCCGTTGCGCCTCAAGTCTTTCGAGAATATTCTGTTGTTCTTTCTTTTGTTCGTTTCGTTGTGCTTCCAGTTGCTCGAGAAAATTTTGCTGTTCCTTCTTTTGCTCGGTTCGTTGTGCTTCAAGTTGTTCAAGAACATTCTGTTGTTCCTTCTTTTGCTCGTTTCGTTGTGCTTCAATTTGTTCCAGAACCTTCTGCTGTTCCGTCTTTTGTTCTAATAAAAGCTTCATTATATGTACTAGAAAAATCTACGCTTTCACTTACTTCCTCTTCCTCCACTTCTGTTGCAAAACCAAAAGTGCTTACGTCTTCCCCTTGCTGTTCCAAATAGTTGCGTAAGCGCAGGACGAGCTCATTTTTCGATCCCGCTCTAGAAAGATTTCGCTTACCTAACTCACTTTTAAGCTCAATGTAGTTGAGCTCTTCCAACAACTTACCAATTTTCACTGTATTTGACTTTTCTTACACTTTAGGTACTTGTCTTTTTTTTTTTTTTTTTTTAGCAGTTACCATATCTCCTTATGGTCGACCTGTACCTCACCATTATGTTTGGCTATACGCCATAGCCCTACCATACATGATATTCACCATCAAGCTCTGCTCTACTGGATGGTCATGTGTCATGTCCATGTCTCACACTGCTTGTGCATGGGGAGTTTAATGTATTTCTTAATATCTACCACTAATGGTTTGGGCTTTCTCCAACCATGGTGGAATCTGGAATACGATCTCTTACTAAATGGTGGCATATGGGTTTCCCCACACCTTTATCTATACGGTGCCCTAGCTGCGTGAATAATTTCCGGTTAGTGTATCGGGTAAGTGTGAATAATTTTAGTTAGTGTATCGGGTAGGTGTGTTCTTTTATCCGCTAGATGGCGGTGGCGGTGTGTTGGGGAAATGAATGACAAAGCATGTAACGAGCTTCTCAAATGCTTCGTTACACTTTATTAACGAAAAGGTTAATGTCACTCCCGAATTTAAATGTTCTTTGTGTTTTTAGGTTACTATAAGTGATGATAGCGAGTAAGTCTTGCATAAAATGATGGGATGTTTTTGATCGTAAGTTAAAGCGGATTCTTGAATTCGACCACCAACTCGAAGCACTCCAAAAGAATCAAGAAATGGGCATAGGGAAATAAGTTTGCCTTTGGTAAAGGTTTATTTTTCATGAGTTGACCGATTTCAAAGGAAAACAGCGAATATTGTACCTTTTTTATGATAACAATTTTTGTATCCGATAATTCTTTAGTAGACAAGGGTTCTTAATTGCGATTAGTATTTGCTTGATTAAAGTTTCTTAAGAACCGACGAACAAAAGCTACTATCCGTATCCGAAATAGTTTATTCCAGTTATTATATATTTCATAATAATTAAAAGATATTTTTGCGATTAATGACTCAATTATATTAGGATTTAAGGCACTGCTAGTTTGTAAATGAGAAGCAAATACCTGTGTATTTGAAGTGTGAAGTTTTCTCTCTTCTAGATCTTCCTGTAAGATATCTTGGGAAACTGTAGCTGCTTGCGGCCAAAGATTTGTATCTAAGATACGCCAATGAGGTCCCTTCCACAACATCTCATTATCGCAAAACTGAGAAGGTGAAATGCCAGGAGAAGCAATGTCTGCTGGATTGCTTGCTGAACGTACATGGTTCCACATCTTTCGAGGTAACGATGACAATATCTCCGATGTTCGATTGCCTATAAATACGGATCATTTTTTCGGTGGCTGTTACCGCCAATGAAGAACAATGGATGAATCCGTCCAAACGAAAATTCGTGTATCTTTCTCCTGTAAAGAAATTTGAATTTTATTTACTAAGCGGGTTAGAAGTAGAGCTGCGCAGAGTTCAAGCCTGAGAAGCGAAAGTACTTTTATAGGTGCAACCTTGCTCTTAGCTGCTACTAATGAAACGGTTACACTTTCATCTGCGTTCACACTTCTGCACAATTCTGCAACGGCTGCATAAGCGTCTAAAGATGCATCGCAGAACCCATGAAGCTCGTAGCTGCGTTTATTTGACCATAATATTCTGGGGATTCTCAGATGTTCAGGCAAATGAAGTTGTTGATGAATTATTATCCAACGATGAACAAGATGACTTGGAACATCTTCATCCCATGATAGCCTTTCCCTCCAGAGATCCTGCATTGTTATTCTTACGCCAACAACAATAGGAGCTAAGAATCCGAGTGGGTCAAAAATGTTGGATGCTTCTGAGAGTATTCGACGTTTAGTGATTGATTTAGATGAATGCAAACAAACCTTATAAGAAAAACAGTCCATAGATGGACTCCATTTTAAACCCAATAACTTAACGGAACTAGATTCTTCGAATTCTACTGGTGATAATTCCCTCTCTCCTCAGGTATCGCTAAAAGCAATGGCCAACAGTTAGTTGTCCATTTTCTTAAATGGAAGCCAGCAGATTTCAATAAATCTATTAACTCTTCTCGTAGTTCAATAACCTCGTCGATGGAATCTGCTCCTGTAATCACATCATCTAAATAAAAATCGTTTAGTATTGTCGACGCAGCAACTGGATGGGAATGAATGGATTCAAAAGCCACTTGTTTGAGAGATCGGATTGCCAAAAAAGGTGCTGAGGCGGTTCCATATGTTACTGTTAGCAGTCGATAATGTTTAATTGGATCTTCAAGGGTGTCTCGCCATAAGATCCTTTGAAAGTCAATATGTTTAGATGAAACCCATATCTGGCGATACATTTTTTCAATGTCTCCCGATATCGTATATTCATGACGACGGAATCTGAGACATATTGAAAAGAGATCCCGTTGAATTATAGGCCCTACAAGGAGACAATCGTTTAGCGAAATACCACAATAACTTTTGGCTGACCCGTCGAAGACTAATCTGATTTTAGTGGTGCTACTATCAGTTTTAAAAAATGCATGATGGGGTGAATAGTAACATCTGTCGGCCTTGACATCATTTAAAGGGACCTATTCCATATGCCCCAACGATAGATACTCGTTTATGAAATTTGAATACTGGATTTTGAGGTCGGGATTGGATGCAAATCTTCTTTCAATTGATTGCAAGCGATTTAAGGCGATTGAAAAAGAATAATTTCCGAAATTTGTGTTTTGGTTTGATTTAAAGGATAATTCGACGATAAATTTTCCATCTGAGTGGCGAGCGTGAGTATTTACAAAATTATCCTCAGCTTGTTGTTCTTCTAGCGACAAGATCGGTACATTCGACACTTCTTTCAATCTCCAAAACCTTTCCAAATCGAAAGTTTGACTTAAATCAAATTGTGTGCAAAATGTTACCAGCTCAGAAGGTTTTTTATTAAATTGACCAACCACAACCCATCCAAAAATCGTGGGGATTCTTTCAGGTGTTTGATGGTTTGCTGGAATGGCTGGCCCTGTAATAATACTGAAAACTTTGTCAGCATTAATCAAAATATCAATTTCACCAGGCTTTGCAAACGTTGGATCTGCTAAATCATTTAGTAATTTCGTAGAATTGACGTTGATGATGGTTTGCGATGGTAGTACAGATGTTAGATTTGAAATAATGAAACAATCTACTTCTACTGCACTAGAATTATATCGAGAACAAAGGTTAGCGGTAACTAATCCATTAGTTACACCAGCCGAAGTTGATGCTATCCCCGTTATTGGAATTCGATAGTGTTTACGTTTAAGGCCCAAGCGTTGAACTGCATGTTCGGTTACAAACGAGACTTGTGACCCCATATCGAGCAAAATACGTATATCTTGAAATGATCCCTGTTTGTCTTGAATCTGAACAATTGCTGTGGGTAGAATTGTTTGAAAAGGGCAAGAAGATTCAAGCGAATGATTGGATACAATCGTAGGAATTGGTAGTGACATTTGGGTGGTTTTCGAGGATCTAGTTTCCGTAGAGTCGGTTTTCGTAAGATGCACTAATGAGTGATGTCGAGATTTGCAAGTTTTACACCGAAAATTTGAACGACATTTATTTGAACCATGACCAGGACGAAGGCAATTAAAACAAAGTGAATTTCTTTTGACGAAATCACGACGAGTAATTAAATTAAGACTTATAAAATCTGAACATTGCGACAAAAGGTGATTGCCCTTGCATTTGGGACATGTTTGTGTAAATTCCACACAATATGATTTAATTGACACAGAGTTTGCACCAAGTGAATTACATGCTTCCAAATTACTACATCTAGTTTGTAAAAAGGAAAGAGGCTGATCAATCGTAGCATCATCTTGAGACCCGTTCTTATCAGCCCAAGCCTGTCGCGTGTCTGAGTCGACCTTTTGTAATAGCAAGTAAATTAGCCATGGATCCCGGCTCTTGGACTGTAATGCGTTCAATCCGCGGATAACCTCTCCTGCTGCATCGGTTATCTTACGAAGAATATTCACGTTCTCTGAACTTGACGACGGTAACGAAATAAACGACTCAACAAAAGCTTGAACAATAAGGTTTTTTTATCATATCTAGCTTCTAGCCTATCCCATGCCTCTATATAATTTTCATCAGAGCACAGCATGTGCTTTAACAAGCACTACCTCGCAAAAACGACTTGAGATACTGGAATTTTTGCGAACCAGTCAAGTTTTTATTCCGGTCAACCACACATAAGAAAAGATCTTTAAATTCAGGCCAATTTTCATAAAGACTGGAATGTTGGCAATAGGTAGTTTCACCGAAGATTTTAGTGAAGTAGAATTTAATGTTTGTAAAAACGACGATTGTTGAGCTGTTAATGGTTGTATATGTGAATCATTTCCACCATTTTGTTGAGAGTTTAGCTAACGAATTCAATTTGCGAAAATTGAATGAGCCTTCAAGTATTTTTTCTCATATTCTTCAACCTCAAGACCCGGGTCTACGAAATTTTCGTCTTCACAATAGTCACACAGCTCATTATTAAGAGCTTGAAAATCTAACCAAGCTTGAGTGATCCTTTCTAATCGTATTTCAAGCTTTGACTAATTAGTATCCTGAGGTAACGTTTCAGCATAACTCGCCGCACGTGTCAAAGCTGATGTTGTCTGCCCTAGTCTGATTTTTATGGAATTCATCTCGATTGAACCAATATATAATAAGTGTATGAATCGTGTTTATGTTTATGTAGTGTTTTTTTAAATGAACGCGGATAAGTTTTTGAAAATCAATCAAACTTTTAAGATTTTATTATTGCATGCATTCATTAAAAAAAAATGATCATTCAAGCACCATGAGATGCCAAGTACAACGATTAGTGGTTTTACCTTTTGTCCTTTAATGTCTTACAACTTAATTGTCACAACCGTTTAATTATCAAGAAAATCGTTTTACAAAATATTCGGCTTCAGGAGGACCATTAAATGTATTGACACATTAAATAAATAAAAAGCAAAATAAATTTTTCATTTGGTAACTCTTCAATTTAATCAGAGCAGGTTTAACGATTTTAATGTGCACGGTGTGACGATCAAACAGCGAATGAATCCAAGAAAGAACAATTGAGCTTGTTGTAAGCATGCATTTAGTAGTATGTAACTGAACATTATATACTGATAAGAAAAGTAGGAGACATGACGTAATGGCCTGATATTTCTTATATGTACAGAGAAAACAAGAAACTGGATATTAGCCGTTACATACAAAGAGATAAGTGATCACAAATTTACAGAAGCAAAATAAGATTTAAAAACAGGGTGATGATTAAGTTTTGCATGAATGAATGAATCCAAGTATCACTTTCAGAACAGTAGGTCTGCTCTATTTCCTCACCAGGCATGGTTGTGAGGAGTACGCATAGATGAAGATGAAGATGGCTAAAAGTCGCAGTTTGGCAAATTTTTCCCTTCCAGACATTCCTCGTAGTGTAGCTTATAATCATAATAGTAGCGCACGTCTCCGTTTGGTGGAGGTGGTACCTCATCGCTCTGCACAAAGCCCCATCAGAAACAGATCCATCATCGGCTAGCGAAGCATCTGTGAAGAAACGATAGCAATCTTTTCCTGGCTCAGATTCTAAAAGTTAATCAGCCCTGAACCGAGGAATGAAAAGTTGACAGTGTATATTTGACGCAATTCGGATTTATCGTATCGGAAGGCATATGCATGACATGTAAGTCAAAAGGGGTATGGTGCGTTTCGTCATTTTTATCTCGTTTATTGTTGTATCGCCCAAGTTGTTTCGCATTTTGTTGTTAAACATTTTTTTGTTAAATTTTTCGTTTGTTTATTTTATTTATTTTTCGATATTTCTCGCTTCGCTTTGCATTCGTTTGGTTTAAAGATCATTTGGCCTTTGATTACTTTATATTTGGCTCGTTTCGTTTTGTATTGTTTCGTTTTTCTATTAGTTTGCTTTTGTTTATGTATATAGATTTTGATTAATAAATAAAAAGATTAATACAATTTTTAACAGTTAAAACACTTTTTATATTTCTTCAGATGTACATTTCAGAAGCAATGCTTCCATCGTCAGTGAGATTTATAAATTAAATTAAATTAAATTAAATTATTTGTCAAAAAACTAATATAAAACAAAAATGTTTCTAAACAAAATTACAGTTGAGTTGAGTTGAATCTATTAAAATATTTTTTGAATATTGAATATTTGATTGTTCCATCATCACTATTCATTAGATTGTTTTTGTTTTTAAATACGTAAAATGATTCAAAAGCATCTAATTCATAATTGCTATTTACATTTCTTATTAATTTTAAATTTTGCAAACTAAAACTATGCTAATTTTCTAGCATATGTTCTGCAACACTTGACTTTTCTTTTTCATTATATTTAAGATGTGCAAAATGTTCCTTCAATTTAGAATAGGTCTTCTTGTCTGTCCTATATTTTCTTTTGCACAATCATTACACTCGATAGAATAAATTCCTGATTTTTAAAGCTGTTCAATTTTATCTTTAGATCCTCCAATCAGATTTTTTATTTTTATTTCGCTGCACTCACTCATACGGATATTATATTTATTAAAGATGGGTTTTATCTTAGATGTTATTTCTGGATAGAAATAAAATTTTGAATATTTCTTTTATTCATTTCTTTCAATCCTTATTAGATCATTAGTTGTATAATTTCTCAATTACTGTTTTCTTCTATGTGCACTTGGTAAATCTTCAATTACATAATTCATCAGTATATCCATTATTTTTGGCTATATCTTTAATTTTTTGGAATTCTTTTATTTTTGTTTCTATGGTCATTGGAATATTTAGAGCTCTAAAAATCATTGAGTGAAAAGCTGATATCTTATGTTCAAAGGAATGGAACGATTCTGATGTAATGTATCTCAGAGTATTCGTTGGTTTTCTGTATCCAATTCGAAATTGTCTCAATTCCTAGTTATACTTAAATCCAGAAAATCTAGTTTCCCTTCAACTTCTTCTTCATATATGTAAATTTTATTGATGGGTATTTAGTTCTATTGGTACCCGTGGTGCGATGGTTAGCATGTCCACCTGCTAACTCAGAGGTTCGAGGTTCGAATCCCAGCAGAGGCGCAAAAATGTTTTTTCCCGGGTATCGCCTTTCGCGAGGAATTGGCAAGTCCTCCGTTAGTAAATTCATGCCATGAAAAGCGCTTTCTCAATTAGCCGTTCGGATCCGGCATAAAATTGTAGGTCCCCTCCATTCCCTTACAAGGCATGGTTGTGAGAAATGCGCTAGGCCCAGGGGCTTCTCGCTCTGTAGCGCCACCCTATTTATTTTTTTTATTTAGTTCTATTTAATTTGTCAATGAACTGTCGGAGGATATATTTTTTGATTATCGCCCATATATCATCTTACACCTTAACCAAATTCTTGGAAAATTTACCTGATTTTTCATTGCAGTTTCTATATGCGACATAAATAAAGGAGGTGGTGCATATTTCTATGGAGCCTGGGCCCAGGGCGTACACCTATGAGACTAGTGCCAAATGAAAGCTTACGTTCAGCCCAATCAGTCTGCCAAATATTTTTGAATTCGGTCTTGGTGATTTTGAGATAAGTAAACTTGAAGTTGAGCGCCGGAAATGGGAAAAATCTGACATTTCTGCAAATAATTACGTATATCTCGAAAAGTATAGCACGTAGGACAATGATTTAGATATCATATAAAAGATCATAAAAATATCTTTCATTTCATATTAAATACATTTTTTGAAATGCCTTATATTTCGAAAAAACAGACCTAAAAGTTGTTTGAATAGAAACATTTTCGTTGACGTTTGCCAGCCAATATCTCGAAAAAATCATTGATGACCTATATTTTTTTTTGCACCACTTTAATCCTTAATTGGTAAGCTTTAATTTGATATATAATTAAGCTATTATACATAAAGCATATCACGTACATTATAAACAATTCCTAAAAAAAATTAAACAAAAAATATGTTCCACAGCAAATGCATTTTTTCATTGAATTTTTCGCAGTACCTACTCTATTTTTTACAAAACATAAAAGCAAAATACATATTAATGCTACAAATGAAAAAAAAATTGATCTTCGCTTAGATCTATCAAAATACCATCCAAAAACAAATCTAAAAGAACTTGTTGCTAAGGTACCAAGCTTAAACATACAAGTCCGCGACCGTTAGGCCTAATTCATTGATAACTGATTGTTGGCTTGTGAGTAAATAATGTAGTGACACAAAAACAAATAATTCACAGCATTGATGGATTATTTTGTGCCATTTAACTTGGGTTCTCAGCATATAACTGTTCAGGAAACATCAATTTATGAAAATGATCGTCCTTCTATAGTCATTTGCGATGGAACATATGTGTACCTTCAAAAAAGTTCAAACTACGGCTTCCAGAAACAATCATACAGCCTACATAAGTATCGAAATCTGGTCAAGCCTTTTGTGATCACATGGTGTGATGGGTATATCCTGGACGTTATAGGACCTTATGCTGCAACTGTATCTGATGCTAACATAATGAAACATCTTTTGAGAGACGATTATGGCACGTTCAGGCAATACTTTAGACAAAATGATGTTTTTATTTTGGACAGAGGATTCAGAGACCCAATCCCACATCTGGAATCTCAAGGATATAAGGCTAACATGCCTGAGTCTGTTGCTGAAGGTAACTTTTAACTTACCACTTACCACAGCGCAGGCTAATAGATCCAGGTGTGTAACTATGTTCAGATGGGTCGTTGAAGTCGTGAACGGACGATTTAAAAGGTATTTTAAACTATTTCGACAAGATTTTTTCAATCTAGCTGCTGGTCATTTGATGGACGACTTCAAAGTTGCAGCTGCACTTCTTAATAAGTTTCATCCAACCACTTAAGACAGTGCTGATGCGAACGTTCTGCTAGAACTGGCTTTAAATCGATTGAATTCTCCAAATTATTTAGGTGCGTTTGTAAGAGAAAATAATCTTAACAGAACCAGAGCCATGTTCAGCCGCATCGATGGCAATATCCGGAATTTAAGTAATTTCCCACAACTCACTATTCAAGAACTTCGTATGATATCATTGGAGAATTACCAAATTAACCAGGCTCAATCCTACTGTGGTGAACATTTAAAAGACCAGGGAACCTAAACCTATACAATCGAAGTCTGCGAAGATAGGATGCGAATTACCTCTACTGCTCTTCATAGTCTTATAGGCAACAATAACTTTTTATTGCGAGGGCGAATCAAATCCAGACATGTAAGTAGAAAAGTGTATCTCACTTACATCTTGGTGAATAGCGATGCAAACGCAGCACATAGTTCGAACGCAATAAAAGCTTACTATTGTAACTGTCTCGTTGGAATGAGGACTATTGGTTGTTGCGCTCCTGTCATGAACATTTTATGGTATTTGGGTTACGCAAGAGACCAGGAAGCAATAAATAGCACCAGCTTTGTTTTTGGATGGTATTTTGATAGATCTAAAGCGCCCTACAGACGATCAATGTTACTTGACAATATTACTTGAAGGAGCTTCTGTTCAAGTAAAATTGATCGTTTGTAGGGTCTTCAATGTTACTGTCAAGTAAAATTGAAACATTGACGAAAATCAAATCTGATTTGGTTTTCATCAAGTTTCACTGTCATTCGTGTCGTTGTGTAGTGCGATTAGGAAACTACAGAAGGAAAAAATTGCGTGTGGTGGCGATTGTTCATCAATTTTACTTGACAAGAGAAAACGTCAATAATACTTGTCAAGTAACATTGATCGTCTGTAGGGCGCTTAAGCGAAGATTAATTTTTTTTTTCATTTGTAGCATTAATATGTATTTTGCTTTTATGTTTTGTAAAAAATAGAGTAGGTACTGCGAAAAATTCAATGAAAAAATGCATTTGCTGTGGAACATATTTTTTGTTTAATTTTTTTTAGGAATTGTTTATAATGTACGTGATATGCTTTATGTATAATGGCTTAATTATATATCAAATTAAAGCTTACCAATTAAGGATTAAAGTGGTGCAAAAAAAAATATAGGTCATTAATGATTTTTTCGAGATATTGGCTGGCAAACGTCAACGAAAATGTTTCTATTCAAACAACTTTTAGGTCTGTTTTTTCGAAATATAAGGCATTTCAAAAAATGTATTTAATATGAAATGAAAGATATTTTTATGATCTTTTATATGATATCTAAATCATTGTCCTACGTGCTATACTTTTCGAGATATACGTAATTATTTGCAGAAATGTCAGATTTTTCCCATTTCCGGCGCTCAACTTCAAGTCTAATTATCTCAAAATCACCAAGACCGAATTCAAAAATTTTTGGCAGACTGATTGGGCTGAACGTAAGCTTTCATTTGGCACTAGTCTCATAGGTGTACGCTCTGGGCCCAAGTATGCACCACCTCCTTTGCTAAAAATGGGCTCATATTTGATCCCATACTGCAGCCAAATTTTTGTCTGTACAACTTTTCATTAAACTGGAAACAATTTTCATCCTTGCACAGTTTTATAAGTATTACAAATTCATTTATTTCTTCTGGCTTAAGTGCATTTCTTTCTAACCATTTTCTCAGAAAAACTAAAGTTTCATCAATTGGAAAATTTGGATATAATGAAACAACATCGAATGAAACTTGAATCTCGTTGCTAGCTATTTTGAAGTTCTTTACTTTTTCTGCAAATTCAATTCCATTTTTTATAGCTGCTGTTTCAAATTTGATTGGGAGATTATTTAGTTTTTCTAATAACCAACATTCAAGTTTTGATAATATTGATCCAGTTGTTGATGTAATTGGTCTTATTTGTTTTCCTGGTTTGAAACATTTAATTTCCTTGATAAAGTAGGATCATTAAAAACTTTTACTGCTTTTTTGATAGCTTCGTTAGTTCTCCTTATCATTCCTGGTAAAGGATTAAAAATTACTTCTTCATAAGGTCCAGTTCTTATAAATTGCTCAGTTATTTCAATATATTCTTGTTTATCAAGTATTACAATATCATTGCTTTTATCAGCTTTACTGAAGATAACTGATAAACGATGGCAAAATAACCAAAAATTGAACTGTAGGAACCGGTTATTTTTGTATTTTAACAATTTGCTTAGCTTCTCATCAAACTTTATTGAAAATTGATTAGAGCCATCAAAGATATATCATATTTTAGAAGCATTTTCATAACCAATTAATTAGTCAGCAATAATATCAAATTTCGAAATACATATTGGGTGCATTGTTTTATTAAAAAAAAACATTAATTTGAACACCAAAACTGAACATATCCATAATAATAATAATAATGAGCGAAGCAATTGAATGCCAAAACAATAGATTGCCGTCGAGACCAAATGCGAAAAAACAGATATCGAGATAAATAAAGTTTAAATAATCATTTGTAAGTTCAATGGAAATGCGAAACAAATGGCTATAGCAAGATAAGAAATGCAAAGTAACTGTGCAGGGAAATGATTGAAAATCTAAGTAACAGAAAAACAAAACAGGGAATGCGAAGTAAACAAAAATAATTGTGTCAAAAACAAAATAATGGAATGCTAAATAAAATGTGCGAATCAATAGGCACCCAAGTCAAAAGATATGCTGATTGCGAGATCCTCAATGTTCAAATTTTAAACGGTGTTATCATTGTAGGATGACTACATTTATCAAATACGAAAACAACCTAAATTAAAGCCAAACATTTGGGCATTTACACTATTTTAATTCCAAATCATTCCTGTTGTAAATAAAGACTTAAGGTTAGAGCTAAAACTATAAATGTAAAGTAACTAAGGATTATTCGGTAAAAGAATTCGGTTATGAACAGTAAAGTAAAAGACAAGAAAATAAGCAAAGTCAAGTGAATGTCAAATTGAATATCCAAATTTAAATTACTTTTTTTATATCTTTTTATATTTAACTTAAAAATCAAAACTAATTTTAACCTTTAAAGTGAATTAAAGCTTTATTTAAACTATAATCTTTAGCGTTTTAACTTTAATCCTTTCCCTCCCCCTACAATTGGTGTCAGAAGTGTTGCTGGACAAGTGCCGCGTAAAGTAGAAGAAAAAATAAAACGAAAATAAACTTGTACAAAGTGACCAAGTGAAAAGTTTAAAAGATTTAAAAGCTAAGAAATAATATTGAAACAAAAAACTGAAAAGTGCATGCATTATATTCAACCAAGTGAGATTATGGTACATATGAATAACGGCCATATTATTCACTCTTTAAATTTAAACCCAATAGAAATAAACCCAGTTGTCAAAATTTGATCCCAGGTTTATATTTTGATCCCGGATTTAAAATAAACCCAGTTGTCAAAATGCGAAACGTCAAATCGTTGAAAGTGC
Organism: Melanostoma scalare; assembly: GCA_949752695.1. Taxonomy (NCBI): domain Eukaryota; kingdom Metazoa; phylum Arthropoda; class Insecta; order Diptera; family Syrphidae; genus Melanostoma; species Melanostoma scalare. The sequence continues at coordinate 94,613,931 of OX456984.1, forward strand.
TGCTGGTAAATAGATTTTTGTTTGAAGAAATTGTAAGCAATACTTTTCATTTATATCTTGCATTGTCGATTAAATTTATATTCTATCTTTTTCATGATGTTGCAGGTTCAACCAACAACCAACCAACCAACAACCAACCAAGATTTTAAATTTGAAGAAATTGTAAGTAATAATTTTCATTTATATTTTGCATTGTCGATTTAATTTATATACTATCTTTTCCATGGTGTTGCAGGTTCAAGAAATGGAAACTCCACCAGCTACTTCAGGTGTTGCTGAAAAGGCAACAAGGGCCAAGAAATTCGCAAAATGTTTCTGCATTGCGGATGAACAAACTACGCGAAGTCACCGCACCTGATATTACCAACGAGGATTACTTCCCAACTCTTGGCGCCTACACGACGTCAATTGAAGTTGATCTCAGATATTCAATAATCCAAAACGGAGGCTGTTCGCCCCGTTCTGAATTCTGATGTCCAAGTAGCTGATCATCACTAGGAACAAGAAACAGACGAGTGGGAGCGCTTTTTTTTATTTTAACAGACCACAACATGTAACCAAGTTCAAAGCAAATGAAAAATTTACAATTTATTTATTTAATAATTTTAATTTACACTGCTTATTCACAAAGTGCCTGTCCAGACGGGTTATGCTGTTAACGTTATGCTGATAACACCTAGTGTCCAGACGTTGTTATAATTCCTCGCACAAGTTCTCCATTTTGTGTTGGAAAGTGTATTGAAAAAAGCATAACGTTATGAGCATAACCCGTCTGGACACGCCAAGTGTACTGCTTAGGCAGATAAATCAGATTTCATTTTGCGCATCGAGTCCCTTTCTTCCTCACCCCTTTTGCCCAGAAACGACCGATATAACGTTATGGGCATAACACGTATGGACAGGGACAAACACACTGCTTGTTTACGATTAAATGGGTTTATCAGGATGCACTGCTAAACATGCTCTGCGATAAGCTTTTTTAACATCTACCGGTGTTACTAGTGTGGACATTTCGCATTTTTTCCACTTTGCGTCTGTCCACAGCACCGTATGCATTGAGCACAATAAAGCACGTATGTTATTTTTCTTTCCTTCAGTCTGTAAAGAAAACAAAAACACAAAATATAACATTTGATTTGATGATTCAGTTTCCTACAAACTTTACCCATTCCATTATCCGAAGTTTGTCTGGATCCATGTGCCTTACAAGTTCTTCTTTTCTCATCTCATTTATTGACCTCGGACCGTGTTGTGTTTTGCTTCCGAATTTGTATCCCTGTTCACCTAAGATATCTGCAAATATGTCAGCATTTTTGGGTGACGCATTTGCTGATGTTTTTGGTTCAAAGTGTGATCTACTGTAGTCTGGCCTGTTGTTAGCTCCGCAAACGTTACATCCGCAAACGGATCCTTGGGCTGAAATAAATTTAAAGAAGCTCAGTTTCATACCTCATAATGGAAATTCAATAAAACAAACCTGTTGCGGTGATGTTTCTTTACTATGTAACTGGCTAGAACTACCGCCAAGAGTTGCAGTAGACGCCGCCGGTGATTTCGGGAAACTCAAAGGAACTGAGGGTGTAACTGTTGGTATTGTAGTCGAAGATGTAAAGGCGTTAAAGTCTAAATTGAAGTCCGCGGTACCTCGAGCAGTTGATGTGTTTATCGATCCGAATATACCATCTAATCCCGCGCTTGATTTTGACCCAGTGTTGTCTATAAAAAAATCATTTATTCATCTGAAACTGGTTTGCTCTTCACTTTTTACCCAAAATATCTGGAATTTGTGACGAACGCGTGTCACCTGAATCAAACGATCCCAGCAAATCAAAGCTAGCCTCTTTTGGCTGTGCAATGTGAGGTTGGCTTTGAGATGATGACTCTCGTGGTGTTGATTGGCTACCCAGGTTTAGTAAATCAATTGCGGGCGCAGGTGAAGAAAAGTTTTTATTAGTACTTCCATTGTTTTCTGTGATGTCTGGCATAACAAAGGGTAATTCAGGCTCTTGCTCAGATACGTCTGCAGGAGTGGCTTCTCTGCGTTGCACCAGTACCGGGGGCGCCGGTCTTGTTGGTGGTGGCTGGTGTTGTCGTAGTGGTTTCGATTCTGTTGTTGGCTTCGTAACTGTAAAAATGTATTTGTTTTAACGTAGATAAATAATATCATGTCATGTTTTACAAACCACAATCCCAATACTTTTGGGATCTGCTGTCAAGAAACCATACATATCTTCGGCCACTGAAAACATTCCATGCAAGTGTGGAGCCTTCGACTGGGGACAAGTGTGAATAGACCCTGCTTCTACTGTTCGGACAGGTGGTGGTAGACGGGGACAGTTGCGATTGCCGAAGTTATAGATGCTAACTTTTGCAGGTGGATAGTAAAGTATGCATCCTAATGCCCACACATCTAACTGCGGTCCTATCACATGCTGGTTCCAAGTGTCTAGCATTTCTGGAGACCTGTACATAGGTGTGGTCACAGTTGTAAGCTAAAAGAAGTAAAACAATTACAATAAATAATCTGAGAACAAAATACTACAAATAATTTCTTTTACTTCACCTTTTACTTTTGACAGATTGGGTTGGGTTTGTTCGCGTAACATATATAAAGCACACTTTTTATGTCAAAATCTAGGTAAGTTTGCTTGACTTGGCTGCAATATTTGAAATTTCCCTATAGTATGCGAACGAACCGAAAATACATCCGGATGTAAAAATTTAAACCCGACAACGCAATGCGGTTTAAATCCATCGGGTTTACTTGGAGTGAATAGTATGGATTTGCGTTTGACGATAGGGTTTATACGACTTTACATCCGGATGTAAATTTAAACCCGGGTTTATTGAGTGAATAATATGGCCGTAAATGAAAAAAAAAAGTGCAAAGCTAAGAACAGAAAATAGAGAATAGGAAAAAATAAGAGAGATAAGAGAAATTACATCAGAAATTGCAAATGAAATGCACACAGTCGTCTCATGCGTCATGCGTGCATAGTATTCAAATTCGTGAGATCGTTTCATACTTTTACTTTTCTCTTACATCTTGCATGTTTAGAACATATTTTTTTTTTTCTCTATCGAGATTAATTGCACTTAAAGCTTTCATCCATACTTACATTGAGTGAAATTTGGTTCGAAAATTATTTTGCATGTGCTTAAGCTAAGACTATTGCATGCTATATAAATATTTGGAAAGCTTTAAAAAAAAAGCTATTTATCGCATGCGAATAATTTTGTTTACTAAGACAAAAGCTTTTTATTTCAATATTTTTTTTTTTGCTATGATAACGCAAGTGTAAGGATGGAAAGGAAATTTTAGAATTCCGAATGGAAGAGTTAAATAACTTAACTACGAAACAGCTACAATTTATTTTAAAAGAAAAGAATCTATCATATCGATATAATTTGAAAATCGAGTTAGTCCAGAGGTTATATAATGCTGTATTAGGAGGAGGTATGCAAGTTAGCAATTTTATGGAAGAATTGGCCAAAAAAGAAACGGAAAAAGAAATCGACGATACAAGTAATAATAAACTAACTGGTGACATTAATAAAGAGGAAGTTGAAGAAAATTTAAAAGAAGTTGCAGAGATGTCGGAGAATAATAATTTTGTCTTTAAAGATGTCGAGGAATCGTTGGAGAGATTTTCTGGTGAAGCTGGAAAAAACGTTGTGCTTTGGTTAAAAGATTTTGAAGACATTTCAAATGTATGTAAATGGAATCCTATACAAAGATATCTCTATGCCAGGCGTTTGTTAAAAGGAGCTGCTAAACTGGCAGTTGAAGCGAAGAGTGGTATTTGCAGTTGGGAAGATTTAAAGAAATTTTTGTTGCAAGAGTTTAATGATGTACCGTCTTGTATAAGTATTCATAAAGAGCTCCAGTCTAGGAAGAAGAAATCTAATGAAACCTTTTTAGAGTATATGTATACAATGAAACATATACCGATGAAGGGAAATTTCGATGACACATCTTTAATAGCCTATATTATTGAAGGCATTTCAGATAGCCCTTTAAATAAAACCGTGTTGTATGAAGCAACGAGCTTGGAGGAGCTTAAGAAAAAGTTTTTAGTTTATGAAACTATTAAAAGTCAGATAGCGACAACAAGTGGTTATAGAAACCAAAATCAAAACCATTCTCAAAATTCTAAGACAAATTTTTCAATTAACTCAAAACACGTGAGTCAAAGACGTTGTACAAACTGCGGTTCTTTTTCACATAGCCAAGATGTTTGTCCAAACAAAAGTAAAGGAGCCAGATGTTTTGCATGTAGCGAATTTGGACATATTTCTACATCTTGTCCAAAGAAAGAAGTCAAAAACTCGAACCAAAATCTTAAAAGAATTAACAGACTAGACTGTTGTGTAAAGGTAAAGTTAGCTGGAGAAATGTACGATGTTTTGGTGGATACGGGAACGGATGTGTCGTTGGTACAAAAAAGCGTTTGGAGGAGGAATGGTGCTGTTGAAATCGATGGGCTAGGAGAAAGTTTGTTCGGATTTTTGATGGTAATGCAAAGCGTACGCATGGGTCGTGCGTACTTGATGTTTTCATCGGAGAAGATTGTTATTCCATTCGATTCCATTTCGTTCCAGATGAATGGATGTCAGATTGCATGATCTTAGGAAAGAATAGGTTTGTTCGTTGAAGCCCTAGGGTCGCCATGGGGTCGCCACAAAGCGTTTTTTGAGAAACCTAAATTCGCACTGAATGTCAAATTGAGTGTTTTTTGAGCCATAGGTTTGCCATAGGTTTTCCCCAAACTCGCCCTAGCTTTTTGCTGTGGCGATTTGAGGGCTGTCAAATGGCATGTGTTTTTATTTAAATGACAGGGATGTGTGGCGATTTGTGGTTTAGCGTTTTTTGAGGACTGGATAACCCAGTTTTTTTGACAACTCATGGGGTTGTCAAGAAAACCTGGGTCAACCCTGGGGAAAGTTCAACGAACAGACCTAATTTCTTAAGCGTTGCTAAAGTTAAAATTGAAAATGGTTTCATTTCTGTTTCTAAAATTCCAGAAGCTTTTAATTTAGAAGAGAACAATGTTTCGAAAATTGAAGTTGTTGATTTGATAGAAAAGAATGATTTAAATTTAATTCTTGACACAAAACTGAGTCATTTATCTGATTCTAAAATCAAAAATCAGATAATAAATATGATAAACACATATGAGCCACGTAAACCAGAGAAGTGTTTAGTTGAAATGCGAATCGTGTTGTCCGATGACCGCCCAGTCTATCAAAAACCAAGAAGATTAGCCCCAAAAGAAAAGGAAGACGCGTACAGAAGCAGATAGATACTTGGCTTTCGGAAGGAATAATTTGCCATAGCTATTCAGATTACGCTAGTCCAATAGTGTTAGTGAAAAAGCAAGACGGAACCAATCGAATATGTATTGATTATCGAATGCTTAATGCAAAAATTATCAAAGATCGACATCCAATGCCGTTGATAGAGGAAATCTTAGAAGATGTTTTTCGTTGTTCTTGATTTCAAGAATGGATTTTTTCACGTGCCAGTTGAAAAATAGAGTCAAAAATACACAGCGTTTGTAACACCGGATGGGCATTATGAATTCCTTAAGGCACCCTTTTATCTTTGTAATTCGCCATCAGTCTTCCAAAAGGTTTGTGAATGCAGTTTTTGAAAGGCTTTTACGTTCGGATTGGCTGCGAATCTTTGTTGATGATCTCGTTATCCAAGCAAGAAGTCCTGATTAATGCCTCGATAAACTTAAGTTGATTTTCGAAGTGGCGGCTGAAAATGGTCTGGTTATAAACTGGAAGAATTGTAAATTTATCACCGAAACAAATGAGTTCTTAGGACATGTCGTGGATAATGGATCATTGAAACCATCTCAAGAAAAACTAAATGCCGTCCAAAATTTCCCAAGACCAGACAAGGTGAAGAAAATTCAGTCCTTTCTCGGACTCACAGGTTTTTTCCGACGCTTCATAGCAGGATATGCAGTTATTGTGAAGCCTTTATCGGACTTGCTACGTAAAGAAACGCCATTTAATTTCGGTCCAGATCAAGTCGAAGCATTTGAAAGTTTGAAGGCTGCCTTATGCAAAGATCCAGTTTTGAAACTTTATAATCCAGGGCTGGAGACGGAATTGCATACTGATGCAAGTAAGGTTGGATATGGAGGTGTCTTGCTTCAAAGACACAACGACAATGAAATGCATCCTGTTTTTTATATAAGTTATAAATCAAGCAAATCTGAGATGAATTTTACCAGCTACGAACAAGAGGTTTTAGCAATCAATAAGTATTTGCAGAAGTTAAGGGTGTATCTTTTGGGAATACCATTTAAAATTTTTACGGACTGCAAGGCTTTTACAGCCACTATGCGAAAGAAGGAACTGTGTTGCCAGGAGGACAATATTTTTGCAAGATTTCAACTGCGAAGTCCTTCATAGAGCGGGTACATCAATGAGACACGTAGACGTACTTAGTCGTTATCCTGCAATAATGAAGGTGGAAGATGGTGTTCTGCATCGGGTTAGAAAAGCACAAGAAAGTGATGAATTTTGTTCACTGGTAGCAAATATATTGAAGCACGAAGAACATGAGGATTTTGTGGTGCGCAATGGTGTTCTTTATAAATTTGTTGAAGGTGACTATTCTTTGGTTGTCCCAAAAAAGCTGCAACAAGAAGTACTACGAAGCATACACGAGCAAGGAAGGATTTTTATATTCCAAGTTTATCGCCAAAAATTAAACAAATGATTGCGAACTGTATACCATGCATCCTTGGAGCTAGGAAAAGTGGAAAACAGGAGCGTTTACTCAACCCAATCGAAAAGTTTGATATTTCTCTTAATACGTTTCATCTCGATCACCTTGGACCTATGAATTCAACAGCTAAGAGCTACAAGCATTTGTTAGTCATCGTTGATGCTTTTTCGAAGTTTACTTGGATCTTTCCGGTGAAGTCTACAGGAGCTGAAGAAGTATTGAAGAAACTGTCGATTCAGAGCAAAACTTTTGGCGATCCAGTAAGGGTGATAACAGACAAAGGCTCCGCTTTTACATCGAATTTGTTCAAAGAGTATTATGAGGAAAGGAAAATTATTCATTCACTGGTGACTACAGGTGTTGCTCGCGGAAACGGACAGGTGTAAAGAATCAACCGCGCTATTGTCGAAATGTTAACGAAAATGTTAATCGATGCTCCTGATAAGTGGTTCAAGCATGTTCCAAGACTACAATGTATCATAAGCTCGACAATAAATCGAAGCATAAATAAGACTCCGTTTAAGCTAATGTTCGGAGTTCGTATGAAATGTATCGAAAATATTGATCTGAAACAGCTGATGGAAGAGCTTATTATCGAGGAATTCGAAAATGAAAGGAAGGAGATGCGAAGCCAGGCTAAGGAGCAAATTGCGAAGGTTCAAGAAGAAAACAGAAAATTGTACAACCGGAAGAGAAAAGCTGCTGTGCAATACAAGCTAAGTGATCTGGTTGCGATCAAGAAAACGCGATTCGCACCAGGATCCAAGTTGTACCCAATGTATCTTGGCCCGTATGAAGTTGTCAAACTAAAAAGAAACGATAGATACGACGTGCATTAAGTTGGAACTCATGAGGGACCGAATTCTACCTCGTCATCAGCCGACTTAATGAAACCATGGCGCAACGAAGATGGTAGTGAATGCGATGAGATGGAAAGCGACGATGATGATGAAGACGATGATGTACGTATCTGAAGATGACTGGTCGTCTAAGACAGCCGAGAAGAAGGATGGCCGAATGTAGGATGACTACATTTATCAAATACGAAAACAAACTAAATTAAAGCCAAACATTTGGGCATTTACACTATTTTAATTCCAAATCATTCCTGTTGTAAGTAAAGACTTAAGGTTAGAGTTAAAACTATAAATGTAAAGTAACTCGTTTACCGAATAAAAGAATTCGGTTATGAACAGTAAAGTAAAAGACAAGAAAAGAAGCAAAGTCAAGTGAATGTCAAATTGAATATCCAAATTTAAATTAATTTTTTTTATATCTTCTTATATTTAACTTAAAAATCAAAACTAATTAAAACCTTTAAATGAATTAAAACTTTATTTAAACTATAATCTTTAGCGTTTTAACTTTAATCCTTTCCCTCCCCCTACATCATTGTTCTAAAAGTATCGCGCACTAACACCAATTCCCTTTTGGAAACCGGGAACTATCTGCAGAGGTGTGTACTCTCGATTCTTTATCTGGATAGTTGGATTTGAGACAGAAAAGTAAACAAACGGGAACTTCACTATACAAAATATTTCACCGTAATGAAATAATAGATGCCAGATTAATACTATAGGTGTTCCAGAAACTTTCCCTAATATAATTTTTCAGTTTAAGAAAATCTTCCTGGAAACTTAACAATATTTTGATTTCTACAACAATCAAAGTGAAAAAAAAAACTTATAATCTTTTGACTAGAAAAAAGGATAACAACATTGCCTGAAAACGCTTGTGTGTGTAAGAGAATTCTATTATACAGGGTGTTCCGTACTTCGTGTAACATCCTTTGGGGTGTGATTCCTGGTCTTAGAAAAAAAATGTACTACAGTAAAGCTCAATTCTCAACTTTGACCTCACTTTTTGACAATTTAAGAAAAGGCTAACTTTGGTGTACCCTGACCTATGTTAAATTCAATATCTCTGTCAATACTAATGATAGAGACCTATTCATAGTCTTAATTTTTTGTAGAAATAATAGCCTTTAAGACTGTTTTTAAGTTTAGCTTCCACAGGTTAAGGGTTGCCAGATTTTCAATTTTAAGTGCTGTTCAAATTTTCTTCCCGAAACAAAGTTTTGACTTTGAAGTCTTTTCTTTGCAGAAAATGCCTGATAAACTTAGAAATTCTTTGTTTTTAACAGATGAACTAAGCAATAATAAAAAAAACTCATTAATAAGTGCACTCAAAAACCTATACATTTTATGATATTTGAAAAAATACAAAATGGGTAAAATTAAAAAAAAAAAAAAAGATTTTTAAATTTGAGGTTTGTTTGAATAAAACAATAATATGGGCACTTCTAGCAGTTTTTTTATGTTTTTTGTACAAATACAATTATAACAAGTGCTCAAAGTGCCTACGAAGACATTTTTTTCTTATATGTGTTTTGCAATGGAAATTCATGAAGAGCACAGCGAAGATACCAGGAACTTTATCCTTATTGTAAATCTGGCAACCCTTAGCCTATAAAAATCCAATTTAAATACAGTTTCAAAGATTACAAGACTAGAAGTAAGACAAGAGTTGTCAAGAGCAAACACCCACAATGAAATTCAAAAACGGGCTAAGGCATGCATTCAAAACTAAATAGGGCACTTATTAATGAGTTTTTTTTTTATTATTGTTTAGTTCATCTGTTAAAAACAAAGAATCTCTATGTTTATTAGGCATTTTCTGCAAAAAAAAGACTTCAAAGTCAAAACTTTGTTTCGGGAAGAAAATTTGAACAGCACTTAAAATTGAAAATCTGGCAACCCTTAACCTGTGGAAGCTAAACTCAAATACAATCTTAAAGGCTATTATTTCTACAAAAAATTAAGACTATGATTAGGTCTCTATCATTAGTATTGACAGAGATATTGAATTTAACATAGATTAGGGTACACCAAAGTTAGCCTTTTCTTAAATTGTCAAAAAGTGATGTCAAAGTTGAGAATTGAGCTTAATTGTCGTACATTTTTTTTCTTAGAATATGACCAAGAATCACACCCCAAAGGATGTTACACGAAGTACGGAACACCCTGTATGTGAGACCTTGAACAAAAAACAAACATTTTTGTTATAGAAAGGTCTCTTATAAACAACGACCGGGAATGCAGAAGAAAAGAAATTACAATTGCTGCAAGCTGTCCAATTGACTCTTTTGTTAGAAAACAGAAAAGCATTCTTTCGTGGCACTCGTTATGTGGGGTGGGATATGAATTTTATCCTTATATTCTTGATCGAAGGGAGAGCAGAAAAAGTTTGAATTCCTTTACGGATTAGCAGGAAAGTTTGAGAGGGATGCAACATGGAAGTTCAAAATATTTCGAATTTATACCTTTCTTTGAGATATTTTCTAATTTTTGATGTGTAACATCTTTTCTCTTGCTTTCCTGCAATCTGTGGGTAAAAAAAGGTAAAGAGGCAGAAAAGTGTGTAACAGGAGGCAGTGGAAGCAAATTTTTTTTTTTAAAACATTGTAAACATCTTTCTTTACGCTTAGTTGGAATCTGAGGAAGTGATTTTGTGAAAATGGACGAAGCAGGATAAGCAATAATTAACAGCGCTTTTACAAAGTTAAATTCCAGTAGTATGTTCTAGCTATGTACAAAAAAAGTCTGAGAAAATTGCGCCACGGATGAACATAATTTCTCCACATTGGATTTAAAATAATTCAAATCGAAACTAATTGACTATCCCGGACAGAACGGCGCGCGCAGTTCGGGTTCTACCTACTATCCATTCTATGGCATCCACATTTAGACGCATTGTTGATAAATAAGGTGAAATGTATGTCGCACAAGGACAATGCATTGTATGCCTATATGTTATGTATGAATGTTTATTTAGTATTTAAAAAACTAATAGCCTTACAAAATTTTTGCAATGGTTTTTATCAGTTATATGACTATAGATTTGTTTTGATGTGTTTAATTATTTGCGTAAAATTCTACTTTGTTGTGTGTGTACACACTGTGTACCTACACCTACATATATGTGGTTTATATAACAAAATGAACAATATTTCTTTTAAAATGACTGATGTTATTTTCTGTCTTTAGTTGTAGGTATTGGCAAACTTTTCAAAATGTGCAGTCCTTTGTGAAACATGCTATTCTACGTTGCACTTGTTCTAGAAAATGCTAGTTGGAAGTCATTGTTGTTTCTCATTGTATAGGGTTCTGACTTGTGAGGTATCATAATTAACAAAACGAGATAGATAAGGAGGACACTCATCAAAACTCTGGGCTTACCATTAATTAGCCACATGAACATATTCATCATTGCACATATTGCACTTTAAAGTTGTCTGCATTGCTTTGTTAGCATTATTTGAAGACGGTTGGTCATGTCTTAATTGCACAGAAACAAAATTGAAGGACAATAGGTACTCGAAAGGGGTTTTTATTATCGTGTTTAATTGTTTATGGTACTTATTGTGGATATGTTCTTTCGAATTCTTTTCAATAAGTTAGTTTATTATAAATATTTTTTTTTTTATCGTTGTACCCGTGTCGTGATGGTTAGCATGCCCGCAAGTTTACCCAGAGGTTCGTTGTTTGAATCCCAACAGAGGCAAAAATTTTTTTCCACGGGTATCGCCTTTCGCGAGGAATTGGCAAGTTCCCCGTTAGTAAATTCATTGCCATGGCAGAAAATTGTAGGTCCCCTCCATTCCCTCACAAGACATGGTTGTGAGAAATGTGCTAAGCCCATTACCTATTTTGTTATTTTTTTAATCTATATGTCGGTTAACTCAAAGTTTACTGTCACCAACTCAAAACTAAAATTATCTATACGTACATTTATTTATCACAGAACTATCTATCACATTATCTATTTCTATTGAGATCTTACAAGTTTGGAAGTTTGGTTTCGAAATGAAAAATTAAAGATATTAATGAAAAATTTTATTTCTCGATGTTTATTTCATGAAGTTTAGAATCAGAATAATAAAATAAAAAATTAATTTGATAAGTTATATTAAAGCGATTGCTTTAGTTTTCTACACCCTCTCTCAATCGCAAACTATTACTTTATCTAATTAAGTTTTGTACGTAAGTTTAAGAAGTTTACAGGATCCAATGCTTTGGTGAAGATATCGGCTTGTTGTTCCTTCGTTCCAATTGACAAATCTTTAATTAATCCTTTTTCTATACTGTCTCTCACAAAATGATGTTTTATATCAATATGTTTGGCTCGCTTGCTTTCCAAATTATGAGCCATCCCAATACATCCTCTATTGTCTTCAAAAATACAAGTTGGTTCTTCCTCAATCTCACATAAGTCTTGCAATAAACCTCTCAACCATATACCTTCTGCTGTAGCTGAACTTAAGGCAATATATTCCGCTTCGCTTGAAGAAGTTGCAACAGTGGTTTGTTTCTTGCTGCACCATGACACTGTGCTTCCATATACTTTAAATACGTACCCACTGACTGACTTCCTATCTACAATGTCAGATGCCCAATCAGCATCAGCGAATCCAATAACTGGTTTATCTTCACTATATTTCAACTCGAGCTTCAAGTTTTTAGTACCTTTTAAATAGCGTAATATTCTTTTTAGATACTGCCAATGCAACTCAAATGGGTTTTGTTGATATCTACCCATAAAACTGACTGCATAACAAATATCTGGCCTTGAGCATAACATCAAATACATAATACTTCCAAGAAGTTCACGATATGGTTTTGGAAATTCTTCACTGGTTTTGTTTGCTAGAAGTTGCAAACCTTTTTCCATTGGACTTTTTACAGGTTTGCATTCCGTCATACCAAATTTCTGAAGAAGTTTATCGATACTTGTTTCTTGTGATATTTGTAATACATGTTGTTGATAATGGATCAACAACATCTATCCTCATACCCAGAAAAAATTTTAATGGTCCAGAGTCTGACATTTCGAATCGAGAGGATAACTCATTTTTCAATTTCTCTATCAAAGTTATTTTCTTTCCTACAATAAGAAGGTCATCAACGTATATAAGCAAGAATAAAACATCATCTTGGTCAAATTTTGTATATAAGCAGTAATCGTGATTTGGCCGCTTGAATCCAATGAATAATAAATATTCGTTAAGTTTTTGGTTCCAACAACGTGGCGACTGTTTCAAACCATATATCGACTTTAAAAGCTTGCATGCTTTTCCTTTTTGGTTGGTAAGCCCTCTGGTACGACCATATAAAGATCTTCATTTAGATCACCATGAAGAAATGCTGACTTAACATCAAGTTGATGAAAGTGATACTTTCTATGTACACCTATTGCCAATAGAACACGAATTGTTGTCAGCTTTGTTACTGGAGCATATGTCTCGGTGTAATCTATTCCGAACTTCTGTAAAAATCCCTTTACAACCAAACGTGCCTTATATTTGATTTTGTTGCCATGCTGATCTTCTTTAATAGTAAAAACCCATTTTGATCGTAAGAGTTTCTTATTCAAAGGAGCATCGACAATTTCCCAAACTTCGTTTTTCTTCATAGATTCGAGCTTGGCCTCAACAGCTTTCATCCATAAATTTGAATCAGCCCGATTCATTATATCATTATAACATTCAGGTAGATCTGTAGGAAAAATACCAGCAGCAGAATTTGCTTTTGAAGTCATGATATAATCTTGGAACTTACTTGGTAACTGGCGCTCCCTAACACTGCGCCTCACAATCTCCATTTGGTGATTGTTATTTGTTTGTGTTTGTGAGCGCATCAGCTTCATCAGTTTCCAGAACATCTTCATCAAATAGCTGATTCGTTTCAGTTATTTCGTTTTCATTTTGGGTATGTTCTATGTCTGACATATTAGCCACAGCATCATTTTCATGTTCATCTTGCCCCTCTTGCTCGTGGCTCCAAGGGATAAATTTTGTCTCATTCTTTGTTTCAGTTTGCTCTCCAAATTTTTTAAATGGGAAATTGGATTCATCAAACCTTACATCACGAGATATCTTAATTTTCCTTGTTTCCATATCCCAGAGTCTGTAATCCATTTGGAGCATATCCTATCATATAAGTTTTCTTGCTTTGCGGATCGAGCTTCTTTCGACATTGACTAGGTATCCAAGCATACGCCTTGCAACCAAATACTCTTAATTTATTAAGATTAGGTTTCGATCCAAACCACAATTCAGCTGGGGTCATTGAATCTTCCAAACAACGCGTCGGACTTCGATTAATTGTATACACTGCAGTAAGTGCAGCTTCATTCCACATCTTCATTGGAATACCGGATTCAATTAACAAAACTCTTATTGTTTCGGTGATAGTTCGATTGAATCTCTCGGCAACACCATTTTGTTGAGGAGAATATGCAACTGTTGACTCAACTTGAATACCTTTTAGTTTGCACCAACAATTTTGCTCTTTTGATAAGTATTCTCGTCCTTGATCTATGGTCAGTTTTGATATAGCACAGTTAAACATAGCAGTGGATAAAGCTTCATATTCCTTGAAGGCTTGAAACACATCTGATATTTTCTTAATTAAGAAAATCATGGCAAAGTGGCTAAAATCGTCAATAAAGGAGACAAAGTATTTTGTACCATCATATGCAATCGGAGTTATTGGACCGCAAACATCAGAATGTATTCTTTCAAGAGCACGCTTAGCTTTATTGTAGGTTCCATTAAATGGTTTTCGTACTTGTTTGCCTTCAACACAAATGTCGCAAAAATCAATTTGCGAGCTTTGAATTTTGCTTGGAATCAAATTGTTCTTGATAAGGACATCCATTCTTTGTTTACTTATATGCCCAAGTCGACGGTGCCATAATATAGATTCCTCCTTAGAACACGTATTTACCTCTGATTTGTTAACTTCAACTTCAAGTTCATATAGGTTTGATCGTAAAAACGCTGTAGCAATAAGTTCTCTACCTCTTAAGATTAGAGCCCTATTTCCGCAAAACTTGACTTCAGCTCCAGCATTTGTTAATTTACTGACTGAAAGTAAATTGTCTCTTAATTCGGGTATATACAAAACATTTTTAATTGTGAGCTCAGTTTTTGTATTGCTCAATCCCTTAATTTTTCCGATTTTGTTTGCTATCAAGGACTGTTCATCTTTCGCTACATTTATTTAGATTGGAAATTTTAATTCCGACATCTCTGAAAAATACCATTTCGAGTTTGAAAATAATCTTCTTGCTTTTGTTGTCTTTTGAGTCATTTCTGTCTGCCATGAAGCAAAAACCTTTACTTTTTACAACGTGAGCTTCTTTTGAATAACAATCTTTAGCTTGGTGTCCAAATTTGTTGCACTTAAAACATTTTCCATTAAATTTATTCTTCTTGTAATTTTTCTTCTTACTCGAAAACGCCGTTGTTTCATGAAAATCTTCACCTTGTCGTTCATTTAATTTAAGTTCTTCAGCCTTTAACCTCTCTTTCACCGTACTTAATGAAATCTTACTTTCATCTAAATTCTGAGGTGCCGTAACCAACGCATCGAACTTTTCTGGTAATGTTAAAAATAATTGGGCCAGAATGTCATTATCCTCCATTTTTGCCCCTGCCGTTTTCAGTTGACGAACCAAGTTTTCGAAGGTAACCAAATGTGATGCCATTGAATCATCATTTCTCATACGAAGTTTCATCAACTGCTTTCGTAGTAAAAGTTGATTAACCATCGATGTTTTTGCAAATGCAGACTCTAGGTTGAGCCACATCTTTCTTGCCGTATCTTGATCCCTTACATAACTGAGATAATCCGAATGGATAAAATTAACCAAGTAATTTTTGGCTATTTTGTCTCTCTTCATGAATGCGCTTCTTAGACTTTCATCTTCTGGGGGTTCGTCGGTTAGAACGTCCCACAAACTCTTTGATTCCAATTGAATTCTCATTCGAAATTGCCAATCGTCATATCCACAACCGTTAAATTGTGGGATGACTTGCACAAAATCTTTTATGTCGCCCAAAACCTATTGAGATCTTACAAGTTTGGAAGTTTGGTTTCGAAATGAAAAATTAAAGATATTAATGAAAGATTTTATTTCTCGATGTTTATTTCATGAAGTTTAGAATCAGAATAATAAAATAAAAATTAATTTGATAAGTTATATTAAAGCGATTGCTTTAGTTTTCTACAATTTCTTATTACCATAACTGGTCTTCAGTATACAATTAAATTTAGCCTATTTTCCTTCAACATTCACGGTTTTAATCATAACTTCATATTTCTTTTATAATATAACTATATACATAGCTGACCCGGCAAACTTTGTTCTGCTTTAGAGGCAATAAATGAACAGAGTTTGGATTTTATAATTTGTTGTTTAGGATAGTAAATATATTCAAAAAATTCAACTATTTTAATGATTCCTTATTAGCTATTTATTTTGGCGCATGTGTTGCACTTTTCACTGAAGCACTGATAGACGATTTTTTTCGTCTTATTATCAGGCGCGAGATCAAATAACGCAGATGATCTTCCGACTCGTGAACATGCCACATATAATTGACCATGGGAAAAACATTCAACGATTGACTTTGTGATTGGATCGGAAACGATAACGAGATCCTTAAAACTATTCGATTAATTTGAAAAGTTTTTTCGAATTTTAGATGAAACATTTCGGAAGGATACGTAACATGTACTATATTTTATCCGCATATTCCCACGGGAACAGAAGGACGGGAACCTTAAAAATAAAGACCTGAGTAACGCCGTGAATGGCGAGAGATAAAGGGTATATGAGTATGTCTAAAGCAGCCCAGGGTGTTGAGCGAAGATCTCCGCTGACTTGATAATATATGGACTATGCTTAGTCTGTCACGATAAGTCAATTTTTTTTTTAAAACAGTGTTTTTTTATAACAAAAGCCAGCGCATTGTATTGATGTTGCACGCTGCTTTTTGTTTATTTGAGTCAATGGAACGATAGTCAATGCCCAATGCCGGTTTATTTTAGTCTTTACTTTTCCTGTACTGATTTTAAGCATTCCATTTACATTTTATGTCCGTGGCGGGATAAAAATGTTGTAAACGGGTCCGTCTCCTTGTCCTGAGCTATCTCCCCACCAATTTTCAGCCAAATCGGTTCAGACGATCTTGAGTTATAATATTCGAAAGACCTTTTGAAATTGGTCAAATAGTTTTGAGGTTCATGTTTTCGTTCCCGTAGGAATATAAGGATGGATTATAATCTAAGTTACTGAGAGATAATGTATCATCCCAATTCTTAAAGAATTTGTGAAATATGTCCAGTAGTATCTAGGTTTCCGTTCCCAATCCCGTTCCCGGAAAAAAAAAAAATATATAGCTGAGCCTTCTGGCGTTGCCCGAGTCCCGTGGGAATATGAGGATGAAATAATTTATGTTAATAAGGGATAATGTACCATTTAAAGTTGAAATCGGGCATGCGGTTTTAAGTTTCCCGTTCTAGTTCCCGTTTCTTATATGGATGAAATATACTAAGGGATGATGTAGCATCATAGAGCAGAAAGAATTTTTGAAATCTGTCCAGTAGTTTCTAAGTTGGCGTTTCCAATCCCGTTCCCGTGGGAATATGGGGATGAATTAAAGTATATGGTACTTGATGTTAGTGTAGCATTCTAACGGTTAAAAAAATTTTGAAATCGGTTCAGTAGTTTCTAGGTTCCCGTTTACGTTCCCGTTCCCATAGTTACAAGTTACAAGTTAACTTTATTGAGGCATATAAAATCTGTACATTTATATTTAAAAAAACTATGTATGCATTTCATTTTTGGTCGACTTCATGATATGTCTGACTGTAACATAAATTCAAAGTATTTCAAAAAATATAATAAAAATAAAATATTTAGTCGATAATTAACATATTGATTTGATTACTTGCTCCCGGTAATCAATACTCGGCTTTGCTCTTTTATGGCATTCTTAACTTAATGACTAGGACTAGAACTAAAAAACTTAAAAACTAAAAATCCACAGTTTTGAGAAGGATATCTTAATTTATATCAGGTATGATAAAGTAGTGCAGATATTAAGAAATCCCTATTAATTTTAACAAACAAAATTATAAGGAAAGCTCAACAATCTGCATTGAACAATGGCTTATGTTAGCAACGTCTACCAAAACATGTCTAAAACGTTTTATATTCTTTTTTTTTTTTTTTTTTTTTTTTTTAATTGCATAACAAATGAACAATTATCATCCCCTATAGTTAAAGGGAGATGCCTTTTCAAAGAACGGCACTTTTGTAGTTTCGTTTGTATCTTGCCCTAAAAGAGAAAGAGACCCCTCATTGAGAAAATTAAATGGAGATAAATAATAGTTATCAAATAGGCAGTTATTAATATTAGAGCCCATCAAGGATCTTACAAGTGGGTTTTCATGATATCTTATACGCTCCATTTTTTTTATCAAAAGTTCTATTTGATATTTTATTATGGGAGTTACCTGAGTTGCTTCATATAAAATTTTGTTGGAATACCACTTTTTATCTGCTCTTCTAAACAGACCGCAACAAAATCTCAAAATTTGTCTCTCAAACAACTCCATTTCTTTTGCAACACTAGGTGATATCGTAAGCCACGTACAAAACCCATACGTCAAAATCGGTCTTACAAGCGTCTTGTACATAAGAAGTTTTGTTTTCTCTGACAAGCTCTTTGAATTAAATAGAAGTTTAAGCGATCCTACAACCATCTTTGCCTTATTAAGGACCGTCCTAGCATGTTTATTGAACAAGAATCGGTTATGGAAGTTTATTCCCAGGTATTTTGTTTCGGTTTGTAATGGAATTTGAATATCATTCACTGTTAAAAATAGAGACTTGCTTTCTTTTACCGCAAGGTAATGTCCTTTGCCACTCGCGTTTCTAAAACAAGTTAGTCCACATTTTCTTGTATTAATTTTCAGCCTCCACTTTTTGAAATAATTTTCGACGAGAGGAAGCCCTTGCTTTATTTTGCTTAGAGCTACAGTTGGTCGGGTACTACTAGCCAATATGATAGTATCATCTGCATAATGAATTGAACCTAGTTCATTAGTCATTGGGTCAGAGAGAGGAAAATCATGCAAAAAAATATTGAATAGGAATGGCCCCATTATCGATCCCTGTGGAACGCCTGTGATGACAGGATAGAATTCTGAACGTTCAGCTCCAATAAATATGGAATTCGACCTGTTTGATAAAAAACTTAGTATTATTCTACTAAACCAATGTGGACAATTTAGTTGAATAAGCTTAAACATAAGACCCTGATGCCAAACAGAATCAAATGCTTTCTCAAGATCAATGTCCAAGCTCACTGTGCATTTTTCATTTTCCCGTTCCCATAGGAATATAGGGATAAAAAGTATCCTATGTCTCTTTCCTGTTCCTAAGCTTCCTCTTCACCAATTTTCAGACAAATCCGTTCAGCCTGTATATTTCTAGTCTCACGCGTCCGTAGGAATAGGGTCATGAAATATATAGACTATGTAGGGGATGATGTAAGTTTTAGAGTTCCCGTTCCCGTTACGGTTCCCTTTTCTTTTCCGGACCCATTAAAATTATGTGGAAGGTAGAGCTCTTATTGGTGAACAAAAAAATGAAATTGTCCAAGTCTAATAAAAATCTAACTTACACCGAGCTTTTTTATCACCCCAACAATATTTTCTATTAAATGAATAAGAATAATTTATACTTACAACAGAATAGCCGTTGTTGGAGGGAGCTAGTGGCACGTATTGAGTACTTTTAAGGTTGTCTAATATATCACTTAACTAGCTGTGCCCGCGACTTCGTCCGCGTGGAATAGTGACTTTCGGCAGCATTTTAAATTTTTTGTGCGTTTTAGTAAACTATTGTTATTGTAACGTGCGCTTAGTTCGCAAAATAAAACTTCACCTTTCAAATTATTTCTATCACTTTTATTCAGTATCTATACTTTATTCGAACTCAACTCGACTATTGGACTATCACTGGTTAAGAACATTTCACTCTTAACTTTATCACTCTATAATCAAAACTGACTGCTCGTTGCGTCAGCCGTCCTATTTATATAGAACAACACTCATCTAGTGCGTTCCAGTATATTTTCCATGGTTTCCACATTTGCTGTCAAAAATCTCTACACTCACACACACTGGCTTACAAGCAATGCCTGTCATTTTATACCATTCCATTATAGTGTTGCCAGTTGTGTTTTCGGTTAAACGTTTCGATTAGGAAATTGGTATAAATGTTGGGTGTTCATTACACTGCCCCCTCCTTAAGATTGTTCGTCCCGAATAATTCCATCTGCAGCCTCGCCACTATATCGATGCAGCCGGTCACAATGAACTACTTTTAACTTGCCTCTTAATCCTCTTTGGATGCGGTAAACCACGTCGTTAATCCTCGTGACAACAGTATAAGGACCTTCCCAGTTCTGCTGAAGTTTCGGTGACAATCCCTTTTGACGATGAGGATTATAAAGCCACACACGATCTCCTGCTTGGAATCCTGCCGTTGTCGCTTTTGTGTCGTACCGTGTCTTCATCCGGTCGCTGTAGGTTTTCATCCGTTCCCTTGTTCTTTTATGGATGTCAGCGAGTCTCTCCTTGAGGTCATCCACAAACTCGTTCGTGTCCTGTGGCACCTCTGTGGGGCATCCAAATTTAAGTTCGCTGGGCAGCCGCATGGTTTTCCCTAACAGGATGTCAGATGGTGTTTGTCCTGTCGAGCTATGTACTGCACTTCTATAGGCCATCAGGAATAGCGGTACGTGCCTATCCCAGTCTCTTTGGTAGTCGCCTACGACCTTGGTGAGGTGTTCTTTCAAGGTCCGGTTGAATCTTTCAACCATCCCATCAGATTGTGGATGAAGCGGTGTGGTTCTGGTCTTCTTGATGCCAAGTAGTCCGCACACTCCTTGGAAGATGTTTGACTCGAAGTTCCTCCCTTGGTCGGAATGGAGTTCCATAGGTACGCCAAACCTACTTACCCAGTTAAACACAATCTGGTCGACCACCGTTTTGGCTTCTTGATTTGGGATGGCATACGCCTCAGGCCATTTGCTAAAATAGTCCATTACAACCAGAATGTACTTGTTTCCAGCGTTGGTCTCTGGAAAAGGCCCAGCCACATCTACTGCAATCCTCTCAAAAGGCGATCCAACGTTGTACTGATGCATCTTACCTTGAATCTTCCTACCAGGTCCTTTGGTTGCAGCACACTTGTCACATGTTCGGCACCACTTCTCCACGTCGTCTCTAGCATGTAACCAGTAGAAGCGATGTCGCACCTTCTCCAGTGTTTTGTTAACTCCCAGGTGACCTCCAGAAGGTCCGTCGTGCATCTCCCGAAGAACTTCACTGACTTTCGAATGCGGTACGATCAGCTGCATCACATATGATTTACCGTCAACGGATTCCCATCTTCGCCTGAGGACACCTTCTTGCACATATAGTGAGTCCCACTGTGCCCAATAGGCTTTGAGAACTGGACTCCTGTCAGAAATGTCTCCCCATTCAGGTTTCTCTTCATTTTCTTTCCATGCGAGAATGGGTTCGATATCTGGATCATCCTGTTGAGCGGTCCTCACTTCCTAATTGCTCCATCCGCATATGGGGCCAGCTCTTAGTCGCTGAGCGGTAATATTTTCTTTGTTTTCTTGTCGCCTACAATGCTTGCAATCCTCTTTGCAAGGTCTTCGGGACAATGCGTCGGCGTTTGAGTGCAGCTTTCCTCTGCGGTGTTGAATCTGGTAGTCATAAGTCTGCAGTCTTTCTATCCACCTTGCGACTTTACCTTCTGGATTTTTGGAGTTCAACAGCCAGTTCAGAGCACCATGGTCTGTCCGCAGAAGGAATTTCTGTCCATAGATGTACTTATGGAAGTGCTTTGTTGCCAAGATAAGAGCCAGCAGCTCCCTTCTGGTAACGCAGTAGTTTCTTTCAGGCTTCGAGAGGACCTTACTATAATATGCCACCACTTTCTCTTCGCCATCATGCACTTGGGATAGTACCGCCCCGATTCCAACGTTGCTTGCATCTGCGTCGATGATGAATGTTTTGCCAGGTGTTGGATGTGCCAGCACTGGAGCGTTACAGAGGCGGTATTTGAGTTCCTGAAAAGATTTTTCACACTCACCTGACCATTTGAACTGCTTCCCTTTTTCGGTGAGCTGATGCAAACTCTTTGCAACTCCAGCAAAGTTCTTAACGAAACGTCGGTAATATGTGGCAAGACCAAGAAAGCTTCGGAGTTGATGTTTGTCCTGTGGTGTTGGCCAATTTTTGACGGAGTCAACTTTCTCAGGATCAGTCTTCACTCCTTGGGAAGAGATGATGTGTCCCAAATACTTAACTTCGGTTTTGAAAAGTGCACATTTTTCCGGATTCAGTTTAAGGTTAGCCTCTCGAAGTCTCTGAAACACGGCTTTTAGATTCTTGCAAAGTTGGTCAAATGTTTTCCCATAAACAATGACATCGTCCAAGTAGACAAGGCACGCTTTCCACGTCAGTCCTTGAAGAACGCACTCCATCAAACGCTCGAATGTTGCCGGAGCGTTGCATAGCCCAAACGGCATAACTTTAAACTGCCAGAGCCCATTACCTGTAGAAAACGCCGTCTTTTCCCGATCATCAGGGTGGATGTCAACTTGCCAATATCCACTCTTCAAGTCCAGCGTCGAAAACCACTGGGCTCCCTCCATAGCATCCAGGGTATCACTGATTCTCGGCAGGGGATAGTTGTCCTTTTTAGTCACATCATTCAGCCTTCGGTAGTCCACTCAAAAACGAGTGCTTCCGTCTTTCTTTTTCACTAGCACCACTGGTGAAGCCCAAGGACTTTTGGAATTTTCAATAAGCCCGTCCTTCTTCATTGCTGTTATCATTTCCTCAACCTCACCTTGTTTGGCCAGTGGAAGGCGTCTTGCTGGTTGACGAATCGGTCTTGCATCTCCTGTGTTGATGCGATGCTGCACCAACTGTGTCCTACCATATTGTCCCTTTTGCGATGCGAAGATGTCAGTGTACTCTTTGAGCTCCTCCGGAGTTATAGTTTTTCTCGGGGCTTCGTCTGTGATCTTCGTAATTGCTGCAACCGATTCGCAACGTCCAACGACTTCTCCTTTCTTCAACCTTACATCGTACGGTCTGGTGTTTAGTAATCGTACGGGGACCATTTTGTTTTTCGGTGCTACTAGTGTTTTCCCAATGATGACGCTTTGGGAGGAACACTCTGGGTCTGGTTCCACCATTAGGTATCGAAGGCTTCCAAACTCACCTTCAAGTTTTGTCCAAACGAACACTTCAGAAGAAGGAGGCAGAATCAGATCTTCCGTGATGACAGTCCTCAGTGTCGACGTACTTTCATTCGAATAGGTCATTGGAAGTTCCTTATTTTGGTACTTCAAAACCTGATTACCGATGTCCAAAATAACTCCGTGCTGTTTCATAAAGTCGATTCCAATAATGCACTCGTCACATATATTTGCCACCAGGAATTGATGAGTAAACACTAGATCGGCCAGTCGGATCTTAAGACACACTTCTCCATATACTCTTATTGCTTCTCCCGTTGCGGTTCTTAGACGGTAGCTATTGGTGTTATGAAGCCACGTCGTCTTTACCATGTCTCGACGTACTATGGAGGCTGTGGCACCGGTGTCGATGGTAGCCACATGTTTGTTCCCGTTAATAGTAGTTTCCACAGTCAGACTTTTGTTGTCTCGTTTGGTCTGAGAGACCTGGATGGTGGTTCTGGGGCCATCGATACAAGAAACCAGCCTCTGCCCCTCGAAGTTGGTTCTTACCTGATGGTAAACGGGCTGATACGTAACGCTGGTGTTGTTGTTACCTTGTTCTGGGTTGGATCTCTTGCTTCCACAATGTTGACAACCAGCTTTATTTGGTGGTAGTCGGCATTGACGCTGTAAGTGCCCGGTCTTGTTGCAGTTCCAACATCTTGCTAGTCCGCTCCGCTGGTTCTTTTGTATTTCAGCTCTTTGGCACGAGCACTCTTCGACTATGGCTTCTCTAAGTCGATGTACTCCATGAGAAGCTTGTTCTGCTGCTTCAATTGTCAATGCGAATGCTAAAGTTTCAGAAAGAGTACGTGTTCTAGCAGTTCGCACAGACCTCTGAAGATTTATATCCGAAATGGCACGGACGAAGGAGTCAACAGCAAGCTGGTTGATGATTTCTTCTCCAGCATCCGGGTATGCCAGGTGAACCAGTCTTTCGACGTCTGCTTGGAGCTGCTGTAGACTTTCGCCCCTTTTCTGGACTCTGTTATTGAGTTGGACTCGGAAGACTTCTTTCAAGTGGCTATCGACAAAGCGTTTATCTATAGCTGCCACGAGAGAACTGAAATCGCCGCCCTTACCAGCTGGAACTGTTTGAAGTAATTCAGCTGCTGGTCCTCTAAGAGCAAGAGTCAGTGCAATGTACTTGTCTTCGTTATCCCAGCCATTTGTTGTCGCGGCTGCCTCAAATTGTCTCTTGTAAACTGGCCAAGACGACTGTCCATCAAATGTTGGGGGTTTCATCTCCTTTTTCCTTGCAAACTCTCCAGCAGATTCTCGAACTTTGATTTTCCGGATCTGGTCCAATTCCTTGGTCAGAACATCACATCGGCTTTCTACGCCTTCGAAACGATTCTCTACAACAGAAAGTTGTTTTTCGACACCTTCAACGCGTTCGTCAATGGCACATAAATTTTTCTCAATATTGCCCAATTTACCTTCTAGAATGTTTTTCTGACCTTCCAAAACATTCTGTTGCGCCTCAAGTCTTTCGAGAATATTCTGTTGTTCTTTCTTTTGTTCGTTTCGTTGTGCTTCCAGTTGCTCGAGAACATTCTGCTGTTCCTTCTTTTGCTCGTTTCGTCGTGCTTCAAGTTGTTCGAGAATATTCTGTTGTTCTTTCTTTTGCTCGTTTCGTTGTTCTTCAATCAGCTTCTTTTGGTCGTTTCTTTGTGTTTCAAGTTGCTCGAGAACATTCTGCTGTTCCTTCTTTTGCTCGTTTCGCTGTTCTAACAAAAGTTTCATCATACTAGAAAAATCTACAATTTCACTTACTTCCTCTTCCTCCACTTCTGTTTCAAAAACAAAAGTGTTTACGTCTTCCCCTTGCTGTTCCAAATAGTTGCGCAAGCGCAGGACGAGCTCATTTTTCGATCCCGCTCTAGAAAGATTTCGCTTACCTAACTCACTTTTAAGCTCAATGCAGTTGAGCTCTTCCAACAACTTACCCATTTTCACTGTATTTAACTTTTTTTTTTTTTACACTTTACTAGTCAAATAAGTTTTATCCCACTTCTGACACCAATGTAACGTGCGCTTAGTTCGCAAAATAAAACTTCACCTTTCAAATTATTTCTATCACTTTTATTCAGTATCTATACTTTATTCGAACTCAACTCGACTATTGGACTATCACTGGTTAACAACATTTCACTCTTAACTTTATCACTCTATAATCAAAACTGACTGCTCGTTGCGTCAGCGGTCCTATTTATATAGAACAACACTCATCTAGAGCGTCCCAGTTTATTCTCCATGGTTTCCACATTTGCTGTCAAAAATCTCTACACTCACACACACTGGCTTACAAGCAATGCCTGTCATTTTATACCATTCCATTATAGTGTTGCCAATTGTGTTTTCGGTTAAACGTTTCGATTAGGAAATTGGTATAAATGTTGGGTGTTCATTACATTATATTATTTTATTTCAGTACATTTTTCCACACAACGTTCTTACTTTTTCCTTCTTTTGTCAAATAAAATGGTTTTGCGAGTTTGATACACTATTTTAAACAGAAATGACAAATCAGTGGGAATTATAGATTTAAAATTAATATTAAGAACCAGTATACCATCTGCATGATTCATGTTTAATTGATTTTTTTTTATTACTGTAGTTTAATTTCATTTTTTATTTATAAACCTTGTTTAGTAATGTTCCACTAGCTTAGTTTGTTCTATTAATGTTAATTTTAATTTAATTTAAGTTTTACTTTGTTATATTTTGTAATGTTTTTTATTTTTCCTCGTATACGTTCTCTTTGTGCTTGTGTTGGCGTTATTTACTAACCACTAACACTTGCATTAATGATGAAGAGCGTATATAAGTGTGTACAAATGAGCTTGCTCTAAGTTCAGTGCCACTTAAGTCTCTGAGATGCAAGTAATAAAAAAAAGGTATACGGGGAATCAAGAGTTTTCTCCTTTCATTGTTCCAGTCATTATTAAAACTTTTATAATGCCGCATCCCAGATGTGTAATTTGTACACCGAAAGAAAAAACCTTGGTTGATTCAAACATGTTTCAGTGTTAATCAACAATTCATCTAAAGTTGTGAAATTAACCAAGTTTCATGATGAATACAAATAAGAACGCATTTTCAAATCAAGTATGCTGCCGTGATCAATTTTTTTCAGGTAAGTATCATAAAAAATGTTTAAATTAAGTATGTTCGTAGTTGATTTGAATATTTTCTAATTTTTAACCAACGTGGTTGTTGATTTCATACTTGATCAACAACAAACATATTTAACTAACAATTAAGGCTGAAATTACAAAAACTATCACATTTGTGATTGAAATACCAAATACACTGTTGAACTATCACCAATATGTTTGATCAACAATGTTCATACTTCTTTAATCAATAAAGAATAGTTAAAGTATCAGTAACATTTTGAAGTCCAATATTTTTCATACTTAACCCACAGAAAACGTGAAGTCGCATAACGGAACTTCAATTCATTATGATAAGTTTCGTGACCATTTTATCTTAAGGGATAATTAATTATTCTTTATTGTTAATGAAGTATGTTCGTGAGAATTCAGCCACGTTTTTATTTGCTCAACAGTTTTAATGTAAAATTTCTATGATAAATGCTAGAATTGAAGTTTGACCTATCAATTGTATAGGTATCAGATGAGCAAATAAAAACGTGGCTGAACTCTCACGAACATACTTGATCAACAATGTTCATATTTTACCAACAATTCAGAATTGTTGACGAAACACAAACGTTGTTAAAGTATCATGGACATGTATGTTTCTAGTATCACAACCGTTGTTGGATAACAATGAAATTGAAAATAACGTTGTTGATTTGAGCAATAAAAATTGTAGCATTTAAATAAATAAAGTGAAAATGACAGCTTGTTCAATTTAAGTATGTTCGTGCTTGACGCAAAAACAAACAAGCTTCATGTTTGATTTTACCAAGGTTTTTCTTTCGGTGTAGCTGTGTACAATTCTAGATTACTCATTATTGGCACTGGAACACCAACTTGCAGCCAATCCTGATAATTCTAAGGAATTGAGAAACTCTATAGGGTATGATGTGACTTTCTCAGTATCCATAATATTGTCTACTGATAGACATTCGATAACATCCCCCAATTCGTCAAACATATAATTTATTAGTTCTTTATATGGTTAACTAACTCATTAGTCGGCGCCGAAATCGACCATTCGCATAGCCATTGCCGATTGCCAATATTTATTTGAAGATCAAGATAGACATTTCTTCTCAGGTCAACTGTGTAGTCGACAATTTGATTGAAATCACCTCACGATGATAGAACTTTTGAAATCGGTCCAGTAGCTTCAAGGTTCCCGTTTACGTTGCCGTTCCCGTAGGAATATTGGGAGAACAAATACAGCCCATGTCCTTCTTCAGGCTCAAGATTATCTCTGCACCAAAATTCATACAAATAGGTTCAATAGTTTGGGCGGTAGATGGCAACAAAGAAAAACAGACAGACGGAGTTGATTTCGGATCTATAATGTTAGTAAGTACTTCTGTTCCCATGGGAATATGGGTATAAGTTAAAGTTAATGTTACTTTGAGATAGTGTAGCATTCTAGAGGGGAGATAATTCTTGAAATCAGTTCAGTAGTTTCTAGGTTTCCGTTTACGTTTGCATTCTTGTGGGAGCACAGGGATAACATATATAGCCTATGTCCATCTTTAGGCTGAAGATGAAGACCTCTGTACCAAAATTCATATAAATATGTTTAATAGTGTGGGCGGTTTTTGATAACAAATAAAAATAGACAGACAGATTTCATTTCAGACTTATGATATTAGTAAAGACTCCCATTCCCGTGGGAATATGGTGACTATTCCCATAGGAATATGGGAATGACTTACAGTTTATGTTACTCAGGGATAGTGTAGCATTCTAGCGGCGGAAGAATTTTTGAAATCGGTGCTGTAGTATCAAAGTTCCCGTATACGTTCTAGTTCCCGTGGGAATTTAGGGATAAAATATATATTCTATGTCCTTCCTCATGTTTTAGACTATCTTTGTACAAAATCTCATTCAAATCAGTTTTATTTAATTTTGGTGGGGCTACCGCCCCATTTATTAGCTTAATACAAGCTTAAAATAACTTAAACATACTAAACTTAAACTAATTAAAACAAATTAAAACTAAATTAAACTACAAGGATGAGGAATGGTTTAAAAGAAGGACTTTCAGACAAGGACTTGGAAGATTGAGGTCGAAAGGAAAAGGAACAGAATTAATCTTACTCATCATGCGGGTTAAGAGTTCGTTGAGACCATAGGATGTACGATGAGCAGGAAGGAAAAAAAATCGGGATGATTTTACGTTTCGGGGATTAGTGTTGAAGGAGATAAGGTCTAAAAGGGGGGAGCAGTCAGTGTTACCAGTAAGAAGTCGGTGAATGAATATGATGTCAAAGACATTCCTTCTGTTTTCTAGCGAAAATTCTAATCTTCTAATTAATGATTGCGAGACGTTTTACGCCGAAGGTCAAACAGCAGAAAACGACGTTGAACAATTTCGATCCTTGAGATATTAACCGCTTGATATGGAGCCCACGCTTGCGAATTAGCTCTTGATATTACCTCGTCAATATGAGAACGAAAATTTAATTCGCTGTCGCAGAGAACTCCTAAATCACGGATAAGCTGCACACGGTTTATAGAAATGTTCTGAAGATGATAGGATCTGGGGGGAGGTTTATTACTTTTACGAGAAAAAGTAATTGCTTCGCATTTGGCAATGTTTAACTCAAGGAAGTTTTTAGAACACCAAAAGACGAATAAATTGAGGTCATTTTGAAGCTGGAGAGAATCTCGATCGGAGGTGATGACTTTGAAAATTTTAGCGTCATCCGCGTAAAGTGAGATAGAAGAATATTGGATGATCTTTCCGACATCATTAATGGCAAGGATGAAAAAGAGGGGTCCAAGATGGCTGCCTTGGGGCACACCGGAGGTTGAAACAAAAGGAACTGAAAGAGCAGAACGGAAACGAACCCTATATTGGCGGTTATCCAAATATGAAGATATCCATTTGAGTAGGATAGGGATGAATCCGAGGAAGGAAAGTTTAAAGAGGATTAAAATGTGAGAGATTTTGTCGAAAGCTTTGCTGAAATCTGTGGTAATGACGTCTACTTCGTTTCCTTTTTCCATCGCAGAAAGAGAGAAGGAAACAAACTCAACTTAATCAGTGGTTGTAGACCTTCCCTTACAGAAACCATGCTGCTTGGAGGATATCATTGATTTGCACTGGAAAGAAAGTATTTCATACAGAATGCTTTCGAAAAGCTTAGGGATATGAGAAAGTTTGGCTATGGGATATGAGAAAGTTTGGGGGATTTAGGATTAACTAATCATGCAAATCAGAAACGGCTTATCCTATTTAGATGGGGTTTTCAGTTATATATTGTGGTAAGCTTCACTTAACATTTAGTTTTTATTTCATGTCAATCGGTTGATAAATAAAAAAGTTATGCCAATTCTTGCGGACGAAGTCGCTGGCACACCTAGTTAATAATAAATTTACTTGAGAATATAGTTGATATGACATTTACACTGAGACTGTAAAATCTAATATACAAAATTCTCGTGTCACAGTGTAAATTAAAAAATCAATTTTAAGGGTAGATGGCCCTTATCACTTAGGGGTATGGAAAACAGATAGTAGCTGATTCTAAGATCTACTGAATACGCATTGTTTGGAACTGGATGGAAACATTTACAACGAAAATAAACAATACTAAACATACGTTCCACAAAATGTAAATATAAACAAAAACATAGAATGTATATAGAAAAAGTAATGAAGTGAATGTACCTGAAGTCATATGACTAAAAAGTTCTAAGCAATTAAATACAACCATTTTACAAGTGAAAAAGTGAAGTTGTGTGTTTCATTTAAAAATAACTTTTTTCCTAGTTTTTTCATATTTAGAAACAAAACCTAGTCGGAACATTTGGTCCTTCGTAGCCGTTTTACGAACAGTATTGAAAAACATTTAGTGTGTGTGTGAAAACATTAACACTTAAAAGACAGAAAGTGTGTAAATCGAAGAGTCGTTTAACGAACACTCTAGTGAAAATATATACATATAAAAAACTCTTTCAGAGTAAAATATAAGTAAAGTTTCAATTCTTTCAAATAAATTTACTTAAAACTAAGAAATCGCGCGCGAATAAAAACGCCATTTAGCTAAAATAAGCTTAAAAAAAATAAATCTGCTGCAGAAGTCGAGACATCCAGGATAACAAGATTATTCAAGGTCGGCACTACAAAGAGAAGAAAAAATAAGTAAGTTCGTTCTTGTTGTGTTCGTACTTTATAAATAAATAAATTATACCCAAACTTAAAAATGTCGACTCCAGTTCCTGCTCTTGGTTCTTCTTTGTTTTACGGAGCTCTGCAAAAAAGCCTCCTGGAGCAAATTGAGAGGAATTATAGAAATTTCAAAAAAGAGCCCAAAGCACGTCGTACGCGTGCAGTTGCGAGTAGCCGTCTAGCTTTGCTGGAGGAAAATATGGCTTCGGCAAAAATCTATCACCAGAACGTCGTTGGGGGTTCCAAGTTGGAAGCTGGGATAGAAAAGGAGGATTATTTTGAAGTTTTTGATAAAATTAACGACACTTACCTGGATTACAGGTCGGATTTAACCGAGTTGTTGGAGAGTTTGTCTGCGGTTCCTGCAACGTCAGAGCTGGCAGCAGGTCAGGCTGGTCAGAGTTTAGGCCAGTCAGGTATGGTCCGTACCGAGTTGAGATTGCCCAAAATTGATCTCCCCAAATTTATTGGGGACTATACAAAATGGCGGTCGTTTCACGACAGGTTTGATTCCTTGGTCTGTTCAAACCATAATTTAACGGACATCGACAAGATGCACTTCCTGAAGTCGAGTTTAGAAGGCGAGGCGGATCGTTTGCTCCAGCATTTACCTTGTGTCGCGGGTAATTTCGACAAGGCTTGGGAATTGTTAAAGGCGCGATACGACAACAAGCGTGTGTTAGTAAACGCGCAACTAAAATTACTTTTCAGCCAAAAGTGCCTTGTGAAGGAGTCGGTTGATGGGCTGAAGGAAGTGATATTCACCTCGCAAGAGTGTATCCATGCACTCAGGAACCTGGATGTACCTGTAGATCAATGGGACGTTATATTGGTGCACATAGTGTACAATAAGTTACCTGGTAATTTGCAGCAGTTGTGGGAGGAGAAGTTGGGGAACCAGAAAGAGTTGCCAAACTGGAACGATTTCTTGGAGTTTTTGGAAGCACGCTTCAGGACCTTGGAAGCAGTGTGTGCAGACACAGCGCAACCAACTTCTTTCAAGAATGATGTGCGGAGACCAGCCGGTACGGAGGTGCGGAAAATGTTCCATGTGAAGAATGCTGCCAGAACGGAGTTTGTGTGCCAGGTATGCCACCAGAGCCAGCACTCACTGAGGAAATGCCAGAAGTTCCTGAATATGGATGTCCAAAGGCGCGCACAGGTAGTTAAGACGGCAAAGGTGTGCAATAACTGTCTGGGGTACAGTCATTTCGCCTCAAACTGCCCAAGCGACAAAAATTGCACGTTTTGTTCGAAACGCCACCATTCGTTGCTGCACATAAATACAACACCACAACCTAGCCAGCCCAGCAGACAGACAAGTTTCACCGCTACTCAGGTCTCCGTCAACCCAGACGCGCCTGAGTTCCATATGGACGGCAGAGCTAGCTCGAGCGGTAGAGATTTAAACACCTTCCATGCGTCAGCAGGCAGCTGTGCATCGACGAAGGTTTTGTTGGCAACAGCCGTTGTCAAAGTTATGGCAGCAGATGGCAGCTTCCATTGTCTAAGAGCTCTGGTCGACCCAGGATCAGAAGCCACCTTTATAACAGCAGCAGCTGCTAAATTGCTAAACTTAAAACGGTGTCAGACCGTGGCGAGAGTAAGTGGGTTGGGTTTGGTCAGCAGTGGCACAACGTATAGCAGCGTCGATCTAACGCTTGCGTCGCAACACTCGACGTTTGAAGGTGCTGTAAGAGCACTGGTTTTCACGTCACTGACTGGGCATCTTCCAGCCCACCGAATCGATCCAAAGAAATGGCAACATTTAGAGGGACTCTGTTTAGCAGATCCCACTTACTTTTTACCTGCTCCGGTGGACTTACTACTTGGAAGCGACGTTTTCGCCGACATACTCCTTCCACAAGTAGTACGGAGTCAAGACGGCCAAATTCCAGTGGCCCAAAAAACACAACTCGGCTGGATAATTTTTGGAAAAGTTCCGACCGAAACCCCGGTTCATGTCCGAACTTTTACGCAGTTCGCGGACTTAGGGTCGGAAGTACGAGGATTCCAGGAAGCTGAAGAGGTTGCAACTGCCGAAGAGGAGCGCTCAATTCCAACGCACGCCGTGCAGATGAACGCGGAAGATAATAAGAGACTCGATGTAGTGCAAAAAGTGTCGAAGCTGTTACGAGTGATCCGGGTGATTGCCACACATCTTAGATTTGCATCCAACTGCCGCAAAGTCAAGGGATTTTTAGCAGCGTTCGAACGCTTAACAAGACGTAGAGGTACATGCAGGAGGCTGCACAGTGATTGCGGAACAAATCTTGTTGGTGCTAACGCGAAGCTAGGCAGAATGTTGAAGAACGCAAAGCATTGCTGGAAGGAAGTAGCGGAAGAACTGTCAAACCACGGTACTGAATGGCATTTTATTCCTCCCGCTTCTCCCCATTTCGGAGGATTATGGGAAGCAGGTGTGAAACCGGCCAAGTACCACATCAAACAAGTTGTTGGAAGTGAGCTACTCACCATTGAGGAGCTCGCGACGCTTCTAACACAAATAGAAGCATGTCTCAATTCGAGACCCTTGTGTCCACTAACCGACAACATAGACGATTTGGACGTCTTAACTCCCGCTCACTTTCTCATCGGAGAACCAATACATGCCATACCGCAAGGGGATCTTACCAACAACATCACTTACTTAGACCGCTGGAAGAGAATTCAGGTCCTGGCTGACCAATTCTGGAAGAAGTGGCATTCTGAGTACCTTTGCAGGCTTCAACAACGCCCAAAATGGACGAAGACGGAAAAGGTTCCAAAGGTAGGTGACTTGGTTCTAATCAAGGATGTGCGTCTCCCAGCAACATACTGGAACATGGCCAGAATCACTGAGGCGCATCCCGGATCAAGCGGACTTATTCGAGTCGTCACGTTGAAGACAAAGAACGGATGCTTAAAGCGTCCAATTACCAAATTATGCTGGCTGCCGTCAAACCAAGCCACCGAAGATAGTACGCTGATTTGAAAACCGTCGCTATCATTAAACCACAAAACAAATCGAAATTTCATTTCAACAAACGAGTCAAAACCAACCTTATCGAATGGCCTACATCTTCCTCGAAGATATTCAAAAATTCACAACTTAAAATACACCGCCCCTGGCTGAATCATACTTACATCTTCTTCGAAGATTATGCAAAACTTTAAGTAAAACCCCTGGATACGGCTTAATTCAAGCCCAACGCAAAGCTGTTTTCAACAATCAACCCAACTTTACATGCTGCAACGAACCATATGCACAAAACAAAGGTTAAAACACATCATCATTCAAAACAACTATCAACCCATCTTTAAAACACCTGTAAAGTCAGTCAAGACACTTCAATCAACACATCTTTAAATATCCTGAAAGCTGTTCAAAGGGAAGAAAAATCAAACAAGAACTTTTTAAAAATCATCTTTATTGAAAGACATAATAATTTACAAAATTGCACGAAAGGCAGTCAAGCAGTTCATCTTTAATACTGTGCTGCATCAACGCACACACAAAATCAAACTCAAAATATAAAATGAATTGAAAACCAGAACTTATTCTACAAAACTTATGCTATAATATACAAAATCAAATTGTCTAAAATACATGTTCAAAAGGAACATCGAAAGCCGAGAAACACCGCACGTCGAAGTCAAATTCCCGTCGGCAAAACAAGAGAAAGAAAAATAGTCGTCGACAAGACACATTTTAATAAAAAAAAAAAAAAAACGAAAAAAAACTCTGTGCACTGCGCAACAACGCATACACAATATAAATTGAAATTAAAAAACGTTTATAATTTAACAAATTAACAAATTATTATCAGCGTAAACACAAAATGCACTGCCATTTTAAAAAAAAAAAAAAAAAAGAAGGAACACGATCCACATTACATAGAAAAATATAAAACACGAAATGTCAAATGCCGTCGGCAAATGCATTTGACCATTTTGCACTAAGGATCTGATTAATTTTTAAAGATCACCATATATACAGTCCACTGAATATAAATGAATAAGACACTTCATAATTTTCAATTAATTCTAACCACATCTAGAACTTAATTAAACTTATAAAATTCGCGAAACATTTCCGAAATAAGTCGCGAGTTGTTTACAAACAAAACGTAAACAACTATTCGAGTTGAAAGTCGAACTCTTCCAACTAGAAAAGGATGGCACTCGGTTGCGTTAAATTGGCCATTGCTAGAACCTTATGATTAAACATACACACACATACCATATATACCTATATCATATTAAAATAAAGAACCTTTACGAGCGACCCCGAAATCCGCGAATTAAATTCTAAAATGCACGCAATACCACACACACATACATCTACATGCAGAACAAAAATGGGAATTAAAATTAAAATAAATTGAAAATTTTCACGAGATTAAACATAATAACACACCCAAAACGTATTACAACCACACAAAACAAATGAATAAATATATTTTTAAACAAATATCTAAAATGAAACTCATCCTCGAATTTATGTGGGTCGGCACACACATGTCATCCATTAACCTCTGACCAGAAACCATGATGAAGGTTGCGGGAAATCCTACGCAACATATTCCATCCATCGCAGCAACTTCGCATCACAGCAGCAAAACCACAAGCACAATCAATTGATTTGTAAATTAAACACATTTAAAATACTCACAAATCACAAAAAATCGCGATTAAATTGCGCAAGCATGTCGGCACCATGCTCACCACGCTAACGAAATTACAATTTACATACGAGACGAACAAGAAAGAATGAAACACGATGAATGAAAGTACAAAGTACTACTTACGCAAGGCAGTAGGCACGGCATACAACCGATGCAGTACACATGCCAAAGTGAAAGGCAACAATTGTAAAATTTCGCATTAGTATCTGTTGTACTATTCTTTCGTGTTGTCCATTCTCCATTTATGTTTTAATTCAATGTATTAATCTCTCTTCTTCTCTTTTCATGTATATATGAGAAAGAAGAGTACCACCATCAATTAATACTTATACCAGTTACGGATGGCACCTAAATGTCAAAGGCCATCTGTGGAGAAGTAGCTGAACGTCGTCGGGGGTACTACAGTGCAGACTTTGGACAGGGTGCACCCTAAGCAGATGGAGTTTTCGAATTTTTTGGAGGCGGGAGAATGTTTGGAACTGGATGGAAACATTTACAACGAAAATAAACAATACTAAACATACGTTCCACAAAATGTAAATATAAACAAAAACATAGAATGTATATAGAAAAAGTAATGAAGTGAATGTACCTGAAGTCATATGACTAAAAAGTTCTAAGCAATTAAATACAACCATTTTACAAGTGAAAAAGTGAAGTTGTGTGTTTCATTTAAAAATAACTTTTTTCCTAGTTTTTTCATATTTAGAAACAAAACCTAGTCGGAACACGCATATAAAATTTGGTAAAAATCGGTAAGGCCGTTTCGGATTATATATTAGATGTATCAGGTGTTACAAATCGAAAATGCAATTAGTAATGAAGGTGAGGCTAATCGCATTATTTTGCTCTTCATTTTCCCAAAAAACAGTATACTTCAAGTTTGTTTGTCCTGTAAAGGTAAATCCTTTCGTCTACGTACTCAAGAGTCGTAAGTCGATGTTTACAGTCTAAATATCCTTATGTCATTGTCCTACAATAAATTGTAGAAAATTTATTTTCGTTCAACCTAACATCGTCCATGACAGAATCTTATACCTGTGCGACATAAGACCAACAAATTTGGCCTCATATCACTTAGCCTTAAGTCACGGCACCACACCAATCAGATGGGCACGAATATTAAAAATTTGAATATTTTTTTATTTTGTAATGTGGTGGTTATATAAAGGGTGTTTTTTAAGACATCTGGTTTTCAATATGGCAATGTATTTTCGGAGTCGATCTTTTTGACAACTGTCACTTGATTTATGCTCAGTTTGGTTTGCCTTTTCATCGCAGAAGATTTAAAACCGCACGACTACTGGACACTGCGTACATTCGCTAAATTGTCACTACGAAATCGCCGATTCTGACATAAGGTCAGAAGGTTAAGGTTTTTTAGTGAACTATTCAAGTTGATAAAGAAAAAGCACAAAATTGGTACAAGCAGTATTCAAATTCAAAACTTGCTGTCACTTTTCAAAGGATAATTTGTGAAATACAAATTCATGCCTGATTTGCTTCATTTGAAAAATAAAGTAACTAAACAGATATGAATAATTATCTCTTTCCTACTTTTCAAACATCAGATTCTTTGCAACAGCTTTTTTTATAATTTTTGGAGTGATAGTGCACCAGTGAAGAAAGCTTTATGTCAAGGTCAGCAGTTCTGATGAAAAAATTTTCGGGTATGTTCGGGGAGTAGATTAAAGTCAAATATGAAATGAGTTTTTCAATTGGCAAAAAGAATCAATTTAATTTTTCCAAATCTATGGGAAATCTATTTAACACCATTTGTCTGTAATTTCATAGATTCGGATGTAAAATAAACCGATTCTATTTACCAAAAAAACGTGAAATTGAATTATTTTACTGCATAAATAAATAAACACGTTAAAATAAATTGAGTGGAAATACATACTCTTAACTATTCCAAATATGTATGATTTTTTTCGGGGGTAATGTTTGATTTTCTTTCTTTTGATCATTTCCAACTGCATTCGTGACAGAAAAAAAAGTAGGTTAAATTTGGGAGTATGAATTCGGATCATGAATGTGGCCCATCTTTCGAATTGTCCTTAGGTATGATTTCTATCATTCTCCGTCTGACTTCTCAACAAAAAAGTTTTATTGAATTCAGTTTCTTCTAAGAAAAAATCCCAATTGTTTCAACTGGGGATTGCGTATGCTTTTCTTTATGAAGGTTGAAGTGGAATGCTCTCTGGATAAAGCTTTCAAAATCTTTGACATTTTCTATTGACTGCCAGTGTGCCAGTACTCACTCTAGCACTCCTTCTTGGCTTTGTGCACATAGTTTGAAAACTTTTTATTATTATTGGAAAAATGTTTAACTGTAGCAAATATCACAGATGACAAGTGTCATTTTCTTGCACGACATGAGCTTCTCTTACAATTTTGTCCTTTGTCACCCCTAGACACCAAATAGGTACGTTCCACCTTTTAAAGCTCTAACGAATAATTGACAAAAAAAAAACATCGCTTTATACTCGTAATTGCAACGTTTAGTATCCGTCGTTGCCTAGCATTCATTCATCAAAACCCATAACCCCTAACCAGCTTAAAACTATCGTATATACCAAATTTACCATCCATACTCGTGCAATGTATAAGTAGTACATATATGTGTTTGATTATTGATTAAAGTAAAGGTAAGCACTAAGCGAAAGGACACGTTCGTACACGACAAATGGAAATGAGACACAAAGTGTATTTACAAATGCATATATGCCAAACTATGCTGCACACCCCATAGAAATGGGTAGAAATTTTCCAAGATCTTGGATTGTTTTAGTCTTATCCTTTCCCTTACAATGGCTGACATATGAAAATTTCGCCCTTAAAAATCGGTAGCTAATTGGATAAAGGGATAAATGTCTCAAATTTTCATATAACGAAGTTCGCTACGACGCGACGCGACTTGTCGGTCAGCGGCGAATGCTTTTTCTGTGAAAGCTTGATTCTAAAAAGTGCATGCTGAGGATAAAAATTGTGCTATGTAACCTTACATTGCTTTCTCTTGCTCTTAAGCTGACTTCTAAGTTTCTGTGCCGTGTTTTCTTGATTATTTAAGAGACTACAATAAACCATGACATTTCGGTGATAGAGAACACGAAAAAATGGGTCTTGAATTCTGTCTGTCCGTATGTCTGTCTGTCGGTGTATGGAGCTACAGCCTGAACCGCTAAACAGATTTTCTTCAAAATTTGCAGTTAGGGTCTATAGGGTAGCCTACAGATATAAAATAAATAGGGTGGCGCAACAGAGCGAGAAACCCTTGGGCCTAGCGCATTTCTCACAACCATCCCTTGTGAGGGAATGGAGGGGAACTACAATTTTCTGTCGGTTCCGAACGGCTAATCGAGAAAGCGCTTTTCATGGCAATGAATACTAACGGAGGACTTGCCAATTCCTCGCGAAAGGCGATACCCGTAGAAAAAACATTTTTGCCTCTGGTGGGATTCGAACTCGAACCACTGGATTAACAGGCGGACATGCTATCCATCACACCACGGGTACCACAATGGGCTCTCTAGGTCTTGAAATAACGGTACCTGAGGTACAACCTATACTATAATACTTATTTTCTCAAAAACGGCTTTAACGATTTCGATTAAATTTTGTTTTTTTTTGTATTATGAAAACAATTTAAAAACGGTACCTCTTACAGTACTGTTTTTTTATACAAAAATTCCTAGGTTGTTTGAGAAAGATGGGATGCCAAATTTAAAGAAATTCAAAATTTTGAAATTGTTATTAGATTCTTTGAAAAATTTAGATTTTTATTTTCAAAATAGAGTCCTCGATCTCTTTTAAATATTTTGTCGAAACATTTTCTGATCTTAAAACTTGCGTTCTTTGTTTTAAGAAAAGATTACTTTTGAAAATAGCGGTTTTGAAAAATCGTGTCTATAAATTTTGATTAAATTTTCAATATTTATATGTACTTGCAACTGCAAAAAAAAAATCATAAAGAAAAAAATGTTTTCATATTTTCGCTAAAAGCCTTTGGATTATATTATTTAATTTTTAATTACTTAATGAAAGATTGTGATTTTATTTAATTTTCATTACTAATGGGTAGTTAGCAACACTGTACCACCAAATGTGTTCAAATACTAAAACCTCATACTTAGTCTTAAGTTTGATACAGCCAGCGCCCACAAGCTCGTGAAACCCAGTCGAACCCTTCAAGTGTAGACAACCGAGTTGTCTGTTTGGCTCGTCTGACTCTGAAACTATTTTTGGACACAACTACCGCTATAATGACATAGAAGATAGAACCTACTTTGGGCATTTAGAAAAATAGAAGAGGATTTAGCAGAAGAACTTTTTTGAATCACAATACAGATAAAAAACAGAGTAAGGTAGAGCATTCCACGCAAAGGTTGAGCAAATTAAACATGAATCTCTATACTTGACTGTACGTCCGAAGTTGCACTCAATGTAAAGCGGGGAATACACGAAACACGATACAATAGTCGAACGCGACTTGGATCGCATACGATCGAGTTTGGTTTTCAGTTCAAGGCATTTGACATTCCGATATCGAAACAATCAAAATTTTTTGTATACCTACACACTATACATTATAAAATCATCCCATGCGATGTACTATTATCGGTACGGTAATTGTATCGTCTAATCCCCGCTTAAAGCTGATGATGATGAGCATTCCAAGGGAGGCGGATGCTACTACTACTTATTTGACTAGAGCTCTGTTTATTAAATCCTAATATTATAAATGTGAAAGTAATTCTGTCTGTCTCCCAAATCTGCGAGCAATAGGTTGTTGTGAGCCTTTTGATAACACTGGACAGTGTCCAGTGGACACTGGTGTACAAAATTGGACTTTTTGAATGATGAATGAAATAAATTATGTTTCTTTTAAAGGTTTTTGCTACGGTGAATCTAAATATGAGCATAAAATTTACCTTACAGCTCACTTTTCTGAGATATTAAGCATTCAAGATCAAAAAATCCATTTTTTGTTATCTTTCAGTCTCTGTTTTAACATGAAAAAAATGTTAACCCAAAAACAAAGCATTGCTGATTTGCTATCCACTGAATCCATATCTGGTCTCAAAATGGCTTCATTACATTGAATTATTGCATTATTGCCTAGGTGCAGTCAAAAGGAAATTAGCGTCAGTAAACATATTTTTGAAGGTTTTGGGTGTGCTGAACTCAAATTCGGTCGCTGAATTGTTCTATCACATTAGGTTCCAGTGAATATAGACAGAATAAGATCAAGTAATCAGTGCTTAATTCTTTGGCAACCTGGCGTTGTAGCGCAATTCTGACTGGATTTGAATTAAGCAGACTGAGAACTTTAAAAAATGAGTTTTCTGATTCCAATTTCCTATCGAGACTGCACCTAGGCCTAGGTAGCAAAAGGCTTATACTTTTCTCGACCATAGATGAATAGCTGAATAATGCAATGTTAGTTTATGCTGTCAAAGCAAGCGACAGCGTCTTTGATGGCCTCGTCGGTAGAAACTCCCAAATCTGTGAGCAATAGGTTGTTGTGAGCTTATTGATAATTGAATCCAATTTTTTATTCATAGTTCTGATTAATGTATTTTATTTCGTGTTCTTTTGAATAAATGGATTCAAACAAAGGGGTAGCTCCAAAGACACCAGTGCACTGGTGGGTCCCGCCATAGGTCAAAAATCAAAAAAGTGAATGTCATAAATCCAATATGTGTTGATGAAATTATGTTGTACACATTCCCGCTAGTAAAAAGCAACAAAAATATTGAACGGTAATTTTGTTTTCTTTACTTATAGGCTTTTCAAAGTCAATATAAATTTAAAAGCACATCAGTTCAATTTATTGGTTGTGATCTTGTGGTAGTGCTAACACGTGTTAAAAAAGCTTACAATTATTTTCTTAAGTATGGATATTAAATTAGGAGGTGAGTACTTTCTAAAATCATACATACAACAAAATGTAAAATATATCCAGGTGTATTTATATGGGGTCTCTTTCGTACTGTTGCTTTTCAAATATTTTTAAAAGACTTTTTTAAAGTAAATTGGAGATTTAGTTGGGTTTACACCGAGCTACTTCAACAAATTTGGTATTAAAACGTAGAATATTGTCTAACCTTTGAAAATAACTTTGGCTTTTTTTCCACTTTTTTCCCCTTTTGAAGTTATAACAGTTTACGTAACCATATATCTCATAAATTAAGTTGAAAAAAATTAAAATTATTTTTATGCATTTATCGTTTCATATTTTTTAGACAATGGCTATGAATGCTGTTTCACACGCAACTTTTTGTTTGGAAAATGGCTTGAAATCCGTGAAAATAATTCAACATGCAAAATCCAAGCCAACCTAATACTTGATAACATCAAAAGCAATTGGCCAGATGAAGGCGTGGAGAGCGTTACATTCGATCCTCTTTATGACCAAATTCTTTTGGTATGCAATAGGCTTACGGGATTCTGGAAAAAGTATAAGGCCAGAAAAAATTGCTTAATAAGAAATCATTCCGCCTGGCTCGAGAAATCTGAAACTGTGTTCTTGAGCATCGCCAGTACGAGTACGACTCAACAACGAGGTCGTCCGAGAAAATTGTTTCAGGAATGCTCTTCTCGAACTAAACGGGGACGTTTGGCAGAAATTTCCATACACGACGAATCTATTGCAACAGCTCTGCGCGATACGTCAGTTAATTCGGATAAAGAAGATGAAAAAGTGACTGTTACATGTAGCGAGGTACTATCTCTTTTTGTTGAAGCGAAGTTAACAAAAAATCGGTATTTGCTTATTCAACATTTTGTCAACACTAAAATTAAGAAGAATGCATTACCCAGCTACAAAGCCATTAAAAATGAAAAGCAAAGCTCTTATCCAGAACCTGAAAAAATAACGGTAACTGAATCAAGCGCTGAAGTAGATTTACAAGCTCTTCTCAATCACACAGCAGCAAGACTCCTTTTATCTCAGAGAGACGTTCTATAGACACTTTCAACAAAGAATCGTCTAAAAGCCTTATTTTAGATGGAAAATGGGGATTCGATGGAAGTACCGGACAAAGCGAGTATAAACAAAATTTTAGTGAATCTGATGCGAAAGATTGCGACTTATTCGTCACATCCTACGTTCCATTAAGGCTTCACTTAAAAAATGAAAATGAAGAAATTACAGTTTGGAAAAATTCTCGACCAGCTTCAACACGATACTGTCGTCCAATGAGATTCCAGTTTAAAAAAGAAACAACCGCTGTTTCTCTGGCTGAAGAAGAGTACTACTCTGAACAAATTAATTTATTACAACCTTTGACTATGATGATCGGGGATGTCGAATGGTCCGTCACTTTCAACATGCATTTAACGATGGTTGACGGGAAAGTTTGCAACGCGCTTAACAACTCGTCCGCTGCAAAATGTTATATATGTGGAGCTTCACCCAAAGAAATGAACGATATTAATCGGTGCCTTCAAAAAACGGTCAATGAAAATAGTTTTTCTTCTGGCTTGTCCCCACTTCACGCCTGGATAAGGTTCTTTGAGTTTTTTGTACACATTTCGTACAGACAAACATTTAAGAAATGGCAGGTCAGAGGTACAGACAAAACCGAGTTCGAAAACAAAAAAAAAATGGTTCAAGCTCAGTTCCGAGAAAAGCTAGGCTTGATCGTGGACAGACCAAAACCGGGTGGAAGTGGCACCTCGAATGATGGCAACACAGCCAGAAAATTTTTCAACAACCCACGAATTTCGGCTGAAATTACCGGAAATGACCAAACTTTGATTGAGAGATGTGCCACAATCCTACAAGTTTTGAACTCTGGGTACATGATCGACGCCGATAAATTCAAAGCTTTCTGCTTAGAAACAGCTGAGCATTTAGTTAAGACCTATCCATGGTACTATCTGCCTGCTTCTGTTCATAAGGTGCTGTTACATGGCGCATCTATTATTGAACATCATGGACTAATATCTATAGGCGAATTGAGTGAAGAAGCCGCAGAGTCCAGAAACAAGGATATAAAAGATTATAGACTCAATTTTACAAGAAAAATGTCTCGCGTTATTACAAATAGGGACCTTTTAAATCGGCTTTTATTAACTTCCGACCCGCTTATATCCAATCTAAGAAAATTGCCTAATAAAAAGAAATCTCTTTTGTCACAAACAGCATTAGAGCTTATAAAAACATAGTTTTCTCAAAAATTTTCTTACAATTATATTCAAATAAACAATCTTAAAACATATCAACGGGTTTTTATTTAAAAAAAGCAAGAATAATATTTTTGACCGCACTTTGTATGGGCGGGTACCCACATTGGCAGTGCTCGAAAGGTCACTTTTGAATTTTGGGTATATGAAAAAAAACTGTGACTTTTCATAAAATACTCAGTACCTACTTGTCTTCAGAAAAATGCATTTCAGTTTTGTTTTTATGTTTTG
This sequence comes from Melanostoma scalare, assembly GCA_949752695.1. Lineage (NCBI taxonomy): Eukaryota > Metazoa > Arthropoda > Insecta > Diptera > Syrphidae > Melanostoma > Melanostoma scalare. The sequence goes on from OX456984.1 coordinate 94,657,288, forward strand.
CACTATTTAAGTCAAGCGATCAAAGCTGTCTAGTTCAGTGCGAAATTTGTAAAACAGAAAGATGTAAAAAGCGGTTCCTTCTATTTTTTTTTTCAATATCTTTGTGTGTGATTAAAAATACAAAATATGTGCGACAAAGGTAAAGATGTGTACATTTTATTAAGTTTTTTTTTGCAAATGAAAAGAAATACATAATTAAATTAATTAGTTTTTAAACTTTGTTGGAATTTCACATAATATCTCTTGTTTTGCAAAAACTTAGCAGATCTTTTAATTGTTCGAAGTTAAGACATATATTTCCTTAACAAAAATGTAAAAGTTTAAGTGCTAAGCTTTTGCCGGATTTGTCTTTAATTAAAAAAAAATTTAAAGGGCGCCATATGTTGCTTTTGGAGATACAAGGCACTGCAATCTGATAATGGATTTGGCTTGGAACATAATATTTTGCGGAATATCGCTTCGTTTTCGAGATATCGATATCGAAAATTTGAGTGATTTTCAGGCTGTTACTAGTTTGGTGACAAAAATGTAACTTTTTTATGTTTTTAATCACAAAACCAGTAAGCCTGAAATTCACTCGATATGTAAGCTTTCATTAGTTATATAATTAGAAACTAAGTCATAAACTTAATATTAGTTTATATTTACAACTAGCTGAGCCTAGCTCAGGCGCAAGTTTCCATTCTAGTGGCAGATTGGAGATGAATTATAGCCTATGTTCCTCAGGGGCATTTGAGCACTCTAACTATGACAGCATTTTTGGAATCGGTCCAGTATTTTCCAAGTTCCCTGATTTGTTCCAGTCCCCATTCCGTTCTCGTATGGGGATGAAATATAGTCTATATAACCTGAGAATAACACCGTATTTTATAGTGAAAATAGTATTGAAATCAGAACAGTGGTTTTTGAACTAACGTTCCCGTTCCCGTTCCAGTAAGAAAATGGTGATGAAATATAGTCTTTATTACTCAGGAACAAAGAAGCACTCTTAGAGTGAAAGAATTTTTGTAATCGGTTCAAAATTCTTCAAGTTCCCGCTTGTTTTCTTTTCCTGTCCTGTCCTCGTGGGGATAAAATATTGTTGAAGATATTTGGGGATAACGTCGTATTGTAATAGCGACAAAAATCTGATATCGTTTTGAATTCCCATTCCCAATCCTGTTCTTGTGGGAATTTAGCGATGAAATATAGTCCATATTCCATAAAACTCAGGGGAATGCAGCACTCCAGTGGCGAAAGAATTTTAGGAGTTAGTCTACTATTTTTCAAGTTCCCGCTTATGTTTCCGTTCCCGAGAGAATATGTAAAGAAAATCTAGCCTAAGATGTTATTTCTCAGGTTCTTTGCCATTTTTGTGTTCCAAATTTAGTATTAATAGTTTTAGTGGTTCTTCAATACAAACACCTAGCTCTCGTTAACGTTTCCATTCCCGTTCCCGGGTACTTTTGAGGTTATGTAAATCGCGCAATGAAATAGGAATAAATAATTATAGCCAGCGATTTATTGTCAAAAAAATAAAATGCAATAATTTGTTTTCAGATCAAAGTTGAATGCTGTTAGTTCCAGAATCACAGAAGCACTATGCTCAACTTCATTTTGTCGTGCTCTCAGTTGTTGTGTTTGATGAGCACGAAATCGTTGCATTCTTAAGTCTTAACCTATCCAGTATCCATTCCATTTCCACTCACTATAGAACATATTTGTGACATACTTATACGACTACTTTCGTAAATGTCTCTCGCTGGTCATCAATGCGGTTAGCACGTGATGTTTCTCTTCGCCCTTTTGATTTTCTATCTATATTATGTATGTTACAAATAAAGCTACGCCGGGCGGGTCTGCTAATGAGATTTTGAATTACTTGTGGAAGTCTAGGGAATATATGAAAAATTGCCTGGATTATAGTAAAAGTGGCATTTTAAATAAAAAAAAATTTAGAATAGTCTAGGGAATATATGAAAAATTGCCTGGATTATAGTAAAAGTGGCATTTTAAATAAAAAAAAATTTAAATCTTTTCTTTTTAAAAATTTATCTCTTTCTTACCATAACAGGCAAAAATTAAATTAAAAGAATTCTTAGAAACAAACAATTTAATGATCATATTATTTGTTATTTATTTTTTTAATTTCTCATTGTCAAAAGAAAAACATTGTTTTAATTAAATTTTTTTATTCATTACAGTTAAGATTAAAGAAATTCTTACTTTTACTTTATTTGAATTCCTTTTTTTCACATAAACTTACCATTTAAACCTTCCCTAGACCTCCACGAACATTTCAAGACCAAGTTAAGATAAATCCATTGAGCCGTTCTCGAGTTTTAGCCAGACTAACGAACAGCAATTCATAGACAGATAGATAGATAGATATATGTAGATATATTATTATATACAGGGTGTCCCGTAATTCGTTTTACATACTTTGGGATGTGATTCTTGGTCATATTCTAAGAAAAAATTGTTTTACAATAAAGTCCGTTTCTCAAGTTTGACATCACTTTTTGACAATTTAAAAAAAGTCTAACTTTGGTACCCTGACCTGTGTTAAATTCGATATCTCTGTCAATACTGATGATAGATACCTAGTCTTAGACTTAATTTTTTGTAGAAATAACAACCTTTAAGACTGTATTTAAGTTGAGCTCCTATAGGTTTAGGGTTGCCAGATTTTCAATTTTAAGTGGTGTTCAAATTTTCTTCCCTAAGCAAAGTTTTGACTTTGAGGTCATTTTTTTGCAGAAAATGCTTGATAAACATAGAGTTTCTTTATTTTTTTTACAGATGAACAAAACAATAATAAAAAAAAAACTTTTAATTAAGTCCACTCAAAAACCCATACATTTTATGATACTTGGAAAAAACTAAAACAGGTAAAAAATCTAATTTTTGGTTTTTTACGGACTTATATTGCAACAACTTGTAATGGGAGTAGTTTTTATAGAATTTTTAGTAGTTTCTTATGTATTTTATACACATATATATATATATATATAGATATAGATATTTAGATACATATATAGATACTTATATAGATACATATACAAATACATATAGATATATATATATATATAGATATAGAATTATAGATAGATATAAAGTAAAAAAAAATTTTCTACTTCAAGTATCAATATCTTGAACACGAAAAATTTTATTTTACATTTTGGTTTAGTTTGGCCTTAGATATCGTACTATTCTCATCCTTGATTATAAACACGAAAATAAAAACAAACGAATTGCTTGGTGTAATCAAGTAAGGTCATCTGTATCTAAACAACCCCAAAAATTATTTTTTTTTTTTTAAATAAACTTTGATTCAAACATTGGAATAAATTTACTACAATACAAGGTTTTCTAACGCAAACAATAACTTTAAACATTTCAAATTAATTTAGCAGCACTACTTCTGCCCACTGTGCGCCGTTCGCAGTACCTAAGTCACCGGGCTCTATGTTTCTCAGTGCGTTCACACAATTCTTTGAAAGAAACACCTTTAACTCAGAAAAATGATTTTGAAGCGGTTTTGTTCGTTCGCTACCGCTATTGGTTTCTAGTCGGCGTCTAATTTGGTCTTAAGAGATGAGTTCTAAGACTTCTGTTATCCACTATTTACGTTAAGAACGTTACGTTACGTGAGAATTTTCGATTAAAAACAGTGGTATTTCTTCGATATTAAGTCAAAATAAGGTGAAAAATTAAATACTTTTAATCAAAAAGATTACAGAGTGACTAGGGCTTTATAATGTTAGTTCTCACCAAATTTCGCGAAAGAAATTGTAAAGGATAATAATAAAAACTAAAAAATTAGGTAATTTGAATTTTTCACTATAATTTTTGGGCTATATGAACAAAGTGCGGTGGATGGGCGTTGTACTATTCGGGTAGACTCTGACTGGTGCCAACTTGGCGGCGCGGCGCCCAGATGTTGCAACTTATAGTACACGTCAATTGTGCTTACTATACTTCCAAGCGGTATCCACTGGGCCCTGGGATGCTCCGTCCAGAGCTGACCTGCTAAACTAGTGAGTGCGAGTGTTGACAAGGGAATACGGATAAAAGAATTGTGATCAACACTATAATTGCCCTGCGAACAATGTCTGACTGCACGATTCTCAGTGGTCTACGAGAGCTTTCGCGTATGTGTCCCAGCGGATGAATTCGAATGACAGAATCAACGGTGGACTTCAGCAGTCAAAAAAGCAGAAACCCCTGAAGGAGCTATTACGACTTATTTGGATTAAAGGTCTTTCGGGGTCTTTCAATACTAGGAGAGGGTATTGAAGTAGAGATGGTGGCGGATGAGCTCCTGGTGAGCCAACGGCAGCACTCACACCCCTGCAGCAGGGTACTGACACTGGATATTCCAGCCCTTTGTGTCCGAAGGGATCCAAAAGGACCTGGCCCTCCAGGTTGGGGGTTGTGCGCTAGGGTTAACTACCCAACCACTTAAAAAAGACCTTGTTCCGAAACATCAAACAGCCTCGGATAACGATAATGATTTCAAAGTTGACGACCCAAGCAAACGAAAAAAGGACAATGACCTCCGGATCTGCACGTGGAAAGTAAGATCTCTTAACGGACTACGTGCAGCTGGAAAATTAGCGGACGCCCTGGACCGCTACAAAGCAGACATAACCGCCATCCAAGAAGTGCGATGGAGATGGAGAGATGGGCATAAAGACGATAAAAATCTGTGGCATATACAATGGCGACTGCTGCAGACAACAGAAACAACGCTTATTTGGGCGCGGATTTGTCGTTAAAGGAAGACTCAGGGATAAGGTGATTAGCCAAAATCCAGTTAAAGAGCGTATAGTGACCATCCGCATCAGGGCTAAATTCGCCAACATTAGCCTTATATGCGCCCACGCCCGCACAGAAAGACGACAATTCCAAGACTGTTTCTACGAGCTCCTCGAAGAAACATATGAGCAGTGCCCTAGACACGACATGAAAATCGTTCTTGGCGATTTTAACGCAAAACTAGGGAAGGAGGACATCTTTGAAAATTCTGTCGGTAAGCATAGCCTCCATGACAAAACCTCCGAAAACGGACTGAGGCTAATCGATTTTGCTGCGTTGCTAAATCTAGTTGTAAGTAGTACACGCTTCCCGCATCTCAAAATTCATAAAGGTACATGGCGATCCCCAGATCAATTAACCGTCAACCAAATTGACCATGTTGCGATCGACGCAAGGCACTCTTCCAGTGTGTTAGATGTCCGAACTTTCCGAGGGGCCAACTTTGACTCAGGCCACTACCTTGTTGTAGCCAAGGTACGAATGAGAATATCTTGTTTACGACCTACACGAACTAACCCCTCTGAAGAGATATGACGACGGAAAGCTGCAATCGCAAGAGATTGCCAATGCCTTTTCCAATCGAGTGTCCCTTCAATTATCCTTGAATCCCATGCCGCCAGCATTAAGCATTGAAGACCAGTGGCAGCAATGCCAAGAAGCCATCAGAGCCGCTGCCTCTGAGGTTCTGGGTTTCACTCGGCCCCCAAATCTAAACCCATGGTTCGATGAAGAATGCAGGCAGACAAATGCAGCCAAACAATAAGCACGACAAATGCTGATGCAAAAACGAATGAGGGCTGCTTACGATCAGTATAACGAGATTTACAAGGAGAGAAGAAGGGAAGAACACCGACTTCTCAAAAAGAAAAAGAAGCAGCATGAGAAGCGCTCGTTTGAGGAAATAGAGAGGTGCCATGACAGGAACGAGATTCGGAAGTTCTACCAAAAGGTAAAAAGATCCTGCCAGGGTGGCAAACCCCGAACTCAAGCCTGTAAAGACCAGCAGGGAAACATAGTTATAGAGTCACAGTCGCTACTGAGGATCTGGAAAGATCATTTCTGCAGACTGCTTAACGGCGATGAAGACACAAATTCCGCTGTCAGGCAGATTGCCCCATTCAGCTTGGACGATGATCAAGAATGCCGTCCTCCCGACCTAGAAGAGGTTAAGCTTGCTTTATGCAAACTTAAATCAAATAAGACTGCAGGTGCAGATGGCCTTGATGCCGAACTTTTCAAGGCAGCTGGAGATCAGTTGGAAAGGAGCATGCACCAGCTGATTTATTTTGGTGGGGCTACCGCCCCATTTATTAGCTTAATACAAGCTTAAAATAACTTAAACATACTAAACTTAAACTACAGGGATGAGAAATGGTTTAAAAGGAGGACTTTCAGACAAGAACTTGAAAGATTAAGGTCGAAAAGAAAAGGAACAGAGTTAATCTTACTCGTCATGCGGGTTAGGGGTTCGTTGAGACCATAGGATGTACGATGAGCAGGAAGGAAAAAAAATCGGGAAGATCTTACGTTTCGGGGATTAGTGTTGAAGGAGATAAGATCTAAAAGGGGGGAGCAGTCAGTGTTACCAGTAAGAAGTCGGTGAATGAATATGATGTCAAAGACATTCCTTCTGTTTTCTAGGGAGTGGAGATTAAGGATTGCGAGACGTTCGCGGTAAGGAGGCAGGGTGAGAAAGTTTCTAACATCGTAGAGATCCCGAAGGGCAAACAGCAGAAAACGACGTTGAACACTTTCGATCCTAGAGATATGAACCGCTTGATATGGAGCCCACACTTGCGATGCATACTCTAGGAGAGGGCGAACATAGGCAATATAGAGGGATTTAGTAACAAGGGGGTTATGGAACTCTTTGGACAAAATGGAACTCTTTGGATCTGCATGATATGGTCGAAAGAAAGCATGCCCGATGAATGGAACCTCAGTATCGTATGCCCGATCCTAAAGAAGGGAGACCCACACAATTGCGCCAATTACAGAGGGATAAGCCTCCTTAACGTCGCTTATAAGATCTTGTCTGCTGTAATATGTGAACGTGTGAAACCCCACGTCCACAACTTGATAGGTCCTTATCAATGTGGTTTTAGACCAGAGAAGTCCACGATAGACCAAATTTTCACATAATGGCAGATTTTGGAAAAAACCCGAGAACATAATATCGATATTCACCATCTCTTTATCGATTTCAAGGCCGCGTATGACAGTATTTACAGAGACGAGCTGTACAGAGCCATGTCTAGTTTCGCCATCCCTGCAAAACTCGTACGACTATGCAGGATCACTTTGGAGAATTCACGCTGTTCCGTCAAGGTCGGTAAAGAACTCACCGAGACCTTTGATGTCGAAAAAGGCTTTAGGCAAGGCGACAAACTGTCATGCGATTTCATCAACATCATACTTGAAAATATTGTAAGAATTTCAAACGTCAACACCAGAGGAACAATCTTTCAAAAGTCTGTACAATTACTCGCCTATGCAGACGATATTGACGTAATGGGGAGAAAAAAGCGTGATGTCATAGGTGCTTTTGCGAGTATTGAAACAGAAGTGGCAAAAATGGGTTTGATGGTTAATGAGGGCAAAACGAAGTATATGTTGTCATCAAACAAGGACACAGAACATCAACGAGTTGGACAAAACGTCACAATAGACAGACATAACTTCGAGGTAGTACAGGACTTCGTCTACCTAGGATCCGCTGTATAAACGGAAAACAACATCAGTGCGTAGATCAAACGGAGAATAACTCTTGCCAACCGTTGCTTCTTTGGGTTAAGAAGGCAATTGAGAAACAAAACCCTCCCCAGAAAAACCAAGGTAATCTTGTATAAGACCTTAATCATCCCAGTCCTGCTTTATGGCGCGGAAGCATGGACCTTATCGAAAGCGGATGAGGAAACTCTTGGTCGTTTCGAAAGAAAAAGTCTCCGAATGATCTTTGGTCCCGTATGCGAAGACAATGTGTGGAGAAGAAGATACAACAACGAGCTGTATGAGCTGTACCGCGACATGGGCATAGCCAGAAAAGTACGCATCGCGAGGCTACGATGGTTGGGTCATGTAGAGCGGATGGACCCAAACGCTCCGGCTCGACGGGTGTTCGAAAGCAAATTGCAGGGAAATCGCGGAAGGGGAAGACCTCGTCTTAGGTGGCGCAATCAAGTGGATGAAGACCTCAACCGACTTAGAGTGCGAAACTGGAGAGAGCTCGCCCGAAATCGAAGTCGTTTTATAGAAGGATGTTGGTTGAGGCCTAGGTTCACCACGAACTGTAATGCCCACCTAAGTAAGTAAGTAAGAACAAAGTGTCAATATAAAATTTGTAGATCTTGTAACTACCAACAACTTTTAGATTTTTTTTATTTTCAAAGAACTTATAATTTTGCCGAAAATTGAGATAGACCGCTTTTTACACAGAAGAAAATAGAATAGTTTATTACACCTGTTTAAATTTGCATTGTGAATGTTGGTCAATCTAAATAGGCTTAGTATTGATCATACTTACTAGGCAAGTATACAGCTCCTTTGGCGAAACAAAAAATTCAACTATTTTTCTATGCAAAACAAAAATTGAGGATATTCTGAGTGAATAACATAATTGGAGCACTAAATTCTTAGTTCACAGCAAATTCTTTGGTCCACATAATTTGTTCTTCTTTAACTTCAACGGAATTTTCGCGAAATTGATTCGACATCTAAACGCAGTTGTTTTCAAATCAGGAAACTTTATTAAATTTTCTTCCATTAAGCTTAAGCATTAGTTTTTCACATAGCACAAGAAACTAAAATAGGCACAAAGGCATTAATTCTCAATAATATTATCTAAACACTTATCGTAAAAACCAATTATTACAACTAGAGAAACACAACCCACTCTACAGTGCAAGAAGAGAATCTTCACAATTATTCCTTCATTTATTATGGGGTCTTAACTTTTACTTTCGATTGCTGTAAAGGACAATAATGAAAGAGAAGATTTCATGGAATGGATTTCCAAGAAAAGCAAATAACGAATTTATGGATTGAGATACGCCTACAAAACAAAAATTCTCTTAAGTAGCTTGAATAAACAACACGTGCCAGTAATAAACTCATAATATCTGCACTGAAAACATGTACCTGAATTTACAAAAATAATAATAATAATAATAATAATAATAATAATAAACACAAGAAGCTGTGACTATGATAAAGAATTCTCCTTTATTACATTTCTGAGACTACGCAACGAGTCACTTTTTAAGAGCTATCGGAAATAGAGTTTTGGTATACTCTTTCTAACATTCTGGCCGGTATCTTACGAATTAATACTTCAACTTTGGATTCCATAGCGTCAGTCAAAGTACATGTCGCTCTAGACATGAGCCTCAACATAGCTTTGCCAAAAGTAGCCTATAGATGTTAAATCGCATTACCAGGCGACTTTACCGAACTTGTCTCTCAATTGGTCCGTAGTTAAGAGTGGGTGTTGGACCATTGCAAATATGCCGATAGCTTTTACATTTCAAATGATAATTGAATGATTACACTCTTGTTTTGTACGATGTGGACTGTATGTGTGATTAAGTGTTATTTGTTTAATTTTGGAATGAAAAATGTGTTGTGTTTAGATGTTGAATGTTAAGTGTATTAGCAAAAATATAATGTATATTAAATTGTGTAATATTGCTAAATATATGTTATGTATGTTGTGTGAAAGTGATACTTAGTGTTTTACTGCTAGCTGCTTATTAAATATTTTTCTGCTTGCTGCTGCTCGATGCTTCTGCTTCTCGTGCTGGTTGTCGTCAAAGTGAACGAGTGAAGAGATTTTTATCGTTTACAAAGCAGAAGCAACGGGCAACGGCACAATCAGTAGAAAGAATAACTGTTGCATTGCAACAACTATGTACATTGTACAATCATACTGAGAGAGAGAGAGTTAATATATACATTCAATGTGTGTAGTCAATTAATTTTGCAGAACATTGTAGTAGGAGAAAAAATACATAATAGTCGTTTTACAACATTCAGCCCCCCCCTGGAAGACTCCGGTTTTTCGTCCACACTTCCGTTTTTAGTCTTGACAGTCACGACTCGGCATTTGTCATCTTTTCCAGTATGGATTTCTGTCACTCGGCCAAGTACCCACTTTGATGGAGGGAGATTAGGTTCCTTTAAAAGTACCACATCATGGATCTGCAGGTTCCGTTGAGCTTTATAGTCTGTAGTGACGTCAAATAATCTTGGTGCTAGCGCTTCCAGAACCCTTGCATTAGTGCCTGTAAGAGAAACCAGTTATTTTGGCTTGAAATTTTTGTCAAGTTAACATCAGGTATAGGGATTGAAAAGTAAGATTCACAATCATGAAATGGGATGGAGTGAGAGAAGTTGGTTCAAAGTCAGACGTTTGCCACATGGGACACGAGTTCAAAAGGCTTTCAATTTTAGTTAATAAGGTGTACATTTTTTCACAAGTCAGCCTATGTTCACCGTTTTAAATGCCCTTTCACTGATTTTACCCCAGCTTCACATAACCCTCCAAAGTGAGGTGCTGAGGGTGGTATAAATTTCCAATCAATTTGATCCTTTAACAGATGATCGATGATGATGTTGTTTCGTTGCTGTGTCAAAAGAAGATCAAATAGTTCACCTAGCTTTCTTTTTGCTCCATGAAAATTTGTTGCGTTGTCACTCCAAATTTCCGTTGGCTTACCGCGGCGTGCAACGAACCGATATAGAGCTAGCAGAAATGCATCTGTGGACAGGTCACCAACCAATTCAATGTGGATTCCATTAGTCACAAAGCATATGAATAACGCTATGTATGCCTTCACAAATTTAGGGTTTCGACCGCGAGCAAGGCGTAGACTTATGGGGCCAGCGTAATCTACACCGACCTTACTGAAGGGACGTGAAAAACGGACACGTTCTGTTGGCAAATCGCCCATGAGTTGATGTGTTGAAGTTTGACGTTGTCGGAAGCAGTTGATACAATTGAAAACAACTTTCCGTAACAGATTTCTGCAGCCCAGAACATAATAGTTTTGTTTTAGTAGCGCCATCATTAAAGTTACGCCAGCGTGAAGATATTGTGTGTGAATAATTGAATTAGCTATCAGTTTAGTAATAGGATGTGATTTACACAGAATTATCGGATGTTTTTCGTTGTAAGTTAAATCCGAGAAGGCGTGCAACTCTTTGTTGGTGGTTCTGGTAGACCACATCACTCTCGGAATGGATATTGATTCAACCAAAGGCAATTCATCGCGGATTTTTGCCCATCGATAGGCGAGCTCTTAAGGAACATCTTCATCTCAGCTTATTTTCTCTCGCCACAAGTCCTGAAAGAAGATTTTGATTGACATTGGACAATTGGAGCAAGAAATCCTAATGGGTCGAAAACACGCGAAGCATCGGAGAGTATACGACGCGACGTTTTGTGCATATTGTTGGTTGAGAAAGAGACACCTTGTAAGAGAAGCAATCTTTAGATGGACACCATCGAAGGCCGAGAACCTTGATCACTCCTGATTCTTCAAATTCTACTGGTGACATCTCACGTTGATCCTCTGGTAGGGAGAGTAAGAGTGGCCAGCAATTCGTAGTCCATTTTCGCAAATTGAATCCACCTAGCTGCAATAATTCTACCAGTTCAGTTCGAAGAGACATGACATCATCCACACAATCAGCACCTGTAAAAACATCGTCGACGTAGAAGTCATGCAAAATGACACTTGAGGCTCTAAAATGCGTTTTCTTGTAATCAATCTTTAGTTGTCTCAATGTTCTTACCGACAAGAAAGGAGCAGCTGATGTACCGTAGGTTACTGTCAGTAACTTGTAGTGTTTCAATGATTCCTCTGGTGAAGAACGCCAAATTATTCGCTTATAGTCGGTGTGGTTCGGTATACCAAAATCTGACAAAACCCAGATACAACAAAGGTATGGCGACGACTTCGAAGACAAATAACGAAAATATCGTGTTCAAAAACCACTCTTAATTTAGTGGTAGAACTATCAGATTTTACTACGGCGCGGCGGCGGCGTGGTGTGGAAAGTAATAGGATTTGGAAGATTTTGTCACAACTTCATGCTGTGGTATTTCCTTCATGTGTCCCAACGCGATATACTCATTCAAAAGGTTAGTGTATTGAGTTTTCAAATGAGGATTGGTTGAGAATCTGCGCTCCATAGAGCGCAATCTATTAAGAGCGATTCCAAAAGAATTGCAGAGTTTTGAAGTATAATTCGATTTGAACGGCAACTCAACTATGTAACGTCCATCAGTGGCACGCTTATGGGTTGTAACAAAATGTTCCTCAGCCTTTTCTTCCTCAATAGAAAGAATGGGTTGACAATCGACCTCTTCTAAGCGCCAAAATCGTTCCAAGTCAAACTGTTGCGAGAAATCAAGTTGGGTACAAAAAGTCTTAACTTCAAGACTGTTGAACGCACGTTGTTGTTCAATGGTACCTGCTATTACCCACCCAAACATTGTAGAAATGCAATTACGAAGATCAGGTTTCGGTAGAGTTGAAGGAAGCTTGATGATATCAAATACCCTATCAGCCCCTATTAAAACATCAATTGGACCTGGCTTATTGAAACTAGGGTCAGCTAATTCAAGCGACAGGTAAGATTTAGTATTTCGAACCGCATGTGAAACAGGTGGAAGTAATGAAGAAAGTTTTGATATGACAAAGCAGTTATCTTCAATATTACTATTAGTATCGAAACGAGAGTATAAATTAAGTGTGACCAAACCATTTGTAACACCAGCAGATGTGGCCGCAACACCCATTATTGGAATTCGTGACGGTTTCCTTAATAAACCCAAACGTTGTACAACCTGTTCCGTAACAAAAGAGACTTGCGATCCTGTATCCAATAACACCCGAATTTTATGTGGATCTAATTGTTTATCGTGGATAACGACGACAGCGGTAGGAAGAAGTGCTGAAAATTGACGAGATGGTTCCAATGAATGAAAATTAACGTTTAAAGGTTCAGAGGTGCTGTTCGAATCATTGGAAACAGTTGGAGTTACGTTTTCAGTAGGATGAACCAACTTATTATGCCGCTTTTGACACAACTTGCAGCGTAATTATAGCCGACATCTATTTGAAGGATGTCCCGGACGAAGGCAGTTGAAACAAAGCTTATTTGCTTTAGCAAAATCACGACGAGCTTCGATAGACAGCGAAGAAAAGGATTTGCACGAAGAAAGAAGATGATCGTCGTTACACATAGGACAACCTGCCTTAGTTTCCACCATATGTGTCCGTACACTTTTGTGAATACTACTTGTATGTTTAGAAACCGTTGTATCTGACGATGAGGGGCCGCAAACTTCAAGACAATCACATTTTTGTTGCAAAAAATCTAAAAAAAACTTGAATTGTGCAGTCAATTCTAGAGCCTACCTCATGGGCCCACTCTTGTTTCGTTTAATAATCTATTTTTTGTAGCAGAATATAAATTAGCCATGGATCTCTAGATGTAGCTTCCAACGAATTAAGACCGCGTATAACCTCATCAGCTTGATCGAAAATTCTACGAAGAAGCGCAGCACTAGGAGATTTAACCGACGGTAACGATAAGAGTGTTTGAATAAGCGAGTGAACAATTAAATTTGATTTGTCATATCGTTCCTCTAGCTTATCCCAAGCTTCGATATAATTCTTGTCTGTACAAGGAGTAACTTTAAATAACTCTGCGGGTTGTTTACCGAAAAACGATTTCAAATACTGGAACTTTTGAGTACCGTTTAGTGATTTATTGGTGTCAACTGTCCCTAGGAATATATCCTTAAAACCTGGCCACTCCTTATAATCGCCATTAAAAGTAGGTACGATAAGTTTAGAGGCAACTGAACCGATTTCGAATTCTATTACTAGATTCTCAATACTTATATATATGAACACTAAATGGCAACACTGAAGAACTAAACTTCTGTCATACTATTCTATTACTTTAACCTATAATAATGTATGTTTAAATGGATAGTAAAATCAGTCTGAATTTATACGCCTAAAGATAAACTTGTCTCTCTCTACTTCTATGTTTTCTCCTTGATTATCTAACATAGGTTCTGGGCCTACGTTTTCCCGCGTGTTCTTGATTCTAATTCTTTTTTTCAAATAAAAGTAAAATGTCGAACTCTATTTATCAAATCGAGAAACTAAGCGAAAACAATATTACGATTCATGGAAAATATTAGTTCGAAGTGTGTTAATACACACCGACTTGTGGAGCTTTGTCTCTGGTGGTTCTGTGAAGCCAGAACCAGAAAAGATAGCGGAATGCACACTATGGTGCACAAAAGATGAAAAGGCTCTCGCGACTATACTGCTGTGCGTTAAACCTTCACAGATCAATTACATCAAGAATTGCAAGACGTCCGCAGAAGCTTGGATTAGTTTGGAAAAAATCCATCAACCCAAAGGACCGGCAAGGAAAGTTACATTATTCAAGCAACTATTTCAATTGAAAATGGAAGGTAATAATGTTCAACAGCATATTAATTCTTTCTTCGATTTAACAGAAAAAATCAAGGAACTTAATATCGAATTGCAACATGAACTATTGGCGATAATTTTACTGTCTAGTTTACCCAGTGCATACGAAAATTTTATCATTGCAATCGAGTCACGAGATAATCTACCATCAATCGAAAATTTGAAGGTTAAATTACTAGAAGAGGGTCATCGACTCATCGTCGTGAAGAAAATGAACCAAGTAATAGTTTTGCAGAACGAGCATTATTCATGCACAATAAAAAAAATAGATATGCACAGAATAGTTCTAAGCATCAATTACATACTCCTACTCATGGAAAAGGTTCGACAGAGAGAGGATCTTTCAAAGGAAGGTGTTATCGCTGTAAGCGCCAGGTTTACGTGGCTACGAATTGCCACGAGAAGCTTAAGTATTATCCAAGTTCGGTCACATCGGCATTTGCAATGTTAAATTCTTTCCATGTTAAAACATTTGATAAGAACATATTTAGATTTTAGACAGTGGGTCAACGAGCCACTTGTGCTGTGTCCAAAACTGGTTTTCTTGCTACAGTGATCACGTGGAAAAAATTTAACTGGCTGGTGGGAATTATATTAGTTCAGTAGGCATAGGCGATATAGATCTTGTAGCAAACAATAATATACTCACTTTGAAGAATGTCTTATTTGTACCTGATATACAAATGAATTTCATTTCAGTAGCTAAAGCAACTACTGCTGGAAATGAAGTAGTTTTTTCAGACAAAAGTGCCAAAATTTTTAATAGCTCAACTATTGAGCAAATACGACAATGTACATATACAATTTTGAAGAAAAACAATTTAATGCTCTTGCTACTGGTGTTCGAGGTGATGGTGATGCTGGAGGGGTGAATGGTGCTGAAGGTGCTAGTGATGCTGGTTGTTCGAAGAACGCTGATTGCGCAGGTAATGCAATGGGTAGTGGAAGTGTGGGGTGGGGGCTGGTGAGTGGGACAAAACGTTTGCATTATGGCATCAGAGTTATGGTCATTTGAATGGTCAATGCTTGCACAACTTATTTAATAAAAACATGGTTCGAGGTGTGAGCTCCCAGAAAATCAACAAAGCTGTCATAAAGTGCGAGATTTGCTTCAAAGGAAAAATCTCATCTTTACCGTTCGCGCTGCCGGAGATTCGTAGTAAGTCTGTTTTATCAATAATCCATACGGATATATGTAAAGAAATAAGTCAAATAAGATAAGAAATAAGTCAAATGGTGGTGCCAAATACTTTTTAACATTCATAGATGACCACTCACGAATAATTTTTGTTTATTTTTTGCGCCAAAAAAGCGAGGCGTTAAATTATTTTAAGATGTTTAAGGTAATGGCGGGGAAACAGACTGGTAATAAAATTAAAATATTGAGAAGCGACAACGGGAGAAAATATGTCAATAAAGATTTTAAAAGTTTCTTAGAACATAATGGTATAAGACATCAGTTAACTACTCCTTATACTCCACAGCAGAACGGATGCGCCGAACGAGCGAACAGAACACTGGTGGAGATGGCTCGCTGCATGCTGCTTTCATCTGGATTGAATCAAGGTTTCTGGGCCGAAGCGATAAATACGTCTGCCTATTTAAGAAACTGATCACCAACGAAGTTATTGGGCCAACAAACAACTTTTGAAGCCTGGTACGAATACAAACCAAATGTATCACACCTTAGAATTTTTGGATGCAAGGCGTTCATGTTAATTAAAAAGCCGGGTAATTGCAAGTTTAGTGCTAAGGGCATAGAGTGTTTAATGGTGGGCTACTCTGATGAGACCAAAGCCTATAGATTATATGAAAGAAAAACCGGTAAGATTCATACAAGCCGAGATGTTAAATTCATTGAGAACCCTTCAAAAATGTGTCTTACAGAATCTGATTTCATAGTTATTGAATCACCGAATGAAGATAATGATGACGCCAAATTTAATGATACACTCTCAAAAGAAGAAGAGGATTTTTACTTATGTAAAATTAAAGATCCGGTTGTCAATTCTGCTGCAAACGATGTTGTTGTTGGTGCTGTAAATGGAGCTGATAGATGTAAAGAAAAGGGATATGAGAATGAGGCCGTTTTTGAAGATGGAGCTACTAACTCTGGTGGTGAGAATGCTGTTGAAGGAGAGGACTACTACGAAGATTGTGACAATGAAGAATTACAGGTAAATACTAATGAAATGCCTCTTGTAAACCCTAATGAATGAGAAAACCAGATAAGCGCCGCTATGTTAAGAAGTTTTGTTATTTTCAAAATAGCCGCTCAGAGAAGGAGAAATGCGCAGGAGATTCGTTCACCGAAGTTCATAAATGATGCTCAAGGACTGCTACTTGTGGATGACGACAAAATTCTTCACAGGTGGCGACAGTATTGTGATGATCTTTTGAATGAACAGTTTCCTCGGCGCCACTTTCCAACAGCTGCACCTAACTTTACGGAAGTATCCGACGTCACAGTCGAAGAAGTTAGGAAGGCAGTTAAGAACTCCAAAAAAGGCAAAGCGATTGGGCCAGACGAGGTACCATATGAGTTTTGGAAAAATATGGGAGACATCGGGTTGAGATGGCTCACGATTCTCATCTCCAATCTTATAAGAGGTGACAGTTTGCCTAATCAATGGAGGGAAAGTTTTCTTCTTCCAATGTACAAGGGAAAGGGAGATACCAGAAGCTGTGACAACTATCGTTCGATCAAGTTGATGTCCCACACTATGAAGATCGTTGAGCGGGTTTTGGATAGCCGACTGCGGAAAATAATAAGGCTGTCTGATGACCAATGCGGGTTTGTCGCGGGTAAGTCAACTACAGACGCAATCCAAAGTATAAGGATCATTATGGAAAAACACCGAGATGCCTTAGAGGATTTGCATATTGTGTTGGTTGACTTCGAAAAAGCATTCGATCGACAACCACGAGATCTGATATGGGTGGCCCTCAGACACCGAGGAGTTCCTGAAGCCTATGTGCGAATAATTATGGACATGTACGATGGAGCAGTTACAAAAGTGAGATGCCCAGCTGGAGTCACCGAAGAATTCCAAATAACAGTAGGTGTACATCAGGGAAGTGTCTTGAGTCCACTGCTCTTTATTGCTGTTCTGGATTATTTGCTCAAAGGAAAAGTAACGGACAATAAAGTACAACAATTATTCTTTGCTGACGATGGAGCCATCATAAGCGAGGATCCTACATCCCTGCAACGAGCACTTGACGTTTGGATTGATGTTCTGGAAGGAAATGGGTACCTAAAAAGACTGAATACCTGTGCTGCCCTTTTTCTGATCCAGACAAGCCTATTCCAGACATTTATTTGAATGAAAATGTGCTTCCCAAGTGTGAAAAGTTTAAATATCTATGATCCATGATCAATAGTGAAGCAACTTGTGATGACGACATCAATCATCGAGTAAGCGTAGGGTGGATGAAGTGGCGAGAAAACTCCGCTATCTTCTGTGATCGAAAAATGCCCCCTAAGCTGAAGGGAAGACTCTACACAGCAGTTGTCCGTCCAGCTCTGACATACGGTTCACAATGTTGGACAATGTACAAAAAGTATGAGAGCAAATTGACGGCAGCCGAAATGAAGATGCTTCGGATGACAGCAGGAGTAACAAAGCTTGATCGAATTAGAAGTACTAATATCCGTGGAAGCCTTCATGTCAAAAGTACCATCTTGGACAAAATTCAGCACGACCGGCTCGCAATATCGTAGAACGTTTCAACAAATTCGCGACGAAAAAGAAAAGGCAGGCCAAAACACTCCTGGTACAAGCAAATGCAAAAACAGCAGTATTTGGTTGGCCTCAGACATGGAACAATCCAAAACCGGGAGGCTTGCCGACGCTTTCTGAGGTCAACGCGGCGTACCCCACAGGCGGATCACTAGTGTGAAGCAGAAAAGTGGGAGAGTTGTGATCGCTTCAAGATCACTACTCGTAACGCCGGAAGTGGAAAGAAGATGTTAAGAAGTGGCAAAATCAGAACTTGAATAGAATGAGATCAAATTCATTGAGTTTTATGAATAACGTTGGTTCAAGTTGTCACAGTACCCCAAATTGCGTTAACGAAGCACTTGAGGGTACAAAATGTGGAAAGACGCTATGGAAGCAGAGTATCGTTCATTGATCGAAAATAGAACTTGCGATCTAGTAGATCTCCCAGCTGATCGTAAGGCCATAAAATCGAAGTGGGTCTTTAATATCAAAAAGTACAAAAATGGTGAAATAGAACGATACAAGGCGAGGCTTGTGACTAAAGGCTGCAGCCAAAAGTTTGGCCTAGATTTCACTGAAACTTTTTCCCCTGTCACTAGGTATTCAACAATAAGACTTGTAGTGGCGTTAGCAGTAAAGTTTGAATTACAGCTACATCAAGTAGATATCACATCTGCATATCTCAATAGTGAACTGGATCAAAGTATATACATGAAGCAAAACGAAAATTTTGTGGATGAGATACACACAATAAAAGTGTGTAAGCTTAATAAGGCGCTATATGGACTTAAGCAGTCTGGAATGCAGTGGAACCAGAAACTTAATAATGTCCTTCTTAAAATTGGTTTCACGCGATCATCGTACGATAACTGCGTTTACACTATCAATCAAAATGGAGTGATAAATATTTTAGTAGTATATGTCGACGACATTATTCTTGCTTTTAAAGAAAAAAATAATTTGAATAATATAAAATTGAAACTTGCAGCTGAGTTCAAACTAGACGACAAAGCACCTATAAACTATTTTTTGGGAATGGAGTTCGAGAGAGAAGGCGATAGAGGTTCTATCAAATTAGGGCAGCAGAAAATGATTGCCGACGTTTTGGCTGATTTTCAAATGACTCATTGTAACCCGGTTAACACACCTTTGGATCCAGGATCAAAGATTGCAGAAATGCACACAATGTCCAAGCTGTGCAAATACGGTTAATGTTTCAATCACTCATGGGGTCTTTAAATTTTGTTAGCCTGACAACTCGACCAGATATATCCCACTCTGTGATTAAGCTATCACAATTCAATATAAATCCCCATAAGGAGCATTTGACTGCAGCAAAACATTTACTTAGATATCTAAATAAGACAATAAATTTTAAACTCATTTTCAGAAAATCTGCAGATGAACTAGTTGGTTATGCTGATGCTGACTGGGGTGGAGATTCTAACGATAGACGATCTTTCACAGGGTTCGTGTTTATGCTTGCTGATTGTGCGGTTTCATGGGAATCGAAAAAGCAATCTACAGTGGCACTCAGTAGTACTGAAGCAGAGTACATGGCCCTTTCGTCCGCATCCAAAGAACTTTTGTATTTGCGAAACCTTCTTGGTGAAATTGGATATGGTAGCGTTGCTTCTAGTCCCATTACGCTATATGGAGACAATTTAAGTGCTCCACAGCTGGTAAAAAACCCAGTTTACCATGCTAGAAGTAAGCACATAGATATAAAAGTGCATTTTGTGAGAGAGATATATGAAAAAGATTTTGTAAATTTAAGATATATTTCAACAAACAATATGATTGCCGATATATTAACAAAAAACTTGAATAGAATCAAACACTTACACTTTGTTGTGTTTGGCTTTAATAATGAAATTCAATTTGAGGAGGTGTACTGAAATTTAAGAAGTTAAATACAAATTAAATACTAGATTCTCAATACTTATATATATGAACACTAAATGGGAACACAGAAGAACTAAACTTCTGTCATACTATTCTATTACTTTAACCTATAATGTATGTTTTAAATGGATAATAAAATCACTCTGAATTTATACGCCTAAAGATAAACTTTTCTCTCTCTACTTCTATTTTTTCTACTTGAATATCTAACAGCTTCAAAAGTCCTTTTAGGTGGGAATTAATAATGACTACTTTGTTTTAAGCGAAAAAAAGATCTTATTTTGAAATCAAAAAGATGTGAGTACATTTTGGAATGGTCTTGGTCTGCTTTGTTCATGATATTCCAAACAACATCTAGACTTACTTCAAATCCTTTTTTTTGTTTTTGAACACCAAAAGACCAATAGATTTCGTTTAAGATTTTTTTTTTTTGGAAAAAAGTGCAAGAAGTATGCTGTGATTGCAAAACATTGACGACATTGAAAAAATAATGGCATACTTCATTCCACGTTATAAATTAAAAGATATTGGGTTGAAAGTTGTCCAATTGACATGGAATGACCTGAAGGTATAAATATTTTTTGATTTGTATGTGTTCCGGCAAAACTTGTTTTTGAAGGTGTGAAAAACTTCTCTCTAACCGTAAAATAAAATTTAATTTCAGATGAAGAAACAGTACCCGGAAGTCACCATCATCCTGACGAAGCACAACCATGAAAGCCGGGGATATTGCCACAAAGAAAATACCTAAAATCTTAAGGAAGGGATTGCAACTTCAAATACAGGTTGTCGTTTATCAACTTAGATTCACATGGACACAAAAATAAGCAAAATGGGAGAAAAAACATGAACAATACTCAGACAACGAGTTCTGTTTTTAGTTTTTTTGAGAGATTATTTTATTTAACCACAACAATTAAAAAAGAAGTAGCGTCTGGATGTGATAGGTGTCAAGCATGAATACTTACAGTTTAAAAAAATCAGTCATTACCTTGCTTCCAATCCATTTGTACAGCAGATTGGTTGTTAAAAATATTACGAAATCCATGAACGTCTTCCAGTTCAGAGAATGCACAGTCAATATCGATAATGCCAAATAATAGCCAACAAAATACCATTATGACAAGGAATGACCGAGTCCTACACATGACTGTAAATGCTGCCTTAGAATATCGAAAGTCTTTAACATACGACAACGTTATAAAAGGATCTACTTTTAGTCCTTTGCTTAGAAATTCAGCACTTACACATCGTTTTCCGCCATCTAATGAATACCCATTTGTTGATAATTCGAGAGATATAAATAACTTCACTTCAGTATTGACAAGAACAACAACAATGCTACTTGAAAAGCATTATTTGGCCCCAAAAAACTACACAGATGAAGGTGATGATAAACTCTCCACTCAATTGTATCCTGGAAGCTCCATTATAACTAATCAAAGCTTCAATTTGACTGGAGTGTACATTGACGAGGAACCGAGTGGAGATTACATCTTTGATAGGTTGGAAGTACGGCTGATATTTATAACGCTCTATACAATGGTCTTTTGCTGTTGTTTTTTTGGTAAGTTATTATTATTCATCTTATTATTATAATAATAATTAAAGCTATATGGCGCAACAGAGCGGGGAGCCCGGGTATTTCCCACAACCATGCCTTGTAAGGTAATGGAATGGACCTTCAATTTTCTGACTATGGAAAATAAAATTTTGTGTGTGGACGACTAGATGTGTGAGTTTGGTTGAATACGGCGTGGCGTCTCTCCCGACGCGGCATGTCGGCTTGAAAGGGAGAGGGGTGCTGTAATAGTAAAAAAAAAGAATGTAGTTCGTACTTATGCTGCCCTTCTTCTGATCCAGAAATGTCTATTCTAAATATTTATTTGAATGGAAATGTTCTTCACAAGTATGAAAACCATAAATATTCTCGTCTATGATGAACTTTCTTCTTTTTTTCCATCCGGCCCGGAAGAAAAATCGTCATTTAAGGTTTCAAGACGCCAAAAAAGTTTATTAGTTTCAATGTTATTAAAACACACTTTATTACAGTTGCGAAGATATCTGAAGAAATCAGCATCAATGTAAAAGTCAATAGTAGTATCGCAAAATGAGCTGCGAAACTGGTCAGCAAATGCATTAAAAATATCAGAGCTGATCTCATGAGAACAGTTCTCATACAAAAAACTAGTTGGATAACTATCTGATTTTTTCTTTGAGCTAACAAATAGCGAGAAGGCTTTTGGATCTTTTTTATGAGTATCCCATTCGGTCAATGTAGTTTGAACAAAGATTTTTAGAAAGTTTCTTAAATTCTTCAAAAAGAAAAACGTAAAATTCATAGTTGGAAACGGAATGAGTTTTAATATAAGTGTTCCATGCTTTATTTTTTTTATTTCTTAAGATTTTTACCTCTTTAGTATACCATGGATGGTTGGAGTTAGAATTTTTAAAAAACATTTACATCTATAGATAGAGAATCAAATAAAAGCTGCTAACAGCTTCGTCAATGTTGGTAAAAACTAATATGTTTCCGATACCAGACATAATTTCATAATTTCATTTCAGATGGTAACCCTGCCTTATCATCTAGTGTTTAGTTTTGCGCTCTTGAATTTTTTAATTTTTAATAGTATTCAATCGTTAAATATACCCCAAAAGTATTCTAAGATCGGTTTAACAAGTGCCCATATCGAGTAAACATTTAATTACACCCGATTCTACTGTGCTAGTGCTAGTACTGAATATTAGTTTAATATAATAATTGATAATTTCAATTCATCATTTAACAGTACCATTAACCTTAGCATCAACAGTGTTTTTGAAAC